>CP124712.1:127075000-129483750 GCA_031232105.1 Capsicum rhomboideum
AATTTTAGAAAGTTTACAAGAAAAACAAATAAAAATCTTTAGTACTATAGCAGATAATCTAGACTTTATTAGGGCACAACAATCTGAACTAGAAAGAAAGCATACAAATAAGACTCCTCAAGAAGAATTTAATAAGATACTTAGAGAATTAAAAGATTTAAAGATTGGAATAGAACAAGTTAAATCTATAACTCTTTCATGAACGACCCTCTTTACAAAGAAATACTCCAACAAGGACAGAAAATTCAACCAAACCCGGAAGGATTAATAGACTATCAACCACAAGGAAAATCAGACTAAATAGTAATAAAGCAAAATAATACAATAATACTTTTGTTACTAGCAATCAATAAGAATCTAGAAACTATAGCAAAACATATAACTCCACAGAAAATCCCAGAAATAAATATAGAAGAAATAAATAAAAACATAGAAAAACTTATTAAAGAAAAATATCCTCCTATACCAGAAAAGACTATTAGTGAACTTACAGAACAATTGAAGAAAGTTGAAGTTACTCCAAATAAAGAACGAACACAAGTAGTAAGAAAGACTAAAACATGAACTTTTTATCAAGTAGGAGAACAGCAGAAAACAGACCCAGTAGTAGCAGTGGCGGGTTCATCCAAAACAGACTCGGAAACAGCTTAATAAGTAGAATAATGAATAATAATCCGAGACCAACAATAGGACAATAGTTAGACGAAGTAATAGATATCGATAAAGACATACAAATATTTCAACAAAATAGCTTAAGACTTTTAAACCCTAGAGTTTTTATAATGCAGGAATATTTTCAAAAAAAGCTCAGCTTTATAGACATTATAGAGAGGAACAAATGTGTGTAGTAGGAAAAGGTAAACAACAATTAACTCTAATAAATTCAGACTCTACCAAAGAAATAATAAGAACAAATATGAATTTAATGCACATGGGTTTAATTATAATAGGACTAAAAGGATTAACCAGAAAAAACTTAGGCACCAAAGTATTAATAACCATTTATGATAATAGATGGTCAGACCCTAAAAGATCAATAATAGGATTAACAGAAGTAGATATGAGAAATAATGGAGGTATTTTCTATTGTAGTCCAGACTATATGATAAATTCAGAAGAATTTGGTAAATATATTAAAATAGGATTTCAGACTAAAGGATATGAAGACATGAATGGAGGCAATAACCTATTAGTATATTTAGGATTTATAGGGAAATTATCAAATAATAGTAATACTAGATTCCAATTAAAAGTAGATGATGTAGTAGAATTAATGGGCAATAAAGGAATTAAATTAATGAAACCATTAAAAATAGATCAAGAAACCTATGCAGGGTCAGAATGGAATTTAAAAAACCCAAGACTCAAGAAATCCTTAAACCAACAGACCATTTAATGTACACTAATAGAAAAGGTGAAGCATCTATTAGATTTATAGATTATAATGCAGAAACTCAAAAAGACGAAGAAGAAGAATTAGAAAGAATGGACATGATGAATGTTACAGAAGATATACCAGGCGAATTTGCAGTAAATTTAGCTATACAAAAAGCTAACGATTTATATAGACAAAATAATAATCAAAATTTTAAATGTAAAGGATGTAAAAAAGGAAAATTACATATTTCTGAGGTAGAAGATCATTTCAAATACTGTAAGTTCAGAACTGATAATTTAGGTTACCAAAATGAAGAAGATCTTACCAATTATGATGATAAAAACCTAGACAATACTAGTACATACAATGATGAAGATACGACTAGAAGTATTAAAGAATTTATGGAAAGTGCTACCTCAAGTACAAGCCCATTCCAACGAACAACATCAGGATACACTATGCAGACTAATACTGGAAATGTACCTAGACATAGAGTATATAGAATAAATCCAGAAACTGAAACATAAAGAATTATACTTGTAGGAAAAAGGATGCCTATAGAAGAACCTATTCAACTCCAAGAAGGAGGTAGTAAAGGAAAAATACTAAATATAGCAGCTCAAGATCCACAAGCATGGAACACAGTCATAGATTTATGGAAAGGTATAGTAGTTGCAGATTATATTAAAACATATCAAGAAACATACGCAGAAACTATGTACCGATACATGGAGACCTTTTTAGGAGAATCAGCTAAAGGACTATGGGAAGCCTTTAAAACAGAGTTTCCCCAAGAATTCCAAGAATTAGTAAATATGGAAGTTAATCCTTAAAATTTTACAAATAAAGTACATACTCTGATAACAGGCGAAGACCCCAATAGTGGTTTGTTAGTATTACAAAGAAAATCTCTAATACAATTAGAACAATTAAGCATTAGTAATTGGCAACATATCAAGCCCTTTTTAAATGATTACTTTTATTTTTGTACAAGAAGTGGTAATGCATTTGATCAGACATTAGGAAATAAATTATTCAATAAATTACTAGGAACCTTAGGTAGAGAAATAGAAGAAAAGTGGGATAAAAGAGAAGGAGTAATACAAAATTCAAATGCCAGATGGTCAATAGGACATAGAATACAACATATATTAGAAATATTACAAGAAATATGTACTAATATACAAATTCAGAAACAGTTAAAGAAAGGAGAAACTAGTTTTTGTAAAAGTATATATACTGCTCAAAATTATGACGAGAATTACCAAAAGAAAAGAACTTATAAGAAATATAGAAAGCAATACCCAAAGAATAATTATAAGTAAGAAAAAGATGGAATTATGTAAGCAATACATTAATTTTTTAGGAATTACTATAGGAGAAGGAAAAATAAAATTACAACCACATATAGCAAAAAAGGCTTTAGAAATGCCTGATAAGTTAGAAAAGACAAAAGATTTACAAATTTTTTTAGGAATATTAAATTATGCCAGACAATTTATTAAAGATTTAGGAAAAATAGCAGGACCACTTTACGCTAAGACCGGATCTAAAGGACAAAAGACTTTTAATAGTGAAGATATTAAGTTAGTACAACAACTAAAAGAAATGGTTAAAACAATACCAGAGTTAGCCTTACCTTTAGAAACAAACTATTTAATAATAGAAACAGACGAAAGTTTCTAAGGATGGGGAGCAATCCTCAAAGCTAGAGAAAATAAATATAGTAATAAGAAAAGTGAAAGAATATGTGCTTATCAAAATGGAAGATATAAAGAAAAAAGAAATATGAGTAGTATAGACATTGAAATATTAGCAGTAATTTATGGACTTAATAGTTTTAAAATTTATATTTTAAACAAGCCAAAAGTGTTAATAAGAACAAATTGTGAAGCAATAGTTAAATTTCATGAAAATGTTAGTGAGAAAAATAGTAGTAAGAGACGATGGTTAAATTTTATAGATGCAACCTCAATTTATACAATTAAATTTGAACATATTAAAGGTGAAGAAAATATTCTAGCCGACAGACTTAGTAGAATGATTTCTGAAACCACTAACTAGTTTTTTCTGCAGCATGACAGACAAAGGCAAGGAAAAAGCCTCAGACTCCAGCGCAGACACTTACTTACAAACTTTATTAAGCAATACTTATTTCTGGCCACAGTCTATATTAAATACATCTCAGACATCTATTGATCAGATAATAGAAAGAATACATTTTGGGAGACAAAACTTAATTTGTTATCCAGAGTCGAATTTGTCAAATTTCAGTTTCAAGACAAAATCCGATGCAAGGGTTGACAAAAATCAAAAGTGCTTGTTAGACAACTTATGGATTTCATATAATAAGACTCCATGGGACGTCAGCTATTTTTTAGCTGTTATGAATGCCCTAACACAATATTTTACAGACAAAAATTTAACTAACAAATTTAAGTTCTATGTGATTATACAGGGAAGGACACCAGACATATATCAAACATGGATACAGGTAATAGACTCCATCAAAGGTTTTAAAGACCTTTATATAAAGGTTTCAATAATTTTAATGAAGCTTTGGACTATGCTAGAGGTAATTTAGGACCAAATTTTTTTATAACTCCAGAACTTAGAAAAATGATAAATTATCCTCAGTGTAATATTTAAAAAGACACAAATAAAATTATATTTTGTGATCATTGTAGTTTAATGACCGAAGGTTTCAAAAGACTAAATCATAAAAACAAACTTTTAGAAAAAGAAAGAGATGGTTTACTAAGACAAAATTTAATGCTACAAGACTATATACGAAACCTTGAGTTAAACCAAAGACAAAATACGGCACCCTCCTATTCTCAAACTCAAATGCCAGTTCAATCTATTAAAGACTCTGCTACTCAGACTGATTTTCAGACTCAAATGAGTTCTCCAACTCAACCAAAAATGAATCAGATGGGTGTACATTCCCCAATGAATGTAAAAAGACCTACTGTATCAGGTAAAGGTACAACTAGTCCGGTTCAAACGGCAACCGGTAAAGACTCATCAAGTCCGTTGATGGCTGACACTTTGCCAAAAAGTGTACGAAGACTCCCTGCCAGTTTTAATTTAGAAGCCTCAAGCTCAAAGACAAGGACAACAAAGATTAAAAAACAAAGCAAGACCAATACTAAGACAATCGAAAATATTGTTGGAAAAACATTAATGAGACTCTTACAAGATTCTACATCCAATATCGCTAAAGAAGAAACTAAAGATATGATTAAGCCAGAATTAAGTCCAAAAAAAGAAGATTTAGATATCCCTAATTCAGACTCAGATTATGATCCAACTATCGAACAATTTGCACAGGACCCCAATGCTAGTGATGATTCAAGCATGGAATTTGATTCAGATGCTTTGCATAATTTAGACACGGTATGTTAATGACATAGTAATGACCTCAACAGTTTTCACAATTGTAAGCAATGACGATTGTTCAAATAGACAGATAGAAAGAAAGAAACGAGCAAGTCAAAAGTGCACAGGAAAAAGAAGAAAAGAAAGCGACGTTTTTAGAATATTTTGCAGAAATTTCAACAAAGGCACAGTACTACGGCTCCATGACAACGACCCAACTTCAATTATTCGGATAATTTACAGAATTAAATTTCATTTGAAGTCCGCCTGCTCAGCCTTTTGCCTATATAAGGCCTTTTATTTGTAAGAAGCAAAGTAAGATCGATCAAGAGGAATCGACTATTAGCAAGCTTGAATACCAGAAGTATTCAACTAATATTAAGAGTGAAAAAAAAAACACAAAAATAGAGTGCGAGTGATCTTGTAAAAATAGTGTGAGATAGTGTTTATTTTTAAGCCTATTCCAGGAGCACTTCGGGGACTCCCGAAAGAGAAACCTCTGTCCGGCTCTACAATGTAAGTAGGTTATGTGCTTTACTAGAACTAAGTACTATTCCCCATGTATAGTTTGTGTATATGTTTAATTCAGCTTGTTTAACGTTTGATAATAAAAATATTGTAATATGTTATCATTCTATGTTTATGTTCAAAAGCTATGTTTAGTTGTCCAAATCTACCTTTAGTATATGGTTAGTCTCTTTTACCCTTGAGTAATGCCGATGGATTGATCTGTAAATACCTAGGAGTTGAGTCCGCAAAAGGCCAGAGAATCGAAGGACAATGTCCTCCAGGGTGCGATCAAAGAAGCCATTATTTAAGACTTACGAGAGTTAGGTTTAAGAGAAAGAGATGAACAAGGTAGGTGTACAATGAACTAAATAGCAAGTAGAACTAGATTAAAAAAAGAAAAAAGAAAAAAAAAGAGTGTTTAATTTCGGGGAATATGCTTAGCAACTAGTAATACTCATACCTATTTTACAACGTAGAAACTCGAAAGAGAAAGTACCGAGTAGGATTTTATAAACATAAGAATACACCCTCTTCAAATCAATCAAAACAAACAATTCGCTACAAATATAAAAACAATCCTTATTGAAATAATAAATATACTCCCTTTGAAATATACCCCCTATCTATTTTAATTGAAATAATAAATATACTCCCTTTGAAATATACCCCCCTATAAATTCATTTCTTAGCATCACCTTTTTGTTTTTTATTCCTTTGTTTTTCAAACTTCTGTGTGGGGTATAATTATTTTGAGACCAAGAGGAGGGAAAGAGAAGAGGGGGCAGTAAAAGATAGAGAAAATGAATTCAATTTTTTTTTAATCTAAATCATTGATTCAACTCATTTTATAATTTTATAGATGTAACTGAGACTTTTGATTTTTCTTTTCTCGAAAAACCTCAAAAGGTGATTGTTGTAGAGAATGAAACATGTGTTAATTCCTTTTTTTAAAAAACTTGTTGTTGTTCTTTTTTTTTGCAGCATGAAGCGATTAGAGACGATGTAAATGATAATCATCCATTTGGTTCTTTTCATGAAGAATCGTAAGCCCTTTACCTTCTGTTATTTTTTTTATTTGACTTTGCCTTCTGTTCATTTCTCGGTCTCTTGTAGTTTTTTATGTACATGACTTGTTTTGATTTTTTTTTTTAAAATTTGTTCTATTATTGGTAAATCAGTAATTTTTAGTTGTTGTGTAGCGTGCATAACTTTGTGATCCGAATATATTAGATGCCAATTTTTGTATCTAGAGTTTGTTTTATGATTTTTCCCTGCAATTCAGAATTATTAAGCAGAACTGAAAATAAAAATTAGATTTTTACCTATGTATGTTTATTTTAGTGATTCTTGTTTGCTTTTTGTTTGTTTGTTAATTCAATTAGTCTTCATACCCGCGCATCGCGTGGTTAGAATTAAAAAAATTAATTATTAAAAATAGTAATATTATTTTCTTGAACAGATTAAATATAATTGCTTAAATATATTTCTACATTTTCAATCTTACTTCTTTATACAATATATCCAACAAAAAAAGGTTCATGAAATTAAAAAGTTTAAATAGCTTTTGGAAAAAATAAAAATATCATGTTGAATTCATTTGTGAAACAAAATAATATAACTTACTTTCTATTTTCACTATTAATTTTTTAGTTTCACTATATATAAGGATATCTAAATTTAGAGAAAAATCATAAACATTTTGTGAAATTAAGTAATCTGATCTGGTATCATAATATTACAATTCGAACTTTCAACTTCCATTGATAACTTGATGAGTTCATTATATGTAGTAGACATATTTTTACAGGAAGCCGTATAAATTTGAAAAAATAATATTAATAAAGTGGTAGTATAATCTTATTTAGTAATTGTCTTGAATTCAAAATCGTAAGGTCTAACCCAGTTCAAAACTATACTGCATAATCTTGCAAAATCATAAAATTCAAAATTACTATTAGAAAATTTAAACAACAATACATAAAACTAAAATTATTTAAAAATTGAATTTGAATTTCACAATTTCAACTTTCGCGTTTGAAATCCGTATGTGTGTAATCTATAGGTATTTGTTGAACTGAAATTTCGAAAACTAATATTTGTTGAACTGAGATTTTTATTTTAAGTTACTATTATTTGAAATTTATGTCTTAACTAAATTTGGTGGAAATATGGTTGTAACTACTTGTAATTGCTCTTTTTTAAAAAATAAAAAAAAAAACATGTCTTTGTTTGACATTTTTTCTTTTAATTTAAAGTTATTGTAAAACTCCCAACTTTCACGTTTAAAAGGGTTCCTTAATTCATGCGTAATTCGTGAAAGTCTTTATGCAACGTTTGTTTTAATTTAAAATAATTTTAAATTCCAATAATGATATAAATTTTCTGTTGTTTTGAAATTAAATTCAAACTCCAATGATTTTAATTCTATTGCTATTTATGAAAATTTCAACTACAGACATTATTTATGTAGTATGACTTCCTTATCTTTTTTTTTTTTTGGCAATTAAATTTGAATAAATCTTATTCATTTATATTTATTCATCTTAAATTTGAAAAATCTTATTCTTTAATATTTCTAAAGTGTAATTTTTTTTTGTCTATCCTTATTATCTTAGTTGTTATTTTGTATTGTTATACCACATAAATTTTTATTAATTTTCTATTTGACTTATAGTTCTTTCTTACTGTTAAAAGTTAATTTCTTTCACACTTTTATTCTATTAAAAATTAGATCTCTTACTAACCAATGTGTCTGTCACATATTATCTTGAAATAGAAAAAGCAACAATTTAGATTTTGACAACCTTTGAGTAATCTATCTATAAATAGAGTCATAAGTCCTCCACTTCAATTAAATTGTATGTAGTTTCCTACAAATTCCTTCGAAATTTTTTTATTTAATAGTTGAAAAATAGTTTCAATTTCCCCCCAAAAAATATGAATAACCTTTGCTATAAATTTCCTCTTCATATAAAACAGTCTTCCTAAGATTATATAATCAAAATGTAACACAGAAGAAGAAAATAGGAGTTTCCTCTTACACATCGATAACTTCATAGAAGAGGTAAAATATAGATATTGCCTAGTGGGACAGACGTGTGATATGAATCATGTAAATTGTGCGTACCCAATGGTATAACCTTGTATAATTTTCTTGGTTTTATTCTTCTTCGATCTTGACTTTTCTCTCGTGTTTCATATTCTCGTTCTTGACTGGACTCAATTATCACTTTGATCTCAATCCCTGGACTTCTATGCTATTTTTTGTTATTCATGATCATAGAAACACAAATTTAGATCGGATTAAAAGATTTTACAAGCATTATCAAATTGCTTCAAAATCAGCCCCTAGAACACAGAAAAAAACACTACATGGGTTATTGAATATTTGTTTTACATTACACAGAATGTAACAGAGGCCGGGTGGATCCTCCATATTGTCCATATATTATCACAAAATTGAAATTCTGCACTATCATCAGTTTTTCAGAACTCACTAATTAAATTTGTCATTGATCGATGTTAGTATTAGATGGATACATTAATAATGGAGAAATTTAAAGAGAAAAATATAACCAACCAACCTAGTGTATGGAAGAAACATGAACCTGTTGGAGAGTATGTGGAGATTTTGAGATAAAAACTGACTCTGTAGTTGCAATAAAAAAGTAGTAGTAGTTATAGAAAGGAGTCTAAACTCTATGTGGCAGTTTTTTTTTTTACGTAGTTATCTCATCTGAGTAGTGGTTTTGTGGATTTTTTTTTTTTGAATTTAGTTTTTAGTGAATTAACACTTTTTCAAAATTTATAATAGGAATTTTGTTGTGATGACACGTGACGTTTTTACCTCTGTTATTAGATATAGATAGATTTTAGGACAAATGCTCTAGTTTAGCAACAAAGACATTATTTATTTGGCTATATCGATTGTAGAAAGGGATTTGTCAATTTTAAATGTACTATCAAAAGCTTTTACTTTTAACATAAAAAAAATACATTGATTTAAAGTGGATAAGAGTATAACTTAATCCTATTGTAGTATATGGAGAAAAGAAGTCCGCACCAATAAATTTGATTGACAAGTTTTGATTGTGGTTCTGTGTGTCATGCTTTTTTTTTTTTTTCATCAAATGAAGCTATAGTCAATCACAAGTTCCTGAAAGTCGTTTGGATGGAAGAGGTGGAGGCAACAATGCTGGCGGAGTTGGTGGTGGTAAGCCAAAGTTATCACGATCCAAAAACTAGGTCATGATAACAATTATCGTGGCCCAACCTTGATAAGTAAGCCGATCACCCAAAAAGAAAAGGATAGAAAATAATAAGGCAATAAAGTGAAACGAGACTTCTAGAACGAAGTCAAGCCACACATATATCTATGGGTAAAGGACAGAAATCTGAACAAAGTACAAAACCATCCCAAAATCTAGTGTCATAATATAAGAGCATCTAAATAAAATATCTGGAAACTGAAATACAATGTCTATCTCTGAATAGGGATGAAATGGGCTGATTTGGTCAATCGATCCACGATAACCCAAATACATTCAGAACCAGGAGAAGTATGAGTCAATATACTCACAAAATCCATTGTGATATGCTCCCACTTCCACTTCGGAATGGGTAATCTCTGAAGCAAACCACCCGATCTCTGATGCTTGGCCTTCACTTGCTGACAACACAAGCAACAATCTACAAAATTTGCCACATCCTTCTTCATACCACACCACTAGTAAAGTTACTTCAAATCAAGATACATCTTAGCCACTCTAGGATGGATGGAATATGTGGAACAGTGTGCCTCCTTCAAAATCAATCTCACCAATCCGTCAACTCTCGGTACATAGACTCGACCAAAAATCCTCAACAAACCATCTTAATCAAAAGATGCCTCCTTGGCCTCACCACTCAACACTTTATCTCGAATAGCCCTCAAACAATCATCATCAAACTGTGAGCTCAAATCTGCTCCATCAAGAAAGATCTAATATCCACAAAGGCTAAAACACGTCCAGGTGTCAAAACATCAAGCCTAACCATCTGGTTATCTAAATACTGAACCTCTAAGGTTAAAGGTCACTCCTGAGTCAAGAGATGAGCCAAAATCTCCATAATAGTTGACTTCTGGCTCAAGGCATCCGTAACCACGTTAGCCTTGCCCGGATGATACAGAATAGTGAGATCATAATCCTTAAGCAACTCAAGCCAATGACACTGTCTCATATTAAACTCTTTTTGGGTGAAGAAGTATTAAAAACTATGATGATCAAAGAAAATCTCACAACGAACTTCATACAAATAGTGCCTCCACAACTTCAACACAAACACAACCACGGTCAACTCCAAATCATGGGTAGGGTAATTCTTCTCATGAGGGCTTCAACTGACGAGAAGCATAAGCAATCACCTTACCCCCAATCCAACACCCAAAGAATCACAAAACATGATAAAGCCCATGCTTTCCTTGCGCAAAGTCAAGATAGGAGCCGAAGTCAACAACTTCTTGAGCTTTTGGAAGCTCTTCTCACATGCATCCGACCACTGAAAGGTAATATTATTTTGAGTCAACTTGGTCAAAGGAGCTGCAATAGAAGAGAAACCCTTTATAAAATGCCGATAATAACCCACCAATATAATAAAACTCTAAATTTTAGTAGGACTAGTGGGCCTAGCCCAATCACAAATTTCCAAAATCTTGGCCGGATTAACCGTAATACCATTCTTGGTCACTATATGACCCAAGAAACAGATAGAATACAACCAAAACTCACACTTGGAGAACTTAGAATACAACTTCTCATCATGCAACCTCCGAAGTACAGTCCTCAAGTGTCTCACATGATCGGCCTCATTCTTGGAATAAACAAAGATATCATCTATAAATATAATCACAAAAGAGTCGAGATACGGTCTAAACACCAGCTTCATCAACTCCATGAACACAACTGGGGCATTAGTCAACCCAAATGACATAACCAAGAACTCATAATAACAATATCAGTTTTGATAAGCCGTCTTTGGAACGTCCAAAGCTCTAATCCTCAACTGGTGATACTCGGATCTCAAATCAATCTTGAAAAACATGAAAGAACCCTGAAGTTGGTCAAATAAATCATTAATGTGAGAAAAAGGATACTTGTTCTTAACTGTCACTTTGTTCAACTACCGATAATCAATACAAATTGGCATAGAACCATTCTTCTTCTTCTTAAACAAGACAGGTGCACCCTAAGGAGATACACTAGGTCTAATAAAACTCTTACTCAACAAGTCTTGCAACTGCTCCTTCAACTCAGCCGGGGCCATCCTATAAGGAGGAATAAAAATTAGCTTGGTTCCCGGCTCCACATCAATAGCAAAATCAATATCACAATTTGGAGGCATACCAGGCAAATCCGTAGGAAACACATCCATGAAATCGCGAACAACACGAATAGAATCCATCGGAGGTGGTGAGGCAACACTAGTATCACGAACATGAGCCAAATAAGACAAAAACCCTCTTTCTACCATGCGTTGACCACATAGAAAAGCTATAACTCCCTTCGGACCCGAGTTAAGCGTACCCTTCTAAGCTAATCTTGGCACACCCGACGTAGCTAAGGTCACAGTCTTGGCATAACAATCCAAAATGGCATGATAGAGAGCTAACCAATCCATTTCAAAGATAATATCAAATTCAACCATATCTAGGAGGATCAAGTCTACCCAAGTATCACGCCCCGCAAAGGTAACCACACAAGATTGGTACACCCAATCCACCACTAAAGAATCTCCTATGGGGGTAGATACATAAAGAGGCATAATAAGGGGCTGACATGCAGCATCAAAACCAGAAGCAAAATATATAGGCACATAGGAGAATGTAGATCCAGGGTTAAATAATACGATTTTAGATCTGGAGCAAACTGGGATGATACCTGTAATGATTGCGTCAGAGGCCTCCGCCTCAGGTCTCCTCAGTATAGCATAATACTATCCACATCCACTCCCAAACTAAACAACCCTGCGACCACTGCCACAAGCTCCCCTACCTCTACCTTAAGCACCTTTAGCACCACCCCTACCACCCTGTGAACCACCTCTGACTGCAGATATATGAGTAGGGCAAAGCTAAAATTGAGATCTCTACTAAGTAGGTCCAAATAAACGTCGAGGGTAATCCTTGGCCACATGGCCAAACTCTTCATAGACAAAACATCCTCTACGGCTCGACTCAATCTAAGAAGGTGCGGATGAACCAGAATGACCATCCTAGCCTGAAGAATCGAACCTAGAACCTCCACTAATATGACCTGATACCTGGCTACCAAAAGCTGTAGAATGTGAAGGTCTACCACCTGATCCCTGCAATGCAGCCTGAATCGGCCCACCATGATAACCACATGAACCTTGACTAGAGAATTCTTTACCTCGAGAGGCATGTCCACTAAACTCACCCTGATGACGCATCTTCTTGGTGCCTCCCTGAGTAGACTGGATAATAAACTCAGTCATCTTGTCATGCTCAGTAATACTCTGCAAAGAAGCCCTTGAAACTACCATCTACGCTGTAGCCAACTAATATGAACCATCTAACCCCTTTACAAACTTCTGAATCCTCTCAGACTCTGTAGAGATACTAGCAAATGAATATCTAGATAGAGCATGGAAATAAGCCTCATACTCGGCAATAGACATCGAGCCCTACTCTAAATGATCAAATTTATCTCTCATTGATCTCTTAAACTATAAGGCACAAATCTCTCCAAGAATTCCTCAGAAAATTGAGTCTACGTAATATTAGATAAACCCAAAGGTCTACAACTAGAAAGCAACCTCCATCAATCCCTATCACGTTTGTCAATTGATAGGTAGTATAAGCCACTCCGTGAGAATCAAGGGATCCAAAATTATGTAACTTCTCCTGGTAATCAGTCAGAAACTCATAGGCATCCTCGCTAATAACACTAATGAACTTGGGCGAACCTAACTGGATAAACCTCTCGAACCTCTTCTGATCATCTGAAGACATCACTATTCTTTAAGCAACCGAAGAAATAGTAAGTTTGGTAGGCAAAGAGTCCATACGCAAGGGTACCATAGATGATGGTTGTACCCTAGAAGTAAGAATACCATAAGTAGATACCAGTACAGATGGTGGAACATCATTCAAAGTCTGAGAAATACTAGGTACACTCAAGGAGACACCCTCCAAACGGCTCAAGAGACAAACCAAAAGACCCTAAAGCACTGGGGTATATACTAAACTCTGTGGGACTTGAGTTGGCCCCGCACCTTCTGTCTGATAGTCATCTCTAGAATATTTAACCTCAGGTTCATGAGAGGTCTCCCTAGCACGTCCTCAGACTGGGGCAGCTCCTAGTGCCCGACCCCTAGCTCTAGGCCTCCACGACCCCTCCCTCGCCACCTAGTCTGAGCTTCATTCTCGTGTGTTGGCTCAGCATCCCTATCCTATAAAGATCTAGTCCTCACCATATGCACAGAAAAGAGTGGCATTGGGTATTACAACCCGCACGATAAGAAATCAAATTAGAGAAGTATTTCCTAAAGACATCTTATAGACTCTCAAAGATAGATACAGACATCTACGTATTGATCCATAGGACTTTACTATACATCCTTCTCTTACACTTATGAGACCTGTGAAACCTGATGCTCTAATACCAATTTGTCACGACCCAAAAACTAGGCCATAATGGCACTTATCGCGGCCTAGCCTTGATAAGTAAGATGATCACCCAAAAAGAAAAGGATATGAAATAATAAGGCAATAAAGTGAAATGAGACTTTTAGAATAAAGTCGATCCATGCATGTATATAGAGATAAGGGACAAAAATCCAAACAAAAGATAAAACCATCCCAAACTCTGGTGTCATAATGTAAGAGCATCTAAATACAATATCTAGAAACTGAAATACAATGTTTGTCTCTGATCTAAATAAAGACATAAGTATAGATAGGATGAGATTTGGAATTCATCCTGAACACTAAAACGATCCAGTACCTCTAATCTGATAATCAACCGCATGATCTCAACTTTTACGCATCGTACTCAGACCTAGATCTACACCGAAAGGGCACAATAGAGGTGAGTATGGTCCTATGTACTCCGTAGGAATCATAGACTGACCGAGTAAAATAGACAATAATATAGGTTAAAAAAATATGATCATGTCTCCTGCAAACAAAAAAGTTCCCAAATGGTAGCTCACACCGTCTCCACTAATAGTTCTAATATAATGCGGGAACAAAGCAACATAAATATAAACAAAAAGTATATGGAAACTAAATACAAGCCAAAGAAAACTAAAGAAATAATAAAAAATGCATATGCAATGCAATGATGATGGGATGAAGTGGTGAAAGTCATCACATGACTTTCTATATACACTTACTGAGCTCGCAGCTCCCGCAATAGGACCATGGGGGGTTCACAATCCATAAACTATAACTCATATCTCAATATCAACCCACCCCTCCAGCTCATGTTCATAGAGGATTTTTATAAAAATATCTCATTTTCTTTCAAAAATGAGATATACTCCGATGGTCAGCGATATTAGACCTTCGTTGGCCGATTCCAGTACCAGTTCGCCGCTGCCGGTAGAGCTGTTGTTGCCGAAGAGTAGCTGCCGTCACCACCGCTCCCCATTATCATCGGCCAGTATATTTTTGGTGAACTTCCAATCTAAAAGTATACGCAGATCTGCTCCGATCAAATGCCGGAAAGGTTTTTTCGATCCTCTCTTTCGACCATCTTTACAGATCTGCACGGTAGGGCTCAGATCTGACTGAAAAAGCAGTCTCCGACGTCTTTTCCGGAGACTTATCCGGCTTGCCGATCGTCCCTTTTCCTACTTCTCTCTTCTCTCTTTTCTTCTCTTTTCTTTATAACCCCTTTCAGGTACAACAAGCAACGCACATCTTCGAAGGCTACGCGTGACGTATATTTTTTGGTGACCAATTTTAGGGGCGGGAGTTGCAGCAGATTGAGGTTCACTCCACACTCTCTCTGGGCCAGGTGCACTCGTTTCATATTTGTATTTCTTTCATATCCCCTATTGCATACCTCTCTTAGTTTCTTTGTCTTGACGGTTCTTGTGGGCCTACTATTTTCTTGGGTAGTCTCGTGCCTTGACTATTTTTGTGGGCTTACTGTTCTCTTGGGTAGTTTAGTTCTTGTTATTGACTGTTGTTGACTAAACTTGCATTTTAGTAATTTGGTCTATTGTCGTCGGCTGTTTGGCATACGCTATTGACTTGTGCTTCTTTACCTTTTATTTTGTACCTTTTGTTTTTTCTCGTGGTGTCTTTAGCCTACTCGCCCTCTTTTATATCAAATTGAGTAGTGGCTGTGGTGGTCGATGGTAGACTAGGGTCATGTCATAGGTCGAGGTCCGAGTTGGGGTCGGGTTTAGGACCTAGGTCTACGGTGAGGACGGGTTTAGGGTTTGGCCTAGGGTTGCGTTCGAGGTTAGGGGCAGGGGGGTACTAGGGGTAAGTGGGATAAGAGAACCTCCAGGTTGAGAATTGGATCTTGGAACATAGGGACTCTTCAAGGGAAGTCCGTAGAGCTCGTGAAAATTCTTAGAAAAAAGAGGATTAGTATAGTATGTGTCCAGGAGATCAAATGGGTAGGTTCTAAGGCGAGGGACGTGGACGGGTATAAGTTGTGGTACTCTGGTAGCGGGAGACTTAGAAATAGGGTAGGTATCTTAGTAGATGATGAGCTTAGGGGGCAGTTGGTGGAGGTTAAGTGGGTCAATGATAGGCTGATGTCGATTAAGTTGGTCATTGGAGGATTTACGTGGAACGTTATTAGTGCCTACGCGCCGCAAGCGGGCTTGGATGAGGAGGAGAAAAAGAGCTTTTGAGAGGTGTTGGAAGAGGTGGTGATAGGCATTCCGAGCACTGAGAAGCTATTAGTTGGAGGGGACTTAAATGGGCATATTGGGTCTTTATCGAGAGGTTATGATGAGGTGCATGGAGGTTTTGGTTTCGGGGAAAGGAATGAAGGAGGAACCACACTTTTGGATTTTGCTAGGGCCTTTGGGTTGTGGGTGGTGAATTCGATCTTCCCAAAGAAGGAAGAGCACCTTATTGCCTTTCATAGCTCGGTGGCCAAGACTCAAATAGACTTTTTGCTACTTAGGAAGGGTGATAGAGCGGTATGTAAAGACTTTAAGTCATACCTAGTGAGAATCTTTTGGCCCAGCATAAGCTGTTGGTGATGGACTTGGAAATCAAGAAAGGCAGAAGAAAGAGGGGTGTGGAGGATCGACCCAGGATTAAGTGGGGTAGCTTGACTTTGACAAGTGCTTTGAAAATAGGGGAGCAGCTGACGAATATGGGAGCTTTGGAGAGTAGAGGAGACGTATATAGTACATGGGAGACGACTGCCAGTTGTATCAGGGAGACCACTAGAGAGGTGTTGGGTGTTTCGAGAGGTCGATCTGGAAAGCACCGGGGGGACTGGTGGTGGAACGCAAAAGTGAAAATGAAGGTGGAGACTAAGAAGGTGGCCTATGCCAAGTTGATTGAGAGCAAGGATGATGAGGAGAGGCGGACGAGAAGGGAGGAGTATAAGGTAGCCAGAAAAGAGGCCAAGTTAGCGGTTACGGCGGCTAAGACAGCAGCTTTTGATAGTTTGTATGATGCTTTAGAGGAGAAAGGAGGGGATAAGAAGTTGTATAGGTTAGCCAAGGCTAGGGAGCGGAGGGCCCACGACCTTGACCAAGTGAAATGCATCAAGGGGGAGGATGGAGAAGTGTTTATGGAGGATTCCCTCATTAGGAGGAGGTGGCAGTCCTATTTTCATAGACTTTTGAACGACGAGGAGGACAAAAGTATCATGTTGGGGGACTTGGAACACTCAGAGAGGTGTCGCGATTATGGTTATTGTAGGTGTATCAAGGTTGAAGAGGTCAAGGGTACTATTCGTAGGATGCGTAGGGGTAGGGCGACTGGGCCTGACGAAATTTTGGTGGATTTCTGGAAGTACACTGGCGGGCCAGGTATAGGGTGGTTGACAAGGTTGTTTAACATCATTTTTGGGGAAGCAAAGATTCCCGAATCTTGAAGATAAAGCACAATGATTCCATTATATAAGAACAAGAGGGACATTCAGAGTTGCAACAACTATAAGGGTATCAAGTTGTTGAGCCATACTATGAATGTTTGGGAGAGGGTGGTAGAATTGAGACTGAGGAGGGTAGTGACTATTTCAAAAAATCAGTTCGGTTTCATGCCAGGTCGCTCGACTACTGAGGCCATTCACCTGGTAAGGAGATTAGTAGAGCAGTTTAGGAAGAGGAAGAAGGATTTGCATATGGTGTTCATTAATCTTGAGAAGGCATACGACAAAGTCCCCAGGGAGATTCTGTGGAGGTGTTTGGAGGCTAAAGGTGTGCCCGTGGCGTACACTAGGTCGATCCAGGACATGTACGACGGCGTGAAGATGAGGGTGAGGACGGTAGGAGGGTATTCAGACCACTTTCCCGTGTTGACAGGGTTGCACCAGAGATTGACTCTTAGTCCGCTTTTATTTTCCTTGGTGATTGATGTTTTGACGCAGCGTATTCAATGGGAGGTGCCTTGGTGTATGTTGTTTGTTGATGATATGGTACTGATTGACGAGACTAGGGAAGGAGTGAATGATAAGTTGGAGGTTTGGAGACAGACCCTTGAGCCTAAAGGGTTTAGGTTGAGCAGGACTAAGACGGAGTACCTGGAATGTAAGTTTAGCGATTCGATCGCATGAAGCTGATATGGTAGTGAAACTGGACTCTCAGGCCATCCTAAAAAGGGGGAGTTTCAAGTATCTGGGGCTATGATTCAGGGGAACGACGATATTGACGAGGATGTCACGCACCGTATTGGTGCAGGGTGGATGAAATAGAGGCTCGCTTTGGGAGTTTTGTGTGATAAGAAGGTGCCCCTGAAGCTTAAAGGTAAGTTTTACAGAGTGGCCGTCTGCCCGACCATGTTATATGGAGCAGAGTGTAGGCCAGTCAAAAACTCCCACATCCAAAAGTTGAAGGTAGCGGAGATGAGGATGTTACGAGGGATGTGTGGACTTACTAGGAGGGATAGAGTAAGAAATGAGATTATTCAAGAGAAGTTGGGAGTGCCGTCGGTGGAAGATAAGATGCGGGAAGTGAGGTTGCGATGGTTCAGACACATGAAGAAGAGGTACGAGGATGCCCCGGTACGGAGGTGTGAGAGTCTGGATGGGGATGGTTTTAGGTGGGGTAGAGGTAGGACGAAGAAATATTGGAGGGAGGTGATTAGGCATGACATGGAGCAGTTACAGCTTACGGAGGACATGACCCTTGATAGGAAGATATGGAGGACGTGGATTACGGTAGAGGGTTAGTGGGTAGGAAAGTGTCCGTTTTAGCAGGGAAGAGTTTTTGCTTGTATATGTGACATCATCATATTGTACCGACATGGTACCCGATGCTTTATCATAATATATCATATTCGTACCAGTGTGGTACCCGATCCTTCATCATCTAACATACTCACAATATATATGAAATGAAATGTAGTCCATAAATCATAAGTCATGCTAGAAGGAAATCATAGATGTTTAGTTTACAAGCAAACACAACGCCAAGAAAGTCTAAGTGCTACAACAAAACCATAGCCTACCTCAATTCCTTGCTCAAGTCACCTTTAAGCTACACTTTTGCCCTTTCGCCTCATTCAACTCTTTCTTGATCTATAATTATAAGAATATATACCCATTTCAAAAATTTACCCCTTTTAACTACTATGAATTGAAAACCACTGATTTTAGTCACAATTTCACCCTATTTCATCATCTTAGGGTTTCCTATCTCTTAAACCACATAAATTCTACTCAAATTAGCATCAAGAATTGTAATTTCATCCCCATTAATATCTTATGACACCCTAAAATCATTCTTCACTGAGTTTATATACATTCCCATCACTTTTCATCTATTTCTATAATCAGGGCTAACCTCCAATTTTCTACCGTGAATTCATTTCTAATGATTTTCTAAGGTTATTGGAAGTAAATTCAAGTCTAGAATGTAATGACTTAGCTCTAAAGATGAAAAACTTTAAAAACTCTCTAAAAATTGCCTCCCCCAAAGCTTCTTTGTGTTTTTCAAAAAAAAATGGAGAGTGTAAACGTTTTCTGTTTTTTAAAAACTATCAAAATACTGCGTGTTACCACTGCAACAGTTAATTACCACTACAACGGTACCACTGCAGTGGTTAAAGTTTCACTGTAATGGTTCGCGCCTTTAAATGGACGTCCGCCCCTGTGGTACCTATTGCCACTGTAGCAGTTACTTTTTCCGCTGCAGAGGTCCAAGGCAGAAACTTGGGACCTCTCCTTAGTTATTCTCATTTTACAACACACACGCCAAATCTTAACATCGCTAACTAAACCCTCCACCATAAACTCTATAACCAAAGTTCTATAACTCCGTTTCAAGTGCCGAAAGTTGTTATGGCTCCCTAAGCTTGTTACCTATCTAAGGAATGGCTAAGGTTTTGAACTTCCTAACATTCTTAGCTAATATAACAATTGGTTCTTCTTTGTAGAAAAACTCCTTATCAAACAATTCAAGGTCCCAATGAATGATGTAATCACCATCCCCGTGATACTTCTTTAGCATAGCACATAGAATACCGGGTGAACGCCAGACATACTAGGAGGCAAGGCCATCTTGTATGCTAATGACCCTACTTCTTCCAAATGTCAAAGGGTCCAATCTATCTTAGGTTCAACTTGCCCTTTTTACCAAAACACATTACACCTTTCATGGGTGACACCTTCAAGAGTACCTTCTCCCCCTTCTCAAACTTTACATCTCTCATCGTATTGTCTACATATTCTTTTTGTCAGCTTTGAGATGCTATGAGCTTCTCTTGTATGAATTTCACCTTCTCTATCAAATTTTTGAGCATGTCAGTGCCCCAAGGCCTCACCTCAAATACATCAAATCACCCAATTAGAGACCTACATCTCCTATCGTATAAGGCCTTAAAAGGGTCTATGTCAATACTAGAATGGTAGCTATTTTTGTAGGTAAATTCATAGAATGGTAAGTATTTGTCCCACTGAGCCTCAAAGTCTATAACACAAGATCAACGCATGTCCTCAAACACTTGAATATTTTGCTCCGACTGACCATCGATATGTGGATAGAAAGATGTACTTAGGTCCAACCTAAACCCTAAATCTGACTGGAATTTCTCCCATAAAATTTGAGGTGAACTGAGTACCTTTATCTAGAATAATTGAAACTGGTGCCTCATGTAACATTACAATTTCCTTCACATAAATCTTGGCCAACTTAGCCTCATTATAGTTTACTCTTATTGGGATAAAATGAGCCAACTTAGTCAACCAATCTACAATGACCCATATAGAGTCTCACTTCCTCAATGTTTTTAAAGGGCCAACCACAAAATCCATCATTATCCTTTTCCACTCCTATTCCAGAATGGGCATTCTCTGAAATATACCTCCAGGTTTCTGATGTTCATACTTAACCTGTTGGCAATTTTGACACTTGGTTACAAAATCCATAATGTCTCATTTCATTCTTCACCGTCAATAATATTGTCTTAAGTCCCTATACATCTTATTGTCACCTGGATGTACGGAGTACTTTGAATTATGAGCCTCTTCTAGGATAGTTGGGATCAAATTTCCTACTTGAGGTATGCATATTAGCCCTCAAATCCTCAAGGCTCCCTTATTATCGAGAATGGCCTCTCTTGCTTCACTCTGCAACACCTTTTCTTTGAGGTTGTTTAAGTTTTTGTCTTTGAACTGCCTACTTTTGATTTGATCATAGAATGTGGACCTATCCACCACATGTGCTAATACCCTTCCTTCACTAGTCTCCTGCAATCTCAGAAAATTATTAGCCAAAGACTATACCTTTCTCGCTAATGGGCGCTTGGACACCTCCAGCAGCGCTAAACTTCCCATGCTTACTGATTTCTGGATTTACATTGTCTTTAATTGGGTGATATAAGATTGAGATGTCATAGTCTTTAATCAACTCCATCCATTTTTTCTATCTTATATTTAGATCTCTCTACATGAACACGTATCGTAGGCTGTGGTGGTCTGTGAACACTTCACACTTCACCCCTTAGAGATAGTGCCTTCCAAAATTTTAAAGCAAACACCATAGCTACCAATTCTAAGTCATGCGTGGTTTAGTTTTTATTATAAGGATTCATTTATCTTGAAGAGTAAGCAATCAAGTTCTGATCCTGCATCAAAACATCACTTAAACCCATTCGTGAGGCATGATAATATACAATGAAATCCTTACCCTTAATAGGCAATGTGAGAATTGGGGCTGAGGTCAACAAAGTTTTAAGCTTTTGGAAACTCTTCTCACACTTGTCATCCTACACAAATAGGACTTCTTTATGAGTAAGGTGGGTCATATGCAAAGCAATAATATCAAACCCTTCAACAAATCAACGATAACAACTAGCCAATCTCATAAAACTCTAAATTCCTATCAGATTTGTCAGTCTAGCCCAATTTCTAACGGCTTCAACCTTCTGCGGATCTACCATAACTCCTTTTTTAGAAACCATGTGTCCCAAGAAGGACACTGAAGAAAGCTAGAATTCATACTTAGAATGTTTAGCATATAGTTATTTTTCGTTGAGCAACCCCAACACCGTGCGTAAATGAGGTTCATGCTCTTCTTCACTTTTAGAGTAAACCAATATATCATCAATAAAAACAATAACAAATGAATCCAGGAATGACTTAAAAACTCCATTCATCGGACTCATGAAAGCAGCTGGGGCATTGGTCAAACCAAAAGACATAACTAGAAACTCATAGTGCCCATAACGAGTTCGAAAAGCAGTATTCAGGATATCCTCCTCCCTGATCTTGAGTTGGTGAACCCGAACTCATGTCGATTTTGGAGTATACGGTAGCCCCTTGCAACTGATCAAATATGTCATCTATCCTAGGCAAGGGATATTTATTGCAGATGGTTACCTTATTCAACTGGCAATAGTCTATGCGCATACTCATGCTACCATTTTTCTTTTTCACAAACAAAACTGGCGCACCCCAAGAAGAAACACTCGGGTGAATAAAACCCTTTTCTAACAACTCCTGTAATTGAGACTTCAACTCTCTCAACTCTGCTAGTGCCATATGATAAGGAGGGATAGAAATATGTCGAGTCCTTGGCTCTAAATCTATGCAAAAATCAACTTCTTGGTCTAGAAGCATACTTGGAAGATCATCTGGAAACACTTCTAAGAGTTCACATGCCACTAGAACTGACACTATAAGAGGAACTACAAATTTATCTTCACTAAGATGAGCCAAAAATGCTCTACACCCCTTCTTCACCAACTTCTAGGCACGAATTGCTGACATAACCCTTACAGGATTAAGATTAAAAGTACCCTAACATTCTAACTTATCCATCCCGAGCATCGCTACCGTAATGATTTTTGCATAAGAACCAAGAATGGCACGATAAGGAGACAATCAACTTATCCCTAATATAACATCAAACTCCTTCATATCTAGAATAACTAGGCATGCCAGGGTCTTAAACCCTATAAACATCATATAATATACATGGTACACCTGATCAACATATACAAACACCCCAATTAGCATGGACATATACATAGTAGTATAAAGATATTCATAATGTAAATCCCAACCCATCACAAATTTCACAGACACATAAGAGAAAGTGGAACCGAGATCAAACAACACAGAAGCCATATGATCACAGACAAGATTAGTACCTATGATCAGTACATCAGAAGCTTCTATTTCAGGATGAGCTAGAACAACATAATATTGAGCCTTATCACCACCCTGATCGCCACATCTACCAGCCTGAGTACCATTCCTGCCAACCTGTTCTCCACCTTGGTTGGCTTGGTTTCCACCTCTATCTTGGCCAACACGCCCACCCTGTGGACGACCCCTATAGTTTTCCTCCACCACCACAACCTGCTGGAACTTGATCAGTAGAAGCCAGTTGTTGAGTCAACTGACCTGCAAATAAGAAATTAGGACAATACCTTCTAATTTGACGTAAACCTCCACACTCGTGGCACTTTATGCCCAATGCGGGCCTCTACACTAATGAGGATCAAGGTGTATAGTTGCCGGTCAGAGAAGGTTGATAACTGACCTCGAATATACTCTCTACAGATACTGGCATAGATGGATGGTAAAGCTTAGAAGAACCACACCCCTATGAGAAAGTACCGCTGAATTAGCCTGAGGTACATGCCTTTTTCTCTTCATCTTTTACCTCTCCCTATTTCTCAAATGCTTCCGCCTTTTTGGCAAACTCAACCACCTCCTGAAAGGACTTTCTAAACACAATCACAGATAGGGTAGCTAGCTGAATCCTAGAATTCAGACCCTTTACAAAGTACCTAATCTACTCCTCTTCTAAGGTAATAAACTATAGTGCATAGCGGAACAAGGTATGGAACTTGACCTCATAGGACACCACAGACATATTACCCTGCTCCAACCTCAAATACTCAACTTTTTTTTATCACGATAAGTGCGGGGAACATATTTCTCAAGGAATATATTCTAAAATTGAGCCCAAGTAGGTGGAGGTAAAGCTTTCCTACACTTTACAAATGACCTCCACCATTGCTTAGCTTAGGCTTATAGCTGAAAAGAAACAAACTCCACACCATATCTCTTAATAATACCCATCTTGGGCAGATGTTCATGGAAATCTATCAAGAACTGATGCGCCATGGTTATATGGCACTTTCGATGCTTAAAACAAGAAAAATATGCAATAACTTGGGTGTATTTGGTTGGTATGATGTGGTTTCTATACTACATTGCAGGAAAACAGGTTTTGAAGGCAAAATGATCAAAAAGGAAGAATCAAGCCCGAGAACGAAATATCTGAAGATGAAAGAACAAGAATCTGCACTATAGAGGGAGTCACAACACCACTCACGTGACGTGAGTGGCTACCATGAGTCAACTTCCAGAGAATGAAAAACTGCCTGATTTCCACACCAGGCAGTCACGTGGCGTGAGTTAAGTTCTGAAGATTTGATTTGAGCCCAATTTCCACGACACTCACCTACGTGGTGTGACTTGGTTCCACGACACCAAGTCACGACACCGTGGAAGTTGCCGACTCTGTTCTCCTATTCTGATTAGGATATAATTAACTTTGTATCTATAAATACCCCTGTATAGTCCTATGTGTGGGGGATAGTCAGTACATTGTTTTGAGAGATATTTTCTATTGTTTATGAGTTCATAAACATATTATTAGTTTTGTAATCAAAAACCCTAGATTCGAGTTTTATTCATAATTGAGATTTCAGTT
The DNA here is from genome assembly GCA_031232105.1 of Capsicum rhomboideum. Classification (NCBI taxonomy): domain Eukaryota; kingdom Viridiplantae; phylum Streptophyta; class Magnoliopsida; order Solanales; family Solanaceae; genus Capsicum; species Capsicum rhomboideum. The sequence goes on from CP124712.1 coordinate 127,099,644, forward strand.
CTTCTTCATTATTGTAAGTGTGCAATGATGTTTTCATCTTTGACTCCTTCTTGTGTTCATGCAATTATGAGTAGCTAAAATCATCAACTAGGGTTGTGTGAACCATGAGAAATTAACAAAACAGGTTAAGTGCAAAGCAACTCTGAGTCGCTGTGAATGTATGTATTGTTATCTCATTCGTTGTGATTGACCTTCTAACAGTTGCAACCATTAGAAACTCGCCTGTATTAGAAACTTGCTCGAGATAGAGGTAGAGATTGGGAAAAGGAGACAACAACAGAGATTTGAAGCTATCAACCTTCATCTAATAACTTGAGCCTTAGCGGGAATAGTTATCTGAGATCCAGGACAAGGGTTAGTAGTGCGACACTCGGAGACCAAGAGAAGAAGAGTGAAATTCATCTAACCAAGGTTGAGAGATGTTTAGATGAACATATCTTATCAGATTTTGCATGCCACATAGCGGGACGATTTTGTTAGCACAAATAACCGGTGGAGTTAATTAATCATTGGGGATCACAGTCCTATTGTATTTCTCTTATTGTCTACAACCTCGATACAATCAATAATCGTTACTGCCACTGTTTATTCGCAAACCCCCCTATTTTACTTACTTTCCAATTATTTTGTCTAGTATTCTAAACAACTTCGACCTATTCCCTGTGGGATCGACCCCAACCTAGTTGGGTTCTATATTTGATACAACGACCGCATTATACTTTTTCGGATGTATATTTTGGGCGACATCAAATTTTGGCGCCGTTGCTGGGGAATACGGTTACGTAGTTGATTAGTACTGGTTGGAGTTGATTGGTTTTGTTTTTACATACTTTTGAGGGTACACACCGGTGTATGCCCAATACTAGGAGTCAAGGCAATCCCCTGATTCCACTTGATCTTGAAATTGAAAGGACTCTGATAGCTAAGTGAAGAATGGTGAATACTGACGGAGTTCAGGATCCCACAGCTGCGGGAGACATTCATCACCAACAAATTCAGCCAGTTGGTCATGAAACAGCAGATCAAACTACCGCTCGATTGACACGGGAAGAGAAAGCTTGGAAAGCTGCTCTTAGACAAGCAAAAAGAGATAATCGAGCTATGCAAGAGGCAGCTCAGCGACTGGCTACGGCTGAAGAGCAACAAAGATGACTGAGAGCACAACTGAGACCATATGTACCAGTTTATGATGATCCTGAAGAAGAAAATATGGCCTACTTCGAGCCAATAGAGAAGGGTGCCATCATTCCACCCGAGTTACCTCCGGGCACTAAGTTTAACATTACTAGTGCCATGATTCACCTGCTAAACTTAAAGGGTGTGTTTGTCGGTCTTCCTACTGATGATCCAAACATGCACGTGATGAATTTTGTAGGGGGGGTCTGCACCTCATATAATTTTCCTGAAGTTGACCAAGAGGCTATTCGATTGAGATTGTTTCCATTCTCTCTAACAGGAGAAGCTACTTTGTGGTTGGCAGAATTACCACGAGGATCCATCACTACTTGGCAAGAATTGAGAAATTAATTTCTGGAGAGGTTTTTCCCACCTTCCAGGATGCTAAAGTTGAAGGGTGAGATCTACAACTTCAGCTAACTACATTCTGAAGCACTTTATGAGACATGGATAAGGTTCAAGAAGAAGCTGCAGAATGTGCAAAATCATAGGATGAGTGGTAGAAACTTACTTGAAATCTTCTACAGGGCTTTAAACGTCAATACTAAGGCTGTAGCAGATACTATAACTGGTGGAGCATTTATGAGTATGAGGTGGGAACAAGTTTCAAAAATATTAGATCGTATCACTAAGACCAACCGAGGATAGCATACTCGGGAAGCAGATATGCCGGCTGACACATATGCTATTGGAGCCTCAATAGTACAACGGGCTTTGGACGAATCTGTAGCTCAACAGGTCGCTCAGTTGAGGACAGAAATTGGTCTTCTGGCTAAACAGATTGCGGCTAGAGATGCTGAAAAGGTGCATACTATAGGTGCACAAGGTAAAACGCTTAGACATGATGATAGTGAATCTGATGATGAGGGTAAATATATGGATCGAGAAGTGGTGGGTTTACGAGCCAAGGGTCTAACCAAGACTTCTAGAATTCGAGACAAGGGAATTAAGGTCAGAACTACTATGGGGACAGTTACAACAAGTAGGGATATAGAGATAGAGAACGAGATTGTGAAGGTGATTGGAGGAGGAAAGATGATTATATAGAGAACAGTGGCGTATATGTTCTACGTGGGAACCACGATGCTGACTCTGGAAATTCAAGAATGGAATCCCTTCTAAATAAACTTGTGAAAGGGGCAGAGAGTCAAGAACAATGCCTGAAGGAGATTAGATCAGACATCTCAGGAATAAGTCAGAAAGTAGAATCCCATTCGACTGCTATCAAATAGTTGGAGCAATAATTCGGGAAAATATCGGTGGCATTGAACCAACGTCATCCAGGAACCCTTCCAAGCAACACCATCTAGAATTCGAAGAATGATAGCCATTGTCTGGCCATTACTACTAGAAGTGGGAAATGCACCATAGAGCCATCTATACCTGTGAATAGTGGTAAGACCAATAAGCCAATGGTTGTTGATGTAGAAACTGAGATAGAGCCGGATAATTCCAAGGTTGAAACAGTTCCAAATCCTCAAAATACTAGCCAAAAGGCAAAATCTGAAAAGAGGCAGGAAAAGGAGGTACCATAAGTGCTAAAAACTATCCCATGACCTCCTCCTCCCTTTCCTTAGAGGTTGAAAAAGAAGGCTGAGGAAGGCAAAGATCAGAAGTTTATTACAATATTGAAGGAGCTATCAGTAAACATCCCTCTTGTTGAGGCATTGGAGCAGATGCCAGGTTATACGAAGTTCATGAAAGACTTGGTGACAAAGAAGAGAACTGTTAGTTTTGATCTAGCAGATAACTTACATCATTGTAATGCAGTTGCTTCGCGTTCCCTAGTTGAAAAGAAAGAGGATCCAAGAGCTTTCATAATTCCTTGTACTATCAGGTCCTACAACTTTGCTAAAGCACTTTGTGATTTGGGTGCTAGCATTAACTTAATGCCGTTATCCATTTTCAAACAGTTGGGGTTGAAAGCACCAAAACCAACCTATATGAGACTTCTCATGGCCGATAGGACCGTGAAAAAACCGATGGGCATTCTGTATGATGTTTTGGTAAAGGTTGCATCTTTCATATTTTTGGCTGACTTTGTAATCCTAGATTGTGAAGTTGACTTCGAGGTTCCCATCATATTGGGAAGACCATTCCTTGCCACTGGTCATGCACTGGTCGACATGGAAATAGGGCAGATGAAATTCAGGTTAAATGATGAACAAGTCACTTTCAATATTTATCGGTCCATGAAGCAACCAAGAGATAAGCGGGTGATTTCAATAATAGATACGATTGATGATAGTAATGTTGTTGTGTCTCTTGAAGGAAGGTTGGGGGTAGAAGCTATTGCGGCCGTGATTATGAATTTTGATAGCAACGGGATTGAGAAATATGATGAGATGGTTGGTGCACTCACGGGTAAGGGAGCATACAATTATGCTCCAAAAAAACTTGATCTCGATTTGAAAAATAGGGTGACCCCACCAGCTTGTCCGTCCATTGAGGAGCCTCAAGTTTTAGAGCTTAAGGTTCTTTCGGTCCACCTTCGCTACATATTTTTGAGAGCCAACAATACCTTGCTTGTGATTATTTCTGCTAAATTGGTGGAGTGGCAAGTAGAGGCTCTGGTTTCAGTATTGAGAAGATTTAAGAGGGCCATTGGTTGGTCCATTGCTGATATTATAGGAATTCCACCCGGCATTTGCACTCACAAAATTCAACTTACTCTTGAGTACATACCGAGCATTGAGCATCAACATCGTCTAAACCCACCAATGTAAGAGGTTGTGAAGAAAGAGATCATCAAGTGGTTAGATGAAGGAGTAGTTTACCCTATTGCGGATAGCAAATGGGTGAGCCCAGTTCAATGTGTGCCAAAAAAAGGGAGGAATCACTGTGGTTCCAAACGACAAAAATGACTTAATTCTAATGAGGCCGGTTACTGGATGGAGAGTTTGCATGGATTATCGAAAGCTGAATTCTTGGACAGAAAAAGATTATTTTCCTATGCCCTTCATGGATCAGATGTTAGACGGTCTTGCTGGTAGAGGATGGTATTGTTTTCTTGATGGCTATTCGGGGTATAATTAGATTTTCACTAACCCCAAAGACCAAGAGAAGACCACTTTCACTTGTCCATATGGGACATTCACATTTAAAAGGAAGCCCTTCGATTTGTGTAATGCACCGGCCACTTTTCAACGCTGCATGATGTCTATTTTCTCCGATATGGTGGAAGACACTATTGAGGTTTTATGGATGATTTTTCTGTTGTGGGAGACTCATTTGATAGTTGTTTAGCACACCTTGATAATGTGCTGGAAAGATGTGAGGAGTGAAACTTAGTGCTGAATTGGGAAAAATGTCACTTTATGGTCAATGAGAGTATCGTATTGGGGCATCAGATTTCAAAGAAAGGCATTGAAATGGATAAGGAGAAGATTGAGGTAATTGAGAATCTACCTCCACCTATCTTCGTGAAAGGTATTCGAAGTTTCTTAGGTCATGCTGGCTTTTATAGAACATTTATCAAGGATTTCTCTAAGATTGCACATCCTTTATGCAAACTTTTGGAGAAAGAGGTGAAGTTTGTGTTCGATGAGGCATGTCTAAAAGCATTTGAGTATATTAAAGAGAAGTTGGTTTCAACCCCTATTATTGTGTCACCAGATTGGATGATGCCTTTTGAGGTTATGTGGGATGCTAGCTGAGTGGCTTTGGGTGCAGTCCTTGGCCAAAGACGTGAGAAGATGTTGCATCCAATTTACTATGCTAGCAAAGTGCTTAATCTAGCTCAAAAGAATTATACTGCGACTGAGCAGGAATTATTGGCAGTTATCTTTGCTTTTGAGAAATTCAGATCTTACTTGATAGGTACGAAGGTGATTGTGCATACAGACCACGCAGCTCTTCGGTATCTTATGTCAAAAAAGGATGCTAAGCCAAGATTGTTTCGGTGGGTACTTCTATTGCAAGAATTTGACTTTGAAGTCAAGGATCGTAAGGGAACCAAAAATCAAGTTGCTGACCTAAATTAAGGTATGATCTTGAGATTAATGATACTTTTCCAGATGAACAAGTAGTGGCATCGTCCCAAGACTTAATCCCTTGGTTTGCTGATTTTCCCAACTTTTTGGCAAGTGATCTAGTTCCAGAGGATATGTCGTATCAGCAGAGAAAGAAATTCATGCATAAGGTAAGAAAATTCTTCTGGGATGAGCCGTATTTATTTAAGGTGTGTGCAAATGGCATAATTCGAAGATGTGTTCCAGAGGTCGAGATGATGAGTATTTTGGAAGCATGTCATTCATCTCCAGTTGGGGGTTATCATGGAGGTGCGCGGACTGTCCATAAAATCTTGCAATGTGGGTATTACTGGCCCAGTATTTACAAAGATGCTCATGATTATGCTCGCACTTGTGACCAATGTCAAAGGCAAGGGAATATCTCACGCAGACACGAACTTTCCATGATAACTATACTTGAGTTTGAATTGTTCGATGTGTGGGGAATTAACTTTATGAGCCCTTTAGTGAGCTCACATGGGATGAAATACATCTTGGTAGCTATCGACTATGTTTCTAAGTGGGTGGAGGCAATTGCTCTTCCTAATAACGAAAGAAGAAGTGTCATAACATTCTTGAAAAAGAACATATATTCACTATTCGGTACACCCCGAGTTATTATTAGTGATGGAGGATCCCACTTCTGCAATCGTCTGTTCAAGGCCCTGCTTGAAAAATATGGTGTTAAACATAAGGTGGCAACACCTTATCATCCTCAGACAAGCGGGCAAGTTGAGGTGTCAAACCGTGAGATTAAGTCTATTTTGGCAAAAACAGTGAATGCCAATAGGATTAATTGGGCTCGAAGATTGGATGATGCAGTATGGGCATATCGAACTGCTTTCCAAACGCCAATTGGGGCATCACCATATCAGTTGGTTTTTGGAAAATCTTGCCATCTACCTGTCGAACTTGAACACAAGGCTTTATGGGCTTTGAAAAGGTTGAATTTAGACTGGAGTGAAGCGGCTAAATTGAGACTTGAGCAGATGAATGAGATGGATGAATTTCATCTCCGGGCTTATGAAAGTTCAGTAATATATAAAGAGAAGATGAAATTATATCATGATCATCGAATTGAGAACCGAGAGTTTCACCCGGGAGATTTGGTGCTACTTTATAACTCCAAGCTTCGCTTGTTTGCTGGGAAATTAAAGTCCAAATGGTTCAGACCATTCACGGGGGTTAGGGTATTCCCACATGGAGCAATTGAGCTAAAAGGAGTGGATAATGTTCTATTCAAGGTAAATGGGCAGCGTGTTAAGCATTATGTGGGAATCACAAAAGAAATAAGGACATGTGAGGAACTTGAGCTTGATGAAGTCTAAGTAGTCAAGCTAGCCATGTCGTGCCGCGACGTTAAATTAGGCGCTTTATGGGAGGCAACCCATAGGATGATTGGTGAAGTTTGAGTATCCAAGTTAGCCAAGTCGTGCCGCGACGTTAAAATAAGCGCTACTTGGGAGGCAACCCACGATCTGCGGAAGTTGCGATCTGAGCATTGGACGAGCAGTTAGCTGAAATTCACAAGATTTACCTGAACAGGTTCATTACTACTCACGTCAGGCACCTACGTGACGTAGTCACACCCACGTCACGTGGGGTGTGACATGAAAATCAGAGCAAGAAGTTCATGCTGCAGATTCACACCCACGACAGGTGACCCACATGACGTAGGTCAACCCACATCACATGGGTGGTGTCGTGCATACAGTAACAAACTTCAAAGATCAGAATCTCACCTACAGAAGAGTACCCATGTGACGTGTGTCAATCCACGTCACGTGGGTGGTATCGTGCATGCAGTAATCCCAAGTAAGTTCAGACCCGACCCGACCCGACCCTCTTCTTTATATAAATTTTAGTACCTTTCTTCTTTACCCGATAAAAATCCAAACCCACCCTACTCTTTTTCTAATTTAAATCTTACAAATAAACCCTAATTCTCACATATCACCATATCCCATACCTTCAAATTCCAACTTCCACCTCCATCTTCACTACAAAATCTGACCCCCCACCACAAAATCCACCAAACCCAACCCCACCCTATAAAATCCAAACCCAACCTGACCCTAATACACAAAATCCAAACCTAACCCTGCCCTAATACCTAAATTTCGGCTAATCCAACCCGAAATCCGGCCAATCTTACCCAAACCCGCTACCATGCCACCTAAACCTAATCCCAAACGTGACCATCTCAATTCTTCATCACGAATTAGAATGAAAAATCCTGAATTTCCATCTAGATTGCATGATGAACCATTCGGTCAGATCCGAGTGGGTCCGTGGAGGAGTTTGAGATAGGACATGATGATACTGCACTCGTTCCTCGTACCACAAGGTTACGATCTTGGGCGCAAGCTGCTGCTTGGGCTGCACTTAAGCCCATTCCACAGCCTATCACGCAGGTTATTTTGGATCAGTTTTTTGAGTCCGCCCCCAAGTCTGAAGAGGGGGAGGATGCTTCAAAATCGGGCTCTACGGAGGATGCTACAGGTCAGGGTACCTTTGCGGCAGAGGCTATAGCTTCTATTTCAGGTACTGGTGTACAGAGTTCTTCGACTCCCGCACAGAGTAGGGATATCCAGTGGTGGTGTGTTCAGGGTATGTGGGTATTCTATGATAGGGATGCCGAGCTGACGGAGCGGGGTGTATGTAGGAGGAGTATTATGGAGGAGCCCTGATATAGGCTTGAGGAGTTAAAGGCGTTGCCTGATATTTAGGCTGTGTTTGAGCGGTATGGGTTTGGATGGATGAAGGAGCCGCCCAGTCGCTATAGCTCGAAATTAGTCCGAGAATTTTATGCCTCATATGTTGCGTCGGTTGATTTGAGTACACCTGTTGGGCAGCAGTACCGGGATCAACCATTATTAACACACATTTTGGTTCGAGGTACCCGAGTTGATATATCAGAGTAGACCATCCACCATTTCTTATTTGGTGTAGACCGTCCACTGCCAGTTACGACTACTGAGTTTGATCACCATATGGACACTGTCAGAGATCGAATTAAGATGCGGGATGTGGATCAGAAGTTGGAGCTGCTGAAATGGATTACGAGGTATATAGCAGAGGATGGTATGGCTGCGAGTTGGGTGACTGGTAAGCTGGATATCAAGAAGTCCACAATTTATTTTGCAGGCAGATTTTGGTGGTCAGTTGTTTGGCATCGGTTGGGTCCCACTAATGCTGACAATTCACTTACATTGGAACGGAGCTGTGGTGGTAGCCAACATCCTTGCTAGTCATGATATTCATATTGCTAGATACATCATATGGGAGATTCATGAGCGGGCCTTTTGGGACCATACCAGTATACCGTTCCTCTGCTTGATCCAGAGTCTATATGATAGGGCGGGTGTGGCTAGGCTACCTACCCTCGATCATTATATAGAGGTGACTCGTATAGCGGATATTGGTTTGATACAGCAGCGTGGTTCTCACCCCATTGTTCCACGAGGGTCTCAGCCTTCTGGATCTTCAGGAGCAACACTTTTTGAAGGGCTTGGAGATAGAGATGGGTCGGTTAGTGCACCTATGCCTATTCCAGTACCGGTTAGGGTACCAAAGACTATTCATGTACCAACTGAGGGAACTGGCCCTATTGATGATGAGGTACCCGGTACTACAGCTCCACCGCCTCTCTCTGGTATGGTTTCAGTTTTGAGGGACTTTCTGCAGCGGTTGATTGATAGACAGACGTAGATGTTCGAGAGGCATACCCATACTGAGACCAGATGGCTAAGTTGGTTTCCCAGCTTAAGCCATGGGTTAGGACCACGGTAGAGGCTGCAGAGGCTAGGGTGGAGGCCCGGATGACTGCGATGATAAATTAGTTTATGAGGGGGCTGCATGGTGGGATTGATAGCTTTGAGGCACGGATGGCCTCCCGAATGAGTTCCGCACAGGGTCCTGATATGATCAGATTGACACAGAAGGTGGAAACATTGAGAGATAAGGTTAGAGCTTTGGCTTCGAGTAGCACTCCTATTATCCCACCTATGCCTGTTCAGGCACCAATGCAACCAACCTTTGATGTGGATCTGTTTTCCCACGAGGAGCCTCTAATTGATAGAGGCAAGAAACCACGCAGTCCGTAGGACTAGGTTGACAGTGGTGACGAGTATGAGGGTGATCTTCGGAGAGCAGTTAAGGCCTCCAGGCTGGAGTACCATACGAGTCAGATTTCACAGGAGCAGCGGTCACGTGGTGCGTCTTCTAGCCAGGCACCCCCTTCATCGAATGCACCTACCAGAGAGCCCACACGGCATACTGATGATCCCACTGCAGGAGGGCCCAGTTCTGGCTCTTAGGGAACCATAGGTATGTCTTCACTCCCTTGTATTTTATTGATAGCTGTGCACTGAGGGCAGTGCACCATTGTTAGTTGGGGGTGGAGGTGTACCACCACTTGGGAGTTTTTGTTGCCGTGTTTATTTTCCCCTGAGTGTGCTATCATAGTAGAACCGGCATGTTTAGGGTGTTATTTATAGTGTTTATGTGTTTTGTATTGAATTAGGATAAAAATAAGGGAACTATAGTGCAATCTAGTTTTGAAAAAAAATTATGCTTTTTGAATGTTAAGGATACCCCTCCTGAAATTTTTTATTTTGAAGTATGTGTATGTAGCATGTTTATGTGTGACAACTGTTGGATCTTGTTATGGCACTAGGATTATAGAAAAAAATAACTGTAGCTAGCATTGCATGAATCGGATAGGTAGTAGTGATAATCCAACCCTGTGTTATGTGTGTGTGAGGTCATTACTTAGTTAACTTTGTGTGTGCGATCCAGAACTTGTCTGGTTAGTCTTGCCTAGGTTAGAGGATAGTGGTTAGGAAAGGATCATAGGCCGTTTTTGAATAAGTTCACTTTTAGCCTAAATGCCCGACCAAATAAAATAAGTATCCCTTGATCCCGATTTTGAGCCTAAATTGACCAATTTCTTTCATTAGCCTATTCACCTTCCCATTTTAATTACAATGAGCCTATCTTGGCCCTGGTCCCTCCTTGAACACTGTCTACCTCAACTCAGGCAAATAGCCTAAGTTGAGGGTGGCTATTATAGGGGTGTATAGATTGATTTGGGTATGAAGAAGGGGGTAATAAAAGAAAAAAGAGAAAATAGATTTGGGTGTGAAGAAAAAAAAAATATAAAGTGAAAAAAAAGAAAAAATAATTGTGTTGTGAAGTTTGAGGAAAATCACACCCAAAATCTGAAAATAAAGAAAGGAGAATAAGGTAGAAGAAAAATAAGAATGGTTGGAAGTTGGAGCCAACGATAGTGTAGAGTCAATGAGGCTTGAGTCACCATATCCATATGTACCATACCCTTCCCCAAGCTTACATTACAAGCCAAGTAAAGTCCTATAGTGATCCTAGTCCAACTGTCGAAAAAAACTAAGGCAAAGAAAACAAGGGCAAGCCTATAGTATTTCATGCATAATGTTTGAACTTCTTTGTGAGAGAGAGTGTTTTGACCGAGTCCCTAATTTGAGATTCATTAGCATACTGTGAGTTCATGGGACTTCTTTGATTGTGAGAGTACATGGGTTGCATTATTAGCTGCTATTTGTTTGAATAATGTCATTTGTATATATGTTTAGTTGTTTGTTCGTAATCTGGTGCCATTACTTGATCCCTTCTATGTCATAATAATATGCTGCCTGTATACACACTGTGGTCTTGATTTGCAAATAGGAGGGGTCAAAAAAGTTTTGTGTCAAAGGAAATGAGTCGACTGCCATAAGTCCCTTAGGTTTCTCTTAATTAAGCATCATACATGTCTGTTTTTGTTTTGTTCGCCTGAGGACATGCAAACGTTCTAAGTTGAGGGTGTTGATGTGCCATGGTTATATGGCACTTTCAATTCTTAAAACAAGGAAAATATGTAATAACTTGGGTGTATTTGGTTGGTATGATGTGGTTTCTGTCCTACATTACAGGAAAACAAGTTTTGAAGGCAAAATGATCAAAAAGGAAGAATCAAGCCCGAGAACGAAGTGTCTGAAGATGAAAGAACAAGAATCTGCACCATAGAGGGAGTCACGACACCACTCACGTGACGTGAGTGGCTGCCGTGAGTCAACTTCCAGAGAATGAAAAACTGTCTGATTTCCACGCCAGGCAGTCACGTGGTGTGACTACACTCACGTGGCATGACTATGTGGCGTGAGTTAAGTTCTAAAGATGTCGATTTGAGCCTGATTTCCACGACACTCACCTACGTGGTGTGAATTGGTTCCACGACACCAAGTCACGGCACCGTGGAAGTTGCCGACTCTGTTCTCCTATTCTGATTAGGATAGAATTAGCTCTGTATCTATAAATACCCTAGTATAGTCCTATGTGCAGGGGAGAGTCAGTATATTGTTTTGAGAGATATTTTCTATTGTTTCTGAGTTCATAAACATATTAGTGGTTTTGTAATCAAAAACCCTAGATTCGAGTTTTATTCATAATTGAGATTTCAGTTCTTCTTCATTATTGTGAGTGTGCAATTATGTTTTCATCTTTGAATCCTTCTTGTGTTCTTGCAATTATGAGTATCTAAACTCATCAACTAGGGTTGTGTGAACCATGAGGAATTAACAAAACAGGTTAAGTGCAAAGCAACTCTGAACCGCTGTGAATGCATGTATTGTTATCTCCTTCATTGTGATTGACCTTTTAACGGTTGCAAACGTTAGAAACTCACCTGTATTCGAAACTTGCTCAAAAGAGAGGTAGAGATTGGGAAAAGGAGACAACAACAGAGATTTGAAGCTATCAACCTTCATCTAATAACTTGAGCGTTAGCGGGAATAGTTATCTGAGATCCAGGATAAGGTTTAGTAGTGCGACACTCGGAGATCGAGAGGAGAAGAGTGAAATTCTTCTAACCAAGGTCGATAGACGTTTAGATAAACATATATTGTCAGATTTTTCATGCCACATAGCGGGACGGTTTTGTTAGCACAAGTAACCGGTGGAGTTAAGGAATCATTGGGGATCACAGTCCTAGTGTATTTATTTTATTGTCTACAACCTCGATACAATCAGCAATCGTTACTGTCACTGTTTATTCGCAAACCCCCTCCCCCCCAGTTTTACTTACTTTCCAATTATTTCATCTAGTATTCTAAACAACTTCGATCTATTCCCTATGGGATCGACACCAACCTAGTTGGGTTCTATATTTGATACAACGACCGCATTATACTTTTTCGGAGGTATATTTTGGGCGACATCAAAAAGTCAAATGTATCTTCAGACTCTGTACCTTGGAATATTGTGGGTTTCATTTTCATGAGCTTGCAGAATAACCCATGTTCATCATTAGTCATCACTGGTCTAAGTACCTGTTGGGGATACACCCCCGTTTCAGAGACTGCATCCGTTCTTGGTGCAATAACAGTGGTATGTTGCAAGGCTATAGGTGGAACAGTCGAAACAACTGGAGTGTAGCCCGTGCCAGCTAAGCTACCTAATAATCCCAACACTTGTTGAATCACATCTACAGACAAAGGCACCAGAATTGCAACATTTAGTGTTGGTACCACATCCTCAATTACCTAATCTTTATTTTGAGCATGGCCTAGGGCGTCCTATTATAGGGGAAGGGATGGTGATCTATGTCTTGCTGGCCTTTCAGTTGCCTGGGATCTACCCCTAACAGGTGTTGCCCTTCGTCCTCTCTATCTAGATCCACCCCTAGCTCGAGGTATTCCATAAACTATGGCACCAACAATCGGTATAGGCGTTATTGCTGGTGTTATTGTGGCTGCAACTATTGTTGCTTTGGTAGAATGAGTATTCACCATCTACAAACAAGAGTGAAAGGATTAGATGCCAATTTAGATCGCTAGTAACTAAATGGAATCAAGTCATAGAACGAAAGAAAGAAAGGAATTCATTCCTGAAGTCGTATAGCCTCCCGAAGAAAAGTACAGACATCTCCGTACCATTGCATAGGACTCTACTAGACCTGCTCTTGTACGAAGAGATCTACGAATCCAAGACTCTAATACTATCTCTGTCATAACCTAATCGGTCATGATTGACACCCACCCTAACTTATAAAGAGAGAACTATACTTATCTCACCCTTACTAACTCAAGTGTTACTCTTATATTCACCTTATGTTAATTCTCAGTAGTAAACAAGTGCACAAGGAATTTATTCAATAATTTAAACCACCTATCAACCAACACTAATATTCAAAAACAATAGAGTGTGGAAACCTCTATTTATTATATCCTCTCGGGACCTGAAGTCACTGTACAAGAACATATAAGAATAAGCTAAGTCTGAAACAACTAAAAATATCCAAAAACATAAGAAACAAGAAATCATTTTAGTCCTAAAACAAAGGACATCAACGTCAATAGAAAGATTCGAAGGTTTCCCGATCATGATGCTCACCCTCAAAATCAAGTATGAACTACTATCTAGAATCGAGGTCACGTGTCAGCCTTTGGAAGATGTTCTACACTCAACAAAAGAACAGTACAGGTAGCATCAGTAAATCAACAAGTACTAGTAAAAATCATAGACAGACTAACTCAACAATGTACAAGTAAGCAAGCCAGACAAGTATAAAAGCAATGATAGCATAACACATAATCAAGTACATCAACAACTAAAGGCATGATATAGAGATAATCCACAAGTTTACTTTCACAAGCTTTTACACTTAGTCACTTTTAACAACAACTCATCATTACATGTAATCATTATAAAGACACTCAATGCATATGAATTAGTGTATGTATGCGATGTGTGCATCATCTCTTACTCTTCTCCTTATCATCAACATCATTTTATCATACCTACGTCGTACCCAATCCTTTATCACAACATATCATATCTGTACCGGCATGGTACCCGATCCTTCATCATCCAACAACATCATAATACATGTGAAATGAAATGTTGTCCATAAATCATAAGTCATGCTAGAAGGCAATCATAGTTGTTTAGTTTACAAACAAGCACAAAGCCAAGAAAGTCTAAGTGCTACAATAAAATCATAGCTACCTCAATTCCTTGCTCAAGTCACATTTAAACCACACTTTTGCCCTTTCATTCTCGTTCAACTCTTCCTAGATCTATAACAACAAGAATATATACCCATTTCAAAAATTTACCCTTTTTAACTACTAGGGATCAAAAACCACTGATTTTAGTCATAATTTCACCCTATTTCATCATCTTAGGGTTTCCTATCTCTTAAACCACATGAATTCTATTCGAATTAGCATGAACAACCATAATTTCATCCCCATTAATGTTTTATAACAACCTAAAATCATTCTTTACTAAATTTATACACATTCCCATCACTTTTCATCAATTTCTATAATTAGGGCTAAACCTCAATTTTCTACCATAAATTCGCTTCCAATGATTTTTTAAGGTTATAAGAAGTAAGTTTAAGCATAGAATGTAATGACTTACCTCCAAAGATGAAAAATTTCAAAACCCTCTGAAAATTGCCTCCCCCAAAGCTCCTTTGTATTTTTTGAAAAAATGGAGAATGAAAACATTTTCTAGTTCTTAAAAACTGTCAAAATTCTACGTGTTACCGCTGCAACGGTTAATTACCGCTGCAGCGGTTAATTACCACTGCAGTAGTTCATGCCTTTAAATAGAGATCCTCTATACTGCAACGGTTATTTTTTCTTCTACAGCAGTTCGAGGCAGAAACTTGGGTCCTTTCCTCAGTTTTGCTCATTTTACAACACACACCACGAATTTTAACATTCCGAACCAATCCTTACCCTCTATAATAAACTCTATAACTGGAGTTCTATAACTTTATTTCAGGTGTCGAAAGTTGCTATGGCTCCCTAAGCTGGTTGCCTATCTAAATATCACATCAAACACCACTATCAACCATCACATATGTAATGACCCAATTTATGAGATTTTAATTTTTTATAATTTGACTATTTTGCCCTTCTTCATAGATGGTATAGGTTGATTTTTAGGTGTGGGGATGGTTGGCATAGTTCCCAATGCCTTTGGGAGGAGTTTGGAAGAGTTTGAGGTTTTTAAAGGCTTTAAAAGTCCTATAGTTGACTTTGGTCAACATTTGATGTTTTGAGTCCTAGATGGCGATTTGAACAGTTCCATTGGATCCAAAATATTAAATTTTTATTAGTAGCTAGGTTGGTTTGGGTTTGGAACTTTTATTTTTCATTTTGATCCTTCCTTTGAAAACTAGTGAAATTTGCCTAAAAAGGGGTCTAGGGGGCTAATTTGCTGAAAACGATCCTTTTTCAAAAATTTGATGGTTCCATTTAGTTTGGAACATCAAAATTAGGCTGGTAGCATATATGGTTTGTTTCAGTGGGGTCCCAAAAGAATCTCGAGGGTCCGTTCGGAGATGTTTCTTCACATGGAAAATTTTTTGGTGCAGTATTTTCTGGTGCATCAGGACCTTCATCGTGATTGCGTGATCTTATGTCATGGTTGTGTGCCTCAATGACAGCCTTCATCATGATTGCATGGTGGTGGTGCCGCGATTGCGATGGGTTAATCGGTGGATCGGGTTGGGTTGACTCATCGCAATTGTGAGGCCCAACTACGCGACCGTGATGGCAAACTTAATAGCCATCATGAGGTACTATTCACAAAACAGTATAAATAGCTCAAAATTATGATTTCACTCTATTTTTGAACCTCCAAGCTTCGAAAAAGGCAATTTTTGAGGTTGCTTCATCGTTTTTCATGTGGGTAACCTCTAAACTCATATTTTCATTATTTCCCATTGATTAAGACTTCAAAAACACCTCTTAATCTCAATTTCGAAATGGATTTTTGAGGTTTTTACCGGTAAAGCTTAAAATGGTTTTTCTTTGATTTGGATGTTGTTTTTAACTCGTTTTTGCATGAATTTTCAACTGTAGACTCCTACAACCCTGGGAAATGTGTTTATAAAATAAAATTTTGGTTTTACCCCTTTCATTTTCGAACCCATTTTCCGAGTCCGTTTTGGACCTGTCTTAATATAGTAAATATGGGTATCATTAGATTTCTTTTAATGCATAGATGATATGTTTGAATGCTTTAGTTGATTTTCATACTGTTTGAAAGGGGAAAGCTCCATTTTGAAGTACTTTAGGCTTGAATTTTGTCGCTTTGAGGTTGGTTATGGATTAACTTTCTTCAGACTGGGCTGAGTAGTTAATAAATAAGTAAAGCATACTATGGGTTGGGAAAATAACCATGGAAATCATATTTTGAGATTATTATTATAGTTGTGTGCCCAGGTGGGGGTTTATATTCTTGTTATTATTGACTTATGATATCATATATTGCGTGTTACCTATGTGGGGGCTTTATTTGACATTATTGGCCTTATTTATGCATTTACATGCTTTATTCTTAATGTGATGTCGTTCGGGGGCTTGACTAAATATTATAGGCCCTGTTGAACATTGTTTGCTTTTATCATGATAAAAACACCGGAGTTATGGGTTGATATGATATTAATGATGTCTTACATGCATAATTGTTCCAATGGTACCAAACTAGAATTGACATCATGAATTATTGACATATTGAGTTGATTTTTGAGCTCATTTATACACATATTAAATGGATTGGTTATCTTCATACTGATGTGATTGTGAGCATATTATCCTCATTTCAGAGATACACATTTATGAGATATCGATATCATTAAGAAACACTAATTTTTGAAAGAAACTAAGAAAATCTTAAAATGCCTAGATCGAGGGATGTGCCAGTTGGGTATATTGAGACATGATATTGATATTGGTGGAAACTTTAAGATTGTATATGGGTTGCGAACCCCAATGGGTCCTATTTTGGGAGTATTGAGGCTCGGTAGGTGTATATAGAAAGTTATGCGATGATTTTCAATCATTCATTTCATCATTCATTGTATCACATTTGCATACACATATTTTGTACTTATCCTATGTGTTTTCTTGATGTGTAACTAGTTCTTATGTATTTTCATGATTACTAGCTTTCCCTGTTATTTTCGTAGTTATATTAGAACCGTTAGTGGAGATAGTGAGAGCTATTATTTGGAAACTTTTCTATTTGCAGGTGACGTGCTCATAGTATTTCCTTACTTGTATTATTTTCTACTTTGTTCAGTCGGCCTATGATTCCTACTAAGTACAAATAGACCATACTCACTCCTACTGTGCCCTTTTAGTCTAGATCCTAGACTGCGTATGACATGCGGAGGCTGATTTTGTACTGTTGAGTTGGTGATTTTAAGGTACTGATTTTGTTCTAATTTGATTCCTTGTCGTGCGGGTTGTTCATACCCAATATTCTAAACTTGTATTCCATTCTTATCTATACAGATGGTGAGGACTAGGTCTAGGGATGCTAGGGATGTTGAGCTGGCACCTGATATAGGATCCCTGATCCAAGGATGATGCAAGGGTAGTGGTCAACCCAGAGGTAGAGAATGGGCACGAGGAGATGATCCAGCCAGAGGACATGCCAAGAAAGCCTCTCCCGAGCCTAATATTGAGTATACTAGAGCCTGAGGTTGAGTATGCTTAGATCCCACAGAGTTTAGTTGATACCCTAGTGCTTCAAAATTTGTTGATTCTCCTTTGAGTCATTTGGAGGATATTCCGTTGAGTGTACCCGGTATTCCTCAGAATTTAAGTAGTGTTTCACCGTTTGTATCGGCATCTGCTTATGGTATTCCTACTTCAATGGTAAAACCATCATCTATGGTACCCCCGTGTGTGGATTCATTACCTTCCAGACTTACTATTTCCTCAGTTGCTTCATGTGTTGTGATGTCTTTTGATGATCAAAAGAGGTTTAAGAGGTTTTTTCGCTTAGTTTCTTCCAAGTTTAGTGGAGCAATTAGCTAGGATTCATATGAGTTTTGGTTTGATTACCAGGAGATGTTACATAATATAGGATCCCTTGAGTCTCGTGGCGTTGCTTAAAGTACCTATCAATTTGCGTATGTGGCCAGGGATTAGTGGAGGTCTCTAGCCAGTTGTAGGCCTTTGGGTTCGCTTGCTATGACTTGGGCTCAGTTTTATGAGGCCTTCTTAGAGAGGTTTGTGTCGTACAACTTGAGAGATCATATGTGTGATGAGTTTAATCACTTGGATCAGGGCTCTATATCTATTGCCGAGCATGAGGCACGTTTCCATGCCCTATCTAGACATTCAGCCGCCAGTATCTCCACCAAGTCAGAGATGATTCAGAAGTTTGTCAAGGGGTTAGAGGGTTCTTATCAGTTGGCTACTGCCCAGATGGTTATTTCAAGGACTTCCTTTCAAAGTGTTATTGAGCATGCCAAGTTGATCGAGTCTATTACCCAGGCTACTCAGGGAGGCACCAGGAAAGTGTACCGACAGGGCGAGTTTAGTGGTTGTGTCTCCCAAGGTAGAGACTTCTTGAGTAGAGGTTCTTGTGGTTATCATGGTAGGCTAGTTCAGTTCATTTTACAGGGATCCGGTGGTAGGCCTTCAGTTTCTGTGGCTCCAAGTGGCCAAGTATTAGGTCAGGCGAGTAGAGGTTCTAGTTTTAGTTATTTGGGCAGAGTGGTCATCCTAGTTTGTCTGTGCCCCCTCAGATTGAGTTGGGATATAGAGGATGCTTTGTATATAATGAGGTTAGTTATTGGACAAGTATTGTCCTCAGCGTGTATTTGGTCCTGCCTAGTAGGGTTCTCAGCTTTAGCTTTGCCCTACCTTCACTTGTTTGGACTAGGCTTGACTGAATTAGACTTAGTTGTAAATGTCTTGACTTGTTTCTTGTAATACTAAACTACTTAATTGATACTTGTTGTGCTAGGTGTGGTTAGAATAAGCATGGACTAACTTTTTGTACTACATTTTGGTTAAGTTTTCACATTCTCATCTTGGGTTAGCCAAATGATCCTACAAGTACAATGTTGTTTTCTTATTTGCTGATACTACACCTGCTCTTACTTTTGTTGATTGTAGCACATATTCCAGTGGCTCCTATAATACCTCACTTGTGACTCTAGCGTGTGATCTAGATTTCAAGGGTAAGCAGCATATTCGGGCTACCATGGAATCCTTCCTTATGATATTGTCCTTTGCTTGGACTTATGGACTTTTCTTTAATTTTTTGGGTTGCATCCCCTTCTTAACATTCTTAGAATGTTTTGGTATACCAACTTTCGAATTCTAGGTATGTGATTTTTGTTTTAGTACTATATTCCGCACTTCTTAGTTTGTTTAGATTGAATTATTCTTGAACTATTAATGGGATAGTTTCTTTATTTTCTATAAGTGTTGGTTAATGCTTTCAAAGTTATTGGTTCTCCCACTGGAGAGTGGGGTGGGTTCCACTTAAGTCCATTTGGATCGTAGTAAATAAAGTTTTGGAGCTTACCCAAGCTCAAATAGTGAAGAAAACCCTAAAAATCTCTCAAACCCGAAGCTCAAAGTCCAAAAATGGTGAAAATCGCGAAATGGGGGTTTATATACCAGCGGTTACCACTTAAGCGGCTACCACTAAAGTGGTACCAGTTCGTTAAAACGGCTACCGATTAAGTAATGCCTGGCTGCTAAAGCGGCTACCACTTAAGTCGCTGCACCAGACATCAGCAAGTGCTGATTTTGGTGCAAGCCAATAATGCTCTGAATGGGCCCTCGAGATTCGTTCGAAATCCCGTGAACACAAACGAACTATTCTACTAGGTTATTTTCGACGTTTCGGACTCAATGGCAATGTCGGATTTTCAAAAAAGGATTGTTTTCAACAAATTAACCCTCGGAACCCCTTTTTACTATTTTTCAAACGGAGGGTTGAAATGCAAACTAAAGCTCCCGAACCTGAACCAACCTCGCTACTAATCCAAATTCAACATTTTAGGTAACATCCAAATCGTCACCCGACACTCAGAACATCAATATTGACCGAAGTCAACTATGGAACTTTTAATGCTCCAAAACACCTCAAACTCTCCCAAAACCCTCTAGGGGACATTGGAAATCGTGTCAACCATCTCCACACCCCAAAATCAACATGTAACAACTATGAAAAAACAAGGTCAAAATACATAGCAAGCAAGATTTCACACTTCAGATCATTACAATAATTTTCTTATTTGATATGTTATATATAATTATAAAAAAATTATTATGTATCAAAAATTTATGAAAGAACAAATAAAGCAATTAAAATAAAGTATAATTTAAACTATTAAATATCTAACATCGTCTTATAATATAATTAATATAATTCCATACATCTCGAGATTGCAAATGAACGAAAAATGAATTTTTTATATATTAAATAAAGAACCAATCGTTCAGCAAATCAATTAATGTCTGTTCTTTTAGAAGTAGTATTTCTTAAAAGATGAAAAACCTAATTGTATGCAATAATTTTACAATGAAAAGTATAATTTCAAATTCTAAATATATAGCATAGTCTTAATATTTTACCGCAGGCTACATAAACTAATACAGATACAAAAATATTGATGAGAAGAGATCTGAAACATATGACATTTCTTGCCACTCGAGGTGAATTGCATTGATTACAAATTTATTACAACAATATTAACATAGCTGTAGACAATAAAATTCGAGTCAGAAAAATAATAATCGGGAAAGGAAAATATTGCAACAATTGTTTTATTTGATTTCAATATGTGAGTGTTACAATCTCTATGAATCCTCTGATTCGCCTTTCCAATTATAAATTCAAAGAACTTCGAGCTTGATCTTGAATGTTGTTGAACTTGATGGAACTTGATGGATTTGATCTTGACTTGTACTTGAATTCAAGGGCTTTTGAGCTTGATCTTGAATCTGGTGGTCTTGATCTTGAATCTTGATGAACTTGATCTTGAATTGTACTTGAATTCAAGAGCTTTTGAGCTTGATCTTGAATCTGGTGGTCTTGATCTTGAATCTTGATGAACTTGATGCTTGAAAGCTTGAACTTGGGCCTTGTAGAGAAATCTGTGGCATTTGATCCATGGGCTCTCTCTTGCTTCTTGTTAGAGTTGTTGGTTCCCTTTTCTGAAGTATGAGACTCCTATTTAAAGTTGTGGAAAGGGAAGAATCATGGTGAAGATGAGCTTCTTTTGGCCAATCAGATTTAAGTAACATGACACATTTTTATGGGCCTTTGATTTCACTAGCCTTGCTGTATCATTTTGACATGTGGCATGGTCCTATTGGCTCCTTTACTTGACTTGGCATGCTACGTCATTTGACACATGGCGCCATATTGAGCCTCTAGAATAAGATGACATATTGGACTTAACCAAGTGGGCTCATTATTTGTAGCCCAAATTAATGGACTAGCCCGATGAATTTTGAACTTTAATTAAATCCATATTTATTGGACTTGAATAATTAATCCAATTATATTAATCCACCATATTTATTTGGACTAATATATTTAAAATTTATATGATCACAAATGCCCTCACTTCGAGACTTGTCAGAGATATTTAATCTTTCGAAGACTAGGCTCGAAGTATTGACTTGAATTTTTACTTGCATCGAAATTTGTGTGCAAAAATATATATATATCATGAAGAAGTGCTATGTGCACAGAAATTATCATGTGTATATTGGATATGCAAAATTTCTTAATATTTATGGAACTCCTTTATTCTAGGTCTACGTGCAAGTTAAAAATAAATTAATTGACTTTTCTTTTTCTTTTTTCCTTGTTTGCACGTATTCATGATACTCCTTTCCATTTTGGAAATAAAATTCTTCTACTCCATAACCAACCATTCTCCAATTAGAATTAGGATGTCTATATTCCTACAAACTTGAACTATCCCAATTCCACTCCAATTAGGAGTATGCCACCTACTTAAGGACTTGAAAACTTCTCCTAGTTTTATTTCAACAAGGAGACTATTAATGTCTTGCTGCATCTATAAATAGATGGACTCTCTCTATTATTTTGACATTGCAGTATCGGGAGTCACACAAAGGAGCACAATGCTAGGTAATATATTCTTCTCTTTTAATTTTCGTCAATTTTTTTCAGCCCAAAATGCTAGTGGTAGAAAATTTATATCAAATTGTAGAAGTATTGAAATCATGAATGGTTTGATATTCCATAAACTAGACTTCGAGATAAACAACATGTCCAAAATTAATACTTAAAAGCCTTCAATATCATTCTAGACAACTTTTTGAAATTAGCCTTAACTTTTATCATGCTGAAAATTTCAGATCTGCACGTCTTTACTAGAACCTTGATATCTCAAAGTAGGAATGATGAAATCACAAGACGCTTGATTCTTAAGAAACTAGACAAAAAGATCTATAACATATCCAAAATTCATGATTTAATACTTTTGGGATATTTTCAGATGTTATTCTGAAATTACCTTTGGATTTTGACGCACCAGCAATTTCAGATTTGCGCGATGACACCAATATTGTATCTCAATGTGGGAGTATCAAAATCATGATCTGCTTAATTATATAGAAACCAGACACATTCATATACTACATATCCAAAATTTAGAATTGAAAACCCCTCTGATTGTTCTAGATAAATTTTTGAAGTTGGCTTTAAATTCTGTCTCGCAGAGAATTTCAGATTTGCATTGTCTCACCAAATGATTTATATCATGATGTCGGACCGTCACCAACAAAAAGTTTTTTTATTTCTAGAAACCAGAATTCAAGGGCTTCATTCTTACCAAAACATATTGTCTTAAGCCTATCCGAGTTGGTGATGTATGGCTTTCGAGTTTGAAATGTCCTGACAGGTAACAATCTCTCTTCTTCTTGAGCCTTTTTTTTTGTGTGTGTGTTGTCTTTTCCTTTCTTATTTTGTAGGTAGACCTCAAACATATAGCATTCATGAAGGGTCAGCTTAAGGTGCGAGAGTTTAACTTCACCTCTGTCACCTTGATACCTGACAAGTTCGGCTTCAAGTTTGATCCCTATGCAACGATCAGCTTAAGGTGCGAGAGTTTAACTTCGCCGCCGTCACCTTGAGACCTGATAAGTTCGGCTTCAAGTTTGGTCTCTATGCAACAATCATTTTAAGGTGCAAGAGTTTAACTTTGACTCCGTCACCTTGAGACCTGACAATTTCAGCTTCAAGTTTGGTCTCTATTCACTAATCAACTTAAGGTGCGAGAGTTTAACTTTGCCTGCATCACCTTGAGACCTGACAAGTTCGGCTTCAAGTTTGGTCCCTATGCAATAATCAGCTTAAGGTGCGAGAGTTTTAACTTCACCTCCGTCACCTTGAGACCTGACAAGTTCTGCTCTAAGTTTGGATGCTTTACATAACAAATGCATGAAAAGGCCAGCTTAAGTTTCAAAGGGACAAATATTATCCACCTTAAGGCATGGAAGTTTAGAGTTCCTTTTAAAGATAAACTCGTGAAAAGGCCAGCTTAAGGTGCAAAGGGGAAAATATTGTCCACCTTAAGGCATGGAAGTTTAGAGATCCTTTTAAAGATAAACACGTGAAAAGGACAGCTTAAGGGGAAAATATTGTCCACCTTAAAGCATGGAAGTTTAGAGATCCTTTTAAAGATAAACTCGTGAAAAGGCCAGCTTAAGGTGCAAAGGGACAAATTTTTGTCCGCCTTAAGGCATGGAGATTTATAGATCCTTTTAAAGATAAACTCGTGAAAAGGTCAGCTTAAGGTTCAAAGGGACAAATTTTTGTCCTCCTTAATGCATGGAGATTTATAGATCCTTTTAAGGATAAACCCGTGAAAAGGCCAGCTTAAGGTGCAAAGGGACAAATTTCGTCCACCTTAAGGTACAAAAATTTTGAAGGCCTCAACTTGAAACTTGGAGTTTTTGACGGTTCCACCTTGTAAACTTGGCGAATTTGGAGACTTCAGTTTGCAAACTTAGCGGATTTGGAGACTTCAGCTTGCAAACCTGGCAATTTTGACAACTTCAACTTGCAGACTTGGTAGATTTGAGATTTCATCTTACAGAATTGCTGAACTTTGATGAATTTAGCATGCAGATGTGGTGAACTTGAGACTTTAACGTTACTGACTTGGAGAATTTTTACTTCAACATGCACGCTTCATTTCCCAGGCTTGGAAGACTTACAACTTCAACTTGTAGGCTCAAGGAACTTGAAGGTCTCAAATCCAGTTGCAGAAGCTTACCTTTTATATGGAGCTCTTTCCCCATTGAGTAATGAACATTTTGTGTAAGCCCAAAGTTTAATCAGAATATTTGTAGACTTAACTTTCGTGTGGCGGATTAAGCTGAAACATGTATTTTTTTGACACTCATGAAACTGAACTTAGATTGAAACTTCTAAGTGCCTACGTACCTCGGTGAAGAGGATCAAGTCACAACGTAGTTCTGGAGAGTGATTTTTTAAAATATATATATATATATATATATATATATATATATATATATATATTTGTGTCCTAACTTTTGCCTAGGCCGCCTCTTTTGAGGTTTTCAACCTAGCAGACTTTTTTTTTTTGGAGCCTTGCACAATTTATACTCTTGCGGGCCAGGAGTGACATGCAGTTTAAGCTCATGCCTTAAGGAGAGTCATCTTCTTTCAAGGATAGTACTTCTTCAAGAACTTGGCGTTGATAGGACCAATTTTCACGCTATCTGCATCGACAAGCTTGTAAGCACCACTTAGAGGTGAATTTGCCCCCAAATTTATGAGAAGTGATAATGGGCCTCCTTAATACTAGGACTTGATCTCCAACTTGGAAGCACCTCAAGCAAACCCTTCTGTTGAAAGAACGAGATAGACGAGCTTGATAACATTCAAGATTTTGTTGAGCCTCTAGTCTCTTCTCATCAAGAGATTCTAACTCCGCGATATGCAACTTAGCATTTTCTTCTTCGGTGAGCCCGTCTTGAATAACAAGTATTAAAGAAGGTATTTGACGCTCAAGTGGTAGGACTGCTTCAACTCCAAAAGCAAGTGAGCATGGGGTTGCTTGCGTCGATGTGCGGTGAGTCGTCCTCTATGCCCACAAAGCTTCTTCCATTCGTCCATGCCATTCTCATTTGGATTTGGAGACGACTTTTTTCAACAGGTTGATAAATTCTTATTGAATGCCTCAGCTAGACCATTGGCGGCAACATGGTACATAGAAGATTTACGCTTCTTGAAACCAAAGAGATCATAAATCTTGTTCATCAGTTTGTTATCAAATGGTTTGCCATTGTCAGTTATTATGTAATGGGGAATTCCAAAGCGGTATATGATATTTACTCGGATGAAGTTTGCAACATTCTCCTTCTTCACTTCTTTGAGAGCAATAGCTTCGACCCATTTTGAGAAGTAATCTGTCGCAACCAAGAATTATAAGTGCCCACCAGAAGATTTTGGTAGTGGTCCAACAACATCCAATCCCCAAGCATTAAATGGCCAAGATGCGATAATGGGGTGTAATATTTCAGGAGGCTGATGTATGAAATTCACATGAAATTGACAGGCCTTCCATCTTCTAGCATAGTCCAAGTAATCTTTCACGATCGTTGGCCAATAATATCCTATCTTTTTTATGTGAAAGTGGAGTTTCGGTCCATACTGATGAGATCCACATACTCTTGAGTGTGCTTCCTACAAAGCTTGAACTGCTTCTTCCTCTCCCAAACATCGCAAGAGTACTCCTTCAAATGACCTTCTGTATAACGTGTCCTTATAGTAAAGGAAACGAGGTGCACGACGAAGGATGTCACTCTTTTTCCTTGGATCTTCAGGAAGTATTCTATAACACAAGTAGTCAATAATTAGTTGTCGCCAATCTTTCTTTACGGCTTCAGACAACGACGAGATGCTCAAGTTTTTTTTCTGTATATTCCTCCTCATCCGGTGGTGGTACTACCCATTCTTGGCGGATAGTAACTCGTGTTAGATTCAGAAGAGTTAGGGTTGAAGCTAAAGTAGCCAATGCATCGGCCTGCTTATTTTCCTTTCTTGGCACGTGTTGGAGGGCAACTTCTCCAAGCCATCCTATCAACTTCTGAGCATAACTATGATATGGGTGTAGCTCGGGCTTTTTGACTTCATAGTCTCCCCAAAGCTGCTTGATCACCAATTGGGAGTCACCAAAGACTTGTAATTGTAGTTGCTTCATGTCGACGGCCGTTTTAAGTCCAAGTATCAACGCTTGGTATTCAACGACATTGTTGGAGCAACATTGTGTCAAAGTAAAGGAGTATGGGATAACCTCTTCCTGCGGAGTGGTAAACACTACGCCAGCACCAGCTCCACTACGATGTGTTAAACCATCAAAGTATATCTTCCATGGAGGTCGAACTTCAATAACCATTGCATCCTCATCAAGAAGTTCATCAGTTAGCTCCCAATTATCAGGTATCGGGTGGTCTGCCAAAAAATCTGCTAATGCATGTCCCTTTACGACCTTTTGAGGGATGTATATGATCTCAAACTACTGAAACTGAAGGTACCACCTTGCAAGTCGATCACTGAGGACTGGTTTCGACATTACAAACTTGATGGGATTTGCTCTAGACACTAGATGAACAATATGAGCTTGAAAGTAGTGCTTCATCTTTTGGATTGAGAAGACCAACGCCAAACACAACTTTTCAATAGGTGAATAATTCAGATCATCTTGTGTCATCATTCTGCTCAGGTAATAAAGAGAGTTCTCTTTACCTTCACTATTTTCTTAGGATATAGTGCTCCAACTAACCTTTCTTGTGTAGCGATGTAGAGAATCAACGATTTTCCATGTATAGGTGCCGCAAGAACTGGAGGCTTCATTAAGTAAGATTTGATATTTTCAATGGCCTTGCTACAAGCTTGGTCCCATTTGAAAGGGGCACCCTTCTTCATGTGATGGCTAAATGGTTGATATTTTCCCGCTAAATTTGAGATAAACCTCCTTAAATATGCTAGCTTCCCTTGAAGACTTTTTAATTCTTGAATGTTTTGAGGCTCGGGCATCTTCAAAATTGCATCAACCTTGTATTGATCAATTTTAATTCCTCGGTGTCGTACAATAAAGCTAAGGAACTTTCTGGAAGTAACTCCAAAGGCGCATTTCAACGGATTCATCCTAAGCTGATATCTTCGGAGGAACTCAAATACCATTCTCAAGTCTTTCAAGTGGTCATTCTTCTTTCTTGACTTTACCGCTAAGTCATCCACATAGCATTCAACATTTTTATGGAGTGGGTCATCAAAGATATTTTACATAGACCTTTGATAAGTGGCACCAGCGTTCTTCAAACCAAAAGTCATCACCTTGTAGCAATAAATACCTTTAGGCATATGAAATGTAGTGAACTCTTCATCCTTTGGTGCCATGCAGATTTGGTTGTATCCGGATGATCCATCCATGAAAGACATTTTCTTAAAACCAGTAGTAGCATCAATCATAAACTCTGGAATAGGGATTGGAAACTCATCCTTAGGACATGCGTTGTTGAGATACCTAAAGTCGACACAAACTCAAATTTGACCATTTTTCTTTCTTACAGGAACAATGCTTGATATCCATGTGAGGTACTGAACTTCATGAATAAAGTCAACTTCAATGAGTTTGTTAACCTCATTTTCAATCAATGGAACCAAGTCGGGTCTAAAACACCTCTGGGCCTGCTTAACAGGACAAGCACCATTCTTGACTGCCAACTGATGAACTGCTACTTTTGGATCTAATCCACGTATCTCCTTATAACTCCAAGTGAATACATCCCTATATTCTTTGAGTAGGTCCATGTAAGCGATTTCTTCATCCATTTCTAGAAAAGCGCTTAGGAAAGTTGACGTTGGGTCTTTATCAATGCCAAGATTAGCTTCTTTTAAGGGATATATTGTCGTCTTTACTCCTTCTTCAAGTTCTGATGGAGCATCTCCAACATCTTCCCCTTCTTGAGGATCATTGTCATTGACAGATATATGGTAACACCATGAAATATCTTCCAACTCTTCAACCTTTATTGAGATGATGTATCGTTCTCACTTTGGGATGTAATATGATACGAAGAGTCTATACTTTCTTCATCTTCCTCATGTTCCTTGGTATAAACCACGGTATGAGTCTTTGCCTTTAATACCTCTTTTCATGAAACCATAAGTTTTGTCTGTCGCCTCATTTTAGAAGGAATCAAACCTTGGAAATCCTTCTGGATTCTATGTGAAGAGTGTGTTATAGTACCTTGATAACTTCTCCGAGGTTTATTACTCTTCTTTTTCTTCAATGGACCCAACCTCTCAAACATAGAAGTTTTTGCGGTTGATTCTCCAATTCGATCAAAGATGGAAGGCCTCTTATTGGAAGTAGTAGACTCCTCTTCCACACTGATGTAGTTTCTAGCCACCCTTCTAATAGAGATGCGAACCGGCGGTGGCGGCATATACCCTGAGCCTTCACGTGCTTGCTTGGTAGTGGCTTTTGATGGGATTTTTCCCAAGTTTGATGGCTCATTAGGGTTGTATCCAGCCTTTACAAATAACTTGTAAGCGTTTGGATCAAAGCCTTCTTTTGTACGCTTCATAGGGAGTGTTATATCTTGCAATGAATTTTGAGCCACAAATTCCCCAAATAGCTTTGAGGACAAATTTATTGCATCGATTCACTTTATTAGAGGAGTTAGCCCCCCCCCCAATACATTATCTTGGACATCGGACGAGTTTTCTCCCTCTTTTTCCATCTTTGGTACGTAGCGAAGCACAAAAGTTACTTTTTTTCAAGGATGCGACGTTCCCTTTATTTAAACCTTTTTTGCATATCAATCAAATTTTGTTATATATATGTACATAAGCTGATATTGAAAGTACATATTTTATGCAAAACATAAGATATACAACAGTAATATTTTTTTTCTCAATTTTTTTTTTTCACTTTGCCTCTTTACCTTTAATTTCTTTGTTTCTCAAACTTTTTTGTGTGTTATAGTTTTTCCAAGTCCAAGAGGAGGGAAAGAAAAGAGGGTAAAAGGAAAAGGTAGAGAAAAATGAATTCAATGAAGTTTTTTTTAAAAAAATTTAAACCATTGATTTCTTCTTTTTTGGTTAATAGATCTGCTAAGACTTTTGATTTTTCTTCCTCAGAAAACCTCAAAAGGTTAGTTCTTCTAGAGAATGGAGCATGTTTAATTATTTCTTTTTTAATCTTTTTTTGATATTAAAAGTTTTTGTTGTTCTATTTTTGCAGGATGCTGCGATTGAGAGACGATGTAAATGATAAACAACCATTTCGTTCTCCCTGTGGAGAATCGTAAGCTCTTTGCTTTCTGTTCATTTTTCTGTCTCTGGTGATTTTTAATGTACATGACTTGTTTTGATTGTTTTTCTTTGAGTTATTGATAAATCAGTGATTTTTAGATGCTATATGTTGTGTGGTGTGTATGACTTTGTGATCAGAAAATGTTAGATGTCATTTTCTGTCATATCTAACAAGTTAGCGTAGGTCTTATCATTTTTATTTTCTACCTCTAAGAATTATTAGGCACAATTGAAGATAAAGATTGGATCTTTACCCATTTTATGTTTGTTTGGGTGGGTCTTGTTTGCTTGTTGTTTGTTTGTTAATTCAATTTTAGGGTAAAAGCTCTAATATAGCAATAAAACCACTATTTATTTAGTTATATTGATCGTTTCAAGGGATTTTTTAATTTTGAATGAACTATCAACAACTTTTACTTGTAGCCCAAAACAAGCATTGGTTTAAATGGATGTGGGTGTAACTTAACCCTATTGAAATATATGGGGAAAGGAGGTCCGGAACAATAAATTTGACCATGAACTTTGGGTTGTGGTTCTATGTGTTATGTTTTTTTTTTCTCGGATAAATCTATAGTCAATCAAAAGTTCCTGGGACTGGTCTGGGTGGAAGGGTGGTGACAACAGTTTTTGCGGAGTGGGTGCAAGTAAACAAAAACTGACAATTAATGATGCATTCTCTTATTTGAAGCAAGTTAGGGACATGTTCCCACACCAAAGGGTGAATTATAACATGTTCCTTCATATTATGATAAATTTTAAGAATCGAAGGTTTGCTACTATAGTTTACCTAGAGTTAGATCTTATAATTTTTTTTCTATCACTTAGGATTGTCAGGTATAACTAAAGATAAAGAGAGTTGATGTTTATTTGGGTGGATCTTTACCCATTTGGAAAAACATAATAAAGAGAAAAATAAAGTGAATTGTCAGTCGATCATTGTTTTAGTCGAAAATGACCCATCTATAAGATAATTACCAAAAATGGCCCAAGCTTTAGTGTCCACTCCTATTTTCTCTCTCTCTCTCACACCCTTAAATTATGAATTTAATTATATTCATTCCGGTAAATTTGCTATTCTATTAAATTAATATTAGAATCAGTTTTCATTTTTTTATCTTCTTTTAATTTTGTGTATAACAGTGTGGATACATTGTTTATATATCATATATTTATGGTTATACACTACTTAAATAATATTGATACACTACATATACATTATATAACAATGTATAAATATTATATAGCAGTGTATATGGATGTATATACATCACTAGATATAGTTACGCGTCAAATATATATGGTTATACATTATTCACACAATATACATACATTACATTACATATACATGCGTCCATTAGCTAATTTTTTTCCAGGTATAATTGTGTAAGAAATCCTAAGATAAATTATCTCATTGAATTATAAACATTAGATTCAATAAGCCTTAAAACCTTAAACATGTTCTAATTGATATTGATGTGTATAATTAATGAGATAATATATTTTACGTAATTAACTTAAATACCTAATAAACATTTGAGAGTGCGCAGAATAGGTTTCAAATATTTGAACATATTATCATGTGCTTAGGTATTCAATTGGAACAAACATTTAATCAAGTGACTAAATAAAATTTAGGGACAAATTTAACATTAAGCCTTATAAGTTTACGCCCATCTCAAATATTCCACTTGCTAGCTCCAACAATAACATTTGCAGTAACTTTGCTTACCAATATTTGAGCTCTGATTTCTCATAATTTCATCCACTTTATTCATGGTTAGACCACACCCTTGTTTTGAAGCAATGTATTTGAGTGGCTACATATGGTTATGATTCTGATGTATTCTTTTTCTTTCTCTCGGATGAATTATGTATGGTGAATCACAAGTTTGTAAAAGTGGTTTGGGAGAAAGAGGAGGTGGTAGCGGCAAAATTGGCAATAATGGAGCTGGTGCTAGTGCTAGTCAATTTAGTGAACAAAATAAAAGTTACATTTCTGTTACCTTATGATTTAATAATATAAGTCTACCTTTTTTTTCTTTAAAAATATTCACTCCTAACTTACTGGCCTACAACTTCTTGCAGAAACGCTTAGGAAATGAACATGAGTTTAACTCCTTCCTAGACATTGTTCGCATGTATAGGAATGAGGGAAAGGACATCAAAGAAGTGCACCATGAGGTGATAAAAATATTTATAATTTGGATACATAGATATTATAGACGATCTTCATCATGTTTTTGTTTGTTACTATTATTTTCTTGTATGTATAGGTTGTCGTTCTTCTTAATGACCACCCAGATTTGCTAGATGAGTTCACTAGATTTTTACCAGATTCAGTTACCATTCATCCATTGTCTCATGCAGTTACTGTCAATCCACAAGGTTGAGTATTCTTCCCTAAAAGTTGCATGCAGATGTCTTACTGTTTTTTTTCTAACTGTTTCACTTCGTTTTTGATGAAGTTCTTGATGTATGCGTTTGTTTTCACCATAGTGTTTCTGAGTTTGGTTAGTATGATTTTTAATATGATTTGCTTGATCTTGTCAAATACGTATGACAAAGAGTTTACTTTCTGTGAAAAGGTAAAGGAAAGACTACAAAGTGCAGCTGAATATCAGGCATTCTTAGAATGTCTCCATATTTATAGCACAAAAAGAATTACAAGAAACAAGTTACAAAGTTTGGTACGTCTATCATGCAATTAATCAAGCCTTTTTGCTCCAATGTGACGATAATCTTTGTTTATAATTTTGCTATCTGTAGTTTGATTGGGCTCTCTGTATATAATATTAGATCCGTTTTTGCTAAAAATGAAGAAACATGTACTAAATCTTGTTCTTATAGGATTTTGTGGTACTAATATCTTTGAAATGATGAACAAGTCGTTCTGGTTGTTATTGTTGTTTAAGCGTCATAGATTTGAAAGCATAAATGATACTCATGCCAGGTTGCTGATACACTTGGAAAACATCCTGATCTTATGGAGGGATTCAATAAATTTATAGAGTGTTATGAACGAGTCGGTAAGTCTTTAAATTTATTTCATGATGGTAAATTTGTTGTGTGACATGTATATACGTGATTCCATATTAATTGGTTATTGCTTTTGCAGTTGAATTTCTTGCAGGTGAAACGACTAAGTGGAATGAAGGACATATCAATTCCAAGTTAGTAAAGGAAGAAGAGAAAGACAAAGAGCAGAAGCGTAAAACCGAAGTTCCTTCAACTTATCAATCAAAAGACGAAAATAAGGCTCATCCACAAAGAATGGCGTCTGAAGAAACTAAAGGTTATTCTCCTGCCTTTTGATTTCGATAATAATTGTCTTCCTTGTTTTTTCTTTTTACTACTGTACTGGTTATCATCTACATGCATTATACGTATATTTCATGATAGTTATTAGTACTATAAAATTTGTATTCAAAGCAATAGTATTTTGAGTACTATAAAATTTGTATTCAAAGCAATAGTATTTTGAGTGTTTGTCTTATAAAGTTAACGAAAAGACTAAATGAACATGAGAATGTGTGTATTTTGAAATGTTTCTCGTTCTAACATGAATTTGGAGTGTTGGAATACAATCTGGAAACTTTGGAAAGAGATTTATTGTTTTATCATGTCACAAAAATGAAATAATGAGCTTCTGATTAATCAAAATATTATAGTATTCTTAACATCATCATAAAAGGAAATAATGAGGTTCTTTAATTAGTTAAAATAGTTAAATAATAGGGAAAATGGTCCGAAATATACCCAAACTTTGGAGAAATTTGCTGTTACACGCCCAAATTTCCCATGACTAAAGCTTGCAAATAATTATGCGCATCTCAAATATTCCACTTGCTATCTCCAACAACTACATTTGTAGTAAGTTTGCCTATCAAGATTTATTCACTTCTGAAATATCACCTGTCTTTATTAAAATTTGAGCTTTGATCTCCCATAATTTCATCCACTTCATTCATGGTTAGACCACACCCTTGATTTTCAGCAATGTAATTGAGTGGCTATGGTTCTGATGTATTTTTTTTTATCGAATGAATTAGGTATGGTCAATCACAAGTTTGTGAAAGTGTTTTGAATGAAAGAGGAGGTGGCAGCTACAGAATTGGCAATGATGCCGCTGGTGCTAGTGCTAGTAAGCTAAAACTGAAGAAAATAATTGACTGAACAAGCAATCAATTTAGTGAACAAAATACAGGTCACATTTCTGTTACTTTATGATTTAATAATAAAAGTCTGTCTTTTTCTTCTTTAAAAAAATTCACTACTAACTTACTGGCTTATAACTTCTTGTAGAAATGCTTAGTAAATGACCATGAGTTCAAATCCTTCCTAGATATTGTCCGCATGTATAGCAATGAGGAAAAGGACATCAAAGAAGTGCACCATGAGGTGATAAAATATTTATAATTTGGATATATAGATCTTATAGATGACCTTCATCATGTTCTTGTTTGTTACTATTATTTTTTTATATGTGTAGGTTGGCGTTCTTCTTAATGACCATCCAGATTTGCTAGATGAGTTCACTAGATTCTTGTCAGATTTAGTTACCGTCAATCCGTTGTCTCATGCAGTTACTGCCAATCCACAAGGTTGAGTATTCTTCCCTAGAAATTGCTTATAGTTATCTTACAGTTTCTTTTCCGACTGTTTCACTTTGTTTTTTGGTAAAGTTCTTGGCGTATGCTTAGGTTTTTACATAGCATTTCTGAGTTTGGTTAGTACGCTTTTTAATATGATTTGCTTGATCTTGTCAGATACGTATGGCAAAGAGTTCACTTTTTGTGAAAAGGTAAAGGAAAGACTACAATGTCCAACTGATTATCATGCATTCTTAAAATGTCTCCATATTTATAGCACAAAAAGAATTACAAGGAACAAGTTACAAAGTTTGGTACGTCTATCATGCAACTAATCAAGCCTTTTTGCGCCAATGTGACATCAATCTTTTTTTATAATTTTGCTATCTATGGTTTGGTTCTACTCTTTCCATGCAGTATTAGATCCATTTTTGCTAAACATGTCCTCCCTTTTGACCAACAAAAGGGAGAAACATGAATACTAAATCCCGTTCTTATAGAATTTTGTGTTACTAATATCTTTAAAATGATGAACAAGTTGGTCTGATTGTTGTTGTTTAAGCATCATAAATTTTAAAGCATGAATGGTACTTATTTCAGGTTGCTGATACACTTAGAAAACATCCTGATCTTATAGAGGGGTTCAATGAATTTATAGAGCGTTATGAACGAGCTGGTAAGTCTTAAAATTAATTTTATGATAGTAAACTTATTGTGTCACATATGTATATATGTGATTCCATATTGATTGGTTACTGCTTTTGCAGTTGAATTTCTTGCAGGTGAAGCGACTAAGTGGAATGAAGGGCATACCAATTCCAAGTTAGTAAAGGAAGAAGAAATAAAAAACTTGGAAACTTTGGAAAGAGATTTATTGTTTTATCATGTCACAAAAATGAGGAAATAATGAGCTTCTGATTAATCAAAATATTATTTCATCCATAGCATCATTGTACAAGGAAATAATGAAGTTTTCAAGAATTACATAATCATTATTGTAATTTTATCCAATATGAAATGCACATACAAAAGGTAAAAGTTTTAATTGTTGCAGTTATCACTTTGTGCAGGAACATTTCCAAAATGATGATCATTTGTACAAATCCTTCTTAGACATTTTGAAGATGTATAAGGAGGAGCACAAGAACATCTATGTAGTCTTCCATGAGGTGATAAACCATTTTTAAATTGGATACACAAATATTATAGTGTTGCCAAACTTCTCAATGATCTTCATGTTTTAATTTGTGACTATCTTCCTTTTTGTAATGTGTTAGTTTCCAAACTTCTCAATGGTTATTCAAATTTGCTTGACGACTTCACAAAATTCTCAAAAGATTCTTCAGTTGTTTCCATGTTTAAGAGTTATATTGATTGTAACCGTCTTCTTTAGTTCCTTATAATGATGCTATCGCCCATGACTAAAGCATGCAAACAGTTATCAGTTTTACTTGATATTCTCAAAGAACTTTTGGGGAGATTGGTGTTGCTTGGAATTCTTTGTCCTATTTTAATTTCCATAAGTAAAGATTCAGTTTTATTAGCAATTAATATTACTAAATGAGTTACTTCAGAGGAAAGAAAAATTAATTACGTACTTTGTGATCTTAAATTACATGAGTTGTACTTTAGTTCAAAATACTTGAGTGCTTGTAAAGAAATATATGAAATTTGCTCCATGAGCTCTCTCTCGTTTCTTGTTAGAATTCTGGTGTCTTTTTTGAATTATGAGGCTCATATTTATAGTTGTGGATGGAAGAGTGTGATGAAGATAAACTCCTATCGGCCAATTAGATTGAAGTTGACTGTAACACCCCGTACATTGCTACGTCTAGCTAACAAACAGTAACACTTATGGACATATGACGACATGGGAGCATTGATGAATTTGGTATTAAATGGTGGGCATTTAAAGTCTTGTACAATTGGGCCTTAAGCCCTAAATAAATAAGGCCCAATTTTATGGAGGAAGACATGGCCCAAAATGGCTATTTTTAACCCATTCTTCCATTTACATTTATTTGACCCATCCATATAGCATTAAATGCTAAGTAAAAGGATAAGGGAGACATGAGGGACTATATATAGAGAAAAAGATCAGATTTTTATTCCCTTAAAACTCTCATAACATTCTAGGATTTTCCACAAAATTCCCTTTGCTCTCAAGAAACCCCAAGTCACTCTTTTGGCCAAGATTAGCAATTGGTAAGTCTTGGTAAGTGATTATTATAATGAATTATTATATTTTATTCATGATACATGGTGTATGTGATGTTGGTTATGTTGGTGGAGTTCACAAAAGTGAAAGGTTATATGTTTGCTTAAATCGGAGGGTGGTTTGTTTTGTAAATTTGGTGATGGACTTGTGGTTTTAAAGGAGGTGAACTTGGTGGATTAGATATTGACATATGAAATGTGATTTTAGTCTTACTTGGTTTAATCCTTATGTTTAACGTTGGGAGGTGTTATTGTGAATTGGTTATGGTTTCGGTGCCGTATTGGCCGTGAAATGTGGTTTTGGGTGTCGTTATGTGTGTTGTGAGACCATGGCTGGTTGTTAGCATGTTATATGATCAAAAATATATTCAAAAATGTTTGATGGTGATCATGGACCATTCATGGCATTAAAAGACCCCAAAAAGACCATTTCGGCAAAAAACGGGCATCCGCCCTCGACAGGGGAGCACCTGCGGGCGCAGGTGCCAACGCAGGTGCCCCTGGAATCTGCCAAGCAGCACCTGCGGGCGCAGGTCATCCACCTGCGGGCGTAGGTGGCTCCACATCCCAAGGCAGATTGTCGAATTTTGTGTTTTTGCGTCCCGTTGGCCCCCCGAAACCCCTATACCCTTCATAGATGTAATTATCACCTTGTGATGACGTTGTAATGACTTTAATGTAACACCCCGTACTTTATAACCTCACTTGATACCTTGGGATCATATCTACATAGGTGTTGATATGCCATGCATATGTGTTTTATAGTGTTATTGGTGAAACATTTGATATCGGACTTAACATGTGCGATTAGATCGTCGTAGGAGGTGTGTTGTGATTTCGTGGAGCATTTGGGCAAGAACTCGTACACATTATAACCTCATTTGGTGACTTTAAGTCATGTTTACTTGATGGTTAAGATCACTAAGTAAGTATTTTGTAGTGTTTGGATAAAGGATTGGACGATATGTAAACATTGGAGAAGTGGCCGAAAATTTCAGCAAAGTGCTGAAACTTGCGCCACTACCCTGTTTCAGGGGTGTGGCGCAAGCCACCTGCAGCCAAGAAGTTCAGAGGGCAGTGGATTCTTGCGCCACTGCCTTGCTTTTCAGCAGTGGCGCAGGGCACAAAAATTTTGCCCTTTCCGGCGTCGTTTCGTAACGCAATTCTACGACGATTTCTCGATGGTTTCTTTTGGATCTTTGGAGTTATTTGAGAATTGTTAAAGCTACAAACACTTCAATACACTCCTACATACTCCTACATGATCAAATCATGAAATGTGAATAGTGATCCAAAATGTTCAATGAAGCCAAGGGCGACTAGAATTCCAATTTTTGCGATCGAAAGGACGAATGAGAAATGTTTAAAAGAATATTGTCGTGACATTATGGAATTATGTAAACATGAGAGATATGGTGAATAATGCATGAAACTTGTTGGGTTAAATGGATATGTCTTCTTGGGCCAAATTAAGGCCCAAAAGTGGAAGAAATCCATGGCCCAAATGGGTCAAAATGACCCATTCTTCCATTTGACCTTCTAGACATCTTATTAAATGCCAAGAATTGGCTAAGGACAACATGAGAGGCCTATATAAAGGGGCAAATCAGATTTTTACTGTACAAAACCTCTCATGCCTTTAACACATTTTTCTCAACATTTCTCATTTCCAAACCCTAAAGCAAAATAATTCCTTGGGACTTCTTGGACAAGATCAACATATTCCAAGCCTTGGTAAGTATTTATTTTCATGGATTAATATCTTATATGCATAAAAGAATATGTATATCATGTTGGTTGTACTTGGAAAAGTTGGTCATGGTACTTGGTGATTTTGTATGAGATTTGTGGTATATGGAATTCAAGTGTGAATTAGGCCTTGTGCCTTTGATGAAAAGGCATGGTATGGACAAAATATGAACATGTATGGTGTTATTTTTGGCATTAAATTTGTTCTTGGCTAAAAGTGGAAATTATGGGATTTTGGCCGATATGTGTTATGGGTTGAATTAAGGTGCTTTGATGGATTATTTGTGATGTGTTATGGATAAGAAAGTGTAAAGGAGAAGTATTGTAGTGAAATGTATTGATTTTCATGTATTGGTCAATGTTGGGAATATTATGGAATTTTTGGAATAATAGTATGATCAATGGCTTTGTCAAGGGGAAATGACATGTTTAAAGCCAAACATGTAATTCATTGACATGGTATGCATTTGTAAAGTAATTGGTGGTTAATGTGAATTTCGTTATGTATTTGTAGAGTGACACATAAAGAAGGAGAGGGATTACGCATCTAAGGTTGTATATTCGTATTGCGAATCCAAGGTATGCAAGGTTACTTTGTCCGTATCTTTCTACGGCCAATAGTGTTCACATTGACATTTCACTAGTTCTATTCCGAAATGTACTAAGGTATCCCATATGCACTTATCCATGGTCATTGTCATATATTTCTTACTCATTGAACAATTGTGAATCCCATTTCTCATATTCATGATTAATGTTCCAAAAGCTCAAATAAGGTTATGTTCCAATGTTTCAATAGTGACTATACTTGTTTCTCTTGTTCATGGATTATTGTCCAACGGTTCCAATGGTATCATGGTGCTAGTAATGTTATATTTCTCATTGATATTTATTCATATGTCTCTTCCCATTGGTCAATGATTCAAAGTTTCCAACAATGTGATGTTATGACTATCAAAGTAACAATCTCAAAGTAAAGATCAAAGTAATGCAAATGTGGTCATCAAGTACGGGTGGCAAGTCTAGGGGCGTAAGCCTAGCTCGACTCGATCCCGAGATATGGATTTATGGGTGGCAAGTCTAGGGGCGTAAGCCTAGCTCGACTCGATCCCGAGGGTGGCAAGTCTAGGGGCATAAGCCTAGCTCGACTCGATCCCTATATGATGATATGAAAGACCCACTGATCAGTCGGGGCCCGGGTACATTGTGATATGTAATGACATGTGAGCATTGAGATAAAGAAAGTAATGAAAATAATGAAAGCAATCCACATGGTTTCCAAAGAATAACATGGTGACTTATTCACATTGAGTATTCATATGTTTTGAGTTCATTGACATATTCATTGAAATATTCATGTGTTGTATAGTTTCATCTGAGCCTTGCATACTCAGTACTTATTTCGTACTGACCCCTCTCGGGGAATTTACCTTACTTGCTGCAGGCGCAGGTCCCAGTAGGCCTTCTCAGTAGATTGCCAGTGTTAGCGGTTCTTTGGTGAGCTCCAGCTCATTCGGAGAAGCCCCGAATGATCTGGAGCTCACCAAAGAACCGCTAACACTGGCAATCTACTGGGGAGGCCTACTGGTACCTGCGCCTGCAGCAAGTAAGGAAAATTCCCCGAGAGGGGTCAGTACGAAATACTGAGTATGCAAGGCTTAGATGAAACTGTACAACACATGAATATTTCAATGAACTCAAATACAAATGACTAATCAATGTAAATAAGTCACCATGTTGCATTTTGGAAACCATGTGGATTGCTTCCGTTACTTTTTGTTACTTTCTTTACATTCAATGCTCACTTGTCATTACATATCACAATGTACCCGGGCCCCGACTGATCAGTGGGTCTTTCATATCATGTCATCGTGTTGGGATCGAGTCGAGCTAGGCTTATGCCCCTAGACTTGCCACCCATACATCAATGCATCGGGATTGGGTCGAGCTAGGCTTATGCCCCTAGACCTGCCAACCATAAATCCATACCTCGTGATCGAGTCGAGCTAGGCTTGCGCCCCTAGACCTGCCACCCGTACTTGATCATTGACCACATATGCATTACTTTGAGATTGATACTTTGATAGTCATAACATCACTTTGGAACTTTGGAACATAACATTGTTGGAAGCTTTGAATCATTAACCAATGAGTGAAGGACATGTGAATAAATATCATGAGAAATATAACATTACTAGCACCATGATACCATTGGAACCATTGGACAATAATCCATGAACAAGAGACACAAGTATAGTCACTATTGGAACATAACCTTATTTGAGCTTTTGGAACATTAACCATGAAGATGAGACATGAGATTTACCAATGATCCATGAGTAGGAAATATATGACAATGACTATTGATAAACGGATATCGGGTACCTTAGCACATTTCGGGATAGGACTAGTGACATGTCAATATGGACACTATTTGCCGCAGAAAGATACGGACAAAGTAACCTTACATACCTTGGGTTCGCAATACGAATATACAACCTTAGATGCGTATACAATAATCCCGCTCCTTCTCTCTGTGTCACTCTAAAACACAAATACAATATGGAATTCACATTAACCACCAATTACTCTTCAAATGCATGTAACATCAATGAGTCATATATGTGTCCTTAAACATGCCATTTCCCCTTGACAAAACCATTGATAAAATTCATTCCAAAAATTCCATAATATTCCCAACATTGACCAATACATGATAATTGATACATTTCACCACAACACTTCTCCTTTACACTTTCTTATCCATAACACATCACAAATAACCCATCAAATGACCTTAATACAACTCATAACACATATCGGCCAAAATCCCACAATTTTCACTTATAGACAAGAACTAGTTTAATACCAAAAGTAACACCATAAATGTTCATATTTTGTCCATACCATGCTTTTTAATCAAAGGCACAAGTCCTAATTCAAGTTCAAATCACCAAGATAGCACATCTTTCACCAAAGGCAAAATACACTATTCACCACCTTGCCAACACAACTATCATAATATACATAATCTCCCATGCATATAATATGTTAATTCATGTGAATAGATACTTACCAAGTCTTGGAATAGGATGATCTTGTCCAAAGAGTCCAAAGGAATTATTTTGCTTTAGGGTTTGGAAATGGGAAATGTTGAGAAAAATATCTTAGAGGCATGAGAGGTTTTGGACAATAAAAATCTGATTTACCCCTTTATATAGGCCTCTCATGTTGTCCTTAGCCAATTCTTGGCGTTTAATACATGTTTTACTTGGTCAATATTGGAGGAATGGATCATTTCCCTTTGGGCCTATGTATTTTATTCCATTTTGGGCCTCAAATTGGGCCCAATAACACATCTCAACTTGGCCATCAATTTTTCATACATAATTCACCATATATATCATGTTTACATAATTCCATGATGCCACGACAATATTCTCTTAAAAGATTCTCATTCGTCGTTTCGATAGCAAAAATAGGAATTCTAGTCGCCCTTGACTTCATTGGACATTTTTGGGTCACTATTAATATTTCATGATTTGATCATGTAGGAGTATGTAGGAGTGTATTGAAGTGTTTGAAGCTTTAAAACTGCTCAAATAACTCCAAAGGACCAAAATAAACCATCCAAGAAGCGTCGTAGAATTGCGTTACAAAACGGGTCCGGAAAGGCACAAAATTTGTGCCTTGCGCCACTAGCTGCAAAGCAAGCTGTGGCGCAAGTTTCCAGCCTTCTCTGAATCTTCAGACTGCAGGTGGCTTGCGCCACACCCCTGAAACAGGGTAGTGGCTCAAGTTTCAGCACTTTGCTGAATTTTTCGGCCACTAATCCAATGGTTGCGTATCGTCCAATCCCTTATCAAAACACTACAAAATACTTACTTAGTGATCTTAACCATCAAGTAAACATGACTTAAAGTCACCAAATGAGGTTAGAACATGTGCGGGGCATCACCCAAATGCATCATGAAATCACAAAACACCTCCTACGAAGGTCTAATCGCACATGTTAAGTCCGATATCAAATGTTTCACCAATAACACTATAAAACACATATTCATGGCATCTCAATGCCTATGTAGATATGATCCCAAGGTATCAAGTGAGGTTATAAAAGTACGGGGTGTTACACAAGAGCACTAAACAAATAGAGGAGTGACTCGAGATACAACATCCATATAGAAGTAGGATGCAGGAGTTGCTGCAGAATAGACGCCATTGTACCTATAGAAACTCTAACTGACCTGCAACATGGATATATCCCCAAATGGAGATATCGTAAGTATAGTAGCAGTACAACCATACACACTGGTAGGTATCATAGGCCGATCAGGGTTAGAAATAGATAACAACATTATCAGGATCCAATTTCTCAGGTCATGATGGCACCTACCATAACCCGTCAGTAGGTAAGCCAACCCATAGTCCGGAACAGCTAGTAACAGACTAATAAGAAAAGCGGAAGACAAAAGTAATAATATAAGAAGAAGACAAGAAGAAAGTAAATATATACCCAAAACCTGGTGAAATTAGTACAAGCGTTTCTAATACAACAGAAGTATAAATGAAATACAGGATAAATATGTAAACAAAGATGTCTCTGAAATACAAGATAGAGATCAGTCCAACAATAAAAAGGAGAACAGGAACAACTCCAAACGTCAGGAGATCACCTAAATCTCTGATCTATGGCTGCTCCGCACGATGCACACATCAACAATGATAACTTGAACTATGATTTACAGGCTGCAAAAGTGTGGTATGAGTACCAAACAAGTGGTACTCAGTAGGCATCGCCCGACTGAGCTCCAGAAATAATGCAAGCATAAATAACAGGTAAACCAAGAATATAAACTATAGGCAACTATCCAAGCTAAACATAATAATGCTAATGGAGCAATAAGGATAAACTATCCTATTCTAGAAGTATTCAGGAACTAGAGTGCAATATCGTATATCACTAACCAATATACAAATGAAGAGTGAAAGAAGGATCTATAGTAGTAATACAAGGCCAAAGGATACATATACAATATGAATAGATAAGGAAAGAGAGGGATATACGATAATATCATATATATATATATATATATATATATATATGTATGTATATGTATATATATATATGTATGTATGTATATGTATATATATATATATGTATGTATATGTATATGTATAGGACTAAACTCAAAGGTAATAATCTGAGGGAGCCAACCTAACATCTCAAGGGGCATAACTAAGAAGAAAA
This sequence comes from Capsicum rhomboideum, assembly GCA_031232105.1. NCBI lineage: Eukaryota > Viridiplantae > Streptophyta > Magnoliopsida > Solanales > Solanaceae > Capsicum > Capsicum rhomboideum. The sequence goes on from CP124712.1 coordinate 127,142,819, forward strand.
GCTAACACTAGCATAATCGAGGTCTCTAACCGAAATGAGACTAATCATAAGGTAACTTAACAATAATATAACTTACCATAATGGATAAAAGAGATCAGAAACATACTGGTAATCTCAAGAACCAATCCATAACCATTCTATCACAAACTAACCATAAAAATAAATAATAAAGTAACCGGCTAGTTCGGACAAACAATAACCTAACTGTACCCCCACAAGCCCGAAAGGTTCAAGAAAGTACTCAACACACAGTAACCATTGCCTATACCTATACAACCCCCCATAAGGCCGACAGGTATAAGCACCAAATAATCATACTGGTGATAGGCAATGCATATGAATGAATGAATGCAACATAAACCAGCTATACCATGTACAATCCAAGTCCCATAACATAATAAGTGTATACACCTCCTCTAGCTCAGTAGCTCACAAAGGCAGGACCTACGACGACCATCCTTCTCTAGCACTGTGGGTCACGGACGAAGGGTTCCATAGGGGACTCGGGATATTCTTATACACTGCCTGGTCCCAAACCAGGGTTTTCAGTAACCATCACAATCAATCTACTCCGTCCAGTACCGAAGAGATATATAAGTATAATAAGTGCTCGAACTCGAACCAAGACTAAAAGTGGCGTATGAATTGGTACTACCCCAGGAACTCTCCACAGTTCATCCGGTATTTCATGTGTCAATGCTTCGGAAGTTCATAGGGGATCCATCTAGCTTTACTCTTGTCGATGACGTACTGGTTACAAAGGATCTCACCTACGAGGAAATACCTATTTCCATTCTAGAGAGATAGGTGAAGAGGTTGAGGAGCAAAGACATTGCTTCGGTGAAGGTACTGTGGAGAAATCAACAAAGAGAAGAGGTCACATGGGAAGCTGAGGAAAGGATGCAATCCAAATACCCTCACTTGTTTCAAAGAGAAGAATGACAAGTAAGTATTTATAAGCTTTGAATGTATATCTATAAGATGACATGAGGAATACTTCTCAACGTGTAATTTGCTACTTTGAAATGGTAACACTAACATTCGAGGACGAATGTTTCTAAGGGGGGAAGAATGTAACACCCCGTACGTTGCTACGTCTAGCTAACAACCATAACATTGATGGACATAATGACGACATGAGAGAATTGATGAATTTTGTCTTAAATTGTGGGCATTTAAAGGCTTGCACAATTGGTCCCTAAATGAGGCCCAATTTTATTGAGAAAGACATGGCCCAAAATGGGTTATTTTGACCCATTCTTGCAAAACTTGGTCCCATTGACTAATCCACATAGCAATAAATGCTAAGAAAAAGGATAAGGGAGACATGAGGCCCTATATATAGAAAAAAAATCAGAGTTTTATTCCCTTAAACTCTCATAACATTCTAGGATTTTCCACAAAATTCCCTTTGCTCTCAAGAAACCCCAAGTCACTCTTTTGGCCAAGATTAGCAATTGGTAAGTCTTGGTAAGTGTTTATTATGTTGGGTTAATATATTTTATGCATATTATATGGTGTATATTATGTTGGTTATGTTGGTGGACTATTGAGATGTTCACAAGAAGTGAAATGTTGTATGTTGCGAAATCGGAGGGTGGTTTGTCTTGTAAACTTGACTATGGACTTGTGGTTTTGAAGGGAATGAATTTGGTGGAGTAAATATTAATATGTGGTCTGTGATTATGGTCTTACTTTGTTTTATTCTTGTGCATAACGTTTGGAGTTGATATTGTGAAATTGGTTACGGTTTTGGTGTCGTATTGGCCGTGAAGTATCGTTTTGGGTGATGTTATGTGTGTTGTGAGACCATGGCTAGTATTTGGCATGTTATATGATCAAAAATATGTTAACATAAGTTTGGTTATGATCATGGACCATTCATTGCATAAAAAGACCCCAAAATGACTATTTCGGCAAAAACCGGGCATCCGCCCTCGACAGGGGAGCACCTGCGGGCGCAGGTGCCAATGCAGGTGCCCCTGGAATCTTACAAGAAGCACCTTCGGGCACAGGTCATCCACCTTCCGGCGCAGGTGGCTCCACAGCCCAAGGCGGATTGTCGAATTTTGTGTTTTTGCGCCCCGTTGGCCCCCCGAAACCCGCGTACCCTTCATGGATGAAGTTATCAACTTATGGGACCTCTTGAATGACTTTGACGGAGTATCCTAATGATATTTTGACTACTATAAATTATGGATTGTTGTTCATGTGTGGTTACGAAAGGTGTTGAGATGGGTTGACTACGTAATTGAGACGTAGTGTTAGTGTAGACATGTAAAGGATCAATTTGATACGAAATGAAATTTACTTATAATGTATTGGTCAATGTGTGGAATGTTATGGTGGTGTTGACATGTTGATGTGATAAATGACATTGTAAGAAGGTGAAATGACGTTCTAAAGTAACTATGTGATTCATGGTCATCTTGTGCATTTGTAAGGTAGTTGGTTGCTAATATAAGCTTCGTTATGTACTTGTGATGTAGAGTGAGACGTAAGGAGCTGGACTATTGTATTTCCATATAAGCTTAGGTATTCATAGTTCGACGCAAAGGTATGTAAGGTTACTTTGTCCGTATCTTTCTACGGCAAATAGTATTCACATTGACATTTCACTAGTCCTATCCCGAAATGTACTAAGGTATTCCATATCCGCTTATCCATGGTCATTGTCATATATTTCTTACTAGTTGATCATTGGTAAATCTCATGTATCATCTTCATGGTTAATGTTCCAAAAGCTCAAATAAGGTTATGTTCCAATAGTGACTATATTTGTGTCTCTTGTTCATGGATTATTGTCCAATGGTTCCAATGGTATCCTGGTGCTAGTAATGTTATATTTCTCATGATATTTATTCACATGTCCTTCACTCATTGGTCAATGATTCAAAGCTTCCAACAATGTTATGTTCCAAAGTTCCAAATTGATGTTATGACTATCAAAGTATCAATCTCAAAGTAATGAACAAAGTAATGCATTTGTGGTCAATGATCAAGTACGGGTGGCAAGTCTAGGGGCGTAAGCCTAGCTCGACTCGATCCCGAGATATGGATTTATGGGTGGCAGGTCTAGGGGCATAAGCCTAGCTCGACCCGATCCCGATGCATTGATGTATGGGTGGCAAGTCTAGGGGCATAAGCCTAGCTCGACTCGATCCCAATACGATGATATGATATGTAAAGACCCACTGATCAGTCGGGGCCCAGGTACATTGTGATATGTGTAATGACAAGTGAGCATTGAATGTAAAGAAAGTAATTAAAGTAATGAAAGCAATCCACATGGTTCCCAAAATGTAGAATGGTTACTTATTCACATTGACTATTCATTTGTATTTGAGTTCATTGAGCTCTTCATGTGTTGTACAGTTTCATCTGAGCCTTGCATACTCAGTACTTATTTCGTATTGACCCCTCTCGGGGAATTTACCTTACTTGCTGCAGGCGCAGGTACCAGTAGGCCTCCCCAGTAGACTGCCAGTGTTAGCGGTTCTTTGGTGAGCTCCAGCTCATTCGGGGCTTATCCGAGTCAGAGTGTATATATATGTTTTGGTATTGTACATAATGTGTAAAGCGGGGACTTGTCCCGACTTATGGTTCATTTTGGTCAATGCTCTTGTTAGAGGCTTTTGTAGACGGATGTGGGTGTATCAGTGTAAAAGACATATGTTGTTTGACTTGATAGCCTCAACGGCCAAGTTTCACATGTATGTATAAATATGTCCCATGTTTTCCTTTATTCGTCTTTCATGTTCTTATGCACTGGTGGTTATGATTATGATATGCATATGATTGAACATAGGCAAAGGTTGGTTCTCTCGGGCCTTATCGGCTACGAGTGCCAATCATGTCTCGATGGGATTCGGGGCGTGACACAAATGGACTTTGATCGGGTTCTCAAAATTCGTTTGGAACCCCAAACGCACAAACGAACTATGCTACTATACCAAATTCGACATTCTAGACTCAACGAAACCATCAAACTTTCTGTCCGAGGTTGTTTTGGAAAAATGTGGGCCCCACTCCCATAGTTCCATTTTTCATCAAATCCACCCAATAGCCCAAAATGAGTTCGGAAGCCTTGGGACCCAGATCAAGTGGCCCCCTAGCCCTAAATTAATGTTCTAGAGCTGATGGCGCTGTCAAAAATCTCATCTGAGGCTATTTACTAGGAGTTTTTGTATAAGACCAATTTCTTAATAGTTAAAGCTCCAAAATAGAGAAATAAGCCTAAAATCCAAATGAACTATCTAATAACCAAACCGACAGTTTTCATAAGTCATAAATGACCTGGAGCCGTTGTGAGAAGGCTCAAAATACTGGAATCATACAGAAATTGAGAAAATGACTTGGAGGGTCATTACAAAGATATAGAAAATAAGAAAGGTCATGACAAGCATACATGCTTAATAATTGAGCATACTTAACTTACTTCAACTTACAACCTTGTCACCCTTCTTTTATTTAAGAAATATTAAATTACCCTTAGGGCATGACTAACTAACTACCTTCCATGAATTAATCTAACCCTCAATTCTTACACACTTACTTTATTATAGCAACTCTATGTACTTTTCTCTCTCTCATTAATCTTTTTTCGTGACAATTCTCTCTCCCTATTATACTACCATTAACTATTGGGATTGTAACAATCAAGATAATTACTAGTCTCAACAACTTTACAAGCAAGGACACTACAATATACATCAAGTTTGCAACTCTAAACATAGGAGGGCAATATTTATACATAATTCAGGATGTACCTTATATTCACACTTTCCTACCATGCCAAATCATATCCATCAATATAACTGATCCACTCAAGGAACCACAATATCTCTTCAAATAACAGGTCCACACAAGGAGCCATGACATATCATCAACATAACTCGGCCCACTTAAGGAACCATCAACCACATATAAATATAAATATACATTCAATGCAAGATATGCGCATCATCTCTATCTCTTCTCAATCTCATCAACATCATTCTCAACATCATGAACATTATGATTTCAATATCAACACATCATTATCAATATCATCAACAACATTATGATATTGGTATCATCGTTATTATCATCAACTCATCATTACCAATATGTATGAATATGTAAATACAATATGCAATCAATAATTATAAGTAATACCTAAAGGCAAGTTGGAAACACCTAATTGAAATCAAATGCAAGCAACAACGACCAAAATAGAACATACTATTAATGACAACCAAGTAAATACAGTCAATAATCACCAGTTCATTATTTCAGATAACAACAAATGTCCACTAACACATGAAATCCTAAGTATGCCTGAAGGTCAATTCACCACTTACTCAATAGAGCATTATCAAACACCATAATCAATCACAAACATGTCTGAAGACCAATCAATCAACTACCCCTTTTAGAAGTGCACATTCTATCAGGAATTATATCTACACTCTAATTCATCATCCTAATTCATTCACCAATCTAAATATCTTTTATTCATACTAAACTGGTAAATTTAGTTACTAACTAGTAACCCTTACACTCAAGTCATAACTAATGTCAAGGTACTATCCCCTTTTAGCCGATTATTCTAGCTAGAGTCATCCACCTTTACACATCTTACTTTCTAGCACTTAGAAAAACTTAACTTTAGGTTTTTAAGTTATATCATCACCTTCTCTTATCATAATCAATCCTCCTAACTATCTTCTAGTAGGAACACCTCATACTTCAATTATACCCAACATCGGGTTCACTCTTTTTAAGGTATTAAAGACTAGCTCTATAGATTAAAAGGTCACCTAATTTTTTTATTAGTATTCATCTTCATATATTAATGTTATAAATTATCACATAAGTCATACAACACAAACACCCATCAAGGGATCCATACAAAATATAATAACATACACTAATATCATTATTACACTATTTCCATGTTTTATCCATCTTGACTCCGTGCCCGTAGGCCTAGACATGAAATTCCCTGTCCGCTACAGTTATTACTTCATCTAAACCAAGTCTACTACACATTAAACCATAACCTACTTGGGTGTCAAACTGCTACAACAAGTAAGCTATATCACGGATGATCTTCCTTCTTCTTCACGTTTCCAAAGGCTAAATCATCTAATAACAACAAGTATAAGAGTAATTAATTACTCTTTAACTAAATACTTTGGTAATTCAAACCCACTATTCTACCATCATTTATGGTGTATAACAATACATAAGGGTCAATTAACTACTAACTAGCTCTATTATGCTCAACTCATCTCCATTAATGGAGTTTTAAAGCTAAAGGTCCCATCTTTATAGAATTTAAGGTCCCCAACCATCAAAATTTCATGTTTTTGAACCACAATTTCATACTAGGAAGAGTTAATTTATAATTAAAATCAATTCTAGGTGACAATACTCATACCCATAGCTTTTTCCCATAATTTCATGAACCTAGGGTTCTAAACCATAAGAATTTCACTGTCATTCCCCATTCTAATGATTCTAGAAGAAAAACAAATTAATCAATGTTAAAAGGGAGTAAAAACTCTTACCTCAATGAAGGATTTCCACCCCTACCATGAGAAAATAGCCTCTTTAGGGCTGAGGAATGAAATTTTGGAGTTTATGGATTGAAACCCATCAAAATAAGATAATATACTACCCCATTACCACTACAGTGGTTAAATTACCACTGCAGTGGCACTACTACAGTGGTTAATTTCTCATCCCGAATAGTATTCAGTAAAACGGTCATAATATTTCACTCCAAAGGCGGATTAATAAACTGTCGGATGCATTGGAAAGAAGACTCAAGGATCTTTCATATGGTAGGTATTTGAACCCATAACTATTTACATTCTAGGAGATATGGTTATTTAAATTTGACCCTAGTTTAAACTTAGTTAGAAACTCAATGGATAAGAATACTTTCAACTCAACTTTGTGCTAGGTGTATTGTATGACCTTAGTACATGTCCAATACACTCCCTGTCACAACTCGACATCCCATTCGGGTCGGGCTGGCACCCGAAGCCGCTATGGCCCGAGAGAACCAATCTTTGCTCCTATTCACTTGCAAGCATATTTTAGTATGAATTTTATTATACTTCGTACAACTAGGCGGAAGTCATGGAAAACTTAAAAATGTATGAAACTTGGCCGTTAGGGCCGTTGAGTACAACAGAATACACATCTCCTACATTAACCTTTCCACATATGTCTACAAAGCCTTTAACCGATACATGAACACAACAACCTGTAGTCGGGACAAGTCCCCGCTTTATACAATAATTACAAAACCAAAATAATATACACATGTGACTCGAAAAGCCTCGAACCAACTGGGAGCTCACCAATGATCCGCGGATACCCCGTAGCCTATTGTGGAGGTATACTAACACATGTCCCTGCAGTAAACAGAGTAAGTTCCCCAAAAGGGGTCAGTACGAAGAATGTACTGAGTATGCAAGGCTATAAGAAACTTCATGAAACTTAAACACCTCAATGAACTTGATTTCAAGAGAATAGTCAATGTGGATCAATCATCATTTAGTATGTGTGGAAATAGGTACTTTATGTTCATTACTCCATTTGCCTTTATGCCCGTTTCCGTTAACAGTTAGAACCGTCAATAATGTATAACCGTTAATATGCAACCGTCAATATGCAATGCATCCGTCAATATGCAACTGGCAATATGCGATGCATCCATCAATATTCAACCGTCAATATATATCTATATCTATATATATAACCGTCTCAAATTCAGCATCAAGCTAGGCTTTTACCCCACTGAGCTTCCCCCCTGCTACCACCTGAAAAACAAGGAAGCAGGTTCGGCATCAAGTTTGGCTTTTACCTCACTGAGCTTCCCCCTTGATCCATTAAATATAATAAAGTTCGGCGTAAAGCTTGGATTTTTCCCCACTGAGCTTCCCCCCTGCTACCACCCAGAAAACAAGGAAGCAGGTTCGGCATCAAGTTTGGCTTTTTCCCCCAAAGCTATCACCCACACTCAAAGAACCATAAAGTAACCATAAATTAATTACAAAGTAATTATGAAGTAATTAGATAGTAATTATAAAGTAACCATAAAGAAAATTATAAAGTAACCATGAGGGAAAATTATAAAGTAACCATAAGGAAAATTATAAAGTCACCATACGGGAATTACTTCTTTCATTACTTCATTGGATTACTTCTCTCATTTACTTTTATGAGATTGATACATTGGGGGAACATAAAATTTTTGGAAGCACATAAGTGCATTACTTCAATCTTTTATGTTCATGAGATTGATACTTTTGAAGTTGTAACATTATTGGAAGCCTTGGAACATAATATTATTGGAACTTGGAATCATGTCCATAATTATGTGATACATGAGAATAATAACATATGACAACTTGAAATGAGATACCTTTTAACATTTTGGAATGGAACAAGGACAATGACAACATGAACAATATGTGCTGCAGAAGAATACGGACAGAGTAACCTTACATACCTTATCGTCTCAATATGAACACTCAATTCTATACGTGAATACAATCGTCCCGCTCCTTCCTTATGTTTCACTCTACAACACAAATATACAATGGAGTTTACATTAACCACCAACTACCTTACAAATGCATACAACGACAATGAGTTACATGTTTGGCTTTAACATGTCATTTCCCTCTTGATTATACCATGTGTGAAACTAACACACCAACAATACCATTTACAAAGCTATCATACCAAGAATCCCACAATATTCTCAACATTGACCAATATCATAAACCACTAGCATGTCACACCAAATTCATACTTTACACTTCTACATCACCACAACATCACAATGGTTCCATCAATTCACTTCAATACACCTCACAATAAAAAATCGGCCAAAATCCCATAATTTACACTTATGGAAAAATAACAAGTTTAGGACCATAATCACACCATACATGTTGATATTTTATCCATATCATGCTCTTTTATCAAAACCACAAGTCATATTCCAAGTTTAAATTCCATAGATGGCACATCTTTTACAAAAACACAAAGTGCCATATTCAACACTTCCAAGGATAACCAACATGATCTACATAATATCCCATGCATATAATATGTTAATCCATAAGCATAAACACTTACCTAAGCTTGAAAAATGATGATCTTGCTCCAAAGATGACTTAGGGTTTGAGAGCCCAAAAGAGGTGTTCTTGAGAAGTCTAGAGAATGCAAGAAAAGCATGTGTGTTTTTGTGTATCAAAAATCAGATTTTATGCCCCTTTTATAGTCCTTTAATTATTTTGCTCAATTATTGCTTGGTCAAAAGAAGAATGGGTCATTTGACCCATTCTTGGCCCATGTTTTTCTTCTTCATTTTTGGGCTTTCTTGAGCCCAAATTACTTAATCCAATTAAATCAATAATTTCTCATGGTTAATTGATTTCATACGCATTACGATGATATTCCCACTCACGGAATTCATATCCGTAGCCTCAATCCCAAAAACAAGCAATTCTAGCCACGTATGGCTTATTTTGACCATAAGGGCAAAATCGTCATTTTGACGCCAAATTCGTTCACGAGTAATTTTACCACACCAATATAATACTTCACTCATTTCATGTATATTATCATGGTTGTAGAAGAAACGTGGCAAAAATCAGCCCGGTACGTCCCCGGGCACCCTTGGGACTTAAGAAAATTTCCAATTTTGAAAAATGGGCAAAACCACCCTGGCACGCCCTTGGGCGCGCCAGCTTGCTGCCTCTGGGATAAAAAATTTAGCCCAAAGCGGCCTGGCACGCCCCCTAGCGCGCCGCAGCCTTAAATTTTTTAAAAATTCCATTTTTTGACTTTTCTTCGCGGGTTTGGTTAGATACTTCAAGTCCTATTCTTTAACTTACTTATTACCTTTAATATCCTTTGTTTAGAGGTACTCTTAGCCTCATTTTGAACCGCACAAATGCTCCACGAAAATCCCAAAACACCTCCTAAGAAGGGTTGACCACATGTATGAGGCCAAATTTCAATTTCCTCAACATTAACATTACCAAATGCATACTTATAGCTCTCGACACCTAAGTATACATTGTTCAAAGTCGTAAAGTAGGGTTGGGAAGGTATGGGGTGTTACACTCCCATACTAAAGAATTGATCCTGTAACTTAGGATGAAAGAGGTTCTCATGTTTTTACCAAAAATATTTTAGTAACGATGGAATGGGTCGTTATATCAACCCAAAACAAGTGGAAAAACTCTAAGTCCGAAATAATGGATCAGAAACTGAATGAAGAACCTATGGCAGCCTAAAAGATGTAGCTCACCCTTGAGTTCAAACACTATCTTAATCACAGCTGAGGTATCAAAACAGTTACCAAAATATGCTCTGCACTCAATAAAAAGAAGAGCACATGTAGTATCACTACACAAGAAAACACCAGTGTACTGGTAGGGTCAATGGCCAACACAAAATGAGAAATATGAACACATAACTATAACTTAGTAGAACAAGACAACCAGGAACACCTATCATGTAGCCTTACCTCAAGTTTACAACACTTAACCTTAGTTAACATATTATGGAGTTTAGTCAATACAAGTCAACATGGATAACAATCCAAGTCAAAAACCATGAATACCAACAAGACTCCAAGTCAACAAACATGACACCATCAATTAGATCAACCATGTCTAGATTACACAAGTAAATAGACAATATAGAGTTATGCCACAACTTACAATCAGCCCAGACCTCTCAAGAATCCATAAGGATAACAACAATGGCAATTATCATGCAACTCGATTTACATAAAGAAACCACCTTTAGAAAATAAGCACATGTACCCGGTTCACTCAAGGAACTGATATAACAAGTTGACTCTTAAGGCTGGTCCACTCAAGGAACCAATATAACAATAAACATATAATCCCTGATTCACTCAAGGAACTGTCACACTCACCAATACTTTGTACATATATACTAATGGTCTTATGGTCGTCCACTAGCCATGACCTACAGGGGACGAGCTCTTGTCTATATACCAAGTCCTAGACATTAAGTGTCTGCCAACCTTATACCAACTAAATCCCGTAAAGATGTCCAAATACCAGTATGTCTCATAATAATGATAGATATCACAATAATCACAACCATAATGATAACAAAAACAAAACTTGTAAAAACCAACAAGCCTTCATGTAAGTTCATTGTATGTGATTAACACTTAGGATATCAAACATTTATTCACTTTCCTCAAACATGGATTGTACAAGCAATAGGAACGAATAGTTATCATGCACACATAAAACAAATTGGGTTTTAACTATATTAAACCATCACCTACCTCAATCCAAGCCTGAAATGCTCTAACCAACTTAAGCCTTCCCTTTTCTTGCAGCCTCAGTTTGATTGTGGTTTAAAAGAATAAATGTAACACATAGGGGTGGGCATGGTATGGTATGGTACGACATTTGAGAATTTGGTACAGTAATTTTGGTATTCGGTTTTTAAAAATACTATACCATTACCATACCATATTAATTCGATTTGGTTTGGTACTTTGAAGTTCGGTTTTGATAGTTTGCGGTATGATAATCGGTAACCATAGTTTGTTCAACTTCAACCATAAATACTCATAGAATAGAGTATTATGACTTCGACTTTTCAAAAACATATCTCAATTATATCATACTAACACATTACACGTGTAGAAATATATATATATTCAAAAGAAAGTAAAAAAAACTCCTTTTTGTTAATCAATTACATAGAGTGGCCAAAGTTTCCACGTCTAAACATTTAATTTTATACTAATACTAAGTTGTATATTTGATAATATTTTAATAATACATATAAGTTATTAATACAACTATGCACTTTGGTATGGTATTCAGTATTTTGGTATGTCCTTTATAAACACAAAATACCAGAAAACGTTAAAATGTATACCATATACCATATTAAATACCATAATACCAAAACCACGGTATCAAAAATTTTGGTTCGATATGGTAATTCGGTATAAATCATACTATGCCTAGCCCTAGTAACACATAATCAACGAAATGACCTACAACATCGAGAATTATAACCTAATCCCAAACCCCAAGGTCAATTTCATGATCATTCCTCAATCCTAGGTTTTTTCTACCATAAATTCACCTTAAAACTACCAATTCCATGGTTACATTAGTGAAGTATAGTCATGCAAGAGTAAATTATTTACTTTAAACCAAAACTCAAAGGTTTTACACCTAATTTACCCTATTGCACCAGCAATATTAACTAGGTTAAGTTAAATCCTCTCCAAAACCCATAAACTAGTGATTCTAAGGTTTAGAAATCGAAAAACTAGTTAATAGGAGTGATTAACTTATCTTTACGAAGAAATTTGATGGAAAATCACCCAAAATTGCCTAAGCTTCCCCCAAAATGAGTTTAGAAAATAATAAACTATTTTGGGTTATTTTCTACATTAAACAGTGATTACCGCTATAGCAGCATTGCTATAGCAGAGGCCGCCCGCTATAGCAGGATTGACCGGCTTTGACTCCTACTATAGTGGGAATTTATCGGCTATAGCGGTAGCCCTATAGAGACCCGCCACTGGCTATAGTGGGTGTGGTGAGGCAGAAACTTGAGATTATTCTCAGTTTTACTTTTTTTGCAATGTATCCTCAAACCATGACATTCTGGACTAACCCCTTCACGTCAAGTTCGATATCGGGAGTTCTACTTACCCGAATTCACTTCCAAAAAATCCTACAAATTTCTTATCATCTTAGATAACATAAAAACATGCTAAACTTTATTACATTTACCCAATATATTCTTGGATTGCCCTAGAGCATACCTCACTCAGATTTCATCCAAGACTAGCCTAGCCTGAAAATTTTAACTCTCAATTACGGAAAAATCTTAACCTAAATTTTTGTAAGTTAGACTTACCCATAAATATAGATAGGGTCGTTACAACAGATACCAATTTACCCATCATTTTCCCTCGAACGATCAAATAATAAAATAAGTCAAGTCAAGAAAATGAAAGAGTATATGTATCCTCAAACAAGTGAGGGTACTTGTCCCGCATGTCCTTCTCGATTCCCAAGTCGTCTTCTCAACTGGATGATGCTTCTATTGTACCTTTACCGACTGAATTTTCTTTGTCCTCAACTTATGGATATCCCAATCAAGAATAGTGATCATATCCTCCTCATAGGAAAAATCATTATCAAGCAAAACTGAATCCCATTTTATAATGTAATCCACATCCCCATGATATATCTTAAGCACGGATACATGGAACATCGGATGGACCCCTGACAAACTTGGTGGCAATGCCAAAGTGTAAGCTACTGGACTCACATCCTAAAAACCTCAAACGAACCTATATATCCAGGGCTTAGCTTCCCTTCTTTACAAATCTCATAACTATTTTCATAGGAGACACCTTCAAAAAAAATTGTTCACCCACCTTGAATGACATGTCCCTGACTTTAAGGTTTGCGTACTCCTTTTGCCTACTCTGGGCTGCAAACAACTTGGTTTGAATGAACCTCACCTTCTGCTGAGCTTTCTTCACAAAGTTCATGCCCAAAGGTTTTACATCACCAACTTCAAACCATCATATGGGTTATCTACACCTGCTTCCATAGAGTGCTTCGAATGGAGCCATAATAATGCTAGAGTGATAGTTATTGTTATATGAAAACTCACACAAGGCAGGAACTTATCCCAATGACCACCAAAGTCAATCACAAAGGCCCTCAACATATCCTCTAGCACCTGAATAGTCCTCTTTGACTGCCCGTCATTCTGAGGATGGAAAGCAGTGCTGAAGTTAAGCTTTGTGCCCAACTCTTCATGTAGCCTATCCCAAACTTAGAGGTGAACTGCATACCTCTATCCAAAATAATGGAAATTGTCACCCCATGAAGCCTCAATATCTCCTTGTCATAAATCTTGGCTAACTGCTTTGAGCTGAAATTAACCATAACTAGAATGAAGTGAGCTGACTTGGTCAGCCTATCCATTATGACCCAAATTGAGTCATGCTGCCCCAAGGTCTTTGAGAGACCTACCTTGAAGTCCATATCTATCCTTTTCCACTTTAACTTGGGAATGGGCATCCTTTGAAGTAAACCCATAGGCCTTTGATGCTCATACTTCACCTGCTAACAATTATGGCATTTTGACATATACTCCACTATATCCCTTTTTCACCAATAAAGCTGTCTCAAGTTATGATATATCTTGGTTGCACCCGGATGAATAGAGTATCAAGATCTATGAGCTTCTACAAGAAATCCTAAAATCAAATCACCAACTCGAGGCATGCATAAGCGTCCCCTCACCATCAATACCCCACACATATCAAGTGTGGCATCAGAAGTTTTACCACATACTACTTTGTTCCGAAGTTTGTTCAACTTCTTATATTCAAACTGTCTGGCCTTGATCTGATCAAGGAATGTCTACCTTACCTCCACACTAGCCACCAATCCACCCCTTTCAGAAACACAAACTACATAGACAGAGATGCCAGATTCTGAATCTCTCTAGCCAAGGGTCACCTTGATTCCCTCAAACAAGCCAGACTAGCCATACTTAAAGCTTTCTGGCTCAATGCATCTGCCACCACATTGGCCTTACCTGTATGATACTAGATGGTCACATCGTAGTCTTTCAACAATTCCATCCATCTTCTATTCCTTAAATTTAAATCCCTTTACATAAACACATCTTGCTTATTGTGATGGTCTATAAACACCTCACACTTGACACCACAGAGATAGTGTCTCCAAATCTTAAGTGCAAAGACCACTGCCTCCAACTCCAAGTCATGGGTTGGGTAATTCTTATCATGAGGCTTCAATTGCCTTGAAGCATAGGCAATTACATTCATGTCCTGCATCAACACTGTACCCAAACCCAAAAGTAAAGCATCATAAAATATAATGAAATATTTACCTTCTACTGGCAGGGAAAGAATAGGGGTTGTAGACAAAAGTGTCTTGATCTTTTGGAAGCTCTACTCACACTTATCTGACCAAATAAATGGCACCTCTTTATGGGTCCTACTTGTCAAATGAGTAGCAATAGATGCAAAATTCTTAACAAACCTATGATAGTAACTAGCAAGACCCATAAAACTCCCAACCTCAGTCACTGAGCTAGGCCAAACCCAACACTTAATAGCCTCAATCTTATTGGGATCTACCATCACCCCCTTCTCTGAAATCACATGCCCTAAGAAGGCAACTGAAGACAACTAAAACTCGCATTTTGAGAACTTAGCATATAACTGTTTCTCCTTCAAAATCCCCAACATAATGTGAAGATGACTTGTATGTTCCTCCTTACTCTTAGAGTAAAACAAAATATTACCAATAAAAAAATCTCAAAAGAATCCAAGAATGACTTAAAGATACCCTTCATCAAGTTTAAGAAGGTTGATGGTACATTAGTCAACCCAAATGGCATCACCAAGAACTCATAATGCCCATACTGAGTCCTGAAGGATGTCTTGGGTATATCCTCAGGCCGAATCTTTAAATGGTGATAACCCAATCTCAAATCTATCTTGGAAAAAATGAAAGCACCATGTAACTGGTCAAAAAGATCATCTATTCGGGATAATGGATACTTATTTTTAATGGTAACTTTATTCTACTTCCTGTAATCAATACACATCTTTAGGCTACCATCCTTCTTCTTAACGAACAACACTGGAGCACCCCAAAGAGAAGCACTAGGAAGACTAAATTCCTTATCAAGTAACTCCTACAACTGTGTCTTGAGTTCCCTCAACTCAACTGGAGCCATTCGATAGGGAGGAATAAAAATGGGGTGAGTTCCCGACTCCAAACCAATACAGAAGTTAATGTCCTAGTTCGGAGGCATACCAGGTAAATCTTTGGAAAACACCTCTTAAAATTCTGACACCACAGGAACTAACTCAATAGAATGAGATTTTTTACTAACATCCCAGAAATAGGCTAGAAAAGCTAAACACCCTCTCCCAACTAACTTCTTATCCCGAATAAAAGATATAATCTTCATATGCTTAGGCTTATAATATCTTCCCACTCTAACTTATTCATTCCAAGCATCTCTAGGGTCACTGTCTTAGCATTACAATTCAAAATAGTATGATATGGAGATAGTCAAGTCATACCCATGATAATGTCAAAGTCAAGCATATCCAAGATTATCAAATCTACTCAAGTCTGGAAACCCATGAACAAAATAGAACATGCACGATAAACATGGGTCACTACCATAGAGTCTCTAACTGGAGTAGACACATAAGAAGAAAAGTCAAGTATATCACAAATCAAGTCCAATACCAAGGCAAATCTAACAGATACATAAGAATAAATGGAACTCAAATCAAACAAAATAGAAGTTATTCGGTCATAGACTAGAATAGTACATGTAATGAAGGCGTTAGACACCTTGGCCTTGATCTTTCCTAGGAAGGCATAACCAGGAGCTTTATCATCAAGCTACGCAACCTCTTTAGCAGGTTGTGCTCCACCCTTCTCTGCATTCTCATTACCTCGACTTCCACCATGACCTCTTTGATTATTACCCCGCCCACCCTGTTAACAACCCTTACCATTATCATTACTCCACCACCTTTACCAGTATGAACCACATCTTTAGCCTACTGCTGGCCCTGTAACCTATCCTATCTCTGAGGATACTCTCTCTTGAAGTACCCCACCTCACCACAAGTATAACAAACTCACTCAAGAGATGGCCTATTGCCTGAAGAATAAGAAACCCCTTGGCCTCTAGCAACTGAGGCTTGCTGAATAGCCCCTAATTAACCACCTATAGAAGCTGGTAGAACTGATTCAATGGGGCAAGCCGAATAAGTTTGCTGGCTATGACCCTTGGAATAAGAACCACCAAAAGTTACCCGTATTCTGGGACTTTTTTGCTAACACCTTGGCCTGACTAACTTGTTTTACCCCTTATACCTTCTTCACATAATCAACAACCTTGTTAAAGGTCTTCCCAACAGAAGTCATATGAACAAGCAAAACCTGCAAGTTAGTCTTCGGGCCCTTCACAAACAACTGAATTCTCTTCTCTTCTATATCGAGTAGCTTAGTAACATAATAGGAAAAAGTATGAAACTTGACCTCATAGGCCGCAACAGACATATTACCCTACTCAAGGGCCAAAAACTCATCCTTTTTGCAATCACGAAGAGTATGGGGTACATACTTCTCTAAAAATAAGGTATAAAACTGAGCCTATGTCAATGGAGGCAAAATAGGTGACCGACACTCCACATACGCCCTCCACCACTGCTTTGCATCACCTTGTAGTTGAAAAGTAATAAACTCAACATCATGCTACTCAATAGTACCAATTTTATGCAGCCTTTCATAACAATTAATAATGAACTCAAATGCATCCTCCATCTCAAAACCAACAAAAATAAGAGGTTTCATCTTCAAGAACTTGGTCAGTATGTCATACTCAATCCCAGTCATGACAAGACCTAACACCGGATAAGGAAAGATCTCAGTCCCCAAAGCCTCACCTATTCTAGGAGCAACTATAGTAGTTAGCTCAACACCTGGAAACTGATAAGTCAGAATAATAGGAGTGGTCCTACTACCACCCAATCCATTCAGAAAACAAACCACCTACGAATTATCTCAAAAGACATAGGGGGAAGTGTTGCATCTCTAACTGATGCTACCTCCTCCTGCTCCACAACATCCTCGAAGTGATCTTGGGGTGGGGAGGAGTCACTGACCTCTGATGAGACTGATCAGTTGCAGCCCGAGCTCTACCCCTAGCGAGTGTTGCTCTCCCTTTTCCCATTCCTTAGCTTCGTCCCCAGATAGTTAGTGCTATATCTGGAGATGTTGGTGCAGGGGATATAGCTCTGGATCCATTCATTCTATTATTAACCATCTATGAATAAAAGAATGAAGAAGGTCAGATGCCAATTTGTATCACCAGATACCAATTGGAATCAAGTCATAGCGCGAGAGAAGAAAGAAATATTAGTTTCCTAACTTCCTATAGCCTCTGAAAAAGAAGTACAAATGTCTCCGTACCATTCTGCAAGACTCTAATAGACCCATTTTGGTACAATGAGATCAGCAAACCTAGGGCTCTGATACCAAATTATCATGACCCAAACCCACTATGAGTGGTACCCACACTAACACCTGGTGAGAACCAACTTTCCCAGCTAATCAATCCAACACTTAGCCAAAAATTAGGCAACTAATCCATTTTTTATTAAGAAAACCAAGTATTCAATAGCTAAACAAAAATAATAATGCGGAATTACGAAATCTAAACAATCCCCTAGAATCTGAAAATCATTGTACCAAAACACTAATAAGTATCAACAAATGGGTTCAACCCAAAACAACTGGAAAAAGTTCAAGTCCAAAATAATGGACCAGAAACTCAATGAAAAACTCATGGCAGCCCAAAAGATGTAGCTCATCTTTTAGTTCGAACACTATCTGAATCACAACTAGGGTATTGAAAGAGTCACCGAAATATGCTCTGCACTCAACAAAAAGAAGAGCAAGTGTAATATCCGTACACAAGAAAACAATGATGTACCGGTAGGGTCATCGTCCAACCCAAAATGAGAAATATAAAAACATAACCATAACTTAGTAAAACAAGACAACATAAACACCTATCATGTAGCCTTACCTCAAGTTCATAACACTTAACCTTAGTCGACACATTATGGAGTTTAGTCAATACGAGACAAAATGGATAACAAGTCAAGTCAAAAACCATGACTACCAACAAGACTCCAAGTCAAAAACCATGACACCAGCAATTAGAACAACTATATCTCAATTATACAAGTAAATAGACAATATATAGTTATGCCACAACTTACAATCAGCCGGATCACTTAAGGATCCATAAGAATAACAACAATGGAAATTATCATGCAACCCGATTTACATAAAGAAACCACCTTTATTAAATAAGTACATGTAACCGATTCACTCCAAGAACCAATACAACAAGTTAACACGTAAGCTCGATCCACTCAAGGAACCAATATAATAGTAAACACATAATGCCCAATGCACTCAAGAAACAATCACACTCACCAGTACTTTGTAAATATATGTTAAGGGTCTTATGGTCACCCATTAGCCATGGCCTGCAGGGGATGAGCTATTGTCCATGTACAAAATCCAAGACATGAAGTGGCTGTCAACCTTATACCAACCAAATCCCGTGAAGATATCCAAATACCAGTACATCCCATAATAATAAAAAATATCACAAAAATCATAGCCACAATGATAACAAAAACAACACTTGTAAAAACCAACAAGCCTTAATATAAGTTTATTGCATGCGATTAACACTGAGGTGTAACAACCCGTTCCATCGATACTGAAAATATATGTGGTAAAATCATAATAACCTCTGTCATCGTAAGTTATAGGACTAATTATTTAGTATGGGAGTGCATTGGACATGTATTAAAGTCATACAATACCCCTAGTATAAAGTTAAGTTGGAAGTGTTCTTACCGATTTAGTTTTGAGCTAAGTTTAAACTAGGGTTAATTTCAAACGAGCATATCTCCTATAATAAAAAGATTTATGGTCCAAATATCAAATAAATGAAAGATTTTTGAGTCTTCTTTCCAACACATTCGTTTGTTAATTAATTCGCCTTCGGAGAAAAAAGTTAAGGCCATTTTATTGAATACTGTTTGGGCTGAGAAATTAACCGCCATAGTGGTAACTAGGCATTTTATAACTCTATTTTTGATGGATTTTTGAGTTTTAACTCAAAAATTTCTTCCCAAAACCCTAGGGGATGATTTTTTAACTTCTTGGGTGAAATTTCTTCATTGAGGTAAGTTCCTTTCGTCATCTTCTTTGTATTTCAATCCTTAAACATCCTAGAATCATTAGAACGAGCTTCAATGGTAGAATTCTTGGGGATTTGAATCATAAGTTCATAGTATTTTGGGGAAAACCTATGGGTTGGGGTAATATCACCTAAAATTACTTTTAAATTATTAATTAATAATTCCTAGCAAGAATTAGTGATTCTAAAACATAAAATTGATGGTTGAGGAATCTTGAATTCAATAAAAATGGAATCTTTAGCCTTGAAACTCAATTAATGAAGATGGATTGAATATAATAAAGCTAGTTAATGGGTAATTAATCCATGGGTATTGTTATACACCATGAATAATGGTAGAATTAGTGGGTTTGAATTCTCAAAGTATTTATTTAAAGAGTAATTGATTAATTACTCTTATAGCTACTTGTTTGTTAGATGATTGAGCATTCCAAGGCCTGAAGGAAGGGAATGAACATCTGTGGTGTGGCTTGCTTGATCCAAGATCATCGGTCGAGGTATGTTATTGTTTAATATATAGTAGACTGAGATTAGTTACATGTAATCACTATAGTTGATGGGAGATTTCATGTCTAGGCCTACGGGCATGGAGTTTTGATGGATAAAATATGAAATTAATGTAATAAGGTTATAATTATGTGTTATTATGCTTTGTATGGATTCCTTGATGGGCGGTTGTATTTTTATGACTTACTTGATGATTTATAGAGTTTAATTTGTGAATGTAAGTAATAATAGAAGAATTAGGTGACCTTCTAATCTATAGAACTAGTCATTAATACCTTAAAAAGGGTGAGCCCAATATTGGGTATATTTGAAAGATGAGATATTCTTAATAGAAGATAGTTAGGAGGATTGATTGTGATGAGGGGAGGTGATTATATGACCTAAGAACCTTAAGTCAAGTTTGGCTAAGTGCTAGGAAGTAAGATGTGTAAAGGTGTATGATTCTAGCTAGAATTGTTAATTGAATAGAACTTATTGGTTGAATGATCGACTAAAGGGGATAGTACCTTGAACTTAGTGATGAATAGAGTGTAGGGATTACTAGTTAGTAACTAAACTTACCTGTTTCAATATGAATAAAAGAGGGTTATATTGGTGAAATAGATAGAAGGATGATTTAGAGTGTAGCTATCAATCTTGGTGGAATGTGAATTACTAAAATGGATACTTAATTGATTGGTCTTTAGACATGTTTGTAATTGATGATTGAGTTTGATAATGCTCAACAGAGAGAGTGGTGAATTGGCCTTTGGGCATATTTATGATTTTCTCTGTTAGTGGATATTTGTTGTACCTGGAATGATAAACTTGTGATTATTGACAACATTTACTTAGTTGTTATTAATTGTAAGTTCTGTTTTGATAGTTGTTGCTTGCATATTATTTTAATTGGGTGTTTGCAATTCACCTTCAGGCATTACCTATAATTATTGACTTCATCTTGCATTTACATTGATGGTATAGATGATGATATTGAGCTCATGATATGCATGATGTTGATGATATTAAGCTTATGATATTCATGATGCTGATGATATTGATACTGATGTTGATGGTGATGAGTTGAGAAAGGGAAGAGAAGTTGTGCATTTTGCATACATACTTTCATCATATGCATTTGAATGCATAGTTATATTTATATGTTGTTGATGTTTCCTCTAGTGGACCAAGTTATGTTGATGACATTTTATGGTTCCTTGTGTGCCGGTTGTTTGATGAGATATTATGGTTCCTTGGGTGGACCGATTATGTTAATGTTTGTGATTGTCATTGCAACAAAATGTAAAATACGAAGTATGTTTTGGATTATGTATAAATCTTATTCCCTTGTGTATATAGTTATAAATGTGAGTTATATTATAGTGCCCTTTCTTGTATGGTTGTTGATATTATCTATTGTATTGGTGGTTGCAATCCCAATGGTTAATGGTAGTATAATAAGGATCGGGGGTTGTCTAATAAAAAGATTAATGAGAAGGAGAAAGAGAAGTATATAGAGTTATTGTAATAAGGTAAGTGCGTAAAAATTATGGTTTAGATTAATCTCTAGAATATAGTTAGTTAATAACACCCTAAGGGCAAAGTAATATTTCTTAAACAAATAAAAAATGGTAGGTCTTGAAAGTCGAAGTAAGTTAAGTATGTTCAGATATTAACTTGTATATTTATCATGATTTCTTCTTGTTTTTTATATGTTGTTCTAAGTTTCTAACCCTGGTTGGCCGATGATACCTACCAATATGTGTGGTTGTACTGATACTACACTTACTATATCTCCATTTGGGGATATAGCCATGTTACAGGTCAGTTGGAGTTTCTATAGGTACATCGGTGTTTATCCTGCAACAGCTCCTGTCATCCTACTCCTGCATGGATGTTGTTTCTCGGGTCATTCCTCTATTTATTTAGAGCTCTTGTACCGGTTTAGAATAGGTTTTGAAAAATTATTTAGTAGAATTCCGCAATGTATCTTTTGTAATAAAGATTTGTTGTTGAAAAAGCAAGGTTATTTATTCATGGATTTATTTATGTTTAAGGTTTAATAATGTCTTCTGCAATAATTGAATGGTTGAGTTATAAGGGTTCTCCTCTCTAGGGTAGAGTTGGGTAGGTGCCCGCACAATCCGTAATTTGGGTCTTGACATTAGGATATCGAATAGTCATTCACTTTCCTCGAACATGAATTGTACAAGCAATACAGAGAAATAGTTATCATGCACACATACAATAAATTGGGTTTCAACTACATTAAACCATCACCTACCTTAATCCAAGCTTGAAATGCTATAACGAACTTGAGCCTTCCCTTTTTTTGCAACCTCGAATTGATTGTAGTCTAAAAGCACAAATGTAACACATAATCAATGAAATGACCTACAACATCGAGAATTATAACCTAATCCTGAACCCCAAGGCCAATTCTGAACCCCAAGGCCAATTTCATGATCATTCCCTCAATTCTAGGGTTTTTCCACCATAACTTCACCTTAAAACTACCAATTCCATGGTTACATTAGTGAATTATAGTCATGCAAGAGTAAATTATTAACTTTAAACCAAAATTCAAAGGTTTTACACCTAATTTACCCTATTACACTAGAAAAATCAACTAGGTTAAGTTAAATCCTCCCCAAAATCTGTAAAATAGTGATTCTAAGGTTTAGAAATTGAAAAACTAGTTAATAGGAGTGATTAACTTGCCTTTGCGAAGAACTTTGGTGGATAATCACCCAAAATCGCCTAAAACAGCCTCAGTTTTCCCCAAAATGAGTTTAGAAAATAATAAACTATTTTGGGGAATTTTCTGCATTAAACAGTGATCACCCTGCTATAGCAGCCCGATCCCTCTATAGCGACATCGCTAAAGCGGGAGCCGCCCGCTATAGCGGGATTGACAGACTTTGACTCCCTCTATAGCAAGAAGTTTTTCGCTATAGCGGTAGCCCCATAGCAAACCGCCACCCGCTATAGTTGGTGTGGATAGGTAGAAACTCAGGATTGCTCCCAGTTTTTCCTTTTTCACAATGCACCCTCAAACCATGACATTTCGGACCAACCTCTTTACATCAAGTTCGATATCGGGAGTTCTACTTACCCGAATTCACTTCCGAAAAATCCTACGGATTCGTTATCGTCTTAGATAACATAAAAATATGCTAAGATTTATTAAATTTACCCAATCCATTCCCAAATTTCCCTATACCATACCTGCTCAGATTTCATCCAAGACTAACCTAGCCTGAAAATTTTAACTCCCAGTTCGGGAAAAATATTAACCCAAATTTTTGTACATTAGACTTACCTATAATGATGGAAGGGGTCGTTGCATAAATATACAAATTATATATTGTATATACAGATACAAATTCAATTTAGAGACTTCTATATTAGCCTCGGAATTCACTTGTATGCAAATACAAATCTTTAGAAATTTGAATATGAGCCCCAAAATTTGCTTTATATACAAATACAAACATATATGAACCCCAAAATTAGAGATTTGTATATGAGCCCCGA
Organism: Capsicum rhomboideum; assembly: GCA_031232105.1. Lineage (NCBI taxonomy): Eukaryota > Viridiplantae > Streptophyta > Magnoliopsida > Solanales > Solanaceae > Capsicum > Capsicum rhomboideum. The sequence goes on from CP124712.1 coordinate 127,166,741, forward strand.
GTTATACAATATACAAATACAAAAGAAATGTATATTTAAATATTTATTATAAACCTTAGTTGCGTCTGGTAATTATTTTAAACATTAGCTGTGCCTAATAATTATGACTTGATATTTTTGACTTCACATAATGTTTCCTATATTTATTAAATTTAAATAAATAATTAATTTAATTTTTCACGTCTTTATATTTATCTCTTTCTTTTTTTTTTTGATGGATTTTTTGGTTTACCTCTTTCTTGCTCTTTTTGCTTTCCCAATCTTCCTCCCTTTTTAGGTTACTATTTCTACATTACTCCTCACATTTTTCTACAAGAATCGTGCTCCATAAAATCAGGTAATGCTGAATTGCGGTTATTTAAAATTTTTATCTTTCCGAAAAATACATCTTATTTGTATATTGGATTTTCTCTTTAACACTGATTCCATTTTAAAGCTTTTCTTTTTATCATTGTGGAGGTATGCTCTAATGTCAGAACACATACCACGTAGAATATTCAACAGAGGTATACCCCCTATAAATTTAGTTTCTCATGGTCCACCATCTTTTATTATAGGTTTTACTCAAGAGGAAAATACAAATACAGTATCTACGCTTATAGAGTCACCAAAATTAGTGACTGATGAAGAGGTTAGATCGAAGCATCGTAATAATCCAGCAAAAATGGCTAAAATTATGAAGGCAAAGGGATTGAAAAAAGGTTCTTCTCCAAAAAAAACCCAAAAATACAAAACCAGTAAAAATAAAAAGCAAAAGAAATTGAAGGAACTAGCAAAATCTCAAGCCCAGAAATTAAAAAAGCTTCCGAAGATTATTCTGAAGAAGATGAAGAAGAAGAGGTATTGTATATGTATTTTTACTACTGGTTGTTGTGTTGTATATGTATTTAACAAAGCGAAGTGTTGTATGTATATAGTTGTTGGGTAATGGGTTGCATATGCTCAGACTAATGTTTTTATCTATATATACATATGGTTCATATAAATGTATTTATATTTGTATTTAGGTATATACATTCACTCTATATTTGTAAGTTATAAACACTGTCACTAGATTTGTATTTTATATACAAATACATATATAGATATGATTTGTATATCTAATAGAGATTTATGTATTTTTTTGTGTAGGTGCCGCGTGATCCCATATTCAAGGCTAGAAAAATACCAAGGCTTGCACCACATATGTGTTGTCACATAGATAATAAAATTGTAAAAACTTTAAAGAATATGTTGTCTAAGGAGTAGTACAAACGTTTTTCTGATGAGACTATTTTTGAAATTTTCACAAAGATGAAGCATTGTTATGTGCAAGCATAATTATGTAGATGTGTTATGGAACTAGAGACTAAGGATAGTTCTGCTAGAGCCATAATCATACGTGCAAATGGGACTATTCTACGTTTCACCCCGAGGGAGTTTGCTATAATTACTGGTTTGAATTATATTGCTAACAAGGATGATTTTGTATTTGATGAAGATATACCAAATCAGATACTTGAATAGTATTTTGGTGGTAATAATAGTGTTCAAAAACCAGACTTGTTTACAAAGGTCGCTGATAAAATATGAGATGAGCACAATGATGACGAAGCATTGAAGTTTGCTATTTTGTATTTCATACATGCATTCCTGTTAACAAATGTTGATTCTACTGGTATACCACGTGACCATTTTGACTTGGTTGAGAGTGATCGGTATAAGGATTTTCTGTGTGGATCTGTATCATTTGATGATTTGGCTAAATCTAGAACCAGTAAGTTGATAGCTAATGGAAAGTTTTACTTGCTCCAGGGTTTGCCACTTGCTATCCACTTGTGGTTGTACGAGTGTTGCTCGAAAGTTTCACGGGGTGTTGCTTCGAAGTTGGACAATCAAATCCCCCGATTGATAAAATGGGAGACAAAGGCACCTCATCCCCTCTTTGATTCTCTCATGGCAATATGTTTAATGAAGAAAATGACAAGATTTGTATTTTTGATCAACTATTTTTGTATTTTTACATTTGTATTTTGTATATTCAATATAATTTTTTTATATATATTCGTTAATATACATTTGCCTATGTCATAGGTTGTTTTTAGGAACATTGAGCCAACTAAGAAGGAACTTGCAATCTTTCAAATACCCCAATATGTTAAAGTTATAGCTGATCTTTGTCATGAATCATTTAGTGAAGCAGCCCAGTCGGATGATGATTTTCAAGATGCTCCACCACCATAGATTTATGCAAAATCCAAAAAACACCCTCATCCATCTGCCTCCCCTGTCAAGAAAAAAATGAAACAGCAACCACGGAATGTTGGAGATGAACAGATACAAAAAAGACAATCAAGATCACCCATAAAACAAGTTACTGCACAAATGTCATCAAGGACACAACCACCTCGTTACAAAATTACCCAGGGTGAAGACACCAATATTTAAACCAGTTCAAAAAGAAGCTACAGTAGTTTCAAATCAGCAGAACATCAAGGTAAATTTCCATTCCTGTTCAGTCAAGTGTACCATCTTTAAGAAGTCCCAAAGATGAAGATGTAGTCATTTCGAAGAAAGTCTTTGACTTATTCAGTGTTGAGGTAAGTATTGTTAAATACATGTACATATGATACTTTTTGTTTGCTCATTGATTTATTTAAAAACAAGTTCGAAAAGAGTTGAAATACATTCATTGTTTAGTGACAATAAAATTTGATCTCATTTTGAATGCAATCAAAGAAAATAAAATCGAAGACAAGATATAGCATTTATCATTCAAATACATACTTGACTTATTTTTCTCACATACAAATAAATCTGTGATTGTTTTATATTAAGTATTTGTAAAAATATATTAATGCATATGTATTTTGTATTCACATTTATACAAATATGTATTTATACAGATATATTTGTATAGATGTGCATACAAATAAATATGCAGAATTGATAACACTATTTGTATTTGTATTTGTAGCAACAATCTCCAGTTATGAAATCTGACCAAGCAAATCATACGGCTCACGTTTGCGTAAACACATCACCCTAACACTCCAGTCCCAATATCACAACAATGCATGGTCAAGATAAGAAGATTGATGACTTAGCGGTAAATATTCGATTTATGTATTTGTAAAATATATAAATAGACATGAATAAATTTGATTTTTTGATTTGTTTATGTGTTTGAAAGGATAATATTGGTCAAACTCACCAATCTGAAATCAGCCCCATGAACATTAACGCTGATGCACCAAAAGATGTATCTAAATTACAATTTGTTATATTCGACGAGCTGTTGTGAAGCATCAATTTAGAATACATACATGCTAAGGTGACAATCCAAGATAGATCACTGGTAAGGAAGAGCATAGTTAGAAAACAAATTTAATATTATTAAGAAATGTTACAGCATTCTAAGTTGTTTAAAAAAAAATCTAGTAGACCAAGGAAGATAGTGCAGATGTGAGTGTAAATATATCAAAGCCTGGTGCAATGGAAACATATTCAGAGGAGCCCATTAAGACACCAGTCCCCATTCAGGTAATAAGAAGTCCTGAGAAAAAGGTTGAAACAGATTTGTCTGATTCACAATTCACAATCCCCGATGAGCTTCTCCCAAGTCTCAATGCCTTCCTCAATCCAGCTAGAAGAGTGATCGTACATCCATCAGTAAATGTAGAAGAACAAACTCCTGTACTAATGGCAAGGACTAGGCGACCGTCTAGATTCAATGAGTCACCATACACAATTTAATTTAGTTCAGAAGCTGATAATTACCCTAAATTTTCTAATTTGTGTGTAAATTGTTATTTCTTAATTATGATGAGCATGTGTGTTCTGTACATGTTTTTCAAATATGTATATATTTTTGTGTAGTATTTTTTTTTTGGATATGTACTTTTATAATTCAACATATGTATTTGGATAGGTATGTATTTGAATATGTATTTGTGCAATGTACATATATATTTTGGAATGTATATCTGTGTTGTATTTGTATTTGTATTTATGGTATCATATATGAGTAGCAATGTACTTTATTATTTGTATAGATATATATATATATGTATATGTATTATACAAAGTATTATTTTTGTTGTTGATATGTATTTGTGCAATGTACATATGTATTTTGAATATGTAGCTATGTTGTATTTATAATTATGGTATCATATATGATGAGACAATACAACTGTGGTTTTTATATATGTGTGTCATGTTATAGGTAGTTCATTAGGGCCACGACGCACATTCAAACATAAGTATCCTTTTGGATCTCACCCAATCCACGGGATAGAGGACACTAGAGTTACTAGCAAGTTTTTGAAGTGGCTTTCGGAGGACCCTCTTAAATATCATGCCAATAGGTATGTATTTCAACTTAGTGATATTTTTCCTCTTATTTTTTGTTTCTTACATATCCGTGTATTGAAAAAATTAACAGGAAGGGCAACGAGGATTGTTACAGGAGGAACAAGCCAACCATACCAATTATGTACTTTGGTGTTCGGACAGTCGATGATAAAATTGGTTCTACATTATGGGTTCTCATTCTCAACCATGGACCGACTCTGTATGTATTTTAAACAAATATACATGTATTATGTTAAATTCATAGTATGTTCATTATTGGTGATTTTACTATATGTATTTATACTGCAGAAAATTGATGTTTGCTTTTATTATTTGCAGAAGAAGTTCAAACATAGCCTCATAGCACATACAAATACAACACCGTAGGTTGTAACTTTATGAACACAGTCAACACTATCGTAGAAGTTTATGCGGTGTAAGATTCAACTCTTAATGCCGGTGGATAGGAATACCATCTCACTGAGTACGTAGATGGTTTTCGAATGCACGCTACAGTATCATGGCATACAACAGACCATATTTTCATTTCCGTCAATGTGAAAAAGAACCTTCATTGGGTTCTAGTTGTTGTGTCATTCCATGAAAGGTGCATATTTATATATGATTCATTAAGTGGTGCTAGTCATGATGCCGTTGTACTTGCTAAAATAGAAAAGTTAGCCAATATTATACCTTTATATCTTATGGGTTCTAAGTTCTATGAAAGAAAGGGTATTGATCTTAACAAGCATCCTAAATACAAAGATAAGGATAAGTTTGACCTGTTTGATGTCTGTTATGTGGAGGATTTGCCTCAACAGCCAAGTGGCAGCTTGTAAGTTATTAATATACATATCCCAATACTATGGTTGTTTATCTAAATAGATTATATTATAATTTCATTCTTTAATTTGTGCAGGGATTGTGGGTTGTATATGGTTACATATACGAAGTGCCTTAGTTATGGGGAAGACATTTTTTTAGTTGAGTTCAAGCCTGACTTACTGCGTACAAGATATGCATCACTTATGTGGTCTATGCTATGAAGAAACAAGATATTGATGCTCAAAGTGATGACGAAGCACCAATGAGGCCAATTAGGCCAACCATGATAATCGAGGACACATAAATTTTTTAAGTTTGATATTCTTTTTTTCAGTTGTATATGACAGGATTCAACTTTATGTTGACAGTGATGATATTGAATATTTTCAGTTTTTAGTTGTTATTTCTCAGGTTTATTTTGACAATGTTTTAGAATATTAAAAGTTATGTTTTTATAGTTGTCACAATTGTATTTTGAATGGTACTATATGAAATTGAAAGGAAAGTTTCAGTTGTAGTTTTATGTTGAATAGTGGTGTTGTTTTCAATTTTAAATATGTACTTGTTAATTGATTGTGCAGGTCTGTATAGTTGGGTATGTATATGTATTTTTTTGCAAATACAGATCCAAATACAAATGTAACTGCATATGTATTTTTAAGTCATTGTCCAGGTTGTGTGTGTGTATGTATTTTTTACAAATACATTCGCAAATACATATGTAACTGCATATGTTTTTTTGAGTGATTGTGTATGCTTGCAGACTTGTGTACGTATATGTATTTTTGTAAATACATGTATACAATTTGAATATATATTTTAGCAACAGAAAGCATAAATTCAGCACAAATTTAGCAAACAATACAGAGTTATGAAATGCAACAAAAAAGTTTGAAATGAAGATAACAAAATAACAAATGCATCATCTATGATATTTTCTACACGAACACCTATTGTTTCCTTTAAAACCACAAGAACTACATGAATTTATGCTTTTCTTTCCAAACATATCCCTTCCTGATTTTTCACGATCTTTCTTCGAAGGTCTGTCAGGAGGTCTCTTGTATTTTGGGGGCAGTACTACCTCAAGTTGTATACTCTCTGGTATTATCCAATCATCTTTGTATGGTAAAGGATAGATTGGAACATCATATGTTCTCAATACAGTTTTTGGCTTGTACAAGTCAGAGCAGTATGAACCAATAGTAAAATTCTTTCTATGCAAGATTGCACAAGCATGTGAACATGGTATCTCATCCAACTGGAATGCCAAACAAGTACATGTTCTATTCTTGATGCAAACTATGAAATGCTTTTCTTTGTCGTGTACTGTGTAGACATACTCTATGGCTGGTACAACCTGAATATTTTTTAACAAATACAATTAATAAAACTGGTGATACATATTCAAATACATATAGGTGTAGACAAAAAATACAATGACAAATACAAATAGTTGTAGTCGCTTATTCCAGTAAATACATACAACTGTCAAATTACAGCTAACAAATACATTTGCAGGATGTAAAGTTAAAGTAAATACATACCGTCATACGTTTGCACTCTGCCTCATTATCATTTAGTATATCATTAAACTTCCCAATTAATGTTGTGAAATTAATGTTGTGAATGTATATGATGCCTCTTGTCGATTTTCACAACTCCATCTACCAAACATCAACCTAACTTCCTCTAGAAAATTGAATATGGGTAGTTCTCAAGTCGACACAAGTGCTGTATTTATTGACTTAGTAATGTTTGATGTCAAAGTCCAACCCCTAAGAACCGGTGCATACGACCTAACCCACTTTTCATAACCCGCCAATTCCAAATAATTCTTCACTCCAACAGGAACTGCCTCCACCTTTTCCATTAGATTGTGAAATTCACACTTTGAATATGATTTGGCCATTGTATAAAAGGTCTCCGACAAGGCATCATGTGATTTTCTGAATCTTTTTTTCACATTCCCCCATAAATGCCACATGCATGCATAATGAGGTATATCTGCAAAAACTTTAGAAATAACCTTTATGATGCTATCATTCCAATCAGAAACAACACACATGTGTTCTGTTTGGCCATATACTTCTTTGAATTACTCAAAGAACCATGTCCAAGAAGTATCATTTTCTGAATCAAGAACACCGTATGCTAAAGGGAAGATATGCCCTGCATATACAAATACATTTTACACCAATTTATGTACAATTCACATATACAAATACATTTAAAAATGCATGTAGTACTACTGTATCTCACCCTCGCCATCCATAGTGCAAGCAGTTACAAATGTCCTAGTGTACATCCCTCTTAGATAACTACCATCAACAACTATGACAGGTTTACAATTCTCTGACCCTTTAATGAATGCATGGAGATATATAATTACATATAAGAACTCATTTTCAGTATTTTTCTTCATTCTTATATGTGAACCAAGGTAAATAGTCTCCAATATATACAAGTATGCTGGTAATTTGCCATAAGATGCTTATGGTTTCCCCTTAATTCCTCTAGCGCTCTTTCCTTGGCCCTCCAACACAAATTAGATGTCAAATCAACACCCAATGCTTTCTTCATGTCAGCTTTGATCTCAGTTGCATTGTATTTTCTTTTGTGATTTTTAAATTTTGGTTTAACAATACCACCAATTAACATACTTGTTGCATGCATCTTAGGATACACCTTGTCTTTCAGTGGGAAAGTATGTTCTGGAATGAATCTCTAACTCTAAACATCCCACGTTCTGTTATAGCAGAGGCGTGAAAGAAGAAACTACAATTACCAGATGCACACAATAGTGTATAACTGCACCAGAAATAAATACATTCAAATATAGTTAACCAACTATTAAACATCATAAGCAGTGAAAAATTCACTTACCAGGTCTTACTTGACCTTTCAGATCGCATTTGAAACAGCTCCCTAATTGTATAATCCTTCATGACAGACTTTAAGATTTTTTTTGTAAGGTATACCTGGTCAAACTCAACAAAATTATGATGTGGGTCTGAGATAATCATACAAGTCTTATCCATCTCAAATACATCTATAGGTTTCACATTATCAGTAACCATTAACGCACAGTCAGTAGATGTATTTACCCCTTCAATGCAATTGAATCTGATACTCATACTTTCACCATTAACCATTGATAAACTTGCTAATTTGCTGACAGCAGGTTTGTCTAAAATACTAACATACAAAGGCAGATAATTCATCTCCTTTATCTCTTTCTTTTGCAAAATATACACCTTCACACCCATGTCATTGTGTATATGTATTTGTCCTGCATTGCCTATGATTTTATATTCAATTTTGATATTTTTGCGGCTTAAATCTATATTAATATGAGATGTCAATACATCGTATAGGTGGTTGTATGATGCATTTATGCTCAACAATAGAGCATCTGTGATGTATTCATCATATTTTTGTCCAGGTGTCCATTTTCCAGAGTGCTTCACAAGAACAGGGATGCTTGCCATTGCCAATCTCCAGTTCATCACAGACAACATATTTAATCAGTCAACATATTCAACTACATTCAAATATATATGTTAAATTTTCAATGAGATTTGAATTTTTTTGAACATAACGAGCTGTATTTTGAACAAAATGCATAAACAAACTTTTCTCACAGATTTAACTACTAGAATTACAAATTCAAGTCAACTACATTCAAAATACGTACATTCAATTTCACTCGGACTTGAATTTGTTTTAACATAACAAACTGTAATTTGAATAAAACACATAAACAAACTTTTCTAACAGATATAACTAATATAATTACGAAATCAATTCAACTACATTCAAAATACATATATTCAATTTCACTTGGACTTGAATTTTTAACATAACAAGTTGTAGTTCGAAAAAAATACATAAACAAACTTTTCTCACAAATTAACTAATAGAATTACGAAATCAAAGACGCAAGAATTTCACCAGAATACAAAATGCAGATCAAAGACCTCAGAATTTCACCGGAATACACAATACAGATCAACGACGCCAGAATTTCATCGAAATGCACAATACAAATCAAAGACGCAATAATTTTACAAGAATACAAAATACAGATGAAAGACATCAGAATTTCACCGGAATACACAATACAGATCAAAGATGCCAGAATTTCACCGAAATACACAATATAGATCAAAGACGCCAGAATTTCATCAGAATGCACAATACAGATCAAAGACGTCAAAATTTCATCAGAATTTTGCATAACATTATCAGCAACTAAATACTGTAATGATTTGAATTTGATAGATGAAACTATAATTGATTTTAAAGCAGCTTAAACGAAAAAAAATTGACTGGTAATTTTTTTTTGGAATTTGAATGCAACGTATTTCGCATACCTATATCAGTAAATAAACTCTGTAATGATTTGAATTTGATAGATGAAATTATGATTGATTTTGAAGCTGATGAAAGGAAAAAAAATTGACTGATAAAATCTTTTTTGAATTTGAATTGAGCGTATTCATTTTCATTTTTTCAGCTGAATAAACATCCTTTATGGAAATAGAATCTTCAATTTAAAATGGACGTGTGATTTTAGTAGTCAGAATATTTCGTTCCTTTTTTATCTCAACTGTCTGGCAAAATAAACGTGAAGTTCATAGATTTGTATCTGTATTTTTCAATAGAAATATTTCTCAAATATAAAAAACAAGTTGCTATTTAGGGTAATTATCAACTTGTTGCTATGAATCGCTTAATTAATGACTTAAGTTTGCTATTTCTGAAGTTTTCTCAATAATAAATACTAAAAATAACTAATTTCACTCTATGAAATGTTAGTAAATCTCAAAATTGCCTTCTAAGGTAACCTAAAATAATGGACCATAATCTGATTTTCGATCTTGAAAATTGAGTAGAATAATTTCAAATATCTAACATCATTTTATTATCTTGTTGATTTAACTTAATTACATCTAATATTAAAAATAAATGAAAATATTTTTTCTTAAAAAAATATGAATAAAGAACGATCAATTGTTAATGGAAAATCTTTTTCACTAATGTGTAATTTTTTAGAAGTTATTGTTATTGTTTTAAAGATGAAAAAACTCAACTTCAAAACACTATAGAATCATAGAGCCTTCAAATCAATAAAAGAAATTTATAAAAGGAAAAATAAGAAAAAAGGAAATAAAACCACATATCCAAGAAAATCCCTACAATGTAATTAATTATACATTCTTTAAATTACACGATAATTTTTCACAGAATTTGTTTCTTCTTATGGACTCCACGCCAATATTCGTCCAGCTTCTCTCTGTCTTCGACCAATTCCTCTTCTTTGATCTCTAACTGTTCCAAAATTAGAGGCACAACATGTTTCAGATATTGCCGCAGTTGATCTATAACAAAGCAACCTAGTTCTTTGTATTTTTTCCCGATGCAACTGAGACTTAGAGCACTGAAATAGTTATCAATATCGATTTTATGATATTGCTCTTTTGAGTCCCTCAAAGCCTTTGCAGATTCCACAGTTGTCCTCACGCGGGACATCTGAACGTCAAGTTCATACATCTCATCTTCCATTTGATTGTCAATTTTTAAGTCATCAAGTGATCTCTTCTTTCGAGTCTTAATTTCGTCACCACTATTACTTGCTGATGCTGATTTCTTCTTCTTAATTCTCTTTCTACCGCATTATCACCCACAAGCAGCAACTTAAATCCATCCACCAAATCTTGATTTTCATTACCAAAGATTTTCGCAATTGCTTTATAAGCATCCTTATTAGAAATTTTACCTTGTGTCAATGCCCTGATGGTTTCAAGTATGCCTGAATAATAACGTGCTCATCACCGAAGCGTTTCAGCACTTAGTTCATAAAATCAATGCAAGATTTCAATATTTTCATGTCTGAATTAATAACGTTCTTCTTTCGGGACTGCCGAGACTGCAACAAAATAATGACGCTTGGAACTCCAGAGGCAAGAAAACATGATAACCCATTAATAAATTCCAATTCCACCACGGCAGCATGAACATCCAATTTTTTAGTTGAATAACTACCATACTATCTATTTATTAGAATACTGCTGATTCTAGTCCACTCATTTTATTTAAGACATGAAATTGGAATCTTTTTCATTTTATTTCGTCAATTTTGGATGACTTGCCGGAATTGGCCAAAAATTTGTGGATGTCAATGAACACGACGTATGAAAGAGTTGGCGGCAGCCGTAACACCGATAATTTCCATGGTTTGATTCTTTGTAAAAGAAAAGAAGAAGGGTTTAGGAGAGATATGTGTGAAATTAAATGCTTTGATACTTTTGAGAGGGATTTATAAATATGTGAGTTACGTGAGCAAAAAGCATGTGTGAGTTGTCCCAATGGAAATAGGATTTAAAATAGCATTAATTGATATTGTGTAGTCCAGACCTAATTCTATTTAATGAGGCAATGATTTACCCTAAACTTTAAATTCTAGATCTGCCTCAGAAAGAAGTAACAAAAAAAATCCTATAGCACACTTTACCCTAAACCAATCAGAAGATTCACACCCCGCACTTGAATTGATGTTATGTCCCCAAAGCATAAATCAAAATTAAGAAAAAGGGTTAGGAATACTCCATGGGGACTTTAGGCCTAGCTAGCAACATGTCATTCTCTAAATTTTTCATCAAAAGAGTCGAAGGACCCCACATTTATGTTTTCACCATTCTCCTTAACTTAGATTTTGGGTACTCAAACGTTTCATAATCTGCAAAACAAACAAAAACAAAAAAAAGGTGACACTATAAAAATATGAAAAACTACCTCTATTACAATTTAGGTTACCTCCCAAGCAGCGCCTAATTTAACATCGCGGCATGACTCATGTCACAACCACTTTAGGATTCCCTTCCTTGTTTCCTTCCTCTCGGATTAATCTTTCTAATTTTCTTAATTCTTGAGGGATCACCATCAAGATTTCCCTCATTCTTATCTTCAAATCCTTCCCAAGATCATATTTAGGTTTCTTTAGCACAGACTTAGATTCTTTCGATAATTTTGTCCATTCAATGGTAAGTTCTACAGGCTGAACAGTTTTGAGCTCACATTCCTCCACCCACACTTATCTTCTTGTACCACTTTCATCATACATAAATCTTGGTAGTGTGATGGTGTGTTGAGGGATTTATACACTCTAAAAGTTATTTCCTCCTCATTCACCCGCATTTTCAAGTTGCCTTTCCTCACATCAATCAAATATCCCCAGTCGCTATGAATGGACGTCCCAATATGATTGACACCTTGTCATCTGTTTCATATTCAAGAACAATAAAATCAGCAGGGATTACAAAATTACCATCTTTAGTGAGCATGTCCTCAATGATTTCCATAGGAGGTACACTCGATCTATCTGCAAACTGTAGAACTACTTTAAAAAGCCTTGGTTTCCCGAGAGAATTGAGTGGTAGGTGAAAAATAAGTATTGAAATTTAAAAAGGTAACAACTTTGACCAGCTAAGGTCAAAGCTTTACTTAATTTTTAATGAAGTCAATTTGGGTGTGAAGTGTAATTTTTAAAACTTTTAATCTCTAAAAAGAGTTCCCTCCCATTTGAAATTTTAAAATTTAAAATTTCCCCCTACCTTATCTTTTTAATCTTCCTATCTTTTTCTTTCTTCCTCTTTCTATCTCCAGACTTACCTCTCCTTCATCTTTTCTTCTTCTTTCTCTTTGTTGTTTTTTGTCACCATCGCTACCAGTAATACGTTCATCCTTTTTATTGCGTTATTCTTCTTCTTCTCTTTCTCTTTCTCTTTTTTGTTTTTATTTTTATGGACTATTTTCTTTTAATTTTGAGAACTTTGAAAAATAATAATTTTTTTAAATGATTGAAGAAATTTTACAGAAAATCAAGCAACTACGATAGTTGCTACAACATTTGAGGTAGTTGCTTCAGCAAATGCGGTAGTTGCTAGAGAAACTACGATAATTATTACAGTAACTACAGTAATTGATGCAGCAATTATTGTAGTCGTTGCATCAATTATCACAGTTTTTGTAGCCATTACTGCAGTTGCTTACTTTTCGAGCAAAAAGAGTTGTGGAGGAGGAGTTAGTGAAGAAGATGATAGCTATGGCGGCGGAGGAGGTGGTAGTATTGGTGGTGTAGGAGTATGAAATGGTGGTGGTGGAGGAGAAGTAAAATGAAGAGGTGTTAATGGTAGCTAAGAAAAGTTGGTGGCGGTGGCGGCAGAAGGGTTGTGGATAGGGTGGGGCGGGGAAAATAGGGCCTTTATATAATAATTAAACTTGGGGTTTTTAAAATTAGTGTTATTAACACTAATCTTAAAATTGTTACCTCTATTCAATAATTAGTGTCACTCTTTTTAAGTTTTGAAACTTTTTTGTCGCCCTTAATTAATTTTCCCTGATTTCCCCAAGACAAGAGTATTGAACACAAATAGGGGCATAAAATTTATACTTGTCCCCAAATCACACAAATCCTGTATCAGCCCACGTTCACCAACTTGTATAGTGAGTGTAAAACTCTCAGGTCTTTGAGCTTCTTGGGAAGTTTGCTCATCACCCAAGACTTCACTCCTCAGTGAGTGCCACAATCTCCAAATCTACAAGTGGCTTCTTGTTTGTGACCACATCCTTCATATATTTAGCATATTAGGCATTCCCTACAAAACATCAAGTAATGGAAGATTTATATATAGTTCTCTGAAGATGTTAAAGAACTTTTTGAAACATGCACTCTCTTTGCTCTTCTGGAGCCTTACGAAAATAGTGGTGGTAGTCTCTTCTTTTCTTCTGGCTTGACCATATTCTCTGCAGTTGTATTCTTGAAAACCTTCTCTGTAGTCGGGCTCGGTCTAGTCAACTCATCTTGTACCTCATGATTTTTCTGCTTGTGAGGTACTTCATCCAATTCTTTACCACTCCTCAAGGTGATTGTCATTACTTGCCTCGAATTTAGTTCAGTGTTACTAGGCAAACCCCTCCGACCTTGTATTTTGAGCTTCTGCTAATTGACCCATTTTCTCTCTCTAGATTCTTTTGGGTAAATTACTGATTCTTTATACATGCAAGCATTTATGCCTGATCAGCTGTCATCTGTACTTGGTTGGCCATGATTGTTTTTTGGCATCTTCTTTATATTACTTCCTGAGCCTATTGTTAAAAGCTTTGACTCTGCCTTTGGTTGCCTCCATATGTAAAGTTGGGTTGATTCTTCCTGTTACGATTGCAAGTGTTACCAAAGTTCTGATTCCTTTATGTGCATTACCCACAAAATTAACTGACTCTGGATTTGCTCCGTACAAGTCTGCAGAATGACCACTACCTCTGCAGACACCAAGACTGAACCTGATGAACTGCATTCACTGGGACATGAGTTTGAACTACACTCAACTTATTAAACTAGGTCAACTTATTACCTGTAGCCTTTATTACCATACCAGATGCATCACCATACCACTCTGGATTACCCTGTGCAATACAGTTCAAAAGAGTGTACAACTCATCATACGTCTTCTTTGGAGCTTGACCACCTGCAGCTGAATCTAACAAAATCTTTGCATTTTCAATACTTTCAACAAAAGTATGTACCAGCACATCATTCGCCTGCTGGTGATGTAGGCAATCTCTGAGAAGACCTTTGGAAAAAAAATTTAGAAAAACAAGCTCCTTCAAAATAAGTAGAGTGTTGGTTAGACCAACATTATTATTTGGGGCAGAGTGTTGGCTAGTTAAATACTCTCATATTTAAAAGATGCATGTTGCGTAGATGAGAATGTTGAGGTGGATGTATGGGCACATTAGGTGCGATAAGATTAGGAATGGGGTTATTCGGGATAAGATGGGAGTGGCATCCGTAATAGATAAGATGAGGGAAGTGAGGTTGAGATGGTATGTACATGTGAAGAGGAGAGCTACAGATGTGCCAGTGATGAAGTACAAGAGGTTGAATATAGTAGGTATGCAGAGAGGTAGAGGTAGACCGAAGAAGTATTGGGGAGGTAATTGGACAGGACATGACACAACTTCAGATTATCTAGGACATGACCTTAGACAAGAGGGCATGGAGGATGTCTATTAGAGAAGAAGGCTAGTCAAGTAGGAGTATTGTGGGTGTTTTTCGTGTACTAGCGGTAGTATGGTAGTTTGGGATTTAGTCGTAGATGTTGAGGTGGAGTTGTTCCATGCTTGTGATATCTATCATAGTCTGTTGTTTATGGTGTTTTGACTATTGCATTGTTATTGTTACTATTATTTCTTTTTTACAGACTGTGATGACCCTCCCGATTATTTCCTTCGTTTTCGTGTGTTCTCAATGTTTAGAGCTTTTCTATAACCGCCACAAGTTATTTATGACTTGCTGGGACTGAAAGTTCGATTTTCGGTCAGTTCATTTAAGAATATTATTTATATTGAACATGTTGCAAAATATTTAAATTAAATTAGAATTGGCTAAAATGATATAATTAATTGCCTTTCGAAAATATTTTAAAAATTTATAAAATTCTTTGGTTATGATATATCTATACTACTTTATGATAGTTTTATAATTTATTAATATTCTAAGCAGAGATAGTAAATCTATATATGTTAAAACGGAAAAGGGCCTAAAATGTCCTTCACTTATTGAAAATGGTGCAAAAATGCCCTCCATCCACCTATAGGCTCTATAATGCCCTTCACATCCACCTTTGGGCTCCAAAATACCCTCCACATCCACCTTTGGGCTCAAAAACGCCCTTATTTAACATCCTCAATATTATATTTAAAAAAAAAGTTTCATTAATGACATGTCAACTTTCCATTGTTCAGTTATAAAGATATAAGTATTACATTTAACAGAATATAACAGAGTTAACTCTTTTCAAGAAAAAATAATGTTCTAAAAGATAATTGTCAAGTATTACATAGTTCAATATATGAAAAGAAATTATAAAAAATAAGTAAAATATTTAGCAACAATGATTAAGTTTGCTAATTTAGCAATGCACTATAATATATAATTATTTAAATTAATCAATATTAAAACTCACATGCAATATTTTTTATTAGGGGTGTTCATAGTTTGGTTTAGGTCCTTTCTTGGTTAAAACTAAAATCAAATCAATTTAGTAATTTTTTATCAAATATAATTCATATCCATCAATTTGGCTAGCATCGGTTTGGTTCGAAATTTTTTATTTTTAAGAAAATAATAGTATTTTCCTCTCTTATTTTTTCCCTACAAGTAGAAAAAAAGTATTTCATCATTTTTCAACTTATAATATGTTATTAACCTATTACTATGGTGGCTATAATTTTTTTGAATTATGAAGGAAATGTCTTAAAAAAATTATTAAGCTTAATTTAATCAAGTGAATAAAGTTAATAAAAAAATAAAATAAATATATAGGTAAATCTCATGTTTGTTTGTTTTTTGAATAATAAGTTTGGATTCATCACTTTCTTTTAAAAAATGAGCTTAAGGTGTAAAGTTAATTAGCCTATTAAATATAAGTTTGAGTCTATTAGTTTTTGGGTGGGGTTTTTAAATTTTTTTAATTAATTAAATGGGGACCAATGGGAAGTTGACACGTCATTAATGAACCTTTTTTTTTAAATTTAATATTGGGGATATTAAATAAAGGACATTTTGGAGCCTAAAGGTGGATATGAAGGGCATTTTTGAGCCCAAAGGTGGATGTGGAGGGCATTTTGGAGCCCAAAGGTGGATGTGAAGGACATTATAGAGCCTAAAGGTGGATGGAGGGCATTTTTGCACCATTTCCAATAGGTGAAGGGCATTTTAGGCCCTTTTCCGATGTTAAAATAATATTTTTTTTATTTTATAGAGGTTGTATTCGAGATAATTTTTCTATTAATTATGGTATATTGTCATCTAAGTAATATGTGTAGGATATATGTATGGTTTAGAAGAAAAAAATGATTTATATATATATATACATAACCCCCCCCCCCCCCCCCGCCTTTTCTTCTAAAACATTCCCAACATTTCTCTTTCTATGTTCCACCATCTTTGATCAATTTAAGTTCAACTTTGAGCATTTCTAGTTAGATTCAAGGTTAGGAGCTGGTAGATTTTGTAACACCCCGTACTTTTATAACCTCACTTGATACCTTGGGATCATACCTACATAGGTGTTGAGATGCCATGCATATGTGTTTTATAGTGTCATTGGTGAAACATTTGATATCGGACTTAACATGTGCGATTAGATCTTCGTAGGAGGTGTGTTGTGATTTCGTGGAGCCTTTGGGTAAGAACTCGTACACATTCTAACCTCATTTGGTGGCTTTAAGTCATGTTTAATTGATGGTTAAGATCACTAAGTAAGTATTTTGTAGTGTTTTGATAAGGGATTGGACGATACGTAAACATTGGATAAGTGGCCAAAAATTTCAGCACTTTGCTGAAACTTGCGCCACTACCCTGTTTCAGGGGTGTGGCGCAAGCCACCAGCCTGCAGAAACTTCAGAGAAGGCCAGCTTCTTGCGCCACTACCCTGTTTCAGGGGGTGTGGCGCAAGGCACAACATTATGCCCTTCCCGGACCCGATTCGTAACGCAATTCTACGACGATTTCTAGATGGTTTCTTTTGGTTCTTTGGAGTTATTTGAGCATTGTTAAAGCTTCAAACACTTCAATACACTCCTACATACTCCTACATGATCAAATCATGAAATGTGAATAGTGATCCAAAATGTCCAATGAAACCAAGGGCGACTAGAATGCCTATTTTTGCGATCGAAGGGACGAATGAGAATCTTTTAAGGGAATATTGTCGTGACATTATGGAATTATGTAAACATGATATATATGGTGAATAATAAATGCAATGTGATGGATATGTGTTATTGGGCCCAATTTGAGGCCCAAAATGGAAGAAAATACGTGGGCCCAAAGGCAAAAATGATCCATTCTTTCAATATTGACCAAGTGAACATATCATGTAATGCCAAGTGTGGCTAAGGATTACTTGAGGTCCATATAAAGTCCCCCAAAATCAGATTTTTATTCCCCAAAGCCTCTCATAACTTTTGGAGCTTTTTACAAACATTTCCTTCATTGCCAAACCCTAAAGCAAAGAAACCCTAAGGCATATTTGGACAAGATCATCCTATTACAAGCTTTGGTTAGTGTTTATTTTCATGGATTAACATATTATATGCATGGGAGATTATGTATATTATGCCAGTTGTGTTGGCAAGATGATGAATAGTGTATTTTTGCCTTTGGTGAAAGATGTGTCATCTTGGTGATTTGAATTTGAATTAGGCCTTGTGCCTTTGATGAAAAAGCATGGTATGGACAAAATATAAACATGTATGGTGTTATTTTTGGTATTAAACTTGTTCTTGTCTAAAAGTGGAAATTATGGAATTTTGGCCGATATGTGTTATGAGTTGGATTTAGGTACTTTGATGGATTATTTGTGATGTGTGATGAATAAGAAAGTGTAAAGGAGAAGTATTGTGGTGAAAGGTATTGATTTTCATGTATTGGTCAATGTTGGGAATATTATGGAATTTTTGGAAAAATAGTATGATCAATGGTTTTGTCAAAGGGAAATGACATGTTTCAAGGCAAACATGTAACTCATTGACATGGTATGCATTTGTAAAGTAATTGGTGGTTAATGTGAATTTCGTTATGTATTTATGTTGTAGAGTGACACATAAAGAAGGAGCGGGATTATTGTATACGCATCTAAGGTTGTCTATTCGTATTGTGAATCCAAGGTATGTAAGGTTACTTTGTCCGAATCTTCCTACGGCAAATAGTGTTCACATTGATATGTTACTAGTCCTATCCCGAAATGTGCTAAGGTATCCGATATCCATTTATCAATAGTCATTGTCATATATTTTCTACTCATGGATCATTTGTGCATCTCATGTCTCATATTCATGGTTAATGTTCCGAAAGCTCAAATAAAGATACGTACCAATATTCCAATAGTGCCTATACTTGTGTCTCTTGTTCATGGCTTATGGTCCAATGGTTCCAATAGTATCATGGTGCTAGTGATATTATATTTCTCATTGATATTTATTCACATGTCCTTCACTTATTGGTCAATGATTCAAAGTTTCCAACAATGTTGTGTTCCAAAGTTCCAAAGTGATGTGATGACTAGCAAAGTATCAATCTCAAAGTAATGAAAAAAGTAATGCAAATGTGGTCAATGATCAAGTACAGGTGGCAAGTCTAGGGGCGTAAGCCTAGCTCGACTCGATCCCGAGGTTTGGATTTATGGGTGGCAAGTCTAGGGGCGTAAGCCTAGCTCGACTTGATCCCGATGCATTGATGTATGGGTGGCAAGTCTAGGGGCATAAGCCTAGCTCGACTCGATCCCTACACAATGATATGATATGAAAGACCCACTAATCAGTAGGGGCCCGGGTACATTGTTATCAGTGAGCATTGAGATAAAGAAAGTAATGAAAGTAATGAAAGCAATCCACATGGTTTCCAAAATGCAACATGGTGACTTATTCACATTGATTATTCATGTGTTTTGAGTTCAGTGACATATTCATTGAAATATTCATGTGTTGTATAGTTTCATCTGAGCCTTGCATACTCAGTACTTATTTCGTATTGACCCCTCTCGGGGAATTTACCTTACTTGCTGCAGGCGCAGGTCCCAGTAGGCCTCCCCAGTAGATTACCCGTGTTAGCGGTTCTTTGGTGAGCTCCAGCTCATTCGGGGCTTCTTCGAGTCAGAGTATATACATGTTTTGGTATTGTACATAATGTGTAAAGCGGGAACTTGTCCCGACTTATAGTTCATTTTGGTCAATGCTCTTGCTAGAGGCTTTTGTAGACAGATGTGGGTGTATCAGTGTAAAAGACATATGTTGTTTTGACTAGATGGCCTCAACGGCCAAGTTTCATATGTATGTATAATGATGTCCCATGTTCTCCTTTCTTCGTCTTTCATATTATTATGAAATGGTGGTTATGATTATGAGATGTATATGATTGAACATAGGCAAAGGTTGGTTCTCTCGGGCCTTATCGGCTATGGGTGCCAATCATGTCTCGATGGGATTCGGGGCGTGACAAAAGTGGTATCAGAGCAGTCGGTCTAAGGATGTCTACAAAGCCGTGTCTGAGTAGAGTCTTACTTATCGATGTGTTGTGCACCACATTTATAAGTAGGAGGCTACGGGACATTTAGGATGTTGTTTCTTTTCTTCATTCTAGATCGTGCAATAGAGCCAATGTTGTCAGTTGCATTGGATCTGATCTTGGTAATTATTTTTCTGTGGTATAGTCAAAATGCCGAACACGAGAAGAGGAAGAGGAAAAGGTAAAAGTAAGCTGATAGATAGAATTGCTGAAGGAACAAGTAGACCACCACCTGAACAAGTTGATCAAGGTGGGGCTGAAACTGAGTTCGCAACGCGAGCTTCTTCTACTTCTTCAGCTCCAGAAGAGCCGAGAAGAAGGGAAGTACCCGCGGAACCACCGATGAATGCCACAGATCAGGATCTTAGGAATGCTGTACAGATGTTGACACAGTTAGTGGTGGCACAAAGCCAGGGAAGAGCTGGTGCAATGGCACATGATGATGATGCGGCTAGAATGGCAAGTCGCAGAACACAGAATTTCTTGAAACTGGACCCTCATATTTTCACAGGGGCAGATCCAAAAGCAGATCCACAGGACTTCGTGGATCAAATTCAGAGGGCATTGGAAGTTATGCATGTGACAGGGATAGAAACAGTGGAACTTGTCACGTACAGGTTGAAAGGAGAGGCAATATTGTGGTACGAGGATTGGAAGAAATCCCGTGATATGGATGCAACCCCACCTACTTGGGAAGAGTTCAAAGTGGCTTTTCTTGATCATTACTTGCCCTATGAGATCCGTGAGGCACATGCGGATCAGTTCCTAAATCTCCGTCAAGGAAATTTGAGCTTCAGAGAATATAGCTTGCAATTTAATTCCTTGGCTCGATATGCGCCAAATGTTGTGGCTACGATGACAGACAGGGTCCATAGATACGTGGACAGACTAGAGCCATATTTGGTAAGAGATTGCATGATTGCGGCCTTGAATAGGGACATGGACATTGCTCGCATACAAGCCTTCGCCCAGAAAATGGAAGATCAAAGACAGAGGCGAAGGGTACATGAATTTGATAGGGGACAGTCCAAAAGGGCTAGACCTATGGGACCACCTATGATGTCCCAAGGAGGATCTAGGCCCCGCATGTTTCCTAGACCACCTAGACCGTCGTTCTCTTATTCCACAGGTGGTGCTTATTCGCAGTCTCGAGGGTTTAGAGGTGGTTCAGCTGGGCAAAGTAGTGGGGTTCATGGATCACAGGCAACAGGTTTCCCTCGTCAGCAGTGTCAGCACTGCGGGCATATGCACACAGGTACATGTCGGACAGGGACGAATGCCTGCTTTTGGTGTGGTATGCCGGGACATATAGCGAGAGAGTGTCCACAGCGGAGCATGGGTGGTATAGCACGATCAGCTGGGTCGGCTGTTGCGTCTTCAGCATCGGTTCCTTCACAGGGCTGAGGGGTGCAGCCTATTGGTTGAGGTAGAGGTGCCAGAGGAGGAGCCAGTACTAGCGGGGTCCAGAATCGTACTTATGCTTTGGTGGACCGCCAGAATTCAGAGGCTTCCCCAGATGTCGTCACAGGTACATTATCCATATTCTCACATAATGTATATGCATTAATTGACCCAGGCTCTGCATTTTCCTATGTTACTCCATTGGTTGCTGCGAAATTTTCAAAGGCACCAGAATTATTAATTAAGTCAATTGAAGTGTCTACACCAGTCGGTGAATATATTGTTGCAAAGAGAGTGTATCGTAACTGTGTGATAACGGTGTGTGGTCATGATACATTGGCCGATCTTATTGAATTGAACATGGTGGATTTTGATGTAATTATGGGAATGGATTGGTTGGCCTCTTGTTATGCTACGGTAGATTGCCGGGCCAAGAAGGTACAATTTTGTTTTCCACAGGAAATGTTCTAGAATGGCAGGGTAAGGTAGGGGCACCACGAGGAAGATTTATCTCCTATTTGAAAGCAAGGAAAATGATTGCCAAGGGATACATATGTCATTTGGTACGAGTGAAAGATAATGATGTGGAACCATTGATTCCACAGTCAGTACCGATAGTCAATGAATTTCTTGATGTATTTCCAGAGGATCTTCCAGGTTTACCCCCAGAACGGGAAGTGGAATTCGGCATTGATGTGATTCCAGGCACTCAGCCTATTTCTATCCCTCCATATAGAATGGCTCCAGCAGAATTACGTGAATTGAAGGAGCAATTGAAAGATTTGCTGGACAAGGGCTTCATTAGGCCTAGTATGTCCCGATGGGGTGCACCGGTATTATTTGTGCGAAAGAAAGATGGCACCTTGAGAATGTGCATCGACTATCGGCAACTGAATAAAGTAACGATCAAGAACAAATATCCCCTCCCTCACATTGATGATTTATTTGATCAGTTACAGGGTGCCAGGTGTTTTTCAAAGATTGACTTGAGGTCGGGTTACCATCAAGTCAGAGTTAGAGAAGAAGATGTGCCCAAGACTGCTTTTCGAACACGGTATGGTCATTATGAATTTTTAGTTATGTCATTTGGACTAACAAATGCACCGGCTGTGTTTATGGATTTGATGAACAGAGTGTTTAAGCCATTCCTAGACGTGTTCGTGACAGTATTTATAGATGACATCCTTGTTTATTCAAGATCACCAGAAGACCATGCTTATCACTTACGGCAAGTGTTGCAAATTCTCCGTGAGCGTAAGTTGTATGCAAAATTCTCCAAATATGAGTTTTGGTTGAAATCAGTCGCGTTCTTGGGTCACATTGTAGCAGATGAAGGCATACAGGTTGATACCCAAAAGATTGAAGCAGTGAAAAACTGGCCAAAACCTACGACACCCACAGAGATTCGCAGTTTTCTGGGTTTGGCAGGTTATTACCGAAGATTTGTAGAAGGTTTTGCTTCTATTGCGGCACCATTGACAAAGTTAACTCACAAGGCAATTAAATTTCAATGGAATGATGCATGTGAAAAAGGATTCCAAGAATTGAAAGATAAGTTGACTTCCACACCAGTGTTAGTTCTTCCTGAAGGCACAGAGGGCTATGCAGTGTATTGTGATGCTTTCGGGATTGGTCTCGGATGTGTGTTGATGCAGCATGGTAGGGTGATAGCATATGCCTCACGACAGTTGCGGCCACATGAGAAAAACTATCCCACACATGATCTTGAATTGGCAGCAGTAGTTTTTGCTTTAAAGATATGGCGTCATTATTTATATGGGGTTCATGTTGACATCTATACGGATCACAAAAGCTTGCAATATCTTTTCAAGCAAAAGGAACTCAATTTGAGGCAACGAAGGTGGTTGGAGCTTTTAAAAGACTATGACATTGATATTCTTTATCACCCAGGCAAAGCAAATGCCGTAGCTGATGCATTGAGCCGTAAGGCAGTCGAAAGCACTAGTGGTCAGTTGAATGAAAAGTGTGAGATAATCAAAGATTTGAATCAATTAGCCAGCTTGGGAGTTCGCCTTATTGAATCCTCCGATGATAGAGTTATGGTGCAGAATGCAGCAGAATCCTCCTTGATAGCTGAAGTGAAAGAGAAACAGTATGCGGATTCTATTTTAGTGCAGCTAAAGGAGAATGTGCAGCAGAATTTGACCAAGGCATTTGATATAACACCGGAAGGGGTACTTCAATGTCAAGGGAGAGTATGTGTACCGTACATAGATGAGCTGAGGACACGAATAATGACAGAGGTGCACCATTCGTGCTATTCCATTCATCCGGGTGCTACTAAAATGTACCATGAATTGAAAGAAGTGTATTGGTGGGGCAATATGAAAAGAAACATTGCAGAATTTGTCGCGCAATGCCCAAATTGTCAACAAGTGAAAGTGGAACATCAGAAACCGGGAGGTTACATGCAATGTATCAATCTTCCAGTCTGGAAGTGGGATATAATTAATATGGATTTTATTACGGGCTTGCCTCGTACATTGCGGAAGTTTGATTCCATATGGGTCATAGTGGACCGACTTACCAAGTCAACGCATTTTCTACCGGTCAAGACGACCTATACAGCTGAGGATTATGCGAAGTTATATGTGAAGGAGATAGTACGATTGCATGGTATTCCACTTTCTATTATATCAGACAGAGGAGCACAGTTCATAGCACACTTCTGGAAATCTTTTCAGCAGAGTTTGGGTACTCAGGTGAATTTGAGTACGGCTTTCCATCCTCAGACTGATGGACAAGCAGAACGTACTATTCAGATACTTGAAGATATGCTACGAGCTTGTACGTTAGATTTTCAAGGCAGTTGGGATAACCATTTGCCTCTTATTGAATTTGCTTATAACAATAGCTATCATTCAAGTATTTAGATGGCACCTTATGAAGCTTTGTATGGAAGGAAATGTAGATCACCAATCGGATGGTTCGAAGCAGGTGAAACTGTCTTACTTGGGCCAGATATTGTTCACCAAGCCATGGAGAAAGTTAAAGTGATCCAACAGCGGTTACAAACGGCTCAAAGTCGTCACAAATCATATGCCGATGTTAGAAGAAGAGGGCTTGAATTCGCCATAGGTGATTGGGTGTTTTTAAAGGTGTCACCGATGAAAGGGGTAATGCGGTTCGGAAAGAAAGGGAAATTGAGTCCACGTTACATAGGCCCCTATGAAGTTATTAGAAGATTTGGTCAAGTCGCATATGAATTAGCCTTACCTCAAGAACTTTCCTCAGTCCATCCGGTCTTTCATGTGTCGATGCTTCGGAAATGCATAGGAGATCCGTCTCGTATTGTTCCCGTAGAGGATGTTCAAGTTACAGAGGATCTCACTTATGAAGAAGTGCCCATTGCTATCCTAGATCGACAAGTAAAGAGATTGAGAAATAAAGACATCGCATCCGTAAAAGTCCTTTGGAGAAACCAAAACGCAGAGGAGATCACATGGGAAGCGGAAGAAATGATAAAATCCAAGTATCCCCACTTATTTCAAATGGACCAAGAAGTTCACAGTGCGGAGGTGGAACAATAACAAGTAAGTATTTAAAAGCATTATGTGAATGTGCATAGGTATGTTAAAGTAAAGATGCATTTGTTGTATATAAGACAATGTTGTTAACATTCGAGGACGAATGTTTCTAAGGGGGGAAGAATGTAACACCCCGTACTTTTATAACCTCACTTGATACCTTGGGATCATACCTACATAGGTGTTGAGATGCCATGCATATGTGTTTTATAGTGTCATTGGTGAAACATTTGATATCGGACTTAACATGTGCGATTAGATCTTCGTAGGAGGTGTGTTGTGATTTCGTGGAGCCTTTGGGTAAGAACTCATACACATTCTAACCTCATTTGGTGACTTTAAGTCATGTTTAATTGATGGTTAAGATCACTAAGTAAGTATTTTGTAGTGTTTTGATAAGGGATTGGACGATACGTAAACATTGGATAAGTGGCCGAAAATTTCAGCACTTTGCTGAAACTTGCGCCACTACCCTGTTTCAGGGGTGTGGCGCAAGCCACCAGCCTGCAGAAACTTCAGAGAAGGCCAGCTTCTTGCGCCACTACCCTGTTTCAGGGGGTGTGGCGCAAGGCACAACATTATGCCCTTCCCGGACCCGATTCGTAACGCAATTCTACGACGATTTCTAGATGGTTTCTTTTGGTTCTTTGGAGTTATTTGAGCATTGTTAAAGCTTCAAACACTTCAATACACTCCTACATACTCCTACATGATCAAATCATGAAATGTGAATAGTAATCCAAAATATCCAATGAAACCAAGGGCGACTAGAATGCCTATTTTTGCGATCGAAGGGACGAATGAGAATCTTTTAAGGGAATATTGTCGTGACATTATGGAATTATGTAAACATGAGATATATGGTGAATAATAAATTCAATGTGATGGATATGTGTTATTGGGCCCAATTTGAGGCCCAAAATGGAAGAAAATACATGGGCCCAAAGGCAAAAATGATCCATTCTTTCAATATTGACCAAGTGAACATATCATGTAATGCCAAGTGTGGCTAAGGATTACTTGAGGTCCATATAAAGTCCCCCAAAATCAGATTTTTATTCCCCAAAGCCTCTCATAACTTTTGGAGCTTTTTATAAACATTTCCTTCATTGCCAAACCCTAAAGCAAAGAAACCCTAAGGCATATTTGGACAAGATCATCCTATTACAAGCTTTGGTAAGTGTTTATTTTCATGGATTAACATATTATATGCATGGGAGATTATGTATATTATGCTAGTTGTGTTGGCAAGATGATGAATAGTGTATTTTTGCCTTTGGTGAAAGATGTGTCATCTTGGTGATTTGAATTTGAATTAGGCCTTGTGCCTTTGATGAAAAAGCATGGTATGGACAAAATATGAACATGTATGGTGTTATTTTTGGTATTAAACTTGTTCTTGTCTAAAAGTGGAAATTATGGAATTTTGGCCGATATGTGTTATGAGTTGGATTTAGGTACTTTGATGGATTATTTGTGATGTGTGATGAATAAGAAAGTGTAAAGGAGAAGTATTGTGGTGAAAGGTATTTATTTTCATGTATTGGTCAATGTTGGGAATATTATGGAATTTTTGGAAAAATAGTATGATCAATGGTTTTGTCAAAGGGAAATGACATGTTTCAAGGCAAACATGTAACTCATTGACATGGTATGCATTTGTAAAGTAATTGGTGGTTAATGTGAATTTCGTTATGTATTTATGTTGTAGAGTGACACATAAATAAGGAGCGGGATTATTGTATACGCATCTAAGGTTGTCTATTCGTATTGTGAATCCAAGGTATGTAAGGTTACTTTGTCCGAATCTTCCTACGGCAAATAGTGTTCACATTGATATGTTACTAGTCCTATCCCGAAATGTGCTAAGGTATCCTATATCCATTTATCAATAGTCATTGTCATATATTTTCTACTCATGGATCATTTGTGCATCTCATGTCTCATATTCATGGTTAATGTTCCGAAAGCTCAAATAAAGATACGTACCAATATTCCAATAGTGCCTATACTTGTGTCTCTTGTTCATGGCTTATGGTCCAATGGTTCCAATAGTATCATGGTGCTAGTGATATTATATTTCTCATTGATATTTATTCACATGTCCTTCACTTATTGGTCAATGATTCAAAGTTTCCAACAATGTTGTGTTCCAAAGTTCCAAAGTGATGTGATGACTAGCAAAGTATCAATCTCAAAGTAATGAAAAAAGTAATGCAAATGTGGTCAATGATCAAGTACGGGTGGCAAGTCTAGGGGCGTAAGCCTAGCTCGACTCGATCCCGAGGTTTGGATTTATGGGTGGCAAGTCTAGGGCCGTAAGCCTAGCTCGACTCGATCCCGATGCATTGATGTATGGGTGGCAAGTCTAGGGGCATAAGCCTAGCTCGACTCGATCCCTACACAATGATATGATATGAAAGACCCACTGATCAGTAGGGGCCCGGGTACATTGTTATCAGTGAGCATTGAGATAAAGAAAGTAATGAAAGTAATGAAAGCAATCCACATGGTTTCCAAAATGCAACATGGTGACTTATTCACATTGATTATTCATGTGTTTTGAGTTCAGTGACATATTCATTGAAATATTCATGTGTTGTATAGTTTCATCTGAGCCTTGCATACTCAGTACTTATTTCGTACTGACCCCTCTCGGGGAATTTACCTTACTTGCTGCAGGCGCAGGTCCCAGTAGGCCTCCCCAGTAGATTGCCCGTGTTAGCGATTCTTTGGTGAGCTCCAGCTCATTCGGGGCTTCTCCGAGTCAGAGTATATACATGTTTTGGTATTGTACATAATGTGTAAAGCGGGGACTTGTCCCGACTTATAGTTCATTTCGGTCAATGCTCTTGCTAGAGGCTTTTGTAGACAGATGTGGGTGTATCAGTGTAAAAGACATATGTTGTTTTGACTGGATGGCCTCAACGGCCAAGTTTCATATGTATGTATAATGATGTCCCATGTTCTCCTTTCTTCGTCTTTCATATTATTATGAAATGGTGGTTATGATTATGAGATGTATATGATTGAACATAGGCAAAGGTTGGTTCTCTCGGGCCTTGTCGGCTACGGGTGCCAATCATGTCTCGATGGGATTCGGGGCGTGACAGATTTGGACCCGTGGTTGTGTTCTCATCATTTCTACGGTACATTTTCTTATTTTTACGGTATTTTAGTATGGTGGTATTGTTGGGATTGGTGTTGATGTTTGAGCTATATTTTGAGCTCAAATTGAGCGGTGCTAGTTGTGACTATTGGTCACGGGGTGATTTGGGACGCTGTGACGGATTTAATTTTGGGATTCCGTTAGCGGACACCATGGGCCCATTATTGACCCAATTTTGGACCCGGAGTTTTATATTACAATATGGGTATCGTTTTACTCGTAATGACGTGTAGGTTACTATTTTGATAGTGTGACGTTGATTCGAGATCGTAGAGCAAGGTCGAGCGATTTGTGGACACTTCAAGAATTGTGATTCGGCATCGAGGTAGGCTTTGGTCTACTTTTCTCTATGATATTGTGTATGGTATAGATTGCATGCTAGGTAGGGATCATAGGATGGACTTATGACTAGTATATCATGACTTAGCCTACTTAGGGAATCTGGGTTATAAGTATGACCCGAACCTTAGCATAGGTTGCTTGTTATGGCCATAGAATCCTATTACCCTTGATTGTAAGTATGATGACCATAGTTGATGATTAAAGATACTTTTGTATAAGGTTTACCATTCGACTTAGTGAATTGGGTAGTATTTCCCCGATTAAATCCTTTCGTGACTCTACGCCCTCATTTATCGTAGTTTTTCGAGTTATGAGGCGTTATTATGTCTATTATGTATTATTGGGCCCGAGGTTATGGTTATGTTGCTAGTTGTACTCCAGGTGAGTAGTTTATTCCTAAAGGGGACATGATTCTAGATTACTATAAGCTTAGGCGCTTATAGTGATATTGTTTGGGTACTGGAGATTGCATGCATACTTTTAGGCGCATTCATGCTCATTTAGTGGTACGATTCCAACCAAAACCTTGATTTTACTACTATTCCCAAAAAGGGATTCATTCCCACTTTTCACATTAAATATGGATTATTTTATAACAAAAATCATACCACCTTATTTACTGGATTATGAGCTTTTGAACTAAAAATGATGTTTTAGAACTTCGATCGAGGATGATTCCGGTTCATTATTTATCCACTGATTTTACCACTACTATCTACTTCGGTCGAGGGATATTTTGACTCTTTGTACATGATTATGATGATTTAGTCCCGAGCATGATTTCAGACAATGGATTTATGGGTTTATATCCTTTTAGTCATGGTTCTAGTCCGTGCACTGATTATATATATACCTGTCTCCGATAATGGATGGAGTAGATGGATTATGATGGTTATTAGAAGTCCTGAATCGGGACCAGGCAGTGTATATGGATTTCTCAAATCCCCTAGGAGGCCCCTTCATTGGATAGCCGTAGTGCCGGAGAATATTAGTCACTGTAGGTCCTACCTTTGCGAGCTAGGCAAGCTGGAGGAGGTGTATACACTTGGTAAAGTTTGGTTTGGAATTGCGGAACTGGTTCGAGTCCGGTGTCCCCTATATGGTTATGGCATTTAGGTTTATGTTTCATCATCCATTCATATGCATTTCCTATCACTAGTATGGTTGTTTGGCACCTGTATCTATCGGTCTTATAGGGGCTGTATAGGTACAGGTTATGGTTGTTGTTGCTGAGTGTTTTCGTGAACCTTTCGGGCTTATGGGGGTCCGGTAGGTACTTGTTTGCCCGGACTAGCCTGTTACTTTTTAATTATTTATTATGGTTAGTTCGTGGCAGGTTGATTGTCGACTGGTACCTGAGATTGGAGGTACATTTTCGATTCCTTTATCCTCTCGAAAAGTTAAACTATTTATCCCAGGATTAGTCACCCATTTGGGGTAGAGGCTTGATGGTGCTAGTGTGGCTCCTTTACTTGGCTAGAGACCATGAGATGTTAGATTGACGCCTTCAAGTAGTTACCTTTGAATTAGTCCTATATGTATACATATAAGTATGTTATTACCGTATATCCCTCTCTTTCTCGATCTATTCATATTGTATATGTACCCTTTGGCCTAGTATATTACTATATATATTTTTTTTCTATTTATTTATGTATTGGCCAGGGATATACGGTATTGCACTTTAGTTCCTGAATGCTGTCAGGAGAGGATAGTTATCCCTATTGCCCCATTAGCATTGTTATGCCTAGTTTCTTGGATAGTTGCATGTAGTCACTTTCCTGCCTTCATGTTATTTTGCTTGCATTATTTTTGGAGCTCAGTCGGTCGTTGCCTACTGAGTACCACGTGTTTGGTACTCATACTACACTTCTACAGCCTGCAAGTTATAGTACAAGTTATCGCCATTGATATGTGTATCATGCGGAGCAGCTATGGATCGGAGATTTGGGGTGAGCTCCCGATGTTTGGAGTATCCCTGCTCTCCCTCTTATTGTTAGACTGTTCTCTGTGTTGTGTCAGAGACGGCTTGTATACATACATTTTTCCTATATTTCACTTGTACTCCTATTGTATTAGAAGCTCTTGTACTGACTACACCAGGTTTTGGGATTGTATTAGCCTCGTTATTATATTTATTTCGTTGTTTCCTCTATTTCTATTGATAGTCCGTTACTAGCTTTTCCGGACTACGAGTTGGCTTACCTACTGGTGGGTTATAGTAGGTGCCATCATGACCTGAGATTTTGGGTCGTGACATAGACCCTGCACTGTTCCCTTAGTAGTTGTTATATTTTCTTCATTGTTTCTTTCTTCTTTGCATGTGAATTTACTGCACTTGAGCTGAGGGTCTTTCAAAACAACCTCTCTACCTCTCCGAGGTAGTGGTAAGGTTCGTGTGCACTCTACCCTCCCCGGACCTCACTTATGGGATTTCACTGGGTATATTGTTATTGTAAGCCCCTTCAAAATAAGAAAAATAATTTCCTTAATGAAAGTAGGGAAAACAAGTAGAAATATCACCACAAACCCAACCCCCATTTTTTAAAAGTAAAATAATATATTTTTTCAATTTTTTTTCTACCTCCCCTCCCCCCCCCCCCCAAACCCTACCCCTCCCTCCCAACCCACCCAGCACAAACCCCCTGCCCTCCCCTCTCCCATCACAACATATCTCACTCTACCTTACCTCTTTTTATTATTTTGTATATACAAATACTTTTAGGATAGTAGTATGAATTTGTATGCCGAACAAAAGAAAATAAGTAAGAAACAACTTATTTCTAGAAATGTTTTCTTAGATAATCTATTCCATGAAAAAAAAATCCTCCACACCGAACACACCCTAAATTCAGTAGCTCTTAATGTCAGTTGTACTGAACTCTAAAGTAGTATACATTGAGTACACACTGGCAAGACGATGACCGCTATAAACTGTTACGGCTATCCAACTGAAAATATTATTACCGACTAAGTCATGTTGTGATCTTATACACTATACCACCCATGCTCGCACATTTTTTTATGCCTTAATGGAATGACACCTTTAGTTATGTTGTACCTTGACCTGAAAATTAGTAGACTTCAATTTGATTCCAAACAAATAACAAAGAAACAATCAACATCATCTTATCACAACTGCACTGTAGGCAGGGGCGAAGCTAGATTGTGGCATACAGTTTTGATCGAATCAGTAGCTTTTGTTCAAATTTAGTTACTGTCATTGAATATGTATAAATTATTAATTTAGAATCGACTAACTTAAAAATAAATTTTGAGCCCATAAATTTCAAATTCTGGCCCCGCCTCTTCCTGTAGCTATCTTCAGGCATAAAAGAGGAAATTGAATACCTAAGCAAATACAATTACTGAGAGGTTGGTGGTTTCTGGTGGAGTTTTTAGATTTTAATAAATCTATGCTCCAACATTTTAGTATTCCTTGAACTAGTTTATGCTCCAAAAATCAAGTCTCAAGTCCCTTAAAACAAACCAAGTCATTTAGGATGTCATTCGATACTTAAAGGTGAGTTTTTAGACGTAGAAATAGCTTGTACGACTCACCCAGAGAGCCTCGAGATGAGCCCCACACCGTGGAGCTCCATGATGGAGCTCACTGTCTAACTTCCGCATTAGGGGCACGACGCACAGGATGGTATGACGCGATGAGAGGTGCGGCGGCGCACACCTCCTCCCCCGATGTGATAGTTTTCAATTTTTGTTTTACAATTAGGGCACATTGGTCTTTTATCTTTCAGAACTATCCATCCTATACTAAATACACCTCAAATAGTCAAAATCTCTTACGCTTTCAAATCAAAACACTTCCTTGTTCTCTCAAGCTCTAAACTTTTAAGTTTCAAGGAAGATCAAGCTAGGGATCTAAAATTCAAAGGGTTTTTCTCCATAGTTCATCTCCGAGGTACGTAAGAGCAATACCCTTCGTGGAGGAACTCCTTCCTTCCTCACAATTGAGTTTTATTTTCAGATTACGTTCATGGTTTGAAGTTAGGGTTTCAACATTTGATATTTCTAAGCATTGTTCTTGGTTTTGGTACAAATTAGTGAGTATCCTTTGAGTATTATTGTTAATTCCATGAGTAGAGTCTTTTCCTAATCTAAATCTTTTTATGGCATGACTACCGCTTTCCTCCATATAAAACTTATGAATCTTATTTACGTTATTGAAAGTCTATTTTATGCTGTCGTGAGATTGGTCCATAGTTACTGGAAAATATAGTTCAGATTTACAAGTTCTTGAAAGATTGTGAAAACCCTCATGTATAATGGTGTGTTTTGAAAAGAGAAAGAGTATCGTATCTTGATAGTTGAAGTTAATTAAAGATCTAAAGATTTAGAGCCAAGGCTCACAGAGATAATATGTTCATGATACGATATTTTAAGTCAAGCATGGTTTTACGAAATTATTTAAAGAAATTATTTAAAGACTTATACTATGAGCAAATATTACACTTTTGGGAGAATTATTTAGCACCGAGATAGGTATGAGTCCGAGGTCATATACCCCAAAAGTACGTTGCCACTGTAGGATAGGATCGTCCACAGTTAGAGCGACTCCTCTTTTAGACTTCGGGCTCAGTTTTGGATCCGTAAGTTATGTTTTGTCTTATACCCTGGCAAGGTGTAGAACGGCTCTTCTCAATGTGGGCAAGACATTGGACTCCATGTTGCTCACATGATTTATGTCAGTTAAGAGAAACTCCCCCAACTTAGAAAGACTTTGTGTTTGCTCAACTTACTAATTATTATTTATGATAATTGTATTAAAGTTGTTTTATTACAGCATTTCAACCACTTACTTTTGGGTTTACTTGAAGTTGACTATTTAAGTTTTTACATGCTTTCAATGGTTTTGGATAACTCATTCATTGCATTATTCTAGTCCCAACAGCTTTGTAAGTTCAGTAAGTCTTTTGTTCCACATCTCCGTATTCATCTCATTGGTTATAATTAAATTTATTTGTTTATTCAATTCCAGTTTCCAGTTAGTTCACGTTCATCATTTCATTGCACTATTACGTACCAATACATTCCAAGTATTGATCGCTCTTTTTGCGCTATATCGTTTCATGATGTAGATTCTAGCTTACAGACTCAGGGCCGCAGCCAAACGCTTCGCTAGACTTTTCAGTATCAGCCTGTGGTGAGTCCTCCTTGCATCCAGAGGACTTGGTTATGTTCCTTCTCAGTATTAAACTTTTAGACAGTTAGTTAAATAAAGTTGTCTCGGGGGCCTGTCCCGGTTGACTTATTTAGTTCATGTTTAGAGGCTTCATTAGCCATATGTTACTTTCAGATTTTCAAGTTGTCTTTTAAAATAATTTTTAGTTCTGGATATTGAAACCAAGTGTTTATACCTTTTTTTTAGAAGTTTATTCCAAGCTTATTGTTGTCAGCTTCTGCAAAGTTTGAAAAGTAAAATTTTATGAACAGCTTGCCAGGCCAAGGGTCCACTTGGGATCACTTGTGGTTCCAAGTACCCAGTCACGTCCAGAGTGTAGGCTCGGGTCTTGACAGAATATGTACGAGTTGTTAATTCAGAATCGAGTAAACTCAAAAAAAGTTTGAATTTCGATCCCATAAATTTCAAATTCTGGCTCCTCCACTTCCTGTAACTATCTTCAGGCATAGAAAAGGAAAAACAATACCTAAGCAAATACAATTACTGAGAGGTTGGTGGTTTCTGGTGAAGTTGTTAGATTTTAATACATCCATGCTCCAACTTTTTGTCTATTTCTTGACTTCAAATTAATTTACTACATATTTTGGTTTCCACATTGAACTACTAATACCAAATACCTTATACTATCTCATAATACAGAGAACAAAAACAATAAGCAAATGGCATCTACCTGCATCAATTTAACAAGAATATACCAAAACAGGCTTATCAGCTTTTGTATGTGGTAGCTGCTTAGCCTAAATTAGCTTATTAATTAGGACAACCAGCTAAATTGGTAAGATAGAGGTCACGAGCAATGTGATTAGGCCCAATCCAGTTAATTCTTTGATAGTGTGAATGTAATAGAAATAACGTAATGGAAATAGCAAAATAGACAATTGAAATGAAATAACTGAGAAAGGAAAAACTAATGAACAATGATAATAATCACATTCTTTTTGCCAGAAAATATGTGACATAGCCGGTGTAATCAGATGGGTAGATGGGAAAATTTATAGAGTTAATGAAACAGTAATTGATCCTGTAATAAGCCCAATGTGAGTTTTTCCAGTTGGATTTGCCGCCGTCGTTCAATGAGAATGGATAAGAGGCCGTTACAACCATTATATAAGGATCGTGGCCATTAAATACGATCAAATGAATCCCGGGTATATTGGAGTTTGGGTGTGGTTGGAAAGCCATTAGTCTAGGATGATCTCGAAGCGTTGGTCCATCAGGAGCATGGTAGCGAGCCGTGTGTATCCCTGACCCTGGACCAGTTCTCGGACATGGGAGGGCTCTTCATTCAGCTGACATTGATTGATTCAGGGTTGATTGTCGTCCTTTCTGTGCTTGCCACGTCTCTGGTCAACTAGTTTTTGAACTGATATTAATATATATCTACCACTACAATAGCTATGCACTAAGTACTACTATGTGTTATTATCAAAAGAACTGGACCTCCCATGCATGCACCATTATGAAGGAGCAGGTAATAATAATGATATTATCAAATTAAAGTTTTTAAAAAGAAGATTAGTTTATGTGTCTAATATGTGAGAGGTCTCAATCAATATGATTATGACATATTAACCTCATTGGATGAAAGAGACAGTCTCTAACGAATTTATTTTCTTATGTATAAAAAAGATGGATAGTGACAAACTAACACAAGTTAGTTAAAGCAATGTGCCTATAAATTCTTTATGATCCTTTGTGTTGATATGTGTAGCAACTTGAATAAAGAAAAAAAAAAATCTTTTTCAAAGGTTGCAAAAAGAAGTACTACTAATTAACTATAATGGCTAAATTTGGTGATTTGGGTAATTTTCTAGTGTTGTGTATTTTACTAGGAATAGTGTGTTCTAGCCATGCTAAGTTACAGCTCAATTTCTATGCCAAAAGCTGTCCACAAGCTGAGAAGATAATTCAAGATTATGTGCAAAAGCAAATCCCAAATGTTCCATCTCTTGCAGCTGCTTTGCTGAGGCTGCATTTCCATGATTGCTTTGTCAGGGTAAGCTTATGTCTCATTTCATATGAAGACTGCCATTCTTGAAATAATGTAGTTTCCCTGATTTTCGTAATTGGATTTTTATAGGGTTGTGATGCTTCTGTACTGCTGAATTTCACTCCGAGCACGAAAAATCAGACTGAAAAAGTGGCTGTTCCTAATCAAACACTGAGAGGCTTCTCATTCATCGATGGTGTGAAGAAAGCAGTTGAAGCTGAATGCCCCGGAGTTGTCTCTTGTGCAGATATTGTTGCCTTGGTTGCTAGAGACTCTGTTGTGGTTACAGTAAGTACAAGCTTGAACCAACAAATAAAATCTAGTTTCCAACTTGTCGTTCTTAGAATCATATCTTGCTCAGATAAATAGAGCTGAGTTTATAGTTAAAGCCGCTAATAGAAAACCGAGATAACTACTTATAGTAAGACTGAAAGAATTAATTGAAAGAGTTTCCAACGTTTATATGTTCTCTTTCTCTTCTTTGCATGATAGGGAGGCCCTTACTGGAATGTTCCAACTGGTAGAAGAGATGGAAGAATATCAAACGCATCGGAAGCCTTGGCAAACATCCCTCCTCCCACAAGTAACTTTTCCAGTCTCCAGACATCTTTTGCTAGCAAGGGTCTTGACCTAAAAGACTTGGTCCTGTTGTCTGGTAAGTTTAAATTAGTACATGCATACTGATTTCTGTTTCTGTTGTATTGAAACTTTCCATGCATTTAGGTCTTTTAAACAAAAACCATTACTATTATGAACAATTTTCTATCAGGTGCACATACCATTGGAATCTCTCACTGCCAGTCTTTTTCATCACGTCTGTACAATTTTACGGGTGTTTGGGGTAAACAAGATCCATCTCTAGACAGCGAATATGCAGCTAATCTTAAGACGAAGAAATGCAAATCAATCAATGACAATACGACAATTGTTGAAATGGATCCTGGCAGTTCCGGTAAATTTGATCTTAGCTACTTTCAGCTAGTGCTCAAGAGAAAAGGGTTATTCCAATCTGATGCAGCCTTGACAACAAGTGCGACAACAAATTCATTCATCAATCAGCTAGTACACGGATCACTCAAACAATTCTATGCCGAATTTGGTGTAGCCATGGAGAAAATGGGAAAGATTGAAGTCAAGACCGGCTCTGCTGGTGAGATTAGGAAGCACTGTGCAGCTGTGAATAGTTAAGAGCTGTCTTTAGCTTTTGTTCCCAACTTCCAATATTCGTGTGTTTGTATTTTGTATGTAACCTTTGTGTGAATGGTTCGGGATAACATGTATCATTTCTTTTTGTAGTTATCCCAACTTATTCTTGTATATTGATGTTTTTCTTGAAATAAAACTAAGTTTCCAAAAACTGTTTTTTCTAGAAGTTGTAAATATGGAACATTTTCCTAGAATATGTTGTACTTTTCCCTTTCTAACCTATCTTTTCACCACTTGGTACTTCTTTTTCTCATGATTGAATGCTTATGGTTGATTTTGGACTTAATGATTGTTGATAATTCTTTGTAGGAATGCATAAATATTACTCCATGTACTTTTCACATGCTTGAAAAGGGTCAGTTAAGTTTTAGCTCCTGAGTACAGATGCCATCTCATGGATACAAACCTAACTAGCTACACAGTGATATAACATACTAAGCTTTATTTAATACACTTTCTGATTGAGATGAGAGTATACATTACCTAGGCCGTCTTTGTGATTGAGATTTGAGACTATCAAGGCACGTCTTTTTTTTATTGTCAGCGTTAGTCATTATTACACTTCTATTGCAACCAATCAACTTAGTAAAGAATTTACTCTGTTTATTTTGTCACCCTTTCTAATCGGGAAGGTTGATACACTACCAAATTTGAAGCCATACGTCAACAGGATTTGAACTCGATGCTTGTGATGTTTTGGGGGACAAATAAATAAATAAAGGAAGAAAAGTTCACTTTATTAAATTTCCTAGACTCATGTTATGTTCTGTTTTTTGAGCTTTTCATGTGATGTTTTCGCTGTTCTTCCATTGGATTCTGTAATTTTTAATGACTTTTGTACTGAGACTCCAAACTACTATTGATGTATAGTCATTTGATCCCCCTAAGAAAAGAAAACTTCAGATGACAATAGTTACTTGCACAGAAACTCAAAGACGCCATGCTTTTATGATTTTGTATTTCGTTTAGTATTTTAAATGTTCTCCAGAAAGAAAAAATCACTTTGGTAACTCAAAATTTGAACTTTCACCTTAGTTTTAGAACTATTTATTACCACCATTCTGCATTCGTATATTAGTATTTGACTGAGATAACAGAGGATTATATTAAAGAGGAAAGAAATTGTATTTGATACGATATGTCATAATATTATGACTATTTAAGTAGGAACAGCTTGTGCCGAAGGCTACAAAAATTTAGAAGAGATGGAGAAACCTAACAGTTGACGAGGGAGAGATAAAGAAAATCTTGTAGTACTATCACTAAACATTCTTTCTATTCAATCTCATTCCGTTTTAGGATAGATAGTAATACTAAAATTATAAGTGATATGGTGGTCGTCTGACCAATCGACTAGACACAAGACTGCTCCTGCCTACCCATCTTTTTTCGTGCCCCTATAGAATGATTCTCTTAGTTATGTTTTGCCTTCAGCAGATAGGAAAAGCTGCAACAAAAAGGGTGTGTTTGGTATGAAGGAAAATGTTTTTCATGGAAAACAAGTTGGTTTCTTACATTTTTTCTCATGTTTGGTTGGTGAATGAAAAGAAAATATTTTTTAGTATTTGGCAAGAGAATAAAAAATACTTTTTAGAAAAATAGTTCTGACTCTGGAACCAACCCCAATGACCGATCCAAAATTCGACCCCTACACCCAATCCGGGACCCAACCCCGACACCCGAACCGAGACTCGACCTCGACTCTCGACCAAAAACCTGAACCCGAGTCCCGATCCGAGACCCGACCCCGACACCCAATTTCGGACCTGGGACCAGACACCTGATCCTACCCCAAAACTCAACCCGAGACCCGACACCCTATCTAGGACCCGACTCCTGACTCGGGACCCAACCCCAACACCCGACCCGAAACTCAACCCTGACACCCGACCCGAGAGCCTACCCCCACACCAACCTGAAACCCAACCCTGTCACTCGAATCAAGACCTAACCCCAACTCTCGACCCTAGCACCCGACCCGAGACTCGGCCCCAACTCCCAAGTTGAGACCCGACTACCAACCCGAGAATGGAACCCAACCCTAGACCCGAGACCCAACCTAGACTCCAGACCTAGAACCTGACCCGAGACCCGACCTCGACTCCCGACTTGGGACCAACTTGACCCCGACTCCCGACTCGACCTGACCCAAAAACCGGGATACCCTGAATCCCTATCCGAGACCCAACCCCGAATCCCGACACTGACCCCCGACCCCTAGACCCGACCCTAACTCTAGGCCCTGACGCTCGACCCGAGACCTGACCCCGACCCCCAACACGGCAATCAACCCATGATGCGACCGAGACTTCTGTACCGAGACATGACTCCAACTCCCGATCCCGACTCCCGAGTTGAGAATCGGGAGTCAGGGTCAGGAGTCTAATCCAGTGTTAGTGTTGGGAATCGGTAACCGAGACTTGGGTTAGGGTGGAAAGTTGAGGTATGAGGTTGAAAGAGAGTTTTGGAAAATGTTTTTCTTACTTTTTGAAGGGAAGTCATTTTCCTTCAATTTGAGGAAAATAAGTTGATCTGGAAAATATTTTCCAAATCATTTAAGCCAACCAAACATGAGAAAATTGGAAAACATTTTCCACAAAATATTTTCCTTCATACTAAACACACTCAAAATGTACTTTTAAGTAATTGATGTTGGGTTCTAAGTGATGAAATGTGAATGAAAAATGGAGGGAAAGTGAAAATGAGTATTCACTTTATGAAAGAAGCATTCTCCCATATTGGTGGGAGAAAGGAACTTCTTCATGCTTAAATATAGAAGTATGCCTTCATGTGGATAGTGAGGCAAGAACAAGACTAGCCTCTCATCGTCGTCGTCATCAATCGCTCGGCTCAGCTTCGGCTTCGAATTTGGATTTTGATTTGTCAATCGATCGAGAGACTATCTTTTTGGATAAAATTCATTTGAAACTTGAGAGTTAACGATCCAAAAATTCAATAAAAAATTTCTCCATTTGTGAACGCCCCAAGCAAGTGTGGACGTATGTCACAACGCACCTCGAAGGGATGCGACCTTTCAAGGCATCGTATCGAAGCGGAAAGGATGATGCAGGCGAAACTTTCTAGAAATTTTCATTTAGCGACCTGCGGCCACATGTGGCCACCTGCGGGCTTAGGTGGGGTCCGCAGTTCGATCAAAATTTGTGAAAGAAAAACATCTTCTTTTTCTTAAAAACTCAAGTGTGATCATCAAATAGTTGAGTGCGTTCGAAGTTCAGTAAATTTGAGGTACCACTATTTGCTGAAGTGGATCATTTTATCCTGGGAGGATATATTCCATTAACATCGGGTACTTGAGGGGAATAAATTTCTTAAGGACACACCGTGAATTCGGTGGACTTGATTCTAAATTTCTATTTCATCTCTTTTCTTTATGGTTTTGCTATTTTCCAGAAAATAGTAGAAACTTCATTTTGATAGTTCATAATTGTTGAACTTATGTTTGAAGTTGTTTAAACTTTTTTGTTGTTCTTGAACTTTAAGGTTGAAGTTCTTGTTGTTAAATACAGATTGTACCCGGAAACAACAATTGCCTCATAGATCCTATATCTGTCTACATGAACAAAAAATCATGTAACAGAGAGGATTCTTATTTATGCAAATGGCACTCGAGCTTGTAACGAGGAGAGATCAACGATACCCTTTTATCTTTTGAGTGGCTCTGCCGAATTGATCGCTCAAAATCTTTGTTCTTTATCGGCTAAAAACTTGTAACTTTAATGTGACTCTCAACAGATACAACGAACCAATTAATATCTCCTAGTCACAACTGCAGTGTAGGAATCTTTTGACACTACAACAAAAACAATCTTTAGCGGCAATAAATATGCACTTTAACAAGAGTGCTAAAATTTTTACCAGCATTAGTTAAATTCCATTGGATCCAATGTTGCTATAGGCTTTAGGGGCATTTACAAAGAAAGATACAATGTAATAGTCACTAGTAAATACCACTAAAACACATATTTGGCAATCAAGCAATTGTCGTTAATTGATTACCGCTAAAGATCATTTTGGTGTATTGTGACCATAAGAGTGAGTTTGGTAGTTTCCAGTGAAGTTGCTAGCTTAATACAATCGTGTTCCAATTTCTTAAAAAAATCCAAATATTTTCTATCATTGACTTCAAACTAATACTTATTTTGATTCCCACTTTGAACTACTAATACCAAATACCTTATATAGTAAGTCTCAATTGACAAAAAGAAAAATAAAAACAATAAGGAAATGGCCTCTTAACACAATAAATTTAACAAGAAAATGCATAGGTTATCAGCTTGTATATATGGAAACTACCTTAGCTAGTGTTTCTACCTAGTACCTATTATTTAAACAACTTGGAACCTTCCATGCACCATTATGAAGTTAATTATATCTCCGGGAGCAGGTAATATTATCAAAATTCGTGCAAAAGAAGACTAGTTTGAGAAAAGCAGAAGACAATTCTTCCAAAGATCGTCTTTAGTAAGTACCAGTCATCATCGCTCACTTATGCTTAGTTTTCAAGCATTCCTTTATCTAGCGGTTTTTACAGAATCAACTCTACGATCTGGAGAATGGGGATGAAGCACTAGAAGCTTATCGATAAAACCTGTGGAATGCTAAAAGCAAAACCACAGTGCAGATATCAAAAGGAGGAAATGTCCGTGGGGAAGAATGGAAATCATAGATTTAAAAACTCTCTTGATAAATTGCAAGCAGACTGTTACTGCTGACAATTCCAGGAGTGCAAATGACTTGTTGACAGATCAGACAACATTCATCCCCTTTTGGAGATGGAAACCAGAGATTGGCTCATTGCTTTGCAGATGGTTTTGAGGTGCACCTGGCTGGTATTGGTAGCCAGATTTATAAAGCCCTTGTAGATAAATGAACAGTAACTCCTGGTATCAGTTGTGCTTAATTGCAAGGAGATACTTTGTTGATATGTAATGTTAGTTATACTTGATAAATACACTTCAGAATTGATGATTGGTATTACGAGCTAGAGGACATCTTTAGTGATCAGTGATTTCTCCATATTTATGTCACCGATAACAAAAAAGATACAAGGGTCAAGAAGATGATCAGTGTACTTACTTTCACTGTACATGAAAAATGAAATTCTTCAGATGCTTTGAAACTTCGATGGAGCTTTTAAAAATGCATTTAAACCTAAAATATACAGTCCCAAAAGAATGTTGCTGATTAGAGCTTGTTTGGATGGTTGTTACCTATTGTATTGTATTGTCTTGTTAGTTTAAGTACAATATTTGTTTTGATTGTTAAATTTTATGGCGTTGCATCTTTAAATCCATCGTTATCTAATGAAGAAAAGTTCCATTTTGTATAACTACCTATTTGATGTGATTGTTTGTTACCTTTTCCTTTTCTCATTTTGTCTTTACTTATTCTTTCATAATCCTATTTTATCTGAGGAGCGATATAACCTATCCAAATCGTTGTATTCATTAAAATAATAGAATGTGATACACTAAAAAATACGTAACAATCATCCGAACAGAGTGTTAGTATCAAAAGAGAGTGTAACATAGTGTATGCAACTTTGTAAATGAGAGTAAAAGAACTTCATAAAGAGTTTTGTAAAGAATTACTGTAATTATTTAAACTATCTGCAATTCAATCAACGCCTAGCACTACATCCACATATAGATAAAACACAGCAAGTCCAAGAACCTAATACTATACTCCTTAATTTACACTGATGAATTTGTCACAGAATTCTGTTTCTTCTCATGAACTCCACACCAATATTCGTGCAACTTCTCTCTTTCCATGACCAGTTTCTTTTCGTTGGACTCAAACTTTTCCAAAATTTGGGGTAGCACAACAAGTTTCGGATCTTTCAACAATTGTTGTATAACAAAGGAAACTTGTTCTTTGAATTCTTTCCTAATGTAGCTGAGACTCAGTGCACTGAAATAATCGTTGATATTGATTTTTTGATGTTGCTGTTTTGATGCTAAGTCCCTCAAAGCCTTTGCGGATTGTACAATTGTCATGACATGGGACAAGTTAATGTCAAGTTCACACATCTCCTCTTCCTTTCGCCTACCCTCATCCGTCTTCTTTTTAATTCTCGTTCTACCCCCATTATTATCACCCAAAAGCACCCACTTAAACTCATCAACCAAATCTTGATTTTCATATCCAAAGAATTCCGCAATTGCTTTATACGCATCCTTATAAGAAAGTTTACGCTGTATCAATCCAGTAAGTTAAATCTAAATAAATCTAAACCAGTAAGTTGACAGCCAATGGAAAGTTTTACTTGCTCCAGGGGTTGCCACTTTCTATTCAAGTGTGGTTGTATGTGTAACACCCCGTACATCCCCGACCCTAATTTGATGGATTGGTGACCTAGGGTGTAGTTATAAACCTTAGCTTCGAGAGCACTAAGTACGTGT
Source organism: Capsicum rhomboideum (assembly GCA_031232105.1). Classification (NCBI taxonomy): domain Eukaryota; kingdom Viridiplantae; phylum Streptophyta; class Magnoliopsida; order Solanales; family Solanaceae; genus Capsicum; species Capsicum rhomboideum. The sequence goes on from CP124712.1 coordinate 127,210,315, forward strand.
GTTGCATTGGTTTTGGATGGAACATTTGATATCGTACTAGTCAATGTGACTAGACTCTTGTAGGAGGAGTTTGAAACTTTTTAAAACATTTTAAGAGTGATAAGTGAGGCTTGAAGGACTCCCAAACAAAGGATATTAAAGCTAAGAGGCAAGCCAAGGAGTTGAACTTGAAGTATCTAACCGAATCCGCAAAGAAAAGTCGAAGAAAGGAAAATTTTCAAAAAAATGGGTCAGGCGCGCCCAGGGGCGTGCCAGGCCGCTCTGGTCCAATTTTTTTATGCCACAGGCAGCAAGGGGGCATGCCAGGTAGTGTACCAGGCCTCCCCTGCACACCTTTCACAAGTTGGAAATTTTTCTAAGTCCTAGGGGCGCCCGGGGGCGTGTCGGGCCGCTTTTTGCCGAATTTCTTTTCTAACCACTAGCCTATAAATTTCTTTTCTAACCACTAGCCTATAAATGTGATTCTAACCACTAAAAATTTTAGCCCAGAGCGGCGTGGTACGCCCTCTAGCGCGCCCCACCCTTAGTTTTTTTGAAAATTTCATTTTTTGACTTTTCTTCGTGGGTTTGGTTAGATACTTCAAGTCCTATTCTTTAACTTACTTATTACCCTTAATATCCTTTGTTTGGATGTCCTCTTAGCCTCATTTTGAACCCCACAAATGCTCCATAAAAATTGTAAAACACCTCCTACGCAAGGTTAATCACATGTACAAGGCCAAATTTCAATTTTCTCATCACTAACATTACAAATTACATCCTCATGGCATCTCAACACCTAAGTAACCATTGTTCAACGTCGTCACATTGGGTTGGGAAGGTACGGGGTGTTACAAAAACGTAAGGAAGGAGCTGAATTGTTGTACTCACATATTGGATTGTGTATTCATATTGGGAAGATAAGGTATGTAAGGTTACTCTTTCTGTATCCTTCTGCAGCACATATGTTCACATTGTCATTGTACTTGTTCCATTCCGAAATGTTCAAAGGTATCTCATTTCAGGTTGTCATATATGGTTATCCTCATGTTCTTATTAAATGACCCATTGTTATTCAAGTGTTACCTAATTGTGGACATTGTTCCAAAGTTCCAATAATGTTACGTTCCAAACTCCCAAAAATGTTATAACCACCAAAGTATCAATCCCATGAAAGTAAAGGATGAAGTAATGTATATATGTGTTTCCAATAATGTTTCAATCATCAATGTATCACTCTCATAACAAAAGTAAAGGAAAGAAGTATGCAAAGAAGTAATGCTTACATGGTTATTACATGGTTACTATATGGCTACTTTATGGTTACTTTATGTTTCATTGAGTATGGATCGCAAATCTAAAGGGCATAAGCTTGGATGGAACAATCCAAAATATTATGTTATGTTATTATATTATAGCCCACCAATGGTGGATGACTGTTATTATATTATAGCCCACCAATGGTGGATGACTGTTATTATATTATGGCCCACCAATAAGTGGATGAATGATAATGAAGATGAGTGTAAAGCCAAAGGAAGTATTTCACGTAATTGAAAGTATGAAGGAATGTTATTTCACGAATGATAATGATATGAATGAACGAGCAAATAATGAAAATAATGAAAGTAATGTACATGGTTCCACGCGTACAGAACGGTGACTGATCCATAATGTTTATTCACATGTATTTGATCCCATTTGAGATCCTATGTTTCATACAGTTTTTTATAGCCTTACATACTCAGTACATTCTTCGTACTGACCTCCCTTGGAGGGGGGGGGGGGAGGTCTTACCTTACTTACTGCAGGCGCAGGTGCTAGTAGACCTCCACAATAGGTTGCAGATCGTTGGTAAGCTCCAGTTGATTTGGGGCTTTCCGATTCGTTATATACATTTGCTTTGGTATTGTATATGTGTATAGAGTGGGGTGTTGTCCCGACTCTAGGCTGGTTATGGTTATGTATCTGTAGAGGCTTTGTAGACTTATGTGGGAGAATGATTGTAAGGGATGTATGTCCCTTCTGACTTGATGGCCCTAACGACCAAGTTTCATATATATATATATATATATAGCATATGTTTCCATGACTTCCGCATAGTTGCATGAGATATAATGATGTTCACACAGAGACATGCATATGAGTGTACATGAGTAAAGATTGGTTCTCTCGGGCCTCAACGGCTTCGGGTGCCATTCCGCCCCATTGGAATTCGGGGCATGACAGTACGAGTGTTGCTCGAAAGTTTCACTGGGTGTTGCTTCAAAGTTGGACAATCAAATCCCTCAATTGATAAACTGGGAGACAAAGGCACCTCGTCCCCTCTTTGATTCTCTCATGACCACTATGTTTAATGAAGAAAATGACAAGATTTGTATTTTTGATCAACTATTTTTGTATTTTTACATTTGTATTTTGTATATACAATATAAATTTTTTATCTGTATTTGTTAATATACATTTTCCTATATCGTAGGTTGTTTTTAGGAACATTGAACCAACTAAGAAGGAACCTGCAACCTTTCAAATACCCCAGTATGTTAAAGTTGTAGCTGATCCTTGTCATGAATCATTTAGTGAAGCAGCCCAGTCGGATGATGATTTTCAGGATGCTCCACCACCAGAGATTTATGCAAAATCCAAACAACACCCTCATCCATCTGCCTCCCCTGTCAAGAAAAAAATGAAACAACAACCACGGAATGTTGTAGATGAACAGCTACAAAAAATACAATTAAGATCACCCATAAAATAAGTAACTGCACAAATGTCATCAAGGACACTACCACCTCATGCTGCAAAATTGCCCAGGGTGAAGACTCCAATATTTAAACTAGTTCAAAAAGAAGCTACAATAGTTTCAAATCAGCAGAACATCAAGCAAACATCAAGGCAAATTTTCATTCCTGTTCAGTCAAGTGTACCATCTTTAAGAAGTCTCGAAGATGAAGATGTAGTCATTTCAAAGAAAGTCTTTGACTTATTCAGTGCCGAGGTAAGTATTATTAAATATATGTACATATTATACTTTTTGTTTACTTATTCATTTATTTAAAAACAGGTTCGAAAAGAGTTGAAAGACATTCATTGTTTAGTGACAACAAATTTGATCTCATTTTGAATGCAATCAAAGGAAATAAAACTGAAGACAAGGTATAGCATTTATCATTCAAATACATACTTGACTTGTTTTTCTCACATACAAATAATGCTTTACATTAAGTATTTGTAAAAATATATTAATGCATATGTATTTTGTATTCATATTCATACAAATATGTATTTATACAGATATATTTGTGTAGATGTGCATACAAATAAATATGCAGAATTGATAACACTATTTGTATTTGTATTTGTAGCAACAATCTCCAGTTATGAAATCTGACCAAGCACATCATATGGCTCACATTTGCATAAACACATCACCCCAATACTCCAGTCCCAATATCACAACAATGCATGGTCAAGATAAGAAGATTGATAACTTAGCGGTAAATATTCAATTTATGTATTTGCACAATATATAAATAGACATGAATATAATTTGATTTTTTAGTTTGTTTATGTGTTTGAAAGGATAATATTGGTCAAACTCACCAACCTGAAATCAACCCCATGAACATTAATGCTGATGCACCAAAAGATGTATCTAAATTACAATTCGGCATATCCGACAAGCTGTTGCGAAGCATCAATTTAGAATACATACATGCTAAGGTGCCAATCCAAGATAAATCACTGGTAAGGAAGAGCATAATTAGAAAACAAATTTAATATTATTAAGAAATGTTACAGCATTCTAAGTTGTTTTAAAAAAATCTCGTAGACCAAGGAAGATAGTGCAGATATGAGTGCAAATATATCAAAGCCTGGTGCAATGGGAACGTATTCAGAGGAGCACATTATGACACCAGTCCCCATTCAGGTAGTAAGAAGTCCGGAGAAAAAGGGTGAAACAGATTTGTCTGATTCACAATTCACAATCCTCGATGAGCTTCTCCCAAGCCTCAATGCCTTCCTCAATCCAGCTAGAAGCGTGATCGTACATCCATCAGTCAATGTAGAAGAACAAACTCCTGTACTAATGGCAAGGACTAGGCAACCGTCTAGATTCAATGAGTCACCATACACAATGAAATTTGGCTCAGAAGCTGATAATTATCCTAAATTTTCTAATTTGTGTGTAAATTATTATTTCTTAATTGTTATGAGAATGTGTGTTCTGTACAGTGTTTTATTTTGCAGATATGTATATATTTTTGTGTAGTATTTTTTTCCAGATATGTATTTGTATAATTCAACATATGTATTTGGATAGGTATGTATTTGGATATGTATTTGTGCAATGTACATATATATTTTGGAATGTATATCTGTCTTCTATTTGTATTTGTATTTATGGAATCATATATTTTATTGTTTATATATATATATATATATATATATGTATGTATGTATTATACATAGTATTGTTTTTGTTGCTGATATGTATTTGTGCAATGTACATATGTATTTTGAATATGTAGCAATGTTGTATTTGTATTTATGGTATCATATATGATGAAACAATACATTTGTGGTTTTTATATATTTGTGTCATATTATAGGTAGTTCATCAGGGCCACGACGCACATTCAAACAGAAGCATCCTTTTGGATCTCATCCAATCCACGGGATAGAGGACACTAGAGTTACTAGCAAGTTTTTAAAGTGGCTTTTGGAGGACCCTCTTAAATATCATGCCAATAGGTATGTATTTCAACTTAGTCATATTTTTTTCTTTTCTTTTTTTGTTTCTTACATATCCGTGTATTGAAAAAATTAACAGAAAGGACAACAAGGACTGTTAGAGGAGGAACAAGTCAACCATACCAATTATGTATTTTGGTGTTCGGACAGTCGATGATAAAAATTGGTTCTACATTATGGGTTCTCATTCTAAGCCATGGACCGACTTTGTATGTATTTTAAACAAATATACATTTATTATGTTAAATTCATATTATGTTCATTATTGGTGATTTTACTATATGTATTTTATACTGCAGCAAATTGATGTTTGCTTTTATTATTTGCGGAAGAAGTCCAAGTATGAGCCTCATAGCACCTACAAATATAGCACCGTAGATTATAACTTTATGAACATAGTGAACACTGTCGTAGCAATTTATGCGGTGGAAAATTCAACTTTTAATACTGGTGGACAGGAATACCATCTCACTGAGTACATAAATGATTTTCGAATGCATGCTACAGCACCATGGCATACAGTTGACCATATTTTCATTCACGTCAATGTAAAAAAGAACCTTCATTGGGTTATTGATGTTGTGTCATTCCATGAAAGGTGCATAGTTATATACAATTCATTAAGTGGTGCTGGTCATGATGTCGTTGTGCTTGCTGAAATAGAAAAGTAAGCCGAGATTATACCTTTATATCTTATGGGTTTTAAGTTCTATGAAAGAAAGGGTATTTATCTTAACAAGCATCCCAAATACAAAGATAGGGATAAGTTTGACCTGTTTGATGGTTGTTATGTGGAGGATTTGCCTCAACAGCCAAGGTGGCAGCTTGTAAGTTATTAATATACATATCTCAATACTATGATTGTTTATCTAAATATATTATATTATAATTTTATTCTTTAATTTGTGCAGGGATTGTGAGTTGTATATGGTTACATATGCGGAGTGCCTTAGTTATGGGGAAGGAGTTTCTTCAGTTGAGTTCAAGCCTGACTTGCTGCATACAAGATATGCATCACTTATGTGGGTCTATGATATGAAGAAACAAGATATTTGTCACGCCCCGAATCCGATCGAGACATGATTGGCACCCGTAGCCGATAAGGCCCGAGAGAACCAACCTTTGCCTATGTTCAATCATTCACATGCATCTCATAATCATAACTACCATTGCATAAGAACATGGAAGACGAATAAAGGAGAACATGGGACATCTTTATACATACATATGAAACTTGGCCGTTGAGGCCATCCAGTCAAAACAACATATGTCTTTTACACTGATACACCCACATCGGTCTACAAAAGCCTCTAACAAGAGCATTGACCAAAACAAACCAAAAGTCGGGACGAGTCCCCGCTTTATACAACATGTACATCATCAAAACATATATCTACTATGACTCGGAGAAACCCCGAATTAACTGGAGCTCACCAAGGAACTGCTAACACTGGCAATCTACTGAGGAGGCCTACTGGGACCTGCGCCTGCAGCAAGTAAGGTAAATTCCCCGAGAGGGGTCAGTACGAAATAAGTACTGAGTATGCAAAGCTCAGATGAAACTATACAACACATGAATATTTCAATGAACTCAAAACATATGAATACTCAATGTGAATAAGTCACCATGTTGCATTTTGGAAACCATGTGGATTGCTTTCATTGCTTTCATTACTTTCTTTATCTCAATGCTCACTTGTCATTACATATGTCACAATGTACCCGGGCCCCGACTGATCAGTGGGTCTTTCATATCATATCATTGTGTTGGGATCGAGTCGAGCTAGGCTTACGCCCCTAGACTTGCCACCCATACATCAATGCATCGGGATCGAGTCGAGCTAGGCTTACGCCCCTAGACTTGCCACCCATAAATCCAAACCTCGGGATCGAGTCGAGCTAGGCTTACGCCCCTAGACTTGCCACCCGTACTTGATCATTGACCACATTTGCATTACTTTGAGATTGATACTTTGATAATCATAACATCACTTTGGAACTTTGGAACACAACATTGTTGGAAACTTTGAATCATTGACCAATAAGTGAAGGACATATGAATAAATATCAATGAGAAATATAACATAACTAGCACCAAGATACCATTGGAACCATTGGACAATAATCCATGAACAAGAGACACAAGTATAGGCACTATTGGAATATTGGAATATAACCTTATTTGAACTTTCGGAACATTAACCATGAATATGAGAAATGAGATTCACAATTGATTATGACAATGACCCTAGATAATTGCATATGGGATACCTTAGTATATTTCGGAATAGAACTAGAGAAATGTCAATGTGAACACTATTGGCCGTAGAAAGATACGAACAAAGTAACCTTGCATACCTTGGATTCACAATACGAATAGACAACCTTAGATGCGTATACAATAATCCCGCTCCTTCTTTATGTGTCACTCTACAACATAAATACAATACGGAATTCACATTAACCACCAATTACTCTACAAATGCATGTAACATTAATGAGTCATATATGTGTCCTTAAACATGCCATTTCCCCTTGACAAAACCGTTGATCATACTATTATTCCAAAAATTCCATAATATTCCCAACATTGACCAATACATGAAAATCAATACATTTCACCACAATACTTCTCCTTTACCCTTTCTTATCCATCACACATCACAAATAATCCATCAAAGTACCTTAATACAACTCATAACACATATCGTCCAAAATCCCATAATTTCCACTTTTAGACAAAAACAAGTTTAGTACCAAAAATAACACCATACATGTTCATATTTTGTCCATACCATGCTTTTTCATCAAAGGCACAAGTCCTAATTCAAACTTGAATTGCATGGCTCCCAAATCTTAGACAAGAACACAAAATACCATGTCCACCATTTCCAAGCACAACCAACATGATCTACATACCTTCTCATGCATATAATATAGTATTCAATAAGCGTAAGTACTTACCGAAGCTTGAAAATGAATGATCTTGCTCCAAGAAGTAGCTTAGGGTTCTTGAGAGTTGAGAGAAATTTTGAGAAATTTCTAGAGATATGTTGGGTGTTCCTTTGAATAAAATCAGATTTTTCCATGTATATATAGTCCCTCAAGTCTCCTTGGCATTAAATGCCATGTACAAATGGTCAAAGGTGAAGAATGGGTCATTTTTGGCCTAATTGGGCCATGCATTCTTTTCATTTTTGGGCCCTTTTTGGGCCCAATTCACTTAACCCGATAAAATCAATAATTTCTCATATTTATACGTATTACAACAATATTCCCACTCATAATATTCATATCCGTAGCTTCAATCCCAAGAACAAGTGATTCTAGCCACGTTTGGCTTATTTTGACCTTAGGGGTAAAATCATCATTTTGACGCCAAATTCGTTCTCGAGAAATTTCTCATATAAATATCATATTTTACTCATTTCATATGTTTTGTAGAAGAGACGTGGCAAAAATCGGCTCAAAACGTCCCCGGATACCCTTGGGACTTAAGAAAATTTCCAACTTTGAAAAAGTGGGATTTCTAGCGTGGTACGCCCCTTGGCGCGCTAGCTCTCTGACCCTGGACTAAAAATTTTAGTCCAGAGCAGCGTGGCACGCTGCCTAACGCTCCCCTGCCTTAATTTTTGACAAAATTCGTTTTTTGACTTTTCTTCGCGGGCTTGGTTAGACACTTCAAATCCTATCCTTTAACTTACTTCTTAGCCTTAATATCCTTCGTTTAGAGGTCCTCTTAGCCTCATTTTGAACCCCACAATTGTGTCATGAAAATCACAAAACAACTCTTACGAAGGCTTTTGCACATATACGAGGCCAAATTCAATTTTGCTTATCCTTAACATTACCAAAGACATACTCATAGGTCTCTACACCTAAGTAAACATTATTCAATGTCGTCAAGTAGGGTTAGGAAGGTACGGGGTGTTACATTCTTCCCCCCTTAGGAACATTCGTCCTCGAATGTTAACAATGTCGTTTCAATCAACAAATACATCGCTATGTTAACATGCATACACACAAACACTTAAGGCTCATGAATACTTACTTGTCATTGTTCCACCTCTGTAGTTTGAACTTCTTCATCCATTTGAAAGAGATAGGGGTACTTGGATTTCATCATCTCTTCCGTTTCCCACGTGATCTCTTCTACTTGTTGATTCCTCCATAGGACTTTCACGGATGCTATGTCTTTATTCCTCAATCTCTTTACTTGTCGATCTAGGATAGCAATGGGCACCTCTTCATAAGTGAGATCCTCTGTAACTTGAACATCCTCTACGAGAACAATACGAGACAGATCTCCTATGCATTTTCGAAGCATCGACACATGGAATACCGGATGGACTGACGAAAGGTCCTGGGGTAGTGCCAACTCATACGCAGCTTGCCCAAATCTTCTAATAACTTCATAGGGGCCTATGTAACGTGGACTCAATTTCCCTTTCTTTCCGAACCGCATTACCCCTTTTATCGGTGACACCTTTAAAAATACCCAATCACCTATGGCGAATTCAAGTCCTCTTCTTCTAACATCGGCATATGACTTGTGACGACTTTGAGCCGTTTGTAACCGTTGTTGGATAACTTTAACTTTCTCCATGGCTTGGTGAACAATATCTGGCCCAAGTAAAGCAATTTCACCTGCTTCGAACCATCCAATTGGTGATCTACATTTCCTTCCATACAAGGCTTCATAAGGTGCCATTTTAATACTTGAATGGTAGCTATTGTTATACGCAAATTCAATAAGAGGCAAATGGTCATCCCAACTGCCTTGAAAATCTAACGTACAAGCTCGTAGCATATCTTCAAGTGTCTGAATAGTACGTTCGGCTTGTCCATCAGTCTGAGGATGGAAAGCCGTACTCAAATTCACCTGAGTACCTAAACTCCGCTGAAAAGATTTCCAGAAGTGCGCTGTGAACTGTGCTCCTCTGTCTGATATAATAGAAAGTGGAATACCATGCAATCGTACTATCTCTTTCACATACAACTTCGCATAATCCTCAGCTGTATAGGTCGTCTTGACCGATAGAAAATGCGCTGATTTGGTAAGCCTGTCCACTATGACCCATATAGAATCAAACTTCCGCAATGTACGAGGCAAACCCGTAATAAAATCCATATTAATCATATCCCACTTCCAGACTGGAAGATTGATACATTGCATGTAACCTCCCGGTTTCTGATGTTCCACTTTCACTTGTTGACAATTTGGGCACTGCGCGACAAATTCTGCAATGTTCTTTTTCATGTTGCCCCACCAATACACTCCTTTCAATTCATGGTACATTTTAGTAGCACCCGGATGAATGGAATAGCGCGAATAGTGCGCCTCTGTCATTATTCGTGTCCTCAGCTCATCTATGTCCGGTACACATACTCTCCCTTGACATTGAAGTACCCCTTCCGGTGTCATATAATATGCCTTGGTCAAATTCTGCTGCACATTCTCCTTTAGCTGCACTAAAATAGAATCCGCATACTGCTTCTCTTTCACTTCAGCTATCAAGGAGGATACTGCTGCATTCTGCACCATAACTCTATCATCGGAGGATTCAATAAGGCGAACTCCCAAGCTGGCTAATTGATTCAAATCTTTGATTATCTCACGCTTTTCATTCAACTGACCACTAGTGCTTTCGACTGCCTTACGGCTCAATGCATCAGCTACGACATTTGCTTTGCCTGGGTGATAAAGAATATCAATGTCATAATCTTTTAAAAGCTCTAACCACCTTCGTTGCCTCAAATTGAGTTCCTTTTGCTTGAAAAGTTATTGCAAGCTTTTGTGATCCGTATAGATGTCAACATGAACCCCATATAAATAATGACGCCATATCTTTAAAGCAAAAACTACTGCTGCCAATTCAAGATCATGTGTGGGATAGTTTTTCTCATGTGGCCGCAACTGTCGTGAGGCATATGCTATCACCCTTCCATGCTGCATCAATACACATCCGAGACCAATCCCGGAAGTATCACAATACACTGCATAGCCTTCTGTACCTTCCGGAAGTTCTAACACTGGGGTGGAAGTCAACTTATCTTTCAAGTTTTGGAAACCTCTTTCACATGCGTCATTCCATTGAAATTTAATTGCCTTATGAGTTAACGTTGTCAATGGTGCTGCAATAGAAGCAAACCCTTCTACAAATCTCCGATAATAACCTGCCAAACCCAGAAAACTGCGAATCTCTATGGGTGTCGTAGGTCTTGGACAGTTTTTCACTGCTCCAATCTTTTGGGTATCAACCTGTAGACCTTCATCTGATACAATGTGACCCAAGAACGCGACTGATTTCAACCAAAACTCACATTTGGAGAATTTTGCATACAATTTACGCTCACGGAGGATTTGCAACACTTGCCGTAAGTGATAAGCATGGTCTTCTGGTGATCATGAATAAACAAGGATGTCATCTATAAATACTGTCACAAACACGTCTAGGAATGGCTTAAACACCCTGTTCATCAAATCCATAAACACAGCCGGTGCATTTGTTAGCCCAAAGGACATAACTAAAAATTCATAGTGGCCATACCGTGTTCGAAAAGCTGTTTTGGGTACATCCTCCTCTCTAACTCTGACTTGATGGTATCCCGACCTCAAGTCAATTTTCGAAAAACATTTGGCACCCTGTAACTGATCAAATAAATCATCAATGCGAGGAAGGGGGTATTTGTTCTTGATCGTTACTTTATTCAGTTGCCGATAGTCGATGCACATTCTCAAGGTGCCATCTTTCTTTCGCACAAATAATACCGTGCACCCCACGGGGACATACTAGGCCTAATGAAGCCTTTATCCAGCAAATCTTTCAATTGCTCCTTCAATTCGCGCAATTCCGCTGGAGCCAATCTATACGGAGGGATAGAAATAGGCTGACTTCCTGGAATCACATCAATGCCGAATTCCACTTCTCGTTCTGGGGGTAAACCTGGAAGATCCTCTGGAAATACATCAAGAAATTCGTTGACGATCGGTACATACTGTGGAGTTAATGGTTCCACATCATTATCTTTCACTCGTACCAGATGACATATGTATCCCTTGGCAATCATTTTTCTTGCTTTCAAATAGGAGATAAATCTTCCTCGTGGTGCCCCTACCTTACCCTGCCATTCTAGAACATTTTCCTGTGGAAAACAAAATTGTACCTTCTTGGCCCGGCAATCTACCGTAGCATAACACGAAGCCAACCAATCCATTCCCATAATTACATCAAAATCCACCATGTCCAATTCAATGAGATCGGCCAATGTATCATGACCACACACAGTTACCACACAGTTACGATACACTCTCGTTGCAATAATATAGTCACCATCCGGTGTAGACACTTCAATTGATTTAATTAACAATTCTGGTGCCTTTGCAAATTTGGTAGCAACCAATGGAGTAACATAGGAAAATGTAGAACCTGGGTCAATTAGTGCATATACATTATGTGAGAATATGGATAATGTACCTGTGACAACATCAGGGGAAGCCTCTGAATTCTGGCGGTCCACTAAAGCATAAGTACGATTCTGGACCCCGCTAGTACTGGCTGCTCCTCTGGTCCCTCTACCACGGCCAATAGGCTGCACCCCTCGGCCCAGTGAAGGAACCGATGCTGATGATGCAACAGACGACCCAGCTGGCCGTGCTATACTACCCATGCTCCGCTGTGGACACTCTCTCGCTATATGTCCCGGCATACCACACCAAAAGCAGACATTCGTCCCTGTCCGACCTGTACCTGTGTGCATACGCCCGCAGTGCTGACACTGCTGACGAGGGAAACCTGCTGCCTGTGATCCATGAACCCCACTACTTTGCCCTGCTGAACCACCTCTAAACCCTCGAGACTGCGAATAAGCACCACCTGTAGAATAAGAGAACGACGGTCTAGGTGGTCTAGGAAACATGCGGGGCCTCGATCCTCTTTGGGACATCATAGGTGGTCCCATAGGTCTAGCCCTTTTGGACTGTCCCCTATCAAATTCATGTACCCTTCGTCTCTGTCTCTGATCTTCCATTTTCTGGGCGAAGGCTTGTATTCGAGCAATGTCCATATCCCTATTCAAGGCCGCAATAGTGCAATCTCTTACCAAGTATGGCTCTAGTCTGTCCACGTATCTATGGACCCTGTCTATCATCGTAGCCACAACATTTGGCGCATATCGAGCCAAGGAATTAAATTGCAAACTATATTCCCTGACGCTTAGATTTCCCTGCCGAAGATTTAGGAATTGATCCGCACGTGCTTCACGGACCTCATAGGGCAAGTAATGATCAAGGAAGCCATCTTAAACTCTTCCCACGTAGGTGGGGTTGCATCAATATCACGGGATTTCTTCCAATCCTCGTACCACAATATTGCCTCTCCTTTCAACCTGTATGCAGCAAGTTCCACTGTCTCTACCCCTGTCACATTCATAACTTCCAATGCCCTCTGAATTTGATCCACGAAGTCCTGTGGATCTGCTTTTGGATCTGCCCCTGTGAAAATAGGAGGGTCCAGTTTCAAGAAATCCTGTGTTCTGTGACTTGCCATTCTAGCCGCATCATCATCATGTGCCATTGCACCAGCTCTTCCCTGGCTTTGTGCCGCCACTAACTGTGTCAACATCTGTACAGCATTCCTAAGATCCTGATCTGTGGCATTCGTCGGTGGTTCCACGGGTACTTTCCTTCTTCTCGGCTCTTCTGGAGCTGAAGAAGTAGAAGAAGCTCGCGTTGCGAACTCAGTTTCAGCCCCACCTTGATCAACTTGGTCAGGTGGTGGTCTACTTGTTCCTTCAGCAATTCTATCTATCAGCTTACTTTTACCTTTTCCTCTTCCTCTTCTAGTGTTCGGCATTTTGACTATACCAAAGAAAAATAAATACCAAGATCAGATACAATGCAACTGATAATATTGGCTCTATTGCACGATCTAGAATGAAGAAAAGAAACAACATCCTAAATGTCCCGTAGCCTCCTACTTATAAATGTGGTGCACAACACATCGATAAGTAAGACTCTACTCAGACACGGCTTTGTAGACCTCCTTAGACCGAATGCTCTGATACCACTTTTGTCACGCCCCGAATTCGATCGAGACATGATTGGCACCCGTAGCCGATAAGGCCCGAGAGAACCAACCTTTGCCTATGTTCAATCATTCACATGCATCTCATAATCATAACTACCATTGCATAAGAACATGGAAGACGAATAAAGGAGAACATGGGACATCTTTATACATACATATGAAACTTGGCCGTTGAGGCCATCCAGTCAAAACAACATATGTCTTTTACACTGATACACCCACATCGGTCTACAAAAGCCTCTAACAAGAGCATTGACCAAAACAAACCAAAAGTCGGGACGAGTCCCCGCTTTATACAACATGTACATCATCAAAACATATATCTACTATGACTCGGAGAAACCCCGAATTAACTGGAGCTCACCAAGGAACTGCTAACACTGGCAATCTACTGAGGAGGCCTACTGGGACCTGCGCCTGCAGCAAGTAAGGTAAATTCCCCGAGAGGGGTCAGTACGAAATAAGTACTGAGTATGCAAAGCTCAGATGAAACTATACAACACATGAATATTTCAATGAACTCAAAACATATGAATACTCAATGTGAATAAGTCACCATGTTGCATTTTGGAAACCATGTGGATTGCTTTCATTGCTTTCATTACTTTCTTTATCTCAATGCTCACTTGTCATTACATATGTCACAATGTACCCGGGCCCCGACTGATCAGTGGGTCTTTCATATCATATCATTGTGTTGGGATCGAGTCGAGCTAGGCTTACGCCCCTAGACTTGCCACCCATACATCAATGCATCGGGATCGAGTCGAGCTAGGCTTACGCCCCTAGACTTGCCACCCATAAATCCAAACCTCGGGATCGAGTCGAGCTAGGCTTACGCCCCTAGACTTGCCACCCGTACTTGATCATTGACCACATTTGCATTACTTTGAGATTGATACTTTGATAATCATAACATCACTTTGGAACTTTGGAACACAACATTGTTGGAAACTTTGAATCATTGACCAATAAGTGAAGGACATATGAATAAATATCAATGAGAAATATAACATAACTAGCACCAAGATACCATTGGAACCATTGGACAATAATCCATGAACAAGAGACACAAGTATAGGCACTATTGGAATATTGGAATATAACCTTATTTGAACTTTCGGAACATTAACCATGAATATGAGAAATGAGATTCACAATTGATTATGACAATGACCCTAGATAATTGCATATGGGATACCTTAGTATATTTCGGAATAGAACTAGAGAAATGTCAATGTGAACACTATTGGCCGTAGAAAGATACGAACAAAGTAACCTTGCATACCTTGGATTCACAATACGAATAGACAACCTTAGATGCGTATACAATAATCCCGCTCCTTCTTTATGTGTCACTCTACAACATAAATACAATACGGAATTCACATTAACCACCAATTACTCTACAAATGCATGTAACATTAATGAGTCATATATGTGTCCTTAAACATGCCATTTCCCCTTGACAAAACCGTTGATCATACTATTATTCCAAAAATTCCATAATATTCCCAACATTGACCAATACATGAAAATCAATACATTTCACCACAATACTTCTCCTTTACCCTTTCTTATCCATCACACATCACAAATAATCCATCAAAGTACCTTAATACAACTCATAACACATATCGTCCAAAATCCCATAATTTCCACTTTTAGACAAAAACAAGTTTAGTACCAAAAATAACACCATACATGTTCATATTTTGTCCATACCATGCTTTTTCATCAAAGGCACAAGTCCTAATTCAAACTTGAATTGCATGGCTCCCAAATCTTAGACAAGAACACAAAATACCATGTCCACCATTTCCAAGCACAACCAACATGATCTACATACCTTCTCATGCATATAATATAGTATTCCATAAGCGTAATTACTTACCGAAGCTTGAAAATGAATGATCTTGCTCCAAGAAGTAGCTTAGGGTTCTTGAGAGTTGAGAGAAATTTTGGGAAATTTCTAGAGATATGTTGGGTGTTCCTTTGAATAAAATCAGATTTTTCCATGTATATATAGTCCCTCAAGTCTCCTTGGCATTAAATGCCATGTACAAATGGTCAAAGGTGAAGAATGGGTCATTTTTGGCCTAATTGGGCCATGCATTCTTTTCATTTTTGGGCCCTTTTTGGGCCCAATTCACTTAACCCGATAAAATCAATAATTTCTCATATTTATACGTATTACAACAATATTCCCACTCATAATATTCATATCCGTAGCTTCAATCCCAAGAACAAGTGATTCTAGCCACGTTTGGCTTATTTTGACCTTAGGGGTAAAATCGTCATTTTGACGCCAAATTCGTTCTCGAGAAATTTCTCATATAAATATCATATTTTACTCATTTCATATGTTTTGTAGAAGAGACGTGGCAAAAATCGGCTCAAAACGTCCCCGGATACCCTTGGGACTTAAGAAAATTTCCAACTTTGAAAAAGTGGGATTTCTAGCGTGGCACGCCCCTTGGCGCGCTAGCTCTCTGACCCTGGACTAAAAATTTTAGTCCAGAGCAGCGTGGCACGCTGCCTAACGCTCCCCTGCCTTAATTTTTGACAAAATTCGTTTTTTGACTTTTCTTCGCGGGCTTGGTTAGACACTTCAAATCCTATCCTTTAACTTACTTCTTAGCCTTAATATCCTTCGTTTAGAGGTCCTCTTAGCCTCATTTTGAACCCCACAATTGTGTCATGAAAATCACAAAACAACTCTTACGAAGGCTTTTGCACATATACGAGGCCAAATTTAATTTTGCTTATCCTTAACATTACCAAATACATACTCATAGGTCTCTACACCTAAGTAAACATTATTCAATGTCGTCAAGTAGGGTTAGGAAGGTACGGGGTGTTACATTCTTCCCCCCTTAGGAACATTCGTCCTCGAATGTTAACAATGTCGTTTCAATCAACAAATACATCGCTATGTTAACATGCATACACACAAACACTTAAGGCTCATGAATACTTACTTGTCATTGTTCCACCTCTGTAGTTTGAACTTCTTCATCCATTTGAAAGAGATAGGGGTACTTGGATTTCATCATCTATTCCGTTTCCCACGTGATCTCTTCTACTTGTTGATTCCTCCATAGGACTTTCACGGATGCTATGTATTTATTCCTTAATCTCTTTACTTGTCGATCTAGGATAGCAATGGGCACCTCTTCATAAGTGAGATCCTCTGTAACTTGAACATCCTCTACGGGAATAATACGAGACGGATCTCCTATGCATTTCCGAAGCATCGACACATGGAATACCGGATGGACTGACGAAAGGTCCTGGGGTAGTGCCAACTCATACGCAGCTTGCCCAAATCTTCTAATAACTTCATAGGGGCCTATGTAACGTGGACTCAATTTCTCTTTCTTTCCGAACCGCATTACCCCTTTCATCGGTGACACCTTTAAAAATACCCAATCACCTATGGCGAATTCAAGTCCTCTTCTTCTAACATCAGCATATGACTTGTGACGACTTTGAGCCGTTTGTAACCGTTGTTGGATAACTTTAACTTTCTCCATGGCTTGGTGAACAATATCTGGCCCAAGTAAAGCAGTTTCACCTGCTTCGAACCATCCAATTGGTGATCTACATTTCCTTCCATACAAGGCTTCATAAGGTGCCATTTTAATACTTGAATGGTAGCTATTGTTATACGCAAATTCAATAAGAGGCAAATGGTCATCCCAACTGCCTTGAAAATCTAACGTACAAGCTCGTAGCATATCTTCAAGTGTCTGAATAGTACGTTCGGCTTGTCCATCAGTCTGAGGATGGAAAGCCGTACTCAAATTCACCTGAGTACCTAAACTCCGCTGAAAAGATTTCCAGAAGTGCGCTGTGAACTGTGCTCCTCTGTCTGATATAATAGAAAGTGGAATACCATGCAATCGTACTATCTCTTTCACATACAACTTCGCATAATCCTCAGCTGTATAGGTCGTCTTGACCGGTAGAAAATGCGCTGATTTGGTAAGCCTGTCCAATATGACCCATATAGAATCAAACTTCCGCAATGTACGAGGCAAACCCGTAATAAAATCCATATTAATCATATCCCACTTCCAGACTGGAAGATTGATACATTGCATGTAACCTCCCGGTTTCTGATGTTCCACTTTCACTTGTTGACAATTTGGGCACTGCGCGACAAATTCTGCAATGTTCTTTTTCATGTTGCCCCACCAATACACTCCTTTCAATTCATGGTACATTTTAGTAGCACCCGGATGAATGGAATAGCGCGAATGGTGCGCCTCTGTCATTATTCGTGTCCTCAGCTCATCTATGTCCGGTACACATACTCTCCCTTAACATTGAAGTACCCCTTCCGGTGTCATATCAAATGCCTTGGTCAAATTCTGCTGCACATTCTCCTTTAGCTGCACTAAAATAGAATCCGCATACTGCTTCTCTTTCACTTCAGCTATCAAGGAGGATACTGCTGCATTCTGCACCATAACTCTATCATCGGAGGATTCAATAAGGCGAACTCCCAAGCTGGCTAATTGATTCAAATCTTTGATTATCTCACGCTTTTCATTCAACTGACCACTAGTGCTTTCGACTGCCTTACGGCTCAATGCATCAGCTATGACATTTGCTTTGCCTGGGTGATAAAGAATATCAATGTCATAATCTTTTAAAAGCTCTAACCACCTTCGTTGCCTCAAATTGAGTTCCTTTTGCTTGAAAAGATATTGCAAGCTTTTGTGATCCGTATAGATGTCAACATGAACCCCATATAAATAATGACGCCATATCTTTAAAGCAAAAACTACTGCTGCCAATTCAAGATCATGTGTGGGATAGTTTTTCTCATGTGGCCGCAACTGTCGTGAGGCATATGCTATCACCCTTCCATGCTGCATCAATACACATCCGAGACCAATCCCGGAAGCATCACAATACACTGCATAGCCTTCTGTACCTTCCGGAAGTACTAACACTGGGGTGGAAGTCAACTTATCTTTCAAGTTTTGGAAACCTCTTTCACATGCGTCATTCCATTGAAATTTAATTGCCTTATGAGTTAACGTTGTCAATGGTGCTGCAATAGAAGCAAACCCTTCTACAAATCTCCGGTAATAACCTGCCAAACCCAGAAAACTGCGAATCTCTATGGGTGTCGTAGGTCTTGGACAGTTTTTCACTGCTCCAATCTTTTGGGTATCAACCTGTAGACCTTCATCTGATACAATGTTACCCAAGAACGCGACTGATTTCAACCAAAACTCATATTTGGAGAATTTTGCATACAATTTACGCTCACGGAGGATTTGCAACACTTGCCGTAAGTGATAAGCATGGTCTTCTGGTGATCTTGAATAAACAAGGATGTCATCTATAAATACTGTCACAAACACGTCTAGGAATGGCTTAAACACCCTGTTCATCAAATCCATAAACACAGCCGGTGTATTTGTTAGCCCAAAGGACATAACTAAAAATTCATAGTGGCCATACCGTGTTCGAAAAGCTGTTTTGGGTACATCCTCCTCTCTAACTCTGACTTGATGGTATCCCGACCTCAAGTCAATTTTCGAAAAACATTTGACACCCTGTAACTGATCAAACAAATCATCAATGCGAGGAAGGGGGTATTTGTTCTTGATCGTTACTTTATTCAGTTGCCGATAGTCGATGCACATTCTCAAGGTGCCATCTTTCTTTCGCACAAATAATACCGGTGCACCCCACGGGGACATACTAGGCCTAATGAAGCCTTTATCCAGCAAATCTTTCAATTGCTCCTTCAATTCGCGCAATTCCGCTGGAGCCAATCTATACGGAGGGATAGAAATAGGCTGAGTGCCTGGAATCACATCAATGCCGAATTCCACTTCTCGTTCTGGGGGTAAACCTGGAAGATCCTCTAGAAATACATCAAGAAATTCGTTGACGATCGGTACATACTGTGGAGTTAATGGTTCCACATCATTATCTTTCACTCGTACCAGATGACATATGTATCCCTTGGCAATCATTTTCCTTGCTTTCAAATAAGAGATAAATCTTCCTCGTGGTGCCCCTACCTTACCCTGCCATTCTAGAACATTTTCCTGTGGAAAACAAAATTGTACCTTCTTGGCCCGACAATCTACCGTAGCATAACACGAAGCCAACCAATCCATTCCCATAATTACATCAAAATCCACCATGTCCAATTCAATGAGATCGGCCAATGTATCATGACCACACACAGTTACCACACAGTTACGATACACTCTCGTTGCAATAATATAGTCACCAACCGGTGTAGACACTTCAATTGATTTAATTAACAATTCCGGTGCCTTTGCAAATTTGGCAGCAACCAATGGAGTAACATAGGAAAATGTAGAACCTGGGTCAATTAGTGCATATACATTATGTGAGAATATGGATAATGTACCTGTGACAACATCAGGGGAAGCCTCTGAATTCTGGCGGTCCACTAAAGCATAAGTACGATTCTGGACCCCGCTAGTACTGGCTGCTCCTCTGGTCCCTCTACCACGGCCAATAGGCTGCACCCCTCGGCCCAGTGAAGGAACCGATGCTGATGATGCAACAGACGACCCAGCTGGCCGTGCTATACTACCCATGCTCCGCTGTGGACACTCTCTCGCTATATGTCCCGGCATACCACACCAAAAGCAGACATTCGTCCCTGTCCGACCTGTACCTGTGTGCATACGCCTGCAGTGCTGACACTGCTGACGAGGGAAACCTGCTGCCTGTGATCCATGAACCCCACTACTTTGCCCTGCTGAACCACCTCTAAACCCTCGAGACTGCGAATAAGCACCACCTGTAGAATAAGAGAACGACGGTCTAGGTGGTCTAGGAAACATGCGGGGCCTCGATCCTCCTTGGGACATCATAGGTGGTCCCATAGGTCTAGCCCTTTTGGACTGTCCCCTATCAAATTCATGTACCCTTCGTCTCTGTCTCTGATCTTCCATTTTCTGGGCGAAGGCTTGTATTCGAGCAATGTCCATGTCCCTATTCAAGGCCGCAATAGTGCAATCTCTTACCAAGTATGGCTCTAGTCTGTCCACGTATCTATGGACCCTGTCTATCATCGTAGCCACAACATTTGGCGCATATCGAGCCAAGGAATTAAATTGCAAACTATATTCCCTGACGCTTAGATTTCCCTGCCGAAGATTTAGGAATTGATCCGCACGTGCTTCACGGACCTCATAGGGCAAGTAATGATCAAGGAAGCCATCTTAAACTCTTCCCACGTAGGTGGGGTTGCATCAATATCACGGGATTTCTTCCAATCCTCGTACCACAATATTGCCTCTCCTTTCAACCTGTATGCAGCAAGCTCCACTGTCTCTACCCCTGTCACATTCATAACTTCCAATGCCCTCTGAATTTGATCCACGAAGTCCTGTGGATCTGCTTTTGGATCTGCCCCTGTGAAAATAGGAGGGTCCAGTTTCAAGAAATCCTGTGTTCTGTGACTTGCCATTCTAGCCGCATCATCATCATGTGCCATTGCACCAGCTCTTCCCTGGCTTTGTGCCGCCACTAACTGTGTCAACATCTGTACAGCATTCCTAAGATCCTGATCTGTGGCATTCGTCGGTGGTTCCACGGGTACTTTCCTTCTTCTCGGCTCTTCTGGAGCTGAAGAAGTAGAAGAAGCTCGCGTTGCGAACTCAGTTTCAGCCCCACCTTGATCAACTTGGTCAGGTGGTGGTCTACTTGTTCCTTCAGCAATTCTATCTATCAGCTTACTTTTACCTTTTCCTCTTCCTCTTCTAGTGTTCGGCATTTTGACTATACCAAAGAAAAATAAATACCAAGATCAGATACAATGCAACTGACAATATTGGCTCTATTGCACGATCTAGAATGAAGAAAAGAAACAACATCCTAAATGTCCCGTAGCCTCCTACTTATAAATGTGGTGCACAACACATCGATAAGTAAGACTCTACTCAGACACGGCTTTGTAGACCTCCTTAGACCGACTGCTCTGATACCACTTTTGTCACGCCCCGAATCCGATCGAGACATGATTGGCACCCGTAGCCGATAAGGCCCGAGAGAACCAACCTTTGCCTATGTTCAATCATTCACATGCATCTCATAATCATAACTACCATTGCATAAGAACATGGAAGACGAATAAAGGAGAACATGGGACATCTTTATACATACATATGAAACTTGGCCGTTGAGGCCATCCAGTCAAAACAACATATGTCTTTTACACTGATACACCCACATCGGTCTACAAAAGCCTCTAACAAGAGCATTGACCAAAACAAACCAAAAGTCGGGACGAGTCCCCGCTTTATACAACATGTACATCATCAAAACATATATCTACTATGACTCGGAGAAACCCCGAATTAACTGGAGCTCACCAAGGAACTGCTAACACTGGCAATCTACTGAGGAGGCCTACTGGGATCTGCGCCTGCAGCAAGTAAGGTAAATTCCCCGAGAGGGGTCAGTACGAAATAAGTACTGAGTATGCAAAGCTCAGATGAAACTATACAACACATGAATATTTCAATGAACTCAAAACATATGAATACTCAATGTGAATAAGTCACCATGTTGCATTTTGGAAACCATGTGGATTGCTTTCATTGCTTTCATTACTTTCTTTATCTCAATGCTCACTTGTCATTACATATGTCACAATGTACCCGGGCCCCGACTGATCAGTGGGTCTTTCATATCATATCATTGTGTTGGGATCGAGTCGAGCTAGGCTTACGCCCCTAGACTTGCCACCCATACATCAATGCATCGGGATCGAGTCGAGCTAGGCTTACGCCCCTAGACTTGCCACCCATAAATCCAAACCTCGGGATCGAGTCGAGCTAGGCTTACGCCCCTAGACTTGCCACCCGTACTTGATCATTGACCACATTTGCATTACTTTGAGATTGATACTTTGATAATCATAACATCACTTTGGAACTTTGGAACACAACATTGTTGGAAACTTTGAATCATTGACCAATAAGTGAAGGACATATGAATAAATATCAATGAGAAATATAACATAACTAGCACCAAGATACCATTGGAACCATTGGACAATAATCCATGAACAAGAGACACAAGTATAGGCACTATTGGAATATTGGAATATAACCTTATTTGAACTTTCGGAACATTAACCATGAATATGAGAAATGAGATTCACAATTGATTATGACAATGACCCTAGATAATTGCATATGGGATACCTTAGTATATTTCGGAATAGAACTAGAGAAATGTCAATGTGAACACTATTGGCCGTAGAAAGATACGAACAAAGTAACCTTGCATACCTTGGATTCACAATACGAATAGACAACCTTAGATGCGTATACAATAATCCCGCTCCTTCTTTATGTGTCACTCTACAACATAAATACAATACGGAATTCACATTAACCACCAATTACTCTACAAATGCATGTAACATTAATGAGTCATATATGTGTCCTTAAACATGCCATTTCCCCTTGACAAAACCGTTGATCATACTATTATTCCAAAAATTCCATAATATTCCCAACATTGACCAATACATGAAAATCAATACATTTCACCACAATACTTCTCCTTTACCCTTTCTTATCCATCACACATCACAAATAATCCATCAAAGTACCTTAATACAACTCATAACACATATCGTCCAAAATCCCATAATTTCCACTTTTAGACAAAAACAAGTTTAGTACCAAAAATAACACCATACATGTTCATATTTTGTCCATACCATGCTTTTTCATCAAAGGCACAAGTCCTAATTCAAACTTGAATTGCATGGCTCCCAAATCTTAGACAAGAACACAAAATACCATGTCCACCATTTCCAAGCACAACCAACATGATCTACATACCTTCTCATGCATATAATATAGTATTCCATAAGCGTAAGTACTTACCGAAGCTTGAAAATGAATGATCTTGCTCCAAGAAGTAGCTTAGGGTTCTTGAGAGTTGAGAGAAATTTTGAGAAATTTCTAGAGATATGTTGGGTGTTCCTTTGAATAAAATCAGATTTTTCCATGTATATATAGTCCCTCAAGTCTCCTTGGCATTAAATGCCATGTACAAATGGTCAAAGGTGAAGAATGGGTCATTTTTGGCCTAATTGGGCCATGCATTCTTTTCATTTTTGGGCCCTTTTTGGGCCCAATTCACTTAACCCGATAAAATCAATAATTTCTCATATTTATACGTATTACAACAATATTCCCACTCATAATATTCATATCCGTAGCTTCAATCCCAAGAACAAGTGATTCTAGCCACGTTTGGCTTATTTTGACCTTAGGGGTAAAATCGTCATTTTGACGCCAAATTCGTTCTCGAGAAATTTCTCATATAAATATCATATTTTACTCATTTCATATGTTTTGTAGAAGAGACGTGGCAAAAATCGGCTCAAAACGTCCCCGGATACCCTTGGGACTTAAGAAAATTTCCAACTTTGAAAAAGTGGGATTTCTAGCGTGGCACGCCCCTTGGCGCGCTAGCTCTCTGACCCTGGACTAAAAATTTTAGTCCAGAGCCGCGTGGCACGCTGCCTAACGCTCCCCTGCCTTAATTTTTGACAAAATTCGTTTTTCGACTTTTCTTCGCGGGCTTGGTTAGACACTTCAAATCCTATCCTTTAACTTACTTCTTAGCCTTAATATCCTTCGTTTAGAGGTCCTCTTAGCCTCATTTTGAACCCCACAATTGTGTCATGAAAATCACAAAACAACTCTTACGAAGGCTTTTGCACATATACGAGGCCAAATTCAATTTTGCTTATCCTTAACATTACCAAAGACATACTCATAGGTCTCTACACCTAAGTAAACATTATTCAATGTCGTCAAGTAGGGTTAGGAAGGTACGGGGTGTTACAATATTGATGCTCAAAGTGATTATGAAGCACCAATGAGGCCAATTAGGCCACCCATGGTAATCGAGGACACAGAAATATTTTAAGTTTGATATTCTTTTTTTCAGTTGTATATGACAGGATTCAACTTTATGTTGACAGTGATGATGTTGAATATTTTCAGTTCTGAGTTGTTATTTCTCAGGTTTATTTTGACAATGTTTTAGAATACTGAAAGTTATGTTTTTATAGTTGTCACAACTGTATTTTGAATGGTACTATATGAAATTGAATGGAAAGTTTCAGTTGTAGTAATAGTTGTGTTGTTTTCAATTTTAAATATGTACTTTTTAATTGACTGTGCAGGTCTGTATAGTTGGGTATGTATGTTTATTTTTTTTGCAAATACAGATCCAAATACATATGTAACTGCATATGTATTTTTAAGTCATTGTCAAGGTTGTGTGTGTATATGTATTTTTTACAAATACTCTTGCAAATACATATGTAGCTGCATATGTTTTTTTAAGTGATTGTGTATGCTTGCAGACTTGTGTATGTATATGTATTTTTGTAAATACATGTATACAATTTGAATATATATTTTAGCAACAGAAAGCATAAATTCAGTACAAATTTAGCAAACAATACAGAGTTATGAAATGCGACAATAAAGTTTGAAATGAAGATAACAAAATAACAAATGCATCATCTACGATATTTCCTACACGAACGCCTATTGTGTCCTTCAAAACCACAAGCACTACATGAATTTATGCTTTTCTTCCCAAACATATGCCTTCCTGATTTCCCACGATCTTTCTTCAGAAGTCTGCTAGGAGGTCTCTTGTATTTTGGGGGCAGTACTACCTCAAGTTGTACACTCTCTGATATTATCCAATCATCTTTGTGTGGTAAAGGATAGATTGGAACATCATATGTTCTCAATACAGTTTTTGGCTTGTACAAGTCAGAGCAGTATGAACCAATAGTAAAATTCTTGCTATGCAAGACTGCACAAGCATGTGAACATGGTATCTCATCCAACTGGAATGCCAAAAAAGTACATGTTCTATTCTTTATGCAAACTATGAAATGCTTTTCTTTGTCGTGTACTGTGTAGACATACTCTGTGGCTGGTACAACCTGAATATTTTTTAACAAATACAATTAATAAAACTGATAATATATATTCAAATACATATAGGTGTAGACAAAAAATACAATGACAAATAAAAATAATTGTAGTCACTTATTCCAGTAAATACATACAACTATCAAATTACAGCTAACAAATACATTTGCAGAATGTAAAGTTAAAGTAAATACATACCGTCATACGTTTACACTCTGCCTTATTATCATTTAGTATATCATTAAACTTCCCAATTAATGTTGTGAATGTGTATGATGCCTCTTTTCGATTTTCACAACTCCATCTACCAAACATCAACCTAACTTCCTCTAGAAAATTGAATATGGATAGTTCTCGAGTGGATACAAGTGTTGCATTTATTGACTCAGAAATGTTTGATGTCAAAGTCTAGCCCCTATGAACCGGTGCATTTGACCTAGCCCATTTTCATAACCCGCTAATTCCAAATAATTCTTCACTCTAACATCAACTGCCTCTACCTTTTCCATTAGATTGTGAAATTCACACTTTGAATATGATTTGGACATTGTATAAAAGGTCTCTGACAAGGTATCATGTGACTTTCTGAATCTTTTTTTCACATTCCCCCATAAATGCCACATGCATGCATAATGAGGTACATATGCAAAAACTCTAGAAACAGCCTTTACGATGTTATCATTCCGATCAGAAACAACACACATGTGTTCTCTTTGGCCATATGCTTCTTTGAATTGCTCAAAGAACCATGTCCAAGAAGCATCATTTTCTGAATCAAGAACACCATACGCTAAAGGAAAAATATGCCCTGCATATACAAATACATTTTACACCAAGGTATGTACAATTCACATATACAAATACATTTAAATATGCATGTAGTACTACTGTATCTTACCCGCGCCATCCATAGTGCAAGCAGCTACAAATGTCCCAGTGTACATCCCTCTTAGATGACTACCATCAACAACTAGGACAGGTCTACAATTCTCTGACCCTTTAATGAATGCACGGAGATATATAAATACATATAAGAACTCATTTTCAGTATTTTTCTTCATTCTTATATGTGAACCAAGGTAAGTAGACTCCAATATATACAAGTATCCTGGTAATTTGTCATAAGATACTGAAGGTTTCCCCTTAATTTCTCTAACGCTCTATCCTTGGCCCTCCAACACAAACTGTATGTCAAATCAACACCCAATGCTTCCTTTATGTCAGCTTTGATCTCAGTTGCGCTGTATTTTCTTTTGTGATTTTTAAATTTTGGTTTAACAATACCACCAATCAACATACTTGTTGCATACATCGTAGGATACACCTTGTCTTTTAGGGGGGAAGTATGTTTTGGAATGAACTCTCTAACTCTAAACACCCCACATTCTATTATAGCCGAGGCGTGAAAGAAGAAACTACAATTACCAGATGCACACAATAGTGTATAACTGTACCAGAAATAAATACATTCAAATACAGTTAACCAACTATTAAACATCATAAGCATTGAAAAATTCACTTACCAGGTCTTACTGGACCTTTTGGATTGTGTTTGAAACATCTCCCTAATTGTATAATCCTTCATGACAGACTTTAAGATTTTTTTTGTAAGGTATACCTGGTCGAACTCAACAAACTTATGATGCGGGTCTGAGATAATCATACAAGTCTTATCCATCTCAAATACATCTATAGGTTTCACATTATCAGTAACCATTAACGCACAGTCAGTAGATGTATTTACCCCTTCAATGCAATTGAATCCGACACTCATACTTTCACCATCAACCACTGATGAACTTGCTAATTTGCTGACAACAGGTTTGTCCAAAATACTAACATACAAAGGCAAAGAATTTATCTCCTTTATCTCGTTCTTTTGCAAAATATACACCTTCACACCCATGTCATTATGTATATGTATTTGTCTTGTACTGACTGTGATTTTATATTCAATTTTGATATTTTTACTACTTAAATCTACATTAATATGAGATGTCAATATATCGTATAGGTGGTTGTATGATGTATTTATGCTCAACAATATAGAATCTATGATGTATCCATCACAGTTTTGTTCAGGTGTCCATTTTTCAGAGTGCTTCACAAGAACAGGGATGCTTGACATTGCCAATCTCCAGTTCATCACAAACAACATATTTAATCAATCAAAATATTCAACTACATTCAAATACATATGTTAAATTTTAAATGAGATTTGAATTTTTTTGAACATAACAAGTTGTATTTCGAACAAAATGCATAAACAAACTTTTCTCACAGATTTAACTACTAGAATTACAAATTCAAGTCAAGTACATTCAAAATACGTATATTCAATTTCACTCGAACTTGAATTTGTTTTAACATAACAAGCTGTATTTTGAATAAAACACATAAACAAACTTTTCTCACAGATTTAACTAATATAATTACGAAATCAATTCAACTACATTCAAAATACATATATTCAATTTCACTTGGACTTGAATTTTTAACATAACAAGTTGTAGTTTGAACAAAATACATAAACAAACTTTTCTCACAAATTAACTAATAGAATTACGAAATCAAAGATGTCAGAATTTCACCAGAAAACAAAATACAGATCAAAGACGTCAGAATTTCATCGAAATACACAATACAGATCAAAGACGCCAAAATTTCACCGAAATGCACAATACAGATCAAAGACGCCAGAATTTCACAAGAATACAAAATACAAATCAAAGACGTCAGAATTTCAACGAAATACACAATACAGATCAAAGACGCCAGAATTTCGCATAACATTATCAACAACTAAATTCTGTAATGATTTGAATTTGATAGATGAAACTATAATTGATTTTGAAGCTACTGAAACGAAAAAAAAATTGACTGGTAATTTTTTTTTGGAATTTGAATGCAGCGTATTTCGCATACCTGTATCAGTAACTAAACTCTGTAATGATTTGAATTTGATAGATGAAATTATTATTGATTTTGAAGCTGATGAAAGGAAAAAAAAATTGACTGATAAAATCTTTTTTGAATTTGAATTGAGCGTATTCATTTTCATGTTTTCAGTTGAATAAACATCCTTTATGGAAATAGAATCTTCAATTTAAAATGGATGCGTGATTTTAGTGGTCAGAATATTCCATTCCTTTTTTATCTCAACTGTCTGGTAAAATAAACGTGAAGTTCATAGATTTGTATATGTATTTGTCAACAGAAATATTTCTCAAATACAAAATACAGGTTGCTATTTAGGGTAATTATCAACTTGTTGCTATGAATCGCTCAATTAATGACTTAAGTTTGCTATTTCTGAAGTTTTCCCAATAATAACTACTAAAAATAACTAATTTCACTCTATGAAATGTTAGTAAATCTCAAAATTGCCTTCTAAAGTAACCTAAAATAATGTACCATAATCTGGTTTTCGATCATGAAAATTGAGTAGAATAATTTCAAACATCGTTTTATTATCTTGTTGATATAACTTCATTACATCTAATATTACAAATAAATGAAAATATTTTTTCTTAAAAAAAATATGAATAAAGAACGATCAATTGTTAATGGAAAAAATATTACAAAGCCTTTGCAGATTCGACAGTTGTCCTCACGCGGGACAACTGAACGTCAAGTTCATACATCTCATCTTCCATTCGATTGCCAATTTTTAAGTCATCAAGTGCTCTCTTCTTACGAGTCTTAATTTCGTCACCACTATTACTTGGTGATGTTGATTTCTTCTTCTTAATTCTCTTTCTACCCTCATTATCACCCACAAGCAGCAACTTAAATCCATCCACCAAATCTTGATTTTCATTACCAAAGATTTTTGCAATTGCTTTATAAGCATCCTTATTAGAAATTTTACCTTGTGTCAATGCCCTGATGGTCTTCAAGTATGCCTGAATAATAACGCGCTCATCACCGAAGTGTTTCAGCACTTTGTTCATAAAATCAATGCAAGATTTCAATATTTTAATGTCTGGACTAATAACATTCTTCTTTCAGGACTGCCGAGACTGCAATAAAGTAATGATGCTCGGAACTCCGGAGGCAAGAAAACAAGATAACCCATTAATAAATTCCAATTCCACCACGGCAGCATGAACATCCATTTTTTTAGTTGAATAACTACCATACTATCTATCTATTAGAATACTGCTGATTCTAGTCCACTCATTTCATTTAAGACATGAAACTGGAATCTTTTTCATTTTATTTCGTCAATTTTGGATGACTTGCCAGAATTGGCCAAAAATTTGTGGATGTCAATGAACACGACGTATGAAAGAGTTGGTGGCAGCCGTAACACCAGCAATTTCCATAGTTGATTCTTTGTAAAAGAAAAGAAGAAGGGTTTAGGAGAGATATGTGTGAAATTAAATGCTTTGATACTTTTGAGAGGGATTTATAAATATGTGAGTTACGTGAGCAACAAGCATGTGTGAGTTTCCCCAATGGAAATAGGATTTAAAATAGCATTAATTGATATTGTGTAGTCCAGACCTAGTTCTATTTAACGCAGCAACGATTTGCAAAAATGATTTTAAAAAACAGTAACCTAAACACATATGTTGTAAGTATAGGCATGTTCCGTAGAATGTCACATGTTAGTACTTACCCTTTAATAATGTGGTCGACGATGCCACATAGAAAGTTAAAATTAATCAATTACCAAAAAAAAACATTCATTTTGAAACAAATTAAAAAATAATTAAACAATGACAAAAAAACCATTCCCTACCACAACGGTACTTGTACTGTCTAGTGTTTCCTCTGGCCTATATTACTGGTCATATATTTTTGTGGGTAGGTAAGCAAAGGATAAAAACAGGTCTAATCGAAGAAATGCCTATATCATTTTCTAAACTCAATATTCTTTATTTCGCTTTGCAAACACACTGGGCAAGTCCTAGATATCAATATGAAAATATGGAATATCACAAACACCTAACACTCATGTCACATGTTCAACTCAAGAAGGATCTATATAGACTCTCAATCAAGCAACAACAAGAGTTCATGTTTACGCCAAAATCACATAAGAGTCAAGTTAATGAGCCTAGATGTCTCAAAAGAAGTCATTCGATTTTCACAGCATACTTTTGAATTTAAAACCAGCTTGCCTCAATCAATCATGTGTAGCACCTAACAAGAGCACCTGACATTCAATCAGTGAAGGGTTCCATGATTCCTAATGACTAATTTTTCCTCAAGACAGTCGTCATCCATCCATTGTCAAGAAAAGTCCCTAACTATGACCCAAAAATAAAAATTTACTCCTAAAAAATGAAAAAGAATAGTCGGTTCAAAGGGCCTACCCTCGAAAAAGAACCGAAAAGAAAAAGTAAGGGGTGGGTGAAGTGTGACTCTACTAAAGAACTAAATAAAAAAACTAAAACCAACTAAAACTATTATAAACTAAAGAACCAAAAGAAAATCTTTTTGTCTTTTTGAACTTTTTCAATTTTTCTATTACTCCCTCCGTTTTAAAAAGAATGACCTACTTTCTTTTTTAGTCCGTTTCAAAAAGAATGACTCTTTCCTCTTTTGGCAATACTTTAATTTCAACTTTTCACGTGGCATGTTTAAGACCGAAGGATTAAAGGGTATTTTGGTACATTTGACTTAACTTTAATTTAAGACCACAAGATTCAAAAGTCTTCTTTATTTTCTTAAACTCTGTGTCAAGTCAAAACAAGTCATTCTTTTTTAAACGGAGGGAGTATTTTTTTTATGCAAGTAGTTAAAGAAGTCAGGGGCGGATCCAAGGGGTTGGGTGGTGGGTTCCCGGGAACCCAATAAATTTCATGCGAATCTTGTATTTATATTGAGAAATCTAGTAAATATATAAAAATTATAAGTTGGGAACCCATAAAAAAAATGTGTTATTGATCTAGTGGAACAAAGGGACATGTTAAAGTTTTGATGTCCTCTTAGTTGTGGGTTTGAATCCCCTTAGCTACTAGTTGGTTTTATTTTTATCTAATGTGGGGAACCCACAAACTTTAAATCCTAGATCCGCCTCAGAAAGAAATAACAAAGAACCCACTATAGCATACTGCGGTAGTTGCTTCAGAAACTGCGATAATTATTGCAACAACTACAGTAATTGATGCAACAATTATTATAGTTGTTGCATCAATTATCACAATTTCTGTAGCAACTACCACAGTTGCTGCAGCAACTTCAACAGCTGCTTACTGTTTGAGCAGAAAGTGTAGTGGACGAGGAGTCAGAGAAGAAGAAGATAGTTATAGCGGAGGAGGAGGTGGTAGTGCTGGTGGTGTAGGAGTAGGAAATGTGTTGGTGGTAGAGGAAGGAGAGGAATAGGTGGTGGTGTAAGAGGAGGAAGTGGTGGAGGAGGAGGAAAATAAGGAGGTATTAATGGTAGCGAAGAGAAGCTGGTGGCGGCGACGGCAGAAGAGCTGTGGAGGGGGTGGGGCGGGGAAAATAGGGCCTTTCTAATAATTAAACTTGGGGGTTTTAAAATTAGTGTCATTAACACTAATCTTAAAATTGTCTCATCTACTCAATAATTAGTGTCACTCTTTTTATGTTTTGAAACTTTTTTGTCACCCTTAATTAATTTTCCCTGATTTCCCCAAGCCAAGAGTATTGAACAAAAATAGGGCCATCAAATTTATACATGTCCCCAAATCACACAAATCTTGTATCAACTCACTTTCACCAACTTGTATTGGGAGGGTAAAACTCTCAGGTCTTTGAGCTTCTTGGGAAGTTTGCTCATCACCCAAGACTTCACTCCTCAATGAGTGCCACAGTCTCCAAATCTACAAGCAACTTCTTGTTTGTTACCACATCCTTCATAGATTTAGCATATTAGGCATTTCCTGCAAAACATCAAGTAATGGAAGATTTATATATAGTTCTCTGAATATGTCAAAGAACTTCTTGAAATATGCATTCTCTTTGCTTTTTTGGAGCCTTGAGGGAATAGTAGTGGCAGTCTCTTCTTTTCTGCTGGCTTAACCACATTCTCTGTAGTTGTCTTCTTGAAAACCTTCTCTATAGCCAGGCTCGGTCTAGTCAACTCATCTTGTACCTCATGATTTTTCTGCTTGTGAGGTACTTCATCCAATTCTTTGCCACTCCTTAAGGTGATTGTCATTACTTGCCTCGGATTTAGTTCAGTGTTACTTGGCAAACCCCTCTAACCTTGTATTTTGAGCTTCTACTAAGTGATCCATTTGCTTATCTAGATTCTTTTGGGTAAGTTACTGATTCTTTATACATGCAAGCATTTATACCTGATCAGCTGTCATTTATGCTTGGTTGGCCATGATTTTTTTAGCTTCTTCTTTATATTACTTCTCTGAGCCTATTGCTGAAAGTTTTGACTCTGCCCTTGGTTGCCTCCCTATAAAACGTTGGGCTGATTCTTCCAGTTGCAATTGTAGGTGTTACCAAAGTTTTGATTCCTTTCTGTGCGCATTACCCACAAAATTAACTGACTCTGGATTTGCTCCACACAAGTCTGCAGAATGACCAGTACCTCCATAGACACCAAGACTGAACTAGGTGAACTGCATTCACTGGGGCATAAGTCTGAGCTACATTCAATTTATTAAATTGGGTCAACTTATTACCTGTAGCCTTTTTTACCATACTAGATGCATCACCATGCCACTCTAGATTACCCTGTGCAATACAATTCAAAAGAGTGTATAGCTCATCATACATCTTCTTTGGAGCTTGACCACCTGCAGCTGAATCTAACAAAATATTTGCATCTTCACGACTTTTAACAAAAGTATGTACCAGCACATCATTCGCCTGCTGGTGATGTGGGTAATCTCTAAGAATACATTTGGGAAAAAAAAATTTAGAAAAACAAGCTCCTTCAAAATAAGTAGTGTGGTGGTTAGACTAACATTATTATTTGGGGTGGAGTGTTGGCTAGTTAAATACTCTCAGATTTAGAAGATGCATGTGGCATAGATGATAATGTTGAGGTGGTGTGAGCACATTAAGTGCGATAAGATTAGAAATGAGGTTATTAGGGATAAGATGGGAGTGGCATCCGTAGTGGATAAGATGAGAGAAGTGAGATTGAGATGGTCTGTACATGTGAAGAGGCGAGCTGCAGATGTGCCAGTGATGAAGTACAAGAGGTTGAATATAGTAGGTATGCAGAGAGGTAGAGGTAGAACGAAGAAGTATTAGGGAGAAATAATTGGACAGGACATGACACAACTTCAGCTTATCTAGGACATGACCTTAGATAAGAGAGCGTATGTAACACCCCGTACCTTCCTAACCCTACTTGACGACATTGAATAATGTTTACATAGGTGTCGAGAGCTACAAGCATGTATTTGGTAATGTTAATGATGAGGAAAATTTGAGTTTGGCCTCGTAGATGTGATTAAACCTTCGTAAGAGTTGTTTTGTGATTTTCGTGGCGCATTTGTGGGGTTCAAAATGAGTCTAAGAGGACCTCTAAACAAAGGATATTAAGTTTAAGAAGTAAGTTAAAGGATAGGACTTGAAGTATCTAACTAAACCCGCGAAGAGAAGTCGAAAAACGAATTTTTTTTCAAAAAATAAGGTAGGGGCGCGATGGGGAGCGTGCCATGCCGCTTTGGGCCAAATTTTTGTGCCCAGAGGCAGTAAGTTGGCACTCCCAAGGGCGTGCCACGCTGGGTTTTCCACTTTTTTCGAAAGTTGGAAATTTCTAAGTCCCAAGGGTATTCGGGGTCGTATTGAGCCTATCTTTTCCACGTTTATTCTACAACCACAAGTATATACATGAAATGAATGAAATATCATATTGGTATGATAAAATTACTCGAGAACGAATTTGGAGTCAAAATGACAGTTTTGCCCTTAAGGTCAAAATAAGACAAACGTGGCTAGAATCACTTATTTTTGGGATTGAGGCTACGGATATGAATAGAATGAGTGGGAATATGATTGTAATATGTATAAGACGACTTAAACATGAGAAATTATTGATTTATTGGTTAAGTGACTTGGGCTCAATAAAAGCCCAAAATAAGGCAAAATACATGGGTCACATGATCCAATCTTCTATTGACCAAGTCAAATGAAGCCTTAAATGCCAAGGATGACTAAGGATGGACCCAAGGTGTAACATCCCGTACCTTTTCGACCTATGTGATGATGTTGAACAATGGTTACTTAAGTTTCGAGACGCTATGAGTATGTATTTTGTAAGGTTGGTGATGAAAAAAAAAATTAATTAATTCGAGCCTCGTACATGTGATTAGATTTTAGTCGGAGATGTCTTGTGTAATACCCCATACATTTCCAACCTCATTTGGTACCTTGGAGTCATGTTTACTTTATGATTAAGGTCACTACGTAAGTATTTTGTAGTGTTTTGATAGGGTATTGGATGATATGCAAGTGTTAGAAAAAAATGGCTGAAAAATCCAGCAGGCCACTGATTCAGAGAACCTTCAATTCCTGCGCCACTGCTGCAAAGCAAGGCAGTGGCGCAAGGCACAACATAATTGGCCTTTCCGAGCTCGTTTTGCGACGAAATGCAACGACGATTCTTCCATGGTTTCTTTTGATTCCTTGGAGTTCCTTTAGCATTGTTAAGGCTTCAAATACCTCGATACACTACTACATACTCCTACATGATCAAACCATGGAATACAAGAATTTACCAAAATGTTCAAAGAAGCCATAGGTGACTAGAATTCCTATTTTTGCGATTGAGGCTACGAATGAAAATCTCATAAGTAAATATTGTCGTGGCATTATGAAATTATTTAAACATGAGATATATGATGGATTATACATGAGAATTGGTGGGCTAGGATAATATGTGTTAATGGGCCAATTTGAGGCCCAAAATGGGATAAAATGCAAGGCCCAAAGGGGAAACAAAAGACCCATTCTTCCATTGACCAAATGGACATGGAATTTAATTCCAAAGAAGACTTGAGGGCCTATATATATGTGGAAGAATCAGATTTTTATTCCAAAAGACACACATCACTTTTCTAGAATTTTCAAGATAATTCCCTTTTGGCTTTGCAAACCCTAAGTCATCTTTTGGACAAGATCAACATATTCCAAGCCTTGGTAAGTATTTATTTTCATGGATTAATATCTTATATGCATAAAAGAATATGTATATCATGTTGGTTGTGCTTGGAAAAGTTGGTCATAGAACTTGGTGAGTTTGTATGAGATTTGTGGTATATGGAATTCAAGTGTGAATTAGGCCTTGTGCCTTTGATGAAAAAGCATGGTATGGACAAAATATGAACATGTATGGTGTTATATTTGGTATAAAACTTGTTCTTTTCTAAAAGTGGGAATTTTGGGATTTTGGCCGATATGTGTTATGAGTTGAATTAAGGTGCTTTGATGGATTATTTGTGATGTGTTATGGATAAGAAAGTGTAAAGGAGAAGTATTGTGGTGAAATGTATTGATTTTCATGTATTGGTCAATGTTGGGAATATTATGGAATTTTTGGAATAATAGTATGATCAATGGTTTTGTCAAAGGGAAATGACATGTTGAAAGCCAAACATGTAATTCATTGACATGGTATGCATTTGTAAAGTAATTGGTGGTTAATATGAATTTCGTTATGTATTTGTAGACACATAAAGAAGGAGTGGGATTATTGTCTACGCATCTAAGGTTGTAGATTCGTATTGCGAATCCAAGGTATGCAAGGTTATTTTGTCCGTATCTTTCTACGGCCAATAGTGTTCACAATTGACATTTCTTTAGTTCTATTCCGAAATGTACCAAGGTATCCCATATGCACTTATTTATGGTCATTGTCATATATTTCCTACTCATTGATCAATTGTGAATCTCATTTCTCATATTCATGATTAATGTTCCGAAAGTTCAAAGAAGGCTATGTTCCAATATTCCAATAGTGCCTATACTTGTGTCTCTTGTTCATGGCTTCTTGTCCAATGGTTCCAATAGTATCATGGTGCTAGTGATGTTATATTTCTCATTGATATTTGTTCACATATTCTTCACTTATTGGTCAATGATGCAAAGTTTCCAACAATGTTGTGTTCCAAAGTTCCAAAGTGATGTTATGATTATCAAAGTATCAATCTCAAAGTAATGATCAAAGTAATGCAAATGTGGTCAATGATCAAGTACGGGTGGCAAGTCTAGGGGCGTAAGCCTAGCTCGACTCGATCCCGAGATATGGATTTATGGGTGGCAAGTCTAGGGGCGTAAGCCTAGCTCGACTCGATCCCAAGGGTGGCAAGTCTAGGGGCATAAGCCTAGCTCGACTCGATCCCTATATGATGATATGAAAGACCCACTGATCAGTCGGGGCCCGGGTACATTGTGATATATGTGATAACAAGTGAGCATTGAGATAAAGAAAGTAATGAAAGCAATGAAAGCAATCCACATGGTTTCCAAAATGCAACATGGTGACTTATTCACATTGAGTATCCATATGTTTTGAGTTCATTGACATATTCCTTGACATATTCATGTGTTGTATAGTTTCATCTGAGCCTTGCATACTCAGTACTTATTTCGTACTGACCCCTCTCGGGGAATTTACCTTACTTGCTGCAGGCGCAGGTCCCAGTAGGCCTCCTCAGTAGATTGCCAGTGTTAGCGGCTCTTTGGTGAGCTCCAGCTCATTCGGGGCTTCTCCGAGTCAAAGTATATATGTTTTGGTATTGTACATGTTGTATAAAGCGGGGACTTGTCCCGACTTATGGTTCATTTTGGTCAATGCTCTTGTTAGAGGCTTTTGTAGACCGACGTGGGTGTACTAGTGTAAATGACACATGTTGTTTTGACTGGATGGCCTCAACGGCCAAGTTTCATATGTATGCCTAAATATGTCCCTTGTTCTCCTTTATTCGTATTTCATAATATTATGCAATGGTGGTTATGAATATTATATGCATATAATTGAGCATAGGCAAAGGTTGGTTCTCTCGGGCCTTATCGGCTACGGGTGCCAATCATGTCTCGATGGGATTCGAGGCGTGACACAAGGACTATAAAGAGACCCAAAAATCAGATTTTATTCACTTATAACTCTCATGTTCTTTTAGATATTTTCTCCAAACTTCTCCAACATTCTCTCAAACCCTAAAGAACTCAAAGACAATTTTGGATCAAGATCATCACTTTTCAAGCTTGGGTAAGTGATTATTGTTATGGATTAATATATTATATGCATTTGTAGAGTAGTTGGTGGTTAATGTCAATTTCGTTATGTATTTGTGATGTAGAGTGACACATAAAGGAGGAGCGGGACTATTGTGTGCACGTCTAAGGTTGTTTATTCGTATTGAGAGTACAAGGTATGTAAGGTTACTCTGTCTGTATCATTATGCGGTAAATAGTATTCATGTTAACATCTCACTAGTCCTATTCCGAAATGAGTTAAGGTATTCTATATCCGGTTATCCATAGTCATTGTCATATATTTCCTACTCATTGAACATTGGTGAATCTCATGTCTCATATTCATGGTTAATGTTCCAAGGTTCCAATAGTGATTATACTTATGTCTCTTGTTCATGGAATACTGTCCAATGGTTTCCTTGGTGTTATAGTTCTAATAATGTTATGTTGCCAAGTTAGTCACATGACTCTTACTCATTGGTTAATGATCCAAAGCTTCATATCAAGTTGTGAATATCATGGTATCAATCTCAAAGTAATAAACAAAGTAATGCATATGTGGTCAATGATCAAGTAAGGGTGGCAGCTTTGGGGGCAAAATGCCTAGCTCAAGCCGATCCCAAATCAGGGGACAGTCCTAGGGGCATAAGCCAAGCTTGGACCGATCCTAACAGGGGGCAGCTCTAGGGGTAATAACCTAGCTCGAGCCAAACCTGAAATGTTGTATGGGTGGCAGCTCTAGAGGTACTAACCTAGCTCGAGCCAATCCCGATATATACATTGATTCATAGTGTGGCAGCTCTAGAGGCATAAGCCTAGCTCGAGCCGATCCCAACATAACATGATGTTATGTTTAAAACCCACTGGTCAGTCGGGGCCCGGTATCACAGGTCAAAGGCAAATATGAATAATCATCGAATCTTAAGATACAAGAAAAGTACTGAAAGCAATATACATGATCTCCAAAGTACAGAATAGTGACTCATCTACATTGTGACTTATCTATATTGGTTATGCATTTGGACTTGAGTTCTTTGACATACCTACATATCTCACAAGTTTCATATGGCCTTACATACTCAGTACATTCTTCGTACTGACCCCTCTTAGGGTATTTACCTTACTTGCTGCAGGCGCAGGTACTAGTCGGCCTCCACAGTAGGATTGCCAGTTGTTGCAGATCTTTGGTGAGCTCCAGTTAGTTCGGGGCTTCTCCGAGTCACTATTGTACATATGTTTTGGCGTTGTGCATATTGTATAAAGCGGGGACTTATCCCGACTTTTAGTTCATTTTGGTCAATGCATTTGCTAGAGGCTTTTGTAGACGGTTGTGGGTGTATAAATGTAAGAAGTATATGTCGATTTTGACTTGGTGGCCTCAACGGCCAAGTTTCGCATATGTGAATATATATATATATATATATATATATCATGTTCCATGATTCCATTGTCGATATCCAAATTTATTATGTGATTATGGATTTCTCATAGTATGTACATAATTGAATAGAGGCAAAGCTTGGTTCTCTCGGGCCTTGTCGGCTATGGGTGTCAATCCGTCCCGATGGGATTCGGGGCCTGACAGCGTAGAGGATGTATATTAGAGAATAAGGCTAGTCAAGTAGGAGTATTGTGGGTGTTTGTCGTGTACTAGCGGTAGTATGGTAGTTTAGGATTTAGCCGTAAATGTTAAGGTGGAGTTGTTCTATGCTTGTGATATCTATCATAGTCTGTTGTTTATGGTGTTTTGACTATTTCACTTGTTTGTTGTTACTATTATTTATTTTTTATAGACCTTGCACTATTCCCTTATTAGTTTTTATATTTTCTTCATTGTTTCTTTCTTTTTTGCACCTGAATTTGTTGCACTTGAGCTGAGGGTCTTTCAAAACAACCTCTCTACTTCTCCGAGGTAGTGGTAAGGTCTGCATACACTCTACCCTCCCCAGACCTCACTTGTGGGATTTCACTAGGTATATTATTGTTGTAAGCTCCTTCAAAATAAGGAAAATGATTTCCTTAATGAAAGTAGGGAAAACAAGTAGAAATACCACCACAAACCCAAACCCCATTTTTTAAAAATAAAATAATATATTTTTTCAAAAAAAATTTCTACCTACCCCTCCCTCCCAACCCACCCAGTACAAACCCCCTGCCCTCCCCTCTCCCATCACAGCATATATCACTCTACCTTACCTATTTTTATTGTTTTGTATATACACATACTTTTAGGATAATAGTATGAATTTGTATGCCGAACAAAAAAAATAAGCAAGAAACAACTTATTTCTAGAAATGTTTTCTTAGATAATCTATTCCATGAAAAAAAAATTCCTCCACGCAGAACACACCCTAAATTCTATAACTTTTAATGTCAATTGTACTGAACTCAGAAGTAGTATACATTGAGTATACATTGGCAAGACGATGACCGCTATAAACTATTACGGCTATCCGACTAAAAATATTATTACTGACTCAGTCATGTTGTGATCTTATACACTAGACCGCCCATGCTCGCACATTCTTTCGTGCCATAATGGAATGACACCTTTAGTTATGTTGTACCTTGACCTGAAAATTAGTAGACTTCAATTTGATTCCAAACAGATAACAAAGAAACAATCAACATCATTTTATCACAATTGCACTATAGGCAGGGGCGGAGCTAGATTGTGGCATACAGTTTTGATCTAATCAGTAGCTTTTGTTCAAATTTAGTTACTGTCATTAAATATGTATAAATTATTAATTTAGAATCGAGTAACTTAAAAATGAATTTTGAGCCCATAAATTTCAAATTCTGGCTCCGCCTCTTCTTGTAGCTATCTTCAGGCATAAAAGAGGAAATTGAATACCTAAGCAAATACAATTACTGAGAGTTTGATGGTTTCTGGTGAAGTTTTTAGATTTTAATATATCCATGCTCCAACATTTTAGTACTCCTTGAACTAGTTTATGCTCAAAAATCAAGTCTCCAGTCCCTTAAAACAAGCCAAGGCATTTAGAATGTCGTTGGATATTTAAAGGTGAGTTTTTAGATGTAGAAATAGCCTGTGCGACTCACCCAGAGAGCCTCGAGATGATCCCCACACCGCGGAGCTTCATGATGGAGCTCACTGTCTAACTTCCGCATTAGGGGCACGACGCACAGGGTGGTATGGCGCGATGAAAGGCTCGGCGGCGCACACCTCCTCCCCCAATATGATAGTTTTCAACTTTTGTTTTACGACTACGGGCACATTTCTCTCTTATCTTTCAGAACTGTCCATCCTATACTAAATACGCCTCAAATCGTCAAAATCTCTTATGCTTTCAAAACAAAACCCTTCCTTGTTCTCTCAAGCTCTAAACCTTCAAGTTTCAAGGAAGATCAAGCTAGGGCTCTAAAACTCAAAGGGTTTTTCTCCATAGTTCATCTCTGAGGTATGTAAGAGCAATACCCTTTGTGGAGGAACTCCTTCCTTCCTCAAAATTGAGTTTTATTTTCAGATTACGTTCATGGTTTGAAGTTAGGGTTTCAACATTTGATATTTCTATGCATTGTTCTTGGTCTTTGGTACAAATTAGTGAGTATCCTTTGAGTATTATTGTTAATTCCATGAGTAGAGTCTTTTCCTAATCTAAATCTTTTTATGGCATGACTACCGCTTTCCTCCATATAAAACTTATGAATCTTATTTACGTTATTGAAAGTCTATTTTATGTTGTCGTGAGATTGGTCCATAGTTACTGGAAAATATAGTTCATATTTACAAGTTCTTGAAAGATTGTGAAAACCCTCATGTATAATAGTATGTTTTGAAAAGAGAAAGAATATCGTATCTTGAAAGTTGAAGTTAAGTAAAGATATAAAGATTTAGAGCCAAGCCTCACAGAGATAAATATGTTCATAATACGATATTTTGAGTCAAGCATGGTTTTACGAAATTATTTAAAGACTTATACTATGAGCAAATATTACACTTTTGGGAGGATTATTTAGCACCAAGACAGGTATGAGTCCGAGGTCACATACCATAAAAGTACGTTGCCACTGTAGGATAGGATCGTCCCCAGTTAAAGCGAATCCTCTTTTAGCCTTCGGGCTCAGTTTTGGATCCATAAGTTATATTTTGTCTTATACCCTGGCAAGGGGTAGGATGGCTCTTCTCAATGTGGGCAAGACATTGGACTCCATGTTGCTCACATGATTTATGTCGGTTAAGAGAAACTCCCCCAACTTAAAAAGACTTAGTGTTTTCTCAACTTACTATTGATTATTTATGATAATTGTATTAAAGTTGTTTTATTACAGCATTTCAACCACTTACTTTCGGGTTTACGTTTCATGAAGTTGACTATTTAAGTTTTTACATGCTTTCAATGTTTTTGGATAACTCATTCATTGCATTATTTTAGTCCCAACAGCTTTGTAAGTTCAGTAAATCTTTTGTTCCACATCTCCTTATTCATGTCATTAGTTATGATTTAATCTAATTGTTTATTCAATTTCAGTTTCCAGTTAGTTCACATTCATCATTTCATTGCACTATCACATACCAATACATTCCAAGTATTGATCGCTCTTTTTGCGCTATATCGTTTCATGATGTAGATTCTAGCTTACAGACTCAGGGCCGCAGCCAAACGCTTCGCTAGACTTTTCAGTGTCAGCCTGTGGTGAGTCCTCCTTGCATCCAGAGGACTTGGTTATGTTCCTTCTCAGTATTAAACTTTTAGACAGTTAGTTAAATAAAGTTGTATCAGGGGCCTATCCCGGTTGACTTATTCAGTTCATGTTTAGAGGCTTCATTAGCCATATGTTACTTTCAGATTTTCAAGTTGTCTTTTAAAATGATTTTTAGTTCTGGATATTGAAACCAAGTGTTTATACCTTGTTTTTAGAAGTTTATTCCAAGCTTATTGTTGTCAGCTTCTGCAAAGTTTGAAAAGTAAAGTTTTATGAACACCTTGCCAGGCCAAGGGTCCGCTTGGGATCACTCGTGGTTCCAAGTACCAGTCACGTCCAGAGTGTAGGCTCGGGTCCAAACAAAATATGTACGAATTGTTAATTTAGAATCGAGTAACTTAAAAAAAGCTTGAATTTCGATCCCATAAATTTCAAATTCTGGCTTCGTCACTTCCTGTAACTATCTTCAGGCATAGAAAAGGAAAAACAATACCTAAGCAAATACAATTACTGAGAGGTTGGTGGTTTCTGGTGAAGTTGTTAGATTTTAATACATCCATGCTCCAACTTTTTTCTATTTCTTGACTTCAAATTAATTTACTACATATTTTGGTTTCCACATTGAGCTACTAATACCAAATACCTTATACTATCTCTTAATACAGAGAACAAAAACAATAAGCAAATGGCATCTACCTCCATCAATTTAACAAGAATATACCAAAACAGGCTTATCAGCTTGTGTATGTGGTAGCTGTTTAGCCTAAAATTAGCTTATTAATTAGGACAACCAGTTAAATTGGTAAGATAAAGGTCATGAGCAATGTGATTAGGCCCAATCCAGTTAATTCTTTGATAGTGTGAATGTAATATAAATAACGTAATGGAAATAGCAAAATAGACAATTGAAATGAAATAACTGAGAAAGGAAAAACTGATGAACAATGATAATAATCACATTCTTTTTGCCAGAAAATATGTGACATAGTGTAATCAGATGGGTAGATGGGAAAATTTATAGAGTTAGTGAAACAGTAATTGATCCTGTAATGAGCCCAATGTGAGTTTTTCCAGTTGGATTTGCTCCCCCGCCGTTGTTCAATGAGAATGGATAAGAGGCTATTACAACCATTATATAAGGGTCGTAGCCATTAAATATGATCAAATGAATCCCGGGTATATTGGAGTTTGGGTGTGGTTGGAAAGCCATGAGTCTAGGATGATCTCGAAGCGTTGGTCCATCAGGAGCATGGTAGAAAGCCGTGTGTATCCCTGACCCCGGACCAGTTCTCGGACATGGGAGGGCTCTTCATTCAGCTGACATTGATTGACTCAGGGTTGATTGTCGTCCTCTCTGTGCTTTCCACGTCTCTGGTCAACTGGTTTTTGAACTGCTATGAATATATATCTACCACTACAATAGCTATGCACTAAGTATTACTATGTATTATTATCAAAAGAACTAGACCTCCCATGCATGCACCATTATGAAAGAGCAGGTAATAATAATGATATTATCAAATTAAAGTTTTTAAAAAGAAGATTAGTTTATGTGTCTAATACGTGAGAGGTCTCAATCAATATGATTATGACATATTAACCTCATTGGATGATAGAGAGAGTCTTTAACGAATTTATTTTCTTATGTATAAAAAAGATGGATAGTGACAAACTAACACAAGTTAGTTAAAGCAATGTGCCTATAAATTCTTCATGATCCTTTGTGTTGATATGTGTAGCAACTTGAATAAAGAAAAAAAAATCTATTTCAAAGGTTGCAAAAAGAAGTACTACTAATTAACTATAATGGCTAAATTTGGTGATTTGGGTAATTTTCTAGTGTTGTGTATTTTACTAGGAATAGTGTGTTCTAGCCATGCTAAGTTACAGCTCAATTTCTATGCCAAAAGCTGTCCACAAGCTGAGAAGATAATTCAAGATTATGTGCAAAAGCAAATCCCAAATGCTCCATCTCTTGCAGCTGCTTTGCTGAGGCTGCATTTCCATGATTGCTTTGTCAGGGTAAGCTTATGTCTCATTTCATATGAAGACTGCCATTCTTGAAATAATGTAGTTTCCTGATTTTCGTAATTGGATTTTTATAGGGTTGTGATGCTTCTGTACTGCTGAATTTCACTCCGAGCACGAAAAATCAAACTGAAAAAGTGGCTGTTCCTAATCAAACACTGAGAGGCTTCTCATTCATCGATGGTGTGAAGAAAGCAGTTGAAGCTGAATGCCCCGGAGTTGTCTCTTGTGCAGATATTG
Source organism: Capsicum rhomboideum (assembly GCA_031232105.1). Lineage (NCBI taxonomy): Eukaryota > Viridiplantae > Streptophyta > Magnoliopsida > Solanales > Solanaceae > Capsicum > Capsicum rhomboideum. The sequence goes on from CP124712.1 coordinate 127,255,215, forward strand.
TTGCCTTGGTTGCTAGAGACTCTGTTGTGGTTACAGTAAGTACAAGCTTGAACCAACAAATAAAATCTAGTTTCCCACTTGTCGTTCTTAGAATCATATCTTGCTCAGATAAATAGAGCTGAGTTTATAGTTAAAGCCGCTAATAGAAAACCGAGATAACTACTTATAGTAAGACTGAAAGAATTAATTGAAAGAGTTTCCAACGTTTATATGTTCTCTTTCTCTTCTTTGCATGATAGGGAGGCCCTTACTGGAATGTTCCAACTGGTAGAAGAGATGGAAGAATATCAAACGCATCGGAAGCCTTGGCAAACATCCCTCCTCCCACAAGTAACTTTTCCAGTCTCCAGACATCTTTTGCTAGCAAGGGTCTTGACCTAAAAGACTTGGTCCTGTTGTCTGGTAAGTTTAAATTAGTACATGCATACTGATTTCTGTTTCTGTTGTATTGAAACTTTCCATGCATTTAGGTCTTTTAAACAAAAACCATTACTATTATGAACAATTTTCTATCAGGTGCACATACCATTGGAATCTCTCACTGCCCATCGTTTTCATCACGTCTATACAATTTTACGGGTGTTTGGGGCAAACAAGATCCATCTCTAGACAGTGAATATGCAGCTAATCTTAAGACGAAGAAATGCAAATCAATCAATGACAATACGACAATTGTTGAAATGGATCCTGGCAGTTCCGGTAAATTTGATCTTAGCTACTTTCAGCTAGTGCTCAAGAGAAAAGGGTTATTCCAATCTGATGCAGCCTTGACAACAAGTGCGGCAACAAAGTCATTCATCAATCAACTAGTACACGGATCACTCAAACAATTTTATGCCGAATTTGGTATAGCCATGGAGAAAATGGGACAGATTGAAGTCAAGACCGGTTCTGCTGGTGAGATTAGGAAGCACTGTGCAGCTGTGAATAGCTAAGAGCTGTCTTTTGCCTTTGTTCCCAACTTCCAATATTCGTGTGTTTGTATTTTGTATGTAACCTTTGTGTGAATGATTCGGGATAACATGTATCATTTCTTTTTGTAGTTATCCCAACTTATTCTTGTATATTGATGTTTTTCTTGAAATAAAACTAAGTTTCCAAAAACTGCTTTTGCTAGAAGTTGGAAATATGGAACATTTTCCTAGAATATGTTGTACTTCTCCCTTTCTAACCTATCTTTTCACCACTTGGTACTTCTTTTTCTCATGATTGAATGCTTATGGTTGATTTTGGACTTAATGATTGTTGGATAATTCTTTGTAGAAATGCATAAATATTACTCCATGTACTTTTCAGTTTTCACAGGCTTGAAAAGGGTCAGTTAAGTTTTAGCTCCTGAATACAGATGCCATCTTCTCATGGATACAAACCTAACTAGCTACACAGTGATATAACATACTAAGCTTTATTTAATACACTTCCTGATTGAGATGAGAGCATACATTACCTAGGCCGTTTTTGTGGTTGAGATTTGAGACTATCAAGGCACGTCTTTTTTTTATTGTCAGCGTTAGTCATTATTACACTTCTATTGCAACCAATCAACTTAGTAAAGAATTTACTCTGTTTATTTTGTTACCCTTTCTACTCGGGAAGGTTGATACACTACCAAATTTGAAGCCATACGTCAACAGGATTTGAACTTGATGCTTGTGATGTTTTGGGGAACAAATAAATAAATAAAGGAAGAAAAGTTCACTTTGTTAAATTCATGGACCTGCGTTAGCATCATAATAATGCAAAGAAAAGGAAAGTTCAAGACATTCCGTTCTTAATTTTCCTAGACTCATGTTATGCTCTGTATTTTGAGCTTTTCATTTGATGTTTTCGTTGCTCTTCCGTTGGATTCTGTAATTTTTAATGACTTCTGTACTGAGACTCCAAACTACTATTGATGTATAGTCATTTGATCCCCCTAAGAAAAGAAAACTTCAGATGACAATAGTTACTTGCACAGAAACTCAAAGACGCCATGCTTGTATGATTTTGTATTTTGTTTAGTATTTTAATGTTCTCCAGAAAGAAAAAATCACTTTGGTAACTCAGAATTTGAACTTTCACCATAGTGTTAGAACTATTTATTACCACCATTCTGCATTCATATATTAGTATTTGACTGAGATAACAGAGGATTATATTGAAGAGGAAAGAAATTGTATTTGATACGATATGTCATAATATTATGACTATTTAAGTTGGAACAGCTCGTGCCGAAGGCTACAAAAATTTAGAAGAGATGGAGAAACCTAACAGTTGACGAGGGAGAGATAAAGAAAATCTTGTAGTACTATCATTAAACATTCTTTCTATTCAATCTCATTCCGTTTTAGGATGTTTAGTAATACTAAAATTATAAGTGATGTGGTGGTCGTCTGACCAATCGACTAGACACCAGACTGCTCCTGCCTACCCATCTTTTCTCGTGCCCCTATAGAATGATTCTGTTAATTACCAGATAGAAAAAGCTGCAACACAAAGGATGTGTTTGGTATGAGGGAAAATGTTTTTCATGGAAAATATTTTCCTAGGAAATGTTTTCATGGAAAACAAGTTGGTTTCTTACTTATTTTTTCATGTTTGGTTGGTGAGTGGAAAATATTTTCCGGAAAATATTTTCTAGTGTTTGGTTGGTGAATGAAAAATATTTTCTAAAAAAAATTTTTTAGTGTTTGGCTAGACAATAAAAAATACTTTTTAGAAAAATAGTTTATGACTCGGGTACCAACCCCAATGACCGATCAAAAATTTGACCCCTACACCCGATCCAGGACCCAACCCCGACACCCGAACCGAGACTCGACCCCTACTCCCGACCAAGAACCTGAACCCGAGTCCCGATCCGGGACCCGACCCAGAAACACGATTCCCGACCTGGGACCCGACACCCGACCCGACACTGTCACTCGAATCGAGACCTAACCCCGATTCCCGACCCTGGCACTCGACCCCGACTCTCGAGCTAAGACCCGAATCCCAACCCGAGACCGAAACCCGACCTTGGCACCCGACCCTAGACTAGACCCCGACTCCCGACCCCGACACCCGACCCTGACTCTCGGCCCCGACACTCGACCTGAGACCCACCCTCAATTCCCGACTCTCGACCCGAGGCTCGACCCCGACTCCAGACCGGGCAATCAACCCACGACCCGACCGCGACTCCCATACTAAGACGTGACTCCAACTCCCGACCCCGACTTCTGAGTCGAGAATCGGGAGTCAGGGTTGGGAGTCGAATCCCGTGTTTGTGTCGGGGAATCCGTAACCGAGACTTGGGTTAGGGTGGAAAGTTGAGGTGTGAGGTTGAAAGAGAGTTTTGAAAAATGTTTTCCTTACATTTTGAAGGGAAGTCATTTTCCTTTAATTTGAGGAAAATAAGTTTATTTGGAAAACATTTTCCAAAACATTTAAGCCAACCAAACATGAGAAAATTGGTGAAAATGTTTTCCTTCATACCAAACACACTCAAAATGTACTTCTAAGTAATTGTTCATAGATCCTATATGCATCTACATGAACAAAAAATCATGTAACGGAGAGGATTCTTATTTGTACAAATGGCACTCGAGATTGTAACAAGGAGAGATCAACGAGACCCCTTTATCTTTTGAGTGGATCTGCCGAATTGGTCGCTCAAAATCTTTGATCTTTATCGGCTGAAAACTTGTAACTTTAATGTGACTCTCAACAGATACAACGAACCAATTAATATCTCCTAGTCACAACTGCAGTGTAGGAATCTTCTGACTATAAGAGTGAGTCTGGTAGTTTCCAGTGAAGTTGCAAGCTTAATACAATCGTGTTCCAACTTCTTAAAAAAATCCAAATATTTTCTATCATTGACTTCAAACTAATACTTATTTTGATTCCCACTTTGAACTACTAATACCAAATACCTTATATAGTAAGTCTCAATTGACAAAAAAGAAAATAAAAACAATAAGGAAATAGCATCTAACACAACAAATTTAACAAGAAAATGCATAGGTTATCAGCTTGTATATATGGAAACTACCTTAGCAAGTGTTACTACCTAGTACCTATTATCTAAACAACTTGGAACCTTCCATGCACCATTATGAAGTTAATTATATCTCCGGGAGCAGGTAATATTATCAAAGTTCGTGCAAAAGAAGACTAGTTTGAGAAAAGCAGAAGACAGTTCTTCTAAAGATCGTCTTTAGTAAGTACCAGTCATCATCGCTCACTTATGCTTAGTTTTCCAGCATTCCTTTATCTAGCGGTTTTTACAGAATCAACTCTACGATCTGGAGAATGGGGACGAAGCACTAGTAGCTTATCGACAAAACCTGTGGAATGCTAAAAGTAAAACCACAGTGCAGATATCAAAAGGAGGAAATGTCCGTGGGGAAGAATGGAAATCATAGATTTGAAAACTCTCTTGATAAATTGCAAGCAGACTGTTACTGCTGACGATTCCAGGAGTGCAAATGACTTGTTGAAACATGTCAGACAACATTCATCCCCTTTTGGAGATGGAAACCAGAGATTGGCTCATTGCTTTGCAGATGCAGGTCTTGAGGCGCGCCTGGCTGGTATTGGTAGCCAGATTTATAAAGCCCTTGTCAATAAACGAACAGTAACTTCTGGAACTTCAAAATATGGCATGATAAGTTTCTTCTATCCTGTTTGGAATTGTGGTCAGTCCTACTCACTTCTCCATTTTTCCTGGTTACAGCTCTGCTTGATTGCAAGGAGATACTTTGTCGATATGTAATGTTAGTTATACTTAATAAATACACTTCAGAATTGATGATTGGGATTACGAGCTAGAGGACATCTTTAGTGATCAGTGATTTCTCCATATTTATGTCACTGATGTCAAAAAAGATACAAGGGTCAAGAAGATGATCAGTGTACTTACTTTCACTGTACATGAAAAATGAAATTCTTCAAATGCTTTGACACTTCGATGGAGCTTTTAAAAATGCATTTAAACCTAAAATATACAGTCCCTAAAAGAATGTTGCTGATTACAGCTTGTTTGGATGGTTGTTACCTATTGTATTGTATTGTGTTGTTAGTTTAGGTATAATGTTTGTTTTGATTGTTAAATTTTATGGCATTGCATCTTTAAATCCATCGTTATCTAATGAAGAAAAGTTCCATTTTGTATAACTACCTATTTGATGTGATTGTTTGTTACCTTTTCCTTTCCTCATTTTGTCTTTACTTATTCCTTCATAATCCCATTTTATCTGAAGAACGATATAACTTATCCAAATCGTTGTATTCATTAAAACAATAGAATGCGATACATTAAAAAATACGTAACAATCATCCGAACAGAGTGTTGGTATCAAAAGAGAGTGTAACATAGTGTATGCAACTTTGTGAATGAGAGTAAAAGAAATTCATAAATAATTTTGTAAAGAATCGCTGTAATTATTTAAACTATCTGCAATTCAATCAACGCCTAGCACTACATCCACATATAGATAGAACACAGCAAGTCCAAGAACCTAATACTATATTCCTTAATTTACACTGATGAATTTGTCACAGAATTCTGTTTCTTCTCATGAACTCCACACCAATATTCGTGCAACTTCTCTCTTTCCATGACCAGTTTCTTTTCGTTGGATTCGAACTTTTCCAAAATTTGGGGTAGAACAACAAGTTTCGGATCTTTCAACAATTGTTGTATAACAAAGGAACCTTGTTCTTTGAATTCTTTCCTAATGCAGCTGAGACTCAGTGCATTGAAATAATCGTTGATATTGATTTTTTGATGTTGCTGTTCTGATGCTAAGTCCCTCAAAGCCTTTGCGGATTGCACAATTGTCATGACACGGGACAACTTAATGTCAAGTTCACACATCTCCTCTTCCTTTCGCCAACTCTCATCCGTCTTCTTTTTAATTCTCGTTGTACCCCCATTATCATCACCCAAAAGCACCCACTTAAACTCATCAACCAAATCTTGATTTTCATTACCAAAGATTTCCGCAATTGCTTTATACGCATCCTTATAAGAAAGTTTACGTTGTGTCAATCCCCTGACGGTCTCCAAGTATGCCCGAATAACACCGCGCTCATCACCAAAACGTTTCTGCACTTTGTTCATAAAATCAATGCAAGGGTTCAACATATCGTCGTTGATATCATTGTTCTTTCGGGATTGCCTAGAAGGTGAAGATGAAGATGATGGTCTGAATTGTGGAGGCAAGAAATATCGATAGCCAGTCAACAAATCGCGGTGGAATTGAAACAGAGTATCCAATTCCGACACGACTGCAGCAACATCCAATTTATTACATGAATAACGAATCATCACTCCCCGGAATTTGTCAAAAATTTCTGGATGTAACTGTAAACGGTGAATGAAAGAATTGGCCGCTGCGATTTCCATTGTTCCTTCTTTGAAAAAAGAAAACAAAACTACTGTGAATAGTGAGAAATACTTTGTGAGAGAGGTGAAGACAAGGAGAATGTCTATTTATAATCCTTCGTGGCCCTAAATTTATATTTCTTGTCCTAGTGGAAATAGGAATTAGAAAAACTTACTTTAATTGGGATTAATATTTTGGAGTACCGACCTAATTCTATTTCACGCAGGAAAGATTTCCGTATTTCCTCTATCTTCTTATCTCTAATCTGTTCAACTACCAAAAAATTTCTATAGATGCATTTCAATACGTAGATTTTCATTTTTGAATGAATATAATTTTTTTTTAATTTCATATCACTTAAGATTTTATTTATTAAATCCTTACAAGTTGTAATTCCTTTTCCTCAAAATGAATAAGTTAAAAGAATTGTCAAAAAAAAATCAAAATAAGAGAGGTAAACGTGATATCATAAACCACGAGGCAGATCAGTGTGATAGAGCAAAATCTGAGGGGAAGTATCTGACATTATCCCAAAATATTTTCTAAGAAAATAAGTGATTTATTAATTATTTTCTTATGTTCGATATGCAAGTAAAAAATGCTATACTAAAAATATTTGTACGTATCTAAGACAAAACTATAAGGACAAAATGAGGGTAAGGTAGGTGGTGGGGGCTAGGAGTGAGATTGGTGGTGGAGAGGGTGGGGAGGGTAACTAGTTTTCCTTATTTTAAAGTAATTTTTTTTATTTGCAAGGAGCTTGTTTTCTTATAGAAAATATTTTTCAAAATTCTTAAGACCAACCAACACAAGAAAATAGGAACATATTTTTCATAACATATTCTTCTCCATACCGAACACTCCCAAATTGTATTCTAAATTAGTTGTTATTTAGTTTTTTTTTACTTTCAGTTTCATTTGTTCAAATAAAAAACCCTATTAGACTGTAGTTTTTTTGGTAATATACTACTCCCTCCGTTTCAAAAAGAATGATCTACTTTCCTTTTTAGTCCGTTTCAAAAAGAATGACCCTTTCCTTTTTTGGCAACACTTTAATTCCAACTTTCCACGTGGCATGTTTAAGACCACAAGACTAAAGGACATTTTGGTACATTTGCCATAACTTTAATTTAGGACCACAAGATTCAAAAGTCTTCTTTATTTTCTTAAACTTCGTGCCAAGTCAAACTAGGTCATTCTTTTTTAAATGAAAGGAGTATTAAATTATTTGTGGTAGAATATTGACTGGATATTGATCAATTCAGACCTCACATCGTTACTAACACACAGTAAATATTTGATTGTTTCAGATTAAATACTAGGTCACAAAAATAACAACAATTTTCATAAAAAAATTTTAAAAGTTAATAATTTTCAAATTCACATGAAACATATGTGCAATGCAACAATAGAAGTGAAAACAGCTACAGAGTTTTGGTATTATGTAGATGGATTAAACTACATCAGATGACGTTGTACTAAATAATCCTGGGAGTACTACTTGAACGTTTTAGCGTATGTGTTCCAATATCAGGTGGAATGAAAGAGAAGTTTTGGAAATTATTAGTTTCACCAAACCCTCTTGGTTACTTCTAACATTAGAAGTCTTCTACCCTCACTGTTGTAAGCCTGTATCTTGAATAGAAATTTGTTCAGTCTAGACCACTAGACTTGCTTTATAATACTGTTTCATAATTATGTTTATGTTTAACATAGAGAGCAAGTTTTCTCCTTAGTGTGCCTTCTGTTGGTAGCAGGAAATAAGGTAAAAGTTAGGAATCAGAACAATACTTGCAGGTGTACATCAACCGACAGAGGACAATGAATAACACTATCTTAAAAATGGATTGGCTCTATATCTAATAGCTGCAGCTGCATGCCAAGTTTATCGGACTACCACCACTTTGAATAATTCTAGGCAATAACTGCCTCGCAATAGGCAACATGCAATGTGCAAACAACAGCATACCCAGTATAATCCCACAAGTGGGGTCTGGAGAGGGTGGTGCACATGCAGCTTTACCCCACCTTGTGAAGGTAGAGACGTTGTTTCCATTAGACCCTCAGATCAAGTAAAGCATATCAAAATCAAGTATGGAAAAGACATGCAATCTGCAACATGCAAACTTTAGACAATGGAAAGTAGAAGGGGCTATCTGAATGCTGCTCTACTTCAAAAGAGAAATCCAACAGTAGGCTCCAAGGAAAAACATCTATCCCTCGAGGCTACTTGCGATTAGGAATGAATGTGTAGTTCAAACTATAGCAGTAAAATCAGTACTGTTGTGGGTGTAACTGCAGCAGATATAACATAAAATGTGTAACCAGCTAAAGTTTCTGAATCACAACTGAATTGGCTAGGCCAGCTTGCTCTACTGTCTGATCCAGATCAGATAGTTGTTTAGGAGGAAAGTCCACTGTCTGCAGTCGATAACTCCTTGTTCCACCAGGCCTTGATGCATCAATAAACCCTCGAATATCTCTGATTGTGTGTTGGTAGTTAAACCGAGAAACCATTCGTGTACCATCTGCCAACCTTAGTTGAATTGAGGTTGATGGCTGTGACTGATCAACAACTAGGCCCACTAATGGAGATGGAGCTGCGGTGAATGATGAGATAGCACCAATTGAGTCTACTTGTTCAGCATTGCTAGTGCTACCTAAAGTTCTTCCTACGCCCTGAAATAAAGCACGACGTTTCTCTGGTACCTGCAGATAAGAAAAAGACTCTTACCATGAAGGGCAAAGGTTTTAGAAGCATAACTGAGACTCTTTGGTAATAGAGGAATAAGGAAGTACAGGGCAGTCCTCCTCTCTCCTTGTCAGATTAACTCGAACAGATGTCCTCCTATCTTCTGGTTCAAGTTCTTTTGGGCACTCAGACTTCCGGATACTCTGAATTACACATACCAAAATATTATGGAGAAAGAGAAACAACACAGAAAAAGCATAAACCAGCAAAAGTCATATTGGTGGTTCTGCCTAACAATAAAAGCAAGAAATACATGAGAAATAGCTAATATGGAATACCAGGTTTTAGTGCACTATGCAAAAGAAAAGGGAGTAAGAATTAAGAGCACCAAACAGGAAAAAAAAAATTGACATGGCGAGGACACAACGAATGGTTTTCCATATGCTTCAACGGAGTACCTAAGACACTCTCAAACTTAGTTTCTCAGCACCTTCCACTGAAAGATAATGGATCTCCAAGGAAATTCACTACTATAGTCACAAACTTGCTTCAAATTCACTACCTTAGATGAGATTATCTACAAATCAGAATATTCAGTGATATGTTCCAAAAACATGTACTAGCTTGTTACTTAGATTCAAAATTTCCCTTTCTGAGAAGAGTTTTAAGTTGGTCCCTTTCAGAGAAAAGTTTTAGCTCGTCGCTAACTTTAAACTGAGGTTGAATATTGGACAACACAATTAGGATTATAACATTTATGTAACTAGAGGTCTGACTCTGAAGCATTCAAAAGCACACAAAATGTAAGCGGTAGTTTGGGGGAGGGGGTTATTGCCTTAGTGGAGGGAAACCATTCATTCAGTTGTCACCAATAGCTGCAGGAAGTAGAGCTTTATAGCCGACCAAGAATAGGAGAAACATCATAATGTAAAACCACTGTTTTTCCAACCTACAACATGCCTCTTTTATCATTTTTCTACATGTACAATACTTCAATAGTAGCAACTTCTGAGATGTGCAAGATCAATAGTAAGCACAAGGAGTCATAAACCTAATCCGAAGGCCATTTGTATATTGTATCCATGAGCTAATCCCCATGTAAGGTAGCCCTTTTTTTTAAGTTAATTGTGTTTTATCGTTTGAATAATGTCATCACATCAACTAATTTGAAATGGAACCTTTAACTAGAAACTGCAAGATCCAGGTTGTGCCCGTAGACTATAAGATTGGACATACCTGGTATTTATAAATACTTGGTTGAATTCATTATGCTACAAATTGAGTTATGGCTCATTAGTAGTGTGTCAAAGGCGCACTTAAGCCCTGAAGAAAGGTGAAAAACATGTCAAACGATTCGAGTCGCTACTTCAGCGTCATCGGCAAGGCTCTATGGCATGCTTTTCCTTAACAATGAATATAATCCTAAAGAAGCGACACTAAACAATTGATGTTTCACTTTTTTTTTTTCCATTCAATTTCTTGTCCCTATATTTGTTATTCATGCTTATAATTATTAGCCTTGGACTACACATACATATGTTTATTTGTTTCTCCATTTGAGCCTTTCTTCATTAAAGCCCAAGGCTTCATTCACACTTAAATCCACAGCAGACCTTAGAGCTTTTTAGTGCTTTTCGCCTTTGATAACACTGCTCACATCAGTTTCAACAAAAAGAATAGAATGGCGAACATTTTGTGAACAGTTTTTCTAACGAAAGGAGATTAGTTGACTCAAGAGTGAATGTAGAACAAGAAAGATGAAAAACAACAGGTAACATTTCAAAGGATAAACTCATGACTGACATTACCTCTAAGAAAGGGGCATTTTCTGGATCATCAAACCTCCGCAAGGGTCCATCATCTATAGTGAACCCATTGGTCCAGAAAGTGATAGTATGAGTAACACTCTCAGGTGGCTGAGGAGCAGCGGACACAGTCTCACCCGTAAGTCTTCTAGCAGTTCCAGTAAAGCTTCTAGAGCCAGAGGATGCAGGAGGTCCTTCAACAGCTGCATGTTGTCTAGCTTGATTGAATATTGAGTCCACATCATTTGCTTTAGATGGATCTTGAACAAGCATTCCACTAAAAAAAGACGTTGATCAGCAAACTACTAGTGAAAATGCATACCATCTCTACAATACAAGAATATTCAAGCGTATCCATGTAACAGAACACCTTTAGCTTAGACTATGCGTTTAAGATGTTTGCTTTGTCCGTCTCACAAAACAGAATAAGGAATTGGACGATGCAATCTAGCGACAAATGAAGAGAGAGCCTGCCGTTAAAGTGATCTCCCTGTGATCATGGACCAAAAACAAATTCTTATAAAGCACCACATGTTTAATTTTCTTTTTGATGATGAGCACTGCATGTTTAATTTTTCATATTCCAACATTTTTAAAAATACTTAAACACATGAATAAATCATAAAGCCCCTTAAACCAAAACCATGAAATTGATAGTAGTAGGACTATTTTCAATATTTACACCACGAATTGGTGAAAACGAGTACCATATAGGACACACTAGTAGGAAAAACACATTGAACCTGACCCACAACAGTGGCCGAGTTGGTTGAGCAGGAAAATGGGAGGTCTCAAGTTCGAAACCCCTGCATGCTTTCTTGGTCTTGCCTAGTGCAGTTTACCTCTCCTGTGTAATTTGCTGGCTATTATACTAAAATACATTGAACCCATAAATCCGACTCGACCACATATATCAATGAAACTTGAACCTGATAGTGTCTCAACTCTCAACACCTCCTCCCCTTAAATACAAGGTCAAGGCTCCATTGGCTTAGACGGCCAAAATAGCCAACACAAACATGTCACATTGATAAGCAACTATGCAACATTACGATATCAAAATACACATAGCAAAGCACCCAAGGGTGTGACATAGTAGTCAATAAGATAGAATGAAGACTATGGGACTCCGGGATCCAAATCCTGGTAGAAGCAAAAAAAGCTAGATGATCTGTACTTAGAGGGAGGATGCAGGAACCCGGTTTCATAGTCAAGGTCAAGTTGAGCAGACAGCACAGTTAATTAAGAATATAAGGAATGGTAAGCACACTGACGTCACAGTTTTCACATATTCCTCTTATCAAAGACGCAAAATTCTACACTCGTAAATTCAAAAATATCATACTCAAACACTTCCTCCAATTCTTATTCAAAAAGAAAATCCAATGTAGAACATCATGGCCGATCCTTTGCACAGCTTGTTCAGATGGTTGTTACCTATCGTATTGTATTGCGTTGTTAGCTTAAATATAATGTTTGTTTTGATTGTTGTTTAAATTTAATTACTATATCGAATGGTTGAATCAATTGTTAGGTATCGATGAAGTCCTATTTGGTGTCACGACCGATTTAGTCCTCTTATCTTTTAATTTTGACTTTACTTACTATATTTAATAACAGAAGGATATCCTTTCCCCTACCTTTTTATAGTAGCTCTACCCCGTAACCTTACTTTTCTTGTAGGTTTATCATTCAAATTTTTTATGTGTGACATTATATAATGACGGAAAGCAATACAATCTACCCAAGCATTGTATCCATTAAAACAATACAGTACAATACGATACATTACGAAACAATCTATAACAACCATCAAAACAGAGTGCTATTAGTACTAAATATGAACAAAGCAATACAAATCCAATAGTAATACCTTTTTTCTCCGCCAGTATAATACTCTTGAGGCTCATCAGAGTCACTCCCAGAGCCAGCAACACCCCGACGATTCAGATCAGAGAAGGAATGAACTCCAGTAGTCCTCCGCCCAGTCGCAGCGTCACGGCTCGAAGTCGTAGGGTTTCTCGGTCGAGGTGGAGACGGAGAACGGCGTTGCCCCGCGATGTTAGCGGAGGCGGAAGCAGGGGCAGCGGCAAGGGCATCGTCGGCGTCATCAGCGTCGGCGGCGGAGTTGAGGGTATTGTTCTCGAAGAAAGTGGAAACGGCGGAATCTAAATCGAAATTGTGGCTTTCGAGGAAGAAAAGGGCTTCAGGTTTAGTAGAAGAAGTGATGTCGCAGAATGTGTTGATCAGTTCTTCTCTTTGTGCGGCATCCACGGCGGTGAGATTTGCTTGATTTTCCATTGTTTCTGGAAGCTTCTTTTGAGTCTTTCCGATGGTTCTTCTTCTGCTATGCTATTACTTTTCCTCTTTTTCAAGAGGCAAGAGTTTGGTATATATTCGTTTCTTTTCGCCGAAGAATTATGAGTTTCTTTTTTTTCTTTCCTTCTTTATTGGAGGGGTTTATTAATGTATTTTCTATAGTCAAACATCGAGTCTCGTATAAATTTGATTTTATGACTTGTAAAGGGGGAAAAAGCATAAGAAAAAAGAAAAAAAGGTTATCAAATAAGAAAAGAGTTCTTATTGCACAACAACATGTTTACCTAGTTCTCATAAATTTTCAAAAAAAAATGAATTTTCTTTATAATATAATCATGTCTAATTGGAAAATATGTCTCAAAAGTGTTGTCCTAGTTTTTAGTTTTATGTGAATCACTTCCTTAAGACTTCCATTACACATTGTAAGTTGAGTTAGTTAGTAGAAGGAATTATCGGGTGGAAATAAGCGATCAGAATTAGATATCAATTAATGAAGTTCAAGGGTCTGAAGGATGACACGTCGGCAAGACAACAACTCAGCATCAGATTGTTATATCCTAACAACTTTGAGGAGAGGAAAACTAGTTACACAAGAAAACTAGTTACACAATTGATAATTCCTTTCACTCATATTTCTTCTAGATTCTTCTTCCTCTTCTCTCTTCAATCCCTAATTCAATCTACTTTTTCTTCTTCGGGTTATTCTTATACATGGAGAAACAATAATTAGAGTTTACTGTTTTTATTTTTCCTTCGATTCAATGTAGCTCCTTGTAGTTTCATTTCAATTCAGATAAATAAAACGAAAATTGTCCCAAAAAACAATTGTTCCTTAGTTTTAGTTAGTTAAATTCTCATTATAAATAATCATATCCTGACATTTGATATCAGAGCCTTGCTCCTGCGACTCTGGTATCACCATAGCTATGAACGAAGGTATCGGCGTGAAGGTCGTAGAGGATCAAACTACTCGAAACAAATTAGAACAACTGTCAGTGAATTTATGCGAAATAGCAGGGAATTTCAACAAATTGCAGCCGTGACATGGATGTTGTGTATGCAGCATCGATTGTGAGTGTTACATCTTTATCGGAAGTGCAGGAGGTTGTGTACGTAGCATTAATTGGAAGTGTGAAAGTGAAAGTCTGAACTACTATGAAACTAAGTTAAATCGACCTTCCAACTTTCACGTACTTGACAATCCACAGGCAAAGCTCGATTTTATTATCCTTGGGTGCACTTGAGAGCTTGATTCGTCTAGTGTCTGCTCTAATACATAACTGAAATCTTGTATTTTCAAATTTCTTCCTCGTGTTCTTTTAAGTCTTCTTAATTCTATTCTCTCCCCATCTGAATCCAGCTTTCTCTTCTCATCTTCTTCTTCTTCTGCAAATCGTATCATTCATGGAGTCTACTATCATTTGTGTTCTCTTTATAGATAGGATTTTCCTGTTTTTTTTAGTTTCATTTTTCTTATTATCCCATATAAATCAGAAAATTCTCAAAAATACTGTGTTGATTGTTTAAATTCTGCAAATTCACTTTTGATTTTAATTGAGATCATAAAAGTTGATATCGAAGCTCGAAAGCTATATTTAAGGCAACTAGAGTAGCTCCCTACTTGGTTGATAAAATATCTGAAAGGGATCATGTCCAAGAAATGCATGTATTCATAAGAATTAAGAGCAAGTTCTCTCTTGTTTTAGTTGAAAATTAACTGATTGCTTCTATATGAGATTCAGGGATAGGTTTGACTGTGAAGTCAGTTGGTCACACAAATAATATTAGAGAATTATTGATGGATATTACTAACATGTTTTGTTTGCATAGATCTTTTGATAACATTTGTAGAGTGTGGGACACGGAGTGAAAGTGGTCAATGCCCTCCTCTGCCGCCTCCCCTCCCTCGTCCCCCTTCCCCCTCGCCCCCTTCCCCTCCCCCTCCTCCTCCTCCTCCTCCGCCCTCTCCCCCCCCCCCCCCCAGTAGTTAGAGTTTAATGTTTTCATTTTTCCTTCGATTTAGTATAGTTTCTTTTCAGTTCCATTTTAGTCCAGATAAATATAAAAGAAAATTGTCCCAAAAACAATTGCTCCTTAGTTTTAATCAGTTAAACTCTCATTATAAATAGTCAGATCATAACAGAATCAGGTGTGCCTGAATTGAAATCTTATGCATGTAAGTATATATTATTTAAAAGATATCTTTACAAAATATTGGTTGACCTTTTATTCTTAAAAAATATAATTCAGTTTAGATAAAATTATAATACAATTTTATCATAATATTTAGAATTTTGAAATAAACTAAAACGTTAATTATTAAAAAAAATCTTTATTTTAATTTTTAACTAGGTAAAAGTCTTAATATTGGCTTTATAATCTGATCAAAATTATTTTTCAAATATGAATATGAGAGAGATGTGATTGGCTAGAGTCAACCACATCAATGAAAATTTCTATTTCATTTTAATGTAGCCAAGCTTATTTAGTAGTTTATGGCTTTATTCGATTATTAATAATCATGATAGAACTAATAAAGCCAAAGTGTGGCAAGTTAGTTATTCGTATCCTCCTCTTTTTTTTTTTAACAAAAAAAACAACCTTACTACATTAATGCATATAGAATTCAACACGTCAATATGATATTTGGTTATTAGTTTACAATGTTGCTTAACTAATGCATGTATAACGATAACCAACAACCAAACGAAGGGTAGCATAAAATTTCTAATTGTTTTTGGTATGTATAGCAATTAAGTACAAGTCAAATCAACATAATGTGAATCCCCACAAGACCACCCCAGCACTAGCTTCATTTCCTAGTAGATTTTGCAAACAATAAACGCCTTTGTTAAGCGTCCATAGATGTAATTGATCCAGTAAACACATGGTATATTCACTTAACTGAAAAATGTTGCAGAAAACCACTCAATGCCAGGGACGCTACTGGAAACAAAAATCAACGAGTCTGACTATCAGCATTTCCAGTGCCTGTAAGTCGAGGAACAACAACAGGTGCACCGCGAACCTTTTCAAGGGCAAAGCTTACCCTCAATGGGCGACCTAGAAATGCCTGAAAGAAAAATAATGTCAACTGCAAGTTTCATGCAATTCTGACGAGACCGAAATATCACAGTATATAGTCGTCAGCTCACCTTTCCATCCATGGCGTCTTTTGCACAGCTGGCCTCTTCGTCTTTTGAGAAATAAACAAACCCAAAGCCCCTTGACCGTCCAGTTTCTTTATCGTACATTATCCTTACTAGACATAGAAATCCAGAAATTCATGAAATCCGAGTTTAAGCGCAGAAATAGTGGGAATGTACATATATGTTACAAAAAGTAACAAGAAAATGAAAATCCTGACACTCATTAGCATCATGCAAGACAATATTACTGCCTGATTGTTGTAAAAACTTGAGTGGCTTCTCTTTTAAACATTGTGGTACTCAACCATTAAGAATTCTCCAATAAACCTCCTTCACCCTGGGAGGTGTGTCTCTTAACTCTTAAGCTGATTCTTCCAGCTTATTTGAGTGAAGCGGAATCAGGGGTGATTACATGCCTACATTGGAAAAACACTCTCAATATTGCACATGATAGATTGATGAGCTGCGTAATTTTCTCTCTAGTAAGCTGAGAGTGAAAGCAGAGAAAGTTAGTCAGGAGTGTCATCACAAAACAGGCTTTGGCTGTGTTAGTTCCTACTCATCCAGAATGAGTCCTTTCCAATTGAATAATCTCTAAAAACTCTGATGCAAAGGCAACATGGAAAGACAATTCAAGAAAAGAAACTTAGCAGACAACAAACAAAATTTATGTCCATGACTGTCTCATGTGTTTGAATGATGAGGAAACCATTAACCATTTCTGTTACTTTTTCAGTTTGCCGTGCTCTAGAGAGTTTAATTTTAGTGCCATATCAGATTCATCTGTTGCCTGTCCAGGTATAGTCTGTTCAAATGCACTGCTAGCTCCCCTCTTCTATAATTATATACAATGATTTCTTAACAATTATTTTAACCTTCATTGAATTATAGCATGGGTTTAATCTTTTATAAGCTGACCACCAAGTAATGAGGTCCACAGCCTTCAACACATGGGTGGTACCTAGCGCCTTCATGCCCTCAATAGTCAATAATACAGACACTTGTTGCTTGTCTATTAAAATAAGTGAACAGCCTTTAGGGGTCGTTTGGTATATGCGGGATAAGGTGAGATATCTCAGGATTAAGCCTGAGGTAAAATTTATATAGTGTTTGTGGTTGAATATATTTATACCGTCAACTAGATGTAGTATAAATTTTATCTCAGGTTTAATCCTGATATATCCCACCTTATCCCATCCAACTTGGGAGTATTTTATCCCCTCTCCAAGGTGGGATAAATTAGTCCGAATACCTAACGACCCCTTATGTCCTGGAGGTACAAAGTACCTTATCAAAACATATTTTGTAGTTCTTTAACTATGGCCACCAACAGCCAAGGATTTTGGGTAGAAGTTCAAACTTTTACACACACAATGTGATTTTCAATTTCCTTTAACCAATAAATTTCACAACAATTTGTCTCCAGCAAATAACCAGCACAGAATTGAACTAACTCATTGGGGCATTTTATCGAAAACATCCAGTGCAACAGAAATATACCTTGCTTCTGAACAGACCTTGCTGTAATATAAATCATTAGCAGTACAGACCTTGCTGTAATATAAATCATTAGCAGTACAGACCTTGCTGTAATATAAATCATTAGCAGTTTGTATTACCTTCGGTAACTTGTCCGAAAGAAGAGAATGTATCGTTGAGCGACTTCTCATCCACAGACCACGACAAACCTGCAAGTATCCCACAATATGGTAAAACTGATTTATTTATTTTTTATGTCCGGGACAGCTTTCGCGAAACTGATATATATATACTTATTAAATGACAAAATGAGGTGTAATTAAGCCAAATTGAAGTCATATATAGTACCAGCAACGAAGAGCTTGTTATTGGGAGGTAGAGAAGAAGGTGATGGAGGAGAGTAATATAATCGCCCATTCATATTAGTCTTTGGGAGTCTTAAAACTCTTCTCGACAATTCCATCAAACTTCCCTTCATTTTTTCCTTTCTTTAAAGGTTGCTCTGGAATGTCAATAAGTTTGTTAATGCGGTTTGTTCCAGGTTACGTTGAGCAACTTCGCACATGAAAATGACCATCCCTTTGTGCAACAATATTTGTCCTTGCTTCTTAAAAATAAATATACAATAATACTTATTTAATTTAAAAATCAATGAATAATTACCTACTATTTATTAGTATTTCTTATCCAACAACATTGGCCAATTTGAAAAATTACCCCTATTATTTATTACTTCCTCCGTTTTAGAAAGAATGACTAGTTTTGACTTGACACGAAGTTTAAGAAAATAAAGAAGATTTTTGAACCTTGTAATCTTAAATTAAAGTTACGTCAAATGTACCAAAATATCTTTTAATCTTGTGGTCTCAAACATGTCACGTGGAAAGTTGAAATTAAAGTATTGCCAAAAAAATAAATGGGTGATTCTTTTTTAAACTGATTAAAAAAAAAGTAGGTCATCTTTTTAAAATCGAGGGGTATTTTTTAACATTCAAAAGTCTCATTTTATTTCTTAAACTTCTTGCCCAATTCAACTGAGTCATTTATTAAATTGGAATAGAGAGTAGAGAGAAATTGAGAAAGAGGCCACTCTCCAAACTTATTTTGAAAAAGAGACATCTAGTTTATTTTTTAGGATTTTGTATTAAAGGGGTGGGGTCAGAGGTTAAATAATTATTTTTAAAATTTGTAACACTTCACACCCTCCCCCCCCCCAATTCCCCTAAAATGCTCCCATTCACATTCTTTCTCTTCACTCGACGTCTGACATTCCCCCTTCTTCCAACAAAAACTCTCCCAAAAGCCATTGACAATTCTCTTCTCTTCAAACCCCGCAGCTCGTCGTCTTCATAGTCAAGTTAGTATTATCGATCTTTCGGTCATTTTAAGCTATACATTGATGCTTTTCGTTTTGTGACTGTTGGATTTCTGGAAAAAAAAAGTTTTCTTCAAATTAGGGCACTGATTTACTTAAAATCTGTGTTATGTAGCTTCAATTATGTGATTGTATATCGTTTTTGGTTGGATTGTGGTCAACATTTCACTTTGATTTTTTAATTTTTTTTTGAATTTTGACTATTCACATTCTGAATTTTTGGGTGTTTTCTTCTTTTTTTTGAATTGTTCTTTATTGTAATGGTAAATACCATTACATTTTACTAATTTTGAATTTGGATTTGTTTATTTATATTGTTGCAAATGCATGTTTTGATAATAGACTTGCGGTCGATTAAAAATTGTTTTTTTTTATTTTCTGAATTCTTCTTCATTATAATGATATTTGCTGATTTTTATTCTGTATTTTATCGTTTCTGTTGTTGCAAATGGTCTCTCTTTTTAATAGACTGTTTGGTCTATCATAGTATTTATTTTTAAATTGTAATTGACTAACGACCGAAATGATTTTAATAGATCTTCTCAAAAATATGGCCAGAGGTAGAGGTGTGTTGCTTAGCACGGATATTAAAAAGAGAGCAGAAGAAGTCTCGAGGACTTCAAAAAGGTAAAAAGTTGAAGTAGAAGAGTTGGAAAGAGAGAAGTCGTTTGATGAAGGAAATGTGGGGGAGTGTAGTCGGAGACATTTTACACAAGGAAGTGGGAGCGAAGAGGAGGAAGATAAAGAGGCGTTGCCCGTGCCTCATTGCATAAGGTACATTTTTGGCTAGAGGTACAACCTCGCCACTATTTTTTATTATGTTGGCCTGTTTTCAGGCAAAATTTTTGTTCGGTCTAGGATGACACTCTACGATCAATTTACAAAGGTTTTTGTCACGTCCCAAAATATCCCCTAAACGTGACTGGCACCCGCTAACACCACCTGTCGGGAGAACCAATATTCCATACACGCACAATGTCTATAACCATTGAGATAAAACATATGCAAGTCCAAAAATAGTCATTAAAGCAAAAGAAATTATCCAACCAACTATCTTATATCGATTTAAGAACACGAACAATCGCTTAAATAATAAACTCTAGCCCAAATCCCACTCTAAGACCATGGAGCATCTAAATAGAGTTACATGAGTTCAACTTTCGGGCATGCAAACCCAACGAAAAGAAATATAATCTAAAAATAGCTAGAGCTGAAACGACAGCCTCCACGAACCATGCGAAGGCTCACCTCAGCAACAAAATATTCACGAACGGACCGTCAACCACTAGTCTCACCTCCCGCAACAGTATCTGTAGACATGAAAGTAAGGAGTGAGCTATATATAAATATAACCCAGTAAGATCCTCGACTCGTTACTTTAAATACTCCTGGAACAAGTGTTAGTAAATACAAACACACCAAGAACATAAAAATATTACACTCCAGAATTATATCATAATAGGATGACCAACAAGATCCAACAACCAATTATCAAGGAATATATATCTCCATACAATTTACACCAAGTACTTATCATATATTGTAATTAAAATAATTGACTAACACCACAAGTTCTGGGCAACATACACAATGCGCCAAATATATCAAGAGTATACACAATACTCAGGGAAACATACACAATGTCCCATATTAAATCAAGAAGCATACACAATGGTCAAGGGAAGCATACACAATGCCCCAGTGGAATCAATAAGCATACACAATATTCAAGGAAGCATACACAATGCCCCAATCTCATAGTACACAATCATATCACATCATGAAATAGTTTATAAAGGGAGTTTTAGTATTCTTGAACATAAAGTATATGCGGTTAGCCTCGAAGACCACCGATTCTGCCAAGCACATGCTCGTCCCAACACATGGACCGGACAGACAAAACTCATTTTTAAAACAAATTTGAAAAGCAAGCATCCAAAGCTTAAAGTCTCACTTACCTTGTTAATGGAAAGTTTCCCAACCTTGCAATGCGTAGAATACCAACCAAACCACCTCCAATGACCTCAATCTATGCAGAATATTAATAAACAATATCAATTATGCTAGTCGGGATCAATTCTCAATATCCCTAACTTTCAAGTTTAAAGTTAAGTTGAATGTCTCCCTCCTTAAATCATGAAACAAAGGGAGAAAGTATCAGCGTTCCACCTAATTATCCCATTAAAATTATATAAAAAAATAATACCCATACTCCAAGCCGTTTAAATAAATATAGAATCTTTATAGCTAAAAGAATAAAGTCAACACAATAGCTAAGAGAAGTTATTGAATTCTCCCACTAGACTTCTGGTGCAACCTTTTCCTACCCAAGTTCTCCCTTAAGAGTGCAAATTTCTTGTCCACTTTCTAGGCTTAACAACAATTAGCTTGATCTCAATAGCTATAAGCATTAGATTCTTCACTGCAAATTCCATATTCCACTAATAACCAACCTAAGAAAATTGACAATACAAGTGTTATTACACCGTGAATAGCTTAATAAAAATAACTTCAATTGTCTTCCCATTATAATCACTAATCATTACCACATCGTGGGTTCATTATTGAGCCATGATTATTATAGTCCATAAACTGGTGAGAGCACACAATAACCAAAAAAAATCAATACCTGACTATTGAAATCTCTCCCACCCGAGCTTTCTATCACCGTCTGTGAACAAACCAAAACTCCTCAATTGCGTCGCTTTTCCCAGTTCAAAAAGAAAAGAAAAAGAAACTGAACAGTTGCCCTAATATTTTACCCCTTTTAGTTTGTAGAAATCAGAATAAGAGGTTGGGCTTGGCCCACTCCTTTTAACTCTCCCTAATTCTCTTTATTATTATAATTATTTTGGTTAAAAAAATTACCAATTAAACCTTTATAAAAAAAATAAATTGGGTTATTACATTCTCCCCTACTTAAAATAACGTTCGTCCTCGAACGGGTCAAGAATTATATATGAAAAATCAAATAAGTGAGGATATCTAACTAGCATGAGCACGTGAAACACAGGATGAATTGTGGACAACCTAGGTAGCACGGGCAATCATCTGGAAACACATCAGCAAATTCTCGAACAATAGGAGCAATGCCAATAGTAACATCCTCTACTCGCGTGCCATAAATAGTAGCAATAAAACTCAAACACCCAATATTAATCATTCGACATGTCTTTACGTAAGATGTTATCTTTCCCTGAGTCACAAGAGTCATACCTTTCCATACTAAAGGTGGTTTTTCAGGAAAATCAAAACGTATAAGCTTAGCATAAAAATAAACCAAAGTATAACATGATGTCAATCACTCTATACCCATAATCATATCAAAGTCAAACATAGGCAACACAAGTAGATCAACTGTGGTGTCCTCGCTTTGAACAGATATCATACAATCTCTATATACTCTCTCCACTGATAAGATCTCCCCCACTAGGGTCATAACCAGATATGGCAGAATAAGAGTCTCAACCCTTCTCCTTAAGAATAAAGCAAAAGATAGAGATACATACAAATACATAGAACCAGGATCACTAAGCAAATATGCCTCATGAGAGTTAACAACAGTATACCTGCGACTACTGCATTAGGTGCCTCAATATCCTGTCTAGCCATAGCGAAGAATCTCGGTGGTCCACCCTGAGCAACTTGTGCACCTTGTCGATTCTGTCCATAAGCACCCTTTGGAGCGGCTCTAGTTGGCTGAGTCTGAGCTTGTGCACCTGCGACATTCCTTTGCACCTGGGTAGTAGCTTGACTAGTACTCGAATCTCCCTTAGGACAAAATTTAGCAATATGTCCCTGCTCACCACAAGTATAACAAGCCCTATTTGTTCCATAACAATGACCACTGTGATTTCTACCACAATTAGAACACCATGGATGTTGACTTGACTGATAGGAACTGTTACCCTTTCTCTGCATCTGTTGTTCACCTTGTCTAGCTGAATAACTATTCCTCGAGGACTGCCCTACTGACTCTGACTGCATAGGCCTGGACTGCCTATGATGAAAACTACCATTGCCCCCAGATGGAGCACTACTAAACTCGCCTGTGCTACGCGCCTTTTTACTTTCTCGCTCAACTTTTTCCATCTCCCTATAAGACTCAGAATGGAGTGCAGTGTCAACTACATCAGCATAGGATCCATTTCGTACGTCCCGTATCACAGGACCACGATAACGAGATTCAAGTCCATCCAGAAATCGCCTCACTTTCTTCCTCGGGTCTGCAACCAAAAATGGAACATACCTGGATAATTTCGTAAACTTAGCTTCGTATTCGATAATTGTTATAGATCCCTGCCGCAGGTCATTAAACTGACGTCTCATAGCATCCTGTTTGCTCAAAGGAATAAATCTATCTCTAAACATTACTGAAAACTCTACCCAAGTGATCGGGGGTAGTCCTGCTTGTCTGCCTCTCAGAATGGAGGTCCACCATGCCTCGGGAGACCCTGAGAATAGAAAAGTGGTAAATTCCACACCACGTGTCTCCTTCAACCCCAAAGTAGTCAATATCTTCTCACAACGATCATTAAATTTTTGAGGCTCAATAGTAGCTGGTGTGGCATCAAATTCTGGTGGCTTAAGATCCATGATATTCTTAAGATCCTTGGGTTGCCCTACACCTGTAACCAAATGATTAGTTGGTTGAGGTGCCTGAGTAGCCGCGACATTCAACTGAACTTGTGTCTGCATTTGCGAAGTAGTTTGAGGAGATGGAACTCCACTCTGATTAGGCACCAATGCCTCTAATACATTCAACAATCTCATCACTGCATCTGCAGGCAAAGCAACAGTAGGTACAGTAGCTGGTGCTGCCGCTGAAGCATCCCCACCAACCTGTTCTTGCACTTCTTCTAAAGCAACAACTCGGGGCTGACCCCCATTTCCAATTCCAGGCTGAGGGTCGGTCTGTACCCTAGTCCAAGCCCTAGTCGGATGAGACCCAACTCGATCACCACCACGGTAACTACTATGCCCAGCACCACGTCCAGCAGGTGCATTAGATCGACTAGCAGAGGAAGAACCACGCCTCTTAACCATCTGCGAAACAATACTCAAAGGTTATACTTGATTCAACTCAACGCACGAACAATGAATGAAAAAGGGGAAACTTCCTAGATGTTCAGTAGCCTCAAAATCATAAGTATGGGCGCCTACATACCCATGAACAAGACTCTACTAAACATTGCTCCATGGCCCGAGATCTAAATCCTAGGCTCTGATACCAACTTTGTCACGTCCCAAAATACCCCCTAAACGTGACTGGCACCCGCTAACACCACCTGTCGGGAGAACCAATATTCCATACACGCACAATGTCTATAACCATTGAGATAAAACATATGCAAGTCCAAAAATAGTCATTAAAGCAAAAGAAATTATCCAACCAACTATCTTATATCGATTTATGAACACGAACAATCGCTTAAATAATAAACTCTAGCCCAAATCCCACTTAAGACCATGGAGCATCTAAATAGAGTTACATGAGTTCAACTTTCGGGCATGCAAACCCAACGAAAAGAAATATAATCTAAAAATAGCTAGAGCTGAAACGACAGCCTCCACGAACCATGCGAAGGCTCACCTCAGCAACAAAATATTCACGAACGGACCGTCAACCACTAGTCTCACCTCCCGCAACAGTATCTGTAGACATGAAAGTAAGGAGTGAGCTATATATAAATATAACCCAGTAAGATCCTCGACTCGTTACTTTAAATACTCCTGGAACAAGTGTTAGTAAATACAAACACACCAAGAACATAAAAATATTACACTCCAGAATTATATCATAATAGGATGACCAACAAGATCCAACAACCAATTATCAAGGAATATATATCTCCATACAATTTACACCAAGTACTTATCATATATTGTAATTAAAATAATTGACTAACACCACAAGTTCTGGGCAACATACACAATGCGCCAAATATATCAAGAGTATACACAATACTCAGGGAAACATACACAATGTCCCATATTAAATCAAGAAGCATACACAATGGTCAAGGGAAGCATACACAATGCCCCAGTGGAATCAATAAGCATACACAATATTCAAGGAAGCATACACAATGCCCCAATCTCATAGTACACAATCATATCACATCATGAAATAGTTTATAAAGGGAGTTTTAGTATTCTTGAACATAAAGTATATGCGGTTAGCCTCGAAGACCACCGATTCTGCCAAGCACATGCTCGTCCCAACACATGGACCGGACAGACAAAACTCATTTTTAAAACAAATTTGAAAAGCAAGCATCCAAAGCTTAAAGTCTCACTTACCTTGTTAATGGAAAGTTTCCCAACCTTGCAATGCGTAGAATACCAACCAAACCACCTCCAATGACCTCAATCTATGCAGAATATTAATAAACAATATCAATTATGCTAGTCGGGATCAATTCTCAATATCCCTAACTTTCAAGTTTAAAGTTAAGTTGAATGTCTCCCTCCTTAAATCATGAAACAAAGGGAGAAAGTATCATCGTTCCACCTAATTATCCCATTAAAATTATATAAAAAAATAATACCCATACTCCAAGCCGTTTAAATAAATATAGAATCTTTATAGCTAAAAGAATAAAGTCAACACAATAGCTAAGAGAAGTTATTGAATTCTCCCACTAGACTTCTGGTGCAACCTTTTCCTACCCAAGTTCTCCCTTAAGAGTGCAAATTTCTTGTCCACTTTCTAGGCTTAACAACAATTAGCTTGATCTCAATAGCTATAAGCATTAGATTCTTCACTGCAAATTCCATATTCCACTAATAACCAACCTAAGAAAATTGACAATACAAGTGTTATTACACCGTGAATAGCTTAATAAAAATAACTTCAATTGTCTTCCCATTATAATCACTAATCATTACCACATCGTGGGTTTATTATTGAGCCATGATTATTATAGTCCATAAACTGGTGAGAGCACACAATAACCAAAAAAAAATCAATACCTGACTATTGAAATCTCTCCCACCCGAGCTTTCTATCACCGTCTGTGAACAAACCAAAACTCCTCCATTCCCAGGCTGCTAAAGGTGGCACACTTCAAAAAGTGATAGACTTATTGAAGGTGATCCTTACATGCATAAATGGAGTATAAAGGTATGAAATTTCCTTTTTAATTATCTAGTTAAAAAAAATTAAATTTGTTAATAATTACATTTGCTTATTTGTAGATTGTGCACCCGTACCTTGCCTCCACCGTCCATGAAATAAAGCAGAAACACATTGCAAAACTTGTTAAATACAGAGACGATGTGAAGGATACGTTAATCGATGCCTTGAAGGCTGATTTACGTGGCGTGACTGTCATAACTTCATCGGTGGACAGTGAGGATAACATTGATGACCAAGATTTGAGTGGGGACAATATTGTATCAAGACATGCTACCCACGGTTCAACGATAAGCAGGACAAGGACAGTGGTGCATAAACCGATCGACGAAAATCTGAAGGAGCGCGTGTTGAATCTTGAGGAATCAATGAAGGAAGTTGTTACCTTCGTGAAAGAGTCTCAATTGAGGAGGATTGAAAAGAACAAGAAGAAAGAACAAGAGAAGAGAGGCAATATACTTGAAAATATTTATTGTTCTTAATTATTTGTCTATACAAGTTTTGTCTGGTTATTATAGAAGCTTTATATTTTATATAATAAAGAGTTTGTTATCATAGAATGTATGTCAAGTTTTATAGACCGCTTTCATAGTTTATTATCTAAACTGATTTGATGTTGAATTCATGTAAGTGCAGATCTGGAAGTTCCTACTAAACACTCAGTAGTGAGGACTGCCCATCAAGGAAAAGGCATAAAAAAAGTGTTCCTTGAGGCAGTTGATTTGGATAGTGAGACAATTATTGGAGATAAGGCAGATAAAGATATGATCCTCAATGAACCCATTGTGGATGAAGAAAAAGAAAATGAAGAAGAAGAAAAGAAGAGGAAAAAAATAAGGCAGCAGAGAAAGAAGGAGACAAAGAAGAAGAAGAAGTTGCAGCAGAGGAAGAAAAGAAGAAAAAAGGTGATAAAGAAGAAAAAGTGGTAGCAGTGGAAGAGGACAAGGAAGAAGAAAAGAAGAAAGAAGAAGAGGCAATAGAGAAAAATGAAGAAGAAAAGAAAGTAGTGTCGGAAGAAAAGAAAGTTGATGAAGCAGCGTCCGAAGAGAACATAGCGGACGAAGAAAAAGGTTCAAGCGAAGTTGTTAAGGACATTGTTGAGGAGATTAATACTAACAGAATAAGTGACCAGACAATCGAGAAAACAAAAGACAGTTGAAAAGTTTGATTTGGGAGTTTGAGACAATTAACAAGTTCTTTGTGTTTAAGACAATTTTTAAATTTTTAGTTGAAGTTCAAAAAGTTTATTACTTTCATTGGAGGTTCAGACAATTAATTTTATAGTTCTGGATGACCCGACAAATAATTTTTCTAACTGTTGTAAGTATTACATAAGATCTTTGATCTCAAATATTTTTCCTGCTTATTATAAAGGTTTTATATGTTTTATAATAAATTATTATTTTTCATAGAATCTATGTGAACTGTTGTAGACGGCTATCATAATAGATAACTGTTGATGTTTATTATTATAGACCACTAAAGTATTCGATAATTTTACTATTAATACGTCCAAGAGAAAATACATTCATCCCCGCTACATTTTCGTTACACATTTCTAAAAAGCCAATACTAATAATATACCATACAACATCATTTCTAGGTCATTCTCTTTTTCTTCGGCCACAACCAATCTTTGTTTAAGTTGATCCCTCTTTATTTCGATGTCTTTCAACAGTCCTTTCAAATGATCTATCTTGTGTTTAGATTCTCTAAATAGTGTCATGAGCAAATCTTTGTTTTCTTCTGATTCTCTGAGCCTCTGCAGTATTTCAAATTTGATGACGCCTTAAAATGTTAATTCCTCCAATTCGAACGGAATCCACTTAAAATAAGAGCATCCACCATTGTCCTAAATAAATAACAACTAATTAAAGTATTTTATTATTTAAAATCCATAAAAAGTATATTTTTTCTAAAAAGCTCACCTTTCCAACAGCATAATTGTAGAATTTTTGACCCGAGTTTTCATCGGTTCGTGAAGTATTTAAGATAGAGGGATTTCTGCAGTGACAAATGTCAGCGCTTTTGGAAGATTGAGATACTGAGACATTATATGTGTTGAAGGAAAAAAAATGAAGGAGTAGATGAAGAAAAGAATATAGAGGAGTTCAAAAAGGTGTACTTAATTTATATGGTACGGCTGACAGAATTATTACCGTTAGAGGTTTGTCCTTTTTGACCGTTGTAGATATAACATAAACCATGCCAATAATATAGCATAAATTTACCGCCTGTTGTATCATATATTACTATGATCGATTCTAGACCTTAGTTGTTTATTCTAGACCCTCCCCTTGTACAACTTAAAAGGGCAACAAGGCAAAAAGTTACCATTGGAGCTTGTAATTTGACTGTTGCATTCAGATCGTAGACTATGCCAATAGTGTATCATCTACTAATGTCATTCTCACAAGTAATAAACCATGGGGTTTATAATAGTTTTACATGTTGGTCTACACTGAACAGTTGCCAGTTTGTATAATCAATTCGTCGAATCTGTTAAGAAGGAATATAATGACTAAAAAATGGGAAATTAAATTAAATAAAATTAAAGTAGTGTAATTAACACCATCCAAACATTAAAGCTACTTGGTTACATCAATTGTGAGTCCATGTCGATTTTAGACTTGATCAAATGAGTATTAGGACATGCAATGCTCCTAAATCACTAAAATATGACCAAAAAAGGTGGAAAATAAATAAAATGAGCATAATTAACATCATTCGAGTATCGTAAAATAACTAAATCACATCGTATGGAAGTCCACAATAATTGGACAAGTGATTAAGTGAGTATTAGGAAGAGTGATGGTTGTGAGTGGTGTTAAGACAATTAATGTTGGAGAACAAGAGTTGTATATCAAGACATAAATTTGTTCTGAGTAAGTGATTCTTACTAATACTCATATGATCAATGCTAATACTCTTTTGACCACGTTTCTAATTGATGTTCAACATGCATATATACCTGTTTCCGAGTTCCTTGTGTAATTTAATAATGAATTCCTCTTCTTCATGACTATAACTCCCTTTCTTCAAATCAGGCCTCAAGTAATTCATCCATCTCAATTTGTAATTCTTCCCACATCTCATTAGACCTGAAAATACCCAAAAATAATTGGTATGAATTGAACTTTAATTCTCTTCCTAAAAGCAACACTCTCTATTTCAATTTGTGTTTTATTTTCATCCGTTTAAAAAATAATTTTACTTTCTATATTTACTAGTAAAAAGTTAACAGCATTTCACTTGACATATTTTAGATCACAAGATTCAAAAGTCTTCTTTATCTTTATTAAACTTGATCTGTATCTGGTCAAAACTATACACATAAAATGGAATAGAAGGAGTACTGAGTAATAAGAAGCATATAGAAATATATTTTCCAAAAAGTAAAAAAGATATAATATGAACTCATCACATCATATGTGAGTCATTAATGTAACTAAGTAGCTTTACAATGTTTGGATGGTGCTAATTACACTACTTTAATATAATTTATTCCTTCTTAATAGATTCGACGAATTGATTATACACCATGGCAAAAGTCCAGTATAGACTAACATGTGAATTTATGATAAACCTCATGGGTGATTATACACCTTTGCAATAGTTTAGCATAGAGCAGTATGTTAATCGATGATATGGATTTTAGATCCTCTTTGTCAAATTATTCAGCTATGAACTTTTTAATTTAATTGCCACTTCTTTTAGACATACAGTGTTCTAGTCTATGATAAATTCTTAGGATTTAGGCAATATTATCATTTGGATCTATTATCCATTGTGTAATAACAGTGTGCAAAATTCAAAACATAAACATCAACAAATTGGAAAATTGGTACAAAAATTGAAACTTTTATATTCATCATGATAGTTCATTGCATTTTACATCAAGAAAGGTGGACAAAAACCAGTAAAAATAGCAAAAAGGGAAGCTTTCATTTCAAAACGTACCATGAAAGCTTCCAAAATGAACTACATTCAAAATAAAATACATAAAAACTTAAACTATGGGGATGGTGGTGGGGAGGAGGGTTATAAGTTCATCGGGATCCAGATGGAGCCTCTCCGCTATGGCTCGTAAAAATTGGGCCATCCGTCGGAGCTCCACCCGCAGTCAGCGTAGATCGGCAGTGAGGCCTTGGAACAGGAAGTTGAAGTCGTTCCTCAGCCAGGGAAGATCGTGGTTCCTGGTAGCCTGCACCCTCCTCAGATTTCTCAAGTTGTACACCCTCCTTGCCATTTTGATTTTGAGAGTGAAATTGTCTTGTTGAGGAAGATGGAGTGTAAAATAGACCATCACCTCGTTTACATAGACTAAGGGAGAATTCTATCAACCAATCGTTGATTGATGTGTGTGTGTGTCAATCGAAGAGGTGGCGTCAATCGAGTGGCCACAGTCAAGTCATTTTATTTGTACACAATTATCCATGCGTTATGATTATAATTTAGCCGTTGGATTTGTTTAGGATAGGGTTTTTGAAATAGATCATGACGACAGTTTACTATATATTAACGGTTGATGGAACACAATTTAGCATAGACCTACTGCATAGTTTAGAAGCAACTAATACAATTCGATGATAGAAACTAAGTAAAGTGGATTAAAACTGAACTGGAATTAAAGTTTCAAAATATTACAGTGGCTTCAACAAAATAAACATATAGTGACATCCTATTTTGCATTTAAGTTATAAGTTGTTCTCTTATGGCCTGACCTTTTACATAAGGAGCACTTGTTCCTCCTCTTGGTGGACTTGAACGATTTGGAGACGCCCTTGACGCGAAGCACCCTTTTCCTCCCTAGTTTCGGATTGTAGTCGGGCGGAAGAACCTTCAAGTCTAAAATTTCTTGGGGCACATTCCACTCAACTTCTAGAGGGACTACATAAATAGGTTCTTGGTATGCAAGGAGGTACGATACTTTCTCATAGATCGGTGAAGAGTAGTAGTAGATGCTTAAGTCATACCCATTGCCGTACTCCAATAGCAAGGTTTCCATCCCATGAAGGCATGGTATTTTCTCCAAGTCATAACATCTACAAGAAGATGACCTCTCTAATAGATTGACTTTGGCGGTATGGCCATAGCCAATCATGGTGAATTCTTCGTCGCTCCCGTTTATGTTGGTCATATATAAGGCGTCGTCCTCGGTCATGTTTTTCCTAATGATCTTTTCAGCAGCAGGCACGAAAGTATTACTGCCCTTGCTCACCTTTTCATTATACTCTCTGAATTTTTTGGCAAACCTCCGAGTAATTGAATTGAAGATGGTAGCCACGGGGTATTCCCTTTCATCCCTCAACATTGAGTTAAGAGACTCGGCAATGTTCGTGGTTATGACATTGAATCTGTTGGTCGAAAAGTATGCCCTGCTCCACTTATCAAATCCAACATCATTCTCGAGGAAAGGTGCTACCTCGAGGCATTTGTCTTGGAACTCTGTGAAGTGATCGATAAACTCTTCCAAACCGTACTTATTGGCTGCGTTGTAGTACACATGGAGAAAATTTGAACAGTGGTAATTTTTCCAGATATTTTTTCCAAGATGCCTCATGCAAAGTCCATAGTGGGAATGCCAATAATGCTTTGCGATCCTGTTGGCTATGCTTCTGTGTCGGTCTAAGATGATGCATAGGTCTGGTTCATCGACCGCAATAGACTTCAGATTCTCAAAGAAGAAGCTAAGACATATAGTTCTCCTTGTCAACCATACAATATGTTATGGGGTAGATATGGTTCTCCGTATCACATGCAACAACGGAAAACAAAACTCCCTAGTACTTGCTATAAAGATGCGTGCCCTCAACTGCAACGACCTTCCTCATGTGGGCATATCCCCGGATGGAAGCCCCGAAGGCGATGAAGTAGTATTTGAACTTGTTCGAATCCTTCTCGACCATAATGGTGATTATAGAACTAGGGTTGAGGGATTTGAACATGTACGAAAAAGCGGGCAAGACAACATTCCCATGCTCCGGTGTCCCTCAAATTAAGTTCTTGATGATGACGCCTTCCACCAACACTTTCAATAACCCAGGCTACAATGGAGCTCCCTAAAAATGATCCTCCCAATCTCTTTTAGGCTTGGACCTTTGCTGTCAATAAACTGGTCCATACAAACAGAGGCAATGACGTTGGCAGTGACGTTCTTATGATTTCCCGTGATATGTTCAACACAACAAGTGTGCTCCCCGACATACTTATAGATGTAAAACCTATTTGTACTTTCATATCCACTCACCCGCACCATTCACTTACAAGAAGAATCTGCACACTTCAACTTGTAGAATCTTTTACAAGTCTTAATTGTAGCAAAATGGAAACACTTCCTCACCGAGGCCTTTTGCACTAACATCTTCAACATTTTCTTATTCTGGAATGTTTGTCCGATATGAAAATTGGTTCCGTCATCAAAGGAGTGGTTGGACTGTGATTCGGACTGCCCCTCGGCACCACCACCACACTCTTATTCTTCTTCTATAATTGGATGATCTTCCACGTCCATAGCCATTGCATGATCACCCATCATGTCCTCATCTTCCACAGAATTATCATCGACAAATGGGGTCAGGGGTGGAGCAGATGTCGAAGCCTCCTCCCGAGGCCTTTCAACTACACTAACTCTCAAAATAAGCCTAGAATCATCGAGGCCAACAACAAGCATGTAGCATCCCACGTGCCGATCATTCTTTATGAACGTTGGATGTATTTTCCCCCTCCCATTCATCAAGTAGCTAATGACCAAGTCGCTTAAATCGCAACTTAAGTCCCCGCTCTCCATAATGCTTGTGACCATGTCGTCATATGAACCGTTGCGACGAAGGGCAATGGGAACTGTCTCCTTTCTCACAGATTTCCAGATCCAATATTTAAGAGTCTCCTCCCAATGACCCATGAATTCAACACCAACAATAATAATTTCTGCAATAGACATTGTAGACCTAGATGATAATCTAGAATAGACTAATGTAGTGGTTTATAATTGATCCATGGCTACATTGCCTAG
Source organism: Capsicum rhomboideum (assembly GCA_031232105.1). Lineage (NCBI taxonomy): Eukaryota > Viridiplantae > Streptophyta > Magnoliopsida > Solanales > Solanaceae > Capsicum > Capsicum rhomboideum. The sequence goes on from CP124712.1 coordinate 127,288,540, forward strand.
ACTATACTAGTCGAGGATTAACGAGATCTCCGTATAGTAATGGAAAGATCGGATCTGGTTGCTTTTCCGATGACAAACGAAATAATGGCGGCGAAGCTCCCGAAATTGCAAAAATGGTGCCAAAACAGTGTTGATCGAGAGCTAGCTTCTTGAGGAATTTTGTGATTTTTTTTATTTTAAAAAATCTAGTTTTATAAAATTGTGGAATGGACTAATTTATATTTTTTAAAAGTTGGAGGCTGAGGTGGGGTCTGGGTTAAACCGAATATTTTAAAAGTTTGTGCTAGGATTGTTTTTTTTGTACTCCTTTTAATTAAAGGTTTTTTTTTTTTGTACTCCTTTTAATTAAATGTCTCTTTTCCTAATTTTTGAAAACTCATGTCTTTTTGTTAAAATAAGTCTTGAGAGTGTCTCTTTTGGCAACTCCCCTACTCCTCGGAGAGTAGTATGTTTTTCTAAAGTCACTTTTACTTTTGAAGATAATAAAACTAATTGATGACCATATGCAACTGATTATTATGTTCTTTTAATTTATTAATAAAACTATTGAAAGTACTACAAGTCAACGGGCTCGGGTAGGAATAAATTGAATACAATACGAATGGAACTCCAAAACATATTATGTTACTCATATTGAACTAGTTCTATCATCTTGGGTAGCGAGTCACTAAATATTCCTGCGATCTTGACTAGCAAGACTGTTGTAATTCTGGTTTTAGATCACACTTTCAAACCAAACCTAAAGCACCACTTCCTTTCTTAGTTAATTAGATGAACGATATAATAACTTTCCAGATAACTTAAAGAACAACGCTAATGACAACAAGTTGTAATGCAGAATAATTAGAGGAACACGTTTTGTCATAGGCTCGTAGCTTTTGTGGCGAAGCAAGAATAAAACTTTTCTCTGCTCCAAGACGAATGACTTGATTTTAAGAACAATCCGATCTTTCAACGTAAATTGGAATTTCAAATTCTTAATTTAATGAATAAAAATCTACATAATTAAACATTACATAAAAAGTGATACAAATCACAATTTTTGTTGAAATGTTTGATAAATAACGATAGAAAAAGACCATTTAACTCATGTGATGGTTATAGTGTTATTCTATTTGAAATGAAGAGAAAACTAACAATAAACTATTGGTTAAACAAAGGATTTAACATTGGTATTAGAGAACATCTCTTTTTTAACCGTAGCTTCAGAAATGTATTAACTGCTAGTATAGGAGACCATAAATCTACAGCAGGACTAAAAATCAATTTTCTCAAAAGATAATGATGAACAATGTGAATAACTTTCATTCCCCGTGCAAAAATAAGAAAGAATTCCCCAAAAAATAACCAGCATGTTGTGACAGTAAGCTTTGGATCCCAGGAACAGAAGCTCGAGTTTGGATTTGGGAAGCAATTAAGCTTTGCCTCCCAACTCCAGCATTAAAGTGTGATTGATGTCATTTGATGTTGGGCCGACGAATTGAAGTGGACCTGCTCACAAATACATAAACAAGCAAAAACAAGCACACAATGAACACAAATCATGGAACAACTAGGCAGAACTTACAAATCATTCTAAATCAAAATTGAGTACGGGGGAGTCGTTTGCTGGGATCAATGTTCTCTGGTTGAAGAAGAAACAAAGTGTGGCAACAGGATAATCAGAAATGTGATTTGCTAACATCATTGTGTTTTTGCACTTGATGTACTCAATGACGGTTCGTTGCTAGTAAATATGTTATTTGTAAGGCATACGTGTATCAGAGAGGAAGGTATATTGGCTACTGTATCCAATAAAGATTGTGCCAGATAACAAAAGGCATCACTCGGTCACAAAATTTCACATTAGCAAAGACGTCTTTTATGTGGAAGAAAATCTCAACGTTGTGGCTAAAACATGCTTTTAAAGGTTAAAATTCAAGTATGAATAAGAACAACTTAACACTCTCCTAGAAACAATAGTAATGACATACCAGGGCTGAAGTATCGATTCTTTAGAGCCCACTCTTCTCGCAAGGAAGCAAATTTTTTGAAAGGGGCACCTGGGAGTTGACAAATGCTTATACAAATGTGAGGCTTTAACTACCCAAAAATTACAGCGGAAAGGATGATTCTACTAAAATATAGCAAGTAACCATAGCATAATGGAGGTTTTACCTTCTAGTTCCACCATTGCCTTCTTAATCACAGGCTTGAACTTACCTGCAAAAGTTTGATCACTTCATCACAAATATAGCTTGGAATCTCAGACAAAACACGACAGGCCTGGAAGGCAAGAGCAGACCCAGTGTCTATGTAGGACCATTACTTTCCGGCTTCCTCTCTGAACTTGTATATGTACGTGAAAATCCCTCATTATTGGTACTTCGTAAGAAAATCGAACCCACTGCTTCAAATAACCAGTGGCTATAGTGGCAAATACTCAAACTAGTTTTGAGAACTCGAACTACTGATTCTACACCCTAGATCTACTCCTATTGAGAAGCTCACAATGTCATTGAGCTAAATACTAGTAATTTAATATATGTGACTCTTAACTCCTAGGCCTTGTCTATATAAATTGGTTATGGTTCATCATATAAGCGAGGATGTCATTCCCCCAAAGGCTCAAACGCGAAATCTCATGCATACAAGAAGTTGAATTAAGTGTGACTCATTCATATGATGTAAAGCTGGGTACTTGTCCTTTATTATAATTACTTGTGCAAACATTTGGCTGTTCCTTGTCGATTCAGTTTTTCTTTTTGCTTTGTTTTGGGAAATGGTTTCCATATATATTGGAAGAGTAAGAAAGGCACTTGTCCTTAGTGAGAATTGCCTGAATATATGCTTGAAATGACTAAGTAGATGCTTCAGAATAGACGAATTAGAATAGTTTCTTTTAGCCCTAAGGTATTCAGCTAAATTTATCCAAACAGAATAGCACGAGTCTGAACAGCAAAATCAGGCACTCAGCATTTCTAAGACTTTTTCTTATCAATAGGGAGAATACACCATAATACCACATTCAATGAACAAGAGAGGAAGGAGGTTGATACCATGTCTCCTTTCCACATCCATCAAAGATGTTAGCGCAGTTCCACCAACTGTCCAGTCTTCAACTGGAGCTCTCAAATTTCCCACCTATATATATGAACAAGTGTGTCAGCATAAATTGCGATTAGTCAAAGGTCCAGATGTATAACATAAAAGATAGTTAATTAAAAGCAAGGGAGAAAGGAGGGAAGATATAAGGAGGCATGGAAACACCGACAGAGGAAATCAATCCTGTTTTTCCGGACTGAAGAAGTGCTCCAGCCCCATAACCCAATGCATAGCAATAGTTGGAGTCGAAATTTGAAGGCAAACCACATCTACCCTCGTAACTACAAAGAATACAGAGCGAAGTAAGAACTACTATCAGGATAAACTTAAGAAAGCGTAAGTACTCTATCAATTATAGATTATTAAAGAACTGCACAAATCAAATATAAGTGGTTCATACCCGAAAAAATGAGACTGCCCTCCAAAATGTTTGGTATATGAACCTTCCTTCCGCTTGTTTTCCAGTTCAGCTTCCACCATTTGAATAAGCATTTTCTCGGTTTCTATTTTCGCAACCTGTAGAAATTGCAAAAGAAAAAGAACATAGTATGACTGGACTAAATGAGCAATTGTCCTATCTGCCTGACTTCCATCTAACTGAAGAAGAGTACCTGAACATTTCCATGTGGATCTCTTTCAAGAAGTAACTGCTCCTGAATTGCTTGTGGTAGGAGTTCAAAGAGCTCATGGGACTGGCTTCGTAGTTTCTTTTTCCAACTGCCAGCTTCATCAATAACATCATGAGCTAGGATTTCATTGAGCTCTGCAATCAACTGTTGCACCTGCAAATAAGAGAGATAATCTTAACAACAACGAATTGTGTTTCTCTTCATGCTAATAAAGAATCAACCGAATCAGACGCAAAAAGACAGAACAAACTGAAAGGAGAACTGAGTGAAATGGAGGTAACCATGATCAAAAGCTATACAACAAGAAATAGAGTGAAAATCATGATTTCTACAGTTAAAAGTTTAAACCTCTGGAATGAAGTCAATCAGGCCTTCAGGTATTAGTATAACCCCATAATTATAACCAAGAGTTGCTCGTTTGCAAATTACTCCTACAATGTAATCTGTAACACTTTTAAGTGTTTGCTTCTGGGCTGCAACCTGTAGCAAAACAGTACCTTTGTCAATATTAGGGAAAAATCACAAAACATTTCCTATAAAGATAATTCTAACACACTTAACATGTTCCTCTTTACAGAATAATTTTCAGAAGAAAAAAAAATCATGCAAATGAAATTTTAATCCAAGCAATCATCTCGATAACATGCACTGAAGTCCTTACCTAGTAATTTAAGTTGTAAAATTAAGGTCTTTCCTTTAGACATGGTATACAATTGAAAGAAAAACTCGTTGAATAAAATTGAACTTCCGAAAATACTTAACCTAATTCCCATTACTTCAAAGTTCTTTTATTGGCTCTTTGAGACTATATTCGACTGGGACTCTAAACACCAAATTCCTCCCCGGAAACAAGAGAAATGGGCAAATATGAACAAAATAAGAAAAAGACTTAAAAAAGAAAAGAATCACCAAAGAGGCATGTAATGACCCTCCCGGTCATTTCCCTCATTTTCGCGCGTTCTCGACATTTAGAATTTGGTAAAAAAAAATTATATATTTAATTACCTTTCTAAAATATTTTTGATATTTATAAAAGTTTTATAGTTTATTATTTTATAAGTTAGGCTCATTATTTTGACACTTAGCATATTATTTAAGTAATATATAGGTAGATATATTTGGTCAAGGTTGGCTGAAATTTCTTTAATTATATCAATTTATATATATACATAACCCTATCCTTTTTCTTCTAAAACATTTCCAACATTTCTCTCTCTACATCTTACCATTTTTGATCAACTTAAACTCAACTTTGGGCATTTCTAGTGAGATTCAAGGTTAGGGGTTGGTAGATTTGAGTTCGTGGACTCGTTCTCGACGTTTCTACGGTGCGTTTTTTTATTTTTACGGTAGTTTTAGTTACGGTGGTATTGTTGGTATTGGTGTTGATGTTTGAACTATATTTTGAGCTCAAATTGAGCGTGCTAGTTGTGACTATTGGTCACGGGGTGATTTGGGACGCTGTGACGATTTCGATTTTGCGATTCCACAAGCGGGCCCCACGTGGACCGTTTGGGCATTTTTTTGAACTAATGCAATATGGGTATCAATAGTCATGTTTTGACATGTAGTTTATTATTTTGGTAGCTTTAAAGCAGCCATAGGCCTCTCGAAAGGGGAAGGCTCCTATTTAGCAGGCTTTGACAGACATTCGGCGGCGTCCAGGTAGGCTTGGCTTACCATATATCTAGACTGAGTTTATTTATAGTATTTGCATAGTATTATGCTAGTGTTTGGACTGGTAGTTGTAGATTGGCATTGGCTTGCTATGATTAGGCCTTTTGGGCCGGTTAGCGCCTTGTTCGGATATGTTCCGGGTCCGTCATCCTCGTGGTGTGCCAGAGATTACCTTTATAGGGTTGGTTAATGTTGTACTACTGTTAGTAGGGTTTTGGGGAACCTTAGTCCAGACTCGGTTAGGTTTAGCCCAGACTTGATTTCGGGACCCCGTAGTGGGCCCCGCTACTCTTCACAGTCGGTATAGTTAGCTTTAAACATTGTTAGGCTTAGTCAAGCCCTGAGATGATCTTTTAGGATAAAATTTGTGTTGAATTACCCCAGTTATGCCCTTTTGACCTGTTTTAGCCTTGTTAGTCCCTGATAGCGCCGTATTTGACCAGGGTCGGCTAGTTTGATTTAGAATGTGGACCCGTCTTGCCATGACTTATAATGTATACCCAGACTTGTATAGCCCAAGGGGGCAGCGATAAGAGACCCCGATTCCAGGGTAGTTACAGTGGCAGTCACAGCTCGCAGTTCAGAGACCACGGGTTTCAGGGTAGGTACCGTCTGCAGCAGCAACAGTCTTTTCAGCGACAGGGTCAGCCCAGTAGGCCCGTACAATCAGCCTTGCAGATATCTGATAGGGGTCAGCCCGTCTATAGTGGTTCTGTTAGTCAGCCTCAGGGACGTGGTCAGTTCAGTTCGTCGACTAGAGGTGGTCATACCGGATCTTCTAGGCCGAGTAGGGAGCCAGGAGCATGTTATACTTGTGGGGTTGTCGGTCATTTCGCGTGTGAGTGTCCTCAGCGCAAGGCGATTAAGCCTTCAGTTCAGACAGCACAACCCATCAGATCTACACCGCCAGCAGGCAGAGGTGGTGCACAGGGTCGTCGGGATGGTCCCTAGGGTTTTCGAGGTGAAGTGCAGAGAGGTCGGACTAGTGGTCAGGTCGGTACTCAGACTAGTGGTAGCCAGCGTCAATTGTATGCCGTGCTGACTAGGCCGGAGGCTGAGGCTTCGGATGCGGTGATTACAGGTACGATTTTCGTATGCTATCAGCCAGCTTCTGCATTATTTGATCCCGGATCCACGTTTTCTTATGTATCTACTTATTATGCACCACAGTTGGGTTTATGTTCTGAGTTATTATATGTGCCTTTACGTGTATCTACCCCCGTTGGTGATTCCTTAGTAGTGGATAGGGTATATAGATCGTGTCTGGTGACTATTCAAGAGTTGGAGACTCAAGTTAATTTTATTGCATTGGCCATGGTAGACTTTGATGTGATTCTGGGCATGGACTGGTTGTTTTTCCATCATGCAGTCTTAGATTGCTTTGCCAAGACCGTTACCTTAGCCATGCCCGATGTACCCCCGGTAGTGTGGCAGGGTTCTGTTAGCCGCACACCGACGGGGATTATTTCTCATGTTCTGACTCATAGACTGATGTCGAGAGGATGTGATTCATTTCTTGCGTATGTTAGGGATGCTAATGTTGAGAGTCCATCACTTCACTCCGTCCCCATTGTTCGTGAGTTTTCTGATGTATTCCCGACTGACCTACCTGGCCTTTCTCCTGAGCGTGATATAGAGTTTATTATAGACCTCGAGCCGGGCACTCGACCTATTTCTATGGCTCCTGCTGAGTTGAGAGAGCTGAGTAGTCAGCTTAAGGATCTTTTGGGGAAGGGTTTTATCAGACCGAGTGTATCGTCATGGGGTGCTCCAGTTTTGTTTGTAAAGAAGAACGATGGCTCCATGCGTATGTGTATCGACTATAGACAGCTAAATAAGGTGACAGTAAAGAATAAGTATCCTATGCCTCGTATTGACGATTTGTTTGATCAGCTTCAGAGTGCAGCGGTGTTCTCCAAAATAGATTTGAGGTCTGGATATCATCAATTGAGAGTTAGGGCTGAGGACATCCCAAAGACAGCCTTCAGGACTCTGTACGGCCACTATGAGTTCCTGGTGATGTCTTTTGGGTTGACTAATGCCCCAGCAGCCTTCATGGATTTAATGAATCGTGTATTTAAGCCGTACTTGGACTCCTTTGTGATTGTGTTTATTGATGACATCTTAGTTTATTCAAGGAGTAGCGAGGAGCACGAGCAGTATTTGAGGATTGTGCTCCACACTTTGAGAGATCATCAGCTTTATGCCAAATTCTCAAAGTATGAGTTCTGGCTTGAGTCTGTAGCTTTCTTAGGGCATGTTATATCCAGAAACGGTATCATGGTAGACCCAGCGAAGATTGAGGCTATTCGAGGTTGGGCTAGGCCCACGTCACCTACCGAGGTTCGCAGTTTTATTGGGTTGGCAGGTTATTACAGACGGTTTGTTGAGGGCTTCTCGTCTATTGCATCTCCTATGACCAGATTGACCAGGAAGGAGGTTCCATTTCAGTGGTCTGAGGATTGTGAGGCAAGCTTTCTAAAGCTCAAGGATCGACTTACTTCTGCCCCTGTGTTGACTTTTCCAGTTGAGGGCGAGGGTTTCACTGTGTATTGTGATGTATCTGGTATCGATTTGGGATGTGTTTTGATGCAGCGGGGTCGTGTTATTGTATATGCGTCGAGGTAGTTGAAGGTGCATGAACGTAATTACCCCACTCATGACTTGGAGTTAGCAGCGGTAGTGTTTGCAATGCGGATTTAGAGGCATTATCTATACGGTGTTCATTGTGAGATCTTTACAGACCACCACAGTCTTCAGTATATTATGACTCAGAGGGATCTTAATTCGAGGCAGCGCAGGTGGATTGAGTTGTTGAAGGACTATAATATCTCTATTCTCTATCATCTGGGCAAGGCGAATGTGGTAGCGGACACCTTGAGCCGGAAGGCAATAAGTATGGGTAGCTTAGTCTTTATTCCAGTCTCTCAGCGGCCGTTGACTTTGGACATTTAGTCCTTAGCTAACTTGATGGTTTGATTGGATATTTCTGACCCCAGGAGGATTATTGCTTGTGTTGAGGCCAGATCTACTTTGCTGGAGCAGATTCAGCATTGTCAGTTTGATGATAGTGGTCTTCGTAGCCTTCGGGATCAGGTGTTAAAGGGTGAATCTGAGAGGGCTACCTTGGATTCGAATGGTGTTCTGAGGTTCGATGGTCGTATTTGTGTTCCGAGGGTTGGGGACTTGACTCAGTTGATTCTGCGTAAGGCGCACAGTTCTAGATATTTTATTCACCCCGGGACAGCTAAGATGTGTAGAGATCTAAGACAGCACTATTGGTGGCGCGGTATGCGATGAGACATAGCAGGGTTTGTAGCTCGATGCCTTTGCTGTCAGCAGGTAAAGGCTGAGCACCAGAGACCCAGTGGTCTACTTCAGCAGCTACCCATTCCCGAATGGAAGTGGGAACGGGTCACGATGGATTTTGTTGGTGGGTTACCTCGCACCTCTCGTGGCTATGATAGTATTTGGGTTGTTGTAGATCGGTTGACTAAGTCCGCGCACTTTATCCCTGTTCGAATTTCTTACAATGCTGAGAGATTAGCTCGTTATTCAGGAGGTGGTTCGCCTACATGGAGTGCCAATGTCTATTATCTCAGACCGAGAGTCTCAGTTTACTGCCAGTTTCTGGCAGACTTTCCAGGAGGAGTTGGGTACCCTGGTGGACCTCAGTACTGCATTTCATCCTCAGACCGACGGGCAGTCGGAGCGGACGATTTAGGTATTGGAGGATATGTTTCGCGCTTGTGTACTTGACTTTGGGGGCTAATGGGATCAGTTCTTGCCTTTATCAGAGTTCGCGTATAATAATAGCTTCCACTCCAGCATTCAGATGGCTCCATTTGAGGCTTTGTATGGTAGAAGATGTCGGTCTCCAGTTGGTTGGTTCGAGACTTCAGAGATTAGTCCTCGTGGCACAGATTTGCTCCGAGAGTCTTTGGACCGAGTTCGGGTAATTCAAGACAGGCTGCGGACAACTCAGAGTAGACAGAGGAGTTATGCTGACCGTAGACGTCGTCCATGGAAATTCAGAGTAGATGATAGGGTCTTCTTACGAGTATCGCCCATAAAGGGGGTGATGCGGTTTGGTAGGAAGGGCAAGCTTAGCCCTAGATATATTGGACCCTTTGAGATTCTGCGGACAATTGGAGAGGTAGCATATGTGTCGGCTTTACCTCCGGCCTTTTCAGCTATTCACCCTGTATTTCATGTTTCTATGCTGCGACAGTATATTTTGGATGAGTCGTATGTGTTTCAGTGTGACTCGGTTCAGTTAGACGAGAAATTAGCATTTGTGGAGGAGCATGTGTCCATTTTAGCCAGAGATGTCAGACGGTTACGCTCCCGGGACATTCCAGTAGTTAAGGTTCAGTGGTGTCACCGTCCGGTTGAGGAGGCCACTTGGGAACTTGAGCGTGATATGCGAGCCCAATATCCCTACTTGTTCACATCTTCAGGTATGCACTTACTGTTGACTTTCGCGGATGAAAGTCCTTTTAGTAGTTGATGTTGTAATGACCCTCCCGATCATTTCCCTCATTTTCGCGCATCTCGACATTTAGAACTTGGTAAAAAATATATATATAATTAATTACCTTTCTAAAATATTTTTGATATTTATAAAAGTTTTATAGTTTATTATTTTATGAGTTGAGCTCATTATTTTGACACTTAGCATATTATTTAAGTAATATATAGGTAGATATATTTGGTCAAGGTTGGCTGAAATTTCTTTAATTATATCAATTTATATATATACATAACCTTACCCTTTTTCTTCTAAAACATTTCCAACATTTCTCTCTCTACATTGCACCATTTTTGATCAACTTAAACTCATCTTTGGGCATTTCTAGTGAGATTCAAGGTTAGGGGTTGGTAGATTTGAGTTCGTGGACTCGTTCTCGACGTTTCTACGGTGCGTTTTCTTATTTTTACGGTAGTTTTAGTTACGGTGGCATTGTTGGTATTGGTGTTGATGTTTGAGCTATATTTTGAGCTCAAATTGAGTGGTGCTAGTTGTGACTATTGGTCACGGGGTGATTTGGGACGCTGTGACGATTTCGATTTTGCGATTCCACAAGCGGGCCCCACGTGGACCGTTTGGGCATTTTTTTGAACTAATGCAATATGGGTATCAATAGTCATGTTTTGACATGTAGTTTATTATTTTGGTAGCTTGGAAGCAGTCAAAGACCTCTCGAAAGGGGAAGGCTCCTATTTAGCAGGCTTTGACAGACATTCAGCGGCGTCCAGGTAGGCTAGGCTTACCATCTACCTAGACTGAGTTTATTTATAGTATTTGCATACTATTATGCTAGTGTTTGGGCTGGTAGTTGTAGATTGGCATTGACTTGCTATGATTAGTCCTTTTGGGCCGATTAGGGCCTTATTTGGATATGTTTCGGGCCCGTTATCCTCGTGGTGTGCCAGAGATTACCTTTATAGGGTTGGTTAATATTGTACTACTGTTAGTAGGGGTTTGGGGAACCTTAGTCCAAACTCGGTTAGGTTTAGCCTAGATTTGATTTCGGGACCCCGTAGTGGGCCCCACTACTCTTCACAATCGGTATAGTTAGCTTTAAACATTGTTAGGCTTAGTTAAGCCCTGAGATGATCTTTTAGGGTAAAATTTATGTTGAATTACCCCAGCTATGCCATTTTGACCTGTTTAGCCTTGTTAGTCCCTGATAGCACCGTATTTAACAGGGGTCGGCTAGTTTGATTTAGAATGCGGACCCGCCTTTCCATGACTTATAATGTATACCCAGACTTGTATATACATATTGTTTATAGTATATAGTTGACCTGGAAGGATCCCGAGATTGACTTGTAGTACGTGGTGGGTTAGCTCCTTTATTTATGTTTCGGGTTCGTTCTAAGGCCGGTATGTCCCCGTCTACTTGTATTTGTGTGGATTCTGACACTAGTCTGTCACTTGGTTACTGATTATTATGAGTTTTAGTTCGAGTTCGGCCACTGATTCAGATATGATGGTTACCGATTGTTATGAGTTTCGATTTGAGTCCGGCATCTGGTTATGATATGATTGGAGAGTTTTGGTACTGGGTACCGTGGTTACGATACTGTTGTTCTCTGAGTTTCGGTTCGAGTCCGACGGTTATGATATATATGTGGTCTATTGTTATTATCCACTATGTCTGGTTCGATTCCGGCGTCTAGCCTCTTGTTATTACCCATTGGTGTCGGTTCAAGCCCGGTGCACACCAGGATGGTTACTATGGTTACTTGGCATTGGATCAGTTACGGATTATTTACGCTTTCTTTTACTTTTCTTGTGTGTCCCGCCGTTTTATGGGGGCCAGGCTGGGTTATTATTTTCTTTCGTGTGCCAATCGGGTTTATGGGGGCCCAGATAGGTTATGCTTGACTTGTGTGTTTACTTACGCATTTATTTACTCATTATTCAGTATCGCACTTACTTTTCTCCTGAGCATATCTATACGCCTCGGCAGCAACTTATGTGTTTATTATTTATACCCCGGACCTAGCATGCTCCCTCGCATTTTAGCTTGCTTATATTATATTGAGCTCAGTCGGTCGATGATGCCTACTGAGTACCCGTTGCCCCGGTACTCATACTGCATTTCTGCATCTTTTTCCCCGATGCAGATCCGGGCACTAGTCGACGGTTTTGACGTGACTCTCTTCTCAGCACTGACTCCGGAGCAAGGTGAGCTTACTGACGTCCGAGGCAGATCCTACTCCATCTCTACTGTATAGTCTTTTACTCTCGAGACTATAGTACTTGTTGTATATATTTGGTTTCTGTCTTGTCTTTTGGACATGTCTAGTAGTGGCTCTTGTACCAACCTCACCAGGTCTTGGGAGGGGTTCTTGACTTTATATATTTTCCTCTTCCTTCTCAGTCTTGGTATGAATATATATTTTGATTTTGTTTTTATATTTCTAGCATGTTTATTAGTATGGTTACTTCCACTTCATCTCTGTTTTCTGAGATTCCGCCCGTTAGCCTGTCGCTTGTCACTCCGAGCTAGGGTTTGCCTTGCCTATTGGTGGGTTACGGTAGACGCCATCATAACTTGAAAAATCGGATCGTGACAAGGCATCATGGAAATTAATGTTAGAAGCTAGGTTTATCCTCTATTAATTAAGACCAGCATCTTTAGATGATTTTATGTTCATCTTAAAGACCAGCATCGGAAGAGAAACATGAAGTTTCAAGTTCCAAGCAAGTAAAATATGCGAAAAATAAGGCCACAAATTCCAAATATAATTACACAGAGCCTGGCCTCTTGAAAGAAATTACTTAGATTCATCCAATAGAACAGATATTCTCGTAAAACTGCGCATTTCTAATGAAAGCTCTCTTCAAGTTTGGGCACATATTAAGTGTAATATGTTGCATACATGCATGAAAACCATGTGAATGACTTGGCAAACAATTACCTCTTCACCAATGATGGTAATGTTCGGATGGGTCTGTAGAGCACACTCCAATGTGATGTGTGATGCAGCACGACCCATAAGCCTTACAACTAGAGAAACCATAAATTGCTTAATAAAAAGGAACATAAATAATAGTATTGAGAGTTAAAATTATAAATTCATTTAGAAGAAACAAGTCCTAGTTCTCAAAGTTATGCATGTATAAAGTAGTCTCCCAAGTTGTCCGCAATTTATGTACTTACAGTGATAGTATTTTCCTGTTGAACGAGCATCTATCATGACATTTCCAATCATTTCTGCATATATCTGCATGGAAATTGTGAAGTTGGATAATATCTATCTATCCATTCCACAGATAGGAGTAACCTACCAAAGTTATAAACTTCGTGGTGATAATATTTCACAACTAAAATAACTAAGCAACACGAGTTTGGATGAAGTACTTCCATAACAGTTTGAGTATAAGACAGAGACCAGCATAAAATTAGTAACACTATTTCAAAAATGTATCGCATACTAGAAGTTAACAAAATTAAAGGTCAAGAGAGTAGTGCTAACTAGATGTTATTTATAGAAATAATGTGAAGTAAAATAGAGGTAGGATTTAGGAAATAAGACAAAAGGGAAAACAATTACCTTGCAAGCAGTATCAAATCCGAAACTAGTAGGAACTTCTTTGCTTTTCAGATCACCATCAATTGTCTTTGGGCATCCAATAACCCGTGTTTTCAAACCTTTACCCCTTCAGTCACACCAGATAAACAAAGTTCCATGAGAAGAATGCCAATGATGAGTACCATGAACCAGTCCAATATAACGATAAATTGATAATACTTACCTGAAGTTCTCAGCTAGAAGACAAGCATTTGTATTTGAATCATCTCCACCAATCACAACAATCCCATCTAAGTCAAGTTTCTTAGCTGTTTCTGCAGCTTGATTAAACTGAAAAAAAAAAAACAATAACATCATGCAGACTGAGTTACAATGAGACGTTTGCGAAGAAAAAATAGAAGAAATAAAAAGATGTTGATAAGTGAAGAATTGCAGAATTTAATGAGTCCTATTTGAATATGAAACAAAAGAAAGATAACCTGTTCATCGGTTTCTATCTTGTCTCTACCACTACAGATCATATCAAAGCCACCCTGTCAAAAAAATTATCAATGACATATGTTCTGCAGAAGTGAAATTAGGCAGTAAATCAAAAAGAGAAAACTATAAGAATAAAAATCCACTAAACCGAAGCTAGAGATTCAGCTTAATCAAGATGCAAAGTTGAACCGATTCAGATCAATTCATGGCAGCAGTACTTTCTCTTGGATAACCAGTCACACAAGAGGTAAAACACAACAGGCAAAGCTTCTCAAATTGACATATGCTGAATATATACATGCCATATGGAGAGAAACGAACTATCGGACTTTTGAAGGAAAAGAAAGGAATTTGAAAGTGTTGCAAGGGAAAAAGTATGTGTCTGTAGTGAGGCTGAGGGTGCATTACGAATTTTACTACAGAAACTCATCTTCTAAGTTTGAAGTCAATCTGAACTTTGTAATGACACTTCTAGATAGGTAGCACTGATGTATAGGATGAAGAGAGTGTGTATTCTCCTTGAGATTAGCTAGCTGTGACCTGCTATGCTAAGCAATGTAATGCCCTCACTTGGTGATTAATGAAAAGTTTTATTACCAAAAAAAGAGTTGCAAAGTTCCCATATCATAAGCTAAATAAGGTGCCATCAGTCCATCATATTGTTACAAAAAACTTTGGATAGAATTTTTTTTTTTCCATAAAAGTCCACAAGCAAAATTTGTTATAGCAAAATTGTTTGGAGCATGTGCAAACGAAGATAATGTATCTTAACTGGATGATGAAAAGTAAAGCATCCACTTCATTCCAATTTATGTTACTCCGCTAGAAAAATAACTCCTGGCCCATAGGAGGGGGGAGAGGGGGGAGAGGGGGGGGGGGGGGAGGGGGAGGAGTTTCTTGGTCAAATTTATGAACTTCTACCCTAAAGATGAAGAAACTTCTTACTTGATTTCTGTAAGGATAAACAAAATCTGCTGTCAACTCTACATATTTACAGTTCATTATCCCTGCTGGACCTCCCCTGAATCCATAGAGTGTGCTACCTTTCATTTTCTCCTGCAAATAGTCTAGAAGAAAAATAATCAACTAATTGCTGAGATACACGCTTATGTACAAATAACTATACATATGTACAGAACTGCAAAAAGTACATACCATAAAGTAAGAACTATTGGAAAAGCACTCACCAAAAATTCCAGAGATGACATTGTGCCCACCAGGAGCCTGTCCTCCAGACAATACAACCCCAATTTTAAGATTATTATTCAATGCAGCTCCAGATGTTTGTCCTGGCCGTAACGACACGGAAGGCTGCCCAAACAGATTTGGGAAAAGCTTTGCAATTTCACCTACAATATTGATGTTAACATGAATATGAGCTAAGCATAAAAAAGCCTTGTTTGTAACAGAACACTTGAGCATTGTTCTATGTCTTAGGCTAATGAGATGGGAAACTGAACATGTGTGATATGTTTATATGGAAACATTACCTTCATTTGAGAATAAAATTAGATTAGTCTCGTTTATTTGTCAATTGTCATTAATAGCTTCAACCTTTTGAAAGTGGCTATAACTCACTAAAGATCTAGTTTTCTTTTAAGAAATGGAGTAACAAATACTAGGTAAAAAGAAAATATAAAATTCTTTTATGAGGAATAGTACCTTGTGACTATGCTAGATTCGAGATGAAAATAGTTCTAATCTTCCTCACTCCACCTAATATGGCAAAGAACTCACGGCGATCTCTGGAAAACCGCACGACTAATAATAACCATTCATTAAGTAAAAAACCTAAGTTTTTGTTTGTTTGATATAACATTTTGGATAATTTTTATTTAGTCCAAGATTAGCTAGGCCTAATTTTGGTACCAAGTATAAGAAGATAGAGGCCTTATAAATCTATCATTTACTAGTTACTTATACTACCGCATAAATAAATGCTTCTATATCATATTATAAGTTCTTCAGCAAGCATATAAAACACGAATGTTAAGACTAATGAGTTTCCAAATATATAATGGTAAAAAAAAAAGAGTTTCAGATAGTCAAACTTTTAATCAATTTATATCATGGACTCGGACCTGTTATTAAATTATGAAGCTTGACAAGTAATCGAAATCCATAAATGTAACATCTATAAATCAAAAAGAGACTAGAATACAAAGTCAGTGATAATGCTCGTGTTACACATCAAGCGAATGTCAGCTTATTCCATTCCTTTGCACATTCAATGCTACACATTTTTGTAATAAGAAACACAATCAATTAACTAAAATTCAACAGCAGAAAGCATCTCCACAATTGAAAACCGAGAAATAACATGAGTAACATGTTGGAATTAGTTAAATTACACTGGTCACATAAAATATTTTCCTATTATAAACACAATGCAAATCAGCACTGAAGTAACAACAACAACAACAACGTACCCAGTGTATATCCTACAAGTAGGGTCTGTAGAGGGTGAGATGTATGCACACCTTACCCCTAGGGGCTAGAGGTAAGAGGCTATTTCCGATAACCCTAGGCTTAAAAGGGAAGTCATTCATAAAAGGGTTGCAAGAAGAGAAAATGACAACAAAATATAAAGGTACAAAACAAAATGAATCTACAGATAGTAGAAACACATAGAAGAATAAAAAACTACATGATTACTAAAAACTATTAATAATAAGGAGAAAAGGATATGGGGCAAGCCCCTTGCCTCTCCCACCTAAGGGGCGGCGACCACACTCGGCTACCTACTAACCTTCTACCCTAATCCTCGATATCTAGACCTTTAGAATCATGTCCTCACTAAGCTGAAGTTGTGTCATTTACAATTAGGAGTCGTGTTGGTAGCTAGTAAAGAAACCATTTATTCATGTATTGATTTATGTATCAGTTATACAACGTTTGAAAGCTAGTTAGGAAATAAGTTATTCACGTATAAAATTAATACGACGTTTGGTATACAATTTAGGAATTCACATAACTAATACATGTATAAGTTATGAGTGAATTGGTGTATTATCTTATGTGGAGTACAAAATGGAACAACTAATACCTGCATAACTAATACTGTATTACTAATACATGCATAATTCTAACCAGCTATCAAATGACTGCTTAATAAAAAAGAAGAAACAAGGGAAAAAAGTGAAGGGGGAAGTAATGGAGAAAAGTGAGATTAACCTGGATTTCCAGCGGCAGAACTAGGAGGGCCATCAACGACGGAGAAGGGATTTTTGAGGACAGAAGGCAGAGGAAGCGATACAATGAGACGGTTGTGTTGGACTTCGCTATACGCCGAAGTGGATCGTCCAGGCCCTGTTGATGTCTCTGCCATGTTTACTACTTATATGTGCTTAACTAAATAATCTCTGTGGAAATGTGTGTGTGTGTGAGGAGGAGAAGGAGAAGATGAGAGATGTGAGAAAAATGTGAAGGTTTTTTTTTGCTTAAGAGAATTCGTAGAAAGTGGAGAGTTAGTTATGATTTTGAATGCCACTTTTGAACTATTCTAAAGCGGGGTAAGTGATGCTATTAAACTATTTACGGGCTCGGGCTTGGGCTTGCGCCACGAGGAGGAAATTCATGGAAACTGCACTTTTCCCCCCTTGGATGAAATAATTTTGACATAACGACCACATAACTTTTTAGGTGAGGTTTCTAAGACCGGCTAGAGTGACTTTTGAGTGAACCGGAGCATTGTAAAATTAGTTTTAAGTAACAAAAAAAGAAAAGAAGAGATAACTGATTTTTGTGTAATGAATCTTAACTTGAATAACCATGAGAGAAATTTTCCCCGTTTTCAGCCACTAACTCTTTAATATACTCCCTCCTCCTCAATTTAACTATTTTACTTTCCTTTTTGGTCAATATGAAAAAGAGTATCTCTTGAATTTAACAAGTCTAATACCACAAGATTTAAAGAATTAGGCACATCTTTAATTTAACACCAACAAAATTCAAAATTCCCACGCTTAAATTGGAATTGAGGGAGTAACGACTTTCAAAATTCTTTATCGAAGTTTCACATCAAACATGGAGGGAGTAATTCTACTATTGTTGGCAGGAGCTGAAGATGAAGTTGAATCTTCAATGGTGCTTTAGCAGAGGTAAAGTTCATCCCATCCTCGTTCAACCTTGCAGAATAGTTCCTTTAGTACTGTTACCCTGCTGTTCCTGTTTCATTTGTTATTCCTCTGGAACATAGGATTTATTAGATTATATATACCTGTATATGTAATAGGCATCATTTTTCCCTTTGGACCCTTAATTGTTTTATTTTCCTGTTTTGCGTTTGAATATGTCTGCCGCAGAAAATTCCAGCAAGCTGTGTTCCTCATAAAATGTGTGGAATGTACTCAATGCGAGGGCTAGTGGTCAATGAAGTTAATTGATAACTCTGAGGTCTTGTGCTCAAATCCCAATAGAGACAAAAACATTAGATAATTTCTTCCTATCTGTCCTAACCTTGATTGTGATTGCGACAGAATGACAGATATATAAAACCCATAAAGATAGAATAAGCATTGTCATTGATCTCTGAGCCTTCTCTTGGTTGTGAGCCATCAATCTGTTCCGGCAAGTAGTTTGCAGTAATTTGCAGATCATCTGATATAATTCAGATTAATTTCTGGTTTTTGGCTAATCTTGTTTATTTTAGGCTATCCTCTAAATTTCTATTAAATTGTGTATATACAATCTAAAATCTTTTATGTTCTTATACAATTTATTATTTCCTAAGTCCCATAATTGCTGACAATTTTCACTTTCCAAGTGACAAAGAAAGTGACCAAAACTTTCAATTGTACTATGTTGTCATTTTCAAATGTTAGTTTTTCGGGTTTAGAAAAATCTGTATTTTACAACAAGAACTTCAAACACATGTTCAAACTAAAGCATGAACAATCAAATGAAGTTGTAACTCTGTATTCACAACTTTGAACTTCAACAATAAGTTCAACTCAACTTATAACAACAACAAAATGAAGTTCAAACTATTTTCTGGAAAATAGTAAAACCAAATGTATAGAAAGAGATGAAGATTAGAAGATTCAAGTCCACCAAATTCACGGTGTGTCCTCAAGGAAATTATTCCTTCAAGTACCCGAGGTTATGGAATATATCCTCCTAAAATAAAATGAATCACTTCGACAGAATGGGGGTACCTCAAATTCTGTCGAACTACGAACACACTCAACGATTCGTAAATCACACTTGATTTTTTAGGAAGAAGAAGATGTTTTTCACTTCAAAATTTCGTGCCTATACCTAAGGAAAAAATCAGGTACTTATAGCTAAAAGGTGGTGCTTCAGAAAGAAGCAATCGTTCTTGAAAAGACGTACTATTTCGGACCGACGCCAATGTGCGGACCCCATTTGCGGCGAGTATGAGCCACATGCAGCCGCAGGTCGCTTAAGTCAAAAATCAAAATGTTTTCGTCTTACCTGCGGAGCCCGTCTGCGTCAGCAGATGGTGACCTGCTCCCGCAGGTCACTTTTTCGCTTTCAAACAGTGCCTTGAAGGGTCGCATCCCTTTGAGGTGCGTTGTGACAAACGTCTGTACATGCTCGTGTGCATCCGCAAATGGAGAACTTTCAGATTGAATTTTTGGATCACTAACTCTCAAGTTTCAAATGAATTTTATTCAAAAAGATAGTCTTTCGATCGATTATTTGACAAATCCAAATTCAAATCCAAATTCGAAGCCAAAGTCGAGCCGAGCGAGCAACGATGACGACGGAATGCTTCTATATTTAAGCATGAACAAGTTCCTTTCTCCCACCAATGTAGGAAAAACACTCTTTTACAAAGTGAAACCACAATTCACTGTTTTTCCTCCATTTATTTTTCCTCCATTTTCTATTCACATTTCTCTTAGAACCCAACAATCCCCCACATGAATGGGGAATGGCTATTTCATCAAAAAATTTATGGACAAGTGTGTGATCTACAAGCAAAGACTAATTGCATTTGGATAAGTAGGTTTCCCTTTGAACTTTCTATAGTGAACTTACATCGGATGCACTCGGTCAATCGATAGATATGATATCTTTGAACCGTCAAATTTTAGTGTACACCCAAACAACGCAAGTCACACAACTAGCCTTTTACCATTTATGGTTCTCACGGTTTTGTTCATTTCAGCCATGAACACTACCTGGTTTCATGAGAGCTTAGAGAATAGGCCTTTACTATCATTCTCTTTAAAGCAGCTTCCACTTCACTCTCACATAGGTGATTCCTAAACGTTTAATCCTATAGATCAAACAGTTTGGTCATACCTGCCAAACTTAGAAACCATTAAAAAGCTTCAAACCATAAGCCTTATCCTTGTTTCCTGAACATTGGCTTCATCATGAGAATTGGTTGAGTTAATTGACAATGCTGAACTGTCAGACACAACTTTATTTGATCTCCTTGAACCTAACTCTTGGGATCTCCAGTTCGCTAGGTAGAGTTACCGTCGTGATGACTTGTCCTAGGCCGTAAACTCATTCCCTTCGATGATCTCTCAACTCCCTCTCTAGTTAGGCCTTTTGTAAGTGGATCCAACACATTATCCTTTGACCTCACATAGTCAATCGTGATAATTCCACTAGAGAGTAGTTCTATAATGGTATTATTTCTCCATCTTATATGACGAGATTTACCGTTATACATCATGCTCCCTACCCTACCTACTGCAGCTTGACTATCACAGTGTATGCATACTGGTGTCAAAGGTTTGGGCCAATAAGGAATATCTTTCAAGAAATATTAAAGTCATTCAGCTTCTTTACCGGCTTTATGGATAAATTCAGATTTCATTGTAGAGCGGGCAATACATGTCTGTTTGGATGGTTTCCAAGAGACTGCTCCTCCACCAAGAGTAAATACATATTCACTCGTGAATTTTATTTCATTTGATATGGTGATCCAATTTGCATCACTATATCCTTCAATTACCGCAGGATATTTGTTATAATGCAAAACATAGTCTTGAGTATGTTTTAGATACCCCAAAACTCTTTTCAGTGCCATCCAATGAGTTTGATTGAGATTACTCATGTACCGACTCCTCAATTTACTAATAGCAAATGCTATGTCTGGTCGCGTACAATTCATGATATACATCACACTTCCCAACACTCTTGTATACTCCAATTGTGAGTCACTTTCACCTTCATTCTTTTGAAGTGCAAAGCTCACATCCAATGGTGTCTTGAAAAAATTGAATTCCAAATACCTGAACTTGTCAAGTACTTTTTCAATGTAATGAGACTGTGACAATGTCAACCCTTGTGGAGTTTTATGAATTTTTATTCCTAAAATCACATCAGCAACTCTAAGGTCTTTCATATCAAATTTGCTCTCAAGCATTTGCTTCGTAGCATTTATGTTAGAAATGTCTCTACTGATGATCAATATGTCATCCACATACAAACAAACAATGACTTTGTGATTTGGAGTGTCTTTAATGTAATTACATTTGTCACACTCATTAATCTTAAATCCATTTGCCAACATGGTGTGATCAAATTTTGCATGACACTGTTTGGGTGCTTGCTTTAGTCCATAAAGTGACTTTACAAGTTTGCATATTTTCCTTTCTTTACCAGGAACCACAAAACCCTTGGGTTGTTCCATGTAAATTTCTTCCTCCAATTCTCCATTTAAGGAAGTTGTTTTCACATTCATTTGATGGATTTTAAGTCCAGATACCGCAGCTAATATAACCAACATCCGAAATAGATGTTATCCTTATTTTTGGCGAGTATGTGTCGCAATAATCTAGGCCTTCTTTTTATCTAAAGTCTTTCACAACCAGTCTTGCCGTGTACATGTCAATAGTACCATCACCTTTCATTTTCCTTTTGAAGATCCATTTAGAACCTAAAGGTATATTTCCTGGAGGAAGATCAACCAACTCCCAAGTATGATTGCTCAAAATTGAATCAATCTCACTATTAGCAGCCTCTTTCCAAAAGGATGAGTCCGCAGACGACATCGTTTTTTTTGAATAATTGAGGCTCATTTTCAAGAAGAAATATTACAAAATTTGATCGGAAGGAAGTCGAAGTCCTTTGTCGCTTACTATGCCTTGGATTTTCTTCATTAAGTGCATTCTCCTTTGATTCATCCCTAGGTTATTTAGACTATTCACTAGACAGCTCATGTCTAGTTTTATATGGATAAATGTGTTCAAAGAACTCAACATTATCTGATTCAATTACCGTATTATCATGTATATTCGGATGTTCGGATCTATGAACCAAAAATTGACATACTTTACTGTTTGTAGCATATTCGATGAAAACGCAGTCCTCAGTCTTTGATCCTATCTTTACCCTTTTAGCTATAGGAACTTGGACTTTGTCCAGACACCCCCACACTTTAAAATATTTTAAGTTGGTTTCCTTCATTTCCATTTCTCATATGAAATTGATTGTGTCTTGCTATGGGATACTCTATTGAGTATTCGGTTTACTGTAAGAATAGTTTCCCCCCACAAGTTTTGTTGTAAACCTGAACTTATAAGGAAGCATTCATCATTTTCTTCAACGTTTGATTTTTCCTTTTCACAATCCCATTTGATTGAGTTGAGTATGGGGCAGTAGTTTGATGGACAATTTCATTTTCCAAACATATCTCCACAAAAGGAGATTCATACTCTCCACCCCTATCACTTTTTATCATTTTAATCTTTTTATCCAACTGATTTTCAACTTCAGTTTTATATTGCCTAAATGCTTCTATTGCTTCATCCTTACTATTCAACAAATAAAAATAACAATACCTAGTGCAATTGTCAATAAAAGTTATGAAATACTTTTTTTCACCACGAGATGGTGTTGACTTCATATCACAAATGCTTGTATGAATTAAGTCTAAGGGAATGAAATTCCTTTCAACAGACTTATACGGATACTTAGCATACTTTGATTCAACACATGTTTGACATTTTGATTTATCACACTCAAAGTTAGGCAAAACTTTCAAACTAATCAGTTTTCGCTAGGTTTTATAATTGACATGTCCTAAACGTTCATGTCATAATTCATTTGACTCAAGCAAGTAAGAATAAGCCTCAGTTTTGTTCATTTCAACAGCCATTACCTCTAGTTTGAAATGGCCCTCATTGAGGTAGCCCTTTCCTATATACATTTTATTCTTAGTTATTACAACTTTCTTCAAAACAAACACACATTTAAACCCGTTTTTAACGAGAAGTGTTATAGACACTAAGTTCTTCCTAATAGTAGGAACATGGAGAACATTGTTGAGAGTCAACACCTTGACGAAAGTCATTTTTAGGAATATTTTTCCACTTTCTTCAACCTTGGTTGTTGCAGTATTTCCCATAAAAATCACTTCTTTGGGACCAGCGGCATCATAAGTAGCAAAAGTTTTTTTGTCCGCACAAACATATCTAGTGGCTCCTGAATCAAACCACCATTCATCTGGATTTCCAACTAGATTGCATTCAGTGATCATAGCACACAGATTTTCAATCTTTTCTGTTGCTTCCAACATGTTTATCTGATTTCTTTTCTTGTTCTTCTTCAAAACTTGACAATTTAGAGCTTTGTGGCCAACTTCACTACAATTGTAGCACTTGCCTTTAAATCTTTTCTTATTCTGCTTTTTCTCTTGTCCAGAAGATCTCTTCTTCTTATGATTATGTGTAGCATCATCTTTAAAAATATTTGCACCCATCATTGTTGATTTCTCACTCAACTTATTGTCCTCTTCTATCTTGAAATGAATCACAAGATCTTCCAAACCAGAAAATTGACTTTCAAACATTCTTTTTTCAAAAACATAAGGATCTCTACTTGTGAACCTTTGCATTTCAAGTTTGGTCAGCCAAAAGAATATCATTTGTTGTCATTCCTTAATCACACCAGAAATGTTTTTTATCGATATCATTATTAGAGCAACATCTAAACGGCTTAGTGATGCAATATTGGTTGCCGTTGGGACAGCACCATTCACAACTGAATTAGTGTGTTGTTCAATTTTATTCGTCATTTTCCTGTCAATTTTTGACAATTAATTTCGTATTTCAGAATACTAACAATATAGACTTAATCTTTAAACCACTTGTTTCTAGTGAACAATGAAGTTTTTATATCTTCAAATCGTCAACCGAATGAACTTTGAAACTTGACAAAGTTTTATGTTCTTCAAATCAGAATCAAATTCAAACAGAGAGAACACCCATAAGTTTTAAACTCCAGAAACCAATACAGAGAGTTCAACGAATCGGTGAAGTTTTTATATTCTTCGAACCATATTTCCAATCCAATTTTTTGGTGAAGTTTTTATATTCTTCTAACCGAGGGAGTAGAAATCAAAAGATTTTAGTCTCCACAAAATCAGACTGAAAACAGATTAACTAAATACTTATTAATTTCCTCAAGATTGTTGTTTTTCGGGTTTAGTAAAATCTGTATTTTACAACAAGAACTTCAAATACATATTCAAACTAAAGTATGAACAACCAAATGAAGTTGTAACTCTATATTCACAACTTTGAACTTCAACAATAAGTTCAACCCAACATATGAACAACAACAAAATAAAGTTCAAACTATTTTCTGGAAAATAGTGAAACCAAATGTATAGAAAGAGATGAAAATTAGAAGATTCAAGTCCACCGAATTCATGGTGTGTCCTCAAGAAAATTATTTCTCTCAAGTGCCCAAGGTTATGGAATATATCCTCCCAGGATAAAATGAATCACTTCGACAGAATAGAGGTACCTTAAATTCTATCAAACTACGAACAGACTCAACAATTCATAAATCACACTTGAGTTTTTAGAAAGTAGAAAATGCTTTTCACTTTAAAATTGTATGCCTATACCTGAATAAAAAATCAGGTATTTATAGCCAAAAGTTGATGCTTCAGAAAAGAAGCAATGATTCTTGAAAAGACACACTATTTCGGACTGTCGCCGATGTACGGACACCATCTGCGGCCGAGTATAGGTCATATGTGGTTGCAGGTCGCTTTCATCAAAAAACAGAATGTTTTCGTCTCACTTGCGGAGCCCGTCTGCGTCCGCAGATGATGACCTGCACCTGTAGGTCACTTTTCTGCTTTCAAACAGTGCCTCGAATAGTCGAGTCCTTTTGAGGTGCGTTGTGATATGCGTCCGTACATGCTCATGTGCGTCCGTAAATTTTGAACTTTCAGATTGAATTTTTGGATCACTAACTCTCAAGTTTCAAATGAATTTTGTTCAAAAAGACAGTCTATCGATCGATCATTTGATAAATCCAAATCCAAATCCAAATCCGAAGTCGAAGCCGAGCCGAGCTATGATGACGACGGTGCGAGGCTTGCTATATTCTTTCCTCACTAACAACATGAAGGAATGCTTCTATATCTAAGTATGAAAAGGTTTCTTTCTCCCACCAATGTGGGAGAAACACTCTTTTACAAAGTGAAACCACAATTAACTCTTTTTCATTCTATTAGTTTTCCCTCCATTTTCCATTCACATTTTACTTAGAACCCAACAATCCCCCACATGAATGGGGAATAGATATTTCATCAAAAAATTTACGGACAAGTGTGTGATCTACAAGCAAAGACTAATTACATATGGATAAGTAGGTTTTCCTTTGAACTTTCCATAGTGAACTTGCATCGGATGCACTCGGCCAATCAGTAGATGTGATATCTTTGAAGCGTCGAACTTTAGTGTACACCTAGACAACGCAAGTCACACAACTAGCCTTTTATCGTTTATGGTTCTCACGATTTTGTTCATTTCAGCCATGAACACTACCTGATTTTATGAAAGCTTAGAGAATAGGCCTTTACTATCATTCTCTTTGAAGCGGCTTCCATTTCACTCTCATATAGGTGATTCCTAAACATTTAATCCTATAGATCAAACTGTTTGGTCAAACCTGCCAAACTTAGAAACCATTAAAAAGCTTCAAACCATAAGCCTTATCCTTGTTTCTTGAACATTGTCTTCATCATGAGAATAGGTTGAGTTAATTGATAATGTTGAACCATCAGTCACAACTTTATTTGATTTCCTTGACCTAGCTCTTGGGATCTCCAGTCCACTAGGTAGAGTTACCGTCGTGACGACTTGTCCTAGGCCTTGAACTCATTCCCTTCGATGATCTCTCAACTCCTTCTCTAGTTAGACCTTTTGTAAGTGGATCTGACACATTATCCTTTGACCTCACATAGTCAATCATGATAATTCCACTAGACAGTAGTTCTCTAATAGTATTATGTCTCCATATTATATGACGAGATTTACCATTATACATCATGTTGTCTCCCCTACCTACTGCAGCTTGACTATCACAATATATGTATACTGGTGCCAAAGGTTTGGGCTAATAAGAAATATTTTTTGAGAAATTTTGGAGCCATTCAGCTACTTCACCGGCTTTATCTAACGCGATAAATTCAGATTCCATTGTAGAGCGGGCAATATATGTCTGTTTGGATGATTTTCAAGAGATTGCTCCTCCACTAAGAGTAAATACATAGTCACTCGTGGATTTTACTTCATTTGATACAGTGATCTAATTTGCATCACTATATCCTTCAATTACCGCATGATATTTGTTATAATGCAAAGCATAGTCTTGAATATGTTTTAGATACCCCAAAACTCTTTTTATTATCATCCAATGAGTTTGATTGGGATTACTCATATACCGACTCAATTTACTAACAGCACATGCTATGTCTGATCGCGTACAATTCATGATATACATCAAATTTCCCAATACTCTTGCATACTCCAATTGTGAGTCACTTTCACCTTCATTCTTTTGAAGTGCAAAGCTCACATCCAATGGTGTTTTGGCAATATTGTATTCCAAACACCAGAAATTGTCAAATACCTTTTCAATGTAATGAGACTGTGACAATGTCAACCTTTGTGGAGTTTTATGAATTCTTATCCCTAAGATCACATCAGCAACTCTAAGATCTTTCATATCAAATTTGCAATCAAGCATTCGTTTCATAGTATTTATGTCAGAAATGTCTCTACTGATGATCAATATGTCATTCACATACAAACAAATAATGATTTTGTCATTTGAAGTGTCTATAATATAAACACATTTGTCACACTCATTAATCTTAAATCAATTTGCCAACATGGTTTGGTCAAATTTTGCATGATGTTATTTGGGTGCTTGCTTTAGTTTTTAAAGTTACTTTACTAGTTTGCACATTTTCTTTTCTTTATCAGGATCCACAAAACCCTCGGGTTGTTCCACGTAAATTTCTTACTTCAATTTTCCATTCAAGAAAATTGCTTTCACATCCATTAGATAGATTTCAAGATCATATACCGTAGCTAATGCAACTAACATCCGAATAGATGTTATCCTTATTTTTGGCGAGTATGTGTCAAAATAATCTACGCCTTCTTTTTGTCTAAAGTCTTTCACAACCAGTCTTGTCCTGTACTTGTCAATAGTACTATCAGCTTTTCTTTTCCTTTTGAAGATCCAATTAGAACCTAAAGGTTTATTTCCTGAAGGAAGATTAACCAACTCCCAAGTATGGTTTCTCAAGATTGAATCAATCTCACTATTAACATCCTTTTTTCAAAAGGATGAGTCAACAGACGACATCGCTTCTTTGAATGTTTGAGGCTCATTTTCAAGAAGAAATGTTACAAAATCTGATCCGAAGGAAGTCGACGTCCTTTGTCGCTTACTACGCCTTGAATTTTCTTCATTAAGTACATTTTCCTTTGGTTCATCACTAGACAGTCCATGTCTAGTTTTGTACAGATAAATGTGTTCAAAGAACTCAGGATTATCTGATTCAATCACCATATTATCATGAATATCCGGATGTTCGAATCTATGAACCAAAAATTGATATGCTTTACTATTTGTAGCATATCCAATCAAAACACAGTCTACAGTCTTTGGTCCTATCTTTACCCCTTTGGGTATAGGAATTTGGACTTTGGCCAAACACCCCCACACCTTGAAATATTTCAAGTTGAGTTTCTTTCCTTTCCATTTTTCATATGAAATTGATTGTGTCTTGCTATGGGTCACTCTATTCAGTATTCAGTTTGCTATAAGAATAGCTTTCCCCCACAAGTTTTGCAGTAAACCTGAACTTATAAGTAAGACATTCATCATTTCCTTAAACATTTGATTTTTCCTTTTCACAATTCCATTTGATTGAGGTGAGTACGGGGCAGTAGTTTGATGGATAATTTTATTTTTCAAACATATTTCCACAAAAGGAGATTCATACTCTCCACCCCTATCACTTCTTATCATTTTAATCTTTTTATCCAACTGATTTTCAACTTCAGTTTTATATTGCCTAAATGCTTCTATTGCTTCATCCTTACTATTCAACAAATAAAAATAACAATACCTAGTGCAATTGTCAATAAAAGTTATGAAATACTCTTTTCCACCACGAGATGGTGTTGACTTCATATCACAAATATTTGTGTAAACTAAGTCTAAGGAATTGGAATTCCTTTCAATAGACTTATACGGATGCTTAGCACTTCGGTTTAACACATGTTTGACACTTTGATTTATTGCACTCAAAGTTAGGCAAAACTTCCAAACTAATCAGTTTTCACAAGGTTTTATAATTGACATGTCCTAAATGTTCATGTCATAATTCATTTGACTCAAGCAAGTAAGAATAAGCCTCAGTTTTGTTCATTTCAACAACCATTACCTCAAGTTTTAAATGGTCCTCATTTAGGTAGCCCTTTCCTATATACATTTTACTCTAGCTTATTACAACTTTCTCCAAAATAAACACACATTTAAACCCATTTTTAATGAGAAGTGTTGCAGACACTTAGTTCTTCCTAATAGTAGGGACATGGAGAACATTGTTGAGAGTCAACACATTGATGGAAGTCATTTTTTGGAATATTTTCCTACTTCCTTCAACCTTGGTTGTTGCAGTTTTTCCCATGAAGATCACTTCTTTGGAACCAGCGGCATCATAAGTAGCGAAAGCTTCTTTGTCCGCACAAACATGTCTAATGTCTCCTGAATCAAATCAGCATTCATTTGTATTTCTAACTAGATTGCATTCAGTAATCATAGAACACAGATTTTTATTCTTTTCAGTTGCTTCCATGTTTATCTGATTTCTTTTCTTGTTCTTCTTCAAAACTTGACAATTTAGAGCTTTGTGGCCAACTTCACTATAATTGTAGCACTTACCTTTAAACCTTTTCTTGTTCTGCTCTTTCTCTTGTCCAGAAGATCTCTTCCTCTTCTTATTATGTATAGCATTATCTTTTAAAAGATTTGCACCCATCATTGCTGATTTCTCATGCAACTTATTGTCCTCTTCTATCTTGAGACAAATCATAAGATCTTCCAAACCAGACAATTGGTTTTCAAACATTCCTTTTTCAAAAACATGAGGATCTCTGCTTGTGAATCTTTGCATTTCAAGTTTGGTCAGCCAAAAGAACATCATTTGTTGTCATTCTTTGAAGTTCACACCAGAAAATTTTTCTAGTTTCTCTATCGATACCATTGCTAGATCAATATCTAAAAGTCTTAATGACGCAACATTGGTTGTCGTTGGGATAGCACCCTTCACAACCAAATCAGTTTGTTGTTCAGTTTCATCCGTCATTTTTCTGGCAAGCTTTGACAATCAATTTAGTATTTTAGAATACTAACAATAAAGACTTAATCTTTAATCCACTTGTCTCTAGTCAACAATGAAGTTTTTATGTCTTCAAATCGTCAACCGAATGAACTTTGGAACTTGACAAAGTTTTTATGTTCTTCAAATCAGAATCAAATTCAAACAGAGTGGAGACCCATAGGTTTTAAACTCGAGAAACCAATACAGAGAGTTCAACGAATCGGTGAAGGTTTTATATTCTTCTAACTGAGGGAGTCGAAATCAAAAGATTTTAGTCTCCACAAAATCAAACGCAATACAGATTAACTAAGTACTTATTAATTTCCTTAAGATTGTTGTTTTTTGGGTTTAGTAAAATCTATATTTTACACCAAGAACTTCTAATACATGTTCAAAACTAAAGTATGAACAACCAAATGAAGTTGTAACTCTGTATTCACGACTTTGAACTTCAACAATAAGTTCAACCCAACTTATGAACAACAACAAAATGAAGTTCAAACTATTTTCTGGAAAATAGCAAAACCAAATGTATAGAAAGAGATGAAAATTAGAAGATTCAAGTCCACCAAATTCACGATGTGTCCTCGAGGAAATTATTTTCCTCAAGTACCCGAGGTTGTGGAATGTATCCTCCTAAGATAAAATGAATCACTTCGACAGAATGTCGGTACCTCAAATTCTATCGAACTACGAACGCACTTAACGATTCGTAAATCACACTTAAGTTTTTAGGAAGAAGAAGATGTTTTTCACAATTGTGAGTGAAAAAATAAGGTACTTATAGCCAAAAGGTGGTGCTTCAGGAAAGAAGCAAAGGTTCTTGAAAAGACGTACTGTTTCGAACCGTCGCCAACCTGGGGATCCCATATACAGCCGAGTATGGGCTGCAGGTCGCTTACGTCAAAAAATAGAATATTTTTCGTCTCACCTGCGGAGCCCATCTGTGTCCGCAGATGGTGACCTGCGCCCGTAGGTCACTTTTTTGCTTTCAAATAGTGCCTCAAAGGGTCGCGTCCCTTCGAAGTGCATTGTGACATGCGTCCATACATGCTCATGTGTGTCCGCAAATAGAGAACTTTCAGATTGAATTTTTGGATCACTAACTCTCAAGTTTCAAATGATTTTTGTCCAAAAAGATAGTCTGTCGATCTGTAACACCCCGTACCTTCCCAACCCTACTTGACGACATTGAACAAGGTTTACTTAGGTGTCGAGTATGTATTTGGTAATGTTAATAATTGATATTGGGCATCGTACATGTGCTTAGTGAGTGTTTTGTGATTTTCGTGGAGCAGTTGTGGGGTTCAAAACTGTAACACCCCGTACGTGTCTACGTGTAGCTGACGACCGAAACATTTAGGGAAACATGCAAACATGAGAAAAGGGATGAATTATACATTAAATTGTGGGCATGAACAAGTCTTGCATCATTGGGCCCAAAAGATGAAGCCCAAAAATTGACAAGAAGACATGGGCCAATATGACATTTTGACCCATTCTTGCAATATTGGTCCATTTGACCAAATCAACACCTCATTAAATGCTAAGGAAAAGATAAGGGAGACTTGAGGGTCTATATAAGCAAAGGAAATCAGATTTTTATTCATTTGGACTCTCATGTTTTGTTTAGAATTATCTCAACATTTCCTTGTTCAACACAAACCCTAGACCTTTGTCTCTTGGACCAAGATCATCATCTTGCACACTTTGGTAAGTGTTTATGTTTATGATTTAATGTATATTGTGCGGTGCTTATATCATGTTGGTTATGTTGGTGATGTATTGAGAATTCACTATGTGTGTATATGACATGTTTGCTAAGATGGTTTTGCCTTGTAACTTTGCACATGGGCTTGTGATCTTGAAGGAAATAAACTTGATGGATTCAATATTGTTATGTGAGATGTAATTATAGTCTTCACTTTTTTGGTCATGGTGTATAATGTTTGGAAAGGCTATTGTGAAATTGGTTATGGTTTTGGTGACATATTGACCGTAAAATGTTGTTTTGGTGATGTTCTTGCGTGTTGTGAAACCATGGCTGGTAGTTGGCATGTTAGAGGATTATAAATATGTTAAAATGAGGTTGAGTATGATCATGGACCATTCATGGCATGAAAAGACCCCAAAAAATGACGTTTCGGACCAAAACGGGCATCCGCCCCCGCAGACGAGGGCATCTGCGGACGCAGAAGGCCCTGGAATTTTCCAGAGGCCATCTGCGCGCGTATATCGCCACCTGCGCACGCAGGTGGAAGCGCAGATCACTCCAGATTGTTGATTTGTTTGTTTTCGTACCCCGTTGATCCCCGAAAGCCCAGATACCCTTTTGGGATGTAATTATCACATTGTGATGACGTTTTAATGACTTTAAAGTATTGTATGGAGGTATGTTGGACTATATAAAGTACGGAAGGTTGTTCATATGTTGGTATAAAGGAGTAAATGTGACGGAATGATAAAGAGAAAAGCGTAAGGGTGCGTGTGGTGTGAAATACTATCGATGTATGATTTCTTGGTTAATGTATGTACCGTTATGGTGTTGGGAATATGAAAATGTATTGGATTGTATTGTAAGGGGTGACATGAGAGTTCATTGGCGTCTTGTACGCCTATATGATAACTAGTTGCTAATGTAAGTTCCGGTATGAACTTGTATTGTAGACTAAGACGTAAAGAAGGAGTTGGACCATAGTCACACATACATCGACTTGTGTATTCATACGTGGAAGTGAAAGTATGTAAGGTTATTCTATCCGTATCTTTCTGCTGCGAATCGTATTCACATTGACATTTCACTAGTCCTATCCCAAAATGTGCTAAGGTATTCCATATCCGGTTATCTATGGTCATTGTCATATATTTCCTACTCATTGGTGACTCTCATGTCTCATATTCATGAGTAATAGTCCAAAAGCTCAAATAAGGTTATGTTCTAATGTTCCAATAGTGATTCTACTTATATCTCTTGTTCATTGATTATTGCCCAGTGGTTCCAATAGTGTTATGTTCCCACGAATTGCTCATTGGTTATTGTTCCAAAACTTCCAACAATGTTATGGCTACAAAAGTAGCAATCTCTCATAAGCCAAGGGTATCCTATATTCGGGTATCAATTCTGGTTCCTCACATGTTCTTTATGTATTGATCAATTGTCATTCACATGTCTCATATGCATTGATTAATGTTCCAAAAATGTCATGGTTCCAACAATGGTCTGTTCCAAAGCTCACAGCGATGTTCAACTATCATTGTATCAATCTCATTGGTATCAATCTCAAAGTAAAGATCAAAGTAATGCAAATGTGGTTAATGATTGTTTTTTGGGTGGCAAGTCTAGGGGCATAAGCCTAGCTCGACTCGATCCCGATGTATTGATTTATGGGTGGCAAGTCTAGGGGCATAAGCCTAGCTCGACTCGATCCCAACATGACGATAAGTCATGAAAGACCTACTGATCAGTTGGGGCTCGGGTACAGTATAGCACAGACAAAGATCAATAAGTACAGAAGTAAGAAGCAATGAACGTAATGAATGCAATAAACGCAATGAACCTAATCGACATGTTTCCAAATGCAATGGTTTATTGACTTGAATATTATTAACCCCAATGACGTCTCTATGTTCTACATAGTTTCTATGGCCTTGCATGCTCAGTACATTCTTCGTACTGACCCCTTTGGGGGACTTACTTTACTTGATGCAGGCACAGGTGTTCGTAGACCCTCACCGTAGTCTACGCTATATCATCAGATCATTGGTGAGCTCCAGTTGTTTTGGGGCTTCCTAAGTCACTATGTACCTTTGTTTGGTGTCGTTTTGATACTATATGTATAAATAGAGCGGGGGCTTGTCCCGACTCTAAGATTGGTTTTGGTTATGCATCCGTAGAGGCTTTGTAGATGTTGTGGAAAACGTGAAGGGTAAGGTAAGGAACATATGTTTTGTCATGATGGCCCCAACGGCCAAGTTTCATACGTTTCATGAATTCCGCTATTGATACTTTACATTCATTTAAGGTGGTGTTGTATATTGAGTAGCATACATATGCGTGTACATGAGCACAGATTGGTTCTCTCGGGCCTTATCAGCTACGGGTGCCAATCACGTCTCGATTGGATTCGGGGCGTGACAAAAGTGGTATCAGAGCGGGTCGTCCTAAGGGTGTCTACAAAGTCGTGTCTGAGTAGAGTCTTACTTATCGATGTGTTGCACGCCACATTTATAAGTAGGAGGCTACGGGACATTTAGGAGTTGTTTCTTTTCTTCATTCTAGATCGTGCAATATAGAGCCAAGGTTGGAAGTGGAATCAGTGGTTTTCTTTTATTTTACAAAGAGGTTGTACGCGGAATCATAACTGACCATGGGAATTGTTTTCTTGTGTGTTTGATTAGAAATGCCAATGGCAAGAGAAGGTTGGGGAAACGGAAAGGAGATGGACAGGATTGCTGGAGAAGGAACTAGTAGGACACCACCTGAGCAAGTTGATCAAGGTGGGCCTGGAAATGAATTGGTATCACGGGGTCCTCCTACTCTTTTACTTCCAGAGGAATTGTCCAATAATGCTATTGTGCAATATTTAATGAGTGTGGTGCACATACTGACCCGTGTAGTTGTTGCACAAACTCAAAGACGAGTGTTGGAGCAACAAATGGTTGAAGAAGGGCCGTCAAAAAGGGCTAGACCCGAGGGGCAGTTTATGGCGTCCCGAGAAGGATTTGGGCCTCAAATTTTGAATAGACTGCCTAGACAATTATTTCTTCCTTCTATAGCGAATGCTCTACCTCGATCACAAGGGGTTAGAGGCAACCAGTTTGGGCGAAGAAGTGAAGTGGGGTATCAAGCACAAGCAAGTATGAGCCAATCAAAATCTCCCCGTCAGCTGTGTCAGCGCTGCAGAAGGTATCATTTGGGTGAATGTCGGTTGGGGACAAATCTTTGCTTTTGGTGTGGTACCGCTGGGCACAAAATGAGAGAGTGTCCACAAAGGAGCACGAGTGGTATGGCACGACTTATGAGACCAACTATCGCATTGCAATTATCGATGCCTCCTCCAGGTGGAGGTTCGAGAGGAGCAGCTAGTTCCAGTGGGACCTAAGACCATATGTATACCTTAGCGGATCCACGGAATGTGGAGTCTTCTCCTGATGCAGGTACATTATTAGTATTTTTACATAAGGTAAATGTATTGATTGATTCGGGTTTTACCCTATCATATGTTACGTTATTGATGTTTGACCAATGCGAAGGAACACTAGAATTGCTAGTTACGCCATTTGAAGTCTTTACACCCGTGGGTGCATACATTTGAATAAAAGTATGTTCTTGAATAGAAGGGTACTGTTGGAGCACCGAAAGGTGAAGTTATTTCCTATCCTCGAAAATGAGACCCAAAGGGGTACATATGGCATGTGGTACTAGTGAAATCACCAACTGTTCAATCGGTTTTGGTGGGAATGCATTCCTCGAGGTATGAGGTGATTAGTACGCATCATCATTTTATTCGACTCCGGTAGGGTTACGGGAATAACATGAGGGAAAAAAAATAAATAAATAAGAACATGGCATATTGAGAAAGTGTGGGTCCTATTGGCAACTGGATAAGATGACAATTAAGAATGACTATTTCCCCCAGAGGTGATGATCTGTTTGATCAGTTACGGGGTAAATGATGATGAATACTGATGAAATAAAAATAAATATACCCAAGACAGTATTACAAACATGGTATGATTATTATGCAATTCTTAGTATGTCAATTGGGCTAGATAATGCACCGATAGTTTTATGGAGTAATGAATAGGGCGATCAGGACATGTTTAAATGTGTGTGTGTCCATGTTTGGTGATGGTATTCAAAAATCACAAGAGGACCATGCGATTCATATTGTTGATTTGAATCCCTACCGTTCTTGAGTCACAATGTATAGGATGAAGAAATGAAAGTGGCTACGCAAAAGATAGCAATGGTGAACAATTGTCTAAGGCCTACGATGCTTACAGAGATCCATCATTTTCTTGGGTTGGTTGATTATTATAGGAGAATTGTTGAAGGATCTTCTTCTATCCCTACACCCTTAACAAAGCTTATACACAAGGCAATCAAGTTCCAATAAAATGATGCATGTGAGCAAAGTGTCCAAAAGTTTCCAAGAGTTGAAAGATAAACACCAATTGTAAGTGCCTTCCGAAGGCATAAAACTATTATGCAATGTATGGTAATGCTTCGGGGGTTGGCCTCGGATGTACATTGATGTAGCATGGTAAAGTAATAGCATATGCAGCACGACAATTACGGCCATATGAGGAAACAAATTATTACCAAACACATGACCCTGAACTAGCAGTCGCGATATTGCTTTACAGTTATGATGTCACTATTTGTAAGGGATTCATGTTGACATATATACTGTGCATAAGAAATTGTACTATATTTAAAGTTGAAGGACTTAAATCTGAGGTAGTGAAGGTGGCTTGAACTATTAAAAGATTAGGAAAATGGTATCTGGTGTCATTTGGAAAAAGCAATGGGATAGTGATACATTAAGTTGCAAGGCGGTAGAAAGTATGAGGGCCAGCTCACGGAAAAGAAAGGTATAGTTACGAAATCTATATCAATGAAGCAATAGGGGTTTTTGTTTTCTGGGAACTCCTGATGAAAGAATTATAGTGTCAAATATGGCGGGATTTTCATTGACATCTGAAATAAAGGGGAAATCAATACGTAAGTTATAGTTTTAGTTCAATTGAAAAAGAATGTACAGCAGAGTGCGACAAATATATTTGAACAAACACAAGGGGAAGTATTTGAACGCCAATGTAAACTGTGTATATTGGGTATAGACGAGTTAAGGAAATGAATTATGACAGAAGAACATCGTTCACAGTATTTTATTCATTCGGAAGTAACCAAAATATACCATGGTTTAGCAAAGATGTCTTAGTAAGGTTACATGAGAAGCACATTGTAGAACTTATAGCTCAATGTCCAAGAAGTCATAGATTAACAGTATGGCATCAGAGGTCTGTATGTTTGATGCAATGTATTACCCTTTCATATTGGAAGTGGAACATGAGTGACGTAGATTTAATCGCAGGGTTACCTCATACTCTGCGAAAGTTGAGTCCATATGGGTAATAGTTGACAGGCTCACCGAGTCAGCGTATTTCCTACTAGTTAGGACCCCCGATACAGCTGAACATTATACAAAGTTGTAGGTTACAGAGATAGTACGATTACATGGGATTCCACTCACTATTATATCTTACTAGAGAGCTTACTTTATTGCACAGTGTGGTAAGTCTTTCCAGTAAAGCATGAGTACACAGGTGGATGTAAGTACGGCTTGTCATCCTCAGATGGATGGACAAACAGAACACATTAAATGAACATGTGAAGATATGGCACGAGTTTGTACGTTGGACGTTAAAGGTAGTGGGGCTGAATATCGATCGCATCTATTGGATGGGTTACAACTGATGCAATTTTGCTTTGCCCTGGTCAAATTTTATTCATTCAGCTATAGAGAAAGTAAAGGTGATAGAACAGCAGCTACAAATGGCCCAAAGTCGATACAACTCATATGTCGATATTAGAAGAAGGGAATTAAAATGTGCCATAGGTGATTAGGTATTTTTGACAGTGTGACCAATGAAAAGGAAACAAATAATGAGAATCGAAAGGAAAGGGAAAATGTCCAAAGATTTGGGCAAATTGCGTATCTGTTAGCACTAGTCCAAGAACTCTTCACAGCTCATTCAGTATTTCATATTCGCTACTTTGATAGTGTATAGGAGGTTATCTCGTATTGCTCCCAGTGGAGGTATCCAAGTCACGGAAGATCTCACATGTGAAGAGATACTGCTTACTATTCCAGATCGATAAGTGAAAGGATAAGAAAGAAAGAAGCTAAAGGCAATATTGGAGAAATGAGCACGGAGAAGAAATCACAAGGGAATCCAAAGAAATACTGAAATCTAAGGTACTCATACTTGTTACACGGAAGAAAACGTTCAAGATACGGAAGTGGAGTCATAATAAGTAAGTCTTTCCAAGTGTTACATGTGTAGATGATGATGTGAAGAAGTCACCTCGATTTAAGTGAGACAATGAGACAATGTTATTAACATTCGAGGACGAATGTTTCTAAGGGGGGAAAAATGTAACACCCCGTACCTTCCCAACCCTACTTGACGACATTGAACAAGGTTTACTAAGGTGTCGAGTATGTATTTGGTAATGTTAATAATTGATATTGGGCATCGTACATGTGCGTAGCGAGTGTTTTGTGATTTTCGTGGAGCAGTTGTGGGGTTCAAAACTGTAACACCCCGTACGTGTCTACGTGTAGCTGACGACCGAACATTTAGGGAAACAAGCAAACATGAGAAAAGGGATGAATTATACAT
Source organism: Capsicum rhomboideum (assembly GCA_031232105.1). Lineage (NCBI taxonomy): Eukaryota > Viridiplantae > Streptophyta > Magnoliopsida > Solanales > Solanaceae > Capsicum > Capsicum rhomboideum. Next base: position 127,326,499 of record CP124712.1, read on the forward strand.
TAAATTGTGGGCATGAACAAGTCTTGCATCATTGGGCCCAAAAGATGAAGCCCAAAAATTGACAAGAAGACATGGGCCAATATGACATTTTGACCCATTCTTGCAATATTGGTCCATTTGACCAAATCAACACCTCATTAAATGCTAAGGAAAAGATAAGGGAGACTTGAGGGTCTATATAAGCAAAGGAAATCAGATTTTTATTCATTTGGACTCTCATGTTTTGTTTAGAATTATCTCAACATTTCCTTGTTCAACACAAACCCTAGACCTTTGTCTCTTGGACCAAGATCATCATCTTGCACACTTTGGTAAGTGTTTATGTTTATGATTTAATGTATATTGTGCGGTGCTTATATCATGTTGGTTATGTTGGTGATGTATTGAGAATTCACTATGTGTGTATATGACATGTTTGCTAAGATGGTTTTGCCTTGTAACTTTGCACATGGGCTTGTGATCTTGAAGGAAATAAACTTGATGGATTCAATATTGTTATGTGAGATGTAATTATAGTCTTCACTTTTTTGGTCATGGTGTATAATGTTTGGAAAGGCTATTGTGAAATTGGTTATGGTTTTGGTGACATATTGACCGTAAAATGTTGTTTTGGTGATGTTCTTGCGTGTTGTGAAACCATGGCTGGTAGTTGGCATGTTAGAGGATTATAAATATGTTAAAATGAGGTTGAGTATGATCATGGACCATTCATGGCATGAAAAGACCCCAAAAAATGACGTTTCGGACCAAAACGGGCATCCGCCCCCGCAGACGAGGGCATCTGCGGACGCAGAAGGCCCTGGAATTTTCCAGAGGCCATCTGCGCGCGTATATCGCCACCTGCGCACGCAGGTGGAAGCGCAGATCACTCCAGATTGTTGATTTGTTTGTTTTCGTACCCCGTTGATCCCCGAAAGCCCAGATACCCTTTTGGGATGTAATTATCACATTGTGATGACGTTTTAATGACTTTAAAGTATTGTATGGAGGTATGTTGGACTATATAAAGTACGGAAGGTTGTTCATATGTTGGTATAAAGGAGTAAATGTGACGGAATGATAAAGAGAAAAGCGTAAGGGTGCGTGTGGTGTGAAATACTATCGATGTATGATTTCTTGGTTAATGTATGTACCGTTATGGTGTTGGGAATATGAAAATGTATTGGATTGTATTGTAAGGGGTGACATGAGAGTTCATTGACGTCTTGTACGCCTATATGATAACTAGTTGCTAATGTAAGTTCCGGTATAAACTTGTATTGTAGACTAAGACGTAAAGAAGGAGTTGGACCATAGTCACACATACATCGACTTGTGTATTCATACGTGGAAGTGCAGGTATGTAAGGTTATTCTGTCCGTATCTTTCTGCGGCGAATCGTATTCACATTGACATTTCACTAGTCCTATCCCGAAATGTGCTAAGGTATTCCATATGCGGTTATCTATGGTCATTGTCATATATTTCCTACTCATTGGTGACTCTCATGTCTCATATTCATGAGTAATAGTCCAAAAGCTCAAATAAGGTTATGTTCTAATGTTCCAATAGTGATTCTACTTATATCTCTTGTTCATTGATTATTGCCCAGTGGTTCCAATAGTGTTATGTTCCCACGAATTGCTCATTGGTTATTGTTCCAAAACTTCCAACAATGTTATGGCTACAAAAGTAGCAATCTCTCATAAGCCAAGGGTATCCTATATTCGGGTATCAATTCTGGTTCCTCACATGTTCTTTATGTATTGATCAATTGTCATTCACATGTCTCATATGCATTGATTAATGTTCCAAAAATGTCATGGTTCCAACAATGGTCTGTTCCAAAGCTCACAGTGATGTTCAACTATCATTGTATCAATCTCATTGGTATCAATCTCAAAGTAAAGATCAAAGTAATGCAAATGTGGTTAATGATTGTTTTTTGGGTGGCAAGTCTAGGGGCATAAGCCTAGCTCGACTCGATCCCGATGTATTGATTTATGGGTGGCAAGTCTAGGGGCATAAGCCTAGCTCGACTCGATCTCGAGGGTGGCAAGTCTAGGGGCATAAGCCTAGCTCGACTCGATCCCAACATGACGATAAGTCATGAAAGACCTACTGATCAGTTGGGGCCCGGGTACAGTATAGCACAGACAAAGATCAATAAGTACAGAAGTAAGAAGCAATGAACGTAATGAATGCAATAAACGCAATGAACCTAATCGACATGTTTCCAAATGCAATGGTTTATTGACTTGAATATTATTAACCCCAATGACGTCTCTATGTTCTACACAGTTTCTATGGCCTTGCATGCTCAGTACATTCTTCGTACTGACCCCTTTGGGGGACTTACTTTACTTGATGCAGGCACAGGTGTTCGTAGACCCTCACCGTAGTCTACGCTATATCATCAGATCATTGGTGAGCTCCAGTTGTTTCGGGGCTTCCTAAGTCACTATGTACCTTTGTTTGGTGTCGTTTTGATACTATATGTATAAATAGAGCGGGGGCTTGTCCCGACTCTAAGATTGGTTTTGGTTATGCATCCGTAGAGGCTTTGTAGATGTTGTGGAAAACGTGAAGGGTAAGGTAAGGAACATATGTTTTGTCATGATGGCCCCAACGGCCAAGTTTCATACGTTTCATGAATTCCGCTATTGATACTTTACATTCATTTAAGGTGGTGTTGTATATTGAGTAGCATACATATGCGTGTACATGAGCACAGATTGGTTCTCTCGGGCCTTATCAGCTACGGGTGCCAATCACGTCTCGATTGGATTCGGGGCGTGACAAAAGTGGTATCAGAGCGGGTCGTCCTAAGGGTGTCTACAAAGTCGTGTCTGAGTAGAGTCTTACTTATCGATGTGTTGCACGCCACATTTATAAGTAGGAGGCTACGGGACATTTAGGAGTTGTTTCTTTTCTTCATTCTAGATCGTGCAATATAGAGCCAAGGTTGGAAGTGGAATCAGTGGTTTTCTTTTATTTTACAAAGAGGTTGTACGCGGAATCATAACTGACCATGGGAATTGTTTTCTTGTGTGTTTGATTAGAAATGCCAATGGCAAGAGAAGGTTGGGGAAACGAAAAGGAGATGGACAGGATTGCTGGAGAAGGAACTAGTAGGACACCACCTGAGCAAGTTGATCAAGGTGGGCCTGGAAATGAATTGGTATCACGGGGTCCTCCTACTCTTTTACTTCCAGAGGAATTGTCCAATAATGCTATTGTGCAAGATTTAATGAGTGTGGTGCACATACTGACCCGTGTAGTTGTTGCACAAACTCAAAGACGAGTGTTGGAGCAACAAATGGTTGAAGAAGGGCCGTCAAAAAGGGCTAGACCCGAGGGGCAGTTTATGGCGTCTCGAGAAGGATTTGGGCCTCAAATTTTGAATAGACTGCCTAGACAATTATTTCTTCCTTCTATAGCGAATGCTCTACCTCGATCACAAGGGGTTAGAGGCAACCAGTTTGGGCGAAGAAGTGAAGTGGGGTATCAAGCACAAGCAAGTATGAGCCAATCAAAATCTCCCCGTCAGCTGTGTCAGCGCTGCAGAAGGTATCATTTGGGTGAATGTCGGTTGGGGACAAATCTTTGCTTTTGGTGTGGTACCGCTGGGCACAAAATGAGAGAGTGTCCACAAAGGAGCACGAGTGGTATGGCACGACTTATGAGACCAACTATCGCATTGCAATTATCGATGCCTCCTCCAGGTGGAGGTTCGAGAGGAGCAGCTAGTTCCAGTGGGACCTAAGACCATATGTATACCTTAGCGGATCCACGGAATGTGGAGTCTTCTCCTGATGCAGGTACATTATTAGTATTTTTACATAAGGTAAATGTATTGATTGATTCGGGTTTTACCCTATCATATGTTACGTTATTGATGTTTGACCAATGCGAAGGAACACTAGAATTGCTAGTTACGCCATTTGAAGTCTTTACACCCGTGGGTGCATACATTTGAATAAAAGTATGTTCTTGAATAGAAGGGTACTGTTGGAGCACCGAAAGGTGAAGTTATTTCCTATCCTCGAAAATGAGACCCAAAGGGGTACATATGGCATGTGGTACTAGTGAAATCACCAACTGTTCAATCGGTTTTGGTGGGAATGCATTCCTCGAGGTATGAGGTGATTAGTACGCATCATCATTTTATTCGACTCCGGTAGGGTTACGGGAATAACATGAGGGAAAAAAAATAAATAAATAAGAACATGGCATATTGAGAAAGTGTGGGTCCTATTGGCAACTGGATAAGATGACAATTAAGAATGACTATTTCCCCCAGAGGTGATGATCTGTTTGATCAGTTACGGGGTAAATGATGATGAATACTGATGAAATAAAAATAAATATACCCAAGACAGTATTACAAACATGGTATGATTATTATGCAATTCTTAGTATGTCAATTGGGCTAGATAATGCACCGATAGTTTTATGGAGTAATGAATAGGGCGATCAGGACATGTTTAAATGTGTGTGTGTCCATGTTTGGTGATGGTATTCAAAAATCACAAGAGGACCATGCGATTCATATTGTTGATTTGAATCCCTACCGTTCTTGAGTCACAATGTATAGGATGAAGAAATGAAAGTGGCTACGCAAAAGATAGCAATGGTGAACAATTGTCTAAGGCCTACGATGCTTACAGAGATCCATCATTTTCTTGGGTTGGTTGATTATTATAGGAGAATTGTTGAAGGATCTTCTTCTATCCCTACACCCTTAACAAAGCTTATACACAAGGCAATCAAGTTCCAATAAAATGATGCATGTGAGCAAAGTGTCCAAAAGTTTCCAAGAGTTGAAAGATAAACACCAATTGTAAGTGCCTTCCGAAGGCATAAAACTATTATGCAATGTATGGTAATGCTTCGGGGGTTGGCCTCGGATGTACATTGATGTAGCATGGTAAAGTAATAGCATATGCAGCACGACAATTACGGCCATATGAGGAAACAAATTATTACCAAACACATGACCCTGAACTAGCAGTCGCGATATTGCTTTACAGTTATGATGTCACTATTTGTAAGGGATTCATGTTGACATATATACTGTGCATAAGAAATTGTACTATATTTAAAGTTGAAGGACTTAAATCTGAGGTAGTGAAGGTGGCTTGAACTATTAAAAGATTAGGAAAATGGTATCTGGTGTCATTTGGAAAAAGCAATGGGATAGTGATACATTAAGTTGCAAGGCGGTAGAAAGTATGAGGGCCAGCTCACGGAAAAGAAAGGTATAGTTACGAAATCTATATCAATGAAGCAATAGGGGTTTTTGTTTTCTGGGAACTCCTGATGAAAGAATTATAGTGTCAAATATGGCGGGATTTTCATTGACATCTGAAATAAAGGGGAAATCAATACGTAAGTTATAGTTTTAGTTCAATTGAAAAAGAATGTACAGCAGAGTGCGACAAATATATTTGAACAAACACAAGGGGAAGTATTTGAACGCCAATGTAAACTGTGTATATTGGGTATAGACGAGTTAAGGAAATGAATTATGACAGAAGAACATCGTTCACAGTATTTTATTCATTCGGAAGTAACCAAAATATACCATGGTTTAGCAAAGATGTCTTAGTAAGGTTACATGAGAAGCACATTGTAGAACTTATAGCTCAATGTCCAAGAAGTCATAGATTAACAGTATGGCATCAGAGGTCTGTATGTTTGATGCAATGTATTACCCTTTCATATTGGAAGTGGAACATGAGTGACGTAGATTTAATCGCAGGGTTACCTCATACTCTGCGAAAGTTGAGTCCATATGGGTAATAGTTGACAGGCTCACCGAGTCAGCGTATTTCCTACTAGTTAGGACCCCCGATACAGCTGAACATTATACAAAGTTGTAGGTTACAGAGATAGTACGATTACATGGGATTCCACTCACTATTATATCTTACTAGAGAGCTTACTTTATTGCACAGTGTGGTAAGTCTTTCCAGTAAAGCATGAGTACACAGGTGGATGTAAGTACGGCTTGTCATCCTCAGATGGATGGACAAACAGAACACATTAAATGAACATGTGAAGATATGGCACGAGTTTGTACGTTGGACGTTAAAGGTAGTGGGGCTGAATATCGATCGCATCTATTGGATGGGTTACAACTGATGCAATTTTGCTTTGCCCTGGTCAAATTTTATTCATTCAGCTATAGAGAAAGTAAAGGTGATAGAACAGCAGCTACAAATGGCCCAAAGTCGATACAACTCATATGTCGATATTAGAAGAAGGGAATTAAAATGTGCCATAGGTGATTAGGTATTTTTGACAGTGTGACCAATGAAAAGGAAACAAATAATGAGAATCGAAAGGAAAGGGAAAATGTCCAAAGATTTGGGCAAATTGCGTATCTGTTAGCACTAGTCCAAGAACTCTTCACAGCTCATTCAGTATTTCATATTCGCTACTTTGATAGTGTATAGGAGGTTATCTCGTATTGCTCCCAGTGGAGGTATCCAAGTCACGGAAGATCTCACATGTGAAGAGATACTGCTTACTATTCCAGATCGATAAGTGAAAGGATAAGAAAGAAAGAAGCTAAAGGCAATATTGGAGAAATGAGCACGGAGAAGAAATCACAAGGGAATCCAAAGAAATACTGAAATCTAAGGTACTCATACTTGTTACACGGAAGAAAACGTTCAAGATACGGAAGTGGAGTCATAATAAGTAAGTCTTTCCAAGTGTTACATGTGTAGATGATGATGTGAAGAAGTCACCTCGATTTAAGTGAGACAATGAGACAATGTTATTAACATTCGAGGACGAATGTTTCTAAGGGGGGAAAAATGTAACACCCCGTACCTTCCCAACCCTACTTGACGACATTGAACAAGGTTTACTAAGGTGTCGAGTATGTATTTGGTAATGTTAATAATTGATATTGGGCATCGTACATGTGCGTAGCGAGTGTTTTGTGATTTTCGTGGAGCAGTTGTGGGGTTCAAAACTGTAACACCCCGTACGTGTCTACGTGTAGCTGACGACCGAACATTTAGGGAAACAAGCAAACATGAGAAAAGGGATGAATTATACATTAAATTGTGGGCATGAACAAGTCTTGCATCATTGGGCCCAAAAGATGAAGCCCAAAAATTGACAAGAAGACATGGGCCAATATGACATTTTGACCCATTCTTGCAATATTGGTCCATTTGACCAAATCAACACCTCATTAAATGCTAAGGAAAAGATAAGGGAGACTTGAGGGTCTATATAAGCAAAGGAAATCAGATTTTTATTCATTTGGACTCTCATGTTTTGTTTAGAATTATCTCAACATTTCCTTGTTCAACACAAACCCTAGACCTTTGTCTCTTGGACCAAGATCATCATCTTGCACACTTTGGTAAGTGTTTATGTTTATGATTTAATGTATATTGTGCGGTGCTTATATCATGTTGGTTATGTTGGTGATGTATTGAGAATTCACTATGTGTGTATATGACATGTTTGCTAAGATGGTTTTGCCTTGTAACTTTGCACATGGGCTTGTGATCTTGAAGGAAATAAACTTGATGGATTCAATATTGTTATGTGAGATGTAATTATAGTCTTCACTTTTTTGGTCATGGTGTATAATGTTTGGAAAGGCTATTGTGAAATTGGTTATGGTTTTGGTGACATATTGACCGTAAAATGTTGTTTTGGTGATGTTCTTGCGTGTTGTGAAACCATGGCTGGTAGTTGGCATGTTAGAGGATTATAAATATGTTAAAATGAGGTTGAGTATGATCATGGACCATTCATGGCATGAAAAGACCCCAAAAAATGACGTTTCGGACCAAAACGGGCATCCGCCCCCGCAGACGAGGGCATCTGCGGACGCAGAAGGCCCTGGAATTTTCCAGAGGCCATCTGCGCGCGTATATCGCCACCTGCGCACGCAGGTGGAAGCGCAGATCACTCCAGATTGTTGATTTGTTTGTTTTCGTACCCCGTTGATCCCCGAAAGCCCAGATACCCTTTTGGGATGTAATTATCACATTGTGATGACGTTTTAATGACTTTAAAGTATTGTATGGAGGTATGTTGGACTATATAAAGTACGGAAGGTTGTTCATATGTTGGTATAAAGGAGTAAATGTGACGGAATGATAAAGAGAAAAGCGTAAGGGTGCGTGTGGTGTGAAATACTATCGATGTATGATTTCTTGGTTAATGTATGTACCGTTATGGTGTTGGGAATATGAAAATGTATTGGATTGTATTGTAAGGGGTGACATGAGAGTTCATTGACGTCTTGTACGCCTATATGATAACTAGTTGCTAATGTAAGTTCCGGTATGAACTTGTATTGTAGACTAAGACGTAAAGAAGGAGTTGGACCATAGTCACACATACATCGACTTGTGTATTCATACGTGGAAGTGCAGGTATGTAAGGTTATTCTGTCCGTATCTTTCTGCGGCGAATCGTATTCACATTGACATTTCACTAGTCCTATCCCGAAATGTGCTAAGGTATTCCATATGCGGTTATCTATGGTCATTGTCATATATTTCCTACTCATTGGTGACTCTCATGTCTCATATTCATGAGTAATAGTCCAAAAGCTCAAATAAGGTTATGTTCTAATGTTCCAATAGTGATTCTACTTATATCTCTTGTTCATTGATTATTGCCCAGTGGTTCCAATAGTGTTATGTTCCCACGAATTGCTCATTGGTTATTGTTCCAAAACTTCCAACAATGTTATGGCTACAAAAGTAGCAATCTCTCATAAGCCAAGGGTATCCTATATTCGGGTATCAATTCTGGTTCCTCACATGTTCTTTATGTATTGATCAATTGTCATTCACATGTCTCATATGCATTGATTAATGTTCCAAAAATGTCATGGTTCCAACAATGGTCTGTTCCAAAGCTCACAGTGATGTTCAACTATCATTGTATCAATCTCATTGGTATCAATCTCAAAGTAAAGATCAAAGTAATGCAAATGTGGTTAATGATTGTTTTTTGGGTGGCAAGTCTAGGGGCATAAGCCTAGCTCGACTCGATCCCGATGTATTGATTTATGGGTGGCAAGTCTAGGGGCATAAGCCTAGCTCGACTCGATCTCGAGGGTGGCAAGTCTAGGGGCATAAGCCTAGCTCGACTCGATCCCAACATGACGATAAGTCATGAAAGACCTACTGATCAGTTGGGGCCCGGGTACAGTATAGCACAGACAAAGATCAATAAGTACAGAAGTAAGAAGCAATGAACGTAATGAATGCAATAAACGCAATGAACCTAATCGACATGTTTCCAAATGCAATGGTTTATTGACTTGAATATTATTAACCCCAATGACGTCTCTATGTTCTACACAGTTTCTATGGCCTTGCATGCTCAGTACATTCTTCGTACTGACCCCTTTGGGGGACTTACTTTACTTGATGCAGGCACAGGTGTTCGTAGACCCTCACCGTAGTCTACGCTATATCATCAGATCATTGGTGAGCTCCAGTTGTTTCGGGGCTTCCTAAGTCACTATGTACCTTTGTTTGGTGTCGTTTTGATACTATATGTATAAATAGAGCGGGGGCTTGTCCCGACTCTAAGATTGGTTTTGGTTATGCATCCGTAGAGGCTTTGTAGATGTTGTGGAAAACGTGAAGGGTAAGGTAAGGAACATATGTTTTGTCATGATGGCCCCAACGGCCAAGTTTCATACGTTTCATGAATTCCGCTATTGATACTTTATATTCATTTAAGGTGGTGTTGTATATTGAGTAGCATACATATGCGTGTACATGAGCACAGATTGGTTCTCTCGGGCCTTATCGGCTATAGGTGCCAATCACGTCTCGATTGGATTCGGGGCGTGACACGATCGATCATTTGACAAATCCAAATTCGAAGCCGAACCCGAGCCGAGCGACGATGACGACGGCGAGAGGTTTGCTTTCTTCTTGCCTCACTATCAACATGCAGGAAGGATTCTATATTTAAGCATGAAAAAGTTTCTTTCTCCCCACCAATGTAGGAGAAACACTCTTTTACAAAGTGAAACCACAATTAACTCTTTTTCCCTCCATTTTTCATTCATATTTCACTTAGAACCCAACATCAAGTAGTAACGTTCCTATGTTTAAAAAAAGTGAATTATTTTTTGTGTCCAATCATGGGAGCGAAAATTACCCAAATTGACCATCAAACAGAAATGGGGCTAAAATTGTGGAACAAAGTAATTTTTTCTAGTAAATCCCACGACAGAAAAAAACCTTCTTCCATTTCTATGTACTAGTTATGGGCACGTGCGTTGCACATGTGTCCCGTGCTAAATTTTGTAGTGTCCGTGTTGCATGAGTTATTATTGTTCAATTAGGACGATAAGCATTATATTTAAACATGTGTGTAATGATTAATATAAAATGTAACTGTCAAAATCTGAAGCTCGATTTGAAGAGGCGTTGATGAGTCAATGTCAGCCAAACTTGAAAATTTAAACTACGGAAAAGGGACAAATTAAATATACCCCCGAACTATGATAAATGGTACGCCGGAGGTGGCCGGAGCTAGGGGTGCGGCAATGGTTCGCTGGTGGGGTGTTTCTGGTTTGACGGAGACGGTGGTTATGTGGTGTTGACCGGTGGTGGGTAGTGTTTTCCCGATGGAATTTTGTTGAAAATTGAAACATAAGGGGTTCAATTTATTTGGTATTGTTTTTGGGTGTTATGGTTTTTTTTTTTTGAAATTGGTAGTAGTGGGTGTTACTGTATTGTGTGCGTATATTGTTATAGGGGTGGAAAAAACGCGTCTGTTTGATAGGCGTTTCTTGAGTTTTAATTGGGACCGGATCGAGTAGTGGATTCATTGGGTCGGGTAGTGGGTTTGGATTAATTATTTGGGATTAAAAAATTAAAATGGAAAAGGGACAAATATATCCCCGAATTATGATAAATGATACGTATAACGGTAGGGGGATATGTGTACCCAAAGTATGACGGAGGGTATATACGTATTATTTATCATAGTTCGGGAATATATTTGTCCCTTATCCGTTTAAACTATTATGTAGATTCATTACAGCTATATATATAAATTCTCTTAAACACTCTTCTTATGAGTGAATAAAAATAGAGTTACTGTCAATAAAACACTAACCAATTAGTAACCGCTATAGAGATCAAATTTAAGTAGATGAAAGGAGATGTTATTTTAGTAATGAATTACTCAAAATTGTTTTGTATCGTTGAAAAAACGTATAAAAAAGATTTCTTAACTTATGATTGGATACTATATGCCAATAATTATACTTTAGATTTAGAGGCATATACTGTGCCATCGATATGCCAATGGATTTCGATCAATTCTATAAACTTATATAATCAAAGATATATTACTATTTTTTTTATGTATCAGGAAAAGTTATACATAAACTTAAAAGAGAAAATTTAAGAGACTCAAGATTATCTTTTTAATCCATGATGACTTTTCTTAATACAAAATTAATATATCAAGTATGTTGCTAGTGTAATTGAATTTTTTAAATAGTGGTTATTGTAAGAAAACCACTCCAGCCTTTTGTTTGTTAATATATAAAAGGATTTGGAAAAATTTGCAAATTCTTATACTGTATTTCAACTATTCATTTATAATTAATAACGATACTTTCAAAGACTAATTTTTTTAACTTCTTAACTTTCTTTCCTTTGAATGAAGCACATGACGGGACTGTGCGGCTTGTCTATATATACCTCTTATTTGTAATCTTTATATGAAGGAAAAAGAATTACCTTGAAAATATCATAAGTAATTAGGAGCAATTCAATAAATACAGATAGCTACTTTAATCAGAAGCAGTTGTAGCACGATCAATGTATCAATTGATGTTTCCCTCTAAATAATACATTAACATAAATAACATCATTTCTTTGATAGTAAAACTATCAAACTAAATATTATATACTTTTATTTTTTCATCCTAAAAATGAAGAAGATGAACTCATACTATACTATAAAGAATGGATAGTGTCAAATCCTAAAAGCAGTCTTAGGGAGAAACCCAACGTACTTCGCTAAGCCTACCACTAAAAACGTTGCAATATTGATAATTGAATAGGCAGAAACTGTGATTGTCATAGTGGTGTTTTTCATCATGCTTCTTTGAAGTGTGATTAAAAAGTATAAAAAATACAAAAAGAAAAGAAAACTGAAAGTAAATAATGTTAAAACAATAATACGTAAAAACCTCCTGCGTGAGAGCCTATAAAGATGGAGAGAATCACTTAAGAAAAATCAAACTCCTTTCTTGCTTTTATACTATTCTTTCTAATAAGCATTTCCTTGGATCTCTTTTCATACATTAATTAAAATTAGCATACAATATTTAATTATTCTACCCAACTTTTCAAATTCTCTAGAATTTGTATATCTACATGAACGGCTGGCTATTAGTTAATGTAGTAATTTATTTGTTATGTTTACTGAAAGGTAATTGAAATGCTATACGTTTAGTTTTTCTATTCTATTCAACTGTTCACATTCCATGCTATTTATTTCTATTATTTAATAAAAAAGTTTATGGGGAATAATAGAGGAGGAAATTAATTATATATTTTATAATATTTTCATTTGATGTAGAGGTAAAATGGTAATTCAACTTTTGAAAGTTAGGATACTAATTGTAAAAAAGAAAATTAACTTGAATAGTTAAAGGTGTTAAGTGATTTACCAAAGGACGTGGGACAGTTTGATTTGCAAATTAATTGAGATACTCTTGCTTTGGTTGAAAATGAAAAACTCAACCATTAGTTTCAAAGAACATGGATGGAGAATTTGAAAAGGCTTAGTTAAATTTTGAAACTAACTATAACTAAATAGGTGTATAAGTAAACAAAGAGTCGGGAAAAAAAAAGGGAAACGGCTCTTTAATCATCAGTATATGACTGAAGATTAATATCTATTATAAATATATTTATGTTTCTTATCATTGTTTTAAAATTAATGATTATATTATTTTAATGGATATAATTTATTTTAATAGAATATAATAGTATTTATTATGATTAATGTATATTTACATTTTTGTCCATAATGTTATGACTTTATAGGAGCATTTTGATATTCTAACTTTTGACTTGGGCGCTTCCCACTTTGTATTAAACAGATCTCACCTTTGTTTTCTTTGATAAAAGTTATCAGAAACTTTATCTCATAGTGTGTAAGTTTATTCAGTAATTTAAAAGATTTTCGTTTTCTGACTTGAATGGTTTTCTGGAATTCAGCATTGCACCTTCCTAGCGAAGCAACCAAGTACACATAATTACGCTACTACTTAAAACAAGAAATATGATCACCTTGCGCTTTCTGAATTGATCATATTTCTGCACTCTGATGTCCTTAGAACATCCCATGTATCCGGAAAAAAGCATTCTTTCATCTAAACAGAACTCAAGACTTGTTGCAAATTAGTATTGATTCTTTGATAATTGAATACGGTTCAATAGTACACACACTGGAAATGAATGATTAGCTTATATGCTGTGGTATGCCATCTTCATGAAGTACTTAGCTGTATTTGACTATAAAAAACTTAAACCGAGATTATCTTCATGGAATATTTAGGCTTCTTCCTTCTCCTCTGGTTCGAGTTTCTTTTCCTTGTTGTTGAGGTTCAAATCCTTCCAATTCCCAAGCTCTTCTGCAGAATCCTCAAGACTGCTAAGGTTCTGTACCTTGTATTGGTGTTTCATAGAAAAAGCAATGAAAATCAAAAAATTAATTACTCCAAGCACTGCTAACATCCAGTAGAAAAGATCCAGCTTTCCTTTGTTTAAATTGCTTTTAAGCCATCTTCCTTTTGTTGCTTTCTGTACAAGGGACACTAGCAAGCTACTCACGAAATATCCCATTGAGAGTGTGCTGAGAAATAGGCCAGTGCTCATAGATTTCATCCCTTCTGGTGCCTCCCTGATGAAAAATTCTAGCTGACCTACATATGCAAAAGCTTCCCCGGCACCTACAATGAAGAATTGAGGGACTAACCAAAAAGCTCTTATATTGAAGTTATGGTGGATGGCATGTTCCCTCCGTCGTTTTTCTACCAAAGCTGAAGCTACCATACCAACAATAGAGAGTAGTAGTCCAATTCCTACTCTCTGAAGGCTTGTGATTCCTTGGCTATTGTGAGTGATTCTTCTGGCAATACGTACAGTGACCCTTTCATTTATGGAAGTAAAGAGAAGTATGCTAATAAAGAGAAAGACGGAAAAGGACCCTGCAGGGACAGCAAAGTTGCCGACATTCCGGTTCATGAAGGTAGCTTGTTCAATGGTGAAGGTATTCATCTGAGAGTAAACTGTCCAAAAAAGTATGCATGTGGACCATATGGGAATCAATTTAAGCACCATTTTCACTTCTTCAACTTCTGTAACTGTTGAAACTATCCAAGGGTTCTTGCTATCTTCATTTGCAGTTGCACAGTCATCATGAATGGCTGCCTTGTCAAGACACCTATTTGATAACAAGAACTAGTACTGGTTAGCTTCTATTTAAATCAAATAACTTTTTGATTACTAATTTCATATGATGATTCTTAATTTGGCCTAAAACAACTACATTAAGGTTAATCTTGGCTGTTACATTTTGGTTGAAGATTCCATACTTTTGATGTCTATTGCCCATTTTGTGCATTCTGTTTGGTATGGCTAGGTCTGCCTACCTAGCGATACTGGTTTACCACCCTATGTTGATGGAATGGTCCTGAACAGGCTCATGTCCGCCTTATGTTTCAAATGGTCTAGTCCGTGTCTACCATGGTTATCAGTGTTTTACATGGAATCGTTGATGGTAGATAATAGTCTTATTTAGGTAACTGCAATTAGTTAAGACATGTTTCTCCAGGATGGTATTTTTTACTTCTAAGATGATGCTTACCTCAGCATATGTGTATGTGGGATTTTTGCATTGTGATATTCATTCAAGAAGCCAGGATCAGAAGGGTAGGAAAGCTTTCTCTTCCTCCAAGCCAATAACAGAACTCTCCATATGATAGTCAAAGGACTTCCTTGAGGCTTCTTGAATCTATACAATGTTGTTCCACCAATCAATACAGCCACTCCTAGAACCATTGTGCCTGCTGATATCCCATATCCCCATCCTCTTCCTACATTGTCTTGTAAATACACCAACACAGTCACCGCAAACAGAGAACCCAGGCTTATGCAGAAATAGAACCTGTTGAAAAAGTATATCATGGACTTGTTTTCCTTTGGATCTGATGGGTCAAATTGGTCTGACCCAAAACCGGAGACATTTGACTTAATTCCGCCACCACCAAGAGCTAGGGTGTATAGTGCTGTATAGAGAAGAGCAAGTTGCTGGCCGCTGGCTTCAATGCATTGACCACCTTTTCTTGGGTCACATTCAGGGGGCTTCATGCTTCGAATGGATGTCGCCAGTGTCAACAGTGTTACCCCCTGGTTAGACACGAGATACATGTTATGGAGGTTCAAGTAAAACTTGTAGAAGCGTGTAAATGATCTAGGCTAGGTATAATATGTAGAAAGTTCACAATTCTAAAGAAACAAGATTTACATGTAATGATTTTAAGTGAATGACAAATCTTTTTCCAGTTGGAAAACCAGACATGTATCGGCTGGAAATTAGAATTGCGCACAAGTCTTATGTCCTTTCAGTGTCATTTTCCTTTACTGAACCTAATTCTAGGCTACATGTTGTCTATTAGTATGAACGCCCTTTTTGCCATTTCAGATTTTCCTTGTTGATATAGAGACAACTTTGTCTTTAATTTGCTCAAGAATCTTACCACAGCAGCAATGGAAGCAAAGACTGCAACAGTCAAATAACGGCCAAGTTTAGCATCTGCCAAAAAGCCACCTAGAAGTCCAAGAAGATTAAGTGTCCCCATGAAGTTGGTGACAATGTTGGCAGATTTGGAGGATGAAAGATGTAAATCTCCAACCAAGTATGTGACTAAATTCATTGATATCCCCATGACACATACCCTTTCTGATAGCTCGGTTCCTAGAACAAAAATTTCAGTTAATTATGAGACTGCAAAAACATCTGTTACACTCAAGACATTAGACAAATTAGTTTCTATTCCAAGGGAAGCACCTAGGATAAGTCCTGCAGCTAGCCATCCCCCTGTCCTAGACTTATCAACCGGGTTTCCTCGAAAATCTACAAGATTACCATCTTCTCCACCATCTTTGCCAGCATGGTTATCAACCAAAACCTGTGCATGATTGAAAGAAAGCTTTGATGTGATATAAAAGCATAAATATAGTAATATTCTGTAGAATGGAAGAGAACAGTTGAATCTAATTACCATTGCTAGAAGAGAGCCTTTACAGAAAATGGAGATTTAAGGATGAAGCGGGGATGATATTGTATTTGGATTGCTGGATTTTCTAGTTTAAAGAAAAATATGAGAATAAATGATTAGGCCAAAAGACAGAAAGGTAGGCTGTAGCAGCAGGATACTATTGCTACAATATTTTCTCAAGTTGGAATGTACTGACTGATTGCAACATGTTTGTTTGTATTTGGAAGGATCACTTTGTGGTCTAAAAAGTTTTCAATCTATTGAGACATTAGATTGGAAATTTACATATCTTTGAATGAACGTGGTTCTTATCTCTACCCAATGGGACCAGTTGTAACAGCCTTTAGGTTATTCTCACTTTTACATCTGGTTAGTTTGAGGCTTTGAGCTTTGATAGTGAGTTGACATAGGCTAGATAGCAGGAGAAAGTTACAGTTTTTAACTGGATTCAGCTTGGGTTGAGGCAGGGTGTGGGGGAGCCTGGTAGGGCGAAAAATTATACTGTTTATACATTTTTTTTATGTGTATATAGTAGATCCAAAAACAACATTTCTACCTTCACAAGATAGAGGTAAGGTTTGCGTACACTCTACCCTCCCCAGACCTCATTTGTGGAATTTCATTGGGTATGTTGTTATTGTCAGGGGCGGACCTATGCCCAATTTTGGGGTGCTCCGGCACCCGTTAAATTCAACGCAGACTAGGTATAATTATATAAAAAATGTATAAAAATTGGTATAAGACTTAGAAAAGCACCCAATAGACCAAGAAGTTAGATGGGTGCTTTAGTTTTCAGGCGGAACTTTAAAACTTTGGGAGTCAATATGTGTGTTCGGACCTCTCGAGCACCCACGACCCATAAATCCTGGGTCCGCCACTGGTTATTGTATATATAGTGTATGTTGAAACCCCTTTGGCTTCTTTGTGTGTTTACTTTTTATATTTTGAACCGTCTAAGTGAAAATTATGGCTGTGCCCATTGAGGTGAATAACATGTTAAATCCCAGTCACAGAAAAAACCTCTTTTTAGCTGGTTAAAGTATATTCTTTCTTGATGAACCAACAGTCTTGTCACTTTAATATGTCTTTAATGTTGTCATTTCTCGTGTTATTGGAAGAAACTGTGTACTGTGTAGTGTAAGATTCAAGCATATAACTTTTGGCATGCATTTTCCTCCGTGAACTCGTTGATACTGTGTGCCAAATTATTGAGGAAATTAATCTAACTTTTTTTCAATCAACTTTGCATCATATCTGGAAAAACTTAAGTTAGACGTTTAAACGAATCAATAATTGTTAATGTTGATTATTTTTTTGTACAATGCATGATTATTCATTTTCTGATTTATTGGGTCCACCATCATGTGTATTAACTGGTCACCTATTTGGCCCTTATAGTACTATTTTCTCTCCTCATAATCCTACTCAGGCCTCCCACGCATAAACTTATCCCAGGTCTCTCTTTTCTACCCCTAACTGTCATGGGCGGACCCACATTGAGCAAATGGGTGTCGAGCGACACTGCTTACTAAAAGTTATGTATACGCCACTGCTCACGCCTCACAGTGAACATGAATACTATGTTGAGAAGTTTAAATACGCTAAGAATACTAAAGTTTGAAATGTTTAAGATAATGTGTCTATATCACATGTTAGATACAACTATATATACGTACCCTGGACAGGGCCGGGGTTGGAGTCAGTGTTTTGTGTATTTTAATTTTTCTTAATCAACAGTGTAGATGCAACAACTATATAATGCATTGATGAATTTGAGAGGATTTACAAAATAATAATCGGGATTTACGGGAAAGTAAGGTAATTTGTGAAAATGTTGGATAGTACTACAACATTAGTTGAATTAGTAAATTAAAAAGAGGAGGTAATTTTATTGGTTTCGTTCACTCCATATTTATTGTGAACTAAAGATGAGTTAAGACCATTAAGTGCTAACATTATTTTGATAAGAGTTCTTACTATTCTGAGGTTTACGTGGAGTTTTAGCCAGTATAGTGCTAGCTAGCTTTATTTCATCAAGCATTGTTCTGTTTGCTTTTCATTTTCCCGTATGTCAAAGGGGGTTAGGTTAGGAAAAAGAAAAAAGGGAAGACCAGGTAGGGATTGAAAGTTTGGGTATATAGTTGAAACTCTACAACTCTACCATGAGTCATCTCTCAATTCCTGGACAACGACAAAGTCAGAATTTTCATTAAAAACAAATTATAAATAAGTAAATAAATACACATATAGTCAAGGAGTCAAGATTTACTCTATATATGCATAAAAATATTTTCGATCTTTATAATGTAAAATCGGGGATTCAGGTAGTCACTTATTGTTGGCTTGTATGTGTCCACCACGATACTATTAACCAGGTCCCTTATCAGTTTCTTCAGCTAATAACAGAAAGAGTTCTATATGAGTTCACCGCAATAATGGGAATCTGGTCCCTAACCAGGTTCTATGATTAAGAACAGAAACTGAAAAACAAATGTAAAGAAACTGAAAGTAAAGAAGACAAGATGTTTACGTGGAAACCTCCTTACTCAAAAATTTGAAGAGTAATCACAAGGATTAAACTCTTAATCCTAACTCCTTGTAATAACTCTATTACAAGACTGATGTAGTAACTCTACCACACATACACACACACCCCTCCTGTCGACTAACTCTAGTCAACACTCCTAGGTAACTCTACCCAAGAGAAACACAAAGCAAATGGTGAAAACTCGACTTGACCAAACTTTAGTTGATGCGACTAACTAACTCTAGTTACTATGACACAACCTAAAGACATAGACAAGTTCAAATATCTACTATCACTACTAAAAAAAACAGAAAAACCGACCACAAAAAACCGACCACATGTGGTCGGTTTTTCATTAAATTTATTTTTAAAATTTTTTTAATCAAAAACCGACCAAAAATTGCGGGAAAATAATTAAATTAACCCGGGAAAACATAATTCCTTAAAACCGACCACTTGTGGTCGGTAATAACAAAAAATCAATTAAATAATTATATAAAATTTCTTTTTATTTTTTTATACAAAATATAATAAATTTTTGAGAAAGTTATTTTACAAAAACCGACCACTTGTGGTCGGTTTTAGATTAAAAAAAAAATTAAATATTTTATAAAAAACAAACCACTTGTGGTCGATTTTAGATTAAAAAAAGGAAAAAATATTTTATACAAAACTGACCACAAGTGGTCGGTTTTGGTTTCCCATAAAATTAATATAAATAAAATAAATAAAAGCATATATTTTTAAAATATATTAAATATATTTTTTAAAATTTTACCGATCACGTGTGGTCGGTTTATTTCTTAATAATAATAAAAATCAATTAATGTTAAAAAACCTACCACAAGTGGTCGGTTTCTGTAAAATGAATTAAGAAAAACCTACCACTTGTGGTTGGTTTTTGTAAAAAATATTTAAAATAAATTAAGAAATATTAAATATATTAAATAAAATTAATAAATAACATAAAAAAACAATCTTTATTTTTTACTTACGTTTCAATAAAATAAATATATTGTCCATCGAGTGTGTGTTGTGTACATATATATATAGATAGATAGATAGATAGATAGATAGATAGATAGAGAGATAGATAGAGAGAGAGAGAGAGAGAGAGAGAGATGTATACGCGTATATCGCGTGTAGTTATTTACGTAGTAATTAAAAGCTAATTGAATGTATACAAGTATATTGAATACGTTGATATCATACGATTGAAGTAATTATAATATATTGTTGGAGTTATAATAATGTAAGGTAAATAATCGATAATTCATTAGAGTATAAGGAATACGCTGTATTATGGGGTAATATACTCGTGCATGTGATCTATATGTATATTTCGTGTAGTGATGTATGTAGTAGTTAAAAGCTAACTAAATCTTTCTAAGTATATTGTATACGTTGATATCATACGGTCGAGGTAATAATATAATGTTGAACTTATAATAACGTAAGCTAAATTAATCGATAATTCATCAGAGTATATATGAAATACGTTGTATTAAGGGGTAATATACTTGTGTATGTGATGTATATATATAGTATGTATTTAGAACCTGATAGTCGATAGAGTGTGTGTGTATATATGTATATCTCGTGTATTGATGTACGTAGTAGTCAAAAGCAAGCTAAGTGAATCTATCCAAGTATTTTGAATAACACGTTGATATCATAAGATCGACGTAATAATATATATATATATATATATATATATATATATATATATATATATATATATATATTGTTGAAGTTATAATAACGTAAGCTAAATTAACTGATAATTCATCAGAGTATATATGAAATTCATTGTATTACGGGGTAATATACTCGTGCATGCAATGTATACAGTACGTAGTTTGAACCTGATAGTCGATAGAGTGTATGTGTGTATATATACGTATATCTCGTGTAGTGATGTACGTAGTAGCAAAAGCAACCTAAGTGAATCTATCCAAGTATTTTGAATAACACATTGATATCATACGATCCACGTAATAATATATATATTATTGAAGTTATAATAATGTAAGCTAATTACTCGATAATTCATCAGAGTATATACTCGTTTATGTAATGTATACAGTACGCATGTTGAACCTAATCTAGTCACTTGATATGTATATATACATATATCTCGTGTAGTGATATATATATATATGTAGTAGTCAAAAGCAAGCTAACCGAATCTATCCAAGTATTTTGAATAACACGTTGATATCATACGATCGACGTAATAATATACTTTTGAAGCTATAATAAAGTAAGTTAATTAATCGATAATTCATTAGATTATATATAAAATACGTTGTATTACGAGGTATATAATACATATTCAAAAGCTAACTAACCAAAAATTCATCCTAATATACGAAATACATAGATATTATTATACAATTGAGGAAATATACTATTTGTGTGTGATGATGAATTAACTAATTATCCGATTTATATACATCGTATTAAAAAAAAATTGTATTTGTTATAACTATAATATGATTTATTCTATATTTTTTAATTTTTCCTAACAAAAACCGACCATAAGTGGTCGATTTTTTCAATTTTTTCCCATACCCGATCCAGCCCAACTACCCTTATAAACCCTTTCCTAATTACCCACAACAACAATATCATCGACCTTACAACACCTTTCCTACATCAGCCACACTCCGACCATACTCCGACCTCACCCACAGCAGCTCGCAGCAGTGGCACCAGCTTGCAGCAACTCGCAGCAGCCGCAGTAGCTCGCAGCAACATCGATAGCAGCAGCTCGCAGCAATATCATCTTCGCTTTCATCTCTCTTTCAGACCACTGAAGGTGAAGACCTCCGATCTGTATCTTTTGCATTTTTTTGTGTAAATTCTATTTCGAATTTTCGAGAAAAAGGTGGGTGGATCCATAGATGGTGGAGAGTGAGAGGAGGAGGAAGAATCAACGATTGAAAAATATTAAAAAATTTCCAAGTATGTTATTGAGTGTAAAAAAATTCTTAACCGGTGGTTTCTCTTTTCATAAATGGCATTTTTTCTTCAGATTTGAATTAGATATTTGCAAAGAGGCATATCATAAGGAAGGAGCAATTTTTGTGAAAGCAATTTTGGAAGATTACTTTACTTGAAGGTAAGTTAATTTCTCTCTATTTTCTTATATTGAAGTCTTTAAATGTAGTGTTATGGTAGAATTATTTGTTGTAGAAGGCTTTGAAAGCCATAGGTTTTGTAATGATTACATGGTGTGAGAGGGACATGCAACGCCTTCACTTATTTGCTTTATTAATTTTGTTGAACTGTTTGACTTATATTAGAAGTGAAAATATGTACTAGTGGCATAAAAATGGTTAAGTGTAGTCACTTGACTATGTGAACTTGTTATTTGAAAATGGTTAAGTGTGTTCACTTGACTATGTGAACTTGTGTTTTGAAAATGGTTAAGTGTAGTCACTTGACTATGAGAACTTGTTACTTGAAAATGGATAAGTGTAGCAACTTGAAATATGAAGTAGTGACTTGAAAATGTTTAAGTGTATTTATTTGAAATGTGAACTAGTGACTCGAAAATAGTTAAGTGTAGTTATTTGAAATATGAATTTGTGACTTGAAAATGTTTAAGTGTATCTATTTGAAATGTGAATTAGTGACTTGAAAATGGTTAAGTGTAGTGACTCGAATTGTGAACTAGTGACTTGAAAATGATTAGGGTAGTGACTTGAAATGTGAATTAGTGTCTTGAAAATGGTTAAGGTTGGTTACTTGAAATGTGAAATTGTGACTTGAAAATGGTTAAAGGTAGTGACTTGAAATGTGAATTAGTGGCTTGACAATGGTTAAGTGTAGTGACTTGAAATGTGTTTTAGTTACTTGAAAATGGTTAAGTGTAGTTAGTTGAAATATGAATTAGTGACTTGAAAATGTTTAAGTGTATCTATTTGAAATGTGAATTAGTGACTTGAAAATGGTTAAGTGTATTGACTCGAATTGTGAACTAGTGACTTGGAAATGGTTAAGGTAGTGACTTGAAATTGAATTAGTGTCTTGAAAATGGTTAAGTGTAGTGACTTGAAAATGTGTATTACTTACTTGAAAATGGTTAAGTGTAGTAACTTGAAATGTGAACTAGTTACTTGAAAATGGTAGTGACTTGAAAATGTGTATTTTTTACTTGAAAATGGTTAAGTGTAGTGACTTGAAAATGTGTATTAGTTACTTGAAATCGGTTAAGTGTAGTAACTTGAAATATGAACTAGTTACTTGAAAATGGTAGTGACTTGAAAATGTGCATTTGTTACTTGAAAATGGTAAAGTGTAGTGACTTGAAAATGTGTATTTGTTACTTGAAAATGGTTGTGTAGTAACTTGAAATGTGTATTAGTTACTTGAAATTGGTTAAGTGTAGTAACTTGAAATGTGAACTAGTTACTTGAAAATGGTAGTGACTTGAAAATGTGTATTTGTTACTTGAAAATGGTTAAGTGTAGTAACTTGAAATGTGTATTAGTTACTTGAAATTGGTTAAGTGTAGTGACTTGAAATGTGAACTAGTTACTTGAAAATGGTAGTGACTTGAAAATGGTTAAGTGTAGTAACTTGAAATGTGAACTAGTTACTTGACAATGGTAGTGACTTGAAAATGTGTATTTGTTACTTGAAAATGGTTAAGTGTAGTGACTTGAAAATGTGTTTTAGTTACTTGAAAATGGTAGTGACTTGAAATGTGAACTAGTTACTTGAAAATGGTAGTGACTTGAAATGTGTTTTAGTTACTTGAAAATGTGAACTAGTTACTTGGTTAAGTGTAGTGACTTAAGATTGTGATTGATTGTGTAAATGGAATTTGATTATAGCTGGATATATCAACGAAATAATGATAATAGAGTGGGTATGAGGGAGGAATTTGCAGCAGGTGTCAATCGATTTATTGAACATTCCAAAACACTTGATGATTGGTCAATTTTTGGATTGATTTGTTGTCCTTGTGTAAGATGTGATGGTACATGCATTTTAAAAAAAGATGTTGTGAGAAATCATCTTTATAGCAAGGGGTTTCATGAGGACTATTTAAGATTGAATACTAGTCATGGAGAAGTTGGACAAAATAACTTTGATTTTGGTGAAAGTAGTAGGTCTGCGGGGCATAATAACTATCAACATACTAGGATTTCAGAAATGGTGCATGATGCTTTTGGGATGCAAGGGGGGGTTGACATCATGGAAAATGTAGAAGATGTTCCCAATGTAGAAGCACACCATTTTTATGAAGAATTGCGTGCTACTAGTAATCCTTTGTTTGATGGGAGTTCGCACTATTAATTGTCTATTGTTGTTAGATTACTAAGTATCAAATCTGATTGGAATGTTGCTGAAGAAGGAATGGACTCTATGATAAACCTTATTAAAGAGTTAGTTGATCGCGCTTTAGAGGTTCCTGATTCTTTTTATAAGGCAAAAAGACTGGTGTCTAAGTTAGGTCTCTCGTCGATTAGAATTGATTATTGTGAAAATGGTTGCATGTTATACTTTAAGGAGGATGCTGAACTAGTGTCTTGTAAGTTTTGTCAACACCCTCGCTATAGACGTGGTTGTACAGGAAATAAAATTGCTATTAAGGCGATGCATTATTTACCTCTTATACCAAGGTTGAAGAGGTTGTTTGTATCAAATAGCTCAGTTCCCCATATGAGATGGCACAGTGAAAATAGAAGGCCCTCTGGTGTCATGTGGCATTCGTCTGATGGAGAGGCTTGGAAGCATTTTGATGCAACTTATCCTATTTTTACAGCTAAACCATGAAATATTAGGTTGGGGTTGTGTGCGGATGGTTTCTCACCTTTTTCTGTTGGTGTTGCACCATATTCATGTTGGCCTGTGTTTATCACACCGTACAACCTTCCTCCTGAAATGTTGATGACTAATCCATATATATTTTTGAATTGTGTTGTTCCTGGCCCGCGTAATCCAAAAAATGGGATAGATGTTTACCAACAACCTTTGATCGATGAGCTGTAACTGTTATGGCATGAGGGGGTTGAAACTTGGGACATTTCACTTAAACAAAATTTCAATTTGCGTGCTTACCTAATGTGGACAATTAATGATTTCCCTGCTTATGGAATGTTGTCTGGATGAATGACAGCTGGTAAGTTAGCTTGTCCATATTGCATGGAAAATACAAAATTGTTCACATTGAGACATGGCCGAAAAAATTCATGGTTTGATTGTCACCGTTGTTTCTTGCCACCTGATCATGAGTTTAGGAGACTCAAGAATGCATTTGGAAAGAATAGAACTGAACCTGACGGTTCTCCGCCAACATTAAGTGATCATGACATTTGGGAGAGAGTTCAAGGTTTTTCGAAGGTTAGCGAGGAACAACTATAGAGGTTTGATGGATATGGTGTTTCACATAATTAGACAAAGCAGAGCATATTATGGGAGTTAGACTATTGGTCAGATAACAAACTTAGACATAATATTGATGTCATACATACTGAAAAGAACTATTTTGATAATTTGTTCAACACAGTTATGGATGTGACTGGCAAGACAAAAGATAATCCAAAGGCTAGACTTGATTTACCAGAATATTGCAAGCGCAGGGAATTACACTTGCAGGAGGGGACCAATGGCAATTTGCTTAAGCCCAAGGCTAGTTATACATTCAAGTTGGACCAAAAATGGAAAATATGTGAGTAGGTCCAAAGTTTAAAGATGTCGGATGGATATGCCTCGAATTCGGGAAAGCGGGTTGACATGGAACCTTACATGGAATGAAAACTCATGATTGTCACATTTTCATGGAACAGTTACTTCCAATTGCTTTTATTGGTTTGCCTGAAAACATATGGAAATCAATAGCAGAGATCAGTTTGTTCTTCAAAGACTTCTGTTCCACCATATTAAAAGAAGAAAATCTAATTCGAATGGAAGGTAATATTGGTGTTATCACCAACAAATTGGAGAAGGTTTTTCCACCTGCGTTCTTTGATGTGATGGAACATCTTCCCATCCACCTTATCCAAGAAGCCCGGCTAGGTGGTCCAGTTCAAACTAGGTGGATGTATCCAGGTGAGCGGTAAGCTACTTGAAAACATTTGATTTATTTCTTAATTGCTTAAGTATATATCTTTTTTTATATATTAAATGCATGCGTAACGTAAAATTATGCAGGACCATTGGAAAATTAAAAAAGGGTCCTAAAAATAAATATAGGGTTGAAGGCTCTATAGTTGCAGCGTACCTTGCTAGAGAAACATCTCAATTTTGTTCTTACTATTTTGGTGATCAAGTCGGTTGTTTGAAAAACAGACAGAATTGAAACCAGGATGATGCGAATGAGCCATATCTGCAACCAATATCAATCTTCAATCGATTAGGTAGTAGGGCAAAAAAGAGCAATTTTCGCCGACTTACTGCCACGGAGCACAAATCAATAACATTGTATGTCTTGTTGAATTACCCGAAAGTTGAGCCCTTTTTAAAGTAAGGATATTAAATATTTACATATCAAATTTAATTACTCGTTTCACTAAGGAAACTAATTGTATTTGTATTGTGAATCTTCAAATCATTTAATGCTCAATTCCACCCAAATCAAGTGTATGAGTCATTTGCAACATGGTATACATATCAGATGTGTAATTGTAATAATAACACAACAAATTTAAAGCGTTTACGCATTCTTCTACTAACTGTAATATATACATACATATAAGTATTCCATTCACCAAATGCGGCCACATATAATCAATTCTTGAAGGATATTGCTTTTGGACCAGTTGAAGCTAGTTCAATGTCCCATTATACAGTTAATGGGTTTAAATTTTCCACCGAGGAACACTCTAAAACAAGAAAAACAAACAATAGTGGTGTTTGGGTTAAGGGTAATGATGATGTTGATTACTTTGGTGTCATACAAGAAATTTTAGATATGGAGTATGGTGGTTATCCTGTTAAAAAGATAGTACTCTTTCGATGTAAGTGGTTCGATCCAAGCATAAGAGGCACAAGAGTACTTAAGGAGCATAACATCATTGAAGTCAAACACACTAGGACGTATCCTGCTTACGATCCTTTTTTTCTCTCACAAAATGCTAAACAAGTGTACTATGCTCTTTATCCATTGCGCAGGGACAAGTCTGATTGGTGGGCTGTAATCAAAACCAAGTCTATGGGGCGGGTGGAAGTTGAGAATGTTTTGGAGACTGCATAACAAAATGTAATGCAGACTGATCACCAATTAGTGGACACTAACTTAGTGGATAATTTGAACCATCCGAAACACATTTACGTAGAAGTTAGTCCAGAAGAGGTTGAATGGGTAGAAGAGGAGGAAACTTCCGAAGAGGGTGAATGAATTAGTGGAGAATCTTCTGGAGAGGACGATTATTGATGTCTACATGCTTTGTAGTACTTACCTTTTATGGGGGGGGGGGGGGGGGGGGTTGGAAGTTTGTTAGCCTAAGTAAGATCTGCAAATGAATCAAACTTTTTTACCTATTGAAATTCTTGCTTGAATTTATGAAATGTTTAATTTGATATTGAAAAAGAATTGGTATTCTGTGTTTAAGTGTTGTTTAGTTTACTTATTAATTGATTGATTAATGAATTTCACAATCTTAACAAAATGATATTTGACAAACTATTTTGTCTTCAAATAATTTAGATGGTAGGTAAGGGTGACAAGGGTAAGCAAATACTTGACACTAGTAAACCAAAAAAGAAAAGGGTACCGCCACCTTATAGACGACTCACAAGAATTCATATATTTGAGGGTCGGTCAGATAGTATTCCAGCAAGTCCCTTTCTTTCTAGGTCGTCCCATCATTCATATAGTGCTCATACGCATGTGGGTCCACTATATGGCTCTACTGAGACTCAGCAGGCCCCCATTGCCATGCCACCACCTTCACAGTACTACCAGACGATCGATGGTACTTATACTCATCTATCATCTCCTGTGCTACCATCTGCTACCAGTCAGCCAGGGACTCATAGTGGTTCTACTGGATCGATTGGGGCGACCGATCTTCATCTGAGAGACACCACCCTAGTACTTCAGGTATACCCACGACAACGCACTCAGGAGCACCGGCTCCATATCCAGGACAGAGAGATGCTAGTCGGCAGGAGTACATTATACCATATGAAAAAGGGTATGATTTCAATATATAACAATTCTATTTATTTTTTAATTACTATATTATGCTCTATGATATTAACGTTTGATCTTGTATTGCAGGTTTAAGCCGGATGATAGAATTGTCAAAATTGTCCGCAAATGCATTCGTCGCAACTACAAAGGTTATTGGACAAGTTGGCGAAAGGTTCCACAATTTTATCGAGAGAAAATGTTCGAAGAATTTCAGGTAAGTTAGCATTTCTCACCAAACTTTTAAATTTTTGGTTGATGCCTTCTTATTTAAATTAGTCTAGTGGTACATATTTGATGCTTTTACTTGTTAGATGAAATTTATTTTAGATGTTTAAGTACTGTAGGGAATTAAACTTCTTTAATATAGACTTGTAATAACTAATAATGAGTACTATTATTTTTGTTGTAGAAGTATTTCTGGTATGATCCAGCGGACCATTATGCTATAAAGAGGAATTTTTTTAGGAGAGCCAGAGTTAGACTTAATGGTCTACTGGATTATGCAAGAAAAAAACAAAGAAAATGCCAAAGTTTATTGGGACAGATATGTGGCAATATTTCCTTCACTATTGGAATAGCAAAGAATTTAAGAAGTTGAGTGAAAAAGGAAAGAAAGCCAGAATGTCTACGAAGAGTGGCTCTCTACACACTGTGGGAGATGTCAGTCAGATTGTTGTGGAGAGTAAAATGGTACGTAACTTTTATCAATTTAAATGATTATTTCTATTTCAAATATTTTTACTTTTTGAAGATTAATAAATTTTTCGTATGCAGGAAAAAAAGTTGGGTAGAAGGGTATCTCAGGGTGAGTTATTTGCGCATACTCACATAAAAAAGGAAAAAGAACCCTTCAGATGAAGATAGATGGGTTGAGCCAAGTGCTAAAGAAACCCATGTAAGAACTATATTCATACTTATAAATTTTGATTACTAAATTTAATAATATTTAAGTTTGAATAGTTTAGTATTTTTTTATTACTAATGTTTCACTTTACTTTAAATATAGGACAACTATATACGGAGGATTACTGAGTTACGTGCGACTCGATCTCCAGAAATTCAGGGTAACCCACTACCTCAAGAAGTAGTGGAGAAGTACTGGCAACAGTGTGCGGGTTCACCTGTTAGGGGTAATGTCTACGGCTACTCGAGAAAATGTTTTACGAAGAACATTACCTCTATGTATTGTGGATCCTCCTCTACCCAACTAGTTGATAGAGAAACCGTTATTTTGTTACAAAATATGGTTGCTCAGCTCATTAGTCAAATGGCTGCAGAGGCTGAGAGGACGAGGAAGAGAGAGGAGGAAAATACTGAGAGGACGAGGAAGAGAGGGGAGGAAATGGCTATGCAAATGAAAATGTTGCAGGAGCAGATTAACAATTTTCGTCAAGCTCCACAGATACTTCCTCTGTGTCCCGGTGATGCACCTCGGACTGCGAGAGGCCTAAGCTCACTTGATGATTACACTACAGATGAGGAGGAGGATTTTGATGATGATGAAGGTGAGGGTGAGGATGAGGATGAAGAGGATGACTTTTAGTTTATTTTTGATTTGTAAACTTTGATGTTTATATGTTTTGATTTTGATATTTGGATGTTTTGATTTTGATATTTGAATGTTTAAGGAGATATTTTAATGTTTCTAAATTGGTGGGTTGTATTGAGATGATTGAATGTTTCTAAATTGGTGGGTTGTTTTGTATTAGCAGGGTTTATATTGGAAATGCAGCATATATGCGGTAATTTTTTTTACAAAATTTCCAAAAAAACCGACCACATGTGGCCGGTTTTGATAAAATTATCAGGAAAAAATGATTACTTGTGGTCGGTTTTTTAAAAAAAAAAAAATTATATAAACGGTTTTTTCTATTAGAAAAAACATTTTTACAAAAACCGACCACAAGTGGTCGGTTTATTTAAAAAAGTTTTTTTTTTTTTACAAAAACCGACAACTAATTGTGGTCGAAAAATTTTAATAAATTTTTTTAATATAAAAAGAATTTTAATAAAAATTTTATTTATAATATAATTAATATCAATTTATAAATAAATAAATATTTTTGAAAAAACCGACCACATGTGGTCGATTTTTGAAAAGCTTCCACTATTTTACCGACCACACGTTGTGGTCGGTTTTTTGGTCAAAAAAAAAAAAGGAAAACCGACCACTTGTGGTCGCTTTTTGTGGTCCGTTTTCCTGTTTATTTAGTAGTGATATCCTTTATAACAAGGAGTAGATTTACAATTTCAAGAACAAAAGACACAATACTCAAAATACAACAAAGACTTTCTTAGCACTCAATCAGGTCCCTTTATTGAAATGAGCAATGTTCTTTGTATGAGGATGACTTTTGCTTTGAGAGAAACGATTTTTGAGCTTTGCAAAAAACTAGGTTTTCCTCCTACATAATGATCTATCTATATGGAGCAAATAGGAGGGAAAACGTGAAAAGTTGTTGCTCCTCTGATGCTGTGCACCAACTTTTCTGCAAAAAGTACAGTTGCCAGCTATACTGTTGACTGCCAGAAAGTTCAACGTCCGATGGACCTGATCGAGTGTTGAGCAAGTCTTTGTTGTATTTTGAGTATTGTGTCTTTTGTTCTTGAAATTGTAAATCTACTCTTATGTTATAAAGGATAGTAGATATTTGAACTTGTCTATGTCTTTAGGTTGTGTCATCGTAACTAGAGTTAGTTAGTCGCATCAAATAAAGTTTGGTCAAGTCGAGTTTTCATCATTTGTTTGATGTTTACCTTGGGTAGAGTTGCCAAGGGTTGTCGACTAGAGTTAGTTGATGTGTGGGTGCAATAGAGTTATTGCATTAGTCTTGTCATAGAGCTATTACAAGGAGTTAGGATTAAGAGGTTAATCCTTGTGATTACTGGAGTCTGTAATCACATTGTTGCTTGAAGTTAGTGAAGAGTTTGGAAAACATGTGAGACAGGTCGTGGTTTTTCCTCCCTTGAGCAAATAGGTTTCCATGTAAAACATTGTGTGTTCTTTACTGTTTTCAGCTGTTAGTTTTGCATTCTCTTGTCTGTGCAGTTTGCATTGTCCTGTTAGTAGTCGGACTCAGTCAAGGACCTAGTCCCTTTTGTATTTGCTAAGTCGTTGTATTTCTCTGTCAAGGCACCTGGTCTCTTGACTGGTGGTGGATGCATATAAGCCAACACTACGCTCTCTTAGATCCATCTTTGTTCAATGCTTATATCATAAATTCATAATCACAATACAGATGACCATTTGCCTAACCCCCTCCCAAACTCAATTTGTTAGTTTGATTAAGCGATATTCAAAATTTATTGATTCGACTAATTCAAATCTACATCGGCTGACAAAACAGTCGTGCAAGAAAACCTTAATTGTATTCACAGGGTAGCCTCCTAATTTATACAATGTTTGTTCCAGCGAATAAGTCTATTTTACATACAAAATATATTATATTCTAGGATACAAAATATTATGGATATATTACCTACCAAATATACAAAATAAAGTTTTCTACTTTACCTAATTAAGTACAATCGTGTCTAATACTCCCCCTCAAGTTGGAGAGTGTACACGACAAATGCCTAACTTGCGAAGAAGAAAAGAAAACTGAGGGTGTCCCAAAGCTTTGGTGAATATGTCAGCGAGTTTAAAACGTGTACCCACATAAGCTGGAGCAATATTTCTCCCAGTAAACTGCTCGAGAACATAGTGACAATCAATTTCAATATGCTTGGTACATTCGTGTAAAATCGGGTTGACTGCAATAGGTAGAGCAGTCTGGTTGTCACAATAAAGCCACATAGGTTGTTGATGAAATACTCCCAATGACGCTAAGAAGGACTTGAGCCAAATGAGCTTAGTTGTGGTGGTTTCCATAGACCTATACTCGGCCTCTGCAGAAGAACGTGCTACAATAGGTTGTTTTTTGGTTTTCCAAGAGATTGGCGAATTGCCTAAGAGAATAAAACACCCAGTTAAAGAACGAGGGGTCAAGGGGAAACTAGCCCAATCAGAGTCACAAAATGCATATAACTGCAAATAGCTATCAGCTAAGAAGAAAAGTCTTTGGCCAGGGCTACTCTTTAAATATGTGAGGACTCGTAAGGCAGCATCATAATGTTTAACTCGTGGAGTCTGAAGGAATTAAGACAATATATGAACGGAATAACAAATCTCTGATCTAGTAATTGTGAGATAAATAAGAGGTCCCACTAAGCGATGATAGTTGCTGGAATCAACACATAACTCGCATGTAGCAAGGCCAAGGCGATGGTTTTAAACCATTGGAGAAGAGACAGGTTTAGCTCCCAAAAGTATCGCTTCAGATAAAATATCCAAAGTATATTTTCGTTGACACAAGAAAAGGCCCTGCTTACTACGAGCAAACTCAACTCCTTAAAAATATTTCAAGGGTCTGAGATCTTTAAGGCAAAAACAATCTGCCAGATACTTCTTGAATATAGAGCATGCTTCCGAATTATTTCTAGCAACCACCAAGTTGTCAACATAAACCAGAACTCCAAGAAATGTTTCACCCTTTTTTGAAGGAGAACAAAGTGTGATCTGCGTGGGACTGAACAAAGCCATGCTTTCAAAGAGCTGTTGTTAATTTAGCGAACCAGTTGCACGGAGACTGTCTAAGTTCATATAGGGATTCGCACAACTTGCAAACAAAATTCAACTGAGATGAGACATAACCTGGAGGAAGGTTCATATAGATGTCTTCATGTAAATCTCCATGTAAAAAGGCATTATTGATATCAATATGGTGAATCTCTCAATTCATAGAGACAGCAACAACGAGAAAAGTACGAACAGACACTATTTTAGCTACGGGGCCAAAAGTCTCTGTGAAATCGATGCCCTCTTCTTATTCATTACCTTGAATTACCAAACAAGCCTTGTAGCATTCTATTGTGCCATCAGAATTGTATTTAATTTTATAGACTTACTTACTTCGAATAAGTTTTTTACCATGGGGAAGAGTTACAAGAGACCATGATTTATTTTTGTAACACCTCGTACATTCCGACCCTACTTGACAACTTTGAACCATGCTTACCTAGGTTTCGAGAGCAATAAGTGCGCGTCTTGTATCGTTTCGATGGGATCTTTAATCTGGCGCTAGTAAGTGTGCTGAAACCCTTGTAGAAAAATTCTATGACCTTTGGAGTGGAAAAATGAGACTTGAATGACTCCTAAATAAAGGTTCTTAAATACAAGAGGCAAGCTAAAGATTAGAACTTGAAGTATCTAACCAAATCCGCAAAGAAAAGTCGAAGAAAGGAAAAATGTCAAAATTTCGGGGTCAGGCATGCCCAGGGGCGTGCCAAGCCGCTCTGGCCTGAAATTTTCAGGCCACAGGAAGCAAGGGGGCGCTCCAGGCATCGTACCAGGCCGCCCCTGCACACCTTTCCAAAGCTGAAATTTTTCCTAAGTCTTACGGGCGCCCGGGGGCGTGCCGGGCTGCTTTTTGTCGAATTTCTTCTCCAACCACGAGCCTATAAATGTGATTATTGGGTTATTATATAATTATTCCATCTTGGTAGGACTACGCTTGGACAATGTTGGCATCCAAATTACGTTTTTACCCTTTTATGTTCAATTAAGCCATAAGTGGCTAGAATTTCTAATTTGGAGATTGAGGCTACGAATATGAGACTCGTGAGTTGAATATTGTCGTGACACTTATGGAAGTATTTAAACATTATATATATGATGAATTACACATTGAATTTGGTGGGCTAAGTTGACATGTGTTATTGGGCTCAATTTAAAGCCCAAATTGGAATAAAAGACATGGCTCAATGGGTCAAATGACCTATTCTTCCTTTGACTAATCAATTATTGATCAAAGTGGCTAAGGATGACTTCAAGAGCTTATAAAAGGCACCAAAGGCACCAAAAAAATCAGATTTTATTCATAAAAAGGCACATGCCATTCTAGACTTTTCCAAGAAAGCAAAAAGAGATATTTTCTCTCAAACTCTCAAACCCTAAGTCATCTCCTTGGACAAGATCATTATTTTACAAGCCTTGGTAAGTGTTTATTCTTATGATTTAACATACTATCTACATGAGAGATTATCTAGATCATGTTGGTTATGCTTGCAAGTATTGAGTGATGCACTTTTGCTTTTTGATAAAAGATGCATCATCCATGTGATTTGAAATTGAAAGAGGACTTGATGTTTTGATGAAAGTGAATGGTGTGGATGAGATCTCAACATGTATAGTGTGGTTATGTCCTTAACTTGTTATTTTTCTATATGTGTAAATTGTAGAATTTTGGTTATGAAATGTATTGAGGTGACTTGATGGATTAATTGTGACGTGGTGTTAATGAAGAAGCGTAAAGGGTGAACTTGATGTGAAATGCTATTGGTTTGTGATGTTGTGGTCAATGTATGGAATGTTGTG
The DNA here is from genome assembly GCA_031232105.1 of Capsicum rhomboideum. Lineage (NCBI taxonomy): Eukaryota > Viridiplantae > Streptophyta > Magnoliopsida > Solanales > Solanaceae > Capsicum > Capsicum rhomboideum. Next base: position 127,360,892 of record CP124712.1, read on the forward strand.
GTATTGGTGGTGTGACAATGACGTGAATTGTGTTGTAAAGGGTGAAATGACATTATAGGGCAATCATGCAACTCGTTGCCGTCTTATACACTTGTAAGGTAGCTAATTGTTAACGTGAGCTCCGTTATGTACTTGTGATGTAGAGTGAAACGTAAGGAAGGAGCTGAATTATTGTACTCACATATTGGATTGTGTATTCATATTGGGAAGATAAGGTATGCAAGGTTACTCTTACCGTATCCTTCTACAGCACATATTGTTCACATTGTCATCGTACTTATTCCATTCCGAAATGTCTCACAAAGTATCTTATGTCAGATTATCCTATGTTGTACTCATATGTCTCTTAATCATGGACTAATGTTCCAAAGTTCCAATAATGTTATTACTATCAACGTATCAATCTCATGGACGTAAAAGAATGAAGTAATGCATCTATGTGTTTCCAATAATGACATGATCCCCAATGTATTCAGCTTGCAAGCTAAGAGGAGGAAGTAATGTTTTATATTTATAGATTATAACCCACCTATAAGGTGGATGAATGTTATATATTATAACCCACCTATAAGGTGGATGAATGTTATATATTATAACCCACCTATAAGGTGGATGAATGTTATATATTATAGCCCACCTATAAGGTGGATGAATGTTATATTATGACCCCCGATAGAGTGGATGACTAATAATAACGATGATGAGCGTAAAAGCAAAGAAAGAAATCTCTTGAATGGAAGAATCTCTTGGAGGCAACTCTCTTGAGTGAAGGTAATTCTCTTGAATGAAAGTGTATATGAAAGATATTATATGGATGATAAGGATATGAATGAATAATCTAAAATGACAATAACAGAAGCAATGTACATGGTTCCACATATAAAATGATGGTTTATCCACATGGACTATTCTCTCATATTTTATTCCATTGACATTCTTATGTATGATGTAGTTTCTTATAGCCTTACATACTCAGTACATTCCCCGTACTAACCCCCTTGGGGGACTTACCTTACTTGTTGCAGGCACAGGCGCTAGTAGACCTCCACAGTAGGTTGCGGATCGTTGGTGAGCTTCAGTTGATTCGGGGCTTTTCGAGTCATTATGTACATTTGCTTTGGTATTGTATATGTGTATAGAGCGGGGTGTTGTCCCGACTCTAGGTTGGTTATGGTTATGTATTTGTAGAGGCTTTGTAGACTTATGTGGGAGAATGATTGTAAGAGATGTATATCCATTTTGACTTGATGGCCCTAACGGCCAAGTTTCATATATATATAGCATATGTTTCCATGACTTCCGCATAGTTGCATGAGATATAATTATGTTCACACAGAGACAGGCGTATGAGTGTACATGAGTAAAGATTGGTTCTCTCGGGCCTCAACGGCTTCCGGTGTCAGTCCGTCCCGTTGGAATTCGGGGCGTGAGAATTTTCCTCTAATGCATCAATCTCTTTTTGTATAGAATCCCTCCAATGAGGATCTTTCATTGCTTCTTGAAAAGATCGAGGCTCATTCCCCTAAGTGATAACAAAAAGAAAAGTCATGTGGGCATTAGAAAAATTTTCACAAGACACAAAGTTAACTAGAGGATAAGGAGTACCTGAGGAGACCACTTGGCGAGGTTGTGGCGAGACAGGGTATGTTCTTCCAACAGAGGGGCAAATATAATCCTTCAAGTGAGAAGGAGGTCGCTTTTCCCTATGACAACGACTAAAAATTCAGTCTCCGACACAGGAACCCCTTCAGGTTGAGATGTACTCTCCCTGTCCATAGTATTATCCTGAGAGCTTCTATTTACGGTGTCCATAATAATTTTCTGCTGCATATTCAGATTGTCATGCGAAGAGGGTTGCTGCTGGATCACACGGGATGTGTCATAAAGGGCCAGGTAGTCATCCTCAGTTAAGACCTCAGATGAATCAATAGGGGATATCTCAGTGCGAAATGAAAAAATATGTTCATGAAAAATGACATCCCTAGATACAAACATTTCTTTATTGTCTAAATCATAAACTCGCCATCCTTTTTTCCCATGGGAATACCCAGAGAAAACACATTTTTGACTCCTGGAAGTAAATTTATCCTTGATATTGGAATGAGCATAGCAAAGACAACCAAAAACTCGAATATAAGAAAGTACGGGCAATTTATTAAACAAAAGTTCATATAGATACTTCCCATGTAGTAGAGGAGTTGGAGTACGATTAATCAAGAAAACTGCAGTCAAAACACACTCTACCCAAAATTCAATAGGAAGTTGTGCTTGAAATCGCACTGCTCTAGATACTTCAAGAATGTGTCTGTGTTTTCTTTCGACTTGATAATTTTGTTGAGGAGTACCGGCACAACTTGTTTGTAAAGTTATTCCATGTATTTTATAAAACTCTGACAGTCCCCCTCTTGTAAATTTAAGGCCATTATCACTACGGACTGTTTTGACTATTTTAGCAAATTGTGTTTGAACTATATCACAGAACTCACGCAATAATTTGTCAACTCTTTTTTATCTAACATTAAGTAGATCCAAACAACTCTACTAAAGTCTTCAACAATGGTTAAAAAATAATATGCACCAGTAAATGAACAACGACGATAGGGACCCCTAATATCAACATGAATTAAATAAAAAATAGCAAGGGATTTATTATCACTTAATGGAAAAGGAGTTCTGGCTTGTTTAGCTCGAAAGCAAACATCACAAACACTACCATCTATTCTTTTAGAGGGTATATTAATTAATCTTGACAACATAGATAAATTTTGACTTGAAGAATGTCTCATACGTCGGTGCCACAGTCCATATGTTTCAACAGAATTCACGACTTGATGTGTCTCCTGTATCACTCATCGGAAATAGTACACACTATCTCGCTGCTCACCCAGACCAATCGACATCCTCGAAGTGGGGTCCTGTATCACACATAACTTGTCATCAAATGTCACATGGCACTTATGATCTATAATTAATTGCCCAACAGAAATAAGATTACAAGACAAATTAGCCACAAATAAAACAACTTGTAATATAAGGTTGGTTGTCAATTTGGCATGTCCTGACATGATGTTTGGTGTTTTTGTACCATCGGGAAGGCATACTAGCAGCGGATTAATATCAACAATATCAAATAGCAAGTTCAAATTTCCTGTGATGTGATGAGATGCACCACTATCGAGCAACCAATGATCCAGTCTATGTGTGTCTAGTGTATTGATATGTACCTGTAACACATTTATATATGCCTTACCATACAATTTTTCATTGCCAGACGGGGAAGTTTTAACCAGAGAATAAAATCTCTGCACTTGGTCGGGTGTCAATCTTGCAAATAAATTGCTAATCGATTCCCCGGGACTGTCTGCAGCGTGCACTGCCATAGTAACAGGTGGTTGTTGTTGCATTCCTTGATATTGTTGCAGCTGTGTGCCTTGTTGTGGTTGCTGTTGTGGTTGCTGACATCCACCACCACGACTCAAATTGCTATTTTATTGTCATGTTCCATTCCCCCTTCCGCGTCCTCGACCACGGACTGACCCGAGTCATCCGAGTCATTGATAACAATGCTCATAATCATGATTATTTCTACAATAATAGGAGCAAGGGGCGATCCAATATTCCCATAAACTGGGTTGGTTGTTGTGCATTAGAGAGAATTTGTTGTCCTCTTCCGCCTCCTCCAAGCATTTGCATTGTAAAACTAATCACCGCATGTTCCTCGCGTCCTCGAATAATATTTTTACATCTTTCTTCTTGGCTTACCAATGCGTAAGCTTTGTTGAGAGTAGGAAGGAGATCCATGCTCAAAATCTGGGATCGCAAAGTTCCAAAAAGAAAGTCATCTAGACCCATTAAAAATTGATGTGTTATTTCAGTGTCAGTGCCACTTATTAGCTTGGGTACAGTAGTACAAGAACATCCGCACGTTACATCTTCATAGCCTGTCAACTCTTCCCACAAAGATTTAAGTTTTGTATAGTACGAAACAACGCTAGTTCCCTGTTGCTTAAGGGAAGCAAGTTCAAATTTTAAATGATTAATTCGAGTGTCATTGACAACGGAGTAGTGTTCCTTAAGGTCATTCCACATCTATCTTGCAATCTTATATCCGGCAACACTTGATTTAATAGTTTCGTCAACAGAATTAAACTACCAAGAACATATGGCGAAATTATTCACTTGCCACATTTGAAATTCGGCACTGGTTTCAGAGCCTGGTTTTGAATAATCGCCATTAACAAATTCAAGTTTCCTTTTTGCTTCAAGACCAAATATAGTTGTTTTTACCCAAACATCATAATTTTCACTCGTCAAAATATATTTGGTGATATATATACTTGGACCATCTGCGGAACTCAAATAGTAGATTGATGAGGGGTCGTGTTGAAGCAGGGGCTTGAACGACGAACTTTCACCTATATTCGTCATGATGATGAATTCAATGATTTTGTGAAGGAATAATTCACGACTGCAAAGAAAGAAAAAGAAGAAAGAACGAAAAGTGTGTTTAGGGATCGTTCCGCTCTGATACCATGATAAAACAGTCGTGCAAGAAAAACTTAATCGTATTCACAGGGTAGCCTCCCAGTTTCCTACTTTGCCTAATTAAATACAATTGTGTCCAATATTGGCTAAGTTTATTAAGGGTAGTAACGTGCTCTCTATTGGAAGGTTCTCTGTTTACTCTACACGAAACTCATATTTGAGGTATTTAATTAAGGTCAGAGAGATTTCATTAGTTACATGACTTCACCCATTATTGATTAATAATAATATTTGAATCAAACGTGAGGAAGTAATAATTGTTGTCACTGCTCCATACAACTAATGGCCTCTAGCAGCTAGCTTCTAAAACTAGCCTCATCAAATAGACGAGCTGGACATGTCCTATTGTAGTTGGATATGATTTAACGACATGTGAAATCCTCTGAGTAATTCCGTACTGAATTACCTCACTTTCATCAAGTTAATAACTTGTAAAGTAAGATCGTATATTTATTGTTGGCCCTCTTCTATAGTCCCTTCTTATATCTGATGAACATTTTCTTTTACATTACATACATTAGAACTTTGACTAATTCAAATTTGTGTCGCGTCTCATTTAAGAGGGGAACACTTCCTAACAGGATTTTCTCTATACTCGGGGTTCAAACCTGAGACCTCTTTGATTAAGAATGGAGGGATCCTATTCATCCCACCACAAGTACTCTTGTTGATATATCTGATGAATGTCTTAGTTTTGCTTCAGATAGCATTACCCTATATTTCATTTCCGCTTGCATCCATATAAATACTTCCAAAATAAACTTAACTAATCGAGATACATCTAGAATGGTAAATTTGTTGATTTGGCAAATTCAATTATTCTTAGACTGTCCCATTCGAAATTGTTCGAAGTTGTGTCTTATTTCAAAAGTCTTATTCTTTTCTTAAATTTTATGTCAAATCAAATAGGATCACATAAATTGAAACGAAGAGTGTAGAATTTTCTCATAAATCTATCACTCAGAAGAGACGTGCATATCTTGTGCGTAAAGAAGGAAAGGTATAAGAAGAAATCTTTTTTATTGGAAGGTCCAAATTTTTTAAAAAAAAAAAAACTTCATTATTCATTTTGAACCACACAAAAGTCACATCCAACAATAATAATGATTTTTAAAGAAACGTCCAACAAATCGTAAAAGGACACGTCGGAGGCTTCCTGCATGCATGTGGACAAATAGTATGATGAATGCTAGCAGTCTCTTGTTCCTTTCCAAATGATATTGTTCTGATTCTTCTGAACCAATTGTTTTTTTGGTAGGGATACCCTGAATCCTACTACTATATTTCCCAGAAAATTTAGACCATGAATTGTCTAAATACCATGAATCCACATGCCATGTATCACTTCAATTTTATTCAATGTTCCTCAAAAACATTCTTTTCTTGATGTATGACCAAGGGGTCGGAGCTATGTGGAATCGAGGGAGATGTAGTACATAAGTTATGGATTCATCCGAATCAAGTAACTAATTGCTCGAATTTATGTGGTACATAGACATAATTGTGGTAGATTTCGAACTCAAATACATAATATTTAAATATTGAATCCGTTTCTGATCCTCTCGGTATATATAAGAGATAATTTTAGTGTAGTGGCAAACGGGGATCAAAAATTATCTTAGATCACATGTTCAGGTTTAGGTTTATACGTAGTAGAGTATATTTTTTAATCCCCTCATACGGATTCTTGGTTGCGACATTATAGGTAACCTACAGGTTATGGATAAAAAGTGTTTTAAGTAGCTTACAATTATAGTCGAATATCTCTATAAAGGTGTCTCTTTTATTTCCTAAAGTACCGCAAAAGTCGGAAAACTTCAAATCTTTAACGGATGAGGTGTTTAGAAAGAGGTCACCTTTACCATAGGGGAAACTTTTTGTCATTACATAACGTGATAATTAATCTACATATTCAAATGATAAAATTCACAAATAGGGTAAAAGTATTTTTTTAAAACTATCAATGTATATAATTCATATACAATATTGAAATAGACAAGACAATGAAAATGCATAGATTTAATACATAAGTTCATTACTTGCATTACCAAATATGCACAATTGGGGTACACAAGGTGTGGTGTCATGGGGGCTGTTGCCAAATTTAGCCACCATATAAGAAAACCCAAAAAAGAGAAATACAAACCAAAAAAAATAAGTAAACATATTCTATGACTATAATATTTCGTATAATACTTGTTTTTAGAAAGATGCAATTAATGGTGGATTATTCAAGAAATTCAACTTCGCAAAAATTCCAACAAGAGGTGCTGTATTATATGTACACGCCTCTGTCTGCACATAATTTGCTCTATCGTCATTAAAGTCATCTTGATTATCAGGCCCACCAACAATTGCCCCAATTAGAACATTTGGATTAGGCCCATCCTTGTTGTACCAATAATCATACCCTTGGGTACATCCAATAAAGGCCTTGTTCTCTCTATAGGACACAATTGAGGCCCCTCTATGGTGTACTCTTTTTGGGTAGTTTGGGCCAAAGCCCACAAGATAGCTCATATTTCTTGGATTTGAGCCCAAAATATAGTCCACTTGGGATTTGGCAAAATTGAATAGCTCTTCATGATCAACTATTCCTCCATTGCATATGATTTTTTGGTTGGATTTTTTAAGGAAATCTGAGTAAATTGTGAGTAAGAAAGTTGCTGTCGACACGTACTGCATGTTGTTCCATTGCCGGACATATAGTAAGCCACCCGGGGTGCGCTGAACATTGGTACTGCCGTTGTTTTTGTTGAGACATGAACATATGTAGTGTTCAGCTTTTGACCGATATTGTTCCAGTATGTGGCTGTGTTTCTTGTGCTTTTCCTGCTGCAATAACTGCATTGACAAATTCAAATTAAAAAAAAAATACGTATAAGTTAGGGATTTCACTATCTTTTTTAACAGCACATAATGATTTAACAAGATCATATTATTGTCAAGTAAATTTAGACAGTTCTATATTTTTCTCATTTTGTTTATTTTGGGTATGGTCATGTGCTGCTGGCCAGTGGGTTGTCAAGTCAATTTATTAGTAGTGTCCATAATAAGCATGCAGGGATAGGGATTTTTATCATGCTAAAAAAAAGAGTGCTCTATTAAATTTTGAATTTATGTGTATAACACTTTGTGCTTGATTATTTTTACATCAAATAAAGATATATGCAATATTCAGTACAGTAGCAAACTACATGAAGTGAGACAGAGTGGGGCAAATCTGCTTATAATTTTTCAAAATTGTCAAGTTGGGTAGATGGAAATTCAATGTTGTGGGAACTCAAATCAGAATGACCAGCAATGTTTTCACCACAAACATCATACATCACATCATATGCAAGCAATATTTTTTTAAAAGAAAATTTGTATTATAGCTTATGCCCAATTAAAGTTACTATATCATAATTTGAGTTGCAGCCTAATAATTACAGTTTTGTTTACTATTATTTGAATTCATATTACTATTTCACAAAAACCTTACTATTTTTCTACTTTTTGTTTTCACTATTCATAATTAGTGTTTTATAGCACTAGCTATTTGCTTGCTTGTACAAAGAGCAGGCCCGAGGGGATTACTGCGCTCACCGTGCATTTGCATTATCAGCTGAGCTTCACTAGTGTTCCATCCAAATTGGCTCAAGGTGAGAGCTTAAAAAAGAAAGAAAAGCAGACATTTAAGGCCAGTGTGGAGTAGCTAGAACGGATGAGAGGTAATTCGTCTACATAACTAGTCTTTTTCTTTTCTTTTTATTAGTCCAAAGAGAATTTGGCAGAATACCTAAAGACCCCTCTAAACTTGAGCCTTTTACTTAGATTCTCAGTATTTCACTTTTATAATCATTACCCCTCAAACAATAATTGGTCTTAATTACCCCTGTAACGATTATAAAAGCCAAATACAAGGAGGTAATTAGGAGGGCAATTTGAATAAAACGAGTCAAATTTAGACAGTCAAAACATATTTTTCTTTTTCTACCTTAACCATCTGGATTGAAGATCCCCACATTAAAGGCACTGTCAAATGAACAATGCAAAGGCATGAATATGCATGTGACATTGTTCTCCAAGGCCCCTCCCTATCTATGCCTTTATTCACCACATATTTAGTCCCATTTATTAAGATACCTTAATTTACGCTCACTTCACATAGCTCTGTCAACTTTATTACTCACTCCTTATTATGTACAGTACTACTTAGTTTGCCATAAAGTTAAAAAGCATATCCCACCCAGAAGTAAAAGTATAATTCCACATTTGACTCTTAACAAAAAGCAACTACAGGAGATTTGCACAAAGACATTTTAAAAAAAAAAAAAACACTGCTAAATCTCTTACTTTAAAAGTTTACATTCTCTTTTTTGATTTCATTATGGATACACGTTTTATAAGATTTGAAATTGAAATGTTGGAAGCTAATGCAGTACGAAATTCAAACATTTGAAAATGAAATCTAGTGCATAAGTGAGAAAAGACAATTCACAATATTTCTATCATATCAAAATTCAAAGCAAAGCATATGCATTAAAGCACATTGTATAACCTATGGAATGCACATTTTCCCCGACATAACAATTTAATTTGTAACAAGTTATTTACTACTCCCTCCGTTTCGTAAAGAATGACCTAGTTTGACTTGGCACGGAGTTTAAGAAAATAAAGAAGACTTTTGAATCTTGTAGTCCTAAATTAAAGTTATGGCAAATGTACCAAAATGCCCTTGAATCTTGTGATGTTAAACATGTCACGTAGAAAGTTGAAATTAAAATATTACCAAAAAAGGAAAGGGGTCATTCTTTTTTAAATGGACTAAAAAGGAAAGTAGGTCATTCTTTTTTAAACAGAGGGAGTACTTGTTTTTCAAACAATTATTCACCATAGCCATGTTGCTCGAACTTTTTAAAAAACACCGTCAGATGACAGATGTGTGTTGAATACTGCAAAAGCTATATATTTTTGAGAATCCAACACGAATACTGTAACATTTTTGAAACGTTGAGACAGCATAGACGGTCAGGAACAAAAGTAAAATTCAAAAAAGTTGATGTCAACAGTTAGTGTCGGTACCTTGGAAGCAATAATTTGGAGACCAGCAAACTTAACATCCCAACTGAACTCAGTAATAGCCCAACCAATACCTCCAAATGAATTTGCCTTGTTAATTACATACTCCAAATACTCTTCTTTGTCGGTGGCCTTGTATAGCCACAATGCTGCCCACAACAACTCATCTTCGTACCCACTCACTGATGCATAATAGTTCTTCACTACTCCAACACTCTTGTCATATTTCCCTCTGTACTTTTCACCAAACTCAAATAACTGCACCATGTTCAATGTACCCCACCACACCAAGTTTAGTAAATAAATGTCGGTCAATGTATATAACTTAAATCCTTTAGTAGTTAATAATTTACCTGTTGGGCATGATGCAATAGTAAGTGAGAATAATGTGGATTATTTTTCCTAAACACAATGGAAGCAGCTGCCATTGCCGCCGCCGTCTCCCCGGCTAGGTCAGAGCCGGGGTTGTTCTCGTCGATCTTGAATGCTCGACGAGAAGTTGTCATGTCTTCCGGCCTTTGCCAACAGTAATGATCAGTGTCTCCATCTCCCACCTATACGTCACAAAGTTAACAAATTTTAATTATCTATAAAATAAAAAAAAAGTTTAGCTCTAAATTATGTTTAATTAATCATTTATTTTATTTTACCTCAGCCCATAACACATTTGGACTAGTGTGTGCTTTGATGAAATAGTCAGTACCCCATTTGATAGCTTCAAAAGCATGTTCCATTTCACCAACATAAGAAATCTCTTCACCATATTCAATTACACTCCATGACAACATGGTCACAGTGAATGCCATTGGCAGCCCAAATTTCACATGGTCACCAGCATCATAGTACCCTCCAACCAAATCCACCTACATTGTTAATTACAAACAACCAAAAATCATTAACTTCTCAAAATCATATCAATTTGAAACTCAATTTGATCTTTATTGGATAGTGTACTTACCCCTTCTTCTAAGCCATCAGTTAAGCCAGAATGGTCACGCCAAGTGACACGTTGATTGTAAGGTAATCGACCGGACCTTTGAGCTTCGAAATAAAGAAAACTCTTTTGGAGAGCATCTGCATAATCAAAAGCTACGACAGAAGAAGTGAAAATGGTGGAGTGTAAAAGGAGAACACAACAGTGGTGTAAAAAACTCTTCATTATTGGAAATTATTTATTTTGACTCCCCTTCTACTGTCACTCCTAAAGAGGTTTTAGGAGTGAAGGAAAAGGAGAAGGTCTAAGCAAAACTGTGCTCTGTTTGCTCTGTTTTGCTCTGTTTCTTGAATTGGGATCTATATTCTAGTGGGGAATATGTAGATGTGTAGTGCGTCACTTTCCTAATTGAAAAAAAAAAATCTTGTGTTTCTCTCTCATATAAGAATATACTCCTCCCCTGCGTTTTAATTTAATTGATCTATTTTGATTTGACACTAAATTTATAAAAGTAAAAAAGATTAATATTAAATTAAAGATATGTTAGACCTATCAAATTGTACTTTAACATGTCAAACGAAAAATTAAAATTAAAGAATTATCAAAAAAAAACTGACTAAAAAAATATGACAAACAAATTAAAATGGAGAGGGTACAAAATTAATTTATTGTTGGGGGTTGGGGTAGGGGAACGGTGGGGGGTTAAAATTCTAAAGTTGTAACGGTTTGTTACTTGATTTTTGTTGGTTTTGAAAATGGAAGATACAATATTTATGATCCCCATGGTTCTTTATTGTGTTTTTGTTTGTGATCCACATGTCACTTTTATTTTTGTTGGAAGAATAGAATGGAAGTAGCTAACTTTAACTTTTTCTCAACGTGATTGCTGTCCCTGATTTTGGGCTAGACCCATTTCACAGTCATATCCTTGACAAGTAGTACTGCAATCCCTTGTACTACTGCGTAGGTGTTGGTTCAAAATGGAAAAATGCCAAAGGAGTTGAAGGTCTCATGGTTAAAATTACACAAGAAGGAAAAAAAAAAAAGCATATTCATCCAATACTATTTAGAATGAGATTATGAGCTTATGTTATGCACACTAATTTATAAGTCACTTATAAATGAGTGGGTATAAGTGTCAAATGAGTGGGATGGACTGATTTTAAATGAATTAATTAAATGGATTATGTTAAAAAATGAACGGGTATTTAGTTTGTTAAAATTTGAACAAGTCAAATTTTTATGGATTAATTTTATCATCCCAATTACAAGAATGTCTTCGTGATAAACATTAATCGATAACTTGATAAACTGATCATTTATAATCGGTTAAATTTTATTGATAGTATAATTGGTTAAATTATACTGTTAATATTTACAATTGTCATTTAAATAGTAATTAATTTTGTGGGATAAAAGAAAGAATGTAAAATCTAAATATATTTTGTTGAGTTAATCCGTCACAAAGATACTCTTAATATGTGGTAATATTCATCTGTTTTTGGTCAAGTCCGCATGATTTTTTCAAAGGATCTCACACCATTAAGAATATCCAACTTATACATAGTTTTCCTATCTTTTCAACTATCAATGTGGACTTTTGTACACATACTTAACAATCTCTCTCAACTAAATTTTGCGTGGCTCATCACCATAAACCACAATTTTTTTAAAAAACCTCACACCATTAAAAATATCCGTACAACTCATAATCTATAACTTCACAATTTTTTCAACTATTAAGAGTCTCCAACTATTAATAGACTTTGTTCGCACACCCATCAAAAAAAATCAACTAGTAGGTCTTTGTGTTGTTAGTCTAACATTTAAAGTTGTAAGAGGTCATCGAAAGGGTATTGACTTTCATTTAACCTGTTCAATTGTATTACATATTTGGTGAAAAAAATTGCATTACGTATGACTTAGTTTAAGTATATGCATATGATCAAAGGCGAACGTAGTCTTTTGGTTATAGATTCAGCTGAATTCATAACTCTCAACATATATATGTAAGAACTTACAAATATAGCTTAATAAATATTTGTTTTAAATTCATAATTTAACAATATAATAAGTTCAATATTAAAAAAGTTAAAAGTTAAACTAATTAAATTTATATTCTGGATCTGGCTTTACACATGAATAGTTATTTAAGTTGAAAATGTGAATTGCGCAGGATTTCAGCAGTTATGTTGAGTTGATCTGCAGTACCTTGCATACAGAAATTTCATACACAGGAAAAGAATAACCTCGTCGTTTAATTTATGCATGAATTGGGAGGACAAAAATAGAAAGGAAAATAAATTAGAAGAAACATTCTATATATGTGCAAGCAAAATAGTACATAAATGTATGTGGCGGTGTTTGCCGGGTTTAGTAAAATCTGTATTTTCCAACAATAACTTCAATCACATGTTCAGAATAAAATAAGAGCAATCACATGAAGTTGGAACTCTGTATTCACAACTTTGAACTTTAATAAGTTCAACCCAACTCATGAACTACAACAAAATAAAGTTTAAACTATTTTCTGGAAAATAGTAAAACCAAACTTTATAGAAAGAGATGAAGATTAGAAGATTTAAGTCCACTGAATTCATGGTGTGTCCTTAAGGAAATTATTCCCCTCAAGTACCCGAGGTTACAGAATATATCCTCCCAAGATAAAATGAATCACTTCGACAGAATGGTGGTACCTCAAATTCTGTCAAACTATGAACGCACTCAACGATTCGTAAATCACACTTGAGTTTTTATCAAAAAGAAGGTGTTTTTCACTTCCAAATTTCATCTCTATACCTAAGGAAAAATTCAGGTATTTATAGCTAAAAGGTGGTGCTTCAGAAAGGAAGCAATGGTTCCAGAAAAGAGGCACTGTTTTAGACCGTCGGGACCACCTGCGCCCGCAAGTGGCCCACCTGCGTCCGCAAGTCCCATTTTTGCACAAAACAGAAAGCTGCCAATGGTCTGCACTGGTGACCACCTGAGCGGGCAGGTTGGCTTTTCCGTCTTCAAACAGTGCCTCGAAGGGTCACGTCCCTTCGAGGTGCGTTGTGACATGCGTCCGCACTTCGTCATGTGCGTTCGCAAATGGAGAATATTTTTGTATCACATTTTTGGATTAAAACATCATTAACTCTCAAGTTTCAAATGAATTTTGTCCAAAAAGATAGTCTCTCGATCGATCATTTTCCAAGTTCAAGTCCAAATCCAAATCCAAAACCAAATCCGAAGACGAAACTGAAGCCGAGCCGAGCGAGTGATGACAACGACGGCGCGAGGCTTGACTTGTTCTTGCCTTACTATCCACATGAAGGAGTGCTTCCATACTTAAGCACAAGAATGTTTCCTTCTCCCACCAATGTGGGAGAACACTCTTTTCATAAAGTAAATATGCATTTTTTCACTAGAACCCAACAATCCCCCACATTAATGGGGAATGACTATTTCATCAAAAAATATTCGGACAAGTGTGTGATATACAAGCAAAGACTGATTGGATCTGGATAAGTAGGTTTTTCTTTGAACTTTTCGTAGTGAACTTGCATCGGATGCACTCGGTCAATCGGTAGATATGATATCTTTGAACCGTCGAACTTTAATGTACACCTAGACAATACAAGTCACACAACCAGCCTTTTACTGTTTATGGTTCTCATGGTTTTGTTCATTTCAGCAATGAACACTACCTGATTTCATGAGAGCTTAGAGAATAGGCTTTTACTATCATTCTTCTTTAAGCGGCCTCCACTTCACTCTCACATAAGTGATTCCTAAACATTTAATCCTATAGATCAAATAATTTGGTCAAATCTTCCAAACTTAGAAACCATTAAAAGACTACCAACCATAAGTCTTATCATTGTTTCCTGAACATTGTCTTCATCATGAGAATGGGTTGAGTTAATTGACAATGTTGAACCGTCAGTCACAATTTTGTTTTATCTCATAGAACCTAGCTCTTGGGATCTCCAGTCCACTAGGTAGAGTTACCGCTGTGATAACTTGTCCTAGGCCGTAAACTCATTCTCTTCGATGATCTCTCAACTCCCTCTCTAGATAGGCCTTTTGTAAGTGGATCCGACACATTATCCTTTGACCTTACATAGTCAATCGTGATAATTCCACTAGAGAGTAGTTCTCTAATGGTATTATGTCTCTGTCTTATATGACGAGATTTACCGTTATACATCATGCTCTCTGCCCTACCTATTACCGCTTGACTATCACAGTGTATGCATACTGGTGCCAAAGGTTTGGGCCAATAAGGAATATCTTCTAAGAAATTTCGGAGCCATTCAGCTTCTTCACCGACTTTATCTAACGCGATAAATTCAGATTCTGTTGTAGAGCGGGCAATACATATCTGTTTGGATGATTTCCAAGAGACTGCTCCTCCACCTAAAGTAAATACATATCCACTCGTGGATTTTACTTCATTTGATCCGGTGATCCAATTTTCATCACTATATCCTTCTATTACCACAGGATATTTGTTATAATGCAAAGCATAGTCTTGAGTATGTTTTAAATACCCCCAAACTCTTTTCATTGTCATCCAATGAGTTTGATTGGGATTACTCGTGTACCGACTCAATTTACTAATAGCACATGCTATATCTGGTCGCGTACAGTTCATGATATACATCAAATTTCTCAATACTCTTGCATACTCTAATTGTGAGTCACTTTCACCTTCATTATTTCGAAGTGCAAAACTCACATCCAATGGTGTTTTTGCAATATTGAAATCCAAATACCTGGACTTGTCAAGTACTTTTTCAATGTAATGAGACTGTGACAACGCTAAGCCTTGTGGAGTTCTATGAATTTTTATCTCTAAGATCACATCTGTAACTCTAAAATCTTTCATATCAAACTTGCTCTCAAGCATTCGTTTCATAGCATTTATGTCAGAAAAGTCTCTACTGATGATCAACATATCATCCACATACAAACAAACAATGACTTTGTGATTTGGAGTGTCTTTAATGTAAACATATCTATCACATTCATTTATTTTGAATCCGTTTGTCAACATGGTTTGGTCAAACTTTTCATGTCACTGTTTGGGTGCTTGTTTTAGTCCATAAAGTGACTTAACAAGTTTGCACACTTTTCTTTCCTTACTAGGAACCACAAAACCCTCAGGTTGTTCCATGAAAATTTCTTCCTCCAATTTTTCATTTAAGAATGCAGTTTTCACATCCATTTGATGGATTTCAAGACCATATACCGCAGCTAATGCAACTATCATTCGAATGGATGTTATCCTTGTTACTGGCGAGTATGTGTCAAAATAGTCAAGGCCTTTTTTTTGTCTAAAGTCTTTCACAACAAGTCTTGCCTTGTACTTGTCAATAGTACCATCAACTTTCATTTTCCTTTTGAAGATCCATTTAGAACCAAAAGGTTTATTTCCTGGAGAAGATCAACCAACTCCCAAGTATGGTTACTTAAGATTGAATCAATCTCACTATTGACATCTTCTTTCCAAAAGGATGAGTGACGACATCGCTTCTTTGAATGTTAAAGGTTCATTTTCAAGAAGAAATGTTATAAAATCTGATCCAAAGGAAGTCTACGTTCTTTGTCGCTTACCACGCCTTGGATTCTCTTCATTAAGTACATTCTCTCTTAGTTCATCCCTAGATCGTTTAGACCTTTCACTAGACATCTCATTTCTAGTCTTATACGGATAAATGTGTTCAAAGAACTCAGCACTGTCTGATTCCATTACAGTATTCTCATGGATATTCAGATGTTTGATTTATGAACCAAAAATTGACATGCTTTACTGTTTGTAGCCTATCCGATGAAAACACAGCCCACAGTCTTTGGTCCTATTTTCAACCTTCTAGGTATAGGAACTTGGACTTTGGCTAGACACTCCCACACTTTGAAATATTTCAAGTTGGGTTTTCTTCCTTTCCATTTCTCATATGAAATAGATTGTGTCTTTCTATGGGGCACTCTATTGAGTATGCGATTAGCTGTAAGGATAGTTTCTCCCCACAAGTTTTACGATAAACCTGAACTTATTAGTAAGGCATTTATTATTTTCTTTAATGTTCGGTTTTTTCCTTTCCGCAATTTCATTTGATTGAGGTGAATACAGGGCTGTAGTTTGATGGACAATCTCATTTTTCAAACATATCTCTGCAAAAGGAGATTCATATTCTTCATCCCTATCATTTCTTATCATTTTGATTCTTTTATCCAACTAATTTTCAACTTCAGTTTTATATTGCTTAAATGCATCTATTGCCTCATCCTTACTATTCAGCAAATAGACATAACAATATCTAGTGCAGTCGTCAATAAAAGTTATGAAATACTTTTTCCCATCACGAGATGGTGTTGAGCTCATATCGCAAATGTCTGTGTGAATTAAGTCTAAGGGATTTGAATTCCTTTCAACAAACTTATGATGCTTAGCAAACTTTGATTCAACACACGTTTGACATTTTGATTTACTGCACTCAAAGTTAGACAAAACTTCCAAGTTAATTAGTTTTCATAAGGTTTTGTAATTTACATATCCCAAACGCTCATGCCATAGTTCATTTGACTCAAGCCAGTAAGAAGAATCCCTAGCTTTATTCTTTTTAACAACCATTGCATGAAGTTTGAAAAGGCCCTCATTGAGGTAGCCCTCTCCTACATACATTTCATCTTTGCTTATTTTAACTTTCTCTGAAACAAACACACATTTAAACCCGTTTTTAACGAGTAGTGTTGTCGACATTAAGTTCTTCCTAATAGTAGGAACATGGAGAATATTGTTGAGAGTCAACACCTTATCGGAAGTCATTTTTAGGAATATCTTCCCACTTCCTTCAACCTTGGTTGTTGCATTATTTCCCATAAAGAACACTTCTTTGGGACCAACGATATCACAAGTAGCAAAAACTTCTTTGCCAGCACAAACATGTCTAGTAGCTCCTGAATCTAACCACCATTCATTTGGATTTCCAACTAGATTATATTCTGTGATCATTGCACACAGATTTTCAATCTTTCCAGTTGCTTCCAACATGTTTATCTTATTTCTTTTCTTGTTCCTTTTCAGAATTTGACAATTTAGAGCTTTGTGGCCAACTTCACTACAATTGTAGTACTTGCCTTTGAATTTTTTCTTGTTATGTTGTTTCTCTTGTCTAGAAGAATTTTTCCTCTTCATATTATGTGTAGCATTATCTTTAACAAGATTTAGACACATCATTGTTGATTTCTTATGCAACTTAATATCCTCTTCTATCTTGAGACGAATCACAAGATCTTCCAAACCAAATAATTGGTGTTCAAACATTCCTTCTTCAGGAATATGAGGATCTCTACTTGTGAACATTTGTATTTCAAAATTTGGTCAGCCAAAATGACATCATTTGTTGCCATTCTTTGATGTTCACACCAGAATACTTTTTCGGTTTCTCTATCGTTTCCATTGCTAGAGCAATATCTGAACGACTTAATGATGCAACATTGATTGTCGTTGGGACAGCACCAATCATAACCGAATTAATTTGTTGTTCAGTTTCATTAGTCATTTTCTTGTCAAGCTTTGACAAATACTTTAGTATTTTCAGAATACTAAAAATAAAGAATTTAATCTTTAAACAACTCATTTCTAGTCAACAATGAAGTTTTTATGTCTTCAAATCGTCAACCGAATGAACTTTAAAATCTGATGAAGTTTTTATATTCTTCAAATCAGAATCAAATTCAAACAGAGTAAAAATCCATAGATTTTAAACTCTAGAAACTAATACAAAGAGTTCAACTAATCGGTGAAGATTTTATATTCTTCGAACCGAATTCACAGTCCAATTTCTCAGCAAAGTTTTTATATTCTTTAGACCGAGGGAGTAGAAATCAAAAGATTTAGTATCCACAAAATCAGACACTATACAGATTAACAAGTATTTATAATTTCCTTAAGATTGTTGTTTGTCGAGTTTAGTAAAATCTGTATTTTTCAACAATAACTTCAATCACATGTTCAGAATAAAATAAGAACAATCACATGAAGTTGGAACTCTGTATTCACAACTTTGAACTTTAATAAGTTCAACCCGACTCATGAACTACAACAAAATGAAGTTCAAACTATTTTCTGGAAAATAGCAATACCAAACTTTATAGAAAGAGATGAAGATTAGAAGATTCAAGTTTTCCGAATTCATGGTGTGTCCTTAAGGAAATTATTCCCCTCAAGTACCCGAGGTTACGAAATATATCCTTCCAGGATAAAATGAATCACTTCAACAGAATGACGGTACCTCAAATTCTGTCGAACTAAGAACGCACTCAATGATTCGTAAATCACACTTGAGTTTTTATCAAGAAGAAGGTGTTTTTCACTTCAAAATTTCGTCTCTATACCTGAGGAAAAATTCAGGTATATATAGCCAAAAGATAGTGCTTCAGAAAAGAAACAATGGTTCCAGAAAAGAGGCACTGTTTTGGATCATTGGGACCACCTGCGCCCTCAGGTGGCCCACCTGCGTCCACAAGTGCCATTTTTGTAAGTGACGAATTAATAAAGATTCATATAGTAGATCTCAACTTTTTGAAATTGAGGCGAGTTATTGTTGTACGTATATCCATGGTACTTCCTCATGAATAGTCTAATGTCAAATAAGAATTAGTGAAATTGTCCACTCCTACAAGAGATTTTTCCTTAAAGTTGAGGAATAAAATCAAGTTATTCATTGTACAAGTTAGTGGCTAGATTGAACATGAAATTACACTACTTGCTTACTGCTAACATAACTATATACAGTATCTCTTTTATACTTGGTAAGTTTATTTTTTAATTTAAACATTCTTCATGACAAGTTTAAAAACACGAGATTTAAAGATTATACATATCTTTAATTTAAGACAATAAAAAAAAAAAAATATTTCTTAAACTCCATATTCAGTTAACCCAAGACAATTTATCTGAACAGAGGTAATATAATAAGTGAAGGCGATGTAAAAAGAAGGGGGGAGCGGCGCCGGGGGAGGGGGGTGTTCAAAAGAATGTGATCAAATTATATTAACCCATTGTGGATATAGAATTTGATTGCTGCCGACACAATATATATTGGTAAGATAACTTTATTACTCCCTCCATCTCAGTTTAGTTGGTCATCTTACTAAAAGTAAATATCTCATATTAGTTGATCACTTATTAAATCAAGATAGAATTAATTAATTTTTTCTTATTTTACTCTTACAATTAATTACAATTTCAATATTCATTCATATGCTCAATGGATATCATTAATATGGATAAAGAATAAAATAGTAAAACCATCACTCAATTTATGATTTTTTAAGCACCGTATAAAATAGAATGTGCCCAACTAAATGAGACGGAGAGAGTATACAAGTATGTATCTATTGGCATGCGGAAATTGTGTAGAAATTTTCACTCATTTTTGGGAAGAGAAGCGGAAGACAAGCTTCTAATTTTAATGAATTCACAGCCTTGCATGTCCTCAATATAATAATAATGTATCTAATTTAAATGCTGCTCTTATAAAATATTGCTCTCAATTGCAAAATAAATACTCCTTAACAGCGAATCAATCATTAAATAGGAAAATCATAATAATTTATAAGTTAGTTGACAATCTGAACTTTATTTTATTGGTGAATGGTGAGGGCTCGATCCAAGCTACTTTGTAATCCCTTGCCATCCCTACCCCCAATTTGGAAAAAAAAAAAAAAAGGAATCGATCATCAAATATAATTAAAGTTTGGTTGTGTTTGGTATAGAGGAAAATATTTTCTAATTTTCTTATGTTTGCTTGGCCAAAAATTTTGAAAAATATTTTCTTTAGGAAAAAAGTTACTTAAAATGAGAAAAATATTTCTAATGGAATTAATTAGGCAAAACAAGTTCCACAAGTGACATTCCATATTGATTGTGTCATCCTCACCCTCCAACACACCTCATTTTCACCTCATCCGCCCAACTGGCCACTGGAGCCCCTACCTTCACCTCCTATTATAATTATCTAGATCATATATAGGTACTTACTTACATATCGAACATTTAAAAAATAGATGTGAAACTCAAAATACTTTTTCTTCATGTCGAACACATGACCTTAATGTAAGAAGTGCGTATTTAATTTTGACATTCTCGCCCCCGTTTCACCGAAACTTAAAGAAAAAAAAAAAAAAAACAGGAGACATTTACTATCGAGTTTTATATTAAACACATCATGAGAAGTACCAACTGATAAACTAGGTATCAAAATAAACTAACAAAAGAATAAAAACGTTTAAAATCGTGCATATACCCAAATGAAAATTATGACACGGTGTTTTGTCTATTGTAAAGTTGTTTCCTTGTATTCTTTTTCACTATAGCATATGTCACTTGATCCAAAAATTAATACCCCATAAAATAGTAGTATAGTGCGATTAATGTATCATATGATCACACAACTATATAAATTAAAATAAAATAAGTTCGATGTTACTTTAGTTTATTTGTTAGTCAATGGAGAAAATGTGCTTTCCGGTAATTAGGACGAAGATTTCGGTATTTGAATCAACATTAGAGAATGAACTCCAATTTTATTTTATTTTAAATTGGACCCCTTGGACCTTGGTCAAAACTATACTACAAAGAATGGTGGACCTACTTTGATACAAAAGGAAAAAAATGTTTTGATTGCAATAATCAATTAAAATGTTTTGATTGCAATAATCAATTACAGCTTTGGTAGTTACTACCATTATGGCGTAACTGTCTCAAGTTAGGCCATGATATGTTACTCTAGCAGACCAAATGATAACACCAAACCCAAAAATAAGTTCCTCTTGTTTAATCAAAAATTAAGCGGCATGATAAATATTTAGATTATATTTATGATATATAGTATATATAGTTATAATTTCAAAAAATTATTTGATGTAGCTGTATTTTGAGTTTTGTAGCAAATACACAATTATGTGTGTGTTGATACAATTCTTTCGCATATTTTCAGCTGATATCTGTCTAATGCAGTTGATAACCCCTGACACAGACGGTTGAACTTTGTCTGAATGCAACTCTTTCGTTGAATACATTTTATAAGTATGCTCTGAACTATATTTATTTATGAAACTTTTTTTTCAATCATATATGTTGAGTTTAACCTTCTTAATCTAGAATGAATTAAGACATGTTTTACTCCGGCAGACCAAATCATAACATGGAGACCAACAATTAGCTCTTTTTTCATTTCAAATTTAAATGATAAGATTCCATTTTCTTTTATGAGCAGAAAAGGAAAGGGCACGTCTATTTTATTTTATTGTATATATAAGAATGATTCGGGATCTTAATATTAATGCACGCTTCTCAAATAATAATTAAAAAAGGAACCCATGTTTCAGCTTAAGTAGTATTCTGTGCAGATACAGAATTTAAAATTTTAATATTTTTAAATTATTGATTTCTAAATAATAATTTATATATGTAGATACTTTTTTAAGTAAAATACATTATCTGAATCAAAGCAGCCCTTAAACTACGCATCAATCTCTATTTACAGTCTGATGATATTGGCGAAGGTCTCCCCAAAAAATAAAGGGATAATTACACAAAAGTATAACTAGCAAATATATTTTATATTTAAATAACCAAAAATATATTTTACATTTTATAGCCCAAAATCTGATTTGGTCATTCACTGTAAATTAAGTTTTCTTTCTAGTTATATAGGAAACAACACTTCTCATACCAAATTTCCAATTTCTTCTTGACGATTTTCACTTTAATTTTTTTCCAATTCTCTCCCAAAAAACTTCAAACAAATTGGTGAAAAATTCAGCATTGTTTCAAGTTTTTTTCTACAATTCGAGGTTTCAATGTTTTCGTAAATAAGCTCAGTTTCAAGTGGGTATAGTTATAAAAGTTCGGTTATGTATTGAGGAGCCCAAATCTGAAATTTTGGATGATTTGGTGTAGTTTTGAGGTGTTTTTGAATGTATTTGATGTTTGGATTCGAGGAAGAATATGAAGTCTGTTTTTTGTACAACAGTGTATATATTTGTATATTGTGGTATATACAATACAGTTTTTTTATTTCGGTGATTTTCTTCTTCCTCTCCATTTTATACACACTTATACAATGTAGATACATTATTTAAATATTATATATACATATGTACATATTTGTATAATTATGTATATTATCGTGTAATTGTATATGTAACATTATGCAAAATCATAAGAGGTGTATAATTCCCTCGTATACAATACTATATATATCATACATTGTTATACAAAAAATCAACTTCATCTTCTTCCTTGAATTCAATAATCGAATTCATTCAAAAACACCTCAAAAACAGTACCAAATTGTCAAAATTTTAGATTTGATTTCCTCAATACATACCCATTCTTTAGATTTGTTTTCCTCAATACATACCCATTCTTTTATAGCAAACATACTCGAAACGAAGCTTATTTACAGAATCGATGGAACACTACACGCGTCTCTCACCTTCAGAAGATACACACACATCAGACGCGATACAGGGCGTTTATGCAGAGAAGAAAAAGGGGGTGGGGGTGGGGGTGGCATCATCTTCTTCATAACCTGCTCTCAACCTCAACCTCCATGAACACCAGCTCATTCATCCTCAAATTCCACAACACTAAAGAACCAAATAGCTCCCTCCACTAGTCAATTTTTCAATTCCTCCATTCCAATTACATCCAGCAAACAACATAATTTAATACACGTCATTTACACCTCTTGACCAAAAATATCAATTGAACTCATCTTTTTCGTCCCTTTTTCAGAAAATTGACACACACACACAACAATGATCTTTCTCCATTAATCTCTCCAAAATTTCATCGGAATACCTCCATTAACAACAATATACTCCTCCATTCTCACTCTCCAAATCGACAAAATACAACCCCATTGAAACAACCATCGAAACTCCCATAATTTCATCACCACGGTTGCCTAATACCAGTCCAAAATCGCTGAAAAATTCCCTTAACAGACTCAACAAAATATAACAATTTCCTATTTTGTAAGATAATGAAGATGGGAGATGTGTGAGAGAGAGTAATAATTTGGCTAAGGATGTAAAGTAACTTTCTTTTTCTATATACTTAGGTCATATTTGGTAATGTAATATAGAGTGACCTATGTTGACACCCAATTTTGGCTCTCCGTGCTTAAAATTAATGTTTTCAGGATTCCTGATCGTTAAAGAGCACAAAATACAACTTTTACACATTTTTACACAATTTATTGATAACTCTCCTTCTTTTAGGATTTTTATCAATTTATTGTCATTTTGAATTTTTCACACGTACACAACATAACACAACAATTCTTTGCAGTACACTACATTTTTAACTATTTACATAATAATACATTTTTTTGAGATAATTATATTTTGTTATTGTTTACATTTTTGTAATTATATTTCAATGCCCATATTTTTATATGTTAGTTACAATCCTCAAACGATAAGCCGGATCAATTACTTTGATACACGGAGCAATAATCTGATCAAGTCGGAGTCTTGTTACCTTTATTAAAGGTGACTTGTCACGTCACCTTTATTAAAGTTGATGTGTGACATGACTACACATGACATTTATCCTTTGGATAATAACATTTTATTTTGGTTAAAAGAATAAAAATTTGTTAGATAATAACTAATAGGCTAAAATAGTATCTAGTGGATAAAGAGGATATTATTTTATTTTTGGG
Source organism: Capsicum rhomboideum (assembly GCA_031232105.1). Lineage (NCBI taxonomy): Eukaryota > Viridiplantae > Streptophyta > Magnoliopsida > Solanales > Solanaceae > Capsicum > Capsicum rhomboideum. Next base: position 127,385,165 of record CP124712.1, read on the forward strand.
ATAAAATAAGGGGCTTAATTTTTATTATAAATAGAGAGGGGGTGAATTGTTTTCTTGAACACAAAAAAAAATACACACACACATTCATCCATATACACATACAAACACACACACACACCGCACAAAAAAACAGACACACCCGCATACACTCTCTCTCTCTCAACTCACGACTCTCTCCTCTCTTCCCTTCCCTCTCTCTTAGCAGCCGCGCCTCGCCGGAATTGATCACCGGCGGGTGAGCTCCGGCACCACCACCGACGCAGGCCCCCTCTTCCTTTTCTTTCTCCCCCTCACAACCCCCTCCTTATCCATTTCACTCCTCTTTTCCTCTCTCATCCCCCTTTTATCATCGGTTGTCAGAAAAAATAGGCCAGATCTGGCCGGCTTTTGCAATTCTGGCATTGCTCCGGCCTTGGTCGTGGAAGCAACGCCGCCCCTAATCTTTCCATTTCCCTGCATCAGATTGTTGGCTGCTTTAGAGCCATTTTTGGATTGATTTTCTTTTCCACATCGTATTACACTGATAACGGACAATACTACACAACATTGGCCAATGAAAAAATACCCGTTGATTTTTGAGGCCTCCACAAATAAAAAGACGGATATTACGTGCACAAATACGTAACAAAAATAAATAAATAAATTTGGGCGATGACGAAATCTTTATATTATCACGACAACACAAAAGTTTTATGATTCGTATCTTGTCAAGGCGATTTAGGACGGCCGATAAATTCGAGCAACCACTTCGTAGCCATGGTGTATCTAAAACTTGATCCGAGCCCACTTTATAACAAAAAAAAATCTATTTTTACATATACACATATTTTATTTTGATAAATATTTATTCATTACTAATATTTATATCAAGTGTGTATGCAGATTTCCGGAGACACTTTCAAAAAACGACGATGCTAAAAAGGAATTTGAAGATTTCCTCAAACTCACTATTTATATTTACTTTTAGTCTTACAATTGTACAAATGTTAATTATAGTGAAACTTTATTTTTGGGGTGTTGGGTGGGGGATAGTCTTTACTTACGTAAGCGTTTAGGCAAAATTTAGGCCGTAAATACTAACATAAAAGATTAAATTGATTCAAGTATTTAATTAGTTAATTCACATCTTTGGCATTAAAAATATTGTGTAGTCTTTTCTCTTAAAATAAATCTTTATTTAATATTTTCTTCTCATGATTTTTGTCAAGTAAAAAGTATTATTTGAAATACTTTTCTTTCTATATAATTCAAAAAAAAAAAAAAATTCTTTTGTTACATAAAGTGTTTTCTATAACTTTTCATTTCATACATTTTTATATTGCTTATATATCTTCATATATTTTATACATACATTTTACAACATTAGATTTTATTTATACATTTAATGCATTCTTTTTATACGTATATTTTTACGTTATTTTAGTACATACTTAACATACTCATACTTTTTTTAAAAAAAATGATTTTTACCTCCTCCCTCTTTAATAAATTTAGTCTAGTCAGGTACCACATTTGTGGATTCTGAAGGATGCTTAACCCCTTCCCTTTGAAATAATTTGAGCCTTTATCTATAATCTAAACTGGTTTTCTCAGATTAAAACACAAGTCATACATGCCAATAATAAAAATAGGTTTTCTTATTTTCCTTAAAAATTAGGTGGTGACTCTGTACAAAAATCAATTCTTTTAGAGTCCATAAGTCGTGCTTGTTTTAACTTTGGTGAAAAATAAGGCATGACAACCTATATTCTGTAATGTAATATTACTAGTTGCATTTTTTGTAATTTTTTCAAAAATAAGGAGTATAAGTTCAATTTTTACTGTTTACTTTTCGTAATTGGTTAAATAATATTTAGTTCAAATTATTAAAATTTAAAATTGAAAGGAAAAAAAATTAAGGGTGAGAAGAATACAAATTGATGTAATGCTGTCTTAGAAAATTAAAACGAGATGTCGGCCATGCATGCGGAACCAAATGCATGCCCTCAAGCCTCAACACTCTATTACATATCCACCGTAAATCGAGGGGCCAACAAACCTTTTTGGTTTTTCAAAGGGTAATATGTGTTGACTACTAGAGTGTGCTTTTTTAGGATTAAATCAAAATATCAAATCAAATTAAATTGAATTTTAATTTAGATTGATTTTTTGATTTTTTGGATTGATTTTAGATTAAGGTATTTACTTCTCTTTTTTCTTTTATTTTGTTTTTTTGGCTTGATTTTGGATTAAGTATTTACTTCTCTTTTTTCTTTTATTTTGGTTTTTTGGCTTGATTTTGGATTAAGTATTTACTTCTCTTTTCTTTTTTTGATTTTTTGGTTTGGATTGGGATTTAAAGAAATAAAAATCGAGAAATCAAAAAAATCGAATTACATATATAATATAGCTTATAGGTTTAGAATCAGAATTTGAGTTTACCGCTTTCAGCCTATTTAATTATTACTTTTTTTATTAGGCATTACCATATTATGTATTAGCCAATTAAGGTAATAGGCTATAAGTATAACACGTTCTTACTTTACTGAGTCAATTGCATTGGAACTTTGATTATAATTTAGTCTATATTTTATGTTTGGACATCATTTGATATATTTTTAAGTATTGTATTTTAAAGTTTTGCTTGTGATTTATATTAGAAAATATATTTAAGAGATTCAATATTATTATTTCTCCATGTATATAATTTTTAAATTTTTTCAGCATGCAAATATAATTTTGATTATTTATTAATTATTGACATAACCAAATAACCAAGCCAAAAAAAATAAATTGAAAAGAGAAAAAAAACCAAATCAAACTAAATTTATTTTAGTTCGAATTAGGTTGCACTTTTTAAATCGAAAATCGAAAACCAAAAGACCAACAACAACAACATATCCAGTAAAAACCCACAAGTGAGGTCTGAGGAGGGTAAAGTGTACTCAGACTTTACCACTACCTCGAGGAGGTAGAGAGGCTGTAAAAACCAAAAGACTGAAATTGAATAATGCTAACCAAACCAAAAGACTGAAATTGATAAGCAAGTGTTGTTAAGCGCCTTTTTATTGTCAAAATGACTTAAATGTCCTTAAAGTTGTTAAACATCATAAATAAGTTGAATTATATAATGTTTAATTCGAATAATCCAAAAATAATTTTTATTTAAATACACTTTCAATGTAAAGTGATTATGTAAGGTAAATTTATAAATATAAGTTATTTTTTTATTTTTAAATGTTAAAAACTAAAAAATTTAGGACACATTTTTTAATATAAATGTAGTACTATATTGTAAGATGTAACAACTTTGCAAAATATTGTAAGCTTGTAACATCAAGAACGTCAGTTCAAAAATATAAGTTACTTTTTATTTTTAAATGTTAAAAATATGTTATTGCAATACTATTATGACTATTACTATTGCATCAATATATATCATTAGAAAACGAGGAGGAAAGAGACGAAAGAAACTGCTAAAGAGAAAGTGAAAGAAAATAATATATGTCAGGGCTATAAATTAAAGATATTGTTGGAATTAGAGGAAAATAGAGGAAACAAAAGAGTAAATATTTTGATCAAACTTAAAAGAAATTAAAGCTAAAAAGTAAAAAAGTGAGGGTACCCAGCTTATCACTTTTTGCTTCTTTTTTTTAAAATTAGTTTTTAGCTTTTTTTAAGTATTTTTTTTTATTTTACCAAACACCTAAAAAAAACTAAAAAAAGAGATTAAAGCTGATTTGATCAGCTTTTAATCCTATCCAAATGAGCTCTATCTATGAAACTAAAAAAACTGGATAATTTAGGTGTGTTTTTTATCCTTAAGTCTTTAATTTATAAATTAATTTTTTTATAGTCAAATAAGGTTAGCTCACAGTAAAAAAAAAAAAGAAAACAAGCGCTCTCTCTATCTCTCTACTAGTATACGTACCCGTGCGATGCACGGATAATATTAAAGTATTAATTCTAATTGTCCCCCCACCCCACCTCCACCCTCAATTTTTATTTTATTTTTTAAAAAAAAAATCAACCCCTCCCCCCACCCCTATGCCTCCACCCCCACCCACGCCTCTCCCAACCCCATTGCCCCACCTCTAATCAAATCTATATGAAAAAATAATCATGTAATTGTAAAAAACTTTTATGTTTCATATTTTTCTTTATTATATTATTCACAATTTAAAATATTAAATTTTTAATATTTCCTTCTCCCCCATCTCTAACCAAATCTATATGATTTTTTTCTTTATTATATTGTTTACAATTTGATTTCAGATTGTCAAAAAATACAGAACAATTTGTGAATGTGATATTAAATATAGAACAACCCGTGAATGGGATATTAAATACAAAAACAATTATCAATTTCATACAATTGAATTAAATAAGGAAAAATTATGAAATAAAGCAACATTAAAAAGAAGATCAATAATATCAAACACATAGTAGAAAAACTTAATCTGATCAACTATATCAATTAAGTTTCTATTTCTGGGACTACTCTTCTCTTCATTCTTCTTTATCTCTTCTGCAAGTCAACAATAATAATAAAATCATCACTAAAAAATAAGAACAACTCTCAATAAAACTCCTTCATAAATTAAACAATAGAAAAGTTTTGAATCAATTTGAAACCAATTTATCTATGAATCGTTTATTTATCAAAGTCGTCATTTCAATCATTACCTGTCCCCATTACCCTTATTTTCTTAGAGGATGTTACCATTTGTAGTGAAAGGTGAAGAGCTCTGGGAAGTAGATAGAGATAACATCTATGGATGTAGACGGTTGTTCCTCTTCGTTAACATTCACAGAGGAAGATGAACATGAAAATGATATCCTTCAATGTTAGATCATTAATATTTAAATATATTTTATAACATTGAAAGAAATAAGTTTATGAATAGCAAGAGTTCATTTAGAACTCTTCAATGTTAGGTTCCTAGTTTCATGCTAATAATAATCTTTTTTTAGAAAAAGCCTAATATTTTCAAATTCAAATATCTCTAATCCTTTAACTCAAAACTTTTCTACAATAATATTAAACTTTATCCTAAAACTGCTAAGTGACTCCTCAATAGCTTATCACTTTGCTAATTATTGTACTTCGTCCTCTGCTTTATAATATACGGATAAAAATATTATTTCTAAATCATTTCAAATTGTGATGTCTTGTTCGAATATGTTAAATCATATTATTTTTAAAAATTCAATAATCATACTATTCCTCAATAAAATGTACACCCCCAAACCCAACCGCTCCCCCAACCCCCAACCCCACTCCACCTACCCCAACGCCATCACAACCCCATAACCAAATTTATATTGAAAAAAAAAAAACTACGAATCATATAATTATCAAAAACCTTTTATGTTTCATATTTGTTTTTATTACATTGTTCACTGTTTCAAATTATTAGATTGTTAATATTAGGTTAACACCTGACTTAATACAATTATAAAGTGTTCTTCTTATTAACCTAAAATATATATATATTTTATGAATTTTTATTATGTTGTTCACACTACTTTAATTTAAAATTTATGGATAGTAATATTGCATTATTTAATTACTTCATTTTGTTTTCAAAATTAGTTTAAAATATTATCTCCCCACTCCCCCATCTATGCACATTTTCTTCTACTATATTTAATTATTTTTGTATAGTTTGAATTTGAATTAATTATTTTTTTGTGTTACATGTTGTAGTAGTTGAACTTTCTTCTTGCTTATTTCTAGTAGAATGTTAAATTTAAATTTATGTTTGATTGTTCATTGTATTCATTTTATTCTTGTAAAATTTGCGAAAATTCTTTTATACTAATACATAAAAGATAAAAGATTCACAATTTCCTTCAACTTCTTGAATCCTTCCCAGCTAAATGTTATCTTCTTCCTAGATTTTCTTTGGTCTATCTCCCCTCCCCTCCCCCCCACCCCCACCCCCCACCACAGCCCAGACATCTCCTATATATATTTCGAGTTTCCGTTATACTTATTGATTTCTCAAATACTCATTTCGTATTTTTGAGATATTTATATACATCAGATTTGTGGAAACTTCAGCTTCCTTAGGTACATCTATGACGAAAAATAAATATAATGTTAATCAAATAACAATAAAATAATTAAAATTCCAATTAAGCACGAACAACATTCTTGATAGTTATTCAGAAAAATCTGATGAGCATTATTTATAATCTTTTTATCCATGGTAGGTATATCTATGATAAAAGATAAATATAATGTTAATTACAAATAATAAAAAAATAATTAAAAAGAAAAATTAAACATGAACAACATACCTTGGTAATTATCTGGAGAAATCTGATGGGCATTACCTATAATCTTTTTATCCATGGTAGAAATTCTCTGTGGCAAAAAAAAAAAATGTATATTAAAATATTAAGTATATGAAAAACATATCAGTACTAAACTTGAGAATAAGAAAGGACATAAATATGACTTTGTTCTACAGTGAATGTACACAACAAATAGTATTAAGTACGTTTAAGAAGATTAATCAATACATAGTAAACTTATCCGTGCTTCGCGCGGTGTGAGTGCTCATTTTATAAATTTATTATTAGTTAAAAAGTCAAATATATTTTTATTAATATAGTATTTTAAGAATTATTTAAATATTATAAATTATAAAGAATATTGTTGATTGTTTTAGTTTCCATTTATCTCCTAAATATACGTAAATACATTGCATTAAAAAAAATATATCAATAACCAAACCTATAGTTAATAAGGTTTTCACATGCTGCTTTCATACAAAGTGGGGCTTGAAACAAAATTAATTAGAACTCCATTTGGTAGGAGGGGAGAAAAAAATATAGGTATTTAGATGAGTTGGAAATATCTTTTAAAAATGTGGATGATATCGATTTATCGAGCTCTTTTTTCAACCGTTTGCTAAACCTTTTTCAAATGCTAATGACATATTTTTTAAGTTCATTATCATTCTTTCTCTCATATTTACAGTATACTATAAGAAAGAAAAAAAAGTAAGAACATACTTACCTTTTTTTAAATCATTTGACAGTTGGTAAAAAAGAAAAATAAAGTACAAAAGTTTTACTCTTGTAATTTCAAACATCTTTTCAATTTTACTTGATCTCTTAATATTCCAATACAATTTGCACCCTTCCTGAAAATTAAAAATAATTACAAAATAGCATATAATTTTAGAAAGCTAAAAACGTTAAAATTCTATCCTCCTCCTTGTTCAATAAAACATAATTTTGATTTATTTGTTGTGGCTCAAGTAACGCTAGTTACTATTCTAAATTTCAATTCATCCAAATGTTATGACTTTTTTAGTTTTAAAGGATTTACAATAATCTAACTAATATTAAATCATGTATATATTACTTGTTCTTAAAATAAATTTAAATAAAATATGTTATACTATAATACACATTTTTGTTTTTGCTTCTTTTCTTTTCTTTCTCATATTTATATTACAATCTAACTTATAGTAAACCATGTATATATTACTTGGTCTTAAAATAAATTTAGATAAAATATGTTATACTATAATACACTTTTTTTGTTTTTGTTTCTTTTCTTTTCTTTCGCATATTTTTACCTTTTCAAAGAGTAAGAAGTTGTTATCTTTTCTTGACTAACTAATTCAATTCACCTTTCTTCCCTAATTATTTTATTAAAAATTTCATAATCACCCTGCCATATTTAATTTCTCTGACCACTATGATAAACTCATCGGATCTTCTAAAAGTTCAATAAAGAAGCCATAACTATGCGGAGAAGCATAGTCGAGTTAAAGAAAACAAAATTCTATCAAAATTAAAGGACTTATAGCTTATAGCAAGTGTGAGTTGAGGTTTTTTTTAAGGTTCCTTTCTTATTATTGTATGCATGCAAGTGTACACAAATTGTATTTAATTATTTTGAGAAGAAAAAGCACCTACTTTTTTAAAATTGTCCATTTGTTTTGGGAGCATGTAGAAAATCATACTCATCTTTTTTATTTATTTATAACTGATGAAAGAATAACCAAATACAATATGAAATTGATACAATTATTCCTAAAATTTAGAATAGAATATTAACCCTAGAAAAGATAAAATATACTAATATATTTAAATTCACATTATAACTACGTACAAACTTGCAACAAATGAAAAGAGTAACAAAAGTTGATATATTGCTAATGATTGTGTATTCTTCAAGCTTGGAAGATCAACCAAAATTCAAGATGAAATTAATACAATTATTTCTAAAAATTTAGAATAGGAAATTTATCCCCAAAAAGATAAAATTATTACAATTAGATTCCATTATAACTACGTATAAGGTTGTAACAAATGAAAAAAATGACAAAATTTGGTATATCGCTAATGATAGCCTATTTTTCAAGCTTGAATTTGACGAATACTTGTAAGGCCACTTGTTTTTTTCCCCATTTCCTAACCAAAAAAATGCACCAAAATTCTATATCAAGAATAATTGTGGGAAAGCACCAAGAGTGAGAAAAAAAATTTAAAAAGAAAGAAAGAAATAATTTTTTTTATAAAAAGAGTTTCAACTATGAAGAAGGAGAAAAAAAATAATAATAACAATAAGAGAATAATAATAATAATAATAATAATAGTAATAATTAATATTAATATAATAATAGTAATGAAGAATAATTGAGAAGAAAGGTGTGGAATGGAAAAGGAAGAATGTTATGCAATAGAAATGATTCTCTTTACTATTTATACTAACCAAAAGGATTAGAAAACATAACACGATTTTTTTTTTTTAACGGAAATGAGTTATTATAAATAAATGAGTATTAAGTGCATTAAGTGTATTTAATTGGATGTTTATTGCAAAAAGTCTTAAATTGTATAACGTGGGGGCTTTACTGCATATATTATGTTTAGGGATAAATTATTGTGACCTTTTGAATTTTTATTTTTTTTTAAAGACAAAATATAAATGAGAAAAATAGGAAGAAAGGCCAAAATAAGGAGAAAAAAGAAAAATTGGAATAGAGGCCATTGAGAGGTGCCACATCACCTCTTCTACATTCTACTTTATTATTATATATTGATTTGTGAATAAAACATCGCCGAAAATTCTCTTGAGATAAAAAAAATAAAAAGAGAAGAAGAAAGCTTGCACTAATGTATATGTCACTGAAGGGGTATATATAATAGATTACAAAGTTAAATTTTATACCAACTAAAATTTCATTCAAATTCAAATCATATATAATATCAATTTGTTAGAAAAGATAAGATTCTAAAATATTATGGTTATCTTATAGTTTACATATTTGAATTTGAAAAAGAAAAATTGAAACTGATTATATCAATACGTTTTTTTTCCTTCTTGTACACTTTTATCATTTTTTCTATTTAAAAAATAATTAAATTTTTATAAATTTATATAATTCTTCTGTATTATAATAATAATAATAATAATAATAATAATAATAATAATAATAATAATAATAATATTGCTAATACTACTACTGTTTTAAATTCAAATTTAAATCTTTATCTTTTAAATTTTCTTTTTACTTTTGTGTTTGATTAGAATAACAACTCTTTTCTTAAAGGTCCTCTTGAGAACTTCAACAAAAATGGAGTAGTTGAAATACGTTTCTTTCAATAAATTAATAAGCAATAAATAATAAGAATAATTAACAATAATTAAAAACTGAATGGATTAAAGAATGTGAATTAAAAAACATGATTTTATCTGAAGTTGTATTATCTCATAGGCTTATTTTGTGGAAATATAGTTCCACAAAAATAGATTTCGAAACAGATATGTAGCATACGTATGTTGTATATTTTGTGGAAAGATTTGGTTATTATTATTATTATTATCATCATCATCATCATCATCATTATTATTATTATTATTATTATTATTATTATTATTATTATTATCTTTCATTTAGTATATAAATAAATCACATTCAGATATGTTTTTATAACATTTAAGTTTAAAAGAGATAAGTTTGAAATAGGAAAGTCTATTAGAACTCTTCAATTATGGATTTCTAGTTTTACGTTAATGAAAATCTTTTTTTTTTTAAAAAAAAGATAATGTATTTCAAATTCAAGTACTTTATTTCAAATTCAAGTACGTTTATATATTATTATTATCACTATTGTTATTATTATTATTATTATTGTTAATACTACTGCCACTATTACAACTACAATTACTACGTACTACTAAACTACTACTAATTATTATTATTATTATTATTATCTTTCATTTAATGTTTAAATCAAATGAATTTAAATATATTTTATAACATCTGAAAGAGATAAGTTTATGTAATAGTTATAATTCATTTAGAACTCTTCTATTATGGATATTATTATTTATTAAAATTGCAAATAGACATTATTATATATCATTATCACTAAGTACTACGTACTCCTCCTCCTAATATGTATCATTTTTTATTTATTATTATATCATTTTTATGTTTCGTTTAATTATTATTTCTACTACTACTAAGTACTCCTCCTACTCCTATTATTATTATTATTATTATTACTACTACTACTATTACGTACTGCCACTACTATTATTATTTATTTATTTATTTATTATTATTATTACTGCAGCACCACATATTACGTAGTACTACTACTACAAATTATTATTATTATTATTATTATACTTTTATCTTTCATCTAATATTTAATTAAATTTTATTCAAATATGTTTTACAATATTAAAATTTTAGAAGGAATAAGTTTATGAAAGGGTAAAAGTTTATTTAAACCTCTTCAACTATGAGTTTCTACTTTTAAATTGATAGTCTTTTTTTTTTTAATGAATAAAGGATAATGTATTTTTAAATTTAAATATTTCTAATCTTTTAATTCAAATTTTTTATTACAATACTATTAAGCTTTGTCCTAAAAACTGTCACGTGGCTTCTCAATAGCTTGTCACTTGGCTTCTTGTGATGCTTCTATTTTTGTTTTTATAGATATAGATATAGATATAGATTATTATTATTATTGATAGATATATCCCTATCATGTAATTGATAGAATAAATATCTAAAAGTTTATTTAAAGTTGGATAACTATATAGCAGACAAAAGAGGAACAACTATTTAGGAACACTCACAATCAAACAACTAATTTTCAAATAAAGTATTAAAAAAGAAAAGAATATATTCTGTTGCTACAAATAAGGAACCTGGTTATTTTTTTTTTCTTTTTGTAAAATCGTGTGTATGTGGAGTAAGGAGTTTTGTTATTTTTCTTTTTTAATTTACTCTTCTTACCTGCCTCTTTTTTTTTTCTTTTAATAAAATGGATTGTTATTCTTGTTCTTAATAAATGTATTTATTTTTCAGACAAAATTCAAATAATTTATTTTATAATTTAAATATTTTTTAATGAAATTATCTTACTACCACTACTATTACTACGTGTGTATTACTATTACTACTATTGTTTGTTTTTTTTAAAATTATTATTATTACAACTACTACTACGTATGTACTACTACTACAACTACTATTACTGCTATTTATTATTATTATTATTATTATTATTATTATTATTATTATTTTACCACTACTACTACTATTAATTATATATAGATTATTATTATTATTATTATTATTATGAAATAGTTAGAGTTTATTTAAGATTCTTCAATTATGGTTCCTAACTTTAAGCTAATGAATTTATTTTCTTTACCTTTTGAAAGCTTAATATTTTTTCAAATTCAAATATTTTTAATTCTTTAATTTAAAATTTTTATTACAAAACCTTTATAATTTTATTCTAAAACTGCCACATGTCTCTCTATTGTGCTTCCACTAATTGTGGTGTTTCTACTTTTGCTTGACAGTTTTTCAGAAAAATCTCATGTGCATGACCTATAATCTTTTTTTCCATAGTACGTAGAAATTCTGTATAACAAAAAACAACACAAACTGTTGTTTACAAATTATAATCAATAATATAAAGTCAAGCTTTAAGTAGTAAACAAATTATGCATATATTTATCAATGTAAGCATATGTCAACCATGACTATGGCATAAGTTATAAACAAATTTGATTGAAATTCAGCTTTATATTTGTTTTCAATTCAAAATTTAAAAGAATTTGTAACTTCTAATCCAAATTTAAAATTCACAAATCTCAGCTAACTAATTTTTAGAAAACTTTATTTAAAGACTAATTTTAATAACTCGTATCTTTAAACATTTATTCATCCTTTGATAGTTTCAATTTAGAATTAAAAAAAATGTTATAAGAAATATTTCAAACTGATTATTTTTTTGGCAAACTTTATCTTAGAATACATACTCAAAAGAAGACAATCCCTCAAAATACGTAAAATTGGTTGATGTTCAAATTTTAATCCTTATCGTTGAATTTAAAATAAATATTACATCAATTTTAAACACTTTATTATTTTTATTTATCTTTATCGAGTATAGAGCTTGTTTTCAATTTAAAATTTAAAAGAATGTGTAACTTTTAATTCAAATTCAAAAATATCAATTAATTAATTTTTAGAAAACTTTATCTTTATCTAAAGACTAATTTTAATAATTTGTATCTTTAAAGAAAATCTTTATTTTTTTATAACTTCAATTTAGAACTATCTTTTAAAACCAATATTATTATTTTTTATTTAGTCATTTTTTTTAATTATTATTATTATTGTTTATTTAATATTTAAATGAGATGTATTCAAATTATTTTAAAACAAAAGCTATTGATTTGCCAGTTGCTTAATCTTCTTGTTTTCATCCGAAACTTCTCCCAACATCGAATTAGATAAATAGATCATAAAAAAAACACATAAAATGATATAACCACTTATTAAATAATAATGTAAAAATGGTAACAAAAAATAACATTTAAAAAGCTAAATGCTTGACTAAAATTCTCAATAAGAGGTGATTTTATTTTTTATTTACTTAATCGAATGTACTTTTTTTTTTCAAAAGTCAAATGAACAAAATAAAAATAAAAATTATTACTTACTTGAATTTAGGTCTGGATATAGTAGCAAAACCAATTAATCTGTAATATGACCATCACTCATCTGCATATAAAAAGAAAAATATTAAAATAATTTTTTTTTCTAGAAAATGAAGAATATGAAGAATGCAGTCAGTCATGTAGAAAAAAAAAGAGAGAAGAAAGCTTTGTATTATATATAATTGTTGGAGTGTGTATATAGAAGAGATTAAGAAGGTAGAACTCTATTCTAACTCAGATTTTATTTAAATTCAAATTCAAATAACATATCAATTTGTTAAAAATAGATAAGTTTACTCCTCTTTTTTAGTTTTTATTTTTCTAAATACAATACATATTTTTCTTATAATTTATATATTTGAATTAAGAGAAACATTTGAAAACAATTAGATCAATCCAAAAAGATTTTATAGTTAACAAAAACGAAATAAAAGAGGATTTTGTTGCTCTTCTTATCCTTTTTTTTTTCCCCACGTTTTTTTTTCATAGTTCATCTTCTTTTCTTTACTTCTTTCTTTTGTCTCTTTGTTAAATAGTCATTTATTTAAACAAAAGTTGATAAAATTAAAATTAATCTACACCATTGTCGTATAAAATTAATAACATATATAGATTATTATTAGTATTGCTAACAACTATTATTATTTTTATCACTATCTACTATTATCTTTTTTAATTATTATTATTATTATTATTATTATTATTATTATTATCATTAACTACTATTATGTACTACTACTATATTATTATTATTATTATTATCATTCTTTATCTTCATTTAATATTTAAATTAAATGTATTCAAATTCATTTCATGACATATGAAAGCGAAGTTTATAAAATAGTAGAGTTCAATTAGAACTCTATTGTAGTTTTTTATTTTTAAACTAATGATTTCTTTTCTATTTAAAAAGATAATGTATTTTTAAATTTAATTTTTTTAATTTTTAATTAAATTTTTTTATTACAATCATTAGTTTTGTCCTAAAAATTGCCACATGGCTTCTCAATAGATTGCCACTTGGCTAGTTGTGGTGCTTCGTCCTCTGCTTTATAATATATATAGATCTCTCTATCTCTCTATCTCTCTATCTTCCAACACATGTCGACTACTCTCTCTCCCGAATAATTTCCTTCTATTTCTCCCCAAATCTTTCAATCTTTTTCCTCAAATTTCTTCCATCATACTCATACAATAGACACTTTTTTAGATTATAATTTTCATCATTTATAAATTTTTAAAGTTTGGTATTGCAATCATATAACTTTAATTAGATAATATTGAGATTTCTTGAAAACATCTTAAGGAATATGAATATCAATTTTGACGAATTCATATGGATTTGGGATGATTTTCAATTTGAAAACTCAAGTTGAAAAAGGCTCCATTCGTGTACCTCCCTCCTCCCCTCACAAGGGTCTCGTCCACTAGGCCACTTAGACAATTGTGTAAGGTCTCATAGTTATGAAGTCCCCATATTTTCATTTATAAATAGTTAATATACTATATATATTTTTAAAAAAATTAAAATCGTTTGTTAGCATAAAAAATATAACAAATTTTTTAAAAAAGAAAACGAAAACTTTAGTAGAGTTTAACATGAAATCTTTACATAAAAAAGGGAATAGCTCATTAATATTATTATAGTACAACTTATATGTACACTATTTTCTTCTTCTACTAAGCGATGGAAAGTTTTAAAAGATTGTATGTCCAACCAAACTTTTAAATCATTGTTACAAACACTTTGAGAAAGTCATATTGAAAGTATCAAAGCAATACAATTTCATGCCCCACGAATAAGAGATGCTTTATTGGAATAAGTAGAAATTATTGATGATCCAAAAATTAAAAGTGAAGCTAATTATTTAGCAGTATATAAACTTGAAAATTTTGAATTTCTATTGGAATGACTATTTGTCATGATATATTATTCACCGTTAATTCAGTTAGCAAAAGTTTACAATCAAAAGATATGCGAAGATATACATATTAGTATTGCCATTCTAAATTTACAAAACAATATAAACTTTTAAGTTAAGGCCCCTCGTTAGAGTTTAGCTTTAGGCCCCCGATATGATTGAGACGCTCCTTCTACTTCCCTCCATGTATATTTGTGTGATATACCATTTTTCTCATGTATATCATGCATGTTTCTTGACATACATGCCTATGTATATCAATGAAAGTCTTGTGTGATATACATTGATATATAATGTGAATATATATATATATACCAGTTATCCATGACCCGTGCTAAGCCCGGGCCCAAATTCTAGTTATAAAAAATAGCATTTTAATTAAAGAAATTTGATATGTATCATATTCCTTTGCTGCATAATTAAAACCTAATGGCACGTTTAAAATTTTCATTATCATTAAATTTTTGCGAAAAATTTATAATGAAAAAATATATAAACAGTAATCTAATTGACTTTCTTATCCATACTTATGACATTTTTAGTGACACAATCCTTATGAAATTATTTTCCTCTATAAAATAAAAGACGATTTTCACCAATTTAATGTGACTTTTTGGTTACGTAAGAATTTAGTTATCTTAAATTTGATTTTTTTTTTTTTAATAACTGTGGTGTTTGGGTTAGCTTGCGCACACCTCGACTAAATCTACAGGATACCTGCCACCTGCCCTAGCAATAGGTATCATGTAACTTGTCCACCAAGGCTAGGACAGATGAGAAAAAAATCACTTAGTGTTTGTCTCTGTTGGGAATCAAACCTGAGACCTCACGGTGCTCAACCCACTTCATTGAACCACTAGGATATACCCTTGGGTGCTATCTTAAATTTGATTTTAAAAAATAACTATTAATATCATCATGATTAAATAAAACATATTTATACACATTAAATATAAAACGTTAAAAATATAATATAATATAAATCGTAGAAAATAAAGAGCTAAGAAAATTCATAAAAATTTGCTACTCCTTCATATAATATAGTGTTTTACTTTTTTTGTTGGTCTGTCCCAAAAAGAGAGCCTCTTTCTATATTTAGTAAGTTTTTCAATTTCAATATTATATATGACAAGTTTAAGACCACAAAATTTAAAATTTACATACTCCATCGGTCTCATATTTAGTTTTCCACGTTACCAAAAATAATAGCCCCAAATTACTTTTCAATTTACAATACCAAAAGAGAATTTTTTAATTTTTTTTTTCATTTTACGCTTACAATTGAAATTCTTTTGGAAAGTATACGCAAGTTTAAAATTTTTCAAAAAGGTTTTGTAAGGATTAAATTAGTAAAACTACTCTTCTTATTTATGATTTGTTAAGGACATGTGAAGAGGAAAGTGGACAGCTAATATGAGACAGAGGGAGTACATCTTTAATTTAAAACCACAAAATTTAGAAGTTTTTTTTTAATTTCTTAACAAATTAAAACACTTTAATTGGGATGATGGAGTACAATGTAAAGGATTCAAGATACACCAATCATAAAGACCCATGTAGAAATAAACTTAAAAAGAAAAAAAATGAGTGCCACATGAAGCAACATTAGAGGATTAAAAGTTTTGTTACGATTAACAAACTTTGTATCCTCCCTTATATATAGGTACTAGTGGGATGGAGTCCGTGCTAAGCACGGGCCCAATATTTATACTTTATTTTTTTCAATTTATGTATCGTACTTTCGTTTTAAATTCGTCCAAAAAAGAATATCAGTTTTTTCATTTTAATTTTAAAAGATTTTACACAATCCCTTTTTAAACAATAATTTTCGTCACGTTTGAAATATTCACAGATGTTACTATTGAAAAGTACTTAATCCGTTCATTTTTAATTTATCATTTTGTATCTATTTTATCCTTGTTATTAAATAAAATATTATTTATTTTATAATACTTTAAATGACTTATAATAACTAATTAGAAGTGATATAGTAAACTTACTATAAAAAAATACTTGTGAATTTTTTTTAAGTTGGCCCTATATAAGATGGCAAGTTAATTTAAACACCAAGAGTTAATTTATCATTTTGTGTCTATTTTAACTTTTTTTTAATTAAATATTATTAATTTTCTAATACTTAAATGACTTATAGTAATTAATTAGGGGTGATAATGATATAATAAAATCACGGTTGAAGCAGCTGAAACAGGCTTGTCATTAACTCATTAAAAGTCTTTTTTTTTTTGGAAATTTTCTATTATATTTTTAAAAGAATATTCTCTTTTTGACACAGATATTACTATTGAAAATTACTTTATCTGTCCATTTTTAATTTACATTTTGTATCTATTTTATCTTTATTATTAAATATTATTTATTTTCTAATACTTAAATGACTTATAATAACTAATTAGAAGTGATATAGTAAAATTACATAAAAGTTTCTTCTGAATTTTTTTTAAAATGAGCCCCATATAAGACGTCACGTTAACTTAAAACATCAAGATTTAATTTATTATTTTGTGTCTATTTTACTTTTTTTTTATTAAATATTATTAATTTTATAATACTTAAATGACTTATAATAATTAATTAGGGGTGCTATAGTAAAATCACGATTAAAGCAGCTAAAGCAGACATGTCGACCGAGAGCTGCATGCTTCAGCTGCTCAACTCTCTCATATTAACAAAATTGTGTAAAATATTATATTTAAATTAATAAATTATACATACTATACATAAAAAAAAATAAAGAAACTAATATATGCAGTTATAAATGGGTCTCCAAAAATAAGCATTAGCAGACTCTTCAAACGTTTGCCTATTTGTTGTGCTATAAGCCTATAATGTAATACACATTGCTCTTAATTTTAATAATAAGAAATATAAGGAAAGAAATTAACATATTATGTTTATTTAAATGTAATCAATATTTAAGGTGAAAATAAAATAAAAGGCTAAAAATTTACCCGAAAAAAAATAATCAATGTTGGCTTGTAGAAAGTAAACATAATTTTACTAATTTATCTGTAATAAATATCTTGAAAAAGATATAACTCTTTAATGATGTTTTGGTTATATTTTCTCCGTTTCGTTTTATTTGACCCTCTTACTAAAAATAGTTGTTTCAATTTATTTGTTCAATTTATGAATTCAAGAGAAGTTTATCATTTTCTTTTAATACTACTCCTATTATTAAATGACTACATAAAGTATTAATAGTCAAATTTAGACTTCTAAAGCATAGTTAATAAAGTTAGTTTAGTAAAGTATAACTCTCATAAATATTTTCTTAAAGGTAGTGTCCGATTACGTGAAATACCACTTACTCCCTCCATTCTATTTTACTTATCACTATTTTCCTAATTGAATTTTCATTTTTAATTATCACTTTTATCATATCAATTTATTTATTTTTTCTATTTTATCCTTAGCATTAACTGCTTATTTTCTAAATTATTTCAAGATATATTACTTTGAACATCAATTAATAGAAATAGTATGATAAAATAATTATATTAATAATTATTTTTTAATAGGTGTATCATGTCAAAAAGTGATAACTAAAAGCTAACAGAGGGAGTATTATTTTAAAATGAATTGAGTGGACGGAAGTAGTATGAAATTTCCGTTTAAGAATGACATGAGCTGACACCTGTCAATTTGTGAGAGCAGGTATAATTTTCACATGACATGAGCAGCTTTAATGCCTTTTTGGGCATTACAAAGAGGCTAAGTACTCGTTGAATTTACAAATTTACACAAATACATTAAACGTTAAAAAGTGCAAAAGCAGGGGCAAAGTGTAACTGCTTAAAAGGACCTCATATATAGCATTTAAATTAAATAACTAGAAATCTAATTTCACAAAATACTTTTGTAGATATTCCTTTAATGGATGAAATATTACACGATTATTAATGCTTCAATTAGGGGTAAAATGGACCAAAAAAAATCTTGTGAGGATTAAAAAATAATTAGGTGTTCTCTCTTATTATTATTTGCACATAAAAGAAGACAATAAAATTTTGAATTAATTTTAATTTGGTTGGATAAATAGATCTTTTTTGATGTCACTATTACTTTTTTATGACTCATTACTTTTTGTATAGAATTTAAGAAGCTCATATAATAATTCAAATTTACCAAAATAGATCAGAATTTACAAAGTCATTAAAGCTTCTTTTAGGGGTAAAATGGACAAAAAAATTCATGTGAGGACTATACAAGGAAGAAGAAGATCGATATCTTCTCGGTTTTTCCTTTTTCTCCTTCTCATTCGGTTCTTTCTTCGTGTGGGTTACTAGGAGAGATAAGATTAGGAATGAGGATATTCAAGACAAGGTAGGAGTGACTTTGGTAGAAGACAAGATGCAAGAAGTGAGGTTGAGATGGTTCGGTCATGTGATGAGAAGGTGAACGGATGCCCAGTATAGAGGTGTGAGAGGTTAGCTATGGATGGATTCAGGAGAGATAGACGTAGACTGGAGAAATATTGGAGAGAGGTAATTAGACATGATATGACGCAGTTACGGCTTACAGAGGACATGACCCTAGATAGGAAGATGTGGAAAATGCGGATTAAGGTTGAAGGCAAGTAGGAATGAGTGTGTCCTGGCTAATAGGTATGAGTGCTTTGTCTTGTGGTTTGTACTAGTAGTCATTGTGCTATGCTTGTAGTTTCTTTTACTATTTTGGTGATGTCTGTTATTTCGGGTAGATTGATTGTAGTACTATTGCCTATTGTTTCTTGTACTTCTATTACGTCATTTTCTACACTATTGTTGTATTGACCCGGGGGTCTATCGGAAATAGCCTCTCTACCTCACCTCTAAAGGAAAGTTACAGATTGCACTCCACCCTCTCTAGACCCCACTTTAGTGGAAATACACTGCATATGTTGTTGTTGTTGATTCGATTCCTTATTCACCTTTCTTATCATTCTCTTTTAAAAAAAAATTCTCCCCCGTTCTTCTTCTCTTGCTTTTGCTTTTGCTTCTCCTCATCCTTTCCACCTTCCTTCTTCTTGTTGAACGGGTGTGATTGTAAGTGTATTTTGAATTGGTTGGGAACAACTAGATGAGATTATATGCAAAATTTGAGGAAGATTATAAGTGATTTAGATTTGTTTGAAATCACTCCTATATGATGCCTCTGTGAAATATGCATATCACACATAAATTTTCATGACCGACACCATTACGACATGTGTATATCATACAAATTTTCAAGGATATATACAAAACATACATGTGATATATAGGAAATACAGATATACAATTTACTATAAATGGATATACATGAGATCCAAAGAGGATACACAAATGAAATTGTCTTCAACCTTGAGTTTTCAATATGAAATTCAACTCAAAAACCATTCAAACTTGACAATGAAATCGATGAATAACATGAAAAATAAAGAAATCTATCAATGCAACATGAAATTGATGACCAACTAATGAAGAGTTTCTTAGTTGAAAAAGAAAATATGGTGATTTGGGAGGAAAAAAAAATTGTGAAACCATTAGGGGAGATAGAGAGGATATTTGAGACAAGGATAGAGAGATTTGAGGAAAGTAATTGGATAAAATCTTCAAAAGAGAGAAGTAATTCCAATGTTTTGACTTATTTTAATGGAAGATTCTTTTGATCATGAGATACAAATTTTGTAGCTTGAAGCATGGATGTGAATTACCGGGTGCCGATTTCTTACACTAAAACTTTTTTATGTCATTTAATAAGCCAACTTGTAATTTAATAAGAATACTTGAAAAATAATTAGGGTAAACAACATAAATTTCACTACTTTAGGAGCTAATTACTCCTTATACCAACTCTTTTCAATATTACTAAAAATTCCAGAGTAATTTTACACGGATACATTACTGTCATCCGGATACATTACAACTCCGATATATTGCCATACTCTGATATGTATCATATCTCATTTTACGCATAACATGTAATGACAAATAGTTTTTAATGTATCATGACACTAATTAAGTCATGAGACGTGAGGTTTTAGTTTGATTGTTATGTATTGTGCTACAGATACATACAAGTAATATGAGATTCCATTACAATGTATCATAACCAAAATCATCTCACGCATAATGTATCATGAACAAGATTTGTTTGTGTATCCGTAACATTAACATCAGTCTGATACATAACTTTAGTTAGATACATTAGTCTATGTATCAACAACATGGAAATTCATCAGCTACATATATTTCGTGGAATTCTCCGAACGGAGGAAACAAATGTTTCCGAACAGATCTGGCCAGATCTCCACTTGTATCGTCGGAATCCTTCGACATTCGCCGGAAAAGATGAAGCTTTGGGAGGTTTTCGTTTTGATGGTGGTTCACCGGCTTTTTTTTTTAATTGGAGATGACCGAATATAAGAGACATGGAGGTGGAGATAAGGAAAAGAGAGTGGAGTGAAGGAAAGGGAGAAGAAGGAGAGGGTGGCGGGTTTGGTGGTGGCTGAACAATGGGAGTCACAGAGATGGATGCTTTTCGCTGTCGTCGGCGATGCTTTTTCAACGAGAGAAAATGAGAAGTTGAGAGAAAGGTGGAGATGCAATGGGAAAATGATAGAAATTTGGGAGATCTGAGAACAATTGGGAGAGAGATCTGAGGAGATAAAAATAAAAATATGATGTATCAAGTACAATGGAGAGAGAAAATTAAAATATGAGATGAGATGCAATTAAATAAAAGAGTAAGGATTTTAAGTAGATATGGTAAGTTAAGTAATGCTATCATGTAATTTAGTGAAATAATTATAGGTAACTCTACATAATAAGTATTGATTAATAATTTTGAAAATAATACTCCATCCGTCCAACAATTGTTGTCTACTATTGACTTGACACACATGTTAAGAAACAATAAATAATAGAGGTAATTTTACTATATCACCCTTTGATTATAATAAATTTAATGTCTTGAAAAATGTATTGAGTGATAAGTAGTATTTAATAGTAAGGGTAAAATAGATAGAAATGGGTAAATCATCCGTTGGTTCTCCAAATTGAACAAGTATTGTTGGACATCTATTTTTAGTATAGTAGACAAGTATTATTGGAGAGGGGGTATTAACGAGCTTGTTATGATCAACTAATATAAGTACCTGCGCTATGCGCGGAATACTTCTTTATGAAAGTATCATTAGACAATACTAACTTATTTATTTAAAATAATAATATTGAAATTTGAAAAAGTTTTATCGTATCATATTGTCATATTTTAATTTGATTATGAAATATTTAAAAAAATTATTAATAGTGAAATTATAATTAATCATTAATATATAATTACAGTCGCAATTATATTAGATGTTTTGATATGAAAAAAATGAAATTAGTATTTTTATCATATTCTATTGCTGATTTCAAAAATAATAATTATAAATATTAAATAATTGTTATTTGTAGTTGGACTTTTACATTTATATATTCAACCAATTAAGATATGTGATTACATTTTTTTATCTTTCATTTTAAATTTTAATTTCTTTTGTCTATCAATTCAAAATCAACAACTAACTGCACTAAAAGTATTCGATTAGGTCTAATTCCAAAACTTCTTATTCCAATTTTTTTATTTTACTACTCTCAGTTGAAAAACTATGCACATACAATTTATGATATTGCTCATTAAAAAAAATTAAAGATTTTATTCCTACCCCCTACCCCCAACCCCCATACCCTCAAAAAGAATTTGTACTTTTCCATTTTTTTCCTATCCAACCCCATCTACATCCACCACCCTGCCTACCCCCACACCTCTACACTGTCTTTACCCCAGCTACCCCACCCCACCCCCACAATCCTTTGCCCTTCCACTCCAAATCACAATATTTATCACTATACATCTACCTATTTTTATTGTTTTGTATATATAAATAAATATTTTTAGAAAAATATATATACAAAAAGTTTAAGAAAGAGGGGCTATATATATAAACCAAGACTATAAATGATACTATATTCATTAAAGAAATACATTACCCCAAAGAAAAATGATGGCGAAAGCATAAATAATTTTAACAACAATAATGTAAAAATTATTTCCTGATACTATTGTATTAATTTTAACAACAGTAATGTAAAAATTAAATTAATTTGATAATATAAGAATCAAGAAATCTAATATGAAAATCTTAAACAATGAGTTCAATCTACTTGATTCGCATGGAAATAACTTGAGCAAATTTCTCCCTCTAATTATCATTTTTAATGCACAACAATTTCACCAATATACATTAAAATTATAAGATATCATGTGACTTTTATCATAGCTAAATTATGCACAAAATTGAAAAAAAATCTTGCTAAATACATTTATTTATATGTAAAAAAAATTATGCACAAAATTAGTTATCATAATCGCATTCTTTGTATAGAATAACATAAAATCGGACAAAAAAATTAAAATTTTAAGGCGAAGAAAAAAGATGATCGTATAATGTTGATTGATTCATCACAAATTGGTTGATTTTATGTTGGAAATACCAATAATGAATCTCCCTTTTCACGGTTGTTATCAGCAAGTGAACGTACATGAAAAATATTTTTTTTTAACTGATTGGTTAATACATAAAGTTGATGTTTCAAGTTCAATTGTAAAAGTGATAACGACTTTGTAGTCTAATTAAAAGGTTCCAAATAAACTCTTTTGGTGGCTGATATGGCTTTTCAATACTCTCATAGCTTCTACCTTTCGTGCAACCAAAATATAAATTTATACTTTACATATTTAAATTCAACAAAAGTCCTTGCAATTCTTCTATTTTTCAGTAGAGAAATAAAAAAAATTCAAGATTATAAAAAATAAATATATACAGATGAATTTTGCGTAAACATGAAAATAAAGATGATGATTAATGGTCCATCTAACTTTGAATTCTAAAGTAGTCATTGAAATCATACTAATCATATAGTAAAACATAACTTTCAAATTATTTTACAATTTTAAGAAACAATAAAAGAAAATTATACATACCCAGTGTAATACCTCTCATAGTTTTGAATAGTTCCTGTTGACACCCAATTTTGGCTCTCCGTACTTAAAATTAACGTCTTCAAGGTTCCTGATCGTTAAAGAGCACAAAATATAATTTTTACACATTTTATAATTTATTGATAATTATCCTTATTTAGGGATTTTTACCAATTTATTGTCATATTTTAACTTTTCACAATTTATTGATAATTATCCTTAATTTCATAAATATTAGAATTTCTATCAATTTATTTTCATTTCAATTCTTAACAGTCATCTGCACATACACAATACGAGCAGTATGATTTTTACTTAACCACACAATACATTTATTTTTACATTTAAATTTATACTTACGTTTTTTTAAAATTATATATACATTAGCTATATTTTTAGGCACAGTCCATACATATCAAATAAAGTGAATTCACCGATATTCAAAACTCACACTGTGTATATTATTCGAAAATAAAATTACGCGATGTGTAATATCTTCTTGTCCAATCATATTTTTTATTTTTATTCCTCTAAAAAAGGAAAAGAGACACATCCCTTGATTTTCTCAACTACCATATTTTGACTACAAACCATCTCCCCTTTTCTTTTCTTATCCGCACACACAATAGTAGATTTTTGCTCCTCCCTTAATTTTAGCCTTTTTTGAAGACTTCATCCACACACACTCACTATATTTTAATTTTTTCTTCTTCTCCATTGTTTTCAACTTTTGACTTTTTCTATCACTTTCCCAAGATTCAAGGGATGTGTTTTTGACATTTTGGAAAAAAAATAAACTTGATAAGATCTTACCTCTTTCTTTTAAATACTAACTCATCTCTTTCATTCAAAAGGACACACACACACACACTCTTCTCATCTCCCTTTGCTCCCCCTTCTTCCTCTCTTTTTTCTTTTCTCTCCATGACACTAACCAACACCAACACCACCAGAATAACCCTCTCTCATTTCTCCCTCCCTTTTTATTCTCTTAATGCTCCCCTCTTTCTCCATCATTTTTCCTTAAAGAAGGAAAATATTATTGCTCACTTTTTAGAGTTCTTTCTTTTGCTCTTAGGCTCACAATTATCTCTCCTCTCATGTTCCTTGTCTTTCTTCTCCAGTGGACTACTTATCGACTTCAACAAAACCCACTTCATGACTGTGACTACATTTTTATGTATACATATTTTTATTGAATCTTATTTCTTATTGTATTGCTTCTAATATCATAATCTTTGTCCTAGTTTTTCATGTCTCCAATGACCTATTTTTCTTGCTTATCTTTTGAGCAAAATCATACATTTTGCTATGACTTTCTTTTAGCGGTTAACTTTTGTGCTATTTCTTTGACCACTCTAATGATGTTTGTTTGTTGTTCTAATATTTTTTATGCTACTTTGTTTGGCTATAATGAAATTTTTGGACCATTTTTTTTTTAACATTTTATTAAATTAATAATGAGCAAATACTACATTACATGGCCAATGACAATATTTCTCCGTTGGATTTTCGAGGCCTTCCCCATAACAAAAGACGGATTTTATTTTCTCAAGTTTACTTATTTTATATCAAGTATCAATACATGGCCAATGAAAAAATTTCCGTCGGTTTTTGAGGCCTCCACAAATAAAAGACGGACATTACGTATACAAATACGTAACAAAAATAAATAAATTTGGGTGATGACGAAATCATTATATTACCACGACAACACAAAAGTTTTACGATTCGTATCTTGGCAAAGTGATTTAGGACGGCCGATAATTTGAGCAACCACTTCGTAGTCATGAAGTATCTAGAACTTCATCTGAGCCCACTAGATAATAAATATTATTTTTCATATATACATTTACATACATATATGCACAAATATTTTTGTAATTATTTATTCATTACTAATATTTCTAACAAGTGTTTACACAGGTTCTTGAGGATACTTCTCGGAAAAGGACATTCAAAAAGGATTTTAAATTTTATGTTTGTATTTTACATTCTTACAATTGTACAAATATTATAGTGAAAACTTTATTTTTGGGGCGTTGGGCGGGGGATATTCTTTACTTACGTAACCCTAACCACGCGTTTAGGCAAAACTTAGGCCGTTAATATTTATATAAAGAATCAAACTGATTAGGATATTTAATCAATTAATTCACACTTTTTTCCATTAGAAAATATTGTGCAGTCTTTTCTATCAAAAAATAAACATTCATTTTATTTAATCTTTTCTCTCGTTAACTTTTGTCAAATACAAAATATTTATTTGAATACTTTTTTTTAGTATAATTCAAAAATTACTTTTCTTTCCATACATTACACACAAAAGTGATTTCCTTTCATAAAAGAACACTTTTTTCATATATATAATTTTATACATATTTTATACAACATACTTTTGCTTATTTCTATACATATATATTACGATAATAAAGTCTATCTATGCAGTTGATATATCATGTTTTATACATGCATTTTTTTTACATTATTACATATTTTAATTATTCACACTTCTCAAAAAATGATTTTTACCTCCTTCCTCTTTGATAAATTTAGTCTAGTCGGGTACCACATTTTGTGGATTCTGAAGGATGCCTAACACCTTCCCTTCGGAATAATTTGAACCCTTACCTAGAATCTAAACTGGTTTTCGCAGATTAAAACACAAGTCATGCATGTCAATAATTAAACAGGTTCCCTTATTTTCCTTAAAAATTAGGTGGCGACTCTGTACAAAATCAATTCTTTTAGAGTTCATAAGTCATGCTTGTTTTAACCTTGGTGAAAAATAGGACATGACAGTTCCTGCAATCAAATCATCCAAAATTTTATTAATGCACATAGAAAAAAAGATTAATCAATATCTTTGTGATTAAAACGATCATAGAATTTTTTTCGAGATAAGCAAAATCTAAATCTAAAAAATAATTATAATTAACAACAAAAGAAGAAAAAGAAAGCTTACGTGATATATGTGTCACTGAAGTAGATATATATAGGAGGTTACCAAGGTGAATTTTTATGCCAGCTAAAATTTCAGTCAAATCCAACATTGAATATTTTATGTGTTTGTTAGAAAAGATAAGATTCTAAAATATTATCTGATAGTTTATAGTTTCAAAATTTAAAAAATAAAAGATCATTTAAAAAGTTGTATCTTTTTCAAACTTGACAACTACATAGTTAGCATTTTATTAGGAATTCAAACTCATTTAATTGATTTAAACAAAAAATAAAAGAGGAGACATTTTTTAAGAAAAAAATGTGCCCAAAACGTGTGCTTAATCCTTTTTACTATGTAATTTTCTTGTGAATTTATATTTAATTATTTCTTGGATTATTTGTTTAAAAATTTGTAATAGTGTTTCAATATTTTTTAACAATAAGCTGTCGCAGTTATCTATTTTGTCTAGGATTTTGTGATTTTGTAGTTTTTACAAATTTGTGATTTGAAATTCTTTATATTTTTAAAATAGAAATTTTACTACGAAGATACTTGATCCTAACATGATTTTGTCTTTCCTATTCTAGATTATTATTATTAGCATCATCTTTTATTTAATAATTAAATTAAATATACATTTGAAATGATAAGTTTATGAAATAGTAGACTTTGTTTAGTAAGTTAAATATGTGATAAATAGCCTTTAATTTAAAAAAAACTGATAAATTTAAATAAATTAATAAGCATTAAATAATAAAAATAATTAACAATAATTTAAAAACTGAATAGATGAAGAATGTACATTACAAAACATCATTTTATTTGAAATTGTATATACAATTATCTCCTATGCTTATTTTGTGGAAACATAGTTGCTCAAAATATGTATTTAGATATATTTTATAACATTTAAATTTTAAAAGAGATAAATTCATGAAAGAGTAAAAGTCTATTTAGAACTCTTCAACCATTAGTTTCTACTTTTAAGCTAATGATTTTTTTTAAATAAAGGATAATACATTTTCAAATTCAAATATTTTTAATCTTTTAATTCATTATTACAATACTATTAAACTTTGTTATAAAAACTACCATGTAACTTCTCAATATGTTGCCACTTGACTTCTTCTGGTGCTTTTATTTTTACTTTTATATATATATAGATTATAGCACATTAATGCAAGAAATTTTAAATTATAGATCTTATATTTTTTAAAAAATAATCACAATCATAAAATTTCAAATTCCACAAATAGTAATATCTTAAAAGTTCATTTATAAAAATAAAACTGTCATGTTAAGAAAAGTAACTATTTTTTAATTACAAAATCAAAAATAGTTTCAGGTTCACAGATTCTTATCATGTTCCGGAAAAGCCCGGGTCCCAGCACACTTCCCAAACCCGCTAGTGCCACCAGAACTTCTTCTGTTCTTTTCACAATGCAACAACAAGAACTCAGAGAATTTTGTAGCTCAGTTGATTAACTCACTCGTGAGAGTTTGATTTTCCATATTGTAATTCTCTCTCATTTTTCCTACCCCAAGAAGAGGAAGCTTCATCCAATGCAGGGGGCACTAGCAATTCACCCACTTCAGTGCTTCTCCACACCCCAATTCAATAAAAAACATCACTATTTTCACTCTTTACCAAGAAATAAACAACACCCTTTTTCCCATTCAACTTCCTTTTCACTTTCCAGAGAGTTATTAAAAGTTTCTGCTAACAGCAAACAGGAACCCCAAGATATAAAATCTGAGAATGGAGGTACTATTCACTCTTATGCCTTTATATTCTATTTGTGTTTCTTTATTAAAGATTGAGTTGAATAAAGAGTACAGGTTGTTAGTTGGTAGGAGTGCATTATATTGTTGCCCTTTCTAGTAGTCGTAGGACTACTCTTGTCTTTTGTACTTCCATTAATCTTTTTATACTATTTTTGTCTTGAACCACGGTGACGATGAGGTAGAGGTATGGTTTGCATACATTCTATGCACACCAGACCCCACTTTGTGGGACTACACTGGGTATGTTATTGTCATTGTAATTGAATAAAAAGTTCAGTTTCTTTTTCAGATGATGAAGGTGAGTTGTTACAAGAAAAGGTTGTTGCTGCTGCTGATGGAGTGGATTTGGGGTGGTTACCTGCCTTTCCTCACGTTTTGACTGCTTCATTGTCCAATTTCCTATTTGGTTATCACATTGGGTAATTATACTATTCCCCCGTTTCAATTTGTTTGTTTGGCTTTTATTTGACATACAGAGTTTAAGAAAGTAAAGAAGATATGTCAAATGTGTTAAAATGAACTTTAATCTTGTGGTTTTAAACATGCAACATGGAAAGTTGGAACTAAAGGGGTTGTCATGTAAGACATTATTTTATTTGTGGCTCAATTAATTAAAGCCCATAACTGATATTTAATGAAGAATAGATTTCGTTCATGAAACGGTTATTGGATCCTCCCTCCACCCATTAGGATTACCACATACTCTCTATGCTTTTTCCATCGCTTACGGCTGGTGCTGTCCTATAAATTACTTACGCATTTACCTTATGTTTTCGTATATGTGAAGAAGGTTGGCTTACCTACCAGGGAGGTTTAGGGTAGGTGCCATCATGACTCCAATTTTTGGGTCGTGATAATGAGAGTTCTTTCCAAAAAGCATGGGAGCGCTCTAATGGTTGAGCTTTATATTTATGCGAATGACGTAGGCCTCATTTGTTTTCATTACGATTAAGACGTCTGCATCTGAATGGTTAAGATGTTGTCTCTAGATTTAAGCACTGAATGATTAAGACTGTTTGTTTTCAACATCTGAATGTGCTTAATTTATTTATTTGTAAATATAACAAAATACAATTCAAATAAAAAATTAATTATATATTAGAAAAATATTTAATTAATAAATAAAATTATTATTTGATTAAAAAAATGAAACATTTATGTTTACAGTGATGGTGGAGATGGTTTGTAATGGTGGTTATGGTGGTTATGGTTGGTGTTAGTGGCTAGTAATGTTGGCGGTGATAACTGTGATGGTACAGGAGGTTGGTACTGTAGTGACTGTCATGATAGCGGCGATTGGTAGTGTTGGTAGTGGTTGTGATGATGAAGTTGGTTTAACGTTACTAGTTGGCATTGTTGACGGTGGTGATTCAAGAATGTGTGGTAGTTGCTGGCGGTTCTAGTTGCAATAGTGGAGGTGTTTGGTAGTAGGGATTCACAGTACTGGTGGCGGTGGCTGATAGTGGTGGAGGTGATGCTGATGGTGACAATGGCGGTGGTGGTGGCTGAAGAATGTGTGGTGGTTGACGGTGTGTTGGTGGTAGTTAGCAGTTGTGTTAGTCATGATAGTGGAGTTGGTTAGTAGTAGAGATTGGCGGCAGTGGTGGTAGCAGTTAATAGTGGTGATGGAGGTGACGATAGATATAATTATAATGATGGAGGTAATGTGGTAGTGGCTGATAGTAGTGGTTGGTGGCGGCGACGGTGGTTCACGATGATTATGGTGGTGGTGGTTGTGATGGCAGAGGTGGTAAGTGGTGGTGACATGTGATTGTGGATAGAGTGGTGGTGAATATTATCCATATAAGAGTATACCTCTTAATGATATTAAGACTTTGTTATCTTAATGGTTAAGACCCATTCAGATCAATTACGTGCTTAAATCTTAGTGAAAACAAATGCACTTAATGGCCTAAAGTTTGAACCATTCAGATTCAGACCTCCATTAAGTGCAAACAAATAAGGCCTAAGGATATGAAAGGCATGCAGATTTGCTCAAGATGCTTCATGTGTGGCGAAAATGCTGAAACCAATTCCCATTTGTTCTTGCACTGTAAAACAGTTTCAAAATTATGGAATATGTTCTTTCATATCCTAGGGGTTAGTTGGGTAATGCCAAGAACCACTATGGAACTACTCAGCAGCTGGAAAGGAATTGGCAGGAGAGGGTCAAAGGAAGACTGGTGGATGAGTATCCCAGGTTGTATCTGGCGGACGCTATGGAAAGAAAGTAATGTCAGGTGTTTTGAAGGCAGGAGCAGCAACATTCAAAAGATTAAGAGTCAGAGTCTTAGTTTACTATACTTTTTGGTGTAAACAGAATTGGGGGGGGAGGGGGGGGATACTGTAGCACTAATAGATTTCATAGGTATCTTGTAAGCTATTGCTAGTTGCTTTTTGCAGTCCTCTGAGAGGATATCCCACAGTTTAGGTGGGTTGTAAGTTCCATTTCTCATCCTTTTTTGGATGATGAGTTTGTTCTGAATACAAAGTTACCCTTGACTCAAAAAAACAAACAAACAAAAAGTGTCAGGGAATACTTGAAGTTTGTGGAAGAATGTTTTCGTTCTGTTGATAAGTCTCTCGCTGGTACATTAGGTCTCTCGCTGAACTCACGACTATGAAGCTTGAAGGGTCATGTAAGATGAAAAATCATATCATCGAGATGACTCGCATTGCAGCAAGACTCCAGGCCTTGGGGATGAAAGTGGATGACACCTTCTTGGTTAAGTTAATTCTGAATTCACTGCCTCCTGAGTATGGATCATTCAAATTAACTATAACACTATTAGGGATAAGTGAGATGTTAGTGAATTGTCCAGTATGCTTATTCAGGAGGAGTCAAGACTATAGAAACAAGGTGGTCATTCCATTCACCTCATGGGTCAAAGAGCTGGTAAAGGACTTAAAGTGAAGGCCAACAAGTTCAAGAAGAAGAAAGCATTTGCTAAAGTTTTACAGGATCTTCATAAGGAACTCGAGGCAGATGTGATAATAAATGTAAATCTTGGTTTGAAAAGAAAGGTACATTTTGTGCTTTTGTATGTTTCGAATCAAATTTTGTAGAAGTTCCTAATAATGCTTGATGGCTTGATTCTGGTGCAAGTACTCATGTATCTACTATGTTGCAGTAATTCATTACGATCCCAACTTCAAATCTAACTAAGGATTTCTTGTTCATGAGAAATCATATAAAGGCTCCAATTGAAGGCACAGGGACTTATAGTTTGATCTTGGAGACTAGACACTTGATCTATTACAAACTCTTTATGTTCCTTCAGTTTCTAAGAATTTGATGTCTCTTTCAAGACTTGATATTTCTGGATCTGATTTTAAGTTTGCACATGTATGTTTCAATTTATAGAAGAATGCTATTTTTATGGTTATAGTGTTCTTATTGATGGTTTATATAATTGAAACTCGATAATGTTTATTTTGAATTCCTTCTTGCTAGTCATCAAAATGTTGGAATCAAACATAGTTCACGGAATGAAAGTTCTGATTACTTGTAGCACAGACGTTTGGGTCATTTATCCAAATAAAGATTAAAAAGATTATTAAAGAATGAGATACTCGCAAATCTGAATTTTACTGATCTTGATATATGTTTGAATTGCATTAAGGGAACGCAAACCAAGTATAGTAAGAAAGGTGCTACAAGAAGCACCCAACTTCTTGAAATTATACACACTGATATTTTCAGACCCTTTGATGTTCCATCTTTTGGTGGAGAAAAATATTTTTATTTTTCTCGATGATTTTTCACGTTATGAATTTATCAATTTGTTGAAAGAAAATCTCAAGCAACGGACGCTCTCAAAGTGTTTGTTAATGAGGTTGAAAGACAATTAGGTAGAAAAGCGAAGGAGCAATATCATGGAAGAGTGCTAAACAATCTGTCATTGTTACATCCACAATGGAAGTAGAATTTGTGGCATGTTTTGAAGCCACAATTCATGCATTATGGTTGCGGAACTTTATTTCAGGACTTGGGTTGTCGACACCATTACCAAGCTGTTGAAAATTTATTGTGATAATACCGCAGTAGTATTCTTCTCCAAGAACGATAAGTACTCCAAAGGTGCCAAACATATGGAATTAAAGTACTTTACCGTCAAGGAAGAAGTTCAAAAACAAAAAGTGTCACTTAAGAATATCAGAACTAATCTTATAATTGCAGATCCGTTAACGAAGGGCTTATAACCAAAGACATTTAAAGAACATGTTCGAAGAATGGGTCTTGATTGGACTTATGATTGATGCATTTATGTTTTTTTGTTTAGTCTTTTGCGACTAATTTTCAGTTTTTGTTGTATATTGCAGAGTAATGAATGGTCCTATTGTATCGATCGCCAAAGAACTTAGGTTCGAGGGAAATTCATTTCTTGAAGGACTTGTGGTGAGCATATTTATTGGTGGTGCTTTCATAGGAAGCATAGCTTGTGGTTCCCTTGTTGATAAACTTGGTTGTCGTCGCACTATTCAAATTGACACAGTACCACTTATTCTTGGGGCAATTGTAAGGTAATTCATTTATACCATGCATCTTAGCTTTATTATCTATCTTTATTGTTTCAATTGAAAAATGTAAAATGCTCCTCTTACCCCAAAAGAATTATGCAGTTCCAAGTATGATCAACCTTCCTAATGTTTAGGCTTATTTTGGACATTGATTCATATTCCATTTAATAAAAAATATTAACGTTTATTAATGGTCAATCTATATTTTCTCTTCAACTGCTATAGTAATTGAGATAAGAGTTAAAAATTTCATTGTAGTTTAATTAAAACTGGTCTTAGAATTGAGAGAAAGTAACTTATCTTTTATAAAAAAGTTATCTTGAATGGTTCGGGCATGTGATGAGGAGATGCACGGATGTCCCAGTGCGGAGGTGTGAGAGGTTGACTATGGATGGATTTAGGAGAGACAGAGGTAAATTGAAGAAATATTGGGGAGAGATGATTAGACAAGATATAGTGCGGCACAGCTTACCAAGGACATGACCTTAGATATAAAGGTGTGGCGAACGCGTATTAGGGTAGAAGGGTAGGAGGTCAGAGTGCGCCTTGGTAGTAGGTAGGAGTGTTGTCCTTAGTAGTAGTCATAGTGCCATGCTTGTAGTCTCTTGTTCCTGTATTCTTGTTGATATATGTTGTTTCGGGTAGCTCGCGTCTAGTACTATTTTGTGGTAGTGTCGTTCTGTTACTATGTGTTGTTGTGTTACTCCTTATTGTCTTTTGTACTCTATTACTCCATTGTTTTCTGGATTGTATTTTGTCTTAAACCGAGGGTCTACCGGAAACATCCTCTCTACTTCACTTCTGAGGTGGTGGTACGGATTGCGTACACTCTACCCTCCCTAGACCCCACTGTGCGGGAATACATTGGGTATGTTGTTATTGGTATCGCCAATTAAAACATATCCCCAACTAATTGGTATCGCCTCTATAGATCTTATTCTTCTATGCGTCCTATTCCTTAAGTCTGTACGGTTTCCAAGAGATCATATACCTCATCCGCTTTTAATACCTTCATTCACCATCGTATCACACCTACATACTGGTAAATCTGGTTGACGCACTACATGTACAAATCATCTCAAGCAATTTTCTATCATTTTATCCTCAATTTGTGTTACTTGCATCTATTGCAAATGTGATCATTTTTAATCTTGTAGCTGAACACACATCCATCTCAACAAGCACATCTTTTGCGATACTCATCTTGTGGATGTGTTGGACTTTACCAGCCCAACGCTCACTTCCATATAATATTGTTGGTCTTATAACTATTCTATAAAATCTATCTTTCACTTTGGTGGGAATCCTTCCATACATAACACCCTGACAGCTCTTAGCTCTTCTTTATTTCAACCAGTTGGTTTCGATTCATTGTGCATCATTTTCATCTATCTTCTGGAACAACTAGCCTAGACATCTGAATTATTTGCGTTTTGGCTACATAACCTCATTTTATGTCACCTCAACTTCACTCTTTTTATGCAGACTAAACTTGAAGTATATATATTTTGTCTTACTTCTACTTCTCCTAAAATCCTTTGTGGTTGTTTGGTTCTTGAGATAAGGGATAATAATCTCCGGATAAAATGTAGGATCATTTTTTATTTTTTTTGAGACTGGTAAATATTGTATTCCTCAGCATTAAGGGTATGCTGGCCACCTCCAAAAAGTGTCCATTATAGGCTTCCTATCAAATCTAAAATCTGATCTACATCTACTATACAAAGTTGTTTACAACAAAAATGTATGTAGGATCATTTAATTCCTGGTTTGTTTCCGATATAAGTAATTCCGGGATTAGTTATACCACAGTTTTGGTGTTATTTTATGCCATATTCAATGTGGGATAACAATCCCAAGATAGCACTTCTGGGATAAAACAAGCAAATGTCAAAAGTTCCCTGTTTCAAAGCTCTTCTTCCAAAGTGCTTAAGAAGGCTAAGGTTAAAATTAAAAATAAGTGTTTTTTCCAAATTTATCTCCAAAAACATGTTCTATATTAAACCCTGTATATCCCATTTTTAAGCCAATGAACCAAACATCTATTAGAAAGATATATATTTATCCGCTAAATAATCCCGTTACTATTTAATTTTCATAGTGTAATCCCTGGTATAACTTGTTTTGCAAACCATACTCCCCTTACAATCTAGAGTGATTCTCTATAATTCAAGCTTTTGGTGGACAGCTTCGCTAGTTCGATCAATTAGCTGAATTCTATCAGTAAATAGCATACTTCATGAGACCTCATCTTGTATTGTACTGGTTAGGTCATCATACAATTTGACAATGAGTATTTACAGAAAAACATTTTAAAAGAAAATTAGGTTGCTCTCCAAATAATATTATCTCATTCTCATGTGAAATGGAACTGATAGGTGGTAAGATTTTTCATTATTTAAGATGTAAGATATTTCAAGGTTGCAAATAGAGTTATATCCTCATTCAATTTTTAAACCTCCTTGTCTATGCTTAACAACTGGAAAGAGGAGAATAATAATTTGCTTGTGTTTTAATAATTGTCTTTTATTTTGTCCGTTCTTCAATTGACAGTGCACAAGCTCAGTCCATTGAAGAAATGCTCTTTGGAAGATTCCTTGTTGGCCTTGGAATTGGTGTTAATACAGTACTAGTTCCAATTTATGTTTCTGAGGTAATGCCTCTATTTTATAATTTCTTTATCTAAGATCTCATTCTGGAAATTTAATAAAAAGTTCTGCTTTAGCATCCATGCGAACATCTATTTTTCCTGTTCCTTTCTAGGTTGCATGGGGAGGTAAGTCTGATTGTTGTGACTAGGGGAAAGTCAGAATAAACTACTTAATATGTGGTTTGGGCTACTTTTGTCTTTCCAGATTGGAAAACTTGTGCTTGTGTTAATCTAGGATGAGATTTGCTTATATATGAGTCATACCTTAGCCTTTTCGGGGACAAGAAGAAAAAAGCAAAAAATTCTTAAGGTAAAAATTGGAACTTTAGACCTCTTCCATTAGAAACGTTAAAGATCTTGGAAGATCGCTGCAACAGACAGATGATAGTTTTTGGTTTGCAAGTTTTATGGTCACTTTCCCTTAATCTTTTTGTGGAGTGGTGGTTTTTCCCCTTCTTCTTGGTCATGAGCTACCCTTTACTAAGGAGGCAAAAGCTTTTTGAGAATGACCCTTTGATTTGGGAAGTGTTTGTGGGATATTCTTTTGCTTGATAATACATAACTATTGCTCACTCAGATATCTGTAGGGAGTCGGAGATACATTGAAGAGACATTTTATTTCTTAGACAAATCATAAATGTTTCTGTTGTAGGTTGCTCCAACGAAATATAGGGGATCCTTGGGGACGTTATGCCAAATTGGTACATGCATTGGTATTATTGCATCACTTTGTCTGGCAATTCCCTCAGAAAATGATCCCTACTGGTGAGTACTCGTAATTATCTTTTTCTACCTCACTACCTTCCACAACCAACCCCATGCTGCAGACAGTGTAAAGTACTTTGTTGGGAGAAATTTGAATCGACTATGTTGCATTGTTGCAAGAGCTCCTAAATTGCAAGTGTGATGGTACTTTGTGTCTTTACTGGAAACTAGATCCATCTTTTATGTTGAATTTAAAACTTCTTAAAAATAATTTAAACTCTTGGGGGCCAGATCTTGTTGTTGCATCGAAATAGATAAATGTTGACTAATCTGGCTATTCTTCATTGATGCATTTGATGCCTCTCAGTTTTATAATATCTATTACCTTTACATTTCAACTTCTAATCATCCTAGATTATGTTATGTGGATGACCAGAACCTTTGCTGTTGTCTAGAAATGAACTAGTTGATACTCCTCCCTCTTTCATTTTATTTTCTAATGCTTTTAGGGTTCATTTGGTCTGAGGAATAAGAAAAACTAATCTTGCTATAGAACTCTATAGCATCTGGTTTCTGGTAAAACCTATGTTGCTCGGACTCAGATGTAGGCATGGATCTAGAGGTCGGATTGACATGATCTAAATTTTAAGATTCGTGGATATGAATCCAGGTACGGATACGGGTGCGAGAATTTTACAAAAAGTAATTCAAAATTCCAAGAGTATAGCTACAAAAATATGCCTAGATTATGAGATATACAATGTGAAAGTATTTGCATGTAGTTTGTAGAGGGCATGTGATTTAAGTTTCCATTCAGGCAATTAGAGTGCTAGACTGCTTTCTTCAAGATGAACAATATTTCGATGGTGTTTGGATTGGCTTTTAAAAAGTAGCTTATAAGCTAAAAGCTAAAAGCCATAAGTTGGGAACACGAAACTTTTGGCTTATTTTTACACTTTTTTGGCCTAAAAGTGAGTGCTTAAAAACATTTTTTAACTTTCTCAAACACCACCAAACTAAAAAAGTCCTTAAAAGCCAAAAGCACTTAAAAATAAGTCGATCCAAACACCCTCTTCATCCATTCTCCTGCAATTTACACAACAAAGTAAGAAATTAAATATTAAAAACATATATAAAGTATAACAAAGATAATTAAAAGAATTTGACATAAAGCATGCAAAAACTTATCTTTTATTCAAGAGTTACACAACTCTTGATCTTACTCTACATCTTTGCCTCTTCAGTAATCAAGATACATAATATAACTTTGTAAAGTAAATGAGAGTAAAATAAGCCAACTTAAATAAAGTAAAATTTGAAATCTTACAAGTTTAAGACATCAACAGAGATACGTGTTCAAAAAGACTTACACTGAGAATCAAGTCACGTTCAAAAAGATTTATACACACTTCAAGTCATGTTCAAAAGGACATAACAGAGAGTCTGGTCATATTCAAATTAGCTTTCTTCTTGATCAATATCTTCAACTTCCTCCAAATCTTCAAATTCATCTCCAAAGACCATCGCCTCTAATTGAGGTTCATCTATCGATAGCTCAAGTAAACCATTAGAAGTCTTATCAATGTCAAAGTAATCTCCATCTAGAACAACATGAAAATGAATAGAAATATTAGAACGTTTGAAAGGGAGAAAACTTATCATACAATAAATTGTACACAGACCCAAATCCGATACTTGCTCAGACCACTTGTAAATCATTTTCTTGCGAGAGAGCAAACGTATATTATAATGTACAAATACCAAATCTTTGGCTCTTGAAGTTGTTAATTTGCTTATGATATTGTGAATCATAAAATAAGTGCTCCAATTTCTTTCACAACGACAGAGAAGAAGCCTGTTGCGTAAGCAATTTGGAGGCCAAATTTTACAAAAGTGGAGCCGAAACGCCATGATTCGCCCACTAAGAAAGAGGTTCCTCATACATCATAGCCTCACCAAAATAGTTACTTCCACCACAAAATGCTTCATTATTCCAACGAAACTTGTTTCATTTCATTTGAATTTTTAAAATATCTTTGGAAGCATTTTACCTTATTCAGAGAAATCTCACTATCTTCATTCGATGATTGCCTTCGAATTCCATTTTCACCCTTTAAGCCATGTTTCATGATAATACTTTGGAACCAAAGAATGTGCCATAAAATGCAACGGGGTATTACTTTTGTTTCATCTAGCCGCAAGAATTCGTTGACTTGTATCAAAGAAATCCGATTAATTGGTAAGGAAATCCTTCCCTCATGCTCAAAAAAAAATTTCTTCACTTTTTTGATCATTATGTTCCACTGTCATAAATAAGGTTAAACTTTGGACAATCAAAATCGACACTTTTAAGCATGGATACATTTGGTACCATATACTAAAAAGAAGTTAATTTTATCCCACCATTCATCATCCATTATAAGAGATTTAATTTCATGTGTTTTGCCTTCAATTCCCTTATCTTCCTTATAGTGCTTCCATTCAGCGTCTGTCACCATTTTCTCTGAAAACGACTTCACTTTATGAACACGAGTAGCCATCATAACATATAATAGTTTAAAACTAATCAAATGTACAGTTGCATTATATATATAGTTAAACATGGCTATAATGGATTGACGATGAATGGAAGCACTACAAGGGAGATAAGAGAATTGAAGCCAAAATACGTGAAATTAAATCTCTTATAATGGATGATGAATGGTGGGATAAAGTTGACTTCTTTTTAAAGTTTATGCAACTAATTGTATCCATGCTTAGATGTGCCGATTTTGATTGTCCAAAGTTGCACCTTATTTATGACATGTGGGACACAATGATTGAGAAAATTATTTTGACCATGAGGGGAAGGATCTCCTAATCGGTCCATCAGATTTCTTTGATACAATTCAAGAAATTCTTGTGGCTTGGTGGAACAAAAGTGATAACCCGTTGCATTTAGCAAATTCTTTAGTTCCAAAGTACTATCATGAAACGTGGCTCAAAGGCGAAAATGGTATTCGAAGAAAGTGAGATTTCTTTGAATAGGGTAAAAATGCTTCCAAAGATATTTTAAAAATTCAAATGAAATGAAACAAGTTCCTTTGGAATATGGAGCACTTTGTAGTGAAAGTAATTATTTGGGCGAGGCTATGATGTTTGGGAAACATTTTTCTTGGTGGGCAATTCATGGCGTTTCGGCTCCACTTTTGCAAAATTTGGGTTCCAAATTGCTTTTCAACAGGTTTCTTCCTCTTGTTGTGAAAGAAATCGGAGCTCTCATTTTATGATTCACAATATCATAAACAAATTAGCAACTTCAAGAGACGAAGATTTGGTACTTGTACATTATAATATACGTTTGCTCTTTCACAAGAAAGAAAAATATACAAGTGGTCCGAACAAGTATTGGAATTTGAGTATGTGTACAATTTATTGTATAAGAAGTTTTTTCCCGTTGAAACATTCTAATATTTTTATTCATTTTCATGTTGTTCTAGGTGGAGATTATTTTGATATTGTTGAGACTTCTAATGGTTTACTTGAGCTGAACCTCAATAAGTAGTGGTGGTCTTTGGAGAGAAAATTGAGGATTTGGAGTTATTGAAGAATAAAACTAACTTGGATATAACTTGACTCATTGTTTATGCGTTTTTGAACATGACTTGAAGTGTGTATAAGTCTTTTTGAACATGACTTTGTTCTATGTATAAGTCTTTTAGAGCATGTCTCTCTATTGATGTCTTAAACTTAATAAGTTTTCAAATTTTACTTTGTTTAAGTTGTGACTTATTTTATAATCTAGACATATTTTTGTAGCTCTACTCTTAGAATTTTGAACTGAATCCCCATATTCGTACCCACAAATCTTAAAATTTAGATCGTGCTAAAAAATCAGAGTGCTTCCATGCCTTAATCAACATAAAGCGTTCATTTTCTGGAGTTTCTGCTGGTAGAACCAGAACAT
The DNA here is from genome assembly GCA_031232105.1 of Capsicum rhomboideum. Lineage (NCBI taxonomy): Eukaryota > Viridiplantae > Streptophyta > Magnoliopsida > Solanales > Solanaceae > Capsicum > Capsicum rhomboideum. The sequence continues at coordinate 127,425,632 of CP124712.1, forward strand.
CCTCCTAAATGAACTTTTGCACATTTGTTTCATTAAGATTTAGACGTCTGAATCTGAATGCTCATCTGAATGTTTAAGACTGTTTGTTTTTCAACATTTGAATGTGCATAATATTTATTTGTAAACATAAAAATATACAATTCAACTAAAAAGTAATTAAATATTAAAATATATAAATTTAATAAAGTAAAATCATTATTTAATAAAAAACTAAAAAACATTTATGTTAGCTAGTGATGGTGGAGATGGTTTATAGTGGTGGTGGTAATGGTGGAGGTGGTTTGTATTATAGTTACTGGTGTGATGATGACGGTTGGCAGTGGTTGTTATGATGGTGAAGTTGCTTGATGTTGGTAGTTGCCGATGTTGATGGTGGTAGCAAAGGAATGTGGCGATAGACGATGTGTTGGTGGTTGATAGTAGGGATTGATTGCAGTGGTAGTAGTGACTGATAGTGGTGCTTGAAGTGGTGGCGGTAATGGTGGATATAGTTTTAATGATGGAGGTGGTAAGTGCGGTAGCGACTGACAGTAGTGGTTGGTGGCTGGTGATGCAAAAGAAGAAAGAAAGAATTCAAAAATTCTCGTAAGGAATATCGGAGGAAATGGCCAAGTATATATAGCCAACAAGTTGAGTTAAATGAAGAGGACAGCTCAAAAGTTGCAACCTTTCTGATGGTTGTTTACAATAAATGGCTTTAGTAGTTGTTTACAAAAAACTAACGGGAAAAATAAAACGCAACAACAGACCAGTGTAATCCCACACATGGAGTCTGAGGAGGGTGGTGTGTACATAACCCTACCTTTAACTTGTGAAGGTAGAGAGGTTTCCGATAGATCCTCGAGAAAAATAAAATAGAAGAAAAATTAAATGATTGTTACAGAAATGGGCAAAATAATATTAATATTATTTTATGTTAATATTAAACTATTTGTGAGTCCAATAATTTAATCAATCAGACCATTTGACCAATGCCGAAGCCGAGCCACGGTGCGAGGGCATGCCATCTTCCCAACTCTTTAAGCTAGAGTGGAAGTCTTTATGTATTTAAACTTAACAAATGTTTGTTTTCTTCCAATATGAGATAGTTCCTTTGAATAAGGAATCATTTCAAATATTTTTATTTTCCTCCAATTACCATTCACACCACTTTGTGGGAATACACTGGGTATGTTGTTGTTGTTGATGTACCATTCACACCACACATACAAAAAAACCAATAAGATCATCAAGGGGAATGAGTCTATGGCCGAGGACAAGTCATCATGACGGTAACTCTACCTAGAAGACTAGAGATCCCAAGATTCAGGTTCAAAGTTATGCATGACGGTTCAACTTTGTCAAATAAAATTTTGGTCCATTCTCGTGATGAGACAATGTTCTATTACATGGATAAGGCACTAAGGCTTTGTAATGGTTTCGAAGTTTGATATGGGATTAGCAAATAATGTATCTATGAGATTACACATTTAGGAATCATCTATGTAAGTGTGAATGTTAGCCGCTTCAAGGAGAATACTGTTAGGCTAATTCTCAACGCACTTATGAAATCAAGCGGTGTTCATGGCTAAAACGAATACAACAATGAGAACCAAAAGACGGTTAATGATTAATTGGGTGACATGTTGTGTAGGTATACGCCAAATCTCGACGGTTCTAAGATATCAAATTTATTGATTGACCGAGTATATCCAATATATGCTCATGCAAAAAGTTAAAAGAGAAATCTACTTATCCAGGTGCAATTAATCTTTACTTGCGAATCACATAATTTTTCATGCATGTTTTCATTGTATAGTCATTCATTCATGTGGGGGATTGTCGGTTTTTTTGTATGTATGGTGTGAATGGGAAATGGAGGGAAAGGAAAATATTTGATAAGTTTCCTTTGAAGGAACTTTGTCTCATATTGGAAGGGGAACAAACATTTGTTGGGTTTAAATACAAAGCACTTCCACTTTAGCTTAAAGAGTTGGGAAGATGGCATGCTCTCACGTCGTCGCTCGCTTAGCTTTCGTCAAATGATCTGATTGATGGATTATTTTTTTGGACCAACAAATAGTTTAATATTTTATACTAATATTTTTCTACCTGTTTTTCTAATGGTCATTTTATTTTTTCCATTAGTTTTTCATAAACAGCCGCTAAGTCATTTTTCGCAAACAACTACCAGAAAGGTTGCAACTTTTGAGTTGCACCTCTTCGTTTGAATCAAGCTGTTGGCTATAAATACTTGGCCATTTCGTCAAATTTTCCTTACGAAAATTTCTGAATTCTTTCCTTCTTCTGCATTACTTAACTGGTGTTTGAAGTGCTGCTACAGCAACAACAACAACAACATACCCAGTGTATTCCCACAAAGTGGGGTCTGGGGGGGTAAAGTGTACGCAGTCCATACCACTATCTCATACGAAGTAGCGAAGTGCTGCTATAGCAATGAAGATAAATCCGTTCTATCCTGAGAGGAAATAATCCTAAACCTCGGGGACGGTAAGGAGATAAAGTTGTTGAAGAACACACTGTGATATCAGCGGGTTCAAATTTTTTCTTCTTCTTTTCTGTTTCTATTTTACAGTCTTAGGATTATTTTCGGATATAGTAAGATAACAGTTAAAAGACTTGTTTCAATCAAGTTGAGGTGTTTGAATGAAACCCCATAGAATAGAAGGGCCAGGATGTCAAATCGATGCAAGTATGAGTCTTTATTAAGCTATTCGACCTCTTATTTTATACGGAATTGCATGTGGAGTAAAGAATACACGTATCATCAATTTAGCAATATGTCGATTATAGTATCTAAAGACAAAAATGTCGTTAAACTAGGGAATCCCTACAATAATCCATGTATTAGTACTTGTATCGTTAAAATTCACATATTGTTATTCACCTCATGAAAATTTGTTCCTTGTATGCAATCCTTACATTATAAACCAAGCATAATCAGACTGTGGACCAACTAACCCCTTAGTTTCTTGTCCTTCTAATGGTTTCTTACCAGTGGTGTGCAAGATATAATGCAACAAGCATAGAAATTCATGCTTCACATTCTATGTAGAGGAGGCAGAATCTTTAGTAGACATGCTAGGTTCATTGTAAACTTAGATGGACATAGTTGGGATGTTGTTTTCTTGTAAATATGGCTTGCACTGCCTTACTGCTATTTCTCATTTATATTAATGTGCATGTTAAAATTCATGCTTCACATGTTGGTTGCTTTGATCCAAACATTGGCAGGTGGAGGACAATGCTCTATATTGCTAGTGTTCCAGGATTTATTCTTGCTCTTGGTATGCAATTTTGCATTGAGAGCCCTCGCTGGCTATGCAAGGTAACAGTGTTTATTCATGGCATGTTTGTATTAACTTCTGTTACTATGTACTGCTGCTAATTTTGCTATGGAAGATATATGTAGGCTGGGAGACTCGATGAGGCAAAAAAAGTCATAAAAAATTTATGGGGTTCATCAGAAGTAGATAAAGCTATCAAAGAATTTGAGTCTGTCATAAAGAATGATGGGGGTGACTTGGACAGCAGTTGGCTGGAACTCCTAGAGGAACCACACTCTAGAGGTTGTATGAAGGTGGTCTGTTTGTTAATACATGATTCTTTATAAGGTTTAAGGTGATTGTCTAGATTTCATACATTAAGTTATCTTCATGTGCTAATTTTGATCCATTCAGGTGCCTAAAATCTCCATACGTTGCATACCAGTTACTTTCTTTGTTTGATTCAAGTAGATGGATTTGACTTTGATGATTGTCACTTAGCTTCTTACGGGTTGTATTCTGGGGTTTTTAGGGGAATATCATGAAAATATGCTTGACATTTAAAACTGCACATTTCCGGGATAGTATTATGAGTGTTCTGCTATAATGTATATCTGGAGCTCTGCCGGATTGCTCTTAATGTGAGTTTGCTGGCAACATTTAACAGCTGCCTCCACTTCGTAGAATTGAACACTTCTGAACATTTTTAAAGATGACTTCTGACATTTAATTGGATTATCATCTGCCCAACTTAATGAAAGTTGTAATGTTCTTTGCTTGTTTTCCAAGACTACCCATTACAAATTTTAGGTTACTCTATTACATGTTTGGCTGGAGCCCAAGGTTAATATCTTCCGTTGTTAAGTTTTCCTTTATGGCGTGCTGTATACTCACACATGTTGGTGTTGAATGTACCATAATCTGCTGAGTGCTGATGATGTACGAGCATGCACATAAAAATGTCAATTCTCCAAATTAGGCTTCAACTTTGTTCTTTTCCTGCAGTTGCTACCATTGGAGGCACCTTGTTTGTACTTCAACAGTTGGCTGGTATAAATGGAGTTCTCTACTTTTCATCCTTGACTTTCAAAGATGTTGGAATCTCAACCAGCGCTTTAGCAAGTTTATATGTGGGACTGACCAACTTTGCAGGTATGTAATAGGCCAAAGGACTTGAGACACACTTTGCATCACCTGCTTAAGTTCACATCATTCCAAGATGATGTTTAGTTGTCACTATGTGTTTCTTGCAGGTGCATTATGTGCTTTATACTTGATGGATAAGCAGGGGAGGCAGAGGCTTCTAACTGGAAGCTATGCTGGAATGGTGAGTAAAAAAGGGTTTTTCTCTCCTAAAGTAATAGTTTAACATAAATTGCTCATTGCAATTGTTGTATCTCTTAGACCTATTTGCATCAAGTGTTTTTAATAGTTTAAGGGACTTGGAATTTATCTTGCTTGTCCTCATGTTTTGAGCCACTAGGTATGGTGGGATATCTTGCATGTTAAGGATTATAGACATCAAGCTTGTGATGCATGGGGAAATAGCTAGGGGACCGAAAGATAATCTCCCTAAAGGGGCATGTTTCTGGTTCCCAATTTCTTATCCTCACCCCCTTCTGGCACAATAACAGAGAGGGAAAAATAAAAAGAGAACGTTTTGTGTTCATTTTTCAGAATAGTCAACTCACTTCCATTGGATCTGTCGTTTGCAGGCTTTGTCAATGTTTCTGATTGTCTATGCTATCAGCATTCCAATGGACGGTGAAATAAGTAACAACTTATCAATACTGGGAACAATCTTGTATGCATCCATACGAAAAATGCTCAGAAAATACTATTTGAATTTCCCTGTGCTCTCTTTAACATTTCTCTCTGGTATAGGTATATATTTACCTTTGCTGTTGGAGCTGGGCCAGTAACTGGTCTTATTATACCAGAGCTCAGTAGCAGTAGAACACGGGGGAAGATAATGGGCTTTAGTTTCTGCGTTCATTGGGTATGTATCAAGATCATGTTTTGTCATTTCAATACTTCAGACCAATTAGCTGCAATGTATTGAGTACTTAGATCGTGTGATTGAAACATGTTTCTATTGATCTGGACTTGTTGATGGTGAATGAACAGGTTTTCAACTTCTTGGTGGGTCTGTTTTTTCTGGAACTCGTTGAGAAATTTGGTGTTGCCCCAGTTTATGGAAGCTTCGGTGCTGTTTCGTTGTTGGCAGCAGCCTTTGCTTACTTTTTTATAGTTGAGACTAAAGGACGATCTCTTGAAGAGATTGAAATGTCACTAAATCCCAAATTTCAGGGCAAAAGTAATTCAGAATAATCTGATCTGATTCTGAAGAAAGATTGGAGATTGTGGAGAAACTGCAGCAGCTTGTGGAACGAGAAAGTCGAGCAACATTGTGCATGACACACTATTCTGTGTGCCATTTTATTTCGTTTTATACTAGTAATAGTCAAAGCAATATTGTAAATGATATTATCATATCACTCTTATATTATGCTTGTTCTGCAGACTAAAAGGGTCTTTGTTATTGATGTGCCAGGTTTAGTGTCACTTCCACTATTGTTAGCTTCCCTGTAAATTGAGTGCACCATTTTCAGCTTCAAAGAAAAGATTATATTTTTCCTGGAAACCCTGTGTACGTCACAGTTTAATACTTGTATTTTTTTGGCAACCATTGGGCACTCGGCCCAACGTTAGTTGGATCACTTAGCCACGCCTTATAATTAGAAAAAAGAGCACCGTGAATTTGGACTACTTCAGCATTTCTTGAAGGGATAAATTCTGTAAGAATGGAAAATGAAGGCAACTTTACTGGATGAAATGATGCAATCTTTTCCATTTATTTTCTTGTGTTGGAGTAATTCACTACTGGAAATTTTCACACTCCAAGCAAAATCCGTCTTTCTCGGTTAACAATGTTAAGAAAAAAGGAAAAGACTCGGAGCTATTTTTGAGACTTTAGTTTGTATTAGTTGAATTTTATTATGAAACTTTCACTAATGCTTTTGCAGTCAAGTTTCCACTGTATACCATATATCTAAAAGCTCGATTTCTGTGGTCTCAACATACTACTATTTGTTTTGAAACCCCAGGAAAATCCACAACATCTATCCTTTGGATGATTTTGCTTCTTAGCCGGAGGTGGCTTGGAAGCTCCTTCTTTGATTTGGAATGGGACGTATCTTGGCCTAGATGGCCTTGGTTGCGGTGCCCTTGTTTGAGCATATGTGACCGACTCCATAGCCTGCTCGGTGGCTTCAGTATCCACCCTATTTTCATGTCTTCACTTTGATCGTACTTCTTTATTAGTTTTTCCAGAGGCTTCTTTCTAGCTCAGTAGCTTTTTGGGCAGTGAGCACTTTGTGGTAACCTGCTCACTGTATAATAACTCACAAACTACACAGAAGATGTAAACCGCACTAGGCAAGCTCCATGCGACGAGCTCATGGCTGAGCGACAGACAGAAGCTGGATTCGATCCCAAGTCTCCTACATGGGGAGACCCACCTCCCAACCACCCAACCATGCCCTTGCGGGCATATACTATTAGGACCACTAAAATTAAAGTTTTTTAAAGGATTTTGCTGAGATTTCTGTTAGGTTGTGGGGTCAATAATATCTCCCTCAATAAGATGAGTTGATTTGCTTTCAGATTTGCTTTCTTCATTTATCGTCCTTGTTTAACTTTTTTGTGTCTTCTCCTTGATACTCTTATTTGGTTGAATACAGAATTTTGTACCTTCTTGTTTCTTATGACTATACTTGGCAGTACATCTTTACAGAAATTTGGTAGTCCTTAACTGAACTATCTCATCCAATGTATTTCACCCAAAGAAAACCCAAAAAAGAATATTAGTAGGATGTAAATAAAGACATTGCATCTCTATATTCCATTGAATTTAATTCGAAGGTGGAGCTTTATATAGGTCAATACGTACCATGTGCATTACCTGAGAAAGAAATTTTATGTCATAAACTTAGCAATTCTTTTATGAAAGTGAGCGATATTTTTCGTTTATGTTGCAACACATTGAAATTACATACCCCTCAGTATTTATATATGACAATAATTCAGTCAAGATCTCATCGTTAGTTGAGGAAGAGTCCGACTAAATAGAATTAGGATGTTACATGAGCGACCTCGCCTAACAAAAAACGTAACCTCTCTTTTTGGCTGTAATCTGGTCTGTATGGTATCTTGTTTCTGTTTACTCTTAAAACGGTACAATTGAATTTGTATGCGAGGTGTATGAACAGTGTGAATTGAAAATCTCTACTCAATCACGATAACTTCAGTTGTGTAAGGCCGGCGACACTCTCGACCTCTCCATCAGTTTCGTTGAACGCTTCGAACAGAAGACTCTTGTCACATGTCACTGCATCATTCGTCCACCTATCCGTTCCAGTTTTCACCCATGCCGTTTCACGTCTCAACATAAAGTTGAGAGTTTTGGAATCAATATCAATAGAGGTTAAATTCTATTTTGAGAAATTTGGTAGTAGTATGTTGGCAGTGGAGGGTGCAGTGTCCTTTGCAGATTCATTAACAAATGAATTGCGACAACGTAACTGGGGGAGGAATGAAAAAGTACAAAATTATGTCACACTACCTGTGACTGAGAGAATGTGACAAATAGACTTTATTCCATACTCACAAATAGGAATTATGGGTGTATATAATTCGGGGGGTTGGTTCAAAATTTTCAATTATCAAATCAAATCAATTTAATTGTATCAAATTTTTAAATTTATAAATTATACCAAACAAACAAAAATCGAGTTACTCAATCTCAGTTTTTCTTGGGTTTTTTTTTTCTCCAAGATAAAGTCTTCTTAGCCCAAAACATATAAAATTTCTTTGCTTATCCTTCTAGAATCTTTAAAAGTGGGAATCCTTTTGAAGGAATTTATTTTTCTTTTTCTTCCCTTTTTTATCTTCCTTTTCACACTATCCATTCTTTTATCTTAAAAATTGAAGTCTTTTTTTTTTTCTTTCTAATTTATTACGTCTAAATGATGTAGAACGTCACAGTTTGTCTTGCAGAATAATTCATCCATACAAATTTCGTACATACAATTGTCCCCTTTTTTAGCAAATTGATATGATATTGAACCAATTACTAACAATTATGGACTACTTTATCATTTTTTCCAGTGAAAGCCTACTCATTTGTGTTTGAGAGGTACAACACATGGTCTGGAACTTTTGAATCACTTGATTTTGTTGGATTTTATCTGGTCTAGAAAAAGAATTATTGATGGAGGTGGGTAGTTTATCTGGGGTCAATAGATCCATTAAAGAATAAAATGTTCTTTAATATTGAGAGATTTTTCGTTTTCAAGACTTGAACGAGAGAAACTATATAGTTAATTACTCTCTATCATTATAGCTTAAATTCCTTCCCGATTGGGTTGTCACTCCGTTAAATCGATCTTGTTGTCTCCTTAGAGCTCTTGATCAACGGAAGATCAAAGCGTAAGAGGAATTAATTAATTTAACTTGCTTACCAATGGAGAAACGTGTAAACGAGCATTATTACATTGAATTATCACTGTTCCATTGAGCTGGAACATGAGAGAAACTCAAAGAAGCTTGAGAGAATAAGAAAGAAGATATTATTGATCATTGAAAACTGAACTATTACACTTGATCTAGTCTATTTATAGATGCCAATGATAACCGACTCTCACACACTAACTATCACTGATGAACCTCAAAATATCTGCAGCACTACTAACTAACTAGCCAGCTGGCAGATTCCTCTAACTAACTATACAGCTGGCATCTAACTAATTAACTAACACCTACACTATCTTCAACACCCTCCCTCAAGCTAGGAGGTATAAAATGTCTTTAAGACCTAGCTTGGACATCAAATATGCATGCTGAGGAGCATGTAAACCTTTAGTAAGGATATTTGCAGGTTGCTCTGCTGAAGTTAAGTTTAATGTGTGTATTAGTCCAAGTTGTATTTTTTCTCGAATGAAGTGACAATCAATGTTTATGTGTTTTGTACCCTCATGAAACACTGAATTAACTGCTATTTGAATAGCAGACTTGCTGTCACATGAAACATTTACTGGTAGCTGAACAAATACTCCCAATTACTTGAACAATCCAATAAGCCGATTTTGATTTTTAAAAAAAATCCAATAAGCCAAACTACTTCAGCCACTATAGAAGTCAAACTTCTATATTCTGCTTCAGCTGAGCTCCTAGATATTGTAGGTTGCCTCTTTGATCTCCAGGATATAAGTGATTTCCCAAGCTTGACTGTATAACCACTTACTGACCTTCTAATTGTGGGACATGATGCCCAATCTGCATCACAGTAGGCCTGCAATTCTGTTGAGTGTGTAGAAGACGTAAGAACTCCCATTCCTGGTGCTTGTTTGATATATCTCATAACTCTAGTTACTGCCTCCATGTGAGAATGCTTGGGTGCATGCATAAACTGGCTGAGATTTTGAGCAACAAAAGAAATGTCTGGCCTTGTCACTGTTAGATACAACAACCTTCCAACTAATCTCTGATAAGGACAAGGATCTTCTAATAAAACATCTTGTGGCATTTGAAAATACTGATCAAACTCAGCTGAAGTTAACTTTTGGTTCACTTCTACTGGTGCAACCACTGGTTTTGTACCACTAAATCCTAAATCTGAAACAAGTTCAAGTGCATACTTCGTTTGATGCATCAATATACCCTCTCTGCTTCTAGCAAATTCAATTCTAAGAAAATATCTAAGCTCACCTAGATCCTTAATCTTGAAATTAGTCTGCAATATACTCTTTGCTTTTTGTATGAGCTCTAAGTCATCTCCTGTGATCAACAAATCATCAACATAGATTAGGACAAACACTTTCTTTTCATCTGAGTGTTTGACAAACAGTGAATAGTCTAAATAACTGTGAACAAAACCCGATTATATCAATGCTGTTGTCAATTTGATATTTCATTGACTAGAAGCTTGTTTGAGTCTATACAAGGACTTCAATAGCTTACACACCTTTATCTATCCTTGTGCTGTTGTAACATTAAATTCTTGAGGCAGCTCCATATATTCTTTTTCCTCTAAATATCCTGGAATAAATGCATTGTACACATCCATTTAATGGATGTACCAATGTTGAGCTGCAACTACTACAATGACTGACCTCACTGTCACCATTTTTACCACATATGAAAAGGTTTCTTGGTAATCCAAGCCTTCTTTCTAACTATAACCTTTTGCAACCAGTCTTGCTTTATGTCTTTCAATGCTCCTATCTGCTTTATATTTGATCTTGTAAACCCATCTACACCCTATGGGTTTCTTGCCTTTAGGCAATGACACTATCTCCCAAGTTTTGTTGTCTTCAAGAGCAATAATTTCTGCCTTCATTGCCTCTATCCACTGTGGTACCTTTGCTGCTTCTGTGTAATTCTGTGGCTCAATAGCTGCTGAAAAATTATATATGAATTGCTGATAAAACACAGAAAATCCTGTATAGTTCACTGCATTGTTTATTGGATATGAACATCCCCATTTCTCACCCCTTTTAGTACTTGGTACCATAAAATCTTTATGCCAAATAGGGGGCTTAACAGACCTATGTGATCTTTTACTGAGTGGAGGTGGTGAAACAAGTTATGGTGAGGTCTCAGTATTGACACCAACATCACTTCCAGTGTTTTCATCATTAGCAACAGTATCAAGAACTGGTATATCCTCTGAATCATACCGAGAATCATAGTCTCCCATCATCATTGTGTAATCAGTAGTCTTGCATTTTGTATCTGAACTATCCAAACCATATTGAAAAGGAAAAAACTGATTCGTTAAATTGAACGTATCTACTGATAAATAACTTCTTATGCTCCAAATCTAGTAGCCTGTAGCCCTTTTGACAAGTTCCATATCCCATCATCACAACTTTAATAGCCTTGGACCAAACTTATCCTGTTTAACCAATTACTCTCATATGCTTCAAGTTAGGTTGTTTATGATAGAATAAATCATATGGAGTTCTATTTTTTAGCACCATAGAGGGAATCCTGTTAATAAGATAGACAACAACTTCAACATAAATGCCCCAAAATCTATTAGGCAAACTACCCGGGAACTTAATGGCTCTAGCAATCTCTAATATGTGTCTATGTTTTGTTTCTACTACTCCATTTTGTTGGGGACTATAAGGACAAGAACTCTGATGAATGATACCAAAAGATTGAAAAAGAGTTGCACAATGCCGATTAATGAACTTAGAACTATTATCTGATCTAAAAACTTGAACTCTTTTATTGAACTGATTCTGAATCATAGTAATGAAGTTCTAAGTAGGAACACAACATCAGACTTGACCCTCATCAGAAATACCCATGTCCATCTAGAATGATCATCAACTATAGTAAAGAAGTACTGCGTGCTATCACATGTAACAGTTTTATATAGACCCCATACATCCATATGTAACAACTGAAACAAACTACAACTCTTATTGTTACTTATTGGAAAAGGAACTCTTGTTTGTCTAGCTAATGGACATAGATCACACTTATCTATATTGAAGCAAGAGCTATACTGAAAAACTGGAAATCTTCTGAGAATTTCCATAGAAACATGTCCCATCCTCCTGTGCCATGTCACTGCATCAACTTCCTTCTGTGCTATCAAGGATTTCTTCTGCATAGTCACTCATTTATTCTTATGAGAATACATTACGTACAAGCCATCTAGTTCCTTACCAATCTCCCTCACCTTCCCAGAGGAGAGATCCTGAAATAAGTAGAAATCAGGAAAGAACATTGCACAACATTATAACTCTTTTGTTAGCTTAGAGATAGACAAAAGATTGAATTTGAATGCTGGCACACACAACACATTCTTAATAATGTCACCTACTGACAATTAACAACTTCCTATGTAGGAAATATTTGTTGAATCACCATTTGGCAACTACACCTTTCCTGTATCATCTACTGAATTCCCAGTATGCAACATGGATGCATCACCTATCATGTGGTTAGTTGCTCTTAGGGGTGGCAATTTCAGCCCATATTAGTGAAAGGAGTCCATTTAACCCACATTCAATTAATTGAATCACTCATATTTTAAATGGATAAATATGAGTTTCAACCTATTTTAAAAGCTCATATAAATATGGATAAAGTGGGTAAAATATGGGTGTCCATATAAACCCATAGATCACCCACTTATGCTCAAAATCTCTAATTGCACATTTTTTTTATTTAAAAAAAAAAAAAAAAAAAAGAGAAAATTAAGGGGGTGTCAGTGAGGTGGGCTAAGCGTGGGAGGGGGAGGGGGCAGAATAAAATTTTAATTTTATTTTTGAGAAAAAAGATATTTATTTATTTTTTAAAAAAATTAGGGGGGGGAGGGGGTCTCGGGTACCAAGTCGACATCAGGTCTCGGGTTTGGAGTCGAGATCGGGGTTCGAGTCGGGTTCTGAGTTGGGATTGGATCTCGAGTCCCAAGTCTGGGTTGGATCTTGGGTCCCGAGTAGTGGTTGGGTCTCGGGTCCTGAGTCGAGGTCAGGTCAGGGGTCTGGAGTCGGGTTTGGGTCTCGGGTCCTAGGTCGGGATCGAGTCTAAGGTTTGAGTCTCGGGTCTTGGCTCCCGGGTTGGGGTCAGTTCTCGAGTCCCCAGTCGAGATCGGATCTCTGGTGTCGAGTCGAGGTTGGGTCTCGGGTTGGGGTCGAGTCTCGGGTCTTAGGTCCCGAGTTTTGATCGGGTCTTAGATTCAGAGTCGGGGTCGGGTCTCGGGTCTTAGGTCCCGAGTTTTGATCGGGTCTTAGATTCAGAGTCGGGGTCGGGTCTCGGGTCTTAGGTCCCGAGTTGTGATCGGGTCTTAGGTTCGGAGTCGTGGTTGGGTCTCGGGTCCCCAGTCGAGGTTAGGTATCGGGTCTCGAGTCAGTGTCGAGTCTTGAGTCCCCAATCAATTTTGGATCTCGAGTCAAGGTCAGGTCTTGGGTCCTGAGTTGAGGTCAGGTCTCGATTTTGAAATCGGGGTCGGCTCTCGAGCATTGGGTCTCGAGTTCAAAGTGTCGGGACCGATTTCAGATCTCGAGTCAGGGTAGGGTCTCGGGTCCGGAGTAGGGGTTAGATCTCGGGTCTCGGATTGGGGTTAAGAATTTTTTTAAAAAAAAATAATTGGGGAGAGGGAGGGGTAGAGGGTGGGGTGGGGGTGAGAATTTTTTTAAAAAAAAATTATTCTTTTAAAAAAAATTATATATTTTTTGGGGGGTGGGTGGGGAGAAGGGTCGGATTAAGGGGGTGTGGGGTAAAAAAATCAAGTTGATATGCATATAGTTCTAATAGTTTTTTACTTTAGGAGTTAAAGTGGGTGAAAACTATTTTTACCCAATCCATATTTGACCAAATCCATATTTATCCATATAATATATGGGTGGATTGCAATCCAATCCAACCAAATCCAATCCAATCCACCCATTTGCCACCCCTAGTTGCTCCAGTGTCTATAATACACTCAACATTACCATTATTGTGAGTCTATGACAACATAGTTAGAGGTGCCTGCTTTATTACAACCTACATCACCAGTAGAACATTTGTTCAACATATGCACAAGTTGATTGTATTGCTCCTGAGTAAAAACTGGAACTAATCCATTATAATCTTCTTGTCTCCCATGATTATATCCGAAATTTTTCCCTGGATGTGTGACAATGTTGTATTTCTTTTTTCCTTTAAAATTCTCAGGGTAACCAATCAACTTGTAGCAAATTTCTTTGAGATGTCCTTTCTGCAGACAATGCTCACACCTCATCAACTTGTAGCAATCGGCTCTAGTTTTCCCTTTATATTGAAGAAATCACAAAGCTTTCTTTGATAACGATGACCTGAATTAGAGCTAGAAGCTTATCCTATCCCATGACCTCTATTGGAATATAAAGTTGTAACATCACCATGTCCTCTGTTCGAATATAGAGCAGGTGCATCAATTTTGGAGGTAAAGAAAACTGAAGAATCCTTCTTCCCCTGGACAACATGGTTACTTCCTCCAAATATTTTTTGACTTTCATCCTGTATAATCATAGCATATGCTTGATTTACACTAGGCTCGGGGCTCATCATAAAAATTTGTGACCTAGCTTGAGCATAACCATCATTCAATTCAGCTAAAAATTGAAAAAGCTTTTATTTCTCTAAGTGTTCAATTGAGGTTTCACAATCACAAGTGGGAATAAGAAATAAAAAGCTAAGTTCATCCCAAAGGTCTTTCAATTTCGAGTAATAAACTGATACAGACGACACACCTTGTACCGCAGTTGCTATCTCTTTATGTAAATGATAAGCTCGGGAATTGCTTACCTTATCGAACCTTTCCTTTAAATCATTCCACACCAGGAGAGCATCAAATTGAAAAAGAATACCACTGAGGAAATTAGACTGTACACTACTCATTAACCATGAAACTACTATAGCATTGCACCTGTCCCATCTTCTCTGTAAATCGCCCTTATAGTCGCTCCTTTTGGCTGAACCATTGATGAATCCTAGCTTGTTCCTCCCAAGGAATGCCAATTTCATCGCACAACTCCATAACACATAATTCTCCATTCCTTTCAATTGAATTTCGATCGAAAAAGAACCATGCGCATCAGAAGCATGTAAATACAGTGGATGATTGTAGTCAACAGTAGTCCCAATGAATACGAAATAGCTCGCAAAACACACAAAACTCGATGAATCTCTCGATCAAAAATCCCTAGATTCACGATGCTAGCTCTGATACCATGTAAACGAGCACTATTACATTGAATTATCACTGTTCCATTGAGTTGCAACATGAGAGAAACTTGAGAGAATAAGAAGAAAGAAGAAAGAAGATATTCTTGATCATTGAAAACTAAAATATCACACTTGATCTAGTCTATTTATAGATGCCAATGATAACCGACTCTCACACACTAGCTATCACTGACGAACCTCAAAATATCTACAGCACTGCTAACTAACTAGCTAGCTGGCAGATTCCTCTAACTAACTGTACAACTGACATCTAACTAACTAACTAACACCTACACTATCTTCAACAAAACGAAGGGCTGAAGAATTGAACGTGTAAGTATATGTTGCATTGTTAATTAAACTCCAATTTGAAAGAAAATTTTGATTTTTTGGCTGAACATCACATACTTATATTTTTATCTTGGAAAAGGTAAAGAGAATAGAAAAGAACTTCGCTCGGATATTACTCTATAAAAGGTCCAGTATCAGATATTACATAATCTAAGGAGCAGGAAGAGTTAAATGGTTAAAACATAATTGGTAAAAATATTGAAAGATTTGGAGTAGGATTAGTCATAACTCAAAAGTGTTGAACTCCACTCAGATACTATTAGTATTTTACTTGGGGTGGGGGCTACCTTGGAAAGCAATCTCTTGGTTGATGGTGTATGGAAGGTAGTAAGGTTAGACAAGTTATTCCAAATTCCTTATTCTTGGGGTTAGTATTTTAATCATTTGCTAATTCTGTGGTCCATAATTCTGTATTTTTCTATTTTAAATTAGCTATTGTTTGATTAAAAGGATAAGAAATTATTAAAACTCGGGATTAAATGTATGATTGTTTTATTTGATTTTTGGTAGAATTTTTAATTTCAAAATTATTTTATTTCATCTTGATATCATTTCTATATCATATTCTATGGGGGATAACAACTAATTTAGAAAAAACAACAAAATGACATATTTTTTTCCTTCTTCAAGCAAATTTCCCAATATTTTTTAGAAAAGTTAAGGTCAAAATTAAAAATAAAAATTTATTTAAAATTTTCTACAGTAATTAAAACAAACGCTAACTTTATATTATTCCCCCTATATCTCCTTTTCCCCCTAGAAAACTAAACATCTTCCAATAAATATATATATATATATACTGAATAATCGCATTGTTATTTGATTCCTGTATTGAAATAAAACATCCCTATGTCTTCTTTTTTTTTTTTTCTTTTTTGCTAATGACACATTTTAGGCCTTTTTATTTTGATTATGTAACCTTACTTTTGATTTATTATATAAAACAACTAATTGAAATTACTCATTTTTATTAAAGCGCACACTGTAGTCTGTATGTTTAAGAAAAAAAAAATATGACGTGTTTATGAGTGTAAACATCTGTATGCATTTAACATTAATTTCCTATTTCTTTTAATAAAATTTGTATCTTTAAAGACATGAACATATAAATTACTTTTTTACGGAAGGATTTGTTTCAGCAGAGAAACTCTTATCGTTCCCATTGATCATTGTTTATGGAGCACTCGGTCGCCATCTAAAATATTACTTATATTGAATAGATAAAATTGACATATTAAAATGGAAAAGAGAGTATCTCTAATAAAAAAAAACAAAATTATTTAATAGGTCAATTCCAATCCCTAAAAAAGTTTAGGAGGCTTGGAGCCGAAAGCTAACAGCCATATTTCTTGACTTTTTGGTATTAATAATTGACTATCATATGCTATTAATTTTTGTATTGTAATTCTCAAGTATTACAGAATCTGTCTTAAAGCTGGCTTTTCTTCACAAAAAGCAAATAAAACAGCATCTTTTCATTTTTTGTCACCAAAATAACTCTATTCTTGTTTCTACTTGTTCAGAAAAAAATTTCCTTCCGTAAATCACTTCACCTCATTTATAGACTATAGTATAACCTTTTATTTTCTTATTCAAGCAAATATGATGCCGAATCATTAAAAAAAAATAAAATCTAGTGCATTAAAACTCCTGCTTTGTGCAGAGTTCAGAGAATGACTGAATCACACAGGTTTATTGAACACTTACCTTAGCATTTTTGAAAGAAATTGTTTCCACGGCTTGACCCAATGACATCCTGGTTACATAATAACAACTTTAAGCAAATATGATGTTGAATCATTGCATACTTAAATAATGAAGCCATTGAGGCAAAGTTTGAAAGTATATATTACCATATAAATATGATCTAACATATATACTCGGAAAAGAGGTCAAATGCCCTTTAACTATCGAAAATAAAATAATTTTGCCCTTCGTTTGAATTTAATCCTAAGTATGTCGTTATCATTAGTGGATTGACTCATATTTACCCTTCAATTTTGAGAAATAGAATAATTTTGCTCTAGTTTGTATGTGGTCCCAACATAATTGAATTGTACTTGTTTATTCTTCGTGCTTCACTATATTAGTTGCTTAATTGGTACATATTTCTTATTTAATGCCAATATCTCTTGTTCCCTTTCCTTTCTCCCGTTATTGTTCTTGATATACTACACAAGTTTAAGGTAATATTAATACTATTATCTTTTTAACAACGATCGCCACTGCTCTATCGTGGCGTGGGCAGTTTATAATATTTATTGGGTGCATATTATTGGTGTACTCATATTACACTTCTGCACATTTTGTGCGATTTCGGACTCAAATGTATTTCCAATTCCTAGTTTGCTCATGACAAGCATGAAGCATATATAATCCTTACTGTATTTTGGAGTTTACGTTTTTGCTTGGTAATCGACTTATGGCTTTATGGCTTTATTTATGATAATATTACTATTATTAGACTTCAATGATTTGTTACTATTGCTTAATTGAACTGCTAATTAAACGTCTTGGGTCGCCCTATTTGGAATAGTTGGGTGCCATCACGTCTAAAATAAGTCATGACATTAGTGTGGCTATTTATGAACCATCTCACTGAAACTAAAATTAAAAGAAATTAAATTATTTTTGAACAAGAAAAAATGATACAGTATTTTTTTTTTTTTTTGATATGGTAAAAGAGAAACTATGTCTTTTAAATTGAAACGGG
The DNA here is from genome assembly GCA_031232105.1 of Capsicum rhomboideum. Classification (NCBI taxonomy): domain Eukaryota; kingdom Viridiplantae; phylum Streptophyta; class Magnoliopsida; order Solanales; family Solanaceae; genus Capsicum; species Capsicum rhomboideum. The sequence goes on from CP124712.1 coordinate 127,443,731, forward strand.
TGATATACTACTTATTTCAGAAACATTATTTATATTAAAATTTAAAAATAGGCATTCAAGGGGGAAATAGTGTAGGTACTATAGGATAGGACATTCAAGAGTAGGGAGTACAAATGTACAATGATGACAAGGAGCAAACACTGCAGCAGTATAGTACTCTGATCTGGGGTAAAGTAGGTTTCATTAAATCTCCAACAACTACAAACTGAAATTTGCAGTAAATTAGAGGATCAATTAACATCAATGTCTCTTCATCTTTTATTACCCTTTAGGCCTTTACCTACCTCTAGAGGTGTTCATGGTTTGAGTAAAAACCGACTCAAACCAATCCGTAAACACCCCTGGCTACCTCTCAATACACTCTTTTTAACCTTCTCATACATTCTTGATTCCTCTAAACACACAAAAAAAGTGCTTCCCTCTTTTGAATTTTTTTTGCATTGAGCTTTCATTAAAAAAAAGCAGCACAACTTTCTAATGGCTTTTTTTGGTAATTGACCAAAATGAAATGTATACAAGTTCATAGTATAAAAAAGTTGTTAGGGAAAATAATTTGTTAGAATGATACTCCCTCCGTTTCAAAAAGAATGACCTACTTTCCTTTTTAGTCCGTTTCAAAAAGAATGACCTCTTTCCTTTTTTGGAAACACTTTAATTTCAACTTTCCACGTGGCATATTTAACACCACAAGATTCAAGGGTATTTTAGTACATTTGTCATAACTTGATTTTTTTTTTTTTTAGATAATCTTTTTGGACATTTATGTTGGGTATATATTAAAGTTAGCACTAGCTTATATCAATAGTATAATGATGGAGATGAGACATTGAGTGGTACTTTCATGAGTTTTATGTGTTAAAAATTGATAGAAGAAAATATTTATATATTTTTTGTTTTCCCCTCCGATGTTCGGTACTCATACATGCAACCTACAACTAATATTCAATAAGTTGGTTGAGTAGGCAAAAAGAAATAATTAGCACCAATAGTTAAGATAATTATAAAGGATATAACTTATTATATCCAAGAATGAAGTCATTTTCTACTCACATAGTACTAGATTACACAAGTTGAAAGACATAGTTTAATATTTAAATTATGTGTAAACAACTTGTTATCCAATTCGATACACCAAAACCAAAAAGTGTGATTGATGATTATCCATTTTCTCAAATATGATGACCAGCAATTAGCAAAAGCATATAAAGCTACCTTAATTAATTCTAGTATAGATTTATATCATTATAACTCTTCCTTGTGTTCCACTAGCCCACCTTTTTTGTATTCTTCTACTGTATCGTTTGCCTCCTTTGTTTCCCACCAAAAAAAAAAAGAGTAAAAAAAATATTGTCCTTCAGTCCAACAATATTATCAATCCCCTAAATAATTTATTTTCACTTACATGTGTACTTGAGGACATGTGTTGAGGTTGGCAATGCTCGAGAGGAGGTTATGAGCCTAATCCCCTATTAAAGTTCATCCCCTAATTAAAGTTCATTTAATTTTATTCCTCTAAAATGTATAGAAAGATATAAATGGAAATGGATTTGAGCCTTCAAAACACTGATCAATGAGTTATATGCAAGACATATAGCGTACATTTTTTCATCTAAAAATCAACATATAGGATGTGCTCGGTATGGAGGAAAAACATTTTCTAGGAAAATACGTTGTTTCTTATTTATTTTCTTGTATTCGTTACGCAAGTAGAGAAAATGTTTTCTAAAAACATTTGTATATATTTAATATAAAACAATGAGAACGAATAGGATAAGGGGGTGGGGTAAGAAAAGAAATTTGATTTTTTTTTTTTAAAAAAACAAATTTTAATTAATTTTTTTTTTGGGCTTAGTAGGGTGGGGGTGAGGGGGTAGCTAGGGGTGGGGGGTCGGCGTAGGTGATGGGGGTGGGCTAAGAAAAAAATTTGAAATTTTTTTAAAAGAAAAATTAAAAAAGTTTCAATTTTTTTTTTGGGGAGGGCTTGTAGGGGTGGGATCAGGGTGGGGGTGGGGGGAGGGTAAGTAAAGAAATTTGATGTTTTCTAAAAACAAATTTTAAATTTTTTTTAAGGGGGGGAGCTGGGAGGGGTGGGGGTAGGGAGTAGGGAGTAGAGTAAAAAATATTTTTTTTAAAAAAACAAAATTAAAAAATTTAAATAAAAAATTATTTTGGGCGGGGGGGGGGGTAGGATTAGGGTAAATTTTTTTTGAAATTAAAAAAAAAATTATTTGGGAGGGGGAGCTGGTAGGGGAGGGGGAGTGTTAGGGTAAGAATTTTTTTTCAAATTTAAAAAATTATTTGGGTGGGTGGGTGGGCTGATAGGGGGTAGGGTAAGAAATTTTTTAAAAAACAAAATTAAAAAATAAAAATAAATTATTTGGGGGGAGGGGGTGGCTGGTAGAGGCGGGGGTAGGGGGTAGGATCAGAATTTTTTTTGAAATTTTTTTAAAAAACAAAATTAAATTTTTTTTGGGGGGGGGGGGTGGAGGGGCTGGTAGGGGGTCGGGGTATGGGGGGGGGGTAAAATTTGAAATTCTTTTTAAATAAATTTTTGGAGAGGGGTTGTAGGGAGTGGGGGTGGGGGGCGGGTAAATTTTTTTTATTTTGGGGTGGGGTGGGTGATTTTGCGAGTGAAATGAACTTTACAACTTGTTTTCCCTACTTTGATTAAGAAAGTCATTTTCATTAGTTTGAAGGAACTTATTTTCTTATGGAAATATTTTCCAAAACTTTTAGCCAAACGATAATGAGAAAATAGGAAAATATTTTCCTTCATACCGAACACTCTCATAGTTTCGTTTCTTTATGCTTTTCAAGAGTTGGGCTATTTATTATTGACATATTTAAAAAGGATTGACCAAAAACACACAAATCGTGTGACCTAATTACCAAAAATGCATAGCGTAAGGATTATAGTCTAATGATATCGATTTAAGTAATTCATATAATATGTGTGCACTCAATTCTTATCATCTCCATTTCAGTCTTCCCCTATGTAATATTAAAAAAAAATAATTACAAAAAGAAGTTTTTAAAAGTGCACGTTTCAAAAAAAGAAATGCATGACAACAAAAAAAAAAGTAGATAAAAATGATGCAAATTACTCTTTATTTTTCGTTTCAAAAGGATAATACATTTAATATTTTTGGTCAATATTGATTCTTTTTTAATCTTGGAAAACAAAATGAAATAGCATTTATTTTATCTTATTTTATATAACAATATTTGATAGAAAACAAATTTAAAAAATGAACGGAAGCTTTTAACATATAAACTAAATGTAAATAACATACATAAAGTACATCTAGCATTTAATAGTTTTCAATATATCATGCCACTATCATAAATGGAAAAATAGTGTCACATGAAATAAATACAAATTTTCGTACAGAGAGAGTAATATGATGGGAGCTAACATACTTTAAGCTGGCACTTAGAATGGTCCAAGTAAAATTACATACGTACTACTTAAAATTAGTACAAAACTATTCGATACTGATGATAAATAATTGTAAAATTAATTAAAATGTGTACAAGTTAATCCTGACATTATGTACTAACGGATTCAACAAGAGTAACCAAACTAAGTAGGCGTTTGGCCATGAAAATTAAAAATTTTGGAGTTGGAGTTGATGTTGGAGTGGAAGTTGGAGTTGGAGTTGGAGTTGGAGTTATGTTTGACCATGAAAAAAATTAGAGTTCTTTTTGACTTTTTGTGAGAGAAAACTTGTTTTCACTTTTCCGGAAATTATTTTCACTTTAGTGAAAAAAATTCATGGCCAAACACCACCACTTTTTACTTTTTTCACTAGTGAAAAAATTTTCCGGAAAAAAGTGAAATTTATCCATGGCCAAACGGGTCCTAAACAAAAGAGTCCTATTAACTTAGGTGATTACATGAATCGTTTCCTCCAACAGAATTTCACATTTAAAATTCAAAAATTTCATACGGGTTGAAAATGAAATTTACCATTCCTATTTTTGAGTTTTAACTCTTGTGGGACCCAACAACAAAATGGCATTTCTGCAATATAACCAATAATCATGCCCTTTTTTTGTTGAACAACTTTCAAAAAATAAACTAAAAAAAGCTCTATAGGCAGGTTAGTTTTCTTAACTCAGGTTTCAGGTTAGTAAAAAATATAGAATATTTTTTTTTTGAATAATTTATAGTGAAGAGAATGAACATTTATTCCTTGTAAAATTCTTGTTACATTTTTTTAATGTATTTTTTAATTTCTTTTCAACTTGTGGGGTTGAAGTTATAGTGTTAGTGCTATTGCTGCTGGCTTGTGCTTTACTTTGTTCTTAGTTTTCTTACTTTCTTTCTCTCCAAAAATATTCTCTTTTATTTTTTTCATCTTTCTTTTGAGTTTTTGAGTGTGTGTTAATATTCTTTCTTCTTTATGTTATATGCTTTGTTGTGATTCTTTGAGGGGAAAGAAGCGAAGGGTCACCACTCAAATGACAATGGCTGACATTTCTCATCCTCCAATGGAACAACTTCAAGACCTTGAGTATTGCATAGACTCTAATCCTCCATGGGGTATATATATATATATATATTTATTTCTCTCTTTCTTACATCATGTTTGTTTGTGGGGTTAAAGTTATATTTGCTCAAACTTGTAGTTATGATGTTATATTACAAGTGTTCAATGTGTTGAGTGAAGTGAAGTGAAGGAGAAAGGATATTCCTATGTGTGTATTGCTCATTGATCTAATTTTTTTTCTTTTCTTGAATGATGCATTGAAGAGAGTGTTGTGTTTGTGTCTTCATTGATTTGAGTTTTGTTTGGAGTGTGAAAATCAATGCTGGGGACATTCTTGTTTTGTTTATGCTCCTCTTCACTCTCTCTTCCCCACCCCCACCCCCTCTAATAGGAGTGGGCTCAGGGGCTCATTTAGAATTGATAAGAGAAAGGTTGCTCACATTTTGAAAGTTGGCAACTTTTGAAACATTTTCTTTGGGTTCTGTGTTTTATGTGTGGCTTTAAAGGTGATATTTTTAACTATCTTTATCAATTGTTTGATGGTTCAAAATGGGACATTGTGAATGCTGGCTGGCTTTTGATATTTTTTTTCTTTCTGGTTTGTATAAAAGATTGTAACTTTGACATTTAGTTTCTGTTTATGACTACTATCTTGCTCAATCTTGGGCTTTTGGGGTTGATGGAGGAGTTCACTTTGCTAGCATTTCTTAACTATCCTACTGTAAGGCTCCTTTTTTCTTTAAGTAATTAACACCCATTTCAGGTATTTTCTAAAAGAGAAAAAAACAAACCAAAGTTTTCAAGTATCCAATAACAATGCAGTTCTTGGAGATTAGCCTGCACCATTCAAAAGTTAAGAAATCTTAATGAAACCAAAGTTAAATGAATACCAAAAAAAATTAGACTGCAGTCGCCCATTACATTTGATGAGGTGGTTCAGATACTTTTCCGCTTGGAGGGGGGGAATACTTTTCCGCTTGGTATTGCAGTTTAAGGCTTGTTATTAAAAAAAAAAGGCAGTCCAGAGCACAAAGCGTCCCGCGTTATCAGGGTCCAATTTAAGGATGTTTTATCAAGTATTTGGAGGTGTAATGCCTGATGAGACCTTTGCTCAGTTACTCTCTTAACAATTGGTTTCTGGAAGAATGCTGGCACATTAGAGCCATTTAACATTGAGAGTTGTCTGATTATTCATTTATTACTACAAATATAAACTTTTCTTGTGCAGATTCTTGTGTATTTAACTTGGGGAGAATATTGGTCGAATATAGAAGTTAAAAATCTTTTATAGGTTGGGGAAGTGTTCTTTTCTTTTCTTTTTGAACAGTCCTGCCCCTCAAATTGTTTGGATTGAGGCGTAGTAGTAGTTGTAGTAATACTAGTTGTTATTGTTTCGAACTGTCCTGTCTAGCTAATCATTAAACTACATCAGTGTGAAGCATCATTACTATCACTTTTGTGTACTTACTAAGGCAGATTTTTCTTACCTGCAGCTGAAACCATCTTGTTAGCCTTTCAAAATTACATATTAGTGCTCGGCACAAGTGTGATGATCCCCTCAGCGCTTGTACCTTTAATGGGTGGATCAGATGTAAGCTGATTCTCTAGTTGTCTTATTATATATATCACAGTCCATGTGCAACAAAGGAAAAGAATTATCTCAAGCTCATTTACTCATCAAAACGATCTGTCATTTCTCTATCCAGGGGGACAAAGCAAGGGTTATACAAACCCTGCTCTTTGTGGCTGGAATAAACACTCTTCTCCAAACACTGTTTGGAACTCGGTTGCCCGCTATTGTTGGAGGTTCTTTTGCATACGTCATTCCTATAGTCTATATAATTAGCGACTCACATCTTCAACGAATTAGCGAGCCACATGTAGTAAGTGTTCCGATCTCAGTCATTTCTTGATCCATTTTGTTCCAATGATCAACAGCTCATCGAAAGCTGAAATTTTTGTTGTCTGTAAAATGCTACGCCAACATATTAGTCATTTTCTTCCAGTTTATTGCACACAAATTATACTTTATTTTTATGTTTCACCAAGTGATTGATAAGAAATCAATCATTCTGGCATCATTTATTAAATTATGTATTAGAAAACTAGAAATGGTCCATCTTTAAGATGGGATCAAAGCCATATCTTGTACTGTCTAGGCTGCGTTGGTTTTGTAAACCTAATCAATTGAGAAATATTGATCTTTACTTTAGTTCTTTTTCATATTATACCCATAATCTTCTGTGAAAAGAAGACGTTTAAGGATCTAAATGTACTGCAGAGATTTGTACATACGATGAGAGCTATTCAAGGAGCTTTAATTGTTGCAGCTAGCATTCAAATTATTTTGGGATACAGCCAAGTTTGGGGGCTCTTCTCACGGTATGGTACTGGTATTTTATTTCTCAGTAAGGCTGATCTAGTAAGTACGTGGCCATATTCTTGACTGGCTTCCTGCTTGTTTACAGATTCTTCAGTCCCCTTGGGATGGCACCTGTTGTGGGATTAGTTGGTTTTGGCTTATTTCAGCGAGGTTTTCCTGCAGTAAGTATTTGTTGCCACTGTTGAACTTCCATCTTATCGTATGCTTGGGAAGCTACTCTTCTTGAATTCTAAGATTTATTTGTTTCTTGTCAAAATTTGTTAGTAAATTTCTTGGTCAGACTACACTGGGTATATTGTTGGATAATTTATCTTCACTAGTTCATCATAAAACAAGTGGTGAGCTGAATCATCTTTTCCCTCTTTTGATGAATTGTTTCCTCTTATTTGCAGCTAGGGAATTGTGTTGAAATCGGGCTTCCAATGCTATTGTTGGTCATTGGCTTGTCACAAGTAAGTGGCGCTTTAAAATGATGGAACATTTATCACTCGGTACTCTTGAGTTCACTCAAGTAACACTTGTGTTTTTGCAGTACCTAAAGAATGTTAAACCAGTGAGGGATTTTCCAATTTTCGAGCGATTCCCTATTTTGATTTGTGTTACCATTATCTGGATATATTCCATTATTCTGACGGCTAGTGGGGCTTACCATGACAAACATGCTATAACTCAACGTAATTGCCGCACTGATAGAGCAAATCTCATTTCTACTGCTCCATGGTTTGTTTAGTGCTTGGTGTTCTTTTAAGATACAACTACGGATCTACCCCAATGGTTTTAAACTTCCCTTTGCAATATAATTTCAGGTTCAAATTCCCATATCCGCTGCAGTGGGGTCCTCCTACTTTTGCAGCGGGGCATTCTTTTGCTATGATGTCTGCAGTTCTTGTCTCAATGGTTGAGGTACTTAATAGCCTTGCTTCTTTTTTTCATTCATTTAGCAAATTAAACAGAAATGATTCAGTTGACGAGGAACATTTTACAAACTGCTATTCGATTGAGGCATAGTTGATCGCTGATTAGTACTTAGCCAAATTTGTCTTTCTGTGCTGCGAGTGTTTCTTTGAAGCTTTCCTTAGATTGGATGTTCTGAACTCCTTTTTGTATTTTCTGCTCTTTTCTCAATGAAAAATCATTATGAATGCCTCTAAAGTTGACTAATGTGAAGATTATTGCAATACAATTGATTTTGTCCAAGTAACTATTTGCGCTTGATAAAGATACATTTTACTGTCATATGGAAAACTCAAGACAGTATATTCTGACTCTAACTATGTGCAGTCAACTGGAGCTTATATGGCGGCATCTCGTCTGGCAATTGCCACTCCACCTCCTGCCTATGTACTAAGCCGTGGCATTGGATGGCAGGTAGATTTTCTTAATTCCTACTTTTTACTTCAGCCTTGTTGTCTTAAATCTGACTGACTAAGCAAATATATTAGTCATGTTGAAGAATAAGCCGGAAGGCTATTTAGCTAAATTTACATATATAACTATGATTCTGTAAAAGTAGTTTCTCTTTTAAGTTCTTCTTACACCGTTACTAGGGGTTCTTTTGTCCAAATTCATTTCTTAAAGAAGTACATTTCATTGTTCTAAATATCATTTTGCAGGGAATAGGCATTTTGCTTGATGGACTTTTTGGTACATGCACTGGTTCCACTGTTTCTGTGTAAGAATTCAGGCATCACAATATAGCCCTCTCTGTAGTTTGGGATGATTTATCAGTAAGAAGTAACCATGGCAATTCATTTCAGAGAAAATGTGGGACTTCTTGGATTGACTCGAGTTGGAAGTCGAAGAGTTGTTCAAATTTCTGCTGGTTTCATGATATTCTTTTCTATGTTAGGTTAGTACGTTCACACTCTATCAAGTTACATTTTCCTAAGTTTTTTCACTTTATTCCCTTGATTTTTTCCAGTATTAGATGTTGAATTTCAGAAATATGGAATTAGTAACCAGTTTCGAGGTGTTTTAGACTGCACTTTTAAAAACTGTTTGCTGTATGCAGGGAAATTTGGGGCTGTTTTTGCATCGATACCTTTCCCGATATATGCTGCACTATATTGTGTCCTGTTTGGCCTTGTAGGTATGCTATTATTTTTGGATTACATAATTTTATTTGTGATTTTCTCCGGATAGTAAGCCTGATTTCTCTTCTGCAGGCTCTGTTGGATTGTCATTTCTTCAATTCACAAATTTGAATTGTATGAGGAATCTCATAATAACGGGACTATCACTTTTCCTTGGGATATCAATTCCACAATTTTTCAATGAATATTGGTATCCAGCTCGTCATGGTCTCGTTCAAACCAACGCTGGATGGGTGAGTACTATTTAAATCACCTGCATCTTCAATTTTATAGGTAGGGGTAAGGTCTGCGTACACTCTACCTTCCGCAGACTCGACTTGTGTGAATACACTGGTTATGTTGATGTTGTTGTAAAACTGGTCTGAAATGTTGGCGTTTCCCTTTGCAGTTTAATGCATTTATCAACACCATATTCACGTCGCCTCCAATGGTGGGGCTAATTGTTGCTGTGTTTCTTGACAACACATTGGATGTGCAGAAAGCAAAGAAAGACCGGGGCATGCCTTGGTGGTTGAAATTCAGAACATTCAGAGGTGATAACAGAAACGAAGAGTTCTACACGTTGCCATTCAATCTCAATCGGTTCTTTCCTCCTACGTAGCAAGGGTGAAAAGCCTAGTTCTCTTTTGCAATTAAGTTAACATGATAGATAAAAGTCTGAGAATGTGTCTCCGGCATCATTTTATTTACAAGACACATGATCACAAGCTAATTTTTGTAACCTGAATTTCTTCAATTTTTTGTGGGCATTCTAGCAAGGTCAAAAAAAGGAGTTTTGGTGCAACAGTAAAGTTGTCTCCGTGTGATCTATTGATCCACATTCAGTAGTCTGATGCTCAATAGGAGGTCAATATTGGAGTGTGAATGTGGGACGCTTCGTGCACCGACTGCCGTTTTTTATTGGCTAGCAAGGTCCCAAGTAGGAATCTATAGAGCTTACTGATCAATGATGTGTAGCTAGTGCATTTTGATGAATAAGGAAAAAAAGTTTTCCCTCACTTTGCTTATAGGGATCTATGGCAGCAATGATTATTATGTAAAGAAATAAGAAACTTTCTTCAGATTCATGCTATCATATTGAGCCTTACTGAATAAAACTGCATAGCACTTTTTCCTTGAAGCTGGAAAATATTCGGACTAAAAAAGCAGTATATATTTCTAACCATATGCACATCATAGTTACCAAGAAATTTGGTTTATTCCATGACTTCAACTAGTGGACATGGTACGGGTAGATATCGAATTACCATATTAAAGTTGAAATTATCGACACCATGATTTCAATATTATGGTACTTGGTATGGTTTTTGATATTTGTAAGAAAAATTACTGAAATACTGAATACTGTACCGAAGTACTAAATATTGAATATCTAAAGATATTTTATTACTACACGTAGCAACAACAATTACATCTCAATTCCAAGCAAGTTGGAGAGACAATATGAATTTTCATTAAACAGAAACTTTAAAGGCAGAGTAGCTATTAGCGATGAGAAATAGTTATAGAGAGCGACTAATTTGTGTGTAGACCAAATTTGTGCTTGAGTTCCAAGACATAAGCATAGATTTTGTGAGGATGAGGAAGGGAGTTTGAGACACTCTCAATTTGCATGCATCTTTTAGCCCATGCCACCAACTTTGGACACACTGCTTCTATACTGAAATTTGCACAAGTCTCATATGAATAAAACCAACTAGTGAAGGGAACCAAAGCCACATCCACAAAACTCAAATTATCACCACCACTAAAGTATGTTTTGTCTCCAAGCTCTCCTTCCAATGTCTTCAAGATTTCTATGAATTCCTTCTTTGCTTCCTCTTGATCTTCACCTTTACCACTCCAAACTCTTCTTCCTGTGCTATATATCTGCAGCATCCATAAGTGAAAGACAAATTAATGTTTTTTATCTTGTCCATAATTAGTCTGATTGCTAATATAGTTAGTGTTTGACCACAGATTTTAGAATTAGATTTGGAAAATACATCTTGAAATATTTGTTTGGACATGAAATATATCTTCAAATATTTTCAGGTTCTCAAAAACCGACTTGGATTCTTGGAAGCCAGGATTTTTCACTAAAAGGTTTAAAATATAAAAAGCAAACACAAGAAGAAGTTGAAGTGGGTCCAACAACTACTTTATATACATAAGAATTAATCTTAATTATAAATAAATAGTGTAATTTCTACCGAAGAGTGTTAAGATGAACCCCTCGATCCTACCTGATTCTGCCCCTATTGGGACTTCCACCCACTAAAATTCAAAAAGAATTCAACTAAAACTGCATGTCCAAACACGATTTAAATTCCAAAAATCACTTCAGAAACTCAAATTTTCAAGTTTAAACTTCAAAATCTCCGACCAAACGGGAGCATAATATATGAGTCTTTGTGTTGATACCTTCTTGTCAATATAGTCAGCCCAGAATCTGGCTTGGGATCTATCATAAGGGTCAGAAGGAAATAAGGGATATTTGTCATGCCACACTTGATCAATGTACTCAAGAATGATAAGTGACTCACAAATGGGCTTGCCATTGTGAATCAAAACAGGTATCTTTTTGTGAACAGAGTTCATCTCCAAAAGTAGAGGACTTTTATCAAATAAGTTTTCTTCCCTCCCTTCATATTGGATCCCTTTTAAGGCCAATGCAATTCTTAGCCTCATCCCAAATGAACTTGCCCAGAAATCAAGGAGAACCACATCATTGTTGGTGCCTTCCATTTTTGAAGGAATTATTAAGTTGGATTATGAATGAAATCACATAATACTGTTACTGCTATTTATAATATTTATTTGTTTAGACATCGTCATTGCTTGCGTAGGTGTGAGGATGTGGAAAATTTGGTTTTGTACACTGCAAATTCTTGTTATCCAAGAAACAAAAATAAAACCACAGCAAGCCACATTTCGCCCCGGGCTTAAATTATATTATCTGTTAAGGTAGTTCAACAATATTTTAATATTTCTAAAATATTAATTAAATAGCTTTTTTATAAATTAAAAAAAAATATTTTTTTAGAGTATATTTTAGATTTTCTAATTTTACTGAAAGTTTTTAGACTAAAATCTTTAATAATTCAAATTGAGTTTTACCTTATGTTGAATTGACTTGATCATTTTTTTCTCAGATTAAACTTCTATTGGTTAACCCATTTTTTCATTATATTAACTAACCCATTTATCACAAAATAAATAAATATATAAATAATTTATGACATTCAAAGTAGTATAAAAAATACTTATACTATAAATTGTTGTATAATGACGTCAACGAAGTTACTTATTACTAATAAAGATAAAATTTAAATTTAAATAATTAGAAGACTTGATAAAACAAAATATTTGTAGATGTTCCTTCAAATTAAATCATACAAAAGGAATTGAAAAGCTAATGAATATTTTTCTTTACTTTATAGTTTCTTTTCCTTAAAAATACATGTTAAGAAAAGATGTACTTTTTTTTCTTAATTTATTTATATTGATATTTCTTCAACGTGTATGGAGCTTTAGTATTTCATGTTTAAATTAACCATTTTGTCCTAAATCAAATAGAATTTTGTTTATCCCATCTTTTGTGAAAAAAAAAAAAAAAATCAGTATCCAAAATGTGAAAAAAAGTCTTTCTCGTTTTCTATTGTTTAGTATTATTATGATTTGGTGAGTTAAATTATATTTTTTTAAAATTAACTTTCCAAACATTTTTAGTTATATATAAAATATAATTTTGTAATTTAATAATCAAGCATGTATTAAGTGAGAATGGGAATATCGCAATACTTTATTTATTTGTCCATGATAAATTTGTTAGGAAAGAGATATTTTGAAATAAGATTAATAAACATTTCTACATAAAAGAAAGAAAATAAATTTTGGATCAATTTTGAATTTGATTGAATAAATAGCTTTTATTTTTTGTGGTGTCACCATCACATTTCCATGACTCATCACTTTTTGTAGCATATAATAGGCCCATAATATTGTTCAAATTTACTAAAATGTATAAAAATTTTAAAGTTACTTCAATTAGAGATAAAATGGACAAAAGAGTACATGTGAGAACTACCAAATTTAAGGATCCGCTCTTATATATAGTAGTATAAGTAATTTCACTTTGTAGGGAATTTAAGAAAGTAAAAGATATTTTTGAATATTATGGTTTTAAACAAAAGATATGTTGAATTTACCGAAAATAATTTTATGATCTTAAACATGTCATTTGTAAAGTTCAAATTAAAGAATTGTCAAAAAAAATAAAAATAAAAATAAAATTTAAACAGATTCTCATAGAAATAATACAAATAAATTGTAACGGACGTTGTAACTTATCCTCTTTTTAAATTCCATTTAGGAGTTTTGAGTCCTTTCTTCTTTCAATCAATGTTGTACCTTGTGCCATTTAGCGACGAAGTGGGACAAAAAAATTTAGTTTATAAATTTTAAACTAGTTTAATCTTTTTAAAAATTAAAATTGCTAGATTCTACTTTGTGCAGATCGGAATATGTACTAAATACTAATATTGGGGAGAATTGTATTACGTACTAAATACTAATATTGAGGAGAATCGTTGATTTGTCTGACCAAATAGAATTTTTGACCAAAATGATCCATTATTTATGTAATTAACAAAAATAATACATTCTTTTGAAAATTTTCAGAATTAGTATATGTGTAATTTCATCGTTACATATTAAATATTATTTTATATTAAAACTTAAACCGTCAAAAACTAACAGAGATGTTTACTCATCATTCTACTCGATTTTTTGGAAGTTCTAATACAAGTTTAAGCTGGTTTAAGCTTATATGGATTAGTTAGTTAAAAATTAGTTGGGATTAGAGAGTATGTTTTTATTGTAGCTGACAGTTATTACTGTAGCAATCGGTTAGTGAGTTAGTTGGATTCATTTCCTTGATTGAATAACTATATAGTTCCAGTTGTATGAAACGTTAATTCATTTATGATAATACAATTTTTTTTCTTCTCTCTTATACATATTCTCTCAATTGACTCCCTTCTCGGTTATTAACCCTAAACTAGTCTTAAAAAATCCCTAAACTAGCTTCTTCTTCCTCGAGAATTACCTTCTCCTGGATTGACCAACACCATTGCTAGTGCATCAATTGGTATCAGAGTTGTCGATGCTCGGCTTGAATAGTGACACACAACAAAAATCAAGATAAGCTTGAGGAAATGAAAGAAAAATTAGCCAAAATACAGAATCAATTGCAGAAATTGATGGATGGAATGATGAACATAAATGAGCATAATCAAAAAACTGATAAGGAAATGGGGGAAATCAGAGAAGTTATAGGATCAATAGCACAAAAATAAAAAGGAAAGGAACCAGTTAGAGTTGAATCTAATAGTTGGAGTGCTAGTTCAACAGAGATGCAGCAGGAAGAAAAAAATAGAGATGTTCATCAAGGCTCAAATTCTCATGGTAACTTTTTCACGCGATACTTTAGATTTGAATTCCCTAGACTTTCTGGGCAAGATTTGAGAACCTGGTTGTATAAGGTTGACCAATTTTTTTCTATGGATGAGGTTCCCTTTGATCAGAAGGCTAGGGTGGCGTCTATTCACTTTGATAATGAGGCAGTTGCATGGCATAGATCTTATTTTAGGTCGAGTAACTCTGTGGTAGAACCTACATAGACTGAATATGTGTTGGCTTTGAATGAAAGGTTTGTGGAAGGGTTTGAAGATCCCATGGAGGTCTTAAAGAACCTACAACAAAGAGGTGGTGTTAAGGATTACCAGACTAAGTTTGATAAATTATTGACTGGAGTAAACTTATCGAATGGGAATACTATTAGTTGTTTCTTAGGAGGATTGAAACCTGGTTAAATAAAGCAGTTAGAATACAGGCTCCCAAAACACTATTGCAAGCATATAAAGTGGCTATATTGCAAAAAGGTGTGTTTGAGGCACAAGCTCAGTCTTGGGGTCTTAAGTTACCAGGTTTATTACCTACTCCTACAAATATTTAACCCTTCTATCCTTCAAGACCTCCTACAAATTGCATGTTGTCAAGAAGACTTTTGGTCCAAATCAAGGTGAAACCAATAGGTTTTCTGGAAAGAGAATGACTATAGCTGAAATGAATGAAAAGAGGGCTAAAAGTATATGTTTCTTTCGTGATGACACATATGTACATGGGCATAACTGTATATGGTGGAGGTATTGACAGTATAAGAAAGCATAAGCATGAATGAACAGACTGAGATGGTGCAAGAATTATTGACATAAACTGACACTGAGAAGTGTATGACTATTTCATTACAAGCATTTACTAGTGTCTCGGGTTATCATACCATAAGAGTTACAGGTTATCATGAGAAGATACCACTACATGTGTTGATTGATACTGGAAGTAAACATAACTTTATTGACCAATCAGTACCTGCAAGGTTGGGTAACAAATTTGATCCAATCCTTGAGTAATTCATCAGTATTGCAGATGGAAGGAAGGTACAAACTACTTTAGTTTGTAGGAACCTTTGACTTCAATGGTTATTACAAGGCACTACTTTTTCTCCCGACCTCCTATTGTTACCATTAGGAAATGTAGACATTATTTTAGGGGTTCAATGGTTGATTACTTTAGGAAGAATCTTGTTTGATTTCAAGAATAGATCTATTAAGTTTTTGTACGAAGGCAAGAAATATGTGTTGACAGGAGTTGGTGATCAAGTTAATCTACCAAGGCTAGTGGTATGTCTAAACAAGAAGGAAATGAGGCCCAATTATTTGTGCTATCACTCGTGAACACTGCTTCAGGAGGGGGCAACTGTTATAATATCCGAGCTGCTCAAGATACTGGTTTAGTTCCACCTTTAAAAGATCTATTAAAGCATTATTCCGTATTTTTGAATTTCCTGGCACCTTACCAACACACAAAGGTGCATTTAATCATAGGATTCCCATATTGGAATCAGCTAGTCCTGTCAGTAAAAAGTTTTATAGATACCCTGCATTCAAGAAGGATATTATAGAGAAATTGGTGCAAGAAATAATGAATCAAGGTGTCATTGAGCATAGTACTAGTCCTTATGCTTCCCATGTGGTGTTAGTACGGAAAAATGATAGTACTTGAAGGCTTTCTGTGGATTACATGAGCTTGAACCAAATGACAATTAAGGATAAGTTTTCTAATCGTATGATTTATGATCTACTTGATAAATTAGGTGGTGTTGTGATGTTCTCTAAAATAGACTTGAGAGTAGGTTACCGGATGGTTGAAGGAGATACTTAGAAGACAACTTTTAAAACTCATGAAGGTTATTATGAGTTCTTGGTAAATTTTTTTGGCTTAATCAATGCTCCTTCTTCGTTTCAAAGTTTAATGAACATTGTATTTAAACCATTGTTAAGGAAATCAGTCTTGAACTTCTTTGATGGCATACTTATCTATACCTAGTCATTGGTCGATCAGCTAAATCATGTCAAAGTTGTTTTTGAATTGATGAAACAGTACCAGTTTTATGCTAAAATGTCTACGTGTGCTTTTGGAGCTATTTGCAAGCCATTTCATGATTTGTCTAGTATGATCTAGCCACTAAGGCTTTCACTGCATTGAAACATGCCTTGGCTTTTGCACATGTGCTAGTTATGCCCAACTATTCTCTACCTTTTGTTATAGAGACAGATGTAAATGAAAAGGAATTGGAGTTGTATTGATGAAACAAGGACATCCCATTACATAAGCAAATCCTTAGCTCATACATATCAAATAATGTATGTATATAACGGGGAATTATTGGCTTTCATTTATTTTTGTTACCAAGTGGTCTCACTATTTTCTAGGAAGGCATTTTGTGGTCAAGACTGATAAAAAATCACTAAAACACTTGTTGGACTTACAGATTCATTCTGACTTTCAAGTTGTTGGAATAGCCAAACTCATGGCTTTTGACTTCTCTATTGAGTATAAAAAGGAGCTGATAACAAAGTTGTTAATGCCTTATCTAGAATGTTTGATGCCGAACTCTTGGCTATTTCTCTCTTGACTCCAAATGATGAATTATACCTAAAGATTAGGGAGACTTGGTTGAATAATCCTATACTAGAGGAGATAATTGCAAAGCTGCAGGTGCATCTTTTTAAGCATTACACTTCGTGTAATGATCAATTGAGATGGAAGGAAAGATTGATAGTAGGACATAACCAATAACTGGAAAAAAATCATAATAGAACTATGGCATAACTCTCCTCAAGGAGGTCATTCTAGGATAGATGTTATAAAATGGAGGCTACAATTACTGTCTTATTGGAAAGAACTAAGTCAAGATGTTAGAAGTTTTATTAATCAATGTGATAGATGCCAAAAACACAAATATGATGTAGTTGTTTCACTTGGTTACTTACAACCTCTTTTTAGCTTATTCCTGAAGGGGCTCGGACTGATATTTGTCTAGATTTTATCAAGGGTCTTCCTAAGTCTCATGGGAAAGATGTTATATTGGTGGTAGAGGATAGACATAGCAAGTATGGTCATTTCTTATGTTTGCAACATCCTTACACTTCTCAATCAGCAGCCAAACATTTCTTAGATAATATTTTTAAATTACATGGTATGCCACTATGACCAGTAATAAAAACCATGTGTTCTTAATTTCCTTTTGGTAAGAGCTGTTAACACTTCAAGGTGTGCAATTGCAGAGATCCAAAACTTACCATCGTCAGACTAATGGTCAAACTGATGTGGTTAATATGACTTTGGAGACTTACTTGAGATGTTTTTGTTCAGATAGACCAAAGGGAGTGGGCTACTTACATTTCATTAGCAAAGTGGTGGTGCAATACCACATATCATTCTACTATCAAATGTACTCATTATGAGGTGCTTTATGGTAAAAAATCTCCTATTCATTTGCCTTACTTAGTGGGAGAAAGTGTTATTGACATGGTGGATAGATCCCTTGAAGCTAGAGGATTAATCATTCAATTGTTAAAATTTCATATGGCTAGAGCTCAACAAATAACGAAGGATGTAGCTTATCAACATAGGTCAGACAGGTCCTTTTCAGTAGTTAATTGGGTATATTTAAAGTTGCATCCTTAGAGACAAATTTTTGTGGCTGTTAGGCCCTTCAATAAGTTAGCTGCTAAATACGAACATATTTGGTGGATGCTAGAGTGGGAGTTGTTGCCTATAAGTTGTTGTTGCCTCAAGATTTCTTGATTCATCCTACCTTCCATGTATCTCAATTGAAGAAATGTCATGTTGTGCCTATGATTTTTACCCATCCTCATATTCTATAGTTGTCTAGTCCTTATTGCCCTTCACCAGAAACATTAGAAGCAACAAAGCTATCGGTCAAGTACTTGTTAAGTGGACTGGTATTGATGCTGCTCAAGCTACTTGGGAGTACATCTCTGAGTTGCAACATTAGTTTCTTGATTTCTATCTTTGAGGTCAAGGATGCTCTTTAAGGAGGGGTATTAATACAAGTTTAAGTTGGTTTAAGTTGATGCGGATTAGTTAGTTAAAAGTTAGTTGGGATTAGAGAGTCTGTTTTTACTGTAACTGACAGTTATTACTGTAGCAATGTCAAATTTGTTAGTTAGTCGGTTAGTGAGTTTGGATTCATTTCCTTGATCGAATAGCTATATAGTCCTAATTGTATGAAGGGTTAATTCATTCATGCTGATGCAAATTTCTCTCCTCTCTTATACATATTCTCAATTGGCTTCCTTCTCGATTATTAACCCTAATCTAGCTTCACCTTCCTCGAGAACTACCATCTCCTGGATTGATTAACACCATTGTTAGTGCATCAAGTTCAATCGGAAAAACCGCCGCTCTGATCATCTTTGTTGCTTCTTATTCAAATAGAAGAAGCCTTAGATGTTTGTCTTTTACCAAATTTAGGCTTTTTTTGTGTGGGCTCACTACATCTAAGGTGTTTTCCTTTTAGCAAATTGATTATCTTTTCATTATATGTAAGTTTGGTAATTTCTTTTTTGAGTTGGCACTCTTTATTGTCAATACATTACTAGTTAACCCATTTTTTTTGTATGTTAATTTATTATCATTTATTTTTATTGCTGATTTTTTTTGGTTCAGGGAAAAGATACCGAAAATAAATTGTTGTGGTTCAAGTAAGTGTGGCACAAGTTCATTCCTACATGTTCTGATTCCAGTGGCATAAGTAAGAGGGACAAAACCAACTTCTTTGGTACTTTATTTTTTCTGCTAATATCATAAGTTGGAGCAAAAAAATCTGTTTTTCTTTCTCAAGTGTTGTCACTATTTTAATTATGTCAGTGTCAAAGGATTTTGCTGAAGCAGAAGCTTGTCTAGTTGCTTGCTTCTAGTTATTTCTAGAGTTTTAGTAGATGGTATTAGGTTGCTTATGGGTCTCTTAGGTCTTGAATATTATTATTTAACTTATTTATTATTCGTTATAGGTTTGAGTTTGTTTTGGTTAAAAGGTAACTCTTTTCATTCCAACCGAAAGTGTATCCATACAAAACAACTAACTCTTTTTGACTCAAGAGTTAGCTCTCATAGTTTCTATGGCTGTACATTCAGCAAACTTATTACAAGTTGTCATCTAGAATTAAGAAAACAGTTAGCAAGGACTCAATGGTAGTTGATAGACGGAGTCGCCATTAAGGATGTCGTTGTCCTTCTATGTGCAGTTGAATGGCAATTTCTCTAACTTTCTGCTTAGCGGTGCATTTCTATTAATTATAGTTTGTAAATGAGCTAACCGATAACATAACTAATAAGGTAATTGTTATCAATTAACAATTGTAAATGGTTCAATTATTCGTTTAACTAGAAATGAATTGTGTCACTAAGGGCAAAGTTTGATGATTTTTTCTGTTAGAAATCATATTTAAACGATTTTGATGAAAAATATTCATAGTTACATGACTATTTGTAAAATTTACCTTATAACAAATACAATTTTTTTGGTCTTTTAAGATAAGTTAATTATTAGAAAAAACTAGGGGTGGGCATTCGGTTCTTTGGTTTGGTTTTTTCAAAGTTCGGTTCAATTCTTCGATTTTCGGTTTTGTAAAAATGAGAACCAAACACCGCACCAAACTAATTCGGTTCGGTTCGATTTTTTGAACTTCGGTTCGGTTTAATTCGGTGTTTCTAAAGCGGTTTTTTCGATGCAAGTGAAAAACAAAATTATCAAAAATTTGAGAACATATCCAGACTCCAGTCGGTAAACTAAAACTAGGCACTAAATGTAAAAGCTAACACAACCATCATCAAACGAAATGAGTACTGCATAAACTAGAATAAAAGAGGTGTAGTGCTACAGCGAACACAAGAAGTGATAATTTACAAACACTATAAGTGATAATCCTACAATTAAGGCTATGGCTAGCCATTTTATGACATGTGCTTCCTTCTTTACTGGATTCCTAATGCAGATATCTCATATATTGGCAGTGACTAATATTCCTACCGGACTAATCAGTTGGCACTGCTTTAGGAAATGTTTTCAGCCAAAACTAAGACACAATATCACAACATAGTAGTCATAACTCATATATAGAAGCTTAGAAGTATCAAATATAAATATGTAATATAAATATTTTTTAAAAATTTAATTAATAAAAGTTCGATTCTTCGGTGCACCGAAGAACCGTTACCCTCAAACCAAACACCGAACCGAAGAACCGAAATATCCAAAAAAAAAACCGAAATCGAACCAAAGAACAGAAGAACCGAAACCGAAGAACCGAACTAATTCGGTTCGGTTCGGTTTTTCGGTTTTCCAATTTTTATGCCCACCCCTAGAAAAAACTGTATTTTATTAGTATATTATTATTTGCCACATTGTTCATTTTCTAAATGAAACAAATTATTATCCACCACCAAAATTATTACCGTAGTATTTTGATTAACTAAAAATCTTAAACTGGTAATTCATCCTCCCTGTTTGAGATGAGCATTCTACCACGATATTCAATATTAATTGATATACAATCTTAGTTTTGAAAAATAATTTAAAGAATTAAGTAATTAAGAACAAAATATAAAAGAAAAGAAAATGTTGGTATTTCCTTTGTATGCTAAAAATTACAAATAAAATGAACATGTATTTTTAATAAAATAATTAAGTAAAAAATGAACCAAGTGAAGCCTCAGACAGCCGAATAGACATCAATAATGTTCAGACGGTAATTCCAAATATTTATACGTAAAAAACCTCATTGGCTTCACTAAAAAGTTTTTGAAGAGATAATTAAAAAATGTAATCGCACGAAACGGCTCCGTGAAGGAATTAAAAGATCCATACACAGATTCCTATCAAAATGCGAAACGTTAATTAAAACTCGTTTATCGGTCCAATCATAGCATCGTCGGTCATCGCATTTTGCTACCGTCGACGTGGCATCGGACCTGAAAAAAATACTCCCTCTATCTATCCCAATATAGGTAACTTTTTTACTTCTCAAAAGTCATACCGTTTATATTAGACTAAGATTTTGAGCATAAAATCTTCAAAACTTTTTGAAACAAAAATTATATATACATATATATAAATTAAGTAAAAAGTACCATAAGTTATAACAGCCCAAGACAGGCTTTGTCTGAATCTCAAAATCTAAGAAACAGCACATAAATTGAAACACAAGAAGTAATAAATTAGAAATGAAAAATAAAAAAATAAAATAAACCTCAGGGACCCGTTTCAAATCACACACACAGCGGCGGCACAGAAGTCGACAACAAAATCCCGACCATTGAATAGAAACAAGGAAGAATCAGTTTAATGGTGGATGGGAAATGAAAGTAGAAACTGCACCGCCACTGCTGTTTAAAGTGTCATACGGCACTTCCTATTCTTTGGGATGTCTTCCTCATTGGCACAAAAATTATAAAAAGGAAACAAATAGAAATCCTAAATAACTAAGGAAAAAAAAACAAAACTAAGTAGTAATTAGATAGAAGATGAGCGGACAGTGGATGAATGAGTCTGAATTGGTGAATAGATGTTTAAATAGATAGAGATGGGCGGGCGCCTGTCTGAAACCCTAATTCGGATACGCCGCACACGTTTGGGCATTGATATTTTTTGGTTTAACAAGGGTAAAATGGTCTTTTGTGATTTACTGTTCAAGAATAAAATTAAGTAATTGTCCGTGTTAGGGTAATTGTCTATGTCACTTGGAGGTAAAATTAGCATGAAAAGTAACAATTTGGTGTATCATATTAATTTTGATCATATCATGTATATTTGTTGAGAAATTGACAAGAATATAGATGTTTAAAAAACTTCTTAATACATAAATTTCAAATCATTGGATTCATATATAATATTACACTCCCTCCCTTGTGGGATGATCGATGAATACTATGTTTCAATAAATTGTATTATATTTCAACGCTTCATAATGCCACACATATACAATTTGAAGATAAACTTACAATACTACAAAGAAAAGGTACAACAAAGGTAGAATTGTTGCAACGTAAAAAAAAAAAAAGAAGATAATAACGCGATCGGACAAAATTGATCGTTATATAAAATGACTGTCATATACTCTGCTGCAACTGAAACTCTAACCAAAACCTCATTGGACCTCACGAACTCAACATGTCCATACTAAAAGAGTTAAATCGGATGGCGACTAGATCACTTCGAAGTACGGGATTCTGTAACAGCAAAAACGTTGACCCCTACTACCGATCTTGTATTTTAATATGAGAAAGAAAAAGAGTTCCTAAAGTCTCATTCCACGACCACATCTTGACGATGAAAAGCAGAAGGACAGATCACGCCTAAAAGCTATAGAGATATTGGTTTTATTTGTGGATTCTTTCAGGCTGATGTCGAAGGATATAGAAATTTTTATTCAAGATCCAATTGAATGATACTTTTCTCTCTATGTTCATCACCCAAATTGTGTTGTGTGTATAACTGTATATGTTATATATATAATGTGAGGTGCATGGTGTTAAAAGTGTGTGGTTAGGATGATGAGGATTGTAAGGGAGGGGGAATTGATATTTTTAGTTGAGAATTTTCAGGGGAAAAGATGTGTGGGATTGGGGGAGCTAGGCAGCATAGTGTTTTTAGGTTAGTTTTTATTTTTACTTTTTATCTTTTTGTCCTAATCCTTTCTTTTTTAGTTATTTGTTTTAGAAGATAAAAAATAAAATATTTATTATTTTTTACTAATAAAAATATAGAAAAATTAAATGGTTAGTCTAAAATAAAATGTAATTAGTAAATATATTAAAATTATTAGTTTATTTATTAAAATCTGATTAAAAGAAAAATATATTTTTATAAAATTTCTTTTATTTTGAAGAATGAAAACAAAACCTATCCTAAAATGTTACTCTATTTATTTTTTATTTTTTCAAAGTAAAATTTATTAGCAAAGGAATAAACTAAAACATCTAATTTAGACTTAAAAGATATATTTAAAATGCAAAACTGTGTTAAAAAAAATTAAATGGTTCACAAGTATCACACTCATCCTGAAATATGAAAAATAGAAAGGATCCAAAGAGAATTGAGTACATAATGACAATGCTCAATAAGTATCATTGACTTGTTACTCTAAAACAGAGTTTGGACAAGACTTTTATAAAAATAAATTAATTAATACACATTTTATTTGGTATAAAACAAAATGTGTAAATATCAAATGACAATTTTTAACATTTGAAAAGGAAGATTTAGTGTAAATTCACTTCAACTCAACCTTCTAAACCTCCAATGGTAAATGCATAAGTCTTTCTCAAACATGAATTAAATAAAATCATTAAGTTTCATTTAAAATTGAAATGAATCATTTGAAATTAGCTTGGGAACTTAGATCTAAATGTATTCAAATTCTTTCTTTTTTTTTTTGGATTAACAACCGCCTTTCCATTAATCACCAGTGAAAACGTTACAAAACTGAAGCATAGCTAACACAACCTGCTCTCCTTGTATATATCAATATTTAAAACTAAAGCCTAAAAGACAACGCAACAATTAAAATTTCAGATTTTGTACATAATCTTGCATAGTACCAGAGGCTCGAGCATTGCATAGATAGGCTCTCTCTGTTACAATAGACTCCATATTTCTACTCCTTTTCTCGACTATCCTCGTGTTTCTCTCAATCAAAATTGCATATATACCTTCAGCAAAGGTCATCTTGAATAATCTTGCTTGCTTGAACTTGCCTTTTGACTTGTTGATATACCACCGGAAAAACTGGTCCCAACTTGAAGCTGCCACTAGTTGAATATTGATCCACTGTAGAATTCTTCACCAGAGGTCCTTTGAGTAATAGCATTGCATGAAGAGATGCTCTCTGATTTCCTCCATTGTTCTACAGAATACTCGTGTCTTGTCATCCATCAGTCCCCATTTGAAAAGGAGATCACCCGTTAATAGTTTGCCATGGAGCATGAGCCATATTGTGAAGATGGCTTTGGGTCTTGTAGAGTTTGCAAACATGCAGCTCTTCCATTTCACTCTTAATTGGTCCCCGATCAGCTGCAAATACATCTGTCTAATTATGTTATAGTTAGCACTGAATATCCCCTGCATTTGTTGACTAGAGCCTGAGAATTCAAAAAATTTCTGGTCATCCAGCTGGCCTGCCTTGGCAAGGGCCAGTGAGGTAGTTGATATTCAAATTCCTTATTATATTTTTAATGGGAGATTATAGTGACACCAACATTTGAATCACTATTAGGTGATCAAGGAGTTAATATATTGGATGATCACTCAATTTATCAAAATATTTTATTAATTTTTTTTAAGGACAATATAAAGTCACTCAATTTATGGGAATATCCTATCAAAGTCACTTTTATGCTTTTTAGGATAACAAAATCACTCAACTTTTGTCTTTTGACTAAAAAAATATAAGATACATATTTAACATATCATGTCAAAATAAATTATACTTTTTTAATAGTAAAATTTATTTAACCTATGACCCTACTCATCTAATTACCCAAATATAAAGGGACAAAAAAGTTAAAATTTCCTTAACCCATTCGTCTAAGATGTACTCCTAGTACTCATGACATCGCCAAACTTTTTTTATAATGTCACTGACCAAGACGAATTATTAGTGTTCCTATACTATAAGCCAATTGAAGAGAAAAACCAACATTGACATTTAGTGATACAATGATTCATAAAATCTAGTTTTATGGTATAACTAACATATCCTAATTTCATTACAAATGTTGTTGTTTAATCGTTATTTATCATCTATATAAAATCAGTATTTTAAAAAGTGAAGTATAAAGACAAACTTAAAGTTTTTAACTTCTAGTTATTAGTGCTCTGCCTTGAATAAAATATATGAATCAACAACTTCAGATGATATTATGTTTATCTGTTATTCATTGTGAGCAGGAAACAGTTATGTGTAATAAGAGAATACTAGTAATTTTTTATATAGGCAAAATAAGTTGAACTTTAATCCATTTTTTAGGGATAATTGAAAGCATTCTTCTTTTAAATTGATAGTTATTCAATTTTACGATCAAGAGTAAATGAATGCTACAAAAAGAGGTTTCAAAGTTTAGACAATGTGTCAAAATAAAATAACTATGTGCAAAATAATTTTATTTTATATATATAAAAAAATCATAATATAATATGGTATGTTAAACATGTATCTTGTATTTTCTGAGTCAAAAGGTAATATTTGGTTGTTGTCCTGAGAAAAAAAAAACTAACTTTAATAGGATATTCTTATAAGTTGAGTGACTTTATTATCCTAAAAAAATAAAAAAATTGATGAAATATCTCCATAAATCGAGTTACTATCTAAGGAATTAATTCGATGATCAATCGAGCAACAAGTATTTCACTTACTTGCTTGGGTGACTTTTCCGTAGTACTATATACATTGACTTAACCCTGCTATATTTAATACTAGGCAATTTGCTCTCTCGATAGGGGACTTTCACCCCTACCTCGGTGTCACGTCCCGAATTCCAACAGGGCGGACTAGCACCCGAAGTCGATGAGGCCCGAGAGAACCAATCTTCATCCATGTCCATTCATATGCATGTCATTCAAGAAACATCACCATCACGTATACATACTAGATGCTAATAGCGGAAGTTATGGAAACATGTGATATATACATATAAGAAACTTGGTCGTTAGGGCCATCAAGTCAAAATGGACATACATCCCCTTACACCCATATTCCCACATACATACAAAGCCTCTGACAGATGTATACACATAACCATCTTAAAGTCGGGACAAGTCCCCGCTTTATACAACATTTACAATACCAAAATAAATGTACAACTGTGACTCGAAAAGCCTCGAACCAACTGGAGCTCACCAAAGATCTGTAAATGACCGGCAACCTACTGTGGGGGTCTACTAGTACCTGTGACTGCAGCAAATAAGGTAAGTCCCTCAAGGGACATTAGTACGAAGAATGTACTGAGTATGTAAGGCTCATATGAAACTGTATGTTACATAAAAATGTCAATGGAATCAAATACAAGTGAATAATCAATATGAATAAGTCACCATTCTGTATGGGTGGAACCATGTACATTACGTTGATTACTTTCTTTACTTTTACGCTCATTCATTCATCACTCACTCCTTCATTCATTACTCATCCTTCCATTCATATAATGCCCGGGCCCCAAGCTGATCAGTGGGTACTCATTAATTATTCGGGATCAACCCATGCTAGGCTTTTCTTTTGCCCCTGGAATACCACCCGTAGTGGCGAGATTGACCCATGCTAGGTGTTCTTTTCACCCCTGCGATACCACCCGAAGTATTGGGATCGACCCATGCTAGGTATTTTAACCCCTGGGATACCACCCAAGAATAGAGACTTTATTAGCACACTTCTTTAATTTTCGTAATAGTTTATTCGATGGTCATGTCATTGTTGGAACTTTTGAATGTAACATTATTGGAACTTTGGAGCCATGTCCACAGTTATGTGACACATGAGTAACAATAGATCAATGAATATGGTATATGTGATTAACAATAGATGATAACCTGAAATGAGATGCCTTGGAACATTTCGGAAATGAACAAGTATAATTATAAGGTGAACACTATATGCTGCAGAAGGCTACGAAAAGAGTAACCTTACATACCTTATCTTCTCAATATGAATATACAGTCCTATGTGTGAATACAACAATCCAACTCCTTCTTTACGTGTTACTCTACTACACAAGTTCATAACGGAGCTCACGTTAACGACTAGTTACCTTACAAGTGCACAAAACGACAATGAGCTACATGACTGCCATATAGCATCATTTCACCCTTTACAATACAATCCACTGCATTACCATATCAACAACACCATAACATTCCACACATTGACCAAAACATCATAAACCAATAGCATTTCATACCAAGTTTACCCTTTACGTTTCCTCATTATAATTACATCACAATTATTTTGTCAAGTCACCTCAATACCTTTCATAACAACAATCCATAATTTTTATAATCCAACATGCCTCCAAACGACCCCTGAACGTCATTCAAAAGGTATCATAAGTTGATAATTACATCCAAAAAGGGTATAGGGGCCTTCGGGGATCAAAGAGAGACAAAAACACACAAAAAGAGTTTCTGGGATGACCTGCGAAGCCAACTGCACCCACAGGTGGATGACATGTGGCCGCAGGTGACCCTTGGCCGTGTCCAGGGGCACTTGCGTTGGCATCTGCGCCCGCAGGTGCCCTGTCTGCGGGGGCGGGTGCCCGTTTTGGCCAAAAATGGTCTCTTTTGGGTCCTTTTTGTGTAATAAATGGTATATGGCCATGAATAAGATTCTATTTACATATTTTAAGTCACTTGGATGCCAATGAACCATCATGGTTTCACAACACACATGAACATCACCAAAACCACATTTTTCTTTCAATACACCAGCAAGTTCATGCACAATTTTCCAATAGCAATTCCAAACATTATACACAAGGATAAAACAAGTTAAGGCTATAATAACCTCTCACATGTCAATATTTAATCCATCAAGTTCACTTGCTTCAAGACCACAAGTCCATTTTCAAGTTTACAAGGCAAAACCCTTTTCCGATTGCAAAAATAGACAGTTTTACACATAGTGAACTATCCAACACTTTGTCAACATAACCAACATGATTTACACACCATATTAAGCATATCATATACTAAACCACGAGAATAAATACTTACCAAAACTTGCAAGAGAGTGATCTTGTCCAAAAGTGTAATGACTTAGGGTTTATGAGTAAAGAGAAATGTCTTGAATATTCTAGAAAATGGCGTGTGTTTTGATAATAAAAATCTAATTTTCCTTGCCTTATATGGTCCCTCAAGTCATCCTTAGCCAAATCCTTGGGCATTAAATGCATGTTTGATTGGTCAACACAGGAATGGGTCACTTGCCCCATTTGGGTCATGTCTTTTACTTCATTTTGGGCCTCATTTGGGGCCCAAATCACAAAATTAACTTAGCCCACACCTTAAGGTGTAATACACCAGCATTGTCATGTTTAAATAATTCCATAATTATTAACGTAGTCTTATAGGTTTGGAAATGTACGGTGTGTTACATCCTTCCCCCCCCTTAGAAACATTCGTCCATGTTAGTGACATTATTCAATTTAAACAAATGCAAGTCTAGGATCATTCTTCATATTATCATATACATATACCTAATGCTTATCAATACTTACTTGTTATTATTCCGATCTCGTATCTTGAACTTGTTCTTCCCTTTGGAACAAATGAGGGTACTTGAACTTCATTATTTCTTCAGCTTCCCATGTGACATCTTCTACTTGTTGGTTCCTCCAAAGTACCTTTACGGAAGCTACGTATTTATTCCTTAAACTCTTCACTTGTCTATCTAGAATAGCAATAGGTATCTCGTCATAGGTAAGATCCTCCGTAACTTAGATATCGTCAATGGGAGCAAAACGAGATGGATCTCCTATGCACTTTCGAAGCATCGAAACATGAAATACCGGATGAACTGTGAAGAGTTATTGGGGTAGTGCCAACTCATACGCAACTTGCCCAAATCTTCTAATAATTTCATATGGTCCTATATAACGTGGACTCAATTTTCCTTTCTTTCTGAATCGCATTACCCCTTTCATCGGTGACACCTTCAAAAATACCCAATCACCTATGGCGAATTTGAGCCCTCTTCTTCTAACATCAGCATATGACTTATGTCGACTTTGGGCCGTTTGTAGCCGTTGTTGGATCACTTTAACTTTTTCCATAGCTTGATGAACAAAATCTGGCCTAAGTAAAGTAGTCTCACCTACCTCAAACCATCCAATCGGTGATCTGCACTTCCTTCCTTATAAAGCTTCATAAGGTGCCATTTTAATACTTGAATGATAGCTATTGTTGTAAGTAAATTCAATAAGAGGTAAATGGTCATCCCAACTGCCTTGAAAATCTAACGTGTACGCTCGTAGCATATCTTCAAGTGTTTGGATAGTACGTTCTGCTTGTCCATCTGTCTGAGGATGGAAAGTCGTACTCAAATTCACTTGTGTACCCAAGCTCTTTTGAAAAGATCTCCAAAAATTTACCGTAAATTGAGCTACCCTGTCTGATATAATGGAGATCGGAATCCCATGTAATCGCACTATCTCTTTAACATACAACCTTGCATAATCTTCAGCTGTATAGGTGGTCTTGACTGATAAGAAATGAGCTGATTTGGTAAGCCTGTCAACTATGACCCATATGGAATCAAATTTTCGCAGTGTATGAGGCAACCCTATGATGAAGTCCATATTAATCATGTCCTATTTCCAGACTGGAAGATTGATACATTGCATGTAACCTCTTGGTTTCTGATGCTCTACCTTTACTTGTTGACAATTTGGGCATTGAGCTACAAATTCTGCAATGTTCTTCTTCATGTTTCCTCACCAATACATTTCTTTCAAGTCATGGTACATTTTGGTAGCTCCCGGATAAATAGAATATCGTGAATGATGCGCCTCTGTCATAATTCATTTTCTCAGCTCATCTACATCCGGTACACATAATCTACCTTGGCATTGAAGTACTCCTTCTTGTGTAAGATCAAATGTCTTTGTCAAACTCTGTTGTACATTCTCTTTTAGTTGCAATAACATAGGATCCGCAAACTATTTCTCTTTCACTTCAGCTATTAATAAAGATTCTGCCGCATTTTGTACAATAACCCCTTCATCTGAGGATTCAAGAAGACGAACCCCCAAGCTGGCTAATTGATGTAGATCCTTGACTAAGTCTTGCTTTTTCGTCAATTGGCCACTAGTGACTCCTATTGCCTTGCGACTCAATGCATCCGCTACCACATTTGCTTTTCCTGGATGATATAGAATATCAATATCATAGTCTTTCAAGAGCTCTAGCCACCTTCGTTGCCTCAAATTGAGTTCCTTCTACTTAAAGATATATTGCAAACTTTTATGATCAATATAGATATCAACATGAACTCCATATAAATAATGGCGCCATATCTTTAAAGCAAATACTACAGCTGCTAACTCAAGATCATGTGTGGGATAGTTTTTCTCGTGTGGCCGCAACTGTCGTGAGGCATATGCTATTATATTACCGTGCTGCATCAATACACACCCTAGACCAACTCCGAAAGCATTACAATATACAACATACCCCTTTGTGCCTTTCGGAAGTACCAATACCGGTGTAGAGGTCAATTTATCATTCAGTTCTTGGAAACTTTTCTCACATGCATCATTCCACTGAAATTTAACTGCCTTGTGTGTAAGCTTTGTTAAAGGTGCAGCAATGGAAGAAAACCCTTCAACAAACCTTCGATAATAACCTGCCAATCCAAGGAAGCTATGAATTTCCGCAGGCGTCGTATGCCTTGGTCAATTTTTCACAGCTTCAATCTTCTGTGTATCAACCTGTATCCCTTCATCTGACACAATGTGACCCAAGAATACGACGTATTTTAACCAAAATTGACATTTAG
Organism: Capsicum rhomboideum; assembly: GCA_031232105.1. NCBI lineage: Eukaryota > Viridiplantae > Streptophyta > Magnoliopsida > Solanales > Solanaceae > Capsicum > Capsicum rhomboideum. The sequence goes on from CP124712.1 coordinate 127,474,653, forward strand.
AGAACTTCGTATACAACTTACGCTCACGAAAAATCTGTAACACCTGCCGCAAGTGCTTAGCATGGTCCTCTTGTGATCTTGAATAAACCAGGATGCCATCTAACACCGTCACGAACACGTCTAGAAATGGCTTAAACACCCTATTCATCAAATCCATGAACACAGCTGGTGCATTTGTTAGTCCAAATGGCATAACTAAAAATTCATAATGGCCATACCATGTTCGAAAAACTGTCTTGGGTATATCTTTTTCTCTAACTCTGACTTGATGGTAGTCCGATCTCAAGTCAATCTTTGAAAAACATCTAGCACCCTGCAACTGATCAAATAAATCATCAATTCTGGGAAGGGGATACTTGTTCTTGATCGTTACCTTATTTAATTGCCGATAGTCAATGCACATTCTCAATGTGCCATCTTTCTTCCGTACAAATAATACCGATGCACCCCACGGGAACATACTAGGCCTGATGAAGCCCTTGTCCAGTAAATCTTTCAATTGCTCCTTCAATTCACGCAATTCTGCTGGAGCCATTCTATACGGGGGAATAGAGATGGGCTGAGTGCCTGGAATCACATCAATACCAAATTCTATTTCCCGTTCTGGGGGCAAACCTGTAAGATCCTCTCGAAATATATCAAGAAATTCATTGACCACTGGAACCGACTGAGGATTTAGTGGTTCCACATCAGTATCTTTCACTCGTACTAAGTGACATATGTACCCCTTGGCAATCATTTTCCTTGCTTTCAGATAGGAAATAATTTTTTCTTTCGGTGCTCCTACATCACCCTTCCATTCAAGAACATTCGTTTGTGGAAAATGAAAATATACTTTCTTAGCTCGACAATCTATCGTAGCATAACAAGAAGACAACCAATCCATACCCATTATGACATCAAAATCCACCATGTCCAGTTCAATAAGATCAACCAGTGTATCATGACCACACACAGTTACCACACAATTACGATATACTCTTTTTGCAATAATATATTCACCAACTGGTGTAAATACTTCAATTAACTTAGTTAATAGTTCCGGTGTTCTTTCAAATTTCACAGCAATCAGTGGAGTAATAAATGACAATGTAGAACCCGAATCAATCAAGGCATATACATTATACGAAAATATGGATAATGTACCTGTGACGACATCAGGAGAAGCCTCCAAATTTTGCCGGTCCACTAGAGCATAGGTGCAATTCTGGGTTCCACTAGAACTGGTTGCTCCTCTAGCACCTCTACCATGACCCGCAGGCTGTACACCTCTACCTAGGGGAGGAACCGATGATGATGATGCAACGGTTGATCCCGCAGGTTGCACCACACTACCCAAGCCTCTTCTTGGGCAGTCTCTCATCATATGCCTCGTCATACCACACCAAAAGCAAACATTTGTCCCAAGCCGACATTCTTCTAAATGAAATCGTCCACAGTGCTGACCGGCTGACAAGAAAATCCAGCGGTCTGCGAACCTCGAATCCCACTACTCTGGCCAACATGGCTGCCTCTAAACCCTCGGAATGGAGATTGAGTGCCTGCTGTGGTATAAGAGAATGATGGTATAGGTGGTCTAGGAAACATCCGAGGTCTAGATTCTTCTTGAGAAGCCATAGATTGTCCCATAGGTCTAGCCTTCTTTGACGACCCTTGTTCAGATTCGTGTACCCTTCTTCTTTGCCTTTGGTCCTCCATATTTTGGGCGAAATCCTGAATCCTAGCTATATCCATATCTCTGTTCAAGGCGGCAATAGTGCAGTCCCTTACCAAATATGGTTCCAACCTGTCCACATATCGATGTACTCTGTCTGTCATTGTGGCTACTACGTTTGGAGCATATCGAGCCAAAGAATTAAATTGCAGGTTGTATTCTCTAACACTCAGATTCCCTTGACGAAGATTTAAGAACTGATATGTACGAGCCTCTCAGATCTCATAAGGAAGATAGTGATCAAGGAATGACGCTTTAAATTCTTCCCAATTAGGTGGATTTGCACCAATACCGCGAGATTTCTTCCAATTATCATACCACAATATAGCTTCACTTTTCAATCTATAGGTCGCAAGTTCAACTGTTTCTACACCAGTCACGTGCATAACATCTAGAGCCCTTTGAATTTGATCTATAAAGTCTTGCGGATCTTCATTCAGATCTGACCCAGTGAATGTGGGAGGGTCCAATTTCAGAAAGTCCTGTGTCCGCCGACTAGCTGCCCTAGCCGCACCATCATCACTTGTTGTTGGACCGGCTCGTCCGTAACTTTGTGCAGCAACTATCTGAGTCAATATTTGCACCGTATTTCTGAGATCTTGCTCAGTAGCATTAACAGGTGGTTCTGCAGGTTCCTCTCTCCTTCTCAGCTCTTCTGGAGCTGAAAAAGTAGAAGAAGTCCGTGATGCAAACTCAGCGTTAGTCCCACCTTGACTAGCTTGGTCAGGTGGTGATCTACTTGTTCCTTCTCTGGCAAGTATATCTACCTGCTTACCTTTACCTCTACCTCGTTTTGTAATTGGCATTTTACTATACAAAAGAAAACTAAGTCCAATGGTTAGATATGATTCCACTACACTATTGGCTCTAATGCACGATCTAAGAATTGAAGAATAGAAACAACTCCTAAATGTCCCGTAGCCTCCTACTTATAAATGTGGTCCACAGCACATCCATAAGCAAGAATCTACTCAGACACGGCTTTGTAGACACCCTTAGGACAACCTGCTCTGATACCACTTTTGTCACGCCCCGAATTCCAACAGGGCGGACTGGCACCTGTAGCCGATGAGGCCCGAGAGAACCGATCTTCATCCATGTCCATTCATATGCATGTCATTCAAGAAACATCACCATCACGTATACATACTAGATGCTAATAGCGAAAGTTATGGAAACATGTGATATATACATATAAGAAACTTGGCCGTTAGGGCCATCAAGTCAAAATGGGCATACATCCCTTTACACCCATATTCCCACATACGTCTATAAAGCCTCTAACAGATGTATACACATAACCATCTTAAAGTCGGGACAAGTCCCCGCTTTATACAACATTTACAATACCAAAATAAATGTACAACTGTGACTCGGAAAGCCTCGAACCAACTGGAGCTCACCAAAGATCTGTAAATGACCGGCAACCTACTGTGGGGGTCTACTAGTACCTGTGCTTGCAGCAAATAAGGTAAGTCCCTCAAGGGACATCAGTACGAAGAATGTACTGAGTATGTAAGGCTCATATGAAACTGTATGTTACATAAAAATGTCAATGGAATCAAATACAAGTGAATAATCAATATGGATAAGTCACCATTCTGTGTGGGTGAAACCATGTACATTACGTTGATTACTTTCTTTACTTTTACGCTCATTCATTCATCACTCACTCCTTCATTCATTACTCACCCTTTCATTCATATAATGCCCAGGCCCCATGCTGATCAGTGGGTACTCATTAATTATTCGGGATCTACCCATGCTAGGCTTTTTTTTTTTCCCCTGAAATACCACCCGTAGTGGCCGGATTGACCCATGTTAGGTGTTCTTTTCACCCCTGGGATACCATCCAAAGTATTGGGATCTACCCATGCTAGGTATTTTAACCCCTGGGATACCACCCAAGAATAGAGACTTTATTAGCACACTTCTTTAATTTTCGTAATAGTTTATTCGATGGTCATGTCATTGTTGGAACTTTTGAATGTAACATTATTGGAACTTTGGAGCCATGTCCACAGTTATGTGACACATGAGTAACAATAGATCAATGAATAAGGTATATGTGATTAACAATAGATGATAACCTGAAATGAGATGCCTTGGAACATTTCGGAAATGAACAAGTATAATTATAAGGTGAACACTATATGCTGCAGAAGGATACGGAAAGAGTAACCTTACATACCTTATCTTATCAATATGAATATACAGTCCTATGTGTGAATACAACAATCCAACTCCTTCTTTACGTGTTACTCTACAACACAAGTTCATAACGGAGCTCACGTTAATGACTAGTTACCTTACAAGTGCACAAAACGACAATGAGCTACATGACTGCCATATAGCATCATTTCACCCTTTACAATACAATCCACTGCATTACCATACCAACAACAACATAACATTCCACACATTAACCAAAACATCATAAACCAATAGCATTTCATACCTAAGTTTACCTTTTACTCTTCCTCATTATCATTACATCACAATTATTTTGTCAAGTCACCTCAATACCTTTCATAACAACATATTAACAACAATCCTTAATTGTTATAATCCAACATGCCTCCAAACGACCCCTTAACGTCATTCAAAAGGTATCATAAGTTGATAATTATATCCAAAAAGGGTATAGGGGCCTTCGGGGATCAAAGAGAGACAAAAACACACAAAACGAGTTTCTGGGATGAACTGCGAAGCCACCTGCGCCCGCAGGTGGCTGACATGCGGCCGTAGGTGACCCTTGGCCCTGTACAGGGTCACCTGCGTTGGCATCTGCGCCCGCAGGTGCCCTGTCTGCTGGGGCGGGTGCCCGTTTCGGCCAAAAAGGGTCTCTTTTGGGTCCTTTTTGTGTAATAAATGGTATATGGCCATGAATAAGATTCTATTTACATATTTTAAGTCACTTGGATGCCAATGAACCATCATGGTTTCACAACACACATGAACATCACCAAAACCACATTTTTCTTTCAATACACCACCAAGTTCATGCACAATTTTCCAATAACAATTCCAAACATTATACACAAGGATAAAACAAGTTAAGGTTATAATCACCTCTCACATGTCAATATTGAATCCATCAAGTTCACTTCCTTCAAGACCACAAGTCTATTTTCAATTTTACAAGGCAAAACCCTTTTCCGATTGCAAAAATAGACAGTTTTACGCATAGTGAACTGTCCAACACTTTGTCAACATAACCAACATGATTTACACACCATCTTAAGCATATCATATACTAAACCACGGGAATAAATATTTACCAAATCTTGCAAGAGAGTGATCTTGTCCAAAAGTGTGATGACTTAGGGTTTGTGAGTAAAGAGAAATGTCTTGAATATTCTAGAAAATGGCATGTGTGTTTTGATAAATAAAAATCTGATTTTCCTTGCCTTATCTGGTCCCTCAAGTCATCCTAAGCCAAATCCTTGTGCATTAAATGCATGTTTGATTGGTCAACACAAGAATGGTCACTTGCCCCATTTGGGCCATGTCTTTTACTTCATTTTAGGCCTCATTTGTGGCCCAAATCACAAAATTAACTTAGCCCACACCTTAAGGTGCAATACACCAACATTCTCATGTTTAAATAATTCCATAATTGTTAACGTAGTCTTATAGGTTCGGAAATGTATGGGGTGTTATACTCGGCTTAGCCCTAGTCGTAACTTTTTTCACACTTTTTAAATTTCCTTTGAAAGAACCAAAAATTATTATATCTTATTAAGACAAAAGAAATATTTAAAAGCACTGATCATTTGTTTTTGTATTGTGAAGACTTTATGGGGAAGAAAAAAAAAAATCAAACCAAATGAAAAAAAAAATCGAGATAAATTTTTTTGACTCTTATTAATTTGATATATAAATTTAAAATACTAAACATAATCGATTTGGTTTAATAAATAAAAAATTAAACCAAATCCCTACTTTCATCTATCATTCTATTTGCCCGCACCCAGCATAATAATGTAGATTTTTTAGCTTTCTAGTCTGGATATATTACTCTCTTTGTTTTAAAATAAATAGTTTTTTTTAATTTTTTTTTTCATTTTGTTTAAAAGTAGTGTTTTACAAATCAAGAAGGCATATGTTTTTTATTCCAATTTTATCTTTATTCAAAAAAAAAAATAGAATTTGATATAGTTAAGAAATCATTAAAAAATTACTTTTTTTTTCGAGTCATTTGATTAAGGATAAATTAGTAAAACACTTCTATTTACTTTCTAGAAGTGTGTAGTTACCAATATAGAGAAAAGTTCATAAAGAGGGAAATAACTAGATAATTAAAAGTAATTCTATGTTGTGAAATTATTTTAAAATATAGCTGAATTCTATAATTAAGTTGCTCATGTTTGCCTAGTCAAGTAATTTTCTTTTTCTTCTTAAAGGATGTGTTCAAACGAAAACATCACTTAAATTAAAACTAAGTAAAAAAAAAGTTATCTAGGTCTATGTAAAATGCTTAATCTACATAGATAAAAGTTATCGAGTCAAATATTTTAAATAATGTTATATAACATGCCTACTTTTTGAAGCATGGCTCAACAATTTCTATATCTCCGACGAACATTATTCAGTCGATTAATACATGTGATTCTTCAAATCCTCCTGACTGACCGTCGCTCCTCCTCCCAATCTCAATCTTCAAGGGTTGATAGCCTCGATGAGTTATTCTTAAAATTATTAATCTGTCCTAAAAATTGTCATGATAAATCTTGATTCGCCTTAAAATATGACACTTTGAACTTTTATTTACCCTTGAGTTGGCTTAACATATTTGATGTCCTCATGAGTAAATATAAATTTCATTGTCAAGTTACGAAAATGAGATTAAGTTATTTTAAGTTACACTTAAAAATTATTGTCCTAATTATGTATAATATAATTGATTAACTTAAGTAATTAAAAAGCGGCTTCTAATATGATTCCATAGCATCATACGTCTAATGCATCAAGATCAAATTTAGATCATGACAACTAGGCCTGGGCATATTTTGGTTTAAACCGAAAAAATTGAAAAATCAAACCAAAATTTAATTACGATTTTGATTTTTAGTTTTCCGATCAGTTTCAATTTCAAAATATAATATTTTGATTAATCGGTTCGATTTTTCAAAAAAAATTTGGTTAAATCGAAAAATCAAAATTTATATGCCTAGTATATAAGTATACATATATTATACCTGATTAGTAATTATCCAACCCAATTAACCCCAACAACCTACACAAAAGCCCAATACCATATATATATATATTTATTTATTTATTTTTTAAAACCCTAAATCCCTAATCCAAACTCTAACAAATTCACAATTCACAGTCACTCTCTAGTCTCTCCCTCTCCTCCTCACTTGACGCTAGGGTTTCTCAATCTCTTTAGCCTCTCCCTTACTTCAGTCATCATCGTCTAGTCATCATCATCGTCTAGCCGTCGTCGTCGTCGTTTTGATCTACTTTAAAAGATGTTTGTCGATCTGATATATATATATATATATATATATATATATTTTGCTTTTTTGTTTAAATTGGTAGTTTAAGGCTTTAAGACTTGAGAATTAATGACAGAAATTATTTCACTTTCACAAATTGCAGGAATTGAAAGTAGGATAAGTGAACGTGGGGCTTCAAATGAAAACATTTCAAGTTCATCTCCAAATGAAGTTGAAGCTTCAAAGAAAAGAAAGGTCATGAAACCAAAGGCAAAATGTTGGCCATTGACAAGATCATTGAAAAAAAAAATTGGAGTTAATAAAGCAAAATATAAGTATTGTGGGGCACTCTATGCAGTTGCTATAAGCTATAATGGTACTTCGTCAATGAATAATCATATGCTTAGGTTATGTCCTAACCGTCTCAATTTTGTTATTGATGATAGTCAAACACAGGTAGCTTTTCTACCATCTTCTGCGGTGAAAAGAAAGGGGCGGTTAGCACTTGAAATTTGAACAAGCACGAAGTAGAAAAGCTTTAGCCCAAATGATAGTTGTTGATGAGTTATCGTTTAATTTTGTTGAAAAGGAAGGTTTTACAAATTTCATGAGAGTCACAGCTCCACACTTTCATATTCCTTCTCGTAGAACCTTGACAAGAAATTATTATCAATTCTATAATAAAGAAAGACAATTTTTGAAGAAGGTTTTCAAAGAAGCACGTCCAAAAGTTTGTCTTATGACAGATACTTGAATGTCTATACAAAGAATTAACTACATGTGTCTAACAACTCACTTTATAGATAGAAATTAGACTTTGCATAAAAGAGTAAGAACTTTATGTCCTATTTCTAGTCATAAGGGTGTTGATATGGACGCTTCCATTACTGACTGTTTGCTTGAATGGGGTTTGAATACTGTTTTTAGTATTACAGTTAATAATGCTAGTTCCAACTATGTTACAGTGATAGAAATGTCTAAACAATTAAGTAATTGGGGAACTAACATAATGGAGGATCAATATCTTCATGTGAGGTGTATGACACATATCCTTAATTTTATTGTGCAAGATGGGCTGAAGAAAATTGATAAGTTCATCAAGCGAGTGAGACAAGCTATGATATACATTAAACAATTTGCCGCGAGAGGTAAAAAGCTCAAAAAATATTGTGAATCTCAAATGATAATTTGTAAGAAATTATTGTGTTTAGATGTTTCTGCTTGACGGAACTCTACATACTTGATGCTTGAAACAGCACAACATTTTGAGCTTGCATTTGAAAGATATAATTTATATGATAATGATGTTTTGAATTATCTCCGTACCTCTCCTTGTGAAGATGAACTAGTGCAGGTGTCCTTACAAGTGAGGACTGGAAAAAAATAAGGGTAATGATAAAATTTCTGAAATTTTTTATAATCTTACTTTGAAGGTTTCTAGTTCACAGTATATTACTAACAATGTACTCTTTGTGAAAATTGTTGAGCTTGATCTTATTTTGAAAGAGATGATAGAAAGTGAAGATTCTAATTTGAAAAGAATGAAAGGAAATATGAGAGAAAAGTTTAGAAAGTATTGGGGTGAACCAGATAAAATGAACAAGATGATCTTTATTTCATCTGTGTTGGATTTTCATAACAAACTTGACTATGTTCCTTTTGTAATTGCGGATATGCTTGGAAAAGAAACTGGGACAAGCTATCTGATGCAGTGGAGACATATATGAAAGCTTTGTTTGATCATTATGTTAAGAAATCGTAAAAAAGCTCATCATCTCCATCTACTACTTCTTCTTCTTCTTCTGAAAACTCATTGGGTATATCTAGTGTAAGTGGTTATGAAAATTTTCAGAGAAGAGGAACAATGAGAACAAAACAACAATTTGAAAAGCATAAAGAAGTTAGTGGAGATTCAAGCAATAAATCAGAGTTGAAAAAATATCTTGCTGAAGATATTGAGCCAGATTCGGTAAATTTTAATATATTAGTTAATGAGTTGAGATTTTTCATTCTCGTAGAGATGGCTCATGATGTGTTAGCCATTTTCATTTTCAGTGTTGCATCTGAATGTGCATTTAGCACGGGAGGTCGTGTTCTTGATCACTTTAGGAGTTCATTGACTTCTAAATTTGTGCAATCTCTTATTTGTCTTCAAGATTGGCTTAGAAGTGAACCTATTCCAATTAATATCGAGGAAGATTTAGAGTATCTTGAGCAATTTGAAGTTGGTAAGTATTTTATGATTTTGTATTCATTATATCAAAAATAATTTCTTATTTATATTGCATAACAACTAACAAGTGTTTCATATTTTTTCAGAAATGGCTTGTAGTGGGATAGAGTCTAGTATTATTGATGTGTAGAAGGCTGTAGCTAATCTAAAGGATTTTGAATAGTGAGTGAAATAATTTATTTTCTTTCCTATGTTGGGTTGAGTAATGCACAAACTAGCTATTTAGCTGCTTCTCTATGTTATCTAGTATTGTGCTGATCAAAGGGTTCCTTTAGCTGACAAAATTGCATCGGACAGTGTGTATTTGCATTTCAGTGGAGAATCAGTATGTAATCAATAGTTATTGTTGTTTAGTTACCTAGTTTGTGTGTATACGAACTTTTTATAGCCATTAATTAGTTATTTGAAGTGAAAGTATTGAGTTCTCAATGGCATTTGGACAACATTAAACGTTTTTCTGTCATTGATTTACACATGTTTCTTCTTTACCATTTCAATTGACATGAATAGTTGCTACGATCAGCTATTGTGTTTGTGTCATAATAAAATAGGCTACTTTTAGTTTTCTTTTTATAAAGAAGCTAAAGATACAAAGCCCAAAGGCTGTTAGTTGTTAGTTTAGATTGTCCCCCGTGATAACCTGTATAACAACCTTGTCACCTTCAATTTGGATCAAAGCTTTTAATCTACCTCATATATATATATATGTGCTTTCATCATTATGGAACTCTACTCTGAGTTAGTGGACTTATTGCCTCTTTTTTAATCAGCTTCTACTTGCAATGAACAGACACGTTGCCTATTATGCTTGTGCATCTACTTCTTAGAAAGAGTTGTAACATGTTAGGTTCTTTTATCAACTCTCTGATTGCCCTAATATGAAAAGTTTAGTGGACCAATATTTTCAGCTAATCAGATTTCATCCGCTGCACATTGATCCTTTATATAGGATGCTTACATTTTAATGTTTTTACTGAAACTGAGTTCACAGTTTTAGCCCCCTATCATGCTAGCAAATCGGACATAATTTCCTTTCATTTTACTGAATTTTGTTAGACCAACTGATTCTTTAGAAATATTTTACCGAATGGTTAAAAAAGACTTCTTTATCGATACTTCTACTTCCTAAATATTACTATCATGATGTAGGAAGCTATTTTTCTTTTTGAGTTTAAACCATATCTGCATCACTTTGCATAAGCACGTATCTATTACATTAAATCAAGTGCTAAGATTAACCGGAGTATCTTCAAATGGAGAAAGAATGCTACTGAAAGCCAGGACCCTAATATTATGAGGACATCATCTACAATTTTTTATTTTTTTTTTTCTTTTTAAAAGAGAAACAACATCTAAAGTATTATTTTATAGATGAGACTTGTTGATTCAAAAGTTGGCTGGTTTGATAGTGCTCAATTCTCTTAGAATATGTGTATTAAATAACTTAGCAAAGCTGCATCGTTTGATAATTTGAGTACTGATCAGTAATATTGTCTATTGATACTTTCTAAATTTTAATAAGTTTATTATTATTTCAGTTTTGAGTCCATGGAAGATATTTGGATCGTTTGGTGTTCGTGACTTTATGAACTGTGCTAGTGAAGAAATTTAAAGGGAGCTGAAAGAAGTCTTGGATCGTTTGTTATTATTTCAATTTCTAAATTCTAAATTCTTATTGATTTTGGTTCTATTCTCTTGTCAATTTTCATGAGAAATGTTTTTCTATCTTGTTTTGTGGTTTGAGTGAGATCTTATGCTTACTTAATTTACTGGTTGCTGCCTGCTGTGTTACTTACTTAATCCACTAGTACCGTTGATACTTGAGTATAGTGATGATGATATTACTCAGATTTGTGCAAGTGTTGAGCTTACTGTTTGGTGAAAACTACCATGATAAATATGAATTGTGTGTTGGATTCATTATCAATTCAAAATTGTTGTTTGATGTTGGATAACACAAGTGTGGTAGCTTATGATCTCATTTTTAGAACATTGAGAATCTGGTGATGTTTAGGTACTCATTTTGGCAAAATGGTGATGTACCATTAGACTACAAAACAAAAATATATAGGAACCAAGAAATTAGTAACTAACTGGCTAAAAAATTTATCCAATTTCAAAAGCCCAATTATGACCAAAAAAAGACCCACTAGTTTAATCTTCAAACCAAAAAAACATATCAAAAAAAATCGAACAAAATCAAATTTATTTCAATTCGATTTCGATTGTCATTTTTGTCAAATCAAAAATCAAAAAATCAAATCAAAATAAAAAAACTAAATCGAACCATCCGAATGCTAACTCCTAATGACAACTTTTTCTTTCTTCTAGTATCTGCGTAACATATGAGTTAGGATTTCTAAATATTATATCACATACCTTTTCTTACGTAACTATCTAAATGATTTTTCTACATTAATAATAATTAAATTATTTTACTAATAAGGAAATTGTTTTACTATAACAATAAAAATAATATGACAAATTCAATTATACCATCATACATTAAAGTACATTATTACTTTGAACATTATATATCATCATAACATTAAATTGTTTCCAGTTTCAATTGAGTAGTATAATATTTTGTATACTATGACAAATTCAATTATACCATCGTAAATTAAACTACATTATTACTTAGTACTTTATACATCATCGTAACATTAAGTTATTTCCAGTTTCAATTGAGTAGTAAAATAATTTTGAAAAAAATAAGAAATAAATATTTACTTGAAAGATTAACACAAGTAACTTAAGAAAATTGAAAATATAGTGAATCATTTTTGAACCTCAAATGAAAGCTAAACTGTCTATTTTGCCTATTCAAACACAAAATTGGATCATTTTTCTTAGAGGACATGTTTTAGACGACAAAAGGAAGGATTTGAGACAAAAATATGAAGCATAGTTCTAGATCAGGAATATATAATTTTTGACAAAGAATTGACAATGCATTCAATTGTGCTAGTTAACCAGTTTTAAGTAATTTGGTATCCTGAATTTGGTATTCAGGGTAACAAACGGGAACTCAAATTTATTTGAATCAAAATGAATTAGGTCAAAACAGATTAACTAACAAGTTATAACTCAACCGCTCAATTTTTATTAGTATATTTTAATTGTTGCTTTATTTGTCCTTTTATAAAAAAAATTACAAAATAATTGTTTTTTTTAATTATAGCTATATATAAAATATGAAATATAAAAAAACTGTTTTAAAAACATTTTAATAAAATTTTGTCAAAAGTCAATTGGGCAGATTGTGTTTGATTTTGCCACCTAGCTCCGAGTAGGAATTATTGGTAAAACAATTTCCATATAATAAACAACTAAACATCAATTTCATACGGAACTATGAATTACTATATTTGCAATTTTACACTAAAATTGTTTAATTCAAAACCCAATAAACAGCCGTTTGATGATTATTCTATAGATTTCAATTTCAAAAACTTCAACAATCAATTGAGAAGGTTAATTTTTGGCAGAATTACAAATAATTAGACGAAATCTAGAATATATTCATCACACATAAATCAAGAAGAAAAAAATTAGCGAATTCAAATAAATTAAAAAATGTAAAGAAATAGTGAAGCCTCAGATAGTCGATCACACATCAATGAATGTTCAGACGGTAATTCCAAATATTTAAATAAATCCTCATCGGCTTCACTAACAACACAAAAAAAGGTATAGTTAATTCTAAGAAGAATATAATTAAAGAGATAATAATAACAAAAATGTAATCGCACCAAACGGCTCCGTGAAGGAATTGAAAAATCCATACACAGATTCCTATCAAAATGCGAAACGTTTAGTAATAAACTTATTTATTGGTCCAATCATAGCATCGTCGGTCATCGCATTTCGCTACCGTCGACGTGGCATCGGACCTCAATAAAATAATACAGTAAATAATAAATTGAAACTGACAGAGGCGCCGCCGCCGCGTTTATCATCGGAGCAAAAATGTTTAAATTCAACGCAAGAGAAAACCTAATTGAGAAAATAAAAAACCTAATTAGAACAAGTGAAGGAGGATGAAAAAGTGTGAAGAGGTATAAATAGATGTATGTTTGGGCCGTTGTTTGAGTTTGGGCCTCTTTTCTTGAAACCCTAATTCCGAAAAGGCCGTTTGAGTTTGGGCCTCTTTCTTGTCTCCTTGGTTGGGTTAACCATTTCAATCTGTATATGTCCGTGGGTTGGTTGGACAATCTGGGCTGCCATTTTATACGCTCCATTTTACACACACACAAAAAAAAAGGACAAACAACATAAATCCCAGCGGTTTAGTACGTAATTACTCTTTATCCCCACTCGTTTTAAAATTACATAAAATCCAGGATTTGTGTCGTGATACATTACTTAGCATCACGATACATTGCTTAGAGGTCGTGATGCATTACTTAGGGGTCGTGATACATTACTAAGGGTCGCAATACATCACTTATGGTCGAGATACATTACTAAACCGGTCTCGTGATGTATCTTCCAAGTCTCTTGATGTATCGCGACTCCAAGTGATGTATCGCGACCCTAAGTGATGTATTGCGACCCTAAGTGATGTATCGCCACCCTAAGTGAAATTCAGGAGTTTTGTAATTACTTTGTAGGGATGGAATTTTGAGTAAATATGGTAAGTTAAGGTGTAGTATTATGTAATTTTTTCAAAAAAAAAAAAAATCATAATTAAATGTGACAATATTTTTCTTTAAAAACCTAGCATAAAAATTGTATTCGCATATATATAATATCTAGTCATAATTGAAATCGGATTAATACAGCATCTGATTTTAACTGTATATGTATGTTTGTGTTTCCTGAGTAGAATTTTGAACGTGAAGACATTAATTATATATATGACCAACTAGATCCAACATATGTGTCTTCAAACTGTATGTGTAAGCCAATTATAGATGAACCGTATGTATACATTTTATGTAAGGAACCAACACCTAAAATTGTACGTTGTATGTATATCATACGTGTATGTTGAGAATTTATTCTTGGACTCTGTTTTTTTTGCTCGTGTCCACTTTGCACAAAAGAAAAGAAAATCCCTAGAAGATGTTGACTCTATTGAAAGAGTGGTCACTACTATGATAATTAGATACATATATATGTGTATCTTGTATATCACTATAAAAATGTATAATTTCATTATATTTTATAATTTTAAAAGTATCACTATAAATAGTAATAAGTGGGGCAGAATTACTACGTCAGGCAATTTCCTCTATATTAAATGTTTGCTATAGGAGTAAAAAAAAATATTCAGACAAGTATAGTCGTTATAAAAAGGTTGGATTGTACATATTTTATATTATACCTAGTATATTTTGTTTTTAGTTCAAGAAACGAAACACTATCAAAAAATCTATTTGCTAAATAATTTTTTCAATATTAATTGAAACTATAATTTCATAATTATTAGTTCCACGATAACTTGTTCCAACCAAAGAATCCATTGTATCATCCAGAACTTGTTTGAGACTAGACACTTTTATATGAGTTGGTCCAACATGATTTCTTTTGGTTGTAGCAGGAATTAGAAGAGGTAAAGGTAAAGCCGAAAAAGAATTTGGGGGAGACGTGATTACAAAATATGACATAACTTTAACTTACTGAGAACATGACCCTTGATAGGAATGTATAGAGGTCGAGATTAGGATAGAAGGTTGATAGGTAGTCGAGTGTTATCACACTTTATGTAGGAGAGATAGACGGTTATCACCTCCTTCCCTTCTTCTCCTTATTAGTAGTAGTATTATTTCGTAATCTCATAGCTGCATTTACTTCAATGTGTATTACTATATTTTGCCTCGTTTTCTTTGTATCTTGCTATCTTACTGTTCTTCTTTTTCCTGCAACCCTACTTCGAAAGTTTTTCTTTTGAGTCGTGCGTCTATCGTAAACAACCTAGCTCTGTACCCATAAAAATAGGAACAATCTGCGTATATCCTACCTTCTTCGAACCCTACTAGTGAAATTACA
This sequence comes from Capsicum rhomboideum, assembly GCA_031232105.1. Classification (NCBI taxonomy): domain Eukaryota; kingdom Viridiplantae; phylum Streptophyta; class Magnoliopsida; order Solanales; family Solanaceae; genus Capsicum; species Capsicum rhomboideum. Next base: position 127,490,044 of record CP124712.1, read on the forward strand.
GGAGTATATGTTGTTGTATTCATTTAACATTTTCTATAAAATAAAAAAAGAAGAAGATATTTTATCACAATTCCATTCACCATTAATTTGCCATCAACATTCATGTAGCCGTGGAAATTGAAGAGGTTTCCATTAGAAAGTCTTCACTCCCAGATTTGGCCCAATCTCATTTTGGGAAATAAATTAATTTCCCAAATTCTCTTTAAGTATTTTTGGTCTAGATGACAGTTAGGATTCGACTATGACTGATAATGACATAACATCTGCAGAAGTTGTTATCCTATTAGAACTTTTAATTATCTTAAAAGCCATTTTCAGCATTCCTTAATAGGTTTGCCAAGACATGCATGATATTAATAAGTTGACCTGACTACTGTTTAAATTGGATGGTGATATACCGATATTAATTGAATCATGTCAGATTTTAAAATGACTAAAGACCCACACTTATTTTTGTTAAGTAGATGTCTTCTACTAAACAAGTTAATTTGGCACCTAATCAATAAGGATATTGTAAATTTAGTTAGACGAGAGTAACTCTTTTTTTTTTCTTTTTAAATTTGTTCATCTAATATTCAAAACTACTATAGTTTGATTAACATGAATTTATGTCGGATAGACCAACAAAAGGAGTAAAGTTTCTTTACTGAAAGACTCTATTTGCATAAATTGAACTATTAATCCATAATGTAATTATATGTCTATGAAACACGAATTATATATATTTTTTTTTTAAAAAAAAAGAAGCTACAATCAGCTATAATTGTAGATCGTATTTATCATAGAGGACTTGGAACTTGCCAATAAATTATATTTAGATATTTGAATTACGGCTCTTCCTATTGAGCACCTTAGCATATGATAAAATAGTCCTATTGAATTATTCTAGTTTAATTTTTTTAAAGAAAATTTGTGCGTGCTCTTAAGCGCCCATTAAGTAGATAAGCTAACCACTTAAAGTATATCACATCTTTTAAGTATACACATTAGTCTCAATAAACGTAGAATCTCATGTTTGTTCCAATAAGTCTGATATGTTAAAGTAAAGGATATGTGATATTTTATATGATAAACTTATCCATGTAATGAATATTTGAAAATATGTACATAAACTTTTTCAAAATTTAAATCGAAGTATCTAATATAGATAATTTATCGTACATTCAAATACTTAATTAAAACATACCGTAACTTAAGTATCTAAATAAATTTATCATATTTTAAGGATTACCGATACATTCCTCCTCATAAACTCCTACAATGTGATTGTGTGCTCTCAATGTAATGAGTCATTTTAATCAACAAGTCCTTACAGATAAGAATAGCACAAAAAGATGTGGGACATGAAAACAAAAAGGATGGGGATAGTTGGTAATTTGTGGAACAAGAAAAACCTTGCTGATGCATCATGGAATCCAGCTGCATAATACATTGCCTATACAAACTATTTATTTAATTTTTTAAAATAAAAAAAAACATTATTTCTAGCTTTTTGTGTTATGCAAATCTGACAGAAAGTGATTGGGTCCAAGTATAGGAAGAATTCCATACCATAACATGCGGCATCTTGAGCAGATCTATTTATATATATCAATGATTTTGAAGGGGAGTCTTGGAGTAACCGGTAAAGTTGTTGTCATCTAATCGGAAGGTTATGGGTTCAAGCCTTGAAAACAGCCTCTAACAGAAATTTAAGGTAAGATTGCGTACAATAGACCCTTGTGATCGGACTCTTTCTCGGATCCTGTGTATAGTGAAAATTTTAATACATTAGACTGCCATTTTTAATGATTTTGGTACCCTCTAAATTGTCCTATCCTCTTATTTTAACTTCTTATTCTTGTCTTGATTTATAAATTTGGCCCTACCCACATGATATTCCAACTATCAATATACTTAAAGTGGGTCCCTTAATTGTAATCACAGAAATGAAATTATTGAGGATCAAAATTATAGGGCCAATTGCAATAAATAGCCACTTGGAGTTCGTTATAGTATAATCGAAAATTACAAAATATTTCATCGTTAAGTATACGAGTCTGATTCATCGAATTGAAGTTAAAATTACGATATAAGGTTACAAACTTTAAGTATATAAGTCTGAATCAAGTCTAACTTTAGAATTGTATGTTTGAAGTTGACGTATAGTTAGCTATGTAATTTGAACTTAAGATTTTAGATTTAAAGTTAGGTTTGAATAGTTTTCAATTTCAAATCTGAATGTCTCAAATCGATCTTACCCCAAATTTAAAATTGGCATAAGTATAGCATATTAAACTTTCATAATTGAAGAGTGAAGAAAAACATTTCTCAGCCTTTTAAATTCTTCAAATAATGAACAATTTATTCTGCATGAATTTAGATTTCACAATGTCAATATCGTCAAATAAAAATAGTGCATGAGATTCTTTTTGTCTTCCGTTGATGTATTGAGAAAGGAGGGCTAGCGCAAGAGAAGAAGAAAAAAAACGACTATAGCAAATGACATTTACAGAGAATGTAACTAATATAAGATATTTATATGTTATATCACTAAAATATTTCAAATATTCTTTACTTAAAGTGAACTCAAAGCCTTTAATCAAACCTGCGATGCTCTAATATAAAAATAAAAATATAATAGATTCATACTTGTGGTTTAAAATACATTTAATTAATTTATTGCGATTAGTGATAAAGATGAAATAATAATGTTAAATTAATTGTGATTAACTAGCAATAATTTATACAAAAAATATTCAAATCTGCTCAAATACTATCGAAAAATATTTAAGTTTGCTCTTCAATAAACTCTTCATCTATTGATCACATTCTTGCCGTCAATAAATCAACTTGTATTTATTATTGTGTATCATCATATGATATTTCAGCGTAAAATGAATTGATCCTCTGTATCTAAAGACTAAATTTTTCAAAAGCAAAAACTTCTTATGCGTCTTAATATGTTGATTATAATTTAAAATAATTTCAATTTAAAGTTTTGTTTCAAGTGAAAGCAAAAAGAGACATTTCTCTTATATGAGCATAAAATTAGATCAAAAGTTCCAACGAAGGATACATTGCTCAATTCTAAATTATACAATGATAAGTTTAACCTTTCTTATAATTTATAATAAAAATATTCATGACGAATATATGAAGTTGACGTAAAATATTAGAAAAACGACATACGCGTAACGGCACGTCTTATCCATAAAAAAATTAGTATAGTATCCTTTTTTGGTAATTATTGTGGCCAAAAAAATTTTCTGAACTTCCTGGAAATTGAAAATCTCACTGCTTTTTTCACTTTTTCGGAGCAGTAGTAGTTTCTTTTTAGGTTCTCATGTGTTGTCTTTTATACTTTTCTTTATTTTATTTATATAAAAATTACAAAGCTGTTATTGTCATCTAACTTGTCCACTACTATACTAGTTACCATGTGCAACACAAAAAGTTGAAATTTGATGCTATAGCTACCTTAGCTCATCACCTTTAATCATATTTATTACTTATTATCTTTAACATTGGAGATTTTCAACACCAAAATATTGTGGTGGAATAATAGTACTTATACATCTACCAAAATTGATAAATAGTGAAGTAGCATGTTGAACTAGAATATCCTTAATTTATTTCTTTATTTATAATTAGAGATCTCAGGTTTGAACTCTGAATATGAAGTCGTCTTTGATATGAAGAGTTCTACCTCTTAAACTGAAATCTCTTGGTTCGAATTCAAATTAATTGAGCCCCAAAGAAAATACCTGATACCGGATGAGAAATCAAAAAACTTGGAGAGGTTTCAATTTTTTTTTCTTTTAAATTTTAAGGTAAGGGTATGAGGTCTAGGAATATAATGCATTTAATTTCCTTGTAACTTTGGTGGTATGGTGAAATTTTTCTGTACACTAGGTGTAAATTGATGTAAGTTTAATTTTCACTATTTTTTTCTTTTTGTTTCCTTCCTTGATTCTTTTATGCAATTAAGAAAAATCTAAAAAGTATGAGGTCGAGGTAGAAAATATCTTACTATCTCTCCATTGACCCATATAAGTTCAACTTTAAGAAAATTGATAAAAGATCTGGTTTGGTCAAGTTTTTTAATTTAGGTTTAGTGAATCTAGAATAAATACATTTTTTTAATGCATATACCATTTAATTTAATTTGCTTACTATATTCGTCAATGTGTTCAATATATTGAACTATAACTTCCTCTCGAAAATTCTTCTTATTTAAAGAATAGAAAAGAAAAATCTGGTAAGAAATTTGGATCGCATGCTTTTAAAAAGAAAAAAGTATTTACTCACACTTAACGTTTATATCAAATCAACAAACAACCTATAGATTTCTTCTATATGAATTTTCATTAATTAACTATGATTGATTAATGTATAATTTTATCTCAATTTCTTACTTAAATTATAACTAATTGATGTAATTTTATGTTAACATCAGACACTATCAGGTATAAGTTTCCCCTTATAAAAATCAATGAATGTGAGGGGCACATGACGCAAGTTAGTTGGGAGAACAAAAACAAAAAAAAAGATATTTGAAAAAAGAAAAGGGAAAACCATTTATGGAAGAATAAAGTTTCATCAGTGATGAATCATCACTATCAAGGATTATGATAGATTGATAAGTATTCCTTTATTTCTAACCAAGGATTTTGAATTTAAACTTCAAATATGAAGTTCACATTTGGTAGGAAATATTTTCCCAGATGAAACTTTCTGAAATAAATTTGAATTAATCGAGCTCATAACGGATATAAGGTGAGAAAAAAAAAAGTTTATCGCGGCATGACAAGTGGGATTACTGTCGAGTGGATTGAACTTGTGAATTGTATAAAAAAAAATGTTGTAATGTTAATACTAAAACGTCAAAAAACGTGGACATGTTTCAAATGCACATATAAAAAGCAATACCAAAAAGGGTTACGATGGAGTGACAAGTATTTCTCATCCTTAACCACTAATCAGATATTTCGGGTTTGAGTCTTCTTAGGTACGGAGTCGCCTTTGTTAGAGAGCGCATTACCCTCAATGTGAGACTTTCCAATGAGAATTTAAATTTAATCGAATTCCAATGCAGATATTGAACATCGAATGAGAAAAAATATATAAAAAGGAATAATTACCAGCATCAAAGTTTATGCCAAAGTGACACATTCTATATTCGACTGGAAGTGGAATAAATTTTGTACCTACCCTACTACATGTTCACACGATTATTGCATCCTATATTGATGGGAAACTTCCTTCTAATTACCACCATGGAATGTTTGAAGATTTCATCAAGTTATTTTGACTTTCCTTGAATTGGTCTCCTTGTACTTTACGTGAATTGGTATCCTTGTTATCTTTCCAGCTTAATACTAAATTAATCCTAGCAGTGGTAAAGTACAAAATTAAATGACTATTGCATTAAAATTCTAGTAAGATCGGAATAATTTGAATTAGTTGAGATCCAAAGTAGATATCAAGTAGTAGGTAAGAAACGGAAAAAATCTATTACATGAAAACATAGTCCTACATGATTAATCTCAAATACGTGATTAGATTAGGTAAAAAAAGCATAGTCCAAAATTTTTGTCATTCTAATAAAACTTAAAAATTTGTAGTTGCTATATATTTTTTCAATTTCACCCTCGCTACTCCAAGACGGTGCTCCTATATAGTTATTAAGTATTCATTTCAAAAAAAGGCTAACAATAATTTAGACAAATAATCCTTACGTTTTTCATTTTATAGAATGATTTTAAATAGGCGTGTGAAAATCTTAAATGACAGATTAAGAGGGCAAGATATAGTATTAATTAAGTGGAGAACAATCAACCATATCGTATTGTAAAAATTAAATAGGTTCATTTTATATATAATTATTAATAGTTAGCTCCTCCGAAAACGATCTATACTTAATTCATGGACTTATTTTTAAAAAGATTTTGCAACCACACCATGTAAATAAATATTTCATCTAGTAATATTGACTTTTTAATCGCACGCTAAGGTTAAATCATCATGGCATCACGGACTATAAAATATACAAATCTCAACCAACCACATTCAATTGCTATGCACTCACACATTAATTAATTTATAAAATAAAGTTAGTATTGTTAATGCTTATAATACTCCTATTATCTTAGGATACTCGAATATCTTATGAACGACGTTGGCCAAAAGCTAGGTTAGAGAACATGTTTGGACAAATTTCAAATTATACAATTTAAATCTTCATTGTTAATGAAATCCAAGTGATCTATACATTGATCAGAAGATTTTTTCAGTTGGCTAAAACTTATTACTTGAATGAAATTAGATTTTGTGGAATCATATTTGATAATATATCTGTATCTTGTAAAAAATCAATCCTTGTTTACGAATCATACAATTTTGTCTAACCAAATCCAGGGCGCTCTTATCTCTTCCTCTCGAAGATCTAATTTTTGAAGGAGCCGAGAAGAAAATATTATTAGCGTAGACTTTATGGTGCTTCCCCTAAATCCAGGGCCCTCTTATCTCTTCCTCTCGAAGATCTGATTTTGGAAGGAGCCGAGAGAAAATATTATTAACGTAGACTTTATGATGCTTCCTCTATATCTTTATCAATTAAAGCCATCCATTTCATATCCATAGGAAAAGTTGTTGCGTATTGTAACTTTTTCCTATTTTGACTTTATGGGGTTTTATTTTTGTAATAATAGACAAAATCGATGTTTTACTTGTAAGTTTTACTAAATAGTATGTCTTATATATCGTTTTTGGACAAAATGAGATCTATTGGAGCAACATGGAGACTAGTTAAAACGAGCAAATGTATTGTAACAATATATATATATATATATATATATATATATATACTTTATTAGTATTCTAAAAGAAATGATGTTTCTTTTGGTATATTTTCTTTTTTTTTTAGAGTACTTTTACTTTCTGTTATGCTAGTAGAGTTTTTTAGGAATGGAATTGAATATTGTCTCTCCATTAGTGTCGATTTGGTTAGTGCACTACAGAATATTATAAAACTAATTGACAAATTTAATAGAGCTATATATGCTTATATCATTGAAGTGGATGCTTAACTATATTGGAATTTCTCCAACGGCATCCATTATTAATTAATAATTGAATCAATTACTCTTTACCTATAAAAAGATTTCATGCACCATGTGCAACATTACTCATCTAAGAATGATTCAATGCGTATATATCTAAGGATTATTTAAAGCATAAACAAAGAGAGAAAGATGATGGGACAATTCCTTTATTTAACTATCATAATTATATAACTTTTCTCACATTTTAAAGAAATGAATCTTGAATCTAATTCAACTTCTAAAGCTAGTTTAAGAAATAAGAAAAGAGGATCGTTCAAGACCATATAAAAAGGTCGTTCATTCCTTTTTCATTCAATGTGAGACTCTTCAACACTCTTACCTCACACAAGTTTGGACATTTATAGCATGAACAATTTAATATTGGGAACCCAAATAAAAACTGGCATGTATTATGTCTTGATACCATATTAATTACATTTTATAAACTCTTCTCTAACTCAAGAGAAAGAGCTACAACTATTTCTTCAGTCTGCCTTTCGTGAAAGTCTAATTGAAAGTTGGTGCATGAAAATTCTCAATGCCCAACTGCTAAGTAAGTGTTCATACAACGACTTTTTCATTATAAAGATATCAACCAACTGCTCATGAATGGGAATATAGTTAGGAGAGATATTAGCACCGAGTAGTTCATCCCCAACTTAACAACAATTGGTTCGTTCATAAAAGATTTGATTCCAAGCAATCTCTTAACAAACTTGGGGACAAGTAATATAGAGAAATACAAGGGAATTAATCGACAACCAAATAAAATAATTAATCTTAATAGTTTTTGATCAACAATTTAAAGTAAATATTTAATATATAATCAATGCCTTTTTCTTTCCTTTTTTAAAAACTAAAAAAGGAAAAATTGGAGTTAGAGAAGAGCGAATTAGGAGAAATCAAATTTTCATCAATAAAATAGAAGTTCATATAACCAATCAATTAAGCTATCAAAATTTCTCAATGAACATTCATAGTTTTTTTATCCCTCCCTAAAAGCTTCAACTTTTTTTATCTTGATCCTTGGTTACTCGAAACCTTTAATTAATGTCTAGTTTATATAAAAAAATAAAAGTAAAAAAAAAAATAAAAAAATTTATTACTTGTGTAGAGATCCCTAGAATATGGACAGCACATCCCCTTCTTTCATGCAAACGAACCACATCGATGTTGTGCTTTCTCTTATGCTTACGTCTCCCCTATACTATTATATATTTCTGGAAATTTGCTTTGCTATTCACTTCTCCTCAACTGTTTTTCTTAATATTGATAACGTATATTACTATAATGTTTTGTTTTTTTCTGCATAATATATACTCCCTCCACCCCAAATTAATTGTCATATACTCCTTTCACCCCAAGTTAATTGTGTATTTTGCTTTTAGAGAGTTAACTTTAATTAATATTTTAAAATATATTTTTTTATTATATTAACATGAGAAAAACTATAATTTGTAATATGTTTAGTGTTGTTTTCTTATATATAAAATTTAATTTTAAAATATTATATTAATTTAATATAAAAAATTAATCAAAATTAACTTTTGAGAAATGAAACATGACAATCAATTTGAAACAAGAGGGTGTTATAAAGTTTTATGATTTTTTGTGTGTGATTAATTCGTTTCTCGTTAATCAAAATTATCTTTTAAATGAAAAAGGGTAGTTAAAAATGCTCTCAAAGTATGCAAAGTTCACCATATAGTATTTGCTCTTCGCTAATCATGTGACTCAATTATGCTCTTTAGGCTGCTATTATTTTATTGGAACAAAAATCTTTTTATTTTAATACTATTTATTAAATCTCAGTTTTGAGTCGGGGTCTATCGCAAACAACCTCCCTATTTTATATGAGGTAGTGATATGGACTGCGTATACTTTATCCCCAGACCCCACCTAATGGAAATACACTGGGTATGATGATGATGATTACTATTTATTAAGTCACCAAACATTGTAAGATTCATTAAATCATGAATACAATTACATTGCGTCAAAATCGCATAATTGAACTCACTAATTGCTTCAAATCAAGAATTGTCCTTACTTTTCACTGAACCACATAATGTCATTAAATTCATCAATCCTATATATGTAATTCCGTTTTTTTTAAGTTAAGGATAACTACGATCAAAAAGAGTTCCTCTTGCAAATTTTTAATAATCTTTTTATTAGTTGAGAAGAACATCATTTAAATTTAAGTTCTCACCCTTTTGTCTTATTTTTCGGACAAAGTAGAGACAAACATAGTACAGTAAAACCTCTCTAAATTAATATTATCGGGATTATAAAATAATATTATTTTTTAGAGGTATTATTTAATCGATAAATTAATATTTATTAATTTAAAGAGTAATTTTGAGATTCAATAAAGGTTAATTTTGATTACATCAAAATCATTGTATCTTACTAATTTATGTATCATATTTATTGAATTAATGTAAAAAATAAATTCATTATACATTAAGTACATTGTATCGATACTGCAAAATTCGTTTGGGAGATGAAGCCTAAAGAAATTTAAATAAATCCACTTGTGAAAACGATATTCGTGAACTTGATATCATAATTAATGATCTCGGTTACCACAAAATGGATGTCAATAGTTTGTTGGATTACCTAGGTGAAAATGATATATGTTCAAAGGTCTAGAGCTTAGAAGAAACTGTGGATACTATTGGAGAAAACAATGTTGACGATGAAGTTGAAGACGATACAATACCTTTTGAGCCATTTATGCATAAACAAGCACTTATTGCGTCTAGAGCTCTTCATAATTTTTTGGTGCAGTTCGAGAAGACAACATCAAAACTTTTGAATGCAATAAGAAAAGTTAGAGATGAGCTTTTACTAGATTTAAATTTTAACAAAAAATAAAAACACTATAAAATATTTCACTAAATTGTCTTAGATATGTAATTTTAAAGAATTATTAATTTATAATATTAATGGGACCATATATTTGTATAGGGGTGTTTCGAAAATATATAATCTTATTATCTTAGCGAAATCGGTAATTTTTTTCACTTGCCCAAGTAGAAACTGGAGAAAAATATTATCTTAGAGAATTTAGTAATTTACCGAGTATTAACTTAGAGAGGTTTTACTGTATTACTCAGTTACTTGTCCTTTAGTTAATCTCTCTTAATTTTGCGAGTTGATATGATCTAATGGCATTCAATAGTTTAATAAAATGTAAAGGTATTTTGTAGCTTAAACCAATGTGATAATTATTTATTATTCTTTTATGAAACTACGGTTGTCTTATTTTTACTTAGAAATTCTAATTTAATTTGTACAAATATGTTAAATTACTTAAAAATTGCTCAAAATATGCCCTATGACTGTCTTAAATTGGTGAAAAGGTACTCTTATACTAATTAAAGTGTGTTAGTATAAATATGTCCCTAGTTAAGTTTTGTGTGAAATAAAAACATTTTGACTCAATAAATGACGACAGATAAATTGGATTAAACTATTAGCAGAGCCCAAATATAACGAATTTCACCTACTTTAAGAAAATTTTAACCTTTTACTCTTTTTAAAATACACTATGGAGCCAAACTTATTTTTTCCTAAAAGTACTAATTTTTTTTCTTTCTAAAAAATGCTTATTTTTAAAAAGTATGGTGTTTGGTCAAACTTTTGAGAGAAAATAAATATTTTTAATAAGTAACAAAAGTTGTTTTTCAGAAGCTAAAAAAATAGTTTTTTCCTAGAAATACTTAAAAAATAACACTTTTAAAATTTTGGTCAAACATTAGTTATTGTTCAAAAATACTTTTTAAATTAATTGGCCAAACATAAATAACTTCTCATTGAAAGTGCTTTTTTAAAAAGCATTTTTGAAATAAATATTTTTCAAAATAAAATGATTTTAGAAGTTTGACATCCTGCCATTTGTGTGATACTTTCTCTTCTTTTTTTTTCTTTCTAATTTTTGCAATAATATTGTATTTTTAAGTTATTTCAAAAAGATTGAGATTTAAAGTTTATTGTTTACTCTCCACCCACCCAATGCTTCCAACTCTCATCACGAACTATCTCAACCCCACTATTCACTAACCCCAAACTCCATTTTATACCATATTTATTGTGATTTGCTAGATTACATATATTTACTCTGTTTTATTTTACTTGATTCATATTGACTTGACACTCTTCTTAAGAAAAACATCTATTAGGTGTTTGTTATACTAAACAATCCTTATGAATTATGCTTTGAAAATCTAAATTTGATTATTAATATGTTATTTAGTCATTTATTAATAAGGATATATTGAAAGAATATGATAAATTTCTCTTGATTTCATAAATTAAACAATTAATTGAAATAACTATTTTTAGTAAGTAAGGAGACCAAGTAAAATAAAACAAAAAAATATATACTTTTGGGATAATACTTACTTACTTTCCAAATACTAAAAAATAAACAAATAATTTACTTATTTTACAAAAAGATATTTTCTTCATGCTAAACACGCATTGTATTAATAATATAAAATTCTATGCGAGAAACTAAATATAATATAATAATACAAATATTATAACAACTCTTAATTATTCTTTTACCAATTTAAATTATTATTTCACATAAATTAAAATGGAAGTAATATGAAAAAGAAAAAAAAGAAAATAGATTCCTAACTCTATCAAAATCAAGAAAGTAGTTTCTGGATTGAATGTAGAAAATCTAGACTATAGATTTGCTGGCTCCTGCTGCTGGCGCGGGCATCACATTTACATTTGCCCCTTTTCCCTATAACCGCCTATATTTACCATTATACCCCTCAATAAATTCTACAATTTAGGCCAGTTTGGTACGAAGTTAAAAAATATTTTTTAGGAAATATTTTTTTAGAAAATAAGTTTTTATTGTTTGGTAAGTACGAAAAAAAAATAAATTATTTCAAGTGTATTTATAAGTAACTAGCAAAAAATTATGGAGGCGTTAGAGGGTAAAGATGGGGCCTCGGAGATGGAGGAATGCAATGATCAAGAGGTAAGGGTTAGGGGATATTGGATGAGTAGAAAGATACAATAAATATGAAATGTTATTTATAAAGTTTGTTTTTACTACTTTCATTAACAAAGTTATTTTTCCTATTATAGAGAAATTTGTTTTTCTAAAGAAGTTTCTTATCCTTCGATATCTATTGTTTCATGTAGTATTGTTCCATTATTATTTGTTATTTCCTGTATTTTTAGTACTTCTTGTATAGACTGTTTTATATTAAAGTCGAGGGTCTATCGAAAATTACCAATCTATCTGTAAGGTAAATATTATATATTCTATCCTCTCAAATCCTATTTTATGGGATTACACTGGAAGTGTACTTCCTCAATCCCATTTTAGTTGGTTATATTACCAAAAATAAATATCTCATATTAGTTGATCACTTACTAAATTAAGATAAAATTAATTTTTTTTTTTTTTTTACCCCTATAATTAATTATAATTTTAATATTCATTCTTATGCCCAATGTATATCATTAGTATGAGTAAATGATAAAATAGTAAAATCATCACTCCATTTATAATTTCTTAATCACCTTATAAAATAAAATATACCCAATTAAAATAAAACAAAGAAAATAATAATTATTATTATTTCCAAAAAATTTATCCAATCAAACATAAAAAATAAAAGTAACATTTTTCGAAAAATATTTTCCTCCAAACACAGCCTTCATTTCATTTTATTTTTGCTTTCCCCGAAAAGCCGTACTAATATTAACTGAAAAAGATAATCTCCAATTAAATTTTAACGTCTTCCCTTAGTTTGTTCATTCAATTGTTGTTCAAAAGCGTGTCTATTTCTTAGCTTGCCACCATTTCTCCCTTGTCTGCAAAGCAATCCAATTCCTCTTTTCAATGATATTCACATATTCTCTCCTTCTTCTTTAATGCAATTCCCATTTCCCAATTGTATCTGTAGAATATTACATGTATCTACAGATTAATTAATTAAGGAGTTGGTTGCATTTAGTCTCCTCGAATTACTTACATAGTGCTCGTGTTTATGGCCAGTGATCGCTTTTTTATTCATCTTGTTGTTGGCGGTGGCTTTTAATCTGCTATTTCTCTCTTTGTTATGAAGAAGTCCCGTCCTGGTGAACTCTCATTTTCCACCCTCACCCTTTTCTCTTATCTTTCTTCTTTCTCATGGGATTTTCTTGATCCCATTTTTATTCACTCTGGTAATTATTGGAATTTTTAAATATTTTTTTTTCGAATTGAATTTTGTTTTTTATATAGGAACTTGGGCATGTGGGTTGTTTTAATTTGTTGGGTTTTTTTTTGAATTGATGGAGCAGTGGTTGGTGTTGCGAATTTGAGGAGTTCATGGGGAGCATTGATTATGGAAAATGTGTTTTTCCCTTGACAAGTTTGCAAATCGGGTAATTAACTCTCCTTTTTTCTAATTTAATTTTGGTTATGGCAAATAAATTCTGTATTTTTTTTTTCTTTCTTTCTCTGTAATTGTAAAGTTTATATTTTGTTAGTTTTAATTTTGGGATATTTCTGTGTTGGAACTTTTTTGCCTCCTGTACTTGTTTTTAATTTTTCCAATAAATATTGAAACTTTGTTGCATTGAGAGGGTACCTAATTTAAAAACAAATATATGATAATTCTCTTGGTAGTTAAGTGGAGCTAAGCAAGGAGAAATCTTGAATTTGGCAGGATGTATGTTGTGAAAGATGCTATTTTTTGGACTTTAATGAGAGGTGTTGCCAGTTCAAGTTAGTTTATGCCGGGTGTTGATGAGGAAAACAAAGAGGACTTCACAATTTTTTTTAAATGTATATGGGTTTTCCCTTGTTACAGACCCAAAACTATCCTGAAGTCTCTGTCTGCAGATTCACATTGAGAATACGACTTTAGATAGAATTGTGTTTGCATCATTTGGGAAGCTGCTGAAGTTACCGTATGGTGGGCTCTCCGAATGAAGTTAAAAGGATTAGGAGAGGTTGTTTTATTACTAGAGGAAAATTCAAGATTTTGAACATTGTGGGTTCAAGTTTAGGAATCTAATACTGCACATTTGATTTTACTAGGTTTTTAATCTATAATTTGTACTCGTTATAGTGGATTTTCCTACTCATACACGGTCCGAGCCAAAGCTATTGGGTTCGGATGAATCCATAAGATGTATGCTAGGTCCGTCCATGCTTATTGCATCGCTGGACAAAGCAAAAAATCACCTTGCTGACTAATGTTCATGTAGCAGAATTAGTATTCAAGGAGAATTTGATTTAGCAGTTAAAATTCATATTATGTTCTAAAATTTATGTAAGTTGCTGTAGGCCATTAGTCAACAGTTATCTTTTTAATTGTCTTGATATTTGGATACTGCTTTTATGTTTTACAGGGACTTGCAGTCCTATCTTTCACATCTTTACGTTTTCCTCGCCCCTGAGAGTAAGAGATTATATATTTTGGTGGACAACCGTCCATGGCTTAGAGATCTTGTCTCTAAACCTGCACACTTATGGCAATTGATGGTTACCAAGGTTGGTAGTTCATAATTTCCCTATTTTCCTTTTTCTCTCCTGTGCATGTTTGACTTGGAATTTTGTTTTTCCAAATGCAGTCCAGGTTATCTCCCTTTGCAAATACCAGAGGGCGGAAGCAAAGGAAGGAGAGTGGAGATATATTGGATATAAAATCTAGTGAGTTAAGCACGAGAGAATCAGAAAATGTGAGAAGATGGTTTCCTTTTATTGATGCTGCAACATTGGCCAAGAAGAAGGAATTATTACCTGTAAAGAAACTGAGGAACTCTTTGATTTTGAATAGCAAATTGCATAGGACCTTGTATGGATTCATTGTGTTTGAAGTTGCGTGGAATGATGTGCGTGGTATAAATTATTTCAATGAGCTTCAGGTATATGTCACTTCCTTTGGTTGTTTGACCTTAAATATGTGCTGCTCACTTATTTTGAACTCTTGGCAGACAGATACATCACTTGCCATAGAAACAAAATTCATGAAAAGATGGGAATTTGATAGTGTAGCACAAGCTGCTAGATGCATGTCGTCATGGTTTTCTGGGACTGACACAGAACGTCATCTCCTGAAAGTGTGTTTGGAATCTACTATAGGTATCCTTTATTCACATGATATTTGATACCATGCTTCTTTATTTGATTCAATAAAGAAGTTGCGTGGTCCTATCTAGTGTCCCTGATGACTTCAGTTCTTCCCCTATTTTTCTTTACTTTGGTTTATGCATGCAGAAATACCATTGGCGTTTTGAAAAAAGAAAACTTTCATTGACAGTCCTACTAGAAATGAAAAATTCTCATTCAGTAATAGCGGTTTTTACTTTCCATTGTACTTATTCTAATCCGCTTTCATTAAACAAATATTTGGTCCAAATATTCACAATAACCCATCTAATCTGCTGTAAGTCGATTTCTTCATATGTACTTGATGAACTCCTGTCCCAAGCTTGTGAAGTTCTTACTTGTAAATTTGTGGGAGACTTTTACAGGAGAGGTATTTTATGATTCTCAAGACAATTTTCAGGATACTTCTGATGTGGTTGACAGTGATGTTTCTGTTGCCAATTCAAGTGACGAGGATGAATCTCCTTGTGGTTCAATTGGAAGTTTCAGTATGTACCCTGCAACAGAAAATGGTGAAATTTCTCTGCATACACAAACTCCACTTGATGGACCTCATAAGAGAAGAAGACTTTTGAAGTCTATCAGTAGGCGATTCAATGTTGATATGCTCTCTGAGGAGCCTTTTTCTGAAACTATTGAATCACAACTGCATGGTGAGCCCTCTTACAGAAGTACTTCTGAAGACGTTGAAGCCTCCCAGTACAAGGATGTTTTGCTTTTGTTTCGGTTTAATGATCGTGATTTCCCTTTCAAACTAAGAGACATCATTCTTTCGGACTTACGGTTGCTTAGACTGTTGGAAGCTGGGCTTCCTTCATGGGTCATATTTCTCCAGTCCTATCCAGTATTTTGCCATTTTTATCGCCCATGGATGTGCCCTCTAGCAAGATTCTTATATGTCGTAATCTCTGTAATTACTGTTCTGATTGGATTTTATGATCTATACAAAAATGTACCTGTACTCAAAGCGACAGCATCTAGTTTGTTTGGTCCACTTTTTGATTGGATTGAAACATGGGAAATGGTATCAAGAATTCAGTACTTGGGGACCATGCTATTTCTGCACAATTTTCAGAAGGCCTTCAGGTGGTTCCTCACGACAATGCGTACTACTCGGTCATTTTTCTCCGTTCTCACACAGCCAATGGCAGGTCCACTTGTTGAGTTTGTGGGATTCTTCCTTCCTTACTCGAATATGTGTGCACAAATTATGGAAGATCTCTTTTCCGTAATATGGTTTACAGTCGGGTCTTCATACACATTGGTGGGAAAAATTATTGAGATTTTATTACTACCCCTCTGGTATACCACATCGTTTATCTGGAATCTTGGTAAGTATTGCAACCGCTGAATATGATCCCAATTCTTTTGCTTAACATGTGGTTTATGAATTTAAAATTGGTACTCTCTCTGTGAGTTTTTTTTTTTCCTCATCAGATTTTTTCTCAAACTGCAGTGATTTATTTATTGTACCCTATCTTCTGGATTCTGTGGGAAGTAATGTACGCTCCACTTCGCCTGGTCTTTGGTTTGTCTAGCCTCTTGGGCTTTTTATGTACTACCATATATGAAGTGATTATGGATTCATGGCTGTTCGTGAGTAGCATAGTTCGAGTCACTTCTCAGGTGGAGTCTACAGTGACATCCAGCGCAGCATCCGTATCCATATGGCGTTCACTTTGGAATGACCTTTTCTCTCAGGTAGCTCACTTGTGGCCATTGATCCTAGTATGAGTATTAATAAGAGTCCTCGTGCTCATATGTTTCTTCTGAGTTTTGACTTTTACAGATTTTCAAAGCTCTTCGAAGTATTCTCTATGGTTTTGTTGCCTTCTTCACAGCCTGCAACAGACACCGGCTAAGGTATGGTTCTCAATTTTGCTGGTCTTTCTTTGAGAATGTCAACTTCTATGGCTTTTCTAAATTTACTTCATTGCCTGCTGCAACATAGCATTTGCAACCAACAGGATGGGAGTAATAATTTGGACTAGGAAGGACGGCATGTTACTTAACATAGAAAAATATAGTTAGGCTGTACGGGATGGGTCAGAAAGGCCTCCTGATGGAGGACTAAATATCTAGATGACTAAGGAATTTAGTGTTAATCAGCAAAGTATGTGGTACTTATCACCCCCTTTATGTGACTTGACTGCTAGTGCATCCTACGTTATAGGCGAAATCTGTCCTGTTTCCTGTGCATCTCAATAAAGATTTTTTGATCTATTGCAACACTGAAATACTAAATGTTTATGTTAAATTTTTCCTGGGATGCACCTACTCACCTTTTGGATTGGCTGATGGAATCTGAAACATCACATTTGCAGTATCTATAATCATTTGAGTGATTGTATACAAAGAGTATCCCAGCCTGTGAAAAGGTCACAGCCTGCAGAACGTGGCCGCAGTCCACAATCACCTGGAGCACAAATCACAGTAAGTTTACATCATTTTGTGTCTTGTTGATCATATTTACTGGTACATCTTATCGAATAGTTTAAAATTTCTGTTATCTTTTCGGAGGATGTCCATTTCTCGTTATGATGTAGTTTTTGTGGTTGAGCTTGCTCCTTTCCTCTCCAAACATGCTTGGTCCAGTATTTGTGCATTAAACATATTTTCTTAACTTAATGGTAGTTTTAATACTTCATCATCTTGAACACCATTTTCATCCCAAATGATGTTTATTCACTTGTGCAGTGGGTGGATACAGAAGAAGTACGCCACCAGCGAAAATTCAGAAAGATCGATTGATGATAGAGACACCTGCACACCTTTAACATGTACAGCAAAAGTTAGCTCCGTCACTGACCAGGAAGTTTTCCATGGGTGGCAATGTAGGATATGGGAAAATATCATATAGGAAATCAATTTGCTCAGTTATTTTGGCTTCTCCTTGGCTCTTGTGCCCTGAGGTTTTGTTGTAGTCCACCTTTTTATTGTCCCCTTAAAGTTTTAGTACGCGGCTTCCACCCAGAGCTTGTAGAATAGCAGAAAATATCTTGTAAATAATGCAAACATGGAGATGCTTTTTGAAATAGAGTGTACAAATGTTAGAAGTGTCCCCAATGCCTGCTTCCTAGCGTTTCTCTTCTCTAGAGTACAAACATACAGAGTAGAAACATGTAAATATTTCTTTGCTTCTTACTATGTTTCTGGGTGATGAATACTTCCATTTGTGTTGCGAGAAGTGGGATGTTGTGGTGAACATTAAGTGAGATGTTGAATGTATCAAAACTAAAGAGAGTTGGCATATGGAGGAAAGAGAACAACAGAAAACAAACTATTATAAAAATGATTATGACGATGGGAGACAAGGAAATGGTGCAGGAAATATTAGCAGTTTACGAGTTCTATAAGTACAACAGATATAAACAAGATTAACAGTATGGGTTGTGTGTTGTCTGCAATTTATAAACCCAATCCACAGCTGAATCAAAGGATTTGAATTCCTCTTAACCAGAGGAAGTAAGTTTTATAACTGCACTGAAGGTATTGCTCATTTTGCGGATTAATGGACACACCTTATTTTGAATAAATCTTGAAAGAGAGATGATTATTGCAGATAATTAGTGAAGATGATTATATTTTGCTCCTACCAAAAGAAGTGTCATGGTTTATAGTAGTAGACAAAAACTATATAATGTCTTTATCTTAAATTGAAATTTGGAATTTTGTTTCGTGAACTAACGAGTCTATTAGAAGATCAAAAGTTTTAAGTAGATGAGATCAATCGATCAATCTCAGTTGGAGGTGAAGCTAATGGATAGAACAAAGGTTCAAGCTATGGAAATCGTAAAATTTCCAGATGTAAGATAATATGGCCTTGAATCTTGAGAATACGTAGGAATTATCATTTTTGCTAGTGAATAGTATAAAACCTTTTCAAGCGCACTGAAATTACTGTGTTTGTTCCTTCCTGTAAGCTTTAACTATGGTAGTTCCTTTCTTCTCTACTGGTGCTAATTTGAAAGTCCTAGAAGCACTCCAAAATCAAACGGATTATAATTTCATAGCAGTAGAGATTCTTGTTTCTCATGGTGCAACGTCATTGAGGAGATGGGCTTATAGATAGAACGAGCAACACTTCACATTCACGGCAAGAAGCAACTATGATATCCCAACACTTAAGTAATAATAGTTAAGTAGCAAGTAATAGTAGTTAAATTCACACAAGCCGGTCAAACACAAGCAAAACCACGAAGCTCATATATGCTTCTATAGGTTTCCTAAAGTAGCACAAGCTACATTAATTATAGTCTACCACCTAGAAAACAGAGTCTATGTCCATAAACAAGAGATGCCTCAAACAGATGAGCCTCCAGTTTGGTGCAACATTGCATCAATTTCATCACCATCCTCCATCTCCAGCTAAAGCAAGGAACAAAATTTGTCAGAAAAGAAGAAAATTAGTCACAAGCGTATAAAGCACAAGAGGAAAAATCATTTATTTTTCATGCACTCTTTTGTTTTGTGTGCATGCATACATGGTCTGAGAGAGAGTGAGAGGGGGAGAGATACCTCATCTGGAGTCTGCTCTCCTCGAAGACGGCGACCATCAAACAAGAATGCAATTGAATTAAAATCCACAGACTGCCGGTCACAATATGCATTCATGAGTTTCTTTAGCTGGGTGCTTCTTTTGATCCTAAAGAATACTTCATTCCCATCCTGCGACCAATAGAAAACAAAATCTGTTATGCTGTCATTATAATCAGATTCGTTAGAGCAGGCAAGAGGGTACTTCTCTTTAACAAGCAGCCCACCACCATAGTGAAGATGGAATCAATCACATATAACATCATATTTCGCAATCCGATTGTATCAGCAAAGCAAACAAGAGAAATCTGAAGACAGATGGTAAGTAGATTTCCATGTGAAGGTCATGACATGGAGACCAATTAGCCTATACAGAACAAATGATCACTTCCTGTTCCAGGAGAGGTACACGCTAAGCCATCACATAGAATTTCAACATGGTAACAACATAGATTTCTTAGGGTAGTTGTCTACCACTAATTGATGCGGGCAATTTACACATGGAGCACCAAAGCCTACCATTGTTGACTAGGGCATCACAGTGCTATGGTCCTCAGCAAACAGCTAGACATAGTACCTAGGTTTAATACCCTCTAATCAAGCAATATGTATTCAAATCTCAAAAACATAGAACTATCTCAATCCAACTGAACAAATATATCAGAGCAAACAAAATGTTACATGTATTCAAACTTATGTTCGATACCCTATGGAGCAAACGCCTACTTTTTACCCATCCAATCAGACACAGTTGATAATAAACCTGGCTCAGTAAATACTCGGAAACTAGTGACTTTTGCAACCCCAAAATGCACGCAAAATTTTTGTGGGAAATGAAAACCACTCTTCTAAAAATGAATCTGATAAACATAGATATCTTGATTAATGATGCGGAGTATTGTTTTTAACCTCGAAACACAAAACAGTTACACTATTATTACTAATATCTATTTTTTGCAAAAACAATGATACATAAACCCAACTCCTCACAGATGGCACACTCGAAAACATTTCATAAGCTTTCAGTATTAATCATAAGATTCACTAGCAATATAACCAAATTCTGAGACTAAAATATAACTATTTAATAATTCAGTTTTCAAACAAATTTAGAGTCACAAGTCAGTTGTAGAAGATTTAAAACTCCCCTGCAACATAAAAGAAGCCCAATCCAAATTTAAAAGAATAAAAGCAAACAAAAAGAAACAACAAGTGAAGCATATGATCAAAAGCATGATAAATGCA
Source organism: Capsicum rhomboideum (assembly GCA_031232105.1). Taxonomy (NCBI): domain Eukaryota; kingdom Viridiplantae; phylum Streptophyta; class Magnoliopsida; order Solanales; family Solanaceae; genus Capsicum; species Capsicum rhomboideum. The sequence goes on from CP124712.1 coordinate 127,511,047, forward strand.
GCTACTTCTCCCTCCGTTCCAAACTACTAGTCAAATTTCCTTTTATCCTTTTTAAACAATATGAACTTTGATCAATATTTTAAGATGTACCTTTTCATCAAATTAATATGAGAAGTGTTTTTTGTAAAGTTTTTGAATATCTAAATTTTAATTTCAAATTAATCTAATCTAAATTAGCTTTGAAAATTAGTCAAATTGACTCTCCGGAAGCGAAACGTGAATACTATTTTGGAACTGAGAAAGTATGAGATAACTGCTTTTTGGGTACATAGGAAATAACTGTGTGATAATTAAGTTTACGCACAAATTTTTCTACTTGATTCAGTTAATTTGGTGCTTAGGGAATGAGTCAGTTTTAAGTACTCGAACAAAATTTAGACTCGGTAACAGAAGATACAAAACTCACTAGGCAGCATGAAAGAAGCCCAGTCCATATTTTGTTTTTATTTTTGAAAACAAAACGAAACAACAATTGAAACATATGAAGAACAAGCAAGCATATAAACAACACTCCCCTCTAGCATAAAAGCCGCCCAATCCAAATTTAAAAGAACAAATAAACAAGCAAACAAGAAGAAACAACAAGCGAAACATATGATCAAAAGAATGTTACATGCTGGTAACTAGAACACCAAAACTATATGAGCTTAACTGTTGTTTTTTTGTACATTTGTGATAACTGTTTAATCATTCAGTTTCGCACAGAATTTTCTACTTGATTCAAGTTAATTTGGTGCTTTTCTACAGCATTCATATTCTGTTGAAAAAATTTAAAAAAAAACAATTGAAACATATTATCAAGCAGGCATATAAACAACACTCCCCTGCAACATAAATGACGCCAGGAGCTGAGACATTTAAGGCAAGAAATTACACTGTTTATAAACAGCTAATAGTATTTGTTATGTATATATAGTACAAGTTGAACCTCTTTTAACTTCTTTGTGTTTACTTGTTTAATATTTTGAACCAATTAGTGAAAATCCAACTGAAACAACTGATAAAAAAACACGATCGGACATGATAATACTGAAAAGGAACACTGAATCTAACAAATAATAGCAAAAACAATATGAAGATTTTCAAACGAAACCCTAACCAAGCGAGACAATATCCATATGCGTCTGATTATAGGGAGAAGGGTAAAAATGTCAAACCTGTCCTTTGACTTTGAGATTGATGTGAACTTGATCGCCGCCGGGCTTCTTATCTTCCTCAACTGCCTGAGACATTTTTCTGCCTTCTTTACTATCGCCTAAACAAGAAGGAAGGAAGGAAGCTTATGAGTAACAATTTTATTGGTTATACGCTAATTTATAGTTCCTGATCTTTTCTACTATACTTCCTGTTTTGCCCTTGGCGTACAAACCACGCTACTTTTTGGCTTTTTTACTTTTCAATTCCTTCTTATCCATTTGTTTAATTTTAAAACAAATTTGTTGCTCAACGTTTGGTAAAGGTTTCAATTAAATTTGAATTCGTATAGTGTGTTTTATTTTTTTAATGTGAGATTTTTCTGCATAAATTTGAATTTAATTGGACTTCAGTATGAATATCAAATACCAGATGAAAAATCAAAAGAACAAAAATACTCATTGTTGGTGGCGTTAGTCCCAAACCTTTATATTATTATCGAAATACTAGTTTGAAAAATATTTGGAGATAATTTTGTATCAAATTGATTAAAAGGGACAGCCCGAAACACTAAAGTTCTCGCTATGTGCAGGATTCGGAGAAGGGCCCTACCACAAAGGTTTATTGTATGCAGTCTTATCTTGCATTTTTATCAAAGGCTTGAACTTGTGACCTCCTAGTCACATGATAGCAATTTTTATCAGTTACTCAAAGCTCCCCTTCAAATTGATTAATTATTTTAAATATAACCTCTAGAATTTCTTTCAAATTTTCACGTATAAAATCTCAACTATATTTTTACAATTCAAACACAATTTCAAATACTTTTTTTTAGCTTAACTACTTCATATCCAATCGATTATTTAGTCGTTAGTCCAAATTATGTGGTTGTTATAGTATAAGAATAGGCTCTTATTGGTCTTTTTAAAAGATGAGGTAGCAACAACAAAAAAAAAGATAAAAATAGCTCTCAATAAATTCATTAATCATAGAAGAATCAAAAATTTGCGAAATTCAAAATTCTAAAATATCTCAAATTCTCAGCAACTAAAACAACCTAATTTAAATTCATCCTAATCCAAACAATGCTAAAAATTATTACAGTAACAAAATCAAATTAGAGTTCTAATGAGACGATCAAATTAGAGTTCTAATGAGATTCAATCAATATTGATATAATCATATTCTATATTTCTAACAAATTCTCTTAACACATTTTTCCCTTTCTTTTCCCCACTTTTTCCTATTTCTCCCTCTTCTTCAACTTTTAGGTCCAGTTTGACCGTAAAAATATCTTCTTCTATTTTTAAAATATAATTTTATTTTATTTAAAAGTTAGTATTGGCTATAAAAATTTCAACTTCAATTTGAAGTTGCATTTTAAAATTGGGAAACATCGTATACCCTGTTTTTGAATTTACTTTTCATTTTTGAAGTGATAATTAAGTACATATAAATATAAAAAATATTTTAAATATTTTAAACAAGAAATTATAACCAAATACAATTTTAAATTTTAAATAAAATAAAAAAATATTTAAAATTTATGTCCAAACACGTCCTCTACTTATCTCTTCCCTTTGAAATGCCTTAGAGCTCATTTAGTTAAACTTTTGTATTTCGTACCTTAATTGGTCGGCCCCTCGGGCCAGATTTTCAGTACCAAAAATTGGATTCTTCATTTGGAGTTATTTTTAGAAAACAACATTCAAAATTAATTAATTTTATTAATTGAAATAGGAAATAAACAATTTATTATACAGTTTTAATAACCTGAATAATCATTTGAAAGATTTACTTCCAACTTAGTCATACAAATATAAAATAGAACCCATGTAATAATTGATCAATCTAAAAATTTTAATAGCACAATTAATTGATTAATTGAATTTTTACATTATTAATGAGGATTCAATTCGCAAAATTATAATCCACTCATATTTTTTTTGGTCAGCCAAAAAACGTGTAGACGCCATAAGCAGGAGCACCGTGAGTTTGACTCAAAAAATTCTAGGGCTTAGTTTTAGACATTTGTAACGATTTTTACTATTCAACCTTACGTGTAGTCAACTTTACTTCCACGTTTCAAGTCGTACCAATAATTAAATTTATATTTGGTACGGCTGATATTCTCCGTTCATTTTTATTTATCTATTATTAACTTGACATCTTAAGGTTGAAGAATGACAAAAAGTTCCACTGGTAGTCTCTTATATTGGATAATCCTCATTCTTTGAGCTAGCTTTTGAGGTGTGAGTTAGGCTCAAGACCTAATTTTACAGAAATAATAAATAAAAATAATAATTTTACTACATCACTTTTTGTTATAATGAATTTAATATTTTGAGAAATGGGTGAAAATCATTCTCACCCTTCAACGTTGCTTTAAAAATCAAACTTTCTCCTCAACTTTGAACAATAATCAAACTCCCCCTTTATCATATATAATGTCCATTTTACCCTTGTTATATCAAATATATTTATGTAATACTTTTTATATTATATATAATTTATTTTTTTAACCTATGTATTTATAACTTTTTATTTAAGTTCATTAACATAATAAGTGAAATAATACTTTTATGATTTTGTCACAAATTTTAATGTTATTTTTATGACCGTTATTTAGATATTATATGCATTAAGCATGTTTATATGTATGTACATGCATGTGCATATATTTTTTGTCGTTTTCCACTCTCTTACTCCATGCATTGGATATTACTTGACCCTTCTTGATATGACACACCCCTTAAGAAAATTTTAATTAGAGGTATATTTTACTAAACTAATCTTATTAATAATGCTTTGAAATTTTAAATTTAAATACTACTACTTTATGCAGTTATTATACTAATGATAGAAATTTTAAAAAAAATCTCTTGATTTCATAGATTGAACAAGTAAATTAAAACAACTATTTTTAGTATGATGGTCAAGTAATATGAAACGTCGAGGTATTCTCTATTGTTTATATAAATAAACAAGTTGTGATTGTCATTAATGTAGTATTACATAAATTATAGTTCAAAACAATTTAAAATCAAAATAAATATAATCTTTAAAAATTTGACCTTAATTTAATTAATTATTTTGTATTTCATGTATCAAAATATATTTGTATAGTTATTATTAATTGCTATTTTCACTTTTATAAACACATATAAGAGTTTTGATTATTATAAATAAAATTAATTTTCTCATTATGCTAATTTACTTCATTATAGAACATCACTAACTTATATATTTAATTAGTATTTCTCACTTTTTTCGTCCAAAAGATAATGTTTATGTTTTTATGAAATTTTTGGTAAATAAATTTTTTTAAAAAATGAAAATATCATGATTTTTAAAGAAGAAAAAAAAGAAGAAGTTGATAATGAAAGGGCATAATAGGCATTTTAAAGATTTAATTAGGATAAAGGAGGAGTTTGATTATTGTTCAAAGTTGAGGGGGAGTTTGATTTTTAAAGCAAAGTTGGGGAGTGAAAATGATTTAATTAGTATTTACTAATGAATATTTAATAACAAGGGTAAAATAGATAAAATAATAAATTATCTATTGATTTTTTCAAACTACGCACGTAGTATTGTTGGACATCTATTTTTATACAGTGGACAAGTAAAGATGGACGGATAGAGTAATTCAAGTCACGGGCCGAAATTATATCCTTTTATTTTATTTAGTCCATGTACTAAAAATATATATTTTATTTTATTTATTTATTTTAACAAATTAAGAAAGATTATTAATTTTATTTTAGTAATATTCTTATAGCTAAATAATTACATAAAATATTAATAATTAATATATATTTGGCTAACAAATATAATTATTTCAGCCTATAGGCCAATTATATAACTTTGCCCCTAAATTAGAGGATAAGTTATGTGCAGATTCCTACAGCTGGGCCACTAACATAGTGGTTTCAAATGGTGGTCAAACCAAATCTAGGACCATATAGTAGTGGAGCATCATTCCATTTTTTCAACATTCAAAATGTGAAAACTACCAAAAAAGGAAATATGTGTTATAAAATATTATAAAATAAAGGTAAAGTAAAAAAATTAAGATAAGAAAATTATAGAGAGAATTTTTCTTATTTTCAGTATATACAATAGGTCATCTAGAAGGTCCTATTTATAGCAGATGATACATCATTACATAACTTTTTACAATAAATCAAAATTTGTTATGACAATTCAAAACTTGTTATGATCATCCAAAACTTGTTGTCCTCATTCAAAACTTATTATAGACATCCACTCACTCAAAATAAGTGAATTCATAACACTCCCCCTTTGATGTCCATTAACGGATAATGTGACTCTTTAAAATCCTTCTAGGAAAAACTCAGTGGGAAAAAGCCTAGTGAAGAAAAAAGAGTACACACATCTTTTAATACGCCTTGAGTGTTGCCTCATTAAAAAACTTACCAGGAAAACCCAATTGGGACAAATCCTCAGTTAAGGAAAAAAAAGTACAACGCGTATTTTACTCCCCCTGTTGAAGACCATGATTCAGATGGTTAAGTCTTCGCATTCCAATCTTGTATACCATCTTCTCAAAAGTTGAAGTTGGTAAGGATTTAGTGAATAAATTTGTTGGATTATCACTTGAACGAATTTTTTGTACATCAATATCACCATTTCTTTGGAGATCATGTGTGAAGAATAATTTTGGTGAAATGTGCTTTGTTCTGTCTCCTTTTATCTGGTTTATGATAGAGTGTGCTTCAACCGTACTAATTTCTGCATAATATAGGTCAGAAGACAAAGTTGGTAATTTCTCCAACACTGCTTTCTGGCCTGAGACATATTTGGTAATATCAAGATATTCAATATTCATTTCATTTATTGTCTCAACATGATATCCATTTCGGCGGATATATTTAAAACCTAATAAATTTCTTGGGGATTTAGAAGAAAACAAAGCATCTTCTATAACAATTTTCGTCCTCTTAGGCCGAGATATAGTAGCTCTTCCGGAACCTTCAATCAATTTTGAATTACCAGAAATTATTGTAACATTTGCTTTTTGTCTAAGCAAGTAAGAAAAGTATTTCTCATCTTTAAACATAGCATGCGTTGTTCCACTATCAATCACACAAATATCCTCATGATTGGTCATTGATCCAAATAAAATTTGAGGAGTACCCATATATTCTTCAAGATGAAAATATAAACAAAGTAAAGATCATAGTACTACTAGCATACAACATATTACATAAACTTTATTTATTTACTAGACTTAGAGAAACACGACCAACAGAAACGTAAGCTAATACAACCAACATAAAAGTAAAATATTTAGACTGTTACAGATCCGTCACCAATAAGGTGATCTATATTTTGTTCAGGGAGTTTAAAGAAATCTGCAACATCTAAATACATAGGCTCAACATTATCTTCAGAGATAAAATTTGCTTTTGCAATATTATCCATCTTCTTCAGGGATGCTCGATAAAGATCAACCAATGACCAGTGTCCTTTTCATCCACATCGATAGCATCTATTTTCTGGATTTTTTTCTTTGCACTGCTTCAGGCTTTTCACCCTTCTTTTTACACTGCTGGTGCTGAGGGTTATTATTCAGTGCAAGACAGTCACCATGATTGAAATTTATTCCTCGACAACGGGCATGGCCACGACTGGAGCCAGGACCTTTTTCACGTCTGAATTGGTGAAAATTTACAGCATTCACTTCAGGGAATGGAGTCGAACTAGTAGGTCGACTTTCATGATTTTTCATCAAAAGATTATGTTGTTATTCAGCAACAAGAAGATGCAAAATTAATTCAGAATATTTTTTAAACTCTATTTTGCGGTATCGCTGCTGCAGGAGCATACTGGAGGCATGAAAGGTGGAGAATTTTTTTCCAGCATATCATGATCTGTGATATTTTTTTCACATAAATTTAACTGTGATTTAATTCTAAACATGGCATATACGCAGTTATATTTTTAAAATCTTATAATCTCAAATGGATCCATTCATAACGTGTTTATGGAAGAACGACCATCTTCAGGTGATCATAACTATCTTTCAAATTATTCCACAGTACAAGAGGATCCCTAACAGTGAGATATTCCGTTTTAAGCCCTCATGGAGGTGATGGCGAATAAATATATTGGCCTTAGCACGTTCTTGATTCGATGCATGGTTTTTATCTTTGATGGTGTCTGCCAGACCCATCGCATCCAGATGGATTTTGGCATCAAGTGCCCAAGATAAGTAACTTTTGTCCGATATATCTAGGGTAACAAATTCAAGTTTAGATAGATTCGACATTATTTTAAGAAAAGTAAGTTCTTATCTTTATTACCTTGTATTTGCTCGAGATGACAGAGTCTCGTGCTGATAATGTGTTATAAAATGCTATAAAATAAAGGCAAAGTAAGAAAATTAAGATAAGAAAGTTATAAAGAGAATTCTTCTTATTTTCAATATATACAATAGGTCCTATAAAAGGCCCTATTTATAGCAGAAGATACATCGTTACATAACTTATTGCAACAAATCAAAACTTGTTATGACAATCCAAAACTTGTTATGACCATAAACCTTGTTGTGATCATCCAAAACTTGTTATGACTATAAAACTTGTTGTCATCATCCAAAACTTGTTATGACCATTGAACTTGTTATGAACATTCACTCACTCAAAATAAGTGGATTCATAACAATATGAAATTAAATTCTTGACTTAATGTAATATGATATTCACACAGTGGTAAGAGTCTATCGAAAATAATTTCTCTATCTTCATAAAGTAGGTGTAAGAGTGTACGCATCACCTTCTTCGAATTCTACTTGTGAGATTACAATGGGTATATTTTTTATTTTTCACACAGTAAAACTTAAAGGAAAGTATAATTCACAATTTAGTGCCTGTTTGCGATTGCTTTTTTCTAAAAAAAGTATTTTTTGAGAAAAAAATGAATGGTGTTTGGTTAACTTGCAAAAGTGCTTTTAAAAAAAAAAAACAGAAACGGTTTTTCTGTTGTTGGAAAAAAGCAGGAAATTTCTGCTTTTCAAAAAAAGCAGAAACAAAATTTTATTTTTCATGACAAAACTATCCCCATCACTCACACACATATCAAAATATCCCTTATTTATTAATTAACATATCTTATAAGTTTGATTAAAGTTTGATTTTAAAATTTTGTACTTCATATTTACATCATAATTTTTTTTTATTTTATGATTTATATATTATTATTTTACCCTCACTCCTTTTCTTTAAATAAAATCAAAAATATCATTGATGGTGATGATCGAAGAATATATAAATCTTTATTTTTTATTGTTAATAACAATAAATGACAGACGAATTACGTTGCAAGATCAAATTGTATTTTGACAACACTTGTAAATTTTTTTCTCAAATATTTAATCTTTTTAAATAAATAATTCATGAAAAGTGACATATTTGTTACCATGTAGTGTGCATATATGAATATGGTGGTTGCTTATTTTAGTAAATTTTGACACAGTAAAAATGTGTCAAAAAAAAAGTAACAAATAACAGATAGAATCTTATTTTAAATATTTGTTACCATGTAGCGTACATATATGAATGTGGTAGTTGCTTATTTTTAGTAAAGTTTGTTCTCCTACACTCGATGCCATCTTTTAGATTCGACACTCAAGTTCACCTTGTTACAACTACTATGGCTATACATAATTTCATACGACGCCGCTCTATCACTGATAAAGACTTTAACTATTATCCTAACGAAGACATTATCAAAGAGATCGAAGAAGGAGATGGGCCTTCTGGTATACCTTCAGAAATACAAGACAGATCATCTGCTAGTATGGAGACATTGCGTGATAAAATTAGGGATGAAATCATTAAGAATTTTTGTGATGTATGAAGGACTACTTATTTTTATGGTGAATTTTTTCATATGTAGTGATTTAATTTATGGAATAATTTTTTAATTCATTTTGTTTGATGTTTTATAGTAATACTTAAATTATTATAGTAATATTATATCATTAGTTAATATATTTAATGTATCTATGTATATAAATATTGATTGAAAATTTTATAGTACGTAATTTTTTATTAAATAAAAATTAAAGTTCTAATTAAAAATATTATAATTGATATTTAAAATAAATTCTCTCTATAAAATGATTTCAGTAGTAAAAGTTCATTGATACATGTCCTTTTTCGTCATTTGTCTATCAAAAGCACTTCTTGAAAAAGATTAGTCAAACACAATCTATTTATCAAAAACACTTTTCAAATGAATTTACCAAACACAAATTATTATTTTTTAAAAGCACTTTCCTGAAACGCTACTTAATAAAAGTGTTTCTCAAATAAGCAATTTTCTAACAGCAATCCCAAACGGGCTCTTAGTTGAGTGGAGTATGTTATGCTATAAATATTTATTGATTGGTTGATTTGAATTTTAAACACAATCCTAATTGGGTCATCTAAGCATTTGTATTGTTTTGGACTACTGTATATATCCAATCAACCATGTGAACAGAAAAAACAACAACAAAACAATGATCCTAAAAAGAGGTTTGCAAGTATGTAGCAACTCTAACTGTTCTGGAAATCACACATTGCTGTGGATGGTATATTTGAACTCCTGCACAGCTACAAATTAGGAAAAAAAAACAAAAAAAACATGAACATTTTACAACAATATTTTGGGCCACTATTTATATCCAATATCTTTGTTGAGCCCAAACTCTAAGGCCCTCTCATGGTTCAACTTTTCTTCTCCTTCTGGACTAGAATATGGGCTGGCTACATAAGCCTTTCAGTGAATATATCTTCTTTTAGGACAATCCATGCCATTTTTTTCTCCCCAAGCCTTGTCATTTTGTATATTTCCGAAAGTTTTTTTTAATTTTCTCATGTTTGGTTGATCAAATTCTTTTCATTCGTTTAGGAAGTTTACTTTAGTTTTTTTCTTGTTTTTCAGTTAGGGTCTGTTTGATATGTGACACGCTTTCCGTTCGTCCATGCATCGAGGCTGTCTTTGCCCCATACAATGTTTACACAGGGATTCGGGTAAAGATTGTATAAATATTAGTGACTGATTTCAGGATTAAAATTTATGATCTATAAGTTATTTGAAGATAATTTTATTATTTCTTGCCTCATTTATTTCCATTAACATTAAAATATTTGAAGGAAAAATTACACAGATATCCTATATTTACCATCTATAGTAATATTTTTTTATTTTTTACTATTTATAGCAATTGCATTATGTATGCAATATAAATGTATTAGAAGTGTTTTAAAATGTATTATGCTTGTTAGGTAAGAAATCTGCATTCTACAACATGTATTAAAAATGAATTATGCATGCAATGTACTATCTATATATATTATAAAGCAGAGGATGAAGTACGATAATTAACCAAGTGACAACATAAGAATAAGCCACTTGACAGTTTTAGGACAAAGCTTAATAATATTGTAATAAAGTTTAGAATTAAAAAATTATTTAAATTTGAAAATTTTAGGCTTTTAGAAAAAAAAAAATTATCATGAATTTATGATTGAAGAGTTCTAAATGAACTCTTACTATTTCATAATAATAATAATCTATAAATAAATAATAATAATAAAATATTTGAATTCATTTCATTTATATATTAAATGAAAGATTAAAAATTAATAACCAAAAAAATAATAATAATAACAATAATAATTTTTAAAAAATGTAGTAGTGGGTGCTACGTAGTTATAGTGATAAGCGTATCAATAATAATAATAATAATAATAATAATAATAATAATAATAATAATAATAATATATAGCTATTACAAAAAATGTATTTTGTAACGTACAAAAGAAATAATGAAACGGAGACAAACGAAAAAAGAAGAAAGAAAAGAAAACGTAGGGAAAAAGTTTTTTTTTTTAAATGTGGATTAATCTCATCGATTTCAAATGTTTCTGTTAATTCAAATATATACATTATAAAACAAGTATGCATTTTATTTGAAAAATAAGGATAAGAAAGAATAATAAATTGATCTTCTTTTAACAAATTAAATATATATTATATTTGAATTTGAATTTGAATTTGCATTTAAATGAAAGTTGAATTGGAATGAAGTTCTATCTTCTTATTCTCTCTTATATATACTCCTATAATTTATATATGGGTAAAAATCATTTACCCTCCCCAACTTTGATTTAAAAATCAAACTCCCCCCTCAACTCTGAACAATAGTCATTCTCCCCCCTTTATCCTATTTATCTTTTTTAAATGCCTACTTTACCCTTACTCTATTACTAATATTTATTTTTCTTTACTTCTTTAAAATCATGATTTTTTTTAATGTATATAGTAAATTTTATTTAGATAAAATAAATATTATTTTTAGACAAGACAAGAAATTGAAAAGCATTAATTTAGCATATAAGCTAATGACGTTCTAAATAAAATAAATGAGCATAATAATAACAACAACAACAATAACATACCCAGTGTATTCCCACACAGTGGGGTCTAGGGAGGGTAGAGTGTTCGCAGTCCCTACCACTACCTCCTAGGTGAGATAGAGAAGCTGTTTCCGATAGACTCTCGGCTCAAGACAAAATACAGTCCAGAAATAGATGTAAAAAAGAACAAAAGATAATAAGGAGCAACACAATAATATATAGTAACAGATCAATACTACCACAAGATAATACTACAAGTGATCTACCCGAAACAACATATATCAATAAGAATCCAAGAACAGAAAACTACAAGCATAGCACTACAAGTACTAATAAGGACAACACTCATATCTACTAGCATGAACTCACTCCAACCTCCTACTTTCTACCCTAATTCGTGTTCGCCACAACTTCCTGATAATCAGATAACAGATAATAATAACTTTATAAATATATTCTGATGCATGCAACATAAAAATAATTAATAAAAATGGAGATATATTTTATAACAAGTTCATTCCTAAAATATACTTATATTGTAAGTAAATTTTAATTTATAATTTAGAGCATCTCATTAATGTCAATCAAAACTCATTTATCTATATAAAAAATAGAAAATACAGTACAAATAAAACTTAAATATACACACACATACATATATAATACTTAATGCATGTAATAAAATAACATTCATAAAAAATACTTTAGCTTTTGTGACAAATTTATAAAAGTATTATTCTACTTATAACATTAAAGAATTTAAATAAAATAAATAAAGAACTGAGTAAAATTAATAAATAATATATAATATTATTATAAAAATATAGTATATAGATGGAGATTACAAATGTCAAGGGTAATATAGATATTGTATAGGAAAAGGGGGGGGGGGGGGGGGAGGGGAGAATGTCTATTATTTATAGTTGAGGGGAGAGTTTGATTTTTAAAGTAAAGTTAGGGGGGTGGGGGGTGGGGGTGTAAACGATTTTCACCCATTTATATATAATGGTAAGCTTCCTTCTTCTATTTTTTTTTGTTATTGATTATTGATCATTAGTTTTATTCATGAATTTATTTACTACACTCTTCATATTCTTCGTTGTTTGTTTTTAGAAAAACTTCTTTTGATTTAACATTTCTATTTTTATATGCAGATGATGATGTTTAACAACTATTTTTTTTTTTAATTATATCTAGGCCTGAATCCAAGTAAGTGATATTTTTCATTCTGATTTTGTAAAAGTAAAATACATCTTTAACAATTCCAACACATATGATATGCTAATTAATTGTTATTTTAAGTAAACTTTGATTATGATTCGAGTCTGAGTGGTGATTGAGAAATATGATGATGAATTATCATCAATAACTTTGAAAATTTGTGCTTAGGAGCAATTTTTGCGTTCTTAACAACGCAGATTGACAGGTTCTGAAACGACAGATATTGTTTCCCACAATCTTTTATCAATGGCTAGCATAAAGCATTTCTAATGTCTTTCTTCTATCCAAAAAATATTACCTTCCTTCCTAGAGATAAAACTTATCAATGATTTTTTTTTTTTAATTCTTTGTACTTAATATGAAGTGAAAAAATGAGCTTACACAATTTTTTTTGTGGTTAATATGAGAAAGGAGAAGAAATACGTAGAAAAAAAGGTAACAAATTGGTCCTCTTTTGTTCCGTTATTGTTAACTATAACAATATTTGGATTGATCTCATTGATTGCAAATATTTCTTTCAATTCAAATATATAGATTATAAAAAAATATGTATTGTATTCAAAAAATCAAAGATAAGGGAGAGTAACAACTGATCTATATTTAACAAATTGATATGTATTATATTTTAAAAAATCAAGTATAAAGGAAAGTAACAAACCGATCTTCTTTTTACAAATTGATATGATTTTTAAATTTGAATTTAAATGAAAATTGAGTTGGAATGGAGCACATTTAGCTTTTACTTCGTATTAACAAGGAAGTTTTGATTTATTCACTTAAATTTTCATCATAATTTCTATCTTATGTAAATTTGTTTGTGTTGCCGGTATTACGAAAGCAATTATATTATGTCAAAAGAAAAAAAAAATACATTAAAATCAAGAAAACACACATGAGGTACTCGAATAGAAAATTCTTTGGGGTATAAACTATTTACATATTTAGGTAAAATTATTTCTGCTGATAAATTATAACTTCACTAACTTTAAGAAAACAGTTTTAAAAACTAAATTACATAGTTTGATATAATTTCAACTTAAATATATAAAAATCATGTGTACAAATAATTGAATTTTAATTGAGATAAAATTTTATTTGATAAGAATTAGTAATTGAAATGGAGACTCTTTATGTTTAATCAGAAATCACATCTAAAAGATAAAAAATGATGTTTTTGAGAAAATAAATACACTAGAGCATATTTTGGGAAGAGAGGGGAGAGCGGGGGGGGGGGGGGGGGGAATATTAACAATCTAATAATTGTGAATAATATAATAAAGAAAAAGATGAAACATAAAATTATTTTTTAGTATAGATTTGGTTAGAGGTTGGGGCGATTGGGCGGGGGTGGGAGGACCGGGGGGGGGGATAGAAAAAAGTTTTTATTTTTTTAAAATTGAGAACAACCTAATATCTTTAAATTTTGAATAATATAATTAAAAAAAAGATAAAAGATAAAAGTTTTTTTACAATTACATGATTATTTTTCCATATAGATTTGGTTAGAGGTGGGGGAATTGGGTGGTAGAATTTTATTTTTTTTTAAAAAAAATTGTGGGTGTGGGGATGGAAGTGGAGTAGGGGTGGGGGTAGGTTTTTTTTTTTTCTTTTTTCGCATGTCATTGAGAAATAATATGATACCTAAATTATTTTTAAAATAATATGATTTAACATGTTCGAACGAGACATTTCAATATAAAATGACTAGAAATAATATTTTAATATTATCCGTGCATCTCATGGGTATGTATATTAGTTATAATTGTTATATCTGAAAAAAAAAGTTCTATTGCTATAGATGGTAAATATTTTCTAAATATAAGATATCTATGTAATTTTTTCCCATATCTGAATTTGAATGCACATTTGAATATTAAGATGTGCAGAATAAATATCTAAATCTGAATATTAAGATGTTGTCTCTAGATTTGAATACTGAATGATTAAAATTGTTTGTTTTCAATAATTGGAAATACATAATTCAACTTTTTAAACATAATCAATATAAAATTGAAATACAATCATAATTAATTAAATATTTTATCTATAACATACTATAAAAGATATCATTTCAGCAAAATAAAAATTATATTTTCATAAAAATAATATTTCGAAGATATAAATGAATTTTTAGACATTGGTTCTATTAAATCTTTTCCCACAGTGATCACTCTTTTAATCCTTTTTCTTTTTTGACATGCTCTTTGATTTGCATTTTCAAGAACATGATGCAAGGGTTTCTTTTTGTAGTCATCACATGTAAAACAAATGTTAAACTTAATTAGCGAAAAAGAAGAGTGGTTTAAAGAAGACAAAATCATGTGTTACAACCGTGGGACTTTATTCAAAATTTAACAAATTAGTGTTAAGTATCAAATTTGTCTCAATTAAGCATGTTCAGACTAATAGGAAATAGGAAGGAGGTAAAATGCGCATTGGTCCAAAGAAAGGTAGATATAACTATATATATTTTAAATTTATCAAATTAAGTTTTTCCAAACGTATTCTTTAATTATATTACTTACACTATGCCTTTTAACAGCAAAGATTTATGCAAAATTATACTATTTTTTATAATTATGATTTTAGCTCAATTTTATGTGCATTTTAGTTATTCCATTGAATACTCACTCCCATTATCAACATAAATATCAAGTAACTTTGCTCATTAAGGGCCCATTTGGCCATGCGAGATGAAATCTTGCTTTGAAATCATGATATGAAATTATGATTTGAAATCATGAGATGGAGTTGAAGTTTTGTTTGAAAATGTAATTTAGACTTTTTATGTTGTATGTTTTCTCATAAACATAAAACCTCACAAGTTGTGAAAACTATCAAAATTGTTCTAATTCTTTATACTATAATTTTACCAAATAAGCAAAAATTTATAACAAAGTATAATGCACTATCACAAAGCTATTCTAAAAAAATACAATATTTATTAATCAAATTCTAGTTCAATAAAAAGATAAAATTGAACATGAGTTGTAGTGTACTATTCTTTAGTATAGTTTTTCCACATTGCCATAGTGGTTAGAGTCTTGTCCCCTCAATTTGATAAAAAATAATGAATTTGGTGAATAATAAATGGTAAAGTAGGAGTTGGTTTGAAGTAATAATAAATTTTATGTTTGTGAGATATAAATAGTTTAAAGAGTAATAATATGAACTATAAATTTTATTTACATATGAAATAAATGGTTGGTAAATATAAATGATGGAATTTCTTTTACAAAATATAAACTTATGGATTAACTTTTGTATTTGAAAAATCCCAAATCACGATATAAAGTTTTCAAATCAAGTTTTTTGAAAAATTTGGGATTTTATCTCATGATATAAAATTAACGTTAAATCATATGTCCAAATGCTAATTTCATCTGAAAATTTTAAATCACGAGATAAAATCACATGTCCGAACATCTACTAAAACTAGATTGAAATCAAATGAAGAGAAATCATCTGAGTAACAACTTTTTGTCGTTGGACAAACTTTAACCTCCATTTGTCCATAAAATTCAAAATAACATCCTGTTATATATTATATTGACTTTTATACTATTCTTTAATATAATTTACCCACACAATATATGGCAATTTCTTCAGTTGAGCATGTATTTCTCGATTTGATAACTGAGAAGATGAACCAATATTATTACTTTGAGTCGTTTATTGGTCTAATTAAGAGTAATAATAGCAGGTACAAATTAATTATTTGCATCTGAATGTACAATGGTAGTAGGTTTTATTTATAAAGTATAAACTTGTGGGTCAATTTTGTAGTTGAAAAAGGTAAAATCATGATATAAAGTTGTCAAATTAAATTTTTTAAAAAATTTGAGATTTCATCATGAAATGATATCGCATGTCTATTTTGATTTCTTCTCATTATTTCAGATCACCAAATAAATTTTGATGTCCAAACTCCTACTAACTATGAAAAAAAATGAACGTTGATAATTTTTTGAAGTGATTTTTTTCTTTCATGGCTTGAAGTTTCAACATATTTTTTTGTGTCCATACACCTACTCAAACTCAAATATTCAAAATTTACATTTGAATATATTGTCTAATAAATCACATATTTAGATGCTAATATTAAAAACTTCGAAACAAGAAGAAGAATAGAAAAGCATAAGGTCATCTCAACGGCACAATATGTTCTAAAGTAAGTTAGTGAGGTGCAATAATGATCAATCAACAACAGTAAATCTACATCACTTTATTAGTCTTTTAGGTGAAAGCATTGTGTTTAGATCTTCAAATCAAGAATTCAAGAATTCAATATGACACTCCCATTTTAAGAAACGGTCGATAGAGTAGGGGCCACGTGCGCTGCTTCCTCTGCTCCTTTCATTTATTTTTACTTATTTATTTTTTTAATTTAAAATATTTAATAATATTTATTCAATTTATAAAAATAATAGATAATTTATTTATTTTTATCTATTTTATACTTTATATTAAATATAATGTATCACTTATTATATTTTTTAAAACAAAAAATTTATTATAATTAAAAGATGATAAAGTAAAATCATTTATTTATTTATTATTTTTTAAAATATATGTGTAAAAAATGAACAAGTATTTATTTTACTATATTGGCTTCTTGTCATCACTAACCGAAGGCCCCACCCACCCTATCGCCACCTATCACCTCGATCCCCTCAATCCTCACTCTCCCACTACAAGAGAAAAATGATAAAAATAATCCCTTTATATTTAAGTGTACCCTTAAATATATGCATTAATAGTTTTTGGTCGTCTAATCTCCTTTAAATATTTAATGATTTATGTTTGTTAAATTTAAAGTAATGAAATTTTTTTAATCACCTAAAATCAAAAAAATATTATTAAATTCTAAAATGTAAAAGAAAAAATCATATCAAATATTATAAATTTTAAAAATAAAAATTACACCTGAAAAACGACATCAAATTACAAAAATAAATCAAAAAAACTATGAACTCTAAAAGATGCACCTCTAATCAAGAACTTGGTCGTAAATTTTAAAATTTATCTTCAAATATATATTTCGTTATAGATTTATCAAATTATGTAAATTTAATTTTTTTTTGAAGTTTGTCGAGATTAATTTTTGAGAGAAATTTTACTTTCCTTTTAATATTCACTAAATTTTTTATTTTTTTTTTTTAAATAACATACATCTTAGATACAACTACAATACTTAAATTTTCAACTTCAAAATCTAGAATCAAAATGAAGCATAAATATTTGACAAAAATTAAAAATGTAAATTTTCTTTTAGTTTTTATAATCTCATCAAATCTAACAAATAGAATTCAATAAATATTCAACAGAATTAAAAATATTAATTTTTACCAACTTAAAAAGAATCAAAATCAGGCACTATTTAGAACTTACCCTCAAGGACCAATTTTTTTAACATTTTCTCCCCACTAGACATTCCACACTCCCCGTAATTTCTAGCTCTCCATTGCACTCATTTTCCCCTTTAAAGCTTCACACACTTTCATGCTCTGTTTCTTCATCAAGCAATAGAGCATGGAAAAACTCACCATTTGTCTTCTCCTCCTCCTCCTCTGTTCCCTCTCCCTTTTCTCCTCCATTACAGGTAACATTTCATATTTGGTACGCTAAAGCTTTCGCTATACGCAACACGTTCGAATTTTTTTGTTTTAAATGAACTTTTTTTTTTTTTTTGCAGATGGTGGTTCAATTGGTATAAACTATGGCCGTGTAGCTAACAATTTACCATCAGCAGTGAAAGTCATAGCCCTCCTAAAATCTCAAGGCGTAGAACGTGTTAAGGTTTATGATACTGACCCAGCTGTGCTGAAAGCACTTTCCGGGTCAGATATTAAGGTTACTGTAAACCTACCCAACGAGCTCCTTTACAATGCAGCTAAGCGTCCATCTTTTGCTTACTCATGGGTGCAAAAAAACGTTGCTGCGTACTATCCTTCTACCCTAATCGAATCGATTGCTGTTGGTAATGAAGTTTTTGTTGACCCACATAATACTACCCGTTTTCTTGTACCCGCTATGAAGAATGTTCATCAAGCCCTTGTGAAATTTAATTTCCATGATAAGATCAAAGTATCCTCTCCTGTTGCTCTTAGTGCTTTGCAGAATTCGTACCCTTCTTCAGCCGGATCATTTAGAACGGAGTTGATTGAACCTGTTATAAAACCAATGTTGAATTTTCTCCGGCAAACTGGGTCTTACCTTATGGTGAATTGCTACCCGTTTTTCGCTTACGAGTCGAATTCCGATGTGATTTCTCTTGATTACGCTTTGTTCCGTGAAAATCCCGGTGTCGTTGACGCCGGTAACGGACTCCGTTACTTTAGCCTATTTGATGCTCAAATTGACGCTGTTTTTGCTGCATTGTCGAGTTTGAAGTACGACGATATTAAAATGGTTGTAACGGAGACTGGTTGGCCTTCGAAAGGAGACGATACTGAAATCGGTGCTAGTGTTGATAACGCAGCGTCGTACAACGGGAACCTTGTCCGGAGAATACTCACCGGCGGTGGGACTCCGTTAAGACCTAGAGAAGATATCACAGTCTTCCTCTTCGCCCTTTTCAACGAGAACAAAAAACCGGGTCCCACATCGGAGCGAAACTTCGGGTTATTCTACCCGAATGAGGAGAAAGTCTACAATGTCCCGTTGACAATGGAGGGTTTAAAGCATTACGTCGACCGGCGATCACCGGTGGACGGTGGCCGGAGAATGCAGAAAGGCGGGAAGGTGAATTTGTCCGGGCAAACATGGTGCGTGGCGAGTGGAGAAGCGGGGAGGGTTAGTCTACAAGCGGCTCTAGATTATGCTTGTGGTGAGGGTGGAGCTGATTGCCGTTCGATTCAACCAGGGTCCACGTGTTACAATCCTAATACGTTAGAGGCTCATGCATCAGTCGCTTTCAATAGTTATTATCAGAAAGAAGGACGTGCGATGGGTTCGTGTTATTTTGGTGGGGCCGCTTACATTGTACATCAACAGCCTAGTAAGTACCATATCATTTCTCTATATTTTTCTAATTACTGTCTCTGTTTATTTTTATTTGTTTATACTCCCTCCGTTTTATTTTATGTGACCTATTTTTTTTTGATTCGTTTCAAAAAGAATATCACATTTTCTTATTTGGTAACTTTTTAAAAGCACAATTACTCGTTTAACCTTATTGGTCCCACTTAATTAAAAATAATAATATTACATTTTTAATAAAGGACAATTTAGTAAACATTATCAAATCTTTTCTTATTTATTAAATACCGTGTTCGATCAAAATAGGTCACATAAAATGAGACGAAAGGAGTAATAATTATTGACATGATTATTTTACTATGCTATTCTTCTTAAAACCTAAATGATGTTTGCTACTTCCTATGTTTTAAAAGAAAGAATGACCTATTTTAACTTGGTATGAAATTTAAGAAAATAAGAAGACTTTTGAATCTTATGGTTATAAGTTAAACTTGTGTTAAATATATAAAAATATTCTTTAATCTTGTGGTCTTGAATAAGTCACGTGAAAAATTAAAATTAAAATATTATCAAAAAAAAAAGGATCATTTTTTTTAAAACAGTCTAAAAAGAAAAGTAGTAATTTTTTTTAAAACAGAGGAAGTATTATTCTTGAAATTAATTTGTAAAAAAAATAATTAATACTAAAAATAATATAAAAAAATAAAAATTATCATATCAAAGATAAACTGATTTACTATATTTGAACAACTAATTGTATGGACCTCTATTTTTATTTTAGTATATTTGATCTTTGTTGTTTTAACACACCTAGTTCTTTTAAGTAGAATGTATTTAATTAAATTAATTTATTAATAATATTTTGATACTCCAATTTAACTATTATTAATTTATATAATTTTTGATACTAAAGATAAAAAGGTCAAATTATAATTAAATTCTCTTAATTTTATAAATTTGATAAATAATTAAAATAATTATTTTTAGTATAATATCAGAATAAATCGAAGCAAGTATATTGAATAAGTAAAATCGGACGGAGAGTAATAATTTGCGTATTGGATTTTGCGTTTTCATCGTTGGTTACTGTGACACGTTTGACTTATGGTTCGAGGTATAATGGCTGTGTTTAATGTAAATTTAATGTGTGGCGCACTTTAAGGGTTGGTTGGGCTGAGTTTGCTAACGTGTACGTGTTAGGACGATAAGGGCCCCACAGATAGGTAAAATTTGTTTGTAGGTATTGGGGTCCACAAAGCCTGGAAAGATGGTAATCCAGCAGGTCATTGGGTCAGCACGTGATGGACGGAGACGTTTGGATTGAATACTACCTTGGGACTTCATACCAATTTATTTGCAGTGCAACTAATGTGTAGATTTTATGTGATTTCTTTAGTAGGCGTTTCGCATAAATATTATTTATAATATTTTGAAATATATTTTTATTTTATTTTGAAATATTTATTCAATCATGAAAATAAAAAATATATTTTAGAGTATGTTTTCATAATTGAATAGTACGTTTTTCAATTTTTTTTAACTCAATTTTTTCTATTACTTTATAAAAAAATACATATAAAGTCTAAAATATTTTTGAAAATATTATGACCAAATATAATTTCAACTCTATTTTCAACTTAAAAAATACTCCCTCCGTTTAAAAAAGAATGACCTACTTTTCTTTTTAGTCAGTTTCAAAAAGAATGACCTCTTTCCTTTTTTGGAAACACTTTAATTTCAACTTTCCACGTGGCATGTTTAACACCACAAGATTCAAGAGCATTTTGGTACATTTACTATAATTTTAATTTAGGACCACAAAATTCAAAAGTCTTTTTTATTTTCTTAAACTCCGTGCCAATTCAAATTAGGTCATTTTTTTTGAAACGGAGGGAGTAACAAATAAAGTGAATGCATTTTTAATATGGCCAAATGGGTCCTTAGTATCCGATATTTGCTTTCTGATTCAATTAATTTGGATACACGTCAAGAAGTTTTACATTGAGGAATAAAACGAGTGATATGCTAATCTAACATATTATGATGCATCTAAGCATGTGATATAGTGATCAATAAAATGATATCTATATGATACGTGTTGCTGATGGGAAGTAAGTGACAAGAATAGGTATTTCGTAGAACTAGTCGAGGTGAGGAACAGTATTTCGTAGAACTAGTTGAGATGTGTGCAAATTGATCAATTTTTTTTTTTTCAATATCATGTTGATTCAATGGATATTCGTGGATGGTCAAAATTACACTAGTACTAGTATTTATTAGCTATAGTTGATGATAAAAGTTAACCTTTGGTATGTTAAAGCTGAGAATAAAGCATTTCTCTTTGAATACGTTCTCATTGCTTTTCCTAGATCATATTTTCTTTTATTGGTACTTGAAAGTCACTGCTCCTGTTTTGCACATTACACCCACTCAGTTTTTCTTCCATCGGCTTTACTTTTTCTTTGTTTATTTACACTTGAGCTAACATTTTATTTTTCTATCTTTTGTTATATTTTATTGGCAGAGTATGGACACTGTGAATTACCTACTGAAGATTGAAAAGGAACTAGAGGGGGGAATAGACTGAATTTTCATAGCAGCAGCTAGCTCTAATTTATTGTAGCTACTTTCAGTTCAGACTATTCATTTTTTTTTTTGTTTTTGGGTAACTTTAATATTTCATTAGTTGGTGTTGGTCGAGGAGAGCAATGGCTTTTGTTCTAGTTGTTGCTTTCCTTTTTGTAATTGTGTTGACATCTCAACTTACTACTAGTATTTGTTGCTATATTTTGGCTTTTCTATTTCATAGGCAGTTTAATTTAAATACTAAAACCCAATTTAAGAAAGCAAGAAATTTTATATTCAACTATTTCAAAAGTACCTTGATAACCTGTGATCCCATACCATGATGTTCTTATGACTATAAGTGGTCGTTTGGTATGCCAACAAAATTATTCTGTAAGCAGTCGTTGAACTAATTTATCTCATTTGGGAGATGAGATAAAATTGTCTTAAATTGTATGAGATAAGGTGGGATATCTTAAGATAAAGATTTATATCGTATTTGGTACATGGTATAAATTTATCCTAATCTATCAGATGTAATATAAATTTTATTTCAGGCTTAATTTTGAAATATTTCTCCTTATCACAGCTACCAAACGATCCTTAAGATCATGTTATTATGGGTAAAGAATGAAGTATAATTTTAAATATTTTAAGTTAGGAAGAATACGGCAAACTTATTTGCAAATGCCAAAAAGCAAGATGTATGGAAGTCAAACTTTTGGCTTTGGGGCTATAAAGCAAACAGTTGCAAATATGATGGCTTTCCCACTTGCAGGATAACTGATGTACTTATTTTATATTTGATTGAGATAAAATTTATAGGATAATTCATTTTGAAATTAGCTATTAGGAATTGTAGTATTATTTTTATTCTATTTTGAGGATGAAAATATTAATTTTGGGATAACTTGTTTCCAATCAAACGACCCCGAGATATTGCTCTGGTGTCCAACTTGATATATCTCAAGGAAAGTCTTCCTTTATCACCATATCCACCATCAATGGTGGCTGATCCAAATCATCATATGCTATCCATTCTAACAAGTGATCATTTTCCATCCATCTTTCTTAAATGGATTTTGCTTTTCAGTCCATATTTCTTTGTAAACCTTATGAAAATTCAATGATATATTATTTGAGCAATTATTACTTTGAGATCTGTCAATGGATATATCATTCTAAAGGGTACCTAGTGTCCTTTTAAGTCATTAACATGGTCATTCGAATGATGAAATGCACTGGCTAACACAAAAAAGGGAAATTGTTTTTTGCTCCCACAATATAAAAGAGCACTAGTTGGTGGGAAAAGGTATATTGGAGAATGTTAATTCTATCTAATGTATAGTAGGAATGTATACAATCAAAAGTGAGATGAAAAGTTTCATTGGATCCTTAGAGAAGAATCTTTCACTTGGAAAAAGGTCTATGCTGATACAATTTTAATGTGTTGCTAAGTACTTACTACTAATTATTTTATCAACAAGCAAAGTCTAGATTTAATTTCCATATGAATGATGTAAAACATTCTAAAGTATCTGTTTCTTTATTGGATTAATTAAATGATTGAGTTCAACCACTAATCAGAGTACTACAAAATCATTATGCCTATAATCGATAATGAAAGACCCATTAAAACAATGAAGGCAAATCACGTGCAGTACTACACCAAAATACAAAAAAAAACTAAACTGTGACTAAATAATAGAAGATGAAGGAATCTAATTAAGAAACAAAGGGAACATTCAAAAGAAATTTCTATTCCTCAATTTCCTTAGGTGATGAAAATAAAAGCGGATATAACATACATTCCTGGTGCTTATATATATATATATATATATATAAGCGTGAGTGGAAGACAGCTGGCGGTTGTCAGGCCCGAAGACATTTTTGTAATTTCATATTTTTGATCTTAATTTAATTATTTTATTTTTATTTTTAACCTGTTATATATTTGAAAATTACGTAAAAAGTATTATAAATTGAAATAATTAATAATTTTAATTATTTGGAGACATAAAAAAAAATTGTTGACTCAAAATTCTATCAGTGCAACATAAATTGAAATATATTATTTGAAAAATTCGAGAAAAGTAATATAAATCACAATAATTATCAGATTAAAATATTTAAAAGATGTTTAAAAAATTTGTTTGACTTTCCAAATTCTATCAATGTCATATAAATTGGGATAGAGGGAGTAACATATATTACTTGAAAATTACATCTAAAGTCGTATAAATTATAATAATTAACATCTAAAACTATATAACAACTTTGATTGATTTTTCTAAATATTCTATTAGTACCACATAAATTGGGGCAAAAGGAGTAATATATAGTATCTGAAAATTATGTAAAAGTACTATAAATCAATAATTAATAACTTAAAATATTTAAAAATCATACAAAAATTTGATTGACTTTTTAACTTTCATCTGTGTCACATAAATTTAGATAAAAAAGTAATATAAATTAGGTCCATGCTGACACGGACTCCAGTATCTAGTACTAAATATATACGCTGCTATGCGCAATTACGCGTTGCTGAAAAGTAGCAAATATCCCGTAAAATTAAATGAATTACGTGTACGATGGCCAAACATAACACATATAATATATTATATATGTATATACACACCCCAACATTCCACATGGTCTTTGGTTGATGGTTCATACATTTTTTGGCCACACCCTCTTGCCAAACGCTATTTTTACATACATAGACAATAGTATGAGGTAGTGCATAGATGGTCCTACAACTAAAAAACTACCATTATAAGGAAGTGATATTGAATAATTAGTGGAGAACAATGACATGTGACACCCTGACAAATAACATATGCTTGCATGAATATTGAAAATAACTGATCCAGAAATAGAAGCATCCATGTTATTCGTTCATATATTTGGTTAAGTTGACGATCAGCTGCTAAAATTGCAGCAGAGATTCTCCTTGCTCCTCTTTCCCACTCTTCACATGCTCACCACTATTATTATTTCCACAGTCAAGTTGTTATTTATGAGATTGTTGTCCATTTCCCTCCCTCCTAATTTACAGAAACGTACATCCTGACTTCTAATAAATGTTTCTTCGATGATTCTGACTACTATTCCGTCGGTGCAAAAGAAAAAGAAAATGTCATTATTACTAAGTTAGCCCGAGCTAATATTTATGTCCTTCAATTTTGTATGTGCACAAGTACACACTTAAATTTGTCTAAAGTTGAACAAGCAGACACTACAAGGAAAGTGTTGTTTACCTGAAAATTTTTATAAGAATAATATAGTAAAATCCCCAAGTAATTTGATTACCTGCAAATTTTCTTGCCATTTAAAATCCGATGAAAAAACCTTCGTAGATAACTATTACTTGCGGATTTGGAAAATCCCTAGGTAATTTAGTTACGGAAATAAATCTGCAAGTATACTATTTGCAGATTTATCTGCGATTAACTATCAAAAGTTTGCAAGAATTTTTTGGTAAAATTTCATATGAAAAGGAATTTTTCTGCGAATTTCCATGGAAAAAATTCACAAGTCATTCCCCATGAAGATCCCCAAGTAAAATCCGAAGGAAGTTTGGAGGTGAAAATATAAAATTGTTTCACAAGAAAATTTCTTGCGAATATTTATGAAACTATTTGGCAAGAAAATTCCTATGAAATACCCCAAGTAAATCCACAAGAACAAATTATCGCAAGAATTTTTTTATGAATATTTAGCATGTACATCCCCATGCAAATCCCCAAGTAATAATTCACATATAAATCGCTAGATAAATTTCATAATTAGACAAAATCTATTCGAAACCTCCAATAATTCTCAAAAATATCATTCAACACAAGTCTAATGTAAACCATTACAACTAGCAAAAAACATTATTCATAACATCCACATTAATAATGTATGATTCTTAAATGGTCCAAAACAAAATATTTCAAATATAAATCCTCAATAATACTACCAGCCATCTCAATCCTCATTATAGTCACTTTTATTCACGTTATCAGGGTCAGAATCACTTTCATTCGCGTTATCAGGGTCAGAATCACATTCATTCGCGTTATCAGGGTCAGAATCACTTCTATTCTTGTTATCAGAGTCATCATCACTTTCATCCTCATAAGCTTGGTTGTCTTCTGGAGATGATCGTTCATTTGAAGATGATTTCTTGTATAAATGCTTCTTCAACAAGTCTAATTCCTTCCCCATCCTTTTAT
This sequence comes from Capsicum rhomboideum, assembly GCA_031232105.1. Classification (NCBI taxonomy): domain Eukaryota; kingdom Viridiplantae; phylum Streptophyta; class Magnoliopsida; order Solanales; family Solanaceae; genus Capsicum; species Capsicum rhomboideum. The sequence goes on from CP124712.1 coordinate 127,537,601, forward strand.
TTTTTTGCCGCTCATTCTGCAACTGTGCATACAAATCAGCATTTGAAGCATTTTCCTGAGACTTAATCATCTCATCAATTTTTTCCGGTAAAGTCGATGTTGATTTCTTAGATGCCTTTACAGTTTGACCAAGGAAATCAAGACCTTTGACTCTTCCTTTTTTCTTTCCACTAACAGATTGCATCCAAATATTCATTTTACTTAATTGAGAAGGCTGACTAGCTGAATTAGTTTCTCCTTCCACAACTGTTGCACTTTGAGCAACTAATATTTCTTATTTCTTTCTATCAAACTCATTCTGCATGAGAATAAGTTATTCCAAACCATATATAGTGCCAATAGAAAATATATTATTAGCATAGCAAGCAGAAAAAACAGTTGTGGAAGGAGAACAAATATAAGCACAACAAGCAAAATAAATAAATATGTATTGCATATAAAATATCTTAAACAGAGTCTTATTGTTGATACAGAGTTGATAAGTTAACATGAGATTTACTTGGGGTGCACTAGAGCTAATATTTATGTCCTTCAATTTTGTATGTGCACAAGTACACACTTAAATTTGTCTAAAGTTGAACAAGCAGACACTACAAGGAAAGTGTTGTTTACCTGAAGATTTTTATAAGAATAATATAGTAAAATCCCCAAGTAATTTGATTACCTGCAAATTTTCTTGCCATTTAAAATCCGATGAAAAAACCTTCGTAGATAACTATTACTTGCGGATTTGGAAAATCCCTAGGTAATTTAGTTACGGAAATAAATCTGCAAGTATACTATTTGCAGATTTATCTGCGATTAACTATCAAAATTTTGCAAGAATTTTTTGGTAAAATTTCATATGAAAAGGAATTTTTCTGCGAATTTCCATGGAAAAAATTCACAAGTCATTCCCCATGAAGATCCCCAAGTAAAATCCGAAGGAAGTTTGGAGGTGAAAATATAAAATTGTTTCACAAGAAAATTTCTTGCGAATATTTATGAAACTATTTGACAAGAAAATTCCTATGAAATACCCCAAGTAAATCCACAAGAACAAATTATCGCAAGAATTTTTTTATGAATATTTAGCATGTACATCCCCATGCAAATCCCCAAGTAATAATTCACATATAAATCGCTAGATAAATTTCATAATTAGACAAAATCTATTCGAAACCTCCAATAATTCTCAAAAATATCATTCAACACAAGTCTAATGTAAACCATTACAACTAGCAAAAAACATTATTCATAACATCCACATTAATAATGTATGATTCTTAAATGGTCCAAAACAAAATATTTCAAATATAAATCCTCAATAATACTACCAGCCATCTCAATCCTCATTATAGTCACTTTTATTCACGTTATCAGGGTCAGAATCACTTTCATTCGCGTTATCAGGGTCAGAATCACATTCATTCGCGTTATCAGGGTCAGAATCACTTCTATTCTTGTTATCAGAGTCATCATCACTTTCATCCTCATAAGCTTGGTTGTCTTCTGGAGATGATCGTTCATTTGAAGATGATTTCTTGTATAAATGCTTCTTCAACAAGTCTAATTCCTTCCCCATCCTTTTATTTTTTTGCCGCTCATTCTGCAACTGTGCATACAAATCAGCATTTGAAGCATTTTCCTGAGACTTAATCATCTCATCAATTTTTTCCGGTAAAGTCGATGTTGATTTCTTAGATGCCTTTACAGTTTGACCAAGGAAATCAAGACCTTTGACTCTTCCTTTTTTCTTTCCACTAACAGATTGCATCCAAATATTCATTTTACTTAATTGAGAAGGCTGACTAGCTGAATTAGTTTCTCCTTCCACAACTGTTGCACTTTGAGCAACTAATATTTCTTATTTCTTTCTATCAAACTCATTCTGCATGAGAATAAGTTATTCCAAACCATATATAGTGCCAATAGAAAATATATTATTAGCATAGCAAGCAGAAAAAACAGTTGTGGAAGGAGAACAAATATAAGCACAACAAGCAAAATAAATAAATATGTATTGCATATAAAATATCTTAAACAGAGTCTTATTGTTGATACAGAGTTGATAAGTTAACATGAGATTTACTTGGGGTGCACTAGAGCAGAGTGCTATCTTGAACTCAACTGGACAAACCTGATTGCTATGGTTGAGAAATGTCAACATGATATTAAAGTAACTAGGGTGCATTGGAGCAGACCTTCTCATCCTTTAGTCAAACTAAATACAGATGATAGTGCACTTAACAATTCGAGCAACATAATAACTGATGGTATACTTAGAGACTACAAGGACCACTTTATCTTTGTTTTTTCTATTCTTCTTGGTATTGATACTAAAAATCAGGCAGAGACTGAGGCTGTTATTTATGGTCTCTATTGGTGCATACAAAAGGAGGGTCAGCTACTTACAAGTGAAAGATGGTACAGACATCAACAACAACCAACGACCAACTCAAGAGAAGTAAAACAAACCTGTACAGGTGGTCTCTGAACTAGAAAATAAAAATGTGAAATTGTAGGATCTAGAGAAATGGCAAACTCAGAGAAAAAGAAGAAATAAAAGTCACCACCACCAACATCTTCAACCAAAAGTATATAGACCAAAGTCTCCACAAGACTCAAAAGAGGTAAGGTTGCAGACTCAAAATCAGTGTACCGTTAGCACTGAGGAACATCATCAACATCAACAAGAAAATGCCCTAAGAGTAACCTTAAAACTTCTGTCACCACTGTCTCAGTGTGTTCTGAGTTTGAGATGCATTTTGATATGCAAAAAATTGGTTCTGAATGTGCTGAAAAGGAAGGGGTGGTGCCAGTTAATCCTACTATTTTCCTGGAACCTGGAGAGGGAGTATTACAATTTACTGCAACACCTACTATTCAGCAAGTCCAGGAGGTTCCTAAAGTTACTGATACAATCCATACAACAATAACAACATACCAAGTGTATTCCCACAAAGTGAGGCCTAGAGAGGGTAAAGTATATGCAGTCTATACCACTATGTTAGTAGGAATAGACTTAAAAACGAGAGTAAGATAGTCATTCACAATGAATGCAAAGAAAAGCAACACACTACTCTGAAGGATGAAGAATGTCGAGTTCTTTTAGTGTTGCATGATCTTAAATAAAACACAAAAAGGTAGAAGTTTCTCATAGCATAATGCCACATCAATGATTACTGGCACTCATCAAAAAGCATAACGACGACACAATCTTGAAATCCATATCCCCAATTAACATATGGTCAAAGTAGGGTGATAAACCAACAAAGTGAAATCATCAAGTAAATTGAATGAGCTCTTGAAAGACACACTTATAGACATGTTTTTCTGGCCACTAACCAGTAAATTAGGCTAAGTTACGTAATGAACTTACAAAATTCTAGTATTTCTATCTACCAGTTTCATATTGATAAACCACCATCCTTTATTTAGAAGGACTACTCCTGTATTGCCTATTCTGAAAGACAGAAACTCACCTTATCACGCAAGATGAAAAAATAAATGATGACAACTTCAACTATGTTATTAGCAGGGACAAATACATTGCTAGACCAGATAACATTCTTTGTACAATCAAGAAGCACCAAGTTTTCATTTTCGCTAATTGATAGACTCGCAGCAAAATTAGAAACGTTAAGTGGACTCTCTCTATTTGCAACCCACACAACTTTAATAGGAGGGATATTTTTAAACCATATTCCCACGTACCTTTTACCAGAATTGGAAGGAGTAAAGAATCCTAATTTAAAAATCTGACTAGAAAAGGTTAATGTTTCCCCTACTAAACGTTTCTGGGATTGCAATATGGTGTCTGAAGTATTACAGTAATATGATTGAACGATACAATAAGAAAGAAGAGAAATCAAAAGATTTTTTCGAGCTGGTCTGAATCCCATTTTCTTAAATGAACTTCTATCGTAACAAACATCATGAAGCACTTGAACGAATCACTACTCATTTTATAATAACCAAATAAAAGAGCTAGAAACAAGAATAAACATAGTTGAAATTCTCCAAGTAATTTAAAATTGGTGACAAGTTATCTCCTAAAACAATATCAAGTCTTATAAGAATGTCCAAAAAACTATTCAGAACATTTTTGGACAACGGTTTGGGTTTTATTTTTTTTTCTTTTTCTAATACATATTAAATAAGAATTTGAAATCAAATTTAAACTCTCCCTGATACCCTATTTCTAAACATCAGCTCAGCTGGGAGTAAAGTCACTATAACTTGTCTTACTTGATTTGAGCTTATGTGGACTAAAGACTAAAGTCCACATCTGGGAATATAGTGCACACCAACTTTCAATAGTTGAAAATTTTTATACTACACTAACTTAGACAAACACAAATTAATAGAAATCAATGATGACAAGACAAAGTAAAACAATAATATTTTTGATAAAAATCACAATATCTTTAACCAAATACAGTATTGTACATTGGTAGTGCACTTAACAATTCGGACAACATAGCAACTAATGGTATACTCAAAGACTACAAGGACAACTTGATCTTTGCTTTTGCTACTCTTCTTGGTATCAGTACTAACAATCAGGCAGAAACTTAGGATGCTATTTGTGGTCTCTACTGGTGCATACGAAATGTAGGGTCATCAACTTACAAGTGCAAGATAGTAGAGAAAACAACAACAACCAACAACCAACTCAGGAGAATCAAAACAAACCTGTACATGTGGTCTCCGAAATGGAAAATAAAAATGTAAAATTGCAGGATCAAGAGAGATGACAAACTCAGAGAAAAAGAAGAAATAAAAGCCACCACCACCAACAACAACTTCAATCAAAAGTATATAGACCAAAGTCTCCACAAGACCCAAAAGAGGTAAAATTACAAACTCAAAATCAACTTATCGTTAGCACTGAGGAGCGACAACAACATCAACAAGAAAATTTCAAAGAAGATGATTCAAATATGTAGGCAAGGAAGGCTTCAGGTATTGACTTAAATGCCTCCAAACCCTGTGAACCCCCTCTTGTATTTGTTGGTGCTGGTGCTGATAATATTGGAGGTATGGAGGTGTCGAAGGGGTATGCTAATGTGGTGAAAGAAAAGGCTATGTTATTCTAGACTTTGTTGAAGACACTAAGAGTAACCTTAAAACCTCTGCCACCACTATCTCAGTATGTTCTGAGTCTGAGATGCATTGTACTAAAATCACGATGTTATTTATTGTCTACTGGTTAGACAAACATAAATTAATAGAAATCAATGATGACAAGACAAAGTAACACAATAATATTTTTGGAAAAATCATAATAGCTTTAACCAAATATAGTATCGTACATTGACAAAAAAAAAATCGACAAACTAATATTCTTAATCCTCTTCATCTTCGTCTTCATCCTCTTCTTGGCTATGAAAGTGACCTAGTGAATCATCACTATCAAAAAAGTCTTTCTCTTCGTTTGTTGCCTCCTCCTCCTCCTCATCTTCTTCACTTGATGTCTCCTCATCACCTTCCTCTTCTTCACTTGATATCTCTCATCTTCCTCTTCAATTAAAGCATGTCCATTTTTATTGACAATGACTTGAAAACTACTTCCATCAACCTCTTCACCATCAACTTGGTCATCTCGTAAGCACTCAATTGGGTCATCGTCTATACTTGCACTAACATGTGATTGCTCCTCTTGATAAGCAACTTCCAAATTGTATCTTGTGTCCACAACTCCTCTCGGCTTTGTCTTTATAACTACCCATCGATTAGATTTAGTTCATTTCCTTTCAGAATGATTTGCATAATAAACTTGAGTTGTCGTTTGGGGAAAGATAAAAGGGTCAAATTTAGAATATCTGTCTCTTTTTCAAACCTCGACAATACCAAATTGACTATCAACTTTCATAACATATTTAGAGGGATCAAATCAATCACAATAAAATAAAACTAACTTCATAGATGATGCCATTAGCCACTCTAATTCTATAATCTCCTTAAGAACACCATAATATTCACTTATAGTACCATCTTGTCCGGTGCCACTAACACACACCTCATTGTTATATGTACTTCTTGCTTCTCCCCAAGAAGAAGTGTGAAATTTGCATCCATTCACAAAATAAATCGGTCAAGACTTTGCCCGTCTTAATGGTCCTATTACTAAGATTTGCAATTATGAATTCTGCGACATCTCTTGTGGATTACTATTCACTTATCAAATAATGAAAGCATATTAGATATACATTTTAAGTGATATATTATTTATTCAAATAATTAATTCATACGTAATCTTTGAATCAACATGGAAAGTCTGCTTCAATTTGTTTATCAATGACATCATCAGTGAGATCACTGTAATTATCTCTCAGAATTTGCTCATACAAACTTCATGTACTTATATTAGCACATTAGTTTCAATCCAAATATGATTTAGCTTGTCTTAATAATCAAATGAACACCATGATTGAAACTTACTTGAGAAAAGGCTCAACCTCATCAAAATTTATAAGATTATGCAACTGTACATCAGCAACTTCTTTATCATCTAGCCATCGATCATCACCATCCTTCTTATCATAACTTCGTCAGAATGATTAAAGACTGATAGAGTTGGGTGTCTTGCATTTTTTTCAATGACATCATCATTACGCTCAATTTTTTTGTTGCTTCATAGGACATGAGATTCAAAATAATGGGAAGCAAAGTATGAGATTTCTTGAGCCAAATATGTTTGACAAATAGATTCTTCAACTCTGACTTTGTTTTTGATAGTCTTTTTAATTTTATTTAGGAACCTACAATTATTTTTAGGAAATAAATAAATTATGCAATAAAATAATGAGATAGGTAATAAATTTTAGGAATAAAATTTTATACCTTTAAAATGGATACATCCATCGCTATTGCATTGGCCCACAAACCCTTGCTTCATAAGGCAAATGAATAGATAAGTGCTCCATCGCCTCAAAAAAATCGGGTGAAAATATTCGTTGCAACTTACATAAGATTACATGATATTTTGTTACATTTGCATTAGATGATCCTCCCGTAATACTGTTGAGCACAAGTCTTTAAAGAATAAACTAATTTTAGTTAGTGGTTTCCAGATAGGTTTTGGAAGTGCGCTAAAAGCAACTGAAAAAAGATATTGCATGAAAGTATGACAGTCATGACTTTTCATTCCAAATAACTTTAAATGTTCTATGTCAACACGTCTACCCAAATTAGAAGTATATCCATCGGGCATCTTTAGCTGATCAACCCATTCACGTACATCTTTCTTTTGACCATCATTTAAGGTAAACTTTGCTTTTGGTTTAATCCACCTCCCATCATCATTCAATTGTAAGTGTAAATCATTTCGACGACAATATTCTTTCAAATCCATTCTTTTCTTCTCATTATCCTTTGTCCTCTCTCTGTTATCTATGACAGTATGAAAAATATTGTCAAAGAAGTTCTTCTCTGTACGCATTACATCAATATTGTGGCGAACTAGATGAGTCTTCCAATATGAAAAATTCCAAAATATATTTTTTTTGGTCCAGTTATGTCATTTTTCATAGCCATAGAATTTGTGTGGACCAAATTCAATGATCTTAGGAACCTCTATCATTTTTTGCCACACTTGATCTCCAGTTAACTCAGAAGGAGGCCTAGATTTTTCCTCTTTTCCTTTATAAAAAAAATTCTTATTTCTTCTAAGTTCATGATTGAGAGGCAAAAATTGACGGTTACAATCAAATCAAGTAACTTTTTTTTTCATTTTTAAAACTAAAAGTTTTTGATTGTTCCATACAAATTGGACATGCTAATTTACCTACTGTACTCTATCCTGACAGCATGCCAGAAGCAGGAAAATCATTAATTGTCCACATCAATGCTGCTCGCATGTAAAAATTTTACTTCTTCGACGCATCATAAGTTAGTGCACCATCTGTTCATAATTGTAGCAACTTATCCATTAATGGCTGAAGATACACATCAATTTTATTCTTGGGATTGTGAGGACCTGAAATGGGGTAGTCATACAAATATCAGGAGGAAGATTATAAGGAGTAACAATCACGGGCCAACAAGAGTACAGTGATACTGACTGGCTATAAGGAGAAAAACCATCAGAACAAAGATCGAGCCTAACATTCCTAGGCTCTGAAGCAAAGTCTGGATAAGTTGGTTCAAAATGTTTCCATGCTTCTCCATCCGAATGGTGGCACAACATGTTGAAAAAATAGTACAATATTGATAATGGACAGGAATTATAAATAGTAAAAGAATAGTCACAAATACTGTGTCGTGACAAGCCACTGCCTTGAAAGCGATTTCGGCCCGACTCCGGTGCAAATCCTTCTAGACGGTCGCTCCCCAAGGTTCCACAGCTACTTCCAAACACGTGCACTCGTGGCTGGAAGTTTGGAGGTTGCCCAAACCAATTGCCCAAAATAATTCAAGAAAAAAGAGGAAAGGAGGAAAATGTTTTCTTTCTTTCTTTCTTTGTTGTGGTGTTCTCATAATCTTCTCCAAAGACACCCTTTATATAGGATTTGAAAGAGATGTTGCAAGAAGGAGACTTAATGGTTTTAAAAAAACATTAATCTACATGTTACATAATTCTTATTTGGAACGGATATTTAGAATAGACATATTCATCTTCTTTGTAACGTAGAAGTTTATTATTCTTTGCATTACACTAAATGCATTAATGTAGAATTAATCCTACAGTCCCCCACTAATGCAAAGATAAAGAGTAGAATAAATTATGGGCAAAAGGAAGGAACATGTACTTAAGTGTCAATATCTTTCGATTTGAATTGACACAGAGTGATATGAGGCAACAACAAATATTCAAACAGTGAAGTACTCTTGAACTAGATGGACATAAGTTGAGACCCCCATAACACATACCATATCTTTGATTTTAAGCAACCTCCGCGATATTACAACGTGCTTTTATGGTCATGCACACAAACCTTGGGTTTCATGAGTGCTCTAGAAAGACGACCCAAGTCTTTCATAAAAGGTGACCAACCTTTACACTCACATAGGTGATCCATCAAGTCTATCTCATAGACCACCTTAAGGATATGGATCATTAAGAGCAAAATAAGCTCAACCTTATAATACACTACCTCATGCCATAGGGATAGGATATGTAGTGTTTATTAAAGGCCTATATAGCTTCGTTTGACCACAAATGGGTATCCACCATATTACCTCAATCCATGGGCTTTAGCCCCATCCCCCTCGACGATTCAAGGACCATTTTCCTTGTCAAACCCTTGGTCATAGGATCCGTCAAATTTCTTTCGGATCTTACATATTCCAAGAAAATAACACCATGTTTCAAAAACTGTTTAACTGCACCATGTCTGATACGAATATGTCTCTTTTTTCTATTGTCCACACTATTTTTAGCAATCCCAATTGCCGCCTGTGAGTCACAATGTAAAGAAACTGGTGAAGCTTGTCTTCCCCATAACGGCACATCTGCCAAAAGGTTTCTCAGCCACTCAGCTTCTTGCCCTGCCAACTCGAGAGCAATGAATTCAGATTCCATAGTAGAACGTGCTATACAAGTATGTTTTGAAGACTTCCATGAAATAGCACCTGCACCCAAAGTAAACACATAGCCACTAGTGGAGCTAACTTCATCATTGTCAGTTACCCAGTTTGCATCACAAAATCCTTCTAAAACAGCAGGAAATTTATTAAAATGCAAACACCAATCCATAGTACCTCTCAGATACCTTAACAAGCGATGAAGAGCATTCCAATGTTCATTACTGGGATTATGAGTATATCTACTCAATCTACTAACAGCATAAGCTATATCAGGCCGAGTATAGTTCATGAGAAACATTACACTCCCAATTATTTTAGCATATTCAATTTGAGAAATACTAGAATCTTTATTCTTTTTCAAGTGTATGCTAGGATCATAAGGAGTTCTCACTGAAACTACATCAAAATAATCAAACCTTTTCAACATCTTTTCAATATAATGAGACTGACACAAAGAGAAACCATTAACAATTCTTTTGATTTTGATCCCTAAAATTACATCAACTTCTCCAAGGTCCTTCATTTCAAATTTAGAAAACAAAAATTGCTTAGTCTCATTTACAACATTCACATTAGGACCAAAGATTAACATGTCATCCACATATAAACATATAATCACACAATCTGATCCTATCATTTTGGAATAAACACATGTATCAGATGAATTAAGAACAAAGCCATTATCCATTAATGTGAAATTAAACTTCTCATACCACTGTTTAGGAGCCTGCTTTAGTCCATATAATGACTTTCTCAATTTGCATACTTTATCCTTTTGTACTGGGACCACAAAACCCTCAGGTTGAGTCATATAGATCTCTTCCTCTAAATCGCCATTTAAAAATGTTGATTTAACATCCATTTGGTGTACCACTAAACTATGAATAGCAGCTAGAGCAATTACAGTCCTAATGGTCGCTAGTTTAGCCACAGGAGAATAAGTATCAAAATAATCAACACCTTTCTTTTGGTTAAAACCCCTAATCACAAGTCTAGCCTTATATTTATCAATTGTACCATCAGGTCTCAATTTCTTATTAAATATCCACTTGCTACTTATGGGTTTACAACCTTTAGGCAAATCATATAAATCCCAAGTGTGATTAGAGACTATAGAGTCTAGTTCACTTTTAATGGCCTCTTTCCAAAACATTGCATCTATTGAACTCATTGCTTCATCATAAGTCTTAGGGTCCTCTTCTATTAAATAGATAGACACTAATTCATCATTTAAAGCATCAATTTCAAAATTCTCAGTCAAGAAGGTGGTAACAAAATCAGGACCAAAACTTGTCTCAGTTCTACGTCTTTTACTCCTTCTAAGTTCATTTTCATTCTCGTTAGAAATAACATTAGAAGAAGGCACAACATGAGAGTTAACAGATATAGATGTAGAAGCATTATTTTGCATATCACTAGGCACATTAATTTTCAAAGGAAAAATATGCTCAAAAAATTCTGCATCTTTAGATTCACTAATAGAATGATCATTTAATGACATAAATCTATATGTAGCACTATTTTGAGCATAACCAATAAAGACAGTGTCAAAAGTTTTAGAGCCTACATTTATCCGTTTAAAAACAGGTAGACCAACCTTAGCCAAACACCCCCACACTTTCAGAAATTTCAAGTTAGGGGCAAATCCTTTCCACAACTCATATGAGGTCTTGTCTAACTTCTTATGAGGGACTCTATTAAGAATATAGCATGCAGACAGGATGGCTTCCCCCCACATATAGTCAGGTAGACCCGAACTTAAAAGCATGAAATTCATCATTTCCTTAAGGGTTCTATTCTTTCGTTCGGCTGCACCATTTTGTTGGGGAGTATAGGGAGCACTAAACTCATGGATAATACCATTTTTCTCACAAAAATCTTCTAGAGTTTTAGTACTATATTCACCTCCCCTATCAGATCTAAATCTCTTGATTTTTCTGTCTAATTGATTTTCTACTTCTGCTTTGAATTTCAAAAACATGTTTTCAGCCTCATCTTTAGACTTAAGAAGATATACCTTAGTGTACCTAGAAAAGTCATCAACAAAAGTAATGTAATACTTCTTTCCACCTTTGCTAACAATGTTCTTAAAATCTGCTAAGTCAGAATGTACTAGTTCAAGCAACTCGGTCTTTCTACTAGTAACATATTTAAAAGGTTTCTTGGCATGCTTTGCTTCTACACACACAGGACATTTAGAAACATCATCAATATTTACCACAGGAATTAACTCCATTTTTCTTAGTATTTTAATAGAAGCAATATTAACATGACCTAGTCTACCATGCCACAAATTAATAGACTCAGCAATATAAGCAGAATTAAAAATATTTGCATTATTGGCAATCTCTTGAACAATTTTCAGTACAAATAACCCCCCACTAAGATATACCTTCCCAACAAAGTCTCCTCCACGGGAAATAATTATTTTATCAGCTTCAAAAACAAGTTTAAGGCCTACTTTGTTGAGAAGTGCTCCAGAAACTAAGTTTCTACGGAGCGAGGGAACATACAAAACATTGTTCAAGGATAAAGTGTTTCCAGAAGTTAGTTTAAGTAAAATTTTTCCTTTACCCATAACTCCAGCAGTAGTGGAGTTACCCATGTAGACGCACTCGCCATCAGTGGATTCTTCAAAGTCATGGAACAACTCTTTGTTGGCGCAGAAATGCCTTGAAGCAACTGTGTCCAACACCCAGTCAGTCTTGTTATCCACCAGATTTGCCTCCACGATTACTGCATCTATCACTTCATCACCCTCAGTAAGATGAGCTTGGACATCATCTTGTCCTTCCTGCTTTGCCTTTTGCCTTTTTCTTAGATAGCACTAGACAGCTCTGTGGCCAGGTTTTTCGCAGACAAAACAAGATCCCTTTGCCTTTTTAATTTGATTCTCTGACTTGTTGAAGTGATTTTTCTTCTTCATTTGTTCCTTTTTCTGGAAATTCTTCTGTTTGCCTTCGAACCTGTCTTTTGCAATAGTACCAGAAGATTCCACAAGGTTAGCTTTAGAAGAATTAAGAGAAAGAGCTTCCATCTTATCTTTGAGACAATTTGCCTCCTCAGTCCTCATGTGACTGATAAGTTCTTGGAGAGTTAAGTTACTTTTCTTATGTTTCAATTGGTTTCTGTAATCACTCCAGGATGGTGGGAATTTTTCAAGTAGAACATTAGCTTGAAGAATCTCACACATCTTCATGCCCTCGTTGAGAACATCAGTAGTCAAATTTTCATATTCGTGAACTTGTTTCATGATTGATTTATTGTCAACCATTTGGAATTTAATCCACTGTCCTACAACATATTTTTTCTTTCCTGCATCGTCAGCACCATATTTCTTTTCCAAACTATCCCATATTTCCTTAGCAGATTTATAAGTGACAAACAAATCAAACAAAAGATTATTCATATGGTTCAACAAATGTCCTCTAACAGTTTTGTTATCCTTTTCAAATTTCTTTTTAACAGCATCATCAACAACCACAACAGTGTTAGAGCCAATATTTGTGTTAGAACCATCAATTGGAGGTTCATTAAATAAAACATAATCAACTTCTAATTGTTCAAAGAAAATAAGAAGCTTCTGTGACCAACGTTTAAAATTATTTCCGTCCAATGGCTCTAGTTTTGACAAAGCAGTAAAAGTTTTGTTCAAAGAAATAGCCATTTTATCAATATTGTATGCAAGTAAATTGCTTTTAAATTGTTGGAAAAATAGTACAATATTGATAATGGACAGGAATTATAAATAGTAAAAGAATAGTCACAAATACTGTGTCGTGGCAAGCCACTGCCTTGAAAGCGATTTCGGCCCGACTCCGGTGCAAATCCTTCTACACGGTCGCTCCCCAAGGTTCCACAGCTACTTCCAAACACGTACACTCATGGCTGGAAGTTTGGAGGTTGCCCAAACCAATTGCCCAAAATAATTCAAGAAAAAAGAGGAAAGGAGGAAAATGTTTTCTTTTTTTCTTTCTTTGTTGTGGTGTTCTCATAATCTTCTCCAAAGACACCCTTTATATAGGATTTGAAAGAGATGTTGCAAGAAGGAGACTTAATGGTATTAAAGAAACATTAATCTACATGTTACATAATTCTTATTTGGAACGGATATTTAGAATAGACATATTCATCTTCTTTGTAACGTAGAAGTTTATTATCTTTGCATTACACTAAATGCATTAATGTAGAATTAATCCTACACAACACATCTTCTTCCCTGCGATTTTCATAGTGCCACCTCATGTGCTCTGCAGATCGAGTTGAAGCATAGAGCCGTTGAAGCCTAGGAATAAGTGGCAGGTAATGCATAGTTTTGTGTGGAACCTTTTTCCTATCCTTCTTTCCTACACGTTCTTTATAGCGAGGTTCTTTACAAAACTTACATTCTATCATCTCTTGATCAGCCTTGTAATACAACATACATTCATTAACACGACAATCAATCTTTTGCTAGTTAAACCAAGCCCCGACACTAACTTCTTTGTCCGATAGTAATCAAGAGGTATCTTATTATCCGGATAACTTGTATCCTTCATTAATTGTGCCATTGCATTAAAACAACCATGAGACATATTGTACTCATAGTTAATACTCATCATTCTAACAGCTGTAGACAACTCCGAATATTCACATCCAGGCCATAAGGGTTCTTGATCTGAATTCAACATTTTATAAAATTTGGTAGCATCCATATTCGGAGACTCTTCTACAATAGGCTCAACATGATGATCCAATTCTATACCAGCAGCATCATAAATCATACCTTGATACCTATTTAAGTGTTCAAAATTTTCTCCTAGAATGTTACTTTGACTGCTTGAAGGCATGTCAAAGTTACACCTTTGATGACTATTTGAAGCACTTGAATGGACATGTTCATTCAAATTAATTGAAGGAGTTATCTTGGAATGAACCCTTTTTTGAAAACATGCACATTAACTACATTGGGTGTCAAGTGCTTCATGTTTTTATAAATTTTACAAGGACACCTTATGACTTTCTCGGACAAGTACTTCGGTTGACTACAAGCAAATTTAATGAAATCTTCCATTCCCTTTATAAATTCATCTGTCTATGCCACTTTACCAGGAAGAGGTCTATTAACCATCCATTTTCGATGCTCCGGGATATTCATTTTCTGAACCAAAAGATATCATATATTTTTAAACACATAACAATAGAATTTAGACACTGAATAATTTCCTATTTAATCCAAATTTTCACTTTTTCAGTAACAAATATACTTGAAGTAATTTCCCATTAATCAAAATACCTCTTACTTTGACTAAAAAATGTAAAAATAAAAGATGAATTTTGTATCAAAACATCACAAAGCTATTCTAGCGACCCATGTTCGGCAAATAATTTTTTCGAAATTCAAGTACTTTGATATTTAACACAAAAATATTCAATACTCATACTTATTTGCTAAATGTTCAGTAAAGAAAAAACTTAATAAACCATTAGAGAAGAAGATGAAGACCAATTGATTGCAAAATTAGAGAACCACAATCAAATATTTGCAATAAATATCAAATATTGTAGAGTTTGGAATAAACCAAAATTCATATAAATTTCAAAATACCAAATATTATAGAGTTTGCAGATTAACCTCTAATTTTGGATAAATCTGCAAGCAAATCAAACTTTGATGGTGGATCTTTTTCCCTGTCCGCTTAGCGAATTGAGAGCTTATTCATATTTCATTTTTTTTTACTTATGCTTTGGGGGAAGGTGAAGGATCTTGGGCAGAATGTTATTTGAGTGGTCTTTTAATGGAACAAGTTGTCGACGGAGGGAACTCTAGGAGGGAAATTAATTGTCTTGTAAAAAGTATTTTTAAAAATAAATACTCACTTACAAAGTATTGAAAGTCTAGAGCACAAGAATATAAAGGCTCGTTTGGTATAAGGGATAAGGGATAACTAGTTTTGGCATTAATTTTAGGATAAATTTATCTCATGTTTGCTTAGAATAAAATGTATGGGACCGAGTATTAGTTATTTCGGTTCTGTAGTGTTATTTTATTCCACCTTGAGGGTGGGATAACTAATTTCGAAATGATTAATTTCGGGATAACTTATTTCCAACTAAACCACCCCTAAGTGTACATTGCTATTGAATTGTATTGTTCAATGTAAGAACACCTTACAATTGTATTGAAATTATTAATCAATAGAAAATAATAGAAAGCTTTGCTCGAGCTCTAAAGTACTATGGCCAATAGCCACTGTTTGAAAATATGTCGGCTAATATTCCTCTGTTGCGCGTAGGATATTTGTTTGACCATGCATATATGGCATATTTGTATTTTTGTACCCTTTTTTCACGTCATCAAGATATGAGACCTTCTCTATCTTCGGGCAACGGATTTTCACCTCTTTAATTCTCCGGTGATGATCATTTTGCAATCTCAATATAACGAGTCAAGGTTTATTCATCTTGAATACATCTCTGAAACCGTCCACGTCAACAAATTAATTTTCATGAGCATCTTTTGTTAATTTCACATGTCCATCAATTTAATACTTAATTTCTTTTTGTTTTATGTTTATTGTTTTTCGATTCTACCATTTTCCTATTCAAATTACTTTTACTGATGTTATTAGTGTTCTTTTATGTAATTTGTTAATTTTTGAATTTACAATAATTAATTATCTCACTACTAATTATAATTGGATCCGGGAAAATATTCCAAAGAACATATATTTAAAAGTAAGTTTGAAAGGGGGAAAAAAAAATTCTATTTACAAAATCTCCACTAAATTCATTGCTAATGAAATCTCTAGAAAATTTTTGTAGTCAAAAAATTCTTACTAAATCACCAAGAAATAATTTCCAGCTAAATTTGTAGGAACAAAATCTCCAAGTATTTTCCTAGGTAATAAATTCCTAGGTAAATCCCCAAATAAAAATTCCCAGCTTAATTCGCAGTTAATTAATCCCCAAATAGTTTTCTAGGTAATAAAATTGGTAAATCCGTAGGATAGATTACCTGGGGATTTTCCTATGGAATAAAAAAGGAAAAAATAAAAATAAAAATTTGTCCATGTACCTACGGATTTACCTAGAAATAATCTATTTGCCGATACTTTCCCTAGGTAAAGTCGCAAGTGCAAATTTTGAGCAAAATGGCGCCAACTTCACCTGCGGAATTTGTTGGGAGTATGCATTTCGCAGGTAATATATTCTAATATTGAGGAATTTAAAATTTTTGCAAGAAAATCCCCATAAATTACCTACGGAAATTTTCCGTGGGTAAGATCCCCATATAATTCACAGCTTGTAGTGAGACACACGTATTCTATGTAGCAAAATACACGTAGGACGCCATATAGGACATGAATTACCACGTAGGGCGCCTCATATTTGTGCACACTCAAAGTTGGAAGCATAAATGCAAGTTGAGGCTAAGTTAAATAGCTCGCTTATGTATTATTATGCAAATAAATTATCTTAGTTACGACTTATTGATTCTTTATGGTATTTACTTATCTATACTAGGTGTTTATTACACCAAATTATGTAAATTTACTTTAGTTAAGTTATGTAAGAGGGTAAGAATGCATGTTAATTAATCATGATCAAATGCTAAAATTCTATATAAATATGTATGTCATGAATTTATTGAGTAGGTATAAATACGACATGTGAGTAAATTTTAATTACCTTCACGCTTGGTGGCTATATGTGTTGAGATCCTGTGCTTTCGATCAAGAAATGAAATGCCTCATGCATTTATAGTGTGACAGAAAGAGTCACAAGGAGTGCCTTTGTATTACTATTTACTATTATTCTCTTTCATAATAAAAAACTTTTGGTGCTTCTGTTTTGAGAACTAGACCAAGTAAAATCTCGTTAAACTCTAGTATTATCTCTGCTTCTTTACGTACTTCGTATTTTAATTCTTTGCTAGTTAATCACCATTAGTACTCCCCAACACATTTTTCGTTTAACTTTGTTAAAGAAAATGTAATAGATCTTGCTCATGCATAGGACCTACGCCCATCAATAATGTTAACTTAGTGCAATTGGCCTACTTAAAATTTATCTCTCTGACTCTTTGATTGATAAAATAGAGACAAGATCTTGAGCTGGCTGTGGGCAAGCCTTAGTATAGTTAATACTGCAAGCTCTTGAATTGATTGTGATGGTGCTCTGGAATGTCTTTAAGTTGGGAGATTAGGGTGGTCCAAAAGGACCCCAAATTTTACTATAAATTTTGAAAGTATTAGAGATGAAATTGAAAATATACATAAAGTAAAATCTCATTATAGTGACAACATTTATCTGAACAATTCAAGGCTACTATAGTGAAGTGTTATTATGTATGTACTGCCATTTGATGTTTAGACCTGATTTAGCTGTTATAAATAAAAGTGTATAGCTATAATAATGTTATATGTAGAATGCTATTATAGAGAAGTAAAATATAACACGAAAAATTAGTTCCGGATAAAATCATGCCGTTATAGTGAAATGATGTTATAACAAAGTGCAATACTTGCCTTTTCCAGAGGGCTGAGTCAGAATTCACATTGTTCGGAATTAAACAAAGGCTTAGACAGATGCATCTAATGGAGTTAGCAGACTAATTGAGTTGAACAGAATAAGTTTTTCTATGAACTTAGAGGTAACTCTCAATAAAATAAAATTGAATCCAAACTATGATTCAGATCAAATCTGTTAAAATCATAGCGAAGTAAACAAAAATATGGTATTTCTAACCGTTTAAACTTTTAAATGAAATGATCACACAACTCAACAAGTCCGATCAAAAGAAGTTTGTGAGAGTTTCTATCTTCCCTCAGTTTTTTTTTTCTCTTTAAATTGGGTGTAGGAAAGGGAATTACAAGGTGAGAGTCGAACCTTCACCAAGAAAGTGAAAGTTCAGTTATGAGCTAACGAACCAACTGAGCTACTAAGATTACCTCTCCTCAGACGGTAGTTTCAAAGTTTTAGACTTACTATCACGTAAATTTGTACTCTAATTCAAACTCAGAAAAATGGTGATAGCAGATTGAACAATGTCATAGTGAAAAGTGCAAGATCAAAAGCAAAAAGGGAAACTTTAATAACAAAATTGGCATCTAAGTTTAAAGAAACAAAAATTAAGACAAATGCTTAGCTATGATCTTGTTTTGGTTTTGTAACCATGACTGTTGTTGATCCGAAAAATCTTTCTGACTCATTGCGCCGTTTAACATCTGATCACTACTTAGAAACGTCCCAAATGGATCGGAATTCAGATCATTTTGCATTGATGAGGATGAATTCTGACCACTAAAGGTTGGTGTTGCTTGAAATGTAGGCAAAGGTGTTGATGAGAACATGCTTGCAGCTGTGTTAGTATCCATGTTTGGCGCTGCAAGATGCTCCGTTGATGTGTCTTGTAAAAATGGATTGTAGTAGTTGGCTGGTTCCATTACTGGAATTTGATTATAGTTGTTGATCATATTAGGCATTGGTTTTAGGCCACTATTTGGAAACAACGTGGATGAATTTTGATTATACAATTCATCCAAATAGGAAGAATAGAAGCTGTTAACGTTGCCAGAGGTAGTAGGCATAGGTTGTGATGCTTGTGATTGTGGGGTTGCTTCAAATAATACCATATCCAAACCACTACTTGCACCATTTGTTGATGCTTGTTCCGGTTCTTGTTTTTCTTGGAAGGCATTGAAAGATGGCAACGCCAGTGTGGAGGCGTTGAAGCTGTTAATGTCGTTAGAAGCAGTACTAGGCATGGGTTGTCCTGATTTTGTTTGTGGGGTTGCTTCAAATAGTGACAAATCAAAACCATTGCTTGAAGAAGCCTCAACATAGGAAACATTTTCTTCATTTCTTGACACCTCTTTTGGTTCTTGTTGTTCTGGAAAGGCTTTAAAAGAAGGCGGTGACGCTAAGGCCTCATTCAGTACATCTTCCCATCCTTTGGCTGAACTTGACTCTAATGTAGGCTTTTGTTTCTCCTTGATCTGTTCTTGTTTAGCTTCTTTAATGTTAAGTTCTTTTGCTTTCTCCGCATCAGGTTGTTGCTTCTGATCTTGTACTACTTCTTCGTTGTCATCGTTTCCATTATCTTCTGATAAAGAAACAAGATCAATCATGGACACTGGCAATGATCTTGCAGAACCTGTATCACACAATTCGTCATTAAATGGCTTCTTTGATTGAATATCCGAATAGGCCTCCAAATCGATTGAAATAGACGGGCTCCTCCCTGTTACCGTGGCTCTTATTAGATCTTCTAGTGAGCTAGAAGGCGAACCGTTCCCTGAAGCAGTTGGAGTACTCCTTTCCGAATATGTTTCAGTCGTTGCAAGAGAGAATTCGGATTGTCCACCATAACTATCAACCCTACTTCTTGAGAACTTCCTTGAAACTTGTCCTTTAGGAATCAAATCTGCTGAAGATTTCACTGGAAATGAAGATTTATCCTTGAGAAATTCTTGTAATGACTCAATTAACTCCTCGGTTATAGTTTGCACGCTCGGATACTCTGATGTCCTGCCAACACCAATGCTTTTACATAACGAATAAAAGGTGTTGATCTCCTCGAATTGCTTCGCGGATTTAACACAAGTTTGAAAGGCATTTACACATGTTTGGTATGGTAAATGGAAAAAACTATCAAGAACAAGAGCAAGCCCATCTGAAATATCCTTGTAAAGATCAAAACTTTCTTGTACCACAGCATACAGAGCAGCTAGTACTAGAGAATTGGTCTTGGCTGCACCTGTTGGCCGTGTAGCAATTGCCCTTTCGAGCAATCTTTGCCAATATGAAATCTTGTCAAGTAGCATTGGTGGTTTCATTTCCCGTATTGCCTCATTAGTTCTTCTCCTGCTCCTCCTGATCCTGCTACTATCGCTGCTACTCCGTGAATAGTTGGAATTTACAGGGTCGTTGTAATTGCACCGCCTTTGGAGTTTTCCCGTGAGAAAACAATCTAAACGCTCATCAAGATAAAGTGCAAAAGTTCTAATAAAGGCGGTGAAATCCCAGGGGCTAGAATTTGAATCATCGCGAAAATTGGAAAGGTTGAGAATTTTGGCGCCACGTTTCATGGCATGAAGGACTTCTCGAGGGAAATAAGGATCGCCATCTTGGAAGATTCTAAGGACAAGCATTAATGATTTGAGGGCGACAATCCAATTCCTAGTACGACCAATGCGTTTGCCAATGGCACGAGCACAAGCAGCCGCGTAGGCCTTGTTGGAGGAGACTAATTGGACAACCTCATGAATGTAACGCTCATCGACAGGGACATTGTCATGTGTAGTGGCTTTTAGGACAGCAACTTCAAGAGTTGAGGAAGTGTTGCTGGAAACTTTGGCATGGCTAATGCTGGTTTGATCTTTCACTGCAGCAATTGCCTTCTTTAGCTTGCTTGGCATTTTAGTCACTCTAATAACTCCTGTTTCTTCTTTTTTTCCTTCGTCCAATTTCTTAGTTTAATGCAGAAAATTTGAACAAAATACGATCATGTAATTGACCGACCCTTTTTTCAAATAAAAGAAGTACCTCACCTCCATTACGAAGAAGTTATTCGAGATGTTGATTTTTTTAATCTTTCTCATAACAGTCTGATCACGCCAAAGATCACATCAAGAAAATTTATTCTATGATGATAAAATTAATTGATGACAAGATTTGATGTTTCGGGGGACAAGGGGGAGAGATGAATTTTGCGTAGCTATTGTCAGATCAATTATAGGGAAAAGGCAGAACTGCGGCTATTAGGAATGAGCGATAGTCTATGACTAAAAGCGGTAACAATCTATGAATGACCAGGATCGGAAATGCCAATGGAACGAGATGGAGTTAGTCAAGAAGACAGTCTCTCTTTTTTTTTTTTTTTTCCTCTGAATCAGTCATTGCGTTTCAGTTTCAGATGTGAAAAATGAGAGAATCTCCATGAGTTTCTCTCAGCCTAGTTACGAAATTCTATCACAGCCACGGAAAGAACAAAGAATGAAACTCATAGAGACACATGTAATGTGAAATACTAATACGAAAACAATATTAACTCAATTATTTATTGAACAGATACTTGCTTTATTATTTCTTAAGGAATGTGCAAAGCCTGTTGTGAACAAGTCAAAGTGAACCGAAGGAGTATTAACAATAATTGCCTTTTGCAACATCCTAATTTATTTGATAAGTCAAACAATTTATTTACCATGATTCTACTAATATCTTTTAAATACTTTTAAATGTCAAAAAAAAATTGTGATCTATAATACTTCTATGAAATTGTTATTTCATTCAGCTGAAAAGCAAAGGCCTGAATTTGTTCACAAAACTGAATGTACATACTTCCAGTCTCCCCATTCCTTCGTAAATTGAGTTAAAGCCTACATTTAACATTGAAATCCCCTCAGAATCTAGGCCGGGTTGATTTTTCAGATGATCACCCAAGACCCAACTAATAGTTATTATTTCCAAAAGTCATCTTTTTTTTTTTTAATTTCAATTTTCTTCACCAAATAAAGTTATTTTCTGAGATAATAACTATTCAATGACATCCACAATATAGTCGTTAAAGATTTTTATTTTGGGGGAAATTTTCTCTTGATAGTCTTTATGACTTCTTCTATATTAGTTTTTCATAAGTACAACAATGGGTAAACCATATAATAATATTAGAGTAGTCATGCGACAAATCAACTAAATCTAGGCCTCGACTATTTGAGGGGGGTATATTTGTTTGTGTCTTTTTTTGTGGCTTGAGTCGGGTTAAATTAGAGTGTGTTTTATTTTTTAAAAATGGGGCATTTTACGTTGATTTGAGTTTTTCTATTAAAGGGAGGGTACATGTGAAAAGTTTCTTAACAACGAGGGTGAATTTGACCCCAAAGTACGACATTGAGGGTAAATTTGGCCCCAAATTATGACGAAGGGTATATTTAACCAATTTTCCAAAGTAGAGGGGTAAATTTGACCCCAAAGTATGACGAAAGGTATATTTAGTCAATTTTCCAAAGTCGAGGAGTAAATTTGACCCTTTTCCCTATTAACTATTAGTTGAGTGGCCATACGACAAATCAACTAAATCTATGCCTCGACCGAAAGTTGAACTCTACAAATTGGGCTTAGATTACAAAATAAGCCCATATGGACTAATACTCATGGGCCATGGCCAGTACTAGCCCACAGGTCCACCAAAGAGACAGCCCATCTGCAGATCACATTTTTACGAAGTTGTAGACTTGCATATACAAGTCAAAATTAATTAAGAAAAGAAGAAGCTTAGGTTTGATTGTTGCTATTACTTGGTTTGTATGTACACTCAGTATTTTTAAAGGCGGAGGCATAAGGAGAGACGTTTTACATGGTACGGGCGAGGTGTAAGCCCCGAGGCGATGGGGCGTAAGCCCCTCAGATCCTTTAATTTTTAATATTTTATAGATTAATATAATTAGAAATAAATATTTTTTAAAAGAGATAACTCACCGAAATAGTAAAACTACATCAAAACTATAAAAAAATAAGTGGAATATGTATCTAAAGCTTCTTCAAAAAAAAAAAAACTAACCAAATCCATATAATACAACTAATATATAAAATCAATTTTTCATATAATAAACTATTATATGTCCTCAAAAACACAAATTTGTATTAAAAATAGCACATAATTAATCAACCCCCACCTTTTTGTTACCCGATCCGTATATTTACGCACCCATTTACCATATATTATATTTTTAAAAAGAGCAACAAAAGTAAATAACTTAAAAAGTAGTCACAATGTAACTTGAAAAGAGCTAAAAGAAAAGAAAGGAACTAGGAAGAAGAAAGTGTGTACCTAGTACTTTCTTGAGTAGCGGCACCGCCGACACCCTTCGACAAATACACTTGAAAGTGTGACTTTTAAGTTTTCTTTAACTTTTGATTTGAGTATTTATGTATTTACCAATCATATATTTTATTATTAAATTTAAATTAGAGATTTAATAGAAAAAATCATTTTACTTTATAAAGTTTTCTGGGCTTAAGGCTAATTTGCGCCTCACGCTTAGGGGAACGCCCCAATGCTTAGGCAAACGCCTTAAATTTTGGGGCGTTCGACTTTCAATACTTTCGCCTCCCCACAACGCCTCGGTGCATTTTTGGCTATGCTTCGCCCCGAGGTTCGCCTCAGACTGCCTTTTAAAACACTGTGTACACTTGTAGCTAATACCCTATACTTATCTAATTTAGCATTTAAGGTATGTATCACTTAAATGTTTTAATCATTTTTAATACACAAAATTAGATGTATATTTTGGTAAAAAATTTCACTGCGTGTCTTATTTGGGCACTATCATTTAACTTGCACCTATTTTCTTTTAAAGTTGAATTTGTTGTAAACAAACTTCGGATAAAAAAAATTGTTTTGCTTATGTTTTTTCTTATTCTTTTGCTTATGTTTTTTCTTATTCTTCTTCTTTTTTTCCTTCTCTTATTTGTGATTTGAGATTTCTATGTTTTCTCTATCCATTAATTTTGAATATGAATTGATTTGGTTTCACTTTATATGAAACAATAAGCTCATGATGGTTGAAAAGCATGGAAACAAACAGATATTGTTAGAAAAGGGTTAAAACAATGGCAAATCACCATTGTTGCAAAATGAAGTATTAAATCTTTTGTTGCTTTAGAAAATTGATGAATGGATTTTTTTTTATGATATATGAAACTTATGTGTTGAATGAAGGAATAAGGCCCAAAAGAAGACAAGACCCAATGGATCTAATAGAGCCCATCAGCTAAGTTCAATTAGATGTAAGCCCCTTAGTTAGTTTAAAAGTTAGTTAAGCATATCTACAGTGAGTTAGCCGTTAAGGGATTATTGGTCATTCTTCATCAATGAGAATTACTCTCTCTGTTTTTCCTCTCTTTTTCTCAATTCATGATCTTTATCTTCTTGAGTATCTTGAGTTCAAGATAACTCAGTTCATGGTATCAGAGCGGGACGGTTGAAGGACATTGATAACAGAATCACGGAGTGCAAAAGCGAAACTTTTCTTCGTTCTTTCTCAAATTCGTCTTCAATTCGGCATTCTTCATTTCACCGTCTGTAAAATTTAGATGAGATTCATATAGGCAATTGCTATATTCAGTTGCAAGTTAAGCTCAATAGTTACAGTAGCATTACAATTGTTCTTTCTGGTTCCCTTATGGTAGAAGAAGCAATTAAAAATCTAGATATAGTTACATTCTCAAATAGATGTCTAGAATATTGAAGCAAGAATTCTGAAGAAATTTGTAAACCTAGAAGTGAATTGAGAAAATTTGAGAAATGACTACTAAAGCAACTGGAAACATAAATAATGTTACTAGACAAATAACTTGACAAACACTTGATTACAATCAACCATTGTATCTACAATCCACAGATGTAAGTGGAGCTTCGATCATTTCTTTTTTCAGTTGAAAGGCAATGAAAATTATACTGTCTGGAGTAAGTCTATGTGTATTGCTTTACTTGAAAGAAATAAGCTAGGAATAGTTGATGGCAAGAGTAACAAGGAATCTGTGTCTGAGAACTTGGCATCTCAGTGAGAACGTGTGAATGTTATTGTTCTGTCATGGCTTATGAATTCTATGGCTAGCAATTTGATATGTTATTGTTCTGTCATGGCTTATGAATTCTATGGCTAGCAATTTGATTGGAGGAGTAGTGTATGCAACTAATGCACAAGCTGTTTGGGAAGATCTAAGAGAAAGATTTGAAAAAATAGATGGATTTAGGGCATTCAACAACCATCAAAAAATTGCTACATGTACGCAAGAAACTCAATCTGTTTCTGAATATTACACTAGGTTGAAAGATCTCTTGGATGAATTTGATTCTATGACATCAACTCCTAACTGTAATTGTGATAAATATAAGGATTTTGTTACTTACCTATAGAGACAAAAGCTCTAACAGTTTTTAATGGGCTTGAATGAATCTTATGCTCAAGTGAGGAGCCATCTCTTGCTTCTAAGTCCATTACCAAGTGTAAATCAAGCATATGCTATGGTGATGAGTGATGAAAATCAAAGAGTTGTATCTTATGTAACTAGCTCAACTGATCTGTTAGGTGTTGTGGCTAATAAAAGACAAAATCTATATAATACTGATAGAATGGCTATGTATTCTAGAGGTAGACCATCAAAGGTTAAGAAGAGGTATAATCCTAATTACAATCCAAATGCATTTTGTGATCATTGCAAATTCAAGGGCCACTACAAAGTGGATTGCTACAGGCTGAATGGATATCCACCAGATCATCCTAAGTTTAACCAAGAGGACAAACATAAACCTAGGAACCATCCATTTGACAACAGATTTAAGTATATAAGAGTTAGAGGAGCTCCTACATATAATGTTGCCCATAATGCTATAGTACAAGATTGGTATCCACTTGGTGCATACTTTCAGCAACTATATCCACATCTTAATCAGATAACCAACAACTATTATAGTCCTGTTGTCCTAAATCAGTATCAAGCAAGCGCACAAGTAAGTCAGTATAAGTTGAATGAAGGACCAATATTTACTCAATCACAGTATATGGATATCTGTCAAAGGCTAGACAAGAACTACAATACTCAAATACAAGAACAAGGTCAATTAAATCTCAGCAATACCAACAATGCTTACTCTGCTAATTTGACAGGTACTTGTAGTGCTATGTTAGTCACAACTGATCCACCTAGTTGGATTATTGACTCAGGGGCTACAAATCATATGACATCTGAGCTATCTTTATTAGACACTAACACACTTGCATAACCTGATAAGTCTAAGAAGGTTGTGTTGCCAAATGGTGATCTAAATATTGTGTCTCATATTAGATCTTGTAGAATATCTTCTAGAACTAGTGTTGAAAATATGTTTTATATGCCTGAATTTAAATTCAACCTGCTGTCAGTATCTAAAATAACTAGACAACTCAATTGCTCAGTGAAGTTTTATCATGATTTTTGTGTATTTGGGATCTCTTCACTGGGAAGGTGAAGGAAATTGGTAAGAAACTAGAAGGTCTCTACTATCTTGCAGGTCTCAGTGGTCCTAAAGTTCAGAGAGCTAATTATGGTTTGACAATTGTTAACATAATAGCTAAAGAGGACATTAGTCTATGGCATAAAAGAATGGGACATGTATCTGCTAGCACATTGAATAAACAAGTACCAACTAGCATCTCTTGCATTGATGAACCTTTAAATAAGTGCATTGTATGTCTTTGTGCAAAATAGACTAGGCCACCTTTCCCTCAAAGTACTACTACTGCTATACCTTTTGATCTTGTACACATGGATGGTTGGGGTTTTTATAGAAATACTACTAATGACGGCTATAAATCTTTCCTAACTATTGTGGATGACTTTACTAGATTCACTTGGATATTCTTGTTGAGATTAAAGTTTGATGTATATGTACATATTAAGAATTTCTTGATATATGTTAGAACTCAATATGACACTGCTGTTGATATTGTGAGAACAGATAATGAAATTAAATTTGTCAATTCCATATGCAATGAGTTGTTCACTAATCTAGGTATTGTTCATCAAAGGTCTTGCCCTTATACTCCTCAATAAAATGGAGTAGCTGAAAGAAAGCAAAGGCATATCTTTGAGGTAACTAGAGCAGTGAGATTTTAAGCTCGTATTCCTATTAAATTTTAGGGCTATTGTGTGCAGGCTGTTGTGTATATTATCAACAGACTGCCTACTCAAGTAATCAACAATATATCTCCTTTTGAGAAACTACACAATAGGAAACTTTCCCCATTGTATTTAAGAGTCCTTGATTGTTTGTGTTTTGCTAAAAACTTACAAGAGACAAATAAACTGCAACCTAGGTCCATGAAAGCTATTCATATGGGATACTCTGAAACTCAAAAAGGGTACATCTTATATGACATTACCCCAAAGTGCTTCTTTATTAGTAGAGATGTAGACTTTAGGGAAACTGTATTTCCTTTTGCAAAAACAACATCTGATCCCAGTTTGTTATTTACACATCCTTCTGATCACATTAATGATATGTCATACTTGCCAATTTCTATTAATCCATCTACAAGCATAATGCAGATGACAGGTCCAAATATAGATCCCCAACAAGGTGTTGAACCTACTAATGATGAACCTGTTGTAGTACCTCATGAAGAAGGTCATGAAGTCATTATTCAACAACAGGTTGCAATATCTCCACATCTAACAAGACAACAAAGTACAACACCACCACCAAGGAGGTCAACCAGAGGAACCCATCCACCATGTTGGATGAAGGAGTTTATACCCCTAACTATGGACAACAATTCACCTTATGCACTGTCAAATTACTTATCTTATGACCATTTATCTTCTAAATATATTGTGTTTATCTCTGCAATTTCCAATATTACTGAACCAACTACTTATGTAGATGTTATTAAAGATAAGAACTGGATTGAGACTATGAAGGCTGAGGTAAATGTACTTCAACGGAATAATACTTGGGAGATTATTACCTTACCTCCTGGAAAAAACATTCATTGGATGCAAATGGATATACAAAGTAAAGTATAGGGCAAATGGAGATATAGAAAGATACAAAGCTAGACTGATTGCAAAGTGATATAACCAACAATAAGGGATAGATTACCAAGAGACTTTCAGTTCAGTGGTAAAGATGATCATTGTTAGAACCATTCTTGCTATAGTAGCAGCTAGAAGGTGGTATATACATCAGATGGATGTATACAATGCCTTCCTACAAGAAGATTTGTTTGATGAAATCTACATGAACTTGCCACAAGGATTTTAAAGTCAGGGAGGCATGCGACAAGTATGCAGACTTAAGAAATTCTTGTATAGATTGAAACAAGCACCAAGGCAATGGAATGCAAGTCTAGCATAAGCTTTACTAAAGTTTAACTTTGTGCAAAGCCAGTATGATCATTCACTATATAAAAAGAAGACAGGAAAATGCTTTACTGCAGTACTAGTTTATGTAGATGGCATGCTTGTAACTGGAAACAGCTTGAAATTAATTAGAGAAACAAGAGCTGCTTTACAAGAGGATTTCAAGATGAAGGACCTAGAAAAACTTAAATATTTTCTAGAAATAGAGTTTGGAAGAGCAGAGTCTGGAATCGTGATGCATCAAAGAAAATATGCTTTGGAACTGATCTCAGAAACAGGACTTAGTGGTTCAAGACCAGCTGTCACATCTATGGATAACAATATCAAACTAACCACCAAAGAATATGATCTATACTTGAAGAAAATCAACAGAGGGGATGCAGACAAACATCACAACATTGAGGTGACAGATGAGGTTTTAGAAAATCAATCAAGTTATCAGAGGCTCATTGGAAAGTTATTATACTTAACTGTAACAAGGCCAAACATAGCCTATAGTGTACAAACACTTAGTCAGTACCTGCAACAACCAAAGAGATCCCTCATGGAAGCTGCTCTTAGGATAGACAGGTACATCAAGCAAGAACCTGGTTTAGGAGTTCTAATGTCTAGCAACAAGAAGGATACAATCACAATATTTTGTGATGCTGATTGGGATTCATGCTCAGTCATAAGAAGATCAGTCACAGGGTTGTTCATCATGAAATTAGGTGACTTACTCATCTCCTGGAAATCAAAGAAACAAAACACTATTTCAAGAAGTTCAGCAGAAGTTGAATACAGAAGCGTGGCTACTACCGTATCTGAACTAACTTGGCTGACTGGATTGATGGAAGATCTTGGAGTTTAACTACAATTACCAGTATGCATTCATAGTGATAGCAAGTCAGCAATCCAAATAGCTGCAAATCCAGTGTTCCGTGAGAGGACTAAACACATTGAAATAAACTGTCACTTCATAAGAGAGAAAATTCAGAAGGGACTAGTAAAGACACAATACATCCCAACCAAAGATCAGCCAGCTGGCTTACTCACAAAAGGCTTGTGCAGACCTTAACATGAAGTACTAATGCCCAAGCTAGGAATGATCAACCTGTTTCATAAGTCCTAGCTTGAGGGGGGTTGTTGAATGAAGGAATAAGGCCCAAAAGAAGACAAGGTCCAATGGATCTAATATAGCCCATAAGTTAAGTTCAATTAGATGTTAAGCCGCTTAGTTAGTTTAAAAGTTAGTTAAATACATCCACAGTAGAGTTAGCCGTTAAGGGATTATTGGTCATTCTTCATCAATGAGATATTACTCTCTCTGCTCTATCTCTCTCTTTCTCAAGATAACTCAGTTCATTATGTTTCAAATTTGAGGTTGCTTTCACTATTGAATTGTTTGTTTGTTTGTTGAAATTTCAAGAACAAGTTGTTGATCTTGGGCAAAATTTTATTCACCTAAA
Organism: Capsicum rhomboideum; assembly: GCA_031232105.1. NCBI lineage: Eukaryota > Viridiplantae > Streptophyta > Magnoliopsida > Solanales > Solanaceae > Capsicum > Capsicum rhomboideum. The sequence goes on from CP124712.1 coordinate 127,567,450, forward strand.
ATTGAGGCGAAAATATCTTAAGTTTAGCCAAATAAATGTCCTTATCTCATGCTAAAATATCTTAAGTTTGACCTTGCCAAAATCGTAACTTCAGAAAAAAAAAAAAATGTTTGAAGTTTGGTCTTGTCAAGGCCATAACTTCCACAAAAAAAAAAAAAAAAAAAAAAAAAAAAACTAAAATTGATCTTGACAAGCTATATTATACATTAAGATTTGATTTTTGTCTATATACCACAAAAATTAAACCCTACTCTTTTCTCATACTCTGCATATGGCCCCTACAGCCAAGCACCATCGCTGTGGTGCTGCGACCTTCTGGCTCTTATCATTTTTTGGTGTTGCAGTTGATAATTGATATATGCCAACTACCTTCAGTAAATGATATTTGAAGTTTGACTTTATTAAATTCAATAAAAAGATATAGTAAGTTAGGCTTGTAAATCATATCAAATTTGAAGCAAAAATGTTTTGACTTTTAGCTTTTATATAGACTCACTTCAAACAAAAATATATGAAATTTATCAAACTTTAGACACGAATTTTGCAATTTTAGTCGTGAATGTCTAAACTTATGCACGAAGCGAATAAACTTGCAAATTTATTTTAACTTCTGGTATAAATTAAACGTCGACTCCAATAACGAGAATTTATACATTTCGCCCGATATTTAGTACGTATTTTATTTTGTGAACCTGTCTTTTGAGATATATGAATTTCTAGTCTTTTACAATATTTTTAGTTTTATATCCTTTTTATAAGAAATTTTCCATAAATCCTTTTTTTTTCATGTAAGATTTGAACACAGGACTGATAATCCAAACTAACATGGACCCTCGTCCAACCATTGATAAGTCCTATTTGAGACAACAGCACATTGAGCATATGTCCCAGTTGTATTAAGCAGATATTTCAATATCATTTTAAACATTTTGTAGTTTAATTCAATTGTTTCATATTTTATTCTAAATTATGGTTTTAAATTTATTTGTTATAGAGAATTCCAAGAATGAATTTGTTATCAAATCTAGTGTTATATTTAAATTCAATCAAAGTTGTGAACTTGCTACTATTCTAAGACAAACTTTATAAATTGGAGTGACCAACAGTAATTGCATATTTGATGCCCATTTATTTGCTCATAACTTGTTAGGCCATATTTAAGAAGACAAAATTACACTCCTAAAAAGCTCTCTTCTAATTCTTAGTACGTACTTCCTCCGTGCTCCGTCCATCTTTATTTGTTCATAATGACTTGACACATCTTTTCAGAAATAATAAATAAAATAATACTCCCTATTTATTATAAGTCATCTAAATATAAAAAAATAAATTACATTTAATAATAAGGATAAAATAGGAATAAAATAATAAATTATCTCTTAGTTTTCTTTACTAAACAAACAAAAATGGACATGTAAGTTTACGGTAAACAAGTAAATATAGACGGATAGCAGTAATTACTATTTACTAGGTAAGTGGAGTTTGGATTTCCCATTATCATCGCTCCTTTCTAACCTTTTCCAATCTCTCCCTCTGAATATATTACTACTAGTATATTAGGATCTAATCATATTATTTTAATAACTCTTAAAAAGAGCACAAATATTTGACTTGAAAAAGACAACTGCTTAATTCATTCTAGGAACAAAAAGAACTCACAATGCCTCGTTGCGTTAACTGCGCGCGGTGAATATTTTACACCATATAATAATAATGTTTGGATTATGGCTACGAAGATATTCCCACTGGCATTGCCTACATCAATAAAGTTATCAGAGAAGAACTTTTACTATAAAGAAAAAACACTAAAATGAACCAATATCCCACACGTCTTATTAAACAAATTCAGTTTGATAAAATTATTTAATGTGTCATAAAATTGATGAGATATTTTCCTTCGGGATGGCTCAGTTCGTTTGGAGGGTGGTCATCCATATGGATGACCCGGGATCGATCCCCCCTCAATGTCTTCTGAGTCGAGCCTGTCGCATAGGGCTTGCCTAGTGCAGTTTACATCCCCTGTGTGGTTTGCAAGCTATTACACAGTGGGGGTTTACCCAGTGCGCACAAAGTATTCACCCGAAGGACAGAGGCTGTGGCAGAGGTTGTAGCGGTTGCGGGTTATCCTGGGGTTCCAAAAAAAAAATTGATGAGATATTTCTATTCTTAATTAAAAGTTTCGCGGTTGAAGTCCTAATAATGAAGAAATCTGATCCCTAGTAGAACGTATTTTCATCTTCAATGAACCCTATACAATGTGAAAGTAGTTTCATCTTCAATGAATCCTATACAATGTGAATCTAAATTAGGATCAATGCTCCAGATCTAGATAAGAAATAGATTCACCCTACCTTCAATGAGCTCTACGCGACAATATAAATTACTCAAACAAGTATCGAATATCAGATTTATTTAAAAAAGGTTCGATAAGCTCCTATGAAAACATTGGGAGTTTAGTTTTTTACAAAATTCAGAAAAATGCAATTGCTATAATAATTCTAGTCGCCAAAAAATTGTATTGGGGAGAAAGTAAGATTAATGATATTAATCCGTCCCGTGTATCTTTTGAAATTTATATTCATCTCCTTTATATTTAAGAAACAGGTTCATCCCCTCTTAATGTCATTTAATATTCATATAACCTAACCCGCAATTTGACTAAAGATTTTCAATGATCGTTAGACAAAGACATATTTATTCCCATTGTAAAATGACCGATTCAAATCAAAACCTTAAGCAGAAGAAAGTTAAGTTTTGGGGGTTCAATTTAATGGGATATATTATATAATGATTTTAAGATATGAGTTTGAATTGTGTACTCCTACATCCTATTTTACATAATAATTTAGCTATTTTAGAAAATTTGATAATTTTTGATATCATTCTACTAAATGTTATATACTGCAGTCAAATGGTGATATATAAAATGGAAAAGGGGGTGCATTGTAAACGTAATGGTGGAAGAAAAGGTTAAAGTGACAATCCAAATGTAATAGTGTTCAAATTTGAATTCTTGAAACTAATATAAAAATAAAGTGATTATGATTGCGGTAATATTAATATTTGTTAATTTTAATTGACTTATAAAAGACATAGATTTTAGAATTGCCAAAAAATTCATTTAAAAATGAACTTTAATAAAGTGTAACTATGAAACGGGATAATAGTGATAAGGAAATGTCAACTAACTAAAAAAGCTGGAAAAAAAAGTTGAGCTGACTTGAAGGCCAATTGCTTCTTTCCCTTTAATAAAAGTAATCTTAAAAAGAAGCTCTAAATGCCTTTATTTTCTCCCAAAAATCTACACTTTTTGTGTCCACATATCACATTTTCAAGCATGCATTACTTCCTCTTTTTTTCAAAAGAAGACAACATTACGTGAACCTTTTACTTTGTCCTAACGAACATAAAAATTATGATATTTTAACAAAGTAATATTTTAACGAAAGAAAAAAAAAAGAATATTTGTAAGGTTTTTTAAAAATATATTTGAGTCCAGACAAATAACTCCATGGGATATTTGCCACATCACCAAAACTAAGACAAATTGGAGAAATCACATAATGCTTCTTTATTGAGGTTTGAATGTGAAACCTACACATTTCATTAATCACTACGCACACCCTTGAATGCTAGTATTTGGAAGTTGAAATTGTATCTTATTTAACAAAAACTAGTAGAAATTTTGTGAATGAAAATAAATTTCACTTAAAAAATTGATCAAAACCACTTTTTCAAACTTAAAAATCATTTTAAAGAAAATTTTGGAAAACTAATCAAACGCTACTTTTAAATTTCTTTTGTTTGAGAAAAAAAAAATTCATGTTGAAACGGGACCTAGTGATAATACTTTGACAAGCCTAATTATCTGAAGGGGAATGAAAAAATAACAAGAAAGTAACCTTTTAATTTAAAATCCTTAATTTGGAATACCTAAATTGTAACTCCAAGAGTTTCATCTTTTTCACAAAATAAAATAAAATGGAAAGTAAAAAAATAGTTCAACTTGGGACGTCTTGGCAACAGAAAAGGCTGGTTATTAGAGACTTGATACACAATCAGAAAAAAACAAAGAGCTATTTTATTTGTGAAAGATAGATGGTTTATTCTATAAATAAAAGGTCCGTTTGGGCATGTTTTAAATCATTTAAAATTTTCTTTGAATTCTTTAGGTTGTAGTACTTTTTTCTCATGAAAACTAAAAAATTTATGAAAACTATAAAAAAATTCCTATCTCTTATACAATCTTATCAAATTATCAAATCATATTTCATAAATAAAGTAACACAATATCCTAAGAAGCCGTATTAGTGAATCACATATCTCCGTGCTTCTTTAATGGATAAATACAACAACAACAACTCCTTTTATGGATAAATGCTTGCTATTAAAATTTTCAAAAGCACATAACTTTACAAAGATGCCACCGATCCAATAAATCAACAATAGTGGTAGCTAGTTATTTATAATAAAATCTTCTCATATGGTACAGACAATCTCTTCACATCAAACATAAATCTTTTCTTATAAAATTTAAAATGATGGATCTCTAATTGTATAATATAAACAAAAAATATTAAATCCCAGCAAGAAATTTGAAATCCTATTTTTTAAAGAAAAAATGTTTCAAATCATAATTTAAAACTGAATTTATTTATTTATTTTTCACATGTCGTAATAAACGTTGATTTCAAATTAAAACTTCAAACTTGAGCCCGGGACCGGTGACCAGATACCATTCAAGAGTATAACAACAACAATAACAATATATCCGGAGAAATCCAACAAATTGAGGGTTAGGAAGATTTGAGTATACGCAGATCTTAATTCTACCTTTTGGAGGTAGAGCGGCTGTTTCCAAAATAACCTCGACAAACACCAGCTCAAAATCCTGAGGTATTTGGAAAAAATACCAGTCCCTAGATAAAGCATTGTCCATTGGCAATGGGTACAGAGTGGAGTTATTTGACCAAAAGACCTTAAAGGGAATTATACTAATGATACTAGGTAATTTGATCGCTCACTTATATGTAAATTCAAATTTAATTCTTGTAATATTTAATTAAATATATTTAACTTTCAATTACTTAAATGTACACTCTTGATATCTTTTCTTGTGTGCATCCACAAATACTCAACATTATTAATTATTCCACCGCGTAATCACTCATATAAGAAGAAAAATTTATGTTGTTACAAGTTACATCATTATTTTGGGTAATATACTTGTAAAAACAATCTAAAAATATAAAATATTTTCTATATAAAAAGATCAAACGCACACCATTTCAGTTAATTGAAGATTAAAGAGGATTAACATCAAAATTTATTAGTAATAACCAAGGGACCAACAACATTATCTTGTCAATACTATTCTATCAATTAACTACCGCCGGAAATATTATGTATATGATATGCTAGAAGACTCCAAATGAGGAACTATATGGGTCCTGAAGGTAGCAATAAGATTTCTCGTGGGATCCATTCTTCTGGCTGGAGAAGACTTTGATGTAATTTATTGTAACATGCAATTGCAAACTATGGACTTTTAAGGGGTGGGGGACGGGTGGACGGATGAACTATAAATGTTCAAACATTGAAGTCAAATTTGGGGCAATTTGATTCACTTTAGCACACAAATATTAAGTCAAATATGCCCAAAATTCTTGCAAGAAATTGGAATATTTGCTCATGGCTGGCACATAATAAGTAGATGCGTGAATGACATTTTAAGTCCTTTGCAAGTGAAATTGTAAACAATTGTAGGATTTCTACCCTTCTTATAAAGATAGCGAGAAATCTTAGTACCAGTTGGATGGCTACCTAAACTTTCATCTTGTCGGTGACAATTTGACTCCCCATGTTACAATCTCTTACTCCTATATGTACTACAAAAGAAATTGAAAAAGATATAGAGATACCAACTTGTAATCTATACAAGTGACCTAATCATTATAGGACCAATATAATAAGCTACAATCTTGTCCTATAGTTGGAGAAATGAATGAAAAAAAGTGATGGTAAATGAGTTGAGTTTCAAGAGAGCTTCAAAAGAAGCAAAAGGGGCAGGGAAATATTCTGTTGATGTTTCTTTGTAGAAAAAGAATTAACTTGAATTTGAAGTATGTAACCCTACCAAGTACCAGGCCCATGATACCCTAATATATAAAGGGAAAAGATAGTTGAAGTGAAGAAATCATTAACTGCCAAAGTTTTAGCGGGAAGGAAGAATAGAGAAAAAAAGTAGAAAATAATGAGAGGACTCACAAGAATAGAGGACAAGTGCTAAGCTTTACAGCTTGCAAATGCTTGGGATATTGTAGTAGTTGCTTTAAAGGGATATGTTACAGCAAATATGACAACACTCAAAAGTCTCAGCCTTTCCTTTCTCCTCATTAGTCTCAGTATCTGATTCACCTCCATTAGGCATTGGCGTTTCAAACAAGAAGCATCAACCAACCCTTCAAGGTCCCTACACCCCAAGGCCTTTAACCTCTTGTGTGTGTGTGGTGGTTGGGTGGGGGGGACTTCTCCATAAATATCAAGACACAACTTGACTACGTCAATATGATTTGTATTGTCACAATGTATACTATAATTACCATTTATACAAAAGCTCATATTTTTTTAATAATACTAGAGTATTCAACCCAATTTTATTTTTTTTTGAAACGTGGTGTCTAGCCCAGCTTGCGTGCACCTCGATTAATTCAACGGGATACCTGCCACCTCCCACCAAGATCAGGTAGGTAACTCTGTCCACTAAGGCTAGAACAAATGGGAAAAAAATCAGCTAGTGTTTTCTCAAATACTCGACCCAATTTATGTGCACTTAGATTGCTCCATCAAGTGTATCTCCTATCAGTGCAGGAACTGCTAAAATTTTGACTCAATTTATGCATATATTATCATAATAAAAAAGTCATCTAACATTTTTAATATGCATAGTGCATATTTCAGGTCTATTTGGGGGGTTAAGAGGAGGGGGGGTTGGAGTGGGACAAGGTAGGCAGGCACTAGGCAGGGCATGTGAAAGAGAGAGATGATGAAGGGAAATGATATAGAAGAGACATAGAATGTGAATCTGTCCCACCATTTCCATAGACAATCTAACCATATAAAATAAGACCCCATTACATTGATTTCATTTTTTCTAATCTTAACACTTCCCAACTTTCCATGTGATGTCGCTGTAAACGGTCCCCTCTATTGTCCTCTTTCCCATTTATCTTTCTTTTTCTCTCCCATGTATTTTAAAGCCTTTAGTATTAGTTTCCTTCTTCTACAACTTCACAGCTGCTTCCTCTTTACACCTTCTCCAAGTTCTTTTTTCTCATGAGACCACATCTATCATGTGGACCACCTCCTTTTTTCCCGATAATCATGGCCGTCCAATTTCGCCATCTAAATTTCCAGAACAACTTCGTTCGCCCAAAATCTATCCACAGTCCAAGTGTACATACTTTAGAACCTCCTTTTACACCAACCACCCAAAGAATTAAACAAAGCTAAAAATGTTATCTTGGCATGACCACAGGGACTATATAAAACAATTCACCAACTGCATTATATAGGAATCAATTCTAGCAACCGCCCTAAAAGTTTAGCTTTATGTGAGGGTTATAAGCTATGTGTTCTGTCCTTTAACAATAATAAATACTAACAATGTAAAAAACAACCGGCAAACTGACCATAATTCAAGGCCACACCAAAAGGTTGTCAATAATAAATGTAGTATATGAAAAGCACATAGTACCAATAAAGAGAAGATAAATTTAAGATAGACAAGTTGCACACTTTGTAATTAAGGCTTGGCCATTACAAGAAAAACAAACCTTTGAATATACAATATCAACCGATGCCTACGATGGGGAAAAAAGAGGGGGTGGGGGTGCAAACACTATCTTTTATCACTCACTTACAAAGCTTCACATGGTGAAGCAAAACATGAAAAATAAAAAGAATAAGGAAAAAAAAAAGAAACAATAAAAAAACAAGGATACTCCCTAAAAACCGCATCCATGCCATGTGTTATATAGTTTAGAATAAATTCACCTTTTTTTTTTTTTAACTTCTTTTCCTTTTCTAATAATTGAGAACAATATAGTATAAGGTTAAAGTTGGGGTATACCGAGCGTGTAGTGATTGTTTGTTGGTTTCTTTGAAGGAAATGAGTTGGTTTTCCACATTTGACAGTTGGGAAAAATCCAAACAACCACCTGCAGGAAGCATCATAGATACGATAATGTCAGTAAACAAGATTAGTGAATAAAAGTAAGAACTTAAAATGGACTTAAAGTAGCACTAATGATCATCACGTGTAATCCAGTCAGTTAATGAAATAGTAGTAAACCTAACAAGAAAGACACTTCTGATAAGATCATGAACCAGCACATCAGTGCATCAATGCCATTCATATCCAAAAACTGAATAATAAAAGTTGAGAATCATGCCCCTACTACAGGACCATAAAATTTATCACAACTCAGCCTGGGCCATTGCAAACATTTTGATGTCTAGCGTGTTTTACAAAAGAGAGGAGGAAAGTGCACTACTTTAAGGTTGGACAGTCAGGATTCCTAATTATAGTCCACCAACTTCAACTCAATGGCAAATGACTTGATCTTCATGGTTGTCTACAATCTACTAGTCTAAGGAAAAGTAGTATCATTTGAATTCAAGAAAAATTGACTAGGCCACTTCAATATTATGCTTTTAGGCGTAGGACTCGTATTAAAAATTCATTATCTCATGTTCCCCCCTCACTTCAAGAATGATTAGATAAAAGAAAAATACAATTTTTACAAAATCATTACTTTGTTAGAGTAAAAGAAGCCCAAAATACTATCTTGTTTCTCTTTTGGAGGGAGAACTATAATGAGTATGAGCCACTAGACAAAGAAGTTTTAATCTCTCAAACTAGATCATTTATGTTTCAATTTGATCTTCTGATTTGGGAAAAATGTGTACTTCAACACATTGTTAGGCATATTAGTTCCCCACTCCTCTTCTCCCGCTAGGGGACCCGCCTTCTTACCCCATCAAGCAAGCGACTACACCTTCACTCCAGACCCAAATTAATGAGAAACTGTCTTGTAAGGGGGGTTTAGATCAAGCATATGAGAATGGGCATTCTTGTCTTGAAAAATGGAAGGCAACTTAAGGAAATAGTACTGCATTCACATGCCAAATTGGAATGCTGTTGACTGGTAAACGGTTGGACCCATTAATGCCACTTGGAATAAGTTAATCTAGAATTAAAATGCCAAGTAAATACTAGTACTAGATAATTAAAGATGTTATGGAAAAATTACCTTTTGTTGGCGGGGTTAGTAGCTTTGCTAATTATTACTCCATGTCCTTGTGAATATGCTCTTTAGCCTATTGCCTGAGAGTCTCTGCAAGGCCTTCTTAGCTCCGGCAACCTCCGCCTCCGTCAGCTTCTGCAAATGTCCATATGCTCCGGCCTCTACTAGCCGCTTCCGACAACCATGGCTCCCTCCCGCCATGATTGCTGCCACCACTGCCACCGGAAACTTCTTCGATACCACATCATTCTTGGCATCCAACATTTGGACAAGCCTCATCACACTCTTCTCATCCTTAACCAATTCCTTCCTATTCGACTTCACAGCCAACAGCGAAACTAAAGCATTAGCCGCCACCTCTTGCAGCCCATCTGGTTTAGCCGATTCCATCAGCTTCACCAAAAACCCCATACACCCAGCAATAGCCCTCTTCTTTTCCTCACTTATGGATAAATTTGCAAGCAATGAAGCGGAAATGTACTGTAACATTAAGCTACCATGTTTTATAAGCTCCGCCAACTGAATAGTAAACGTGGGATACGATGACAGAATCCTTGACGCACAATCAGAAGAAGATAACGAATGAATTGCCCGTAACACATATTCTAATGTATCTGAACTTGATGATTCATGAAGCAAATGAAGCAATCTTTGCAACCCCTTTTCTTGAATTAACAAATCCAGGTAGTACTCACCAGATGAAGCAAGAATCGCAATGCAATTGGCTGCCTTTTCTTGTGCTGATGCTTTGCCTGAAACCATTAACTGTAAAAGAACAGGAATTGCACCTTCTTCTGCTAACGCAATCCGAACATCTTCATTTGTGGAAACATTCTTGATTACCCCAACACCATGAATCTGCGCAGAAACTGACCCAGATTTACACAAGTCTAGAAGTACAGGGACACCACCATAAGCTGAAATTGCCCAAGCATTTTCCGGGTCGTTCGTTATACATTCCACTGCCAACACAGCTTTCTCCTTCATCGTAACCGAACCAGACTCGATAATTCTCAGTAAAGGCCCCAAAGCACCCTCTTCAAACACGCATTTTCTTGCCTGTTCACTCAAGGAAACAAGCATTGACACCGCAAGAACTGCCTGTTCACGTATAGCCGAATCCGTATTAACGTCAAGTAAATTAATCAAATACCCAACATGCCCTTCTTTCGCAACAAGCCCAGCTGATTTTTCATCCTCAGAAAGCAGCTGAATCAACGATTCCAACGCCTTCTTCTTAAACTCAACACCACCGATCTGAATTCTAGTAAAAACATCTCTGATAAAAAGTACTAAATCGTCTTTCGTAGAGTTACACGAAGGATGGGACAGCACTATTGCAGTAGACTGACGGAGTACGCCGGAACGGCAAAGAAGGTCAAGATGATGGATCTGCTTAGCCAACCATCCCGAAGCCATATCAAGGTCCGACTGCATCAACAGCTTACCCGGAGTCTTCTCCGGGTCAGAACATTGGTCACATAGAATCTGAATACGAAGCAAAGTAGATAGCAGATTAGGTAAGAGTGTCGGTAAGAGCTCGTTCTCGGACCAGTGAGGAGAATCGGAGATTTCATTCAAAAGGGACTTGACAGTAGCAAGCTTAGAGCGGAGAACTTGCCAACGCGAAGTGAAAGAGGTGATAGAAAGAGAAAAAGGTAGTAAATGAGAGAGAAGTTGATTGATTTGGTCAAGGGTTTGTGCCGTAGAGGGCTGCTGAGCTTGTAGTTCGCCGTTGCGATGCATTTTCTTGTACAAAATCTCAATTGGGTGTTGATAAATTCGACTCCCGGGGACTAATACCGGGAAAATCAATAAAACCTAAGCATATGATCTGCAAGAAGGGAACACAGCTTTTGGGTTTGGGGAAAATGGAAAATATGGGAAAGAGGGAAATGAAGGAGAGTGATAAATTGCGTAGAGGCAAAGGCAAAGTTTAGCGAGAGAGAGAGAGAGAAGTGGGGTTTTGGGGAGAAGTAGAGACAGAGGGGTCTCGTTCATTAGGTCAATAAGGGCTAGTTTGGTTGGTAACAAATTTTCTGGAATGATTGATTTTTGAATTAGTTATTTCATCATGTGTATAAGATTGTGATATAAATGATGAAATAAATAATTTTGGAATTAATTAATATTTTTAATTATAATTTTATATTTTATTTCAAAACTACTATAACTTATATCTTACACCAAATGATCCTAAAGCAATTATCTAGGCCCCATAATTATAAGACCACATATTTTCATAGAAAACTACACCCTTCGTTTTATTTTACTTGGCCCCTTTCACTTAACATGCTCCTTAAAAAAATACTTATTAGGGATTTATTTTCCTAAACTAACCTTATTACTTATGCTTTGAAAAATCTAAATTTGATGAGTAATACTTTATTTAGTTATTTAATGATAGGGATAATATTGGAAGAACATGAAAAACTTCTCTTGATTTTATAACTTAGACAACTAATTTGAAACAAACATATTTAGAAAAAAAAGTCAAGTAAAATGAAACGGAGGAAGTAGTTATATACTCCGTCTGTTCTATATTAGTTCATTACTTTTACTTCTACACGCTTTTAACAAATTATAAATAAGAAAGATAGTTTTAATAATTTATCCTTTAAAATTCTTTCTTAGAACTTTACAATCTTATTTTTACACTTCTAAAAAGTATTAATTAAAGGAGTAAAATAAGAACTTTAATTAATTTTATCTTAATTTAGTAAATGGACAAGTAATTTGGGGTATATATTTTTAGTAAGACAATCAACTAATATGAGACGGTATATTAAAAATATTATTGAAATCTTTTGTTAGCACAAAAACGGAAGTAAAATCTTTTGTTAGCATTAAAAAAGGAAGTAAAACTTTATATGAAATCTTTCTTAGCATAAAAAGATGAACAACTTATTACTAAACAAAGTTTTATATGTAATGTTGCATTTCAAAAAATTATAAAGATAAATTTTAAATAATTAAATAAATATATATATAAAAAATTAAGTCAAACCCCTCGTTAGAATTTAACTTTAGGCCCCGATACGATTGAGACCGTTAGCAGAAAAGGGGTGATGAAAGAGTTTCGCGGTTCGGTTAGTAGTTGGACCGAAGACGTGGGCTATGAACAGTGGAGAACGGTGACAAGTGACAAATAATCAGAAACTAACATAACTGATTATTCCTCTCTATTTGCCGCTTTAATAAATATATAACAATAATAATTAGGAGTAATTATAAATGAAGTATTTCTTCTTTGGTTTTTATTTATGTGAATTTATTGAAAATAATTTAATTTAAACATTTTATTTCACATATTATTAGAAAAAAATCAACAAATAGTATGTAATATCTACATATATTCCTAATTTTTTTTTAAAAAAAAATTAGGTAAAATTTGATAACAATAATAAATCTAGTGTAATTTTATAAGGGTATGTAGAAGGTATTATGCACGTCAATCATACTTCTATCTTATAAATATAGAAAGATTATTTTCGAAAAATTCTTAATTTAGGTAAAATATAACATAAATCAATAAGAAAAGGATATGCGATAATAAAGAGGTCAAGTAAAAATAACGAAGATAATAACTTCAGCAATAACAAATAATAATTGAGATAAAAGAAATATTATATAATAATAAAATCTCAGAATAAGACAGTAGAAGAGTAATAATAATAATATTGATAAAGATAAACTAAACAACGCTAGACGTATTACTTTATTTTGGTTGAAGGTTTGATACGGAGTTAGAAAGGGGATTTTGGATTAAAAGTGACAAATAAGTTTGTCAATTAAGTGAGGGTCCTTCAAGTTTTTAAAATTAGATAAAAGTGGCAAATTTTTTTCTACTTTTTAATGCAATTATCGAACAACTGTCTGTAATTGTTTAAACGATTTTATTCTTTTTAACTTAATCATATTATGAGATTCACTTATCTCTTTTATTTAATTAAAAACTTGAAAGGAATTTTGAGTTCATTTTTCTCGTTAGAAAGTGTGTTTGAACAAATTTTTCAAAACATATATGACTTTTCTTTAAAACATGACTTGTAATCTAGTTGGACCGTGGACGTGGGCTATGAACGGTGGGGGACGATGACAAGTGACAATTGAAACGTGACTGATTTGCCTCTATTTGTGCTGTCAAAAAAAAAAAAAAAGAAGACTACTCCTCTATTTGCCTCTTTAATAAATAACAATAATAAATATGTACTAGTAATTATAAATGAAGTACTACTTCTTTGGGTTTCATTTATGTGAATTTATCAATATTAAAATAATTTAGTTTAAAAAAATTATTTTACGCGCAATTAAAAAGAATCACACAAATATCATGGAATGTTCAAGATCAAAGTTTCGGAAATATTGTTTATTTTGATTTTTCGCCTGATATTCAATATCTTTATTGAGATGATTAAGTTAGTGTTTGAATGTTAGGATAACGTAACAGTGAGATTATCTTCGTGGTTCCATTTGATTAGAATTTCTATGTATTTCCTCCATTTCATTTTATTTGGTCTTCTTTCTAAATATATTTGTTTCAAATTAGTTATTCATTTTCACAAATCAAGAGTATTTTATTACTCCATACTTCTTTCCCATAGTGCCCTCAGTATTAAATAACTAAAGAAAATAGTATCCCTACGTTTCATTTTACTTGGCCTTCTTTCAAAATATGTTTGTTTCAAATTAGTTATCCATTTACAAATTAAGAGTGTTTTATTACTTCTTTTTCATATTACCCTCAATATTAAATAACTAAAGAAAATAGTAATAGTTAGATTTAAAGTTTCAAGACATCATTGATAGGGTTAATTTTGTAAAATACACTTCTAATTAATATTTTCTTAATGGGTATTTCGAGTCAAAAGAGGTCAAGTAAAATGGAATGGAGGGAGTAATAGTTAGATTTAGAGTATTAAGACATCATTGATAGGATTAATTTTGTAAAATACACTTCTAATTAATATTTTCTTAATGGGTGTGTCAAGTCAAAGAGGTCAAGTAAAATGAAAAGGAGGGAGTATTGAGTTCGTATTCAACTACACTTTGTTTAGCATCATGTATATAGAGAGGAAGAACTCCTCCGTGAAATACAACTAAGTTTTATCATATTCATAAAACCTTTTCATAGTATCAGAGCCTTATGAAGACTCACGTCTCACAATGGCAATTTCCTCAATTACCACAATTAGCAGTACCACCTCGCAAACCCCTTCGCAGAACTTTTCGCCGCTCGATGCTAACGTTAATCAGTCTCATCTATTCAAATTGGATCGTCGTAACTATATTGTGTGGAAGTCACAAATTCTCCCAGATCTAAGTGGTCACAAACGAGGGATATGTGAATGGTATACACAAGTTCCCTTCAAAGTTAATTTCAAATAACTCTTTTGAAGCAACCTCAACTGACCTAGTTATCAATCCAACGTACAGTTTATGGATCAAACAAGACCAACTTTTATTGAGTTGGATTTTCTCAACCCTCAACGAAGGGATTTTAGCCCAAGTAGTCGGTTGTATGACATCTCAGATTGTTTGGCAGGCTGTTGAGAAGATGTTTGCGTCGCAATCCAAGGCTAGGATAATGCAACTAACGCTGCAATTACAAGACACAAAGAAAGGCAACTCATCTATGGTAGAATATCTTCTAAAGATGAGGACTTGTGCTAATAATCTCACAATTGCAGCACACCCCTTCACTGATGATGATCTTGTCTTATATATTCTTGGAGGACTTGGACAAGAATATGATGTTGTAGTTGTCTCGGTCACTACTAGAGCCGAATTAATTTCATTAGTCAATCTTCATGGCTTGCTTTTAAGTCAAGAGTATCGTTTGGAATAGATGACAAGTGTGGAACAAGGATTAGGCCAAGCTAACTTTTCTGCTAGACAATCCAACAACACTAAGAATGATAATTCCTTTAAGAAGCCTACTAATGTCAATAATAATCAGTCTTAGGTGGCAGGTCTGGACTAGGACGAGGTCGGGGTCGCAACGCCAACTCATCCAATCAAAATCAGTGTCAAGTTTGCTATAAGTTTGGTCACTCCGCCATAATTTGCTATCATCATTTTGACCATGCCTATCAAGTTCCATCCAAGTCGCACATGGCTGCTCTTATTACACAACCTTTTATGGTTGGAGACTCAAATTAGTATTCGGATTCTGGGGCTACTCATTATTTAACTAATGATATGCAGAATATGGCGATACGAGGAGAGTATCTTGGAAGCGATCAAATTCATGTTGGGAATGGCACATGTTTGACAATTTCTCATTTTTATAATGCTACCTTACCTACAGTTAGTCAACCTTTACATCTATCTAATGTATTATTCGTGCCTAAAATTACCAAAAATCTGCTTAGTGTGGCAAAGTTCACTTATGATAATGATGTTATATTTGAGTTTCACCCTCGTTTTATCTTGTGAAGGATCCGACAACGAAAAAAGTACTACTGCATGGGACTCTTGAGCATGGCTTTTACCGTCTCCTTGCTGCCCAATTACCTTCTCCCTCAAATAAATCACTGGCTTTTCATATCTCTTAGTCATCTTTTGATCTATGGCATAGCCGTTTAGGTCACTCGTCTCTACGAGCAGTCAATAGTATTATTATGAGTCTTTCTTTACTAGTCAAATCGAGTCCTTGGTCTAATGTTTGTTCTTTTTGCCAATATGGCAGGAGTCGCAAATTATGGTTTTATAATTCTAGTTCTAGTGCTAGTTTTCCTCTTGAATTGATCCACGCTGATGTATGGGGTCTTGCTCCACAATTAGCTAGTAATAAATTTCGTTATTAGATGTTTCTTTTATTGATGACTTTAGCAAATTTACATGGTTGTTTCCTATGAGTTCCAAAAATGAAGTTTATATCATATTTTTACGCCTTAAAACTCAAGTTGAGAAGTTCTTTGAGCATCATATAAAAGTCATACAATTCGAATTACGGAGGCGAATATAGAAAATTATTCAATTTTTTTTATCAAGAAGGGATCATTCATCACTTAGATTGTCCCCGTACCCATGAACAAAATGATACTGCCGAAAGAAAACATCTTCATGTTGTTGAAATGGGTTTAACACTTCTCACACATGCCTCTCTTCCTCTCACCTTTTAGGGTCATGCTTTTGCTACTGTGGCTTGCACAATAAATTGTATCCCGTCATCCTCACTCAATAATGTTTCACCTTATGAGAAGTTGTTCAAAAACATGTTTTCCATTCCTTCGTCCCTATAACTCTAACAAACTAGCTTTTTAATCCTTAAAATGTATTTTCTTGGGATATAGTGTCATCATAAAGGCTATCAATGTTTACGTATCCCTAGTGGCCGTATATATATCTCTCAGCACGTGGTTTTTGATGAGTTACAATTTTTCTTTACTAGTTTATCTTCGACTTTAAATAGAGCAGCAACCTCTGACTCTACTGTCATGACCTCTTCGCCTGTCGTTGCTCCATGTAATTCTTCTTTAAAACCAGTGCTGCCAGTAATAATTCCATAGCAGCTGCTACCTCTCCAACTCCATCTTTAAACTCGTCATATCCTTCGTCGCCAAGTCCATCGTTAAGCTCACCGGTGTGTCATTTGATCTCGTCTTATTTGTCTTCCTCTTCCACCCCTCCTAGTAAACTTACTGTTGATCTTCAATAGCTATTGATACATCCATAATTGCTCATAATTCTCAACCACCGGCTTCTTGTACCCCATCCTATGGTTACAAAGGGTAAGGTTAAATCACAATTTCTCCAAGCTCATATAGCCACAAAATACCTATTGCCTTCGTCTACCCTTCCACCCGAATCTACATGTTTTATCCAAGCTAATAAAGATCTAAAATAGAGAAAGGTTATGCAAGAAGAGTACAACGCCCCCTTGAAAAATGGTACTTGGTCCCTTGTCCCCTCCTTCGTAGCCAAGAATGTTGTGGGATGCAAATGGGTTTTTAAGTTAAAACTCAATCCTAATGGATCTATTGAGTGATACAAGGGTCGTTTAGTGGCCAAGGGATATAACCAAGAGGCTGGAGTGGATTATCATGATACATTTAGTCCAGTGGTGAAGCCTACAACTATCCGAGGGGTTTTGTCTCTAGCTTTGTCAAGAGGGTCGTCCTTATGGCAGCTCGACGTCAAAAATGCATTTCTTCATGGGCAACTACATGAAAAGGTATACATGTCTCAAACCCCTGGCCTTACTGATCCAAAATATCCCAACCATGTGTGCAAGCTTCACAAAGCTCTTTATGGCCTTAAATAGGCACCTCGGGGATGGTTTGAGAAACTTAACTCAAAATTGCTTGAACTCAATTTTGTACCTTTTAAATATGATACATCTTTGTTTATACGCAACTGTGAAGGCCACATTACTATTAGCTTGGTGTATGTAGATGATCTTATTATATAGGAAGCTCTAATGAGTTCATTACAAGTCTTGCTCTTCACCTGTCTAATGTCTTTGCTATAAAGGATCTTGGTAAGCTACACTACTTTCTTGATGTTAAGGTACATTATCAGACCATTGGTTTGACCCTTACTTAGTCCAAATATATTAGAGAGCTCCATTCTCATGCCAATATGTATGGTGCAAAGTCAATTGCCACACCTATGGTCATAGGACTTCAATTGTCTCAACATGGGAGTTCACCATTTTCAGATCCGTCATTGTATCGCAGTTTGATAGGAGAAGAGCTCTCCAATATATAACCATCACGAGTCCAGATGTGTCGTATGCTATCAAAAAATTATGTTAATTCATGCATAAACCTATGGAATCTCATTTCACTGCAATGAAGCGTTTGTTGAGCCATTTAAAGGCAACAATAGACCTTGGCTTATACTTGTGTTCAACTAGCTCCTTACCGCTTCAGGCCTTCTCATATGCGGACTGGGCTGGTTTCCCAAACGATCAACAATCTATCAATAGTTATTATCTTTTTTCTTGGACCCAATTTAGTGTCATGGTGCTCAAAGAAGAAGCGAGTGGTTGCACGATCTAGTACCGAGGCTAAATGTAGGGCCTTAGCTATCGCTACTACTGAAGTTACATGGCTGCAACATCTTCTTAAAGAATTACATGTCTTTCTTCCTCAAGCTTTCACACTATGGTGTGATAATCTGTCCGCTACCTACCTAACTGCCAATCCTATTTTTCATGCACGAACCAAACATATTGAATTGGATTTTCATTTCGTTCGAGAGAAAGTGGCCTCAAAAGACCTGGAAGTTCGCTACATCAGTTCATTGGATCAATTTGCAGACATCTTTACCAAGAGCCTTCCTACTTGTCGGTTTCATCTCCTGCGTTCCAAGCTTGTAGTTGCAGAACCACTGCTTCGTGTGCGGGGGCATGTTAGGATAACGTAACAGTGAGATTATCCCCATGTGTGTATAGTTACATTTGATTAGAATTTCTAGTATTGTTTATCTTTTAAAGAGTCAGTATTCAACTACACTTTGTGTAGAATCATGTATATATAGAGGAAGAACTCCTCCGTGAAATACAACCAAGTTTTATCATATTCATAAAACCTTTTCATTAAATATAGATTTAAAAAAGAAAGAGTTATTTGGATGAAGATCGATAACAAATCAAATGCAATTTCACAAGTATGGTCTAGAGAGGGTAATGTGCATGCATATTTTATTCTTACGTTGTGAAGATAGAGAGATACTATTTTCGATAGACTCTCGGCTCAATAATATATAACAAAATCAATAAGAAAGAAAATACAATATTGAAGACATCATGTAAAAAATAGTGGAGACAAGAACCGTAGCAAGCAAAATAATAACAATAATAGAAACAAAGGAAATATTAGGTAATAATCAAATCGAAGAGTAAGATAGTAGAAAAATAATAATAATTAATAAGAAAAATTTGACAATGTTCCATTAATTACTGCCCTTCTACCTTAACTTAGAATGAAGTTAAAAATATATTTCAACATAATTTTTCAGAACGTATTTTACTTTTCTTTTAAAAAACATGACTTGTATTCATAAATTTTAAAGACTATCAAGAATACTTAATCGTATCAATTTTTTTTGTTAATCTTGTATATGCAGAACATTCATCAATGTCGTTCATTATTAGTCAATTCAAGACTCTAGTTTTAACCAAACACAACCTAGAAAAGAAAATGAAAAGGGTAGATATGAATTAGTTGTGGATCATAATAAATCCGAGACATTTTCATAAAATACAAAAGTTTGGAATAAATTTTAAAATGTCAAAATACTTTCAATAGTCATATTTTAGATCAAAAAAAAGGTCTGAAGTTTCTTTGCAATTTGGAGGTTTGACTTTTAAAATCTCCCAAACAATAGATAAATTCTATACTCAAACAAATATTTTTTGAAAAAAAGATTTCAAATTTAATGTTTAAATGAGAGCTAAATTTAAATTTGGAACACACATTCACATTGATAAGTTAAATCACTCCCTAATAAAATGATACCATATTTAAAATTCAAAATTGAAACCTTCGATTATGGATGAAAAAGTAAGTACTATTTTAAGATAATTCTTGTTGGTGAAATCTCAAATATCTTATAGCCACATAAATATTACTCCCCTCCGGTCCACTTTACTAGTTGTTCTTATTAAAATTAAATGATTTAACACATTTGTCATTTTAAAAAATTAAGATATAATTAACTCTTAATTTCAATCTGTACCCTTATTCCATTAATATGGAAAGAAATTAATGTAGTGATAAAAAAGTATAATTAGATTAAAAACAAATGATAATCCCGTTAAATTATAATTTTATTTAATATTTTCTTAAGAAATATATAAAAAAAATAGGTGGCAAATAAAATATCAGAGGGAATACTTTAATATATTTAATATCACAAATTTCAAAAAATTTCTTTTCGTTCTTAAATTCCTTATTCAGTTAAATAAGTTCATATAAAGTATATCTCATTTAAATTTCAATTTTGGTAGCAGAATAGTTGATGTTGACCCAATTTTTTGAATAACGACTTGCTGACTTTTATGGTCTATAATATCCCGTGATGGCAGTGTCATACCAAAATAATCGTGATTCTAGACCAACATGAATTGTGGTGCAGTGGTGGAATTGCTTTATTTTTAATCAAAGATCTCGGATTCGAGCTCTGAGAATGGAGAAAATCCTGTTGGGAGCGTCATCCACAGAATGGGCCCTGCAGTGCGCGATCTGAATTAGTCGGGGTTTCAATGCAGGTACCAAACACTGAATGGGAAACTCAAAAAAAAAAATCGTGATTCTAGACTCTCAGATGGAACTACTACAAATAGGAATTAATTAATTTTATCACGCTATAAATAAACGAATGAATAATTGTACTTGACCAACAAGGATTGCGATAGAGTGATAAGTACTCTTTCATCCTTAATCAGAAGTCTTGAGTTCGAGTATCTCTGGATATGGAGTCGCCTTTGTTAGGGCACGCATTACCCCAATATAGAAAAGAAAAAAGAATAACTGTACTTGATGTAACATGCATGCACCTTTCATTCTCATCTCCCAAAACTTTCCTAAATTTTCTATTCCCCCGTTTAAAAAAGAATGACCTAGTTTGACTTGACACGAAGTTTAAGAAAATAAAAAAGACTTTTGAATCATGTGGTCATAAATTAAAGTTGTGTCAAATGTACCAAAATGCCCTTTAATCTTGTGGTCTTAAACATGCCACGTGAAAAGTTGGAATTAAAGTATTGCCAAAAAAGGAAAGGATCATTCTTTTTGAAACAGACTAAAAAGGAAAGTAAGTCATTCTTTTTTAAATGGAGAGAATACTAGATTTTGTTGGTACACGATTGTAAGGACATTTTCAATCACACTCTATATTTTTATCTCTAAATATAGAGAATCTCTATATTTGGAGAACATCAACTCCATCCCACAACTCTATTTTACACTCCAAAAAAGAATCTTCTTTTCTCTCTTTAATATTATATTATTATTTTTATTTCATTTATATTTTCTTATTTCATAAAATAAATCCTTTCATTTTTTTTTATGTATAATCAACCTATAAAATTCATATTCTTTTCAAAATCTTCGTGTAATACAAAATTATTTTTTCCCCAAATTTTTAAATAACATAAATTGCAAGAAAATATTATATATTATTCATATTAATGGACAATTCAAATAAAAGTGAAATCATTGATGAAAATACAATTAAATAAATATTACATCATGATAAAATTTATTTTAATTTTTACATAAATATTCAACTTTCAAAAGTTTTATGTTGCTCTCATAAATGCTCTATTAATGTGTTACGAAGTTCAAAATGAGCATTTTTGTCCTTAATTTTTTATGCCTAGCTAAAAATTGTTCAAATGGATAATTTTCATCTACCACCATTTCTACCGTTGGAGTTGGAGCTTTCGAAGTATCTTGAATTAGTGCATTAAGATCATGTTCATCCTCAATTATCATGTTGTACAGTATAATACATGAAGTCATTATATCATGTAGCACTTTTTTTCTCCAAAAACGTTGACGGCCCAACGATTATTTTTATTATACGACTATAAATTATAATAGAACTAACTTATACATTAAATAAAAATATTATATACGAAATTAATTTAATAAAATTTAAAATTAATATAATAAAGATATTACATTAAAATCATTACGAATATTAGGGATTTAATTAATAGTCTTATATAATTTATAATATGTTAAATTAAAAATATTATATAATATAAATAATAATATACAACAACAGCAACAACAACATACCCAATATCTTCCCACCATGTGGGGTCTGGGGAGGGTAAGTGTACGCAGTCCATACCACTACCTCAGATGTGAGATAGAGATGTTGTTTTCGATAGATCTCCTGCTCAAGATAAAACAATCTAGAAAAGAAATAGTAAAAGGACAAGGTACAATAGAAATTATCACACCCAATAATACAATAAACACGACTCACCAAGTAATATAACAAACAATATAACAGTCTAAAATAATACTAGTACTATAGCCACTAACACGGATAACAAAGTCCTTCTACCTACTAGCACTGACGCACTCGATCCTACTATCCTTCTACCCTAATCCGCCTCCTCCACACCTTTCTATCTAGGGTCATGTCCTTGGTAAGATGAACCTGCTTCATGTCATGTCTAATCGTTGTTGACACCCAATTTTGGCTCTCCATGCTTAAAATTAACGTCCTCAGGCTTCCTGATCATTAAAGAGCACAAAATACATTTTTTTTTTATACACTTTTACAATTCGTTGATAATTATCCTTAATTTCATAAATATTAGAATTTTTATTAATTTATTGTCATCTTAAATTTTTCACAGTCATCTGCACACGTACACAACATAACACTACAATTCTTTGCAGTACACTACATTTTTAACTATTTACATCATAATACATTTTTTAGGATAATTATATTTTATTTATTGTTATATTTTCTGTAATTACATATTGATATTTACATATTTTGTACATCATTTAATGCAATCCGCAAATGATAAGCCGACTCAATTACTTTGATACACAGAACAATAATTCGGTCAAGTCGAGGCCTTGTCACCTTTATTAAAGGTGGTTTGTCACTTGTTTTGTCACCTTTATTAAAGGTGACTTGTCACTTGTCATTGTCACCTTTATTAAAGGTGATGTGTGACATGACTATACATGATTTTTATCCTTTGAGTAATAACATTATATTTTGGTTAAAAGAATAGAGAAATCCGTTAGATAATAACTAATAAACTAAAGTAGTATTTAATGGATAAGGGAAAATTCTTTTATTTTTTGGATAAAAGAGGGGGTTGATTTTTATTATAAATAGAGGGGGGAAGAAGAAAGACATATACACACACACACACATTTCTCATGCTCTCTCCCTTCTTTCTCTCTTTTTTCTCTTCTCTCCATCACACCCACCAACACCACCACCACCACAACCCTATCTCATTTTTCCCTCCCGTTTTATTCTCTTAATGCTCCCCTCTTTCTCCATTAGTTTTTCCTTAAATAAGAAAAATACTATTGCTCATTTTTTTAGAGTTATTTCTTTTAAACTTAGACTCACAATTATCTCTCCTCTCATATTTCTTATCTTTCTTCTTCAGTGGACTACTAGCTGACTCCAACAAACCTCACTTCACGATCGTGACTATATTTTTATGTATACATATTTTTGTTAAATTTTACTTCTTATTGTTTTGCTAATGATATTGCAATCCTTATCCTAGTTTTTGCATGTTTTCAGTGGCCAATGAAAAAATTCCCGTCGGTTTTTGAGCCTCCACAAATAAAAGACGGACATGACGTATACAAATACGTGACAAAAATAAATAAATATGGGCGATGACGAAATCATTATATTATGACGGCAACACAAAAGTTTTATGATTCGTATCTTGACAAGACGATTTAGGATGGCCGATAATTCGAGCAACCACTTCGTAACCATGACGTATCTAAAACTTCATCTGAGCCCACTATATAATAAATATTATTTTTCATATACACATTTACATACATATAGGCACACATATTTTATAATTATTTATTCGTTACTAACATTTTTAACAAGTGTTTACATAAGTTCTTGAGGATACTTCTCGAAAAAGGACATTCAAAAAGGAATTTTGATTTTATATTTGTATTTTATATTCTTACAATTGTACAAATATTAATCATAGTGAAAACTTTAATTTTGGGGCGTCGGGTGAGATTATCCTTTACTTACATATTTATTACAAGCGCTCAGGCAAAACATAGGCCGTTCATATTTATATAAAAGAATTAAATTGATTTGAATATTTAATCAATTAATTCATACTCTTTCATTAGAAAATATTGTGCAATCTTTCTTTCAAAATAAACATTCACTTTATTTAATCTTTTCTCACATTAACTTTCATCAAAATACAAAAAATTATTTGAATACTTTTTCTTTAGTATAATATAAAAATTATTTTTCTTTCCATACGTTACATACAAAGGTGATTTCCTTTCATATAAGAATACTTTTTTTTTTCCACATATATATTTTTATACATATTTCATACAACATACTTTGCTTATTTCTATACAAACATATTACAATAATAAAGTCTATGTATGCATTTGACATACCATGTTTTATACATGTATTTTTTACATATTTTAATTGTTTTACTTCTCAAAAAATGATTTTTACCTCCTTCCTCTTTGATAAATTTAGTCTAGTCGGGTACCACATTTGTGGATTCTGAAGGGTGCCTAACACCTTCCCTTCAGAATAATTTGAACCCTTACCTAGAATCTAAACTGGTTATCGCAGATTAAAACACAAGTCTTACATGTCAGTAATTAAATAGGTTTCCTTACTTTCCTTAAAAAATTAGGTGGCGACTCTGAACAAATTCGATTTTTTAGACTCCATAAGTCGTGCTTGTTTTAACCTTGGTGAAAAATAGGGCATGACAGAATGACGATTCTGTTGGGGATTAAGCAGGTTCTAACCATGATAGACTCAATTTTTCAATTGAGGGAGGTATTCTTACAATTGGCATATGCTAATTATTTAATTCATTGATTCTTTGTTTGTTTCACGTACTGCAAATTGTGTGAATTATCTGTGTTTGCTCACAAATGTTTTACATTATTTGCACAAATAAGTTTTACAGTCTTATCAATTCTTTGATTCATTATTCATTGTATCTGTACATTCTGAAAACTGCTACATAGTTTTACTGTATTTAATCGTAATTATGATTCTATCGAGTCCTTGGTCGTACACTTCACACACTGTGGTTCACGCGGGGGTGTCTTGCACTCCCCCAAACCTTCTTTGGATTCCTTAGTTTTAGAGTAGGAGCATTTAGATTACCACTCACCCTCTCGCGGTTGTCCGAATACCCTCTACCAATCTAGGTGAATCTACTCTTAGAATCCTTAGGTCGTATCTATACATGATTTTAATCGTAACTTTGGCCGAGTAAATTTTTATTCTTTATGTGTTACACATTCTTTACTTGATACATGTTGCATTCACTGTACATTCTTTAGTTATACATATACTTTACACGGCATGTTCAGCATTGTCCACTATGTATTATAATTTTGGTTAACTTGTGTTGAATTTAGAATAATTTAATTTCTCACACTCATTTTCAGTCTCCACGATCATCCTTTACCGTCATATCACTTCACATCCATTTTTTTATCCTTACAATCATTCTTTTGGACTCTGCCATCTTTTTTCAAGAACTATTAACACATTTCTTGTACATTCTTTTCAATGTCAAAACATATTTTTTGAATTCGAACTCTTAGTCATACCACATTTCTTTTTTCAATACCATCAGCGATCCATAATAATCATACAAACCACCAATGACTGCGTATCTGTCTGAACTACGTTTTGACCTGATTCTTGTCATGACAAGATACGTAGGCAACCCTATATTAGGGTTCGGTCTCTTCACTGTTTCAGAATAATTTCTCCAGTATTCAAATTTGGGCAATTTTTTGAGACAGTTCAAAGTCGCTCTTTAAATGTCTTCTGAGAGCGCAAATCAATAACCCCTACAAAATCAAAATCTCAATGACATTAGTGCTTAGCTGGCCTACCTCTAAATTCTCACCTGATTTTGGTTCGAGAATATCAAGCTTTCTTCTTCCGAACGTCGTAAACCATTAAATTTATGACGATCGATCCTCACTTTTAAAAGCAAGGGTTCAACACCCTTTCAGCCATAACAATCCTTCCAACTGTGGCGAAGTAATGTCATAACTTCTCCAATGTCCGACCTTCTCAATTTTGTCAACATATTGAAATAATGTCAAAGCTCTGTTTATACTTGACATCCATCCTCTCGGTCGTCTGACCGGAGTAATTTCAACGCTTCATGTCTATGAGCAGTTCTCACTCGGTCACCTTTCACATCATTTTCAAAGATGAACATCACTTCATGACAATCATACATGCCACATACAAATCCACAAGTTCTCTTGAACTACGTTCTGACCTGATTCTCATCTCGATTCATCTTGATGAGATACATAGGCAACCCTACATAAGCGTTCGATTTTTCTACCGTTTTATAATAATTTTCCCAGGACTACAAAACTGGGGTAAATATTTGAAACAGTCCAAAGACGCTCTCCAAAAACCCACAAAGCGTCAACCAATCTCCTTAAATCCAAAATTTAAGCATATCAATGTCAGTCTGATCACAATACCCATCCGACTTCAGTCTCAAAATCTGAGACATAAGTCTTTTCTCACACATCCCCCTTTTACATTTCAGTTGTCCCGCTAGTCGAGGGCATTTACATTTTAGTTTCTCCGCTAGTTGGAAATCCTTTACATTACCTATTGTAGGTCATGAAATTATGGTGAATCACTTCTACTCTCCCGAGACTAATGGTTCAACATAGGTTAACCTGTTTTCTTTACAGGGGCACTTATCAGGAAGCATCATGCAATAAAAGACGGAGAAATGAGTTTCAAATCCATAGAAGCAAACATCCCTTCTTAAAACTAAGAAGTTTTATTTGAACGCAGGAGGAACAACATCATCCACGAAACACACGGGAGAACTATATTGGTCTTTTATTTTAGACACACTACTTGGCTAGAGGGCCTAACTCTATCCCCCTTAATCTTTTGATATAAGAACAACTCTAACCTTCTTTTCTCTTAATCTTGCAGATAAACGATCCATGGACTAAACAGGGGGCATCGAATTCCACAAGGCATCAACACACAGTGGGACAGACAAATTAGGGGAGTCTTTGACCGAACGGTTATACTTTTCCATTCTATCATTTTCTTGACTTTCCTACTTTCACTCATTTATCATATTTTTATAGGAAAATCGTCCCCTCTAATAGGTGGGGATGATCACAATAATTCACATAAAGACATCTCAGGAGGAAGCAAAACAAAAGTGTCCTCAAAGACAACCAGGAGGCCGCAACATATCATCCCCTAAAACAAACGGGAGAAGATCACTTTAACGAAAGATCCCCATAAACAATTGGGAGACCGCAATAATGATTCTCCCTGCAAACAATCAGGAGTCACTCTCTCATCAACGATGTCAGCCAATATCGGTCTTACGAGGCATCGCTCCGAGTTTGTCTAAACCTTTGCATTATTTTTGTATATATGTTTATATTTAGTAAATATCTTTGTCTTACATTTCTTCAACACATGAATCCATTTTATGCATATATTTTATTTCTTATTATCACGAACTACGCAAACCTGATTCTCATTTTCATGAGATACGTAGGCAGCCCGTTTGGGTTCGGTATTTCTTATTAAAAAAAAAGAGTGTATTTTTCTATCTCACATTTTTTATCTCCATGAACTACGCATACCTCATTTTCATCTCGATGAAATGCGTAGACAATTCTTTTCGAGTTCGATATTCTTTTACAGAAATAAAAAAAAAAAGGGTTTGTTTTCCTGCTTCATATCTTATACTCTACCTTCCTGAACTACACAGACCTGATTCTTGTTTTCACAAGATACGTAGGCAGTCCTCATTTGGATTCGGTCCCATTCTTTCAAAAAAAATAAAAATAGCAAAAGAAATCAAAGTTCTTACTTGGTTGGTACCAACATAGATAGAAGTGTGCATGGGAAAGAACAAATTGGTATGATGGAGAGGATCGACTTCATGTTAAACCATAGATGCATTTGGTACCTCTTAATCACACTTAAGTGACACTTGAATAATTCTCTTGCATACATCCAAGACAAGAACGAAGCCAACCTCATCGTCTCATGTGCATTGTGTGGTAAGCTTTAGATTAATTCATTACATTGCATTGTTGATCTAGAACTTGGCCTAAATGTTTGTTGAGGCAAAATTCTGAGTTCACTTGGTTTAGGAAAGGATCGTAGGTCTTCTTTGACCCGATTGTGCCTTTCATAGGCCGCCAAATGACATTAATCCTTAGCATTCCCCCTTTGAGCCTAAAGCCTTTTCTTTGGACAACCACATCTTAGACCATACCTTTTAAGTGCTTACGTGCACTATCTCTCTCTTGGCCCGACCTCCTTGAGCGCACTAAATACGTGCAAATTGCTGACGAAGAGCCAAGATCAAAGATGTCAAAGGCGAAAGATACAAAGGTCCCAGAAGAATAAAAATGAAAAGACGACTTCAAAGTAGAAAGAGCCAAAAACCCCAAACCAAAAAAAAAAAAAGAAAAAGAAAGAACTCCAACAAAGGTGGAGAACCTAAAAAAAATGTGTATTTATTGAAAAGGAGGGGAAAAGACTCCAACACAAGATTCAAAAGAAGTCGGAGCAAATACAAAATGAGGGACAACAAAGCAAGACAAAGAAGATCAAGTGACAAGGTGCAATAAATATCAAAAGCAGAGATACAGTGCGACGCTCATTGAATGATTAGTCACTTTCATCCCAAATGCCACCCTACCTATCCCCAAGCCTACCTTACAATCCGATAACAAGTCCTACATGATCCTATTCCAAGTGTTCTCACATTAGTGGATACTTACATGAAGGCCAAGCCTATGGTATCACAATTGCATGTATTGAATTTCTTTCTGAGTGTGAGTGTATTTCTCTAGACATCCCCAAATTCAAAAAGAAAACTACTCAAATATGTGTGAGGATGGGACTTTCTTTCTAGAGAGGGCACGTGAAACATGAGGATAGGTATAGTTCAAAATCTTTATTTGAAGCAAGATGGGCAAATCTTGTCGATGCTTAGGTATGTCTGAGGTACAACTTGAAACTATAGGAATTACCTCAAAATCGATCTCGGTTAGCTGGGAAGAAAAACGAGAGAATTCTTATGCATACTACTAATTGTTGGTACCAACTAAAGTCAAGAGACGATTATGTCTTTTTCACATGTCAGCATTTTTACAAAGAAAATAAAAAATAATTTCCATTCTTTTTCAAGGCACCCACTTTTAAATACAAACAAATTTTCTTTCTTTTTCAAGATTCCCAATTTCAAATACGGGCATTTTTACTTTTCATTTAAGACGCCCACCTCTAAATACAGATAGTTGACTTTCCTTCTCAATCACTCACCTTCGAATACAAATATTTCACTTACTGTAAAGTGTCCTCCTTCTAATTTGAGTACTTTACATTTTAATAGCCCCGCCTGTCGAGTGGCTATTATATTTTAATGGCTCCGCCAGTCGAGAGCCCTGTACATTTCAATAGCCCCGCCAGTCGAGAGACTATTACATTTTAATGGCTCCGCCAGTCGAGAGCCCATTACATTTCAATAGCCCCGCCAGTCGAGAGGCTATTACATTTTAATGGCTCCGCCAGTCGAGAGCCCTTTACATTTCCATAGCCCCGCCAGTCGAGGGGCTATTACATTTTAATGGCTCCGCCAGTCGAGAGCCTTTTGCATTTCAATAGCCCCGTCAGTCGAGAGGCTATTACATTTAATGGCTTCGCCAGTTGAGAGCTCATTACATTTTAATAGCCCCGCCAGTCGAGTGGCTATTACATTTTAATGGCTCCGCCAGTCGAGAGCCCTTTAACATTTCAATAGTCCCGCCAGTTGAGAGACTATTATATTTCAATTACTCTGCCAGTCGAGAGCCCTTACATTTTAATAGTCCCACCAGTTGAGAGACTATTATATTTCAATTTCTCCGCCAGTCGAGAGCCCTTTACATTTCAATAGCTCCGCCAGTCGAGAGCCCTTACATTTTAATAGTCCCGCTAGTCGAGAGACTACTATATTTCAATTGCTCCGACAGTTGAGAGCCCTTACATTTTAATAGTCCCACCAGTTGAGAGACTATTATATCAATTGCTCCGCCAGTCGAGAGCTCTTTACATTTTAATGGCTCCGCTAGTCGAGAACCCCTTGCATTTTAGTAGCCCCGCTAGTCGAGAGGCTATTACCTTTCATTTGCTCCGCCGGTCGAGAGCTCCTTAGATTCCAATAGCCCCGATAGTCGAGAGGCTATTACATTTCAATTGCTCCGCCAGTCGAGAGCTCTTTCCATTTCAATCACCTCGGCAGTTGAGGGCTGTAATATCCCGTACATTTCTAACCTTATTTGGTGACTTGGATTCATGTTTACTTGATGATTAAGATCACTAAGTAAGTATTTTGTAGTGTTTTGATAAGGTATTGGACGATATACTAGTATCAGACGGAGTAGGAAAAATTTCAGCAAAGTGGACAAACTTGCGCCACTCCCTGTTTCAGGGTGTGTTGCGCAAGCCACCTGATTCAGAGGGGTTGCAAAACTCGCGCCACTGCCCTGCTTTGCAGCAGTGGCGCAAGGCACAAGGATTATGGTCTTTCCGAGCTAGTCTCGCGACGCAATGCAATGTTGATTTTTTTCCATGGTTTCTTTTGGTTCTTTGGTGTTTATTTAATCTTTGTGAAGGTTTCAAATACCTCGATACACTTCCACATGATCAAATCATGAAACACAAGAAGTTACCAAAAAATGTTCAATTAAGCCATGGACGGCTAGAATGTCTAGTTTTGCGATTAAGGCTACGAAAGGGAATCTCGTAAGTGAATATTGTCGTGACGTTATGGAATTATTTAAACATGAGATATACGATGGATTATACGTTAATTTTACTGGGCTAAGCTAATATGTGTTATTGGGCCCCAAATTGAGGCCCAAAACAATGCCAAAATGGAAAGGCCCAAAAGGAAAAATGACCTATTCTTGTTGACTATAGAGACATGGCATTTAATGTCAAAGAAGGGGCTAAGGATGACCTAAAAGGCTCTATAAAACAAGAGAAAAATCAGATTTTTAAGTCATTACAAGTCTCATGCCTTTTTGATATTTTCTCAAACATTTCTCTCTTTCCAAAACCCTAAGACAACTATTCCCTTTGGACACTTTGGACAAGATCATTGTCACGACCCGATTTTTCGAGTCCTGATGGCGCCTACCGTAACCCACCAATAGGCAAGCCAAACCCTAGCCCAGAGCGACAAGCGACAGGCTAACGGGTGGAATCTCAGGAAACAGAACTTGGAGCAGTTATAGAAAAGCTCTAAACGCTGAGAACGCACGAAAAGGAGTTAAATGACCGGGAAGGTCATTAAAATCATCCCTTTGCAAGCTTGGGTAAGTATTTGTTCTTGTGGTTTAGCATATTATATGCATGAAGTATTGTATAGATCATGATGGTTGTGTTGGAAAGGTCGAATAGGACACTTTTGCCCTTTGGTAAAAGATGTGTTATTTTGTGAATTAAACTTGAAATATGACTTGTGGGTTTGATGAAAGAGCATGATATGGATGAAATATCAACATGTATGGTGTGATTATGTTACTAAAATTGTTATTTTCCATAAGTGTAAATTATGGGATTTTGGCCGATATGTGCTATGAGGTGTATTACGGTGACTTGATGGATTATTTGTGATATGGTGTGAATGAGAAAGTGTAAAGAAGAAGCTTTGTTGCGAAATGCTATTGGTTATGATGTTTGGTCAATGTATGGCATGTTGTGGTATTTTTGGAATGATCATGCCGAAATTTCATTGTAAAGGGGGAAATGGCATTATAGGCAATTATGTACCTTTTGTCGTCTTTTGCACTTGCAAGGTGGTTAGATGTTGACGTAAACTCCGTTATGTGCTTGTGTTGTAGAGTAAGGGGGCTGGATCATTATATTCGTTAAGAGTGTGGATTCTTATTGAGAGGCTAAGGTATGTAAGGTTATTCTTGTCCGTACCCTTCTGCCGCACATATTGCTCCCTTTGCCATTGTACTTGTACTTATGTCGAAATGTTCCAAAGTATCTCATGTCAAGTTGGTTACCTATATATATTTATTCATATGTCTCTTGTACATTGAACATTGTCCCAAAGTTCCAATAACGTGATAACCAACAATGTTTCAAGTTCATAACTAAAGAATGAAAGTAATGCATACTTGTTTGAGTACGGGTGGTAGCTCAAAGGGGCGAAAGCCTAGCTAGAGACGATCCCGAGGTATCACGGGTGGTAGCTCAAAGGGGCGAAAGCCTAGCTAAAGACGATCCCGATTGATTATTGGACACAGGGGGTAGCCCAAAGGGGTGAAAACCTAGCTAGGGCCGAACCTGCTTTATTGATTTATGGGTGGTAGCTCAAAGGGGCATAAGCCTAGCTAGAGACGATCCCAATATTGTTATTTACCACTGATCAGTTGGTCCCGGGCATGATGTGATTATTGTTGATATTGAGATGAATGATAAAGGAAATAAAGAATGTAAAGTACATGGTTCCACACATATGGAAATGTTGGTTTATCTATATTGCCTATTCTTTTATCTTTGATATACATTGGTGTTCTCACTTATTGATACAGTTTTCTTATTGCCTTGCATACTCAGTACATTCTTCGTACTGACCCCCTCGGGGGAATCTACCTTACTTGCTGCAGGCACAGGTACTAGTAGACCTCCATTGTAGGTTGCAGATCTTTTGCGGACATTTGGTGAGCTCTAGTTGGTTCGGGGCTTTCCGAGTCTTCTATTTACATTTATTTTGGTCTTGTATATATGTATAGAGCGGTGTGTGTCCCGACTCTAGGTTGGTTTTGGTTATGCATCTGTAGAGGCTTTGTAGATGTTGTGGGTCAGACGAAAGGAATGTAATGAACTTATGTTTTGTCTTGATGGCCCTAACGACCAAGTTTCATAATTCTCATTTATGTGTCATAACTTCCGCTTTTGGCATTTTATATTTGTTTGTGGTGGTGATGACTATTTATGGATGAAGATTGGTTCTCTCGGGCCTTGTCGGCTTCGGGTACCATGTCCGTCCCGTTGGAATTCGGGGCGTGACAAGGGCCTTAGTCTTCGTAGACAATCGAAGACGTCATTCATCATCAAGTCTCCGTAGACAATCGGAGATGTCATGCATTAAATCCTCGAAGAAAATCGGAGGATTTTACATCATCATTAAGTCTCCGTAGACAATCGGAGATGTCATGCACTAAATCCCCGAAGACAATCGGAGGATTTTACATCAACATCAGTCTCCGTAGACAATTGGAGATGTCATGCATCATAAGTCCCCGACGGACAATCGGAGAATTTTACAACATTCGCATAGTCTTTGTAGACAATCGAAGACGTCATTCATCATCAAGTCTCCATAGACAATCGGAGATGTCATGCATTAAATCCCCGAAGACAATTAGAGGATTTTATAACAATCAACATCAGTCTCCGTAAACAATCAGAGATATCATGCATTAAGTCCCCGTAAACAATCGGAGGACTTCGCAACAATCAATATCAGTCTCCGTAGACAATCGGAGATGTCATACATTAAATCCCCAAAGACAATCGGAGTACTTTACATCAATATCAATCTCCATAGACAATTGGAGATATCATGCATCACAAGTCCCCGACAGACAATCGGAGGATTTTACAACATTCACATAGTCTTCGTAGATAATCGAAGACGTCACTCATCATCAAGTCTCCGTAGACAATCGGAAACATCATTCATCACATAGTCTTCGTAGACAATAGGAGACATCATATATCTTTTCAATCGAAAATACAATCCACAACAACAAGACTTTCTTTTAAAGTTCTTTTAGAGAAGTCGGTGTTACCACAAATCATACACTGGGCAAAATTTTGAGAACCGCCTAAAAAATTTACCCTATTTCTTCATTTCGAACTACATTGACCTGATTCTCGTAACATGAGAGATATGTAGGAAGCTCTATGCAGAGTTCGGTCATCACAACCACATGATCATTCTTTCTCCCCAGCGAGTATACAATCTTGCATCCCCAGCATCTCACAACTTGATACTGGGGCAATTTTCAAGGACGTCGGGAATGTGCAAACGCTTTCATTCCCAAACATTCTTTCTCTCCATAATCATTTTCGCAGGGTCGTCCGCCCATAATAATAATAGGACAAAGAGACATTTGCCTAATCTTTCGAACTAAATCCGACCTGATCCTCGAGCAACTCGAGGTATGTAGGCAGCTCTAATTTAGAATTCAATCAAATTTTTGGTCAGATATGATATTTGTCGAGTAAAATTGGCTACACGTCAACGTTTTCGTCTGAAGACAACTACATTATCTTCATACGAAAAGGGGCAAGCTGTTGACACCCAATTTTGGCTCTCCATGCTTAAAATTAACGTCTTCAGGCTTCCTGATCATTAAAGAGCACAAAATATATTTTTTTTATACACTTTTACAATTCGTTGATAATTATCCTTAATTTCATAAATATTAGGATTTTTATCAATTTATTGTCATCTTAAATTTTTCACAGTCATCTGCACACGTACACAACATAACACTACAATTCTTTGCAGTACACTACATTTTTAACTATTTACATCATAATACATTTTTTAGGATAATTATATTTTATTTATTGTTATATTTTCTGTAATTACATATTGATATTTACATATTTTGTACATCATTTAATGCAATCCGCAAACGATAAGCCGGCTCAATTACTTTGATACACAGAACAATAATCCGGTCAAGTCGAGGCCTTGTCACCTTTATTAAAGGTGACTTGTCACTTGTCTTGTCACCTTTATTAAAAGTGGTTTGTCACTTGTCTTGTCACCTTGTCATTGTCACCTTTATTAAAGGTGATGTGTGACATGACTATACATGATTTTTATTCTTTGAGTAATAACATTATATTTTGGTTAAAAGAATAAAGAAATCCGTTAGATAATAACTAATAAACTAAAGTAGTATTTAATGGATAAGGGAAAATTCTTTTATTTTTTGGATAAAAGAGGGGGTTGATTTTTATTATAAATAGGGGGGGGGGAGAAGAAAGACACATACACACACACACACATTTTTCTCATGCTCTCTCCCTTCTTTCTCTCTTTTTTCTCTTCTCTCCATCACACCCACCAACACCACCAACACCACCACCACCACAACCCTCTCTCATTTTTCCCTCCCGTTTTATTCTCTTAATGCTCCCCTCTTTCTCCATTAGTTTTTCCTTAAATAAGAAAAATACTATTGCTCATTTTTTTAGAGTTATTTCTTTTAAACTTAGACTCACAATTATCTCTCCTCTCATATTTCTTATCTTTCTTCTTCAGTGGACTACTAGCTGACTCCAACAAACCTCACTTCACGATCGTGACTATATTTTTATTTATACATATTTTTGTTAAATTTTACTTCTTATTGTTTTGCTAATGATATTGCAATCCTTATCCTAGTTTTTGCATGTTTTCAGTGGCCAATGAAAAAATTCCCGTCGGTTTTTGAGGCCTCCACAAATAAAAGACGGACATGACGTATACAAATATGTGACAAAAATAAATAAATATGGGCGATGACGAAATCATTATATTATGACGACAACACAAAAGTTTTATGATTCGTATCTTGGCAAGACGATTTAGGATGACCGATAATTCGAGCAACCACTTCGTAACCATGACGTATCTAAAACTTCATCTGAGCCCACTATATAATAAATATCATTTTTCATATACACATTTACATACATATAGGCACACATATTTTATAATTGTTTATTCGTTACTAACATTTTTAACAAGTGTTTACATAAGTTCTTGAGGATACTTCTCGGAAAAGGACATTCAAAAAGGAGTTTTGATTTTATATTTGTATTTTATATTCTTACAATTGTACAAATATTAATCATAGTGAAAACTTTAATTTTGGGGAGTCGGGTGGGATTATCCTTTACTTACATATTTATTACAAGCGCTCAGGCAAAACATAGGCCGTTCATATTTATATAAAAGAATTAAATTGATTTGAATATTTAATCAATTAATTCATACTCTTTCATTAGAAAATATTGTGCAATCTTTCTTTCAAAATAAACATTCACTTTATTTAATCTTTTCTCACATTAACTTTCGTCAAAATACAAAAAATTATTTGAATACTTTTTCTTTAGTATAATATAAAAATTATTTTTCTTTCCATACGTTACATACAAAGGTGATTTCCTTTCATATCAGAATACTTTTTTTTTCACATATATATTTTTATACATATTTCATACAACATACTTTGCTTATTTCTATACATACATATTACAATAATACAGTCTATGTATGCATTTGACATACCATGTTTTATACATGTATTTTTTACATATTTTAATTGTTTTACTTCTCAAAAAATGATTTTTACCTCCTTCCTCTTTGATAAATTTAGTCTAGTCGGGTACCACATTTGTGGATTCTGAAGGTTGCCTAACACCTTCCCTTCAGAATAATTTGAACCCTTACCTAGAATCTAAACTGGTTATCGCAGATTAAAACACAAGTCTTACATGTCAGTAATTAAATAGGTTTTCTTATTTTCCTTAAAAAATTAGGTGGCGACTCTGAACAAATTCAATTTTTTAGACTCCATAAGTCGTGCTTGTTTTAACCTTGGTGAAAAATAGGGCATGACAATCGTCTCCTTTCAATATTTCTTTGGTCTACCTCTACCTCTCCTGAATCCATCCCTAGCCAATTTCTCACACCTCCACACTAGGGCATCCGTGCCCCTCTTGAACACGTCCAAACCATCTTAACCTCACTTCCCTCATCTTGGCTTCCACTGAAGCCACTCCCACCTTATCTCGAATAACCTCATTTCTAATTCTATCTTTTCTAGTACACCAATACATCCACTGTAGCATTCTCATCTCCGCCACCTTCATCTTTTGGATGTGAGATTTCTTGACTGGCTAATACTTTGCCTCATACAACATAGCCGGTCTAACCACCATTTTTTAGAACTTGCCTTTGAGTTTAGGAGGTACCTTTTTATCACACAAGACTCTGAAAACGAGCATCTATTTCATCCACCCTACCCCAATCCGATGAGTGACATCCTCGTCAATCTCTTCATTCCCCTGAATCATAAACCCTAGCTACTTGAAACTATCTCTCTTTTGGATGGACTGAGTATCAAGCTTTACAACCACATCATACTCATGCGACACCTTGCTGAACTTACACTCCAAATATTCCGTCTTGGACCTACTCAACCTAAACCCTTTAGACTCTAGGGTTTGCCTCCAAACTTCCAACTTAGCATTCAATCCACCACGGGTATCATCAATCAAAACTACATCATTCGCAAAAAACAAACACTAAGGCACCTCACCTTGAATTTTTCACGTTAAAATATCCATCACCAAGGAAAATAGAAACGGGCTAAGAGTCGATCCTTGGTGTAACCCTATCAAGACGGGAAAGTGCTTCGAGTCCCCTCTCACAGTTCTAATTCGAGTCTTGACTTCGTCATATATATCCTTAATCACCCTATCATACATTATAGGTACACCTCTAGCCTCTAAGCACCTCCATAGAACCTCCCTAGGGACTCTATCATAGGCCTTTTCTAAGTCGATAAACACTATGTGCAAATTCTTCTTCCTCTCCCTATACTGTTCTACCAGTCTCCTAACGAGATGGATTACTTTAGTAGTCGAGCGTCCTGGCATAAATTTGAACTAATTCTCAGAAATAGTAATAATCCTTCGTAACCTCAACTCTACCACCGTATCTCAAATCTTCATAGTGTGACTCAACAACTTGATACCCCTATAATTATTGCAATTTTGAATGTCACCCTTGTTCTTATACAATGGAATCATCGTACTCCACCTCCAAGCTTCAGGCATCTTCGCCGTCCTAAAAATTATGTTAAACAACCGAGTCAGTCACTCAATACCTACCCCTCCTGTGTACTTTCAAAAATCCACTAGAATCTCGTTTGGTCCAGTCGCTCTACCCTTATGCATCCTACGAATAGTACTCTTAACCTCCTCAACCTTAACGCGCCTACAATAACCATAGTCCCAGAACTTCTCAGAGTGCTCTAGATTCCCCAACACAATACTAGTATCCCTTCATTCATTCAGGAGCTTATGAATGTAGGATTGTCATCTTCTCCTAATAAGAACCTCCTCCACTAAAACTTTGCCGTACGCATCCTTAATACACTTTACTTGGTCAAGGTCCCGAGCCCTCCTCTCCCTAACCTTGGCTAGCCTGTACAACTTTTTATCCCCAGCTTTACCATCTAACATTGTGTATAAACTCTCGAAAGCTGCATACTTAGCCATTGTAACCGCCAACTTTGCCTCTCTCCTAGTAATTTTATACTCCTCCCTATTCTTCCGCTTCTCCTTCCCATCCTTACTCTCAGCCAACTTCGTGTACTCCTTCTTCTTAACTTCCACTTCCCCTTCACCTCTCCATTCCACCACCAGTCCCTTGGTGCTTGCCCGAGCGCCCTCTCGAGACACCCAACACCTTGCTAGTTGTTTCCCTGTTGCAACTGGCAGTCTTATCCCACATACTATCAGTATCTCCTCTACTCTCCCAAGCCTTTCTCGCCATCAACTTTTCCCCTATCTCGAGCGCACTAGCCATAGTCAAACTACCCCATCTAATCCTCGACTGGTCATCCACACCCCTCCCCCTCCTCTCCATTTTGGTCTCCAAGTCTATCACCAAAAGCCTATGCTCGGTCAAAAGATTCTTACTCGGTAAAACCTTACAATCCTTACAAATAACTCTATCACCTTTTCTAAGGAGCAAAAAGTCAATCTGAGTCTTGGCCATCGAACTACGAAAGATAACCAAGTGAACCTCTTTCTTCAGAAAGTTTGAATTAACTGCCATCAACCCAAAAGCCCGAGAAGAATCCAAAAGCTCCACTCCTCCTTCATTCCTTATATCGAACCCAAAGCCTCCATGCACATCTTCCCCTCAAAGAAGACCCTATGTGCCCATTGAAATCCCCTCTTATAAAAAACTTCTCATTGCTGGGGACGACCCTCACCATCTCATCCAAAACCTCCCAAAAGCTCTTCTTCTCTTCCTCATCCAAGCCTACATGCGGGGCATACACACTAATAATATTCCAAGAAGACCCTCCAATAACTAATTTAATCGACATCATCCTATTATTAACCCTCCTAACCTCTACCACTTGCTCCCTAAGCTCATTATCCACTAGGATACCTACACTATTCCTATTCCTCACGCTTTCTGAGTACCACAACTTATAACCGTCTACTACCCTCACCTTAGTACCTACCCATTTGGTTTCTTGGAGACACGCTATATTAATTCTCCTCTTCCTACTAATTTTCTCTAGATCTACGGACTTTTCCGATAAAGACCCTACTCTGAACCTAGGGACTCCCTTAACCCCCTTACACCTCCTGCCCCCTGCCCCTGCCCCTGCCCTAGCCCATGACCCTGACCCTGACCTCTACCCCGAACCCAGCCCCCGCCCGAAGACATAACCCTAAACCAACACCATCAATAACAGCCACCAGACCGCACAAGCCAATAACACTAAGAACACACACCCTAGGCAACAATGCAATCTAAAACAAATAGATACTACCAAGACCATACCACTAATACTACTATGAACAACAAAGACGACTAAAACACCAGTAAAAGTAACAACACACCGAATAATAATCAGTAAGGAAGTTTGAATTGAAGCACGCAAAAATAATTGCTTGTCCCAACTAACTACTACTATGAAAGAGAGAAACAGAAACCAGTAAACCTTCAAGAACATACAGGATAATCAACCAAGAAATGAAGAGAAAAGGGACCAAAATACGAATATCAAACAAGACAGATAGTAGCAGCCGCTAATAACCAAGAAAGTTATACAAACAACTAGGAGAGGTGGAGCGAGTCCACCTGATCGATAGTAGGTAGGTTTTCTTGGTCGAGTCACCGGATTACAAAAATTTGAGGCAGAAACTGGTTGCCGAAATCTTGATGTCGCCGCCGGAGAAGATGTGCTGGTTCTGGACTTGTTATACCTGCAAGGGATTAGAAAGAAAAGAAACGAGAGATCGCCAGAGATGAGGTCGTCGCGTTCTCTCTTTTCTTTTCTTTCTAATCCCTTGCTGGTATTACAAGTCCAGAAACACTATTCATTTCTCTAAATATGGAGGAGTATAGAGGGTAATTTGAAGGGTGGTTGGAGATGGCCATCTCCATTTTTTTCCTCCAAATATAGAGTATAGAGGGTAAAATGAAGGGTGGTTGGAGATGCCCTAACA
The DNA here is from genome assembly GCA_031232105.1 of Capsicum rhomboideum. Lineage (NCBI taxonomy): Eukaryota > Viridiplantae > Streptophyta > Magnoliopsida > Solanales > Solanaceae > Capsicum > Capsicum rhomboideum. The sequence continues at coordinate 127,607,817 of CP124712.1, forward strand.
AAGTACTCCATGAGCAAAGTCCTTTCCTATTATACGAAAGAAAATAGAAAAAGAAAGACAATGAGAATTGAACTCAGGTTTATTATATTAAAAAATTGTCATAAATCGTCATTTCAATTATTAAGCCATAGTTTTTGATGGTGAACTAAATCATATTAGGAAAAGTTACGCAAGATCATACTCATAACCTAACAAACCTCAATGAACTACAACAAAAATAATAACAATATACCAATGTAATTTTATAAACGAGGTCTGAAGAGAATTGGATGTACATAGATCTTATTCTTATTTTTACGGAGTATAAAGTTTGTTTCCAATAAATCCTTCTCTCAAAAAAACAATATCCAACCAAATTGTAAGAAAAATAAGACAGCAGCAAACCTCAATAAAATATGAAACTTAATTCCCACAGCATCCTGCAACATATTTTTAGTCTGGACTTACTTTGTTAACCATTTTTTCTCTTCTATGGTTGTACATTATAGAAGCCCGTGAAGGGTTGCCCCAATTATATATGTTTAAACCTCTAAAAGTCAAGCATTAATTTCCTGTTTCCTTATTTCAACAATTGAAAATGTGGATTACAATTTTATCACAAGTGGAATCTTCAAGAATAAAGTTATTGGTTTGTATGTAAAATTCTAACAAGTTCTGTAAGCTATTTCGGATTTGTAAAAATCATACCAGGTATCCATTTTTAGAATTGTTCTTTAATTAAAATACTTCCTCCGTTCCTAATGAGTTGTCGTCCTTATTTAAAATAGATATTCCTTAATACTTGTCATTTCACAAAACCAAGACATAATTAGTGGTTCGTTTCCACTTTTACTCTTAGTAATAAATATGAAGAGATATATATTAAAATATAGTACAAAAAAGAGAAGCATTAAATAAAGATGAGCAATAAACAAGGGTAATTTCGTCAAGTTACCTTCTAATTAATGCTTTTCTTAAGGGGTGTGCAACTTAAAAAGGTAGCCAGTAAACAAAAACCGAGGGAGTGTATAGTTAATGTTTGTTAAGTAACTGAAAAATAACCACAGTTTAAAATGTGGTGAACAGGTGAAGTAACTCGTTTAAGAAAAGACACAAAAACTTCAGGAAATTTTCTTGAGACTATTGTAATTGAAACTTCTAGACATTATCTTGAAATTCTAAATTTATACAAGTCGAACGGCTTCAAATAAAAATTAGGGATAGTTACACAAGTCGGATTGCTTCATATATATATGTTGTGTGTATTTCGACCATGCTGGTAAACTAATTAACCAAATCGTACATCTTCATCGATTTCCCTACAAAATCAGGATAATATCATTGATCATAGGTTATCTGTCTGTAAGATGGGGACATGTTTATTAGAGACTTTAATTTGCATAAGCATATCAACAACCCCAAAACAAGAGATATTTCATAAGAGACAATTGATTTTTAAATTTAAAGGAAAACAAATAGACATTTTTGATCTGTCGTCTACAAGTGTCAATAATTTTGCACTCGTCTCATTTTTTGTTTGATAACTATCCTATTGAATATTCTTAACAAACAATTGCAAAAAAAGAAGAAGAAAAAAACGAGGAGGAAGAAGAAGATGATATTTTCCACTTTTCAAATTTATGTCTAATTTTTTAATTGTTTTCAAAATGCTAATTATATTTCAAAAGCAATCTTAAAAGTAAATATATGAGATAATCACCCTTCATAGTGAATGGGAAAAACTAAAAAGTGTGGAAGAATTCGGTACTTAGCTCAGGCCTAATCCAATATTCGGCCCAACCCAAATAGGGAATATGCAAAATAAAGAACAATGTTATTATAGGAGCAAATTAAATTCAAAGAAGTTTACGTTGTATGAGTTATGACAACATATGACACCTAATTATCATTTTTGTAGACACTTCCAATTAATTTCCTAATATAATAACTTTCTTTTTAACTATAGCAACTTTAAAAAATTTGAAGATTTCCCTTTATTTTAGACTCATATTTTGTAGACAAAGAAAACAAGGATATGTCACACAAATATCATCCAATGTTTATCTAGTCTCTCTGTATCACCTAACCTTAATCCAGTCATCTACCCATCCCAATACAGGCATCATCCCAACTCTAGTGACCTCATCTCTGCTTCTCCTCTTTCTTTTGCCACCATCATTACTATTTTTTATCCTTCTAAAGCATCTAAAAGTACCTCGCCGAATGATTCTATTGCAGAGACACAATATAAGAATCCAGATAATGGATATGGTGGCGATGTTGTTGCTAATGTAGAATGAAACTCTGCTCTTCTTCCTTATTTCGGATGGAAGTGGTATTTGTATTGATGGTGGAACAATTAGCGGTTATAGCATTGGGTTGAAGGTGAAATGAATGTATATCTGGTGTATATATAGTGATGTTATTGTATATTTTATGTACGTGCGTATATTACATAAAGTTCCACACACATGACATAAAGTGCATACAACAACATATAGGGTGTATATTATTATTATGTGTATATTATATGTATATTGTGTATGTCAATGTATATCATAATATGTCATGCATATATCAATTGTATATATTAATTTACACATGACATACAAAAAATTAGGCTGCTATGTAGCCCAAATTAACCCATGAGAAATCTTATTAAAATATTTTTAAAAAAATATATATATTTTTTTAAAAAATTCGATATGCTATATATAGCTACAATAAAGATTTTTTTTTTTATTACGTACTACAAAAATATAAAAGAACAAATAAAGACTTAATAAAAGAATTGAGTGGTTGAGTTATGACTGCATTTTACCAATTTTAGTCCACATAACTTTTGGCGTGATTACCTACAATTTATTAATTTAGTCCATTTCGATTTGCCCAAATTCTGTCAAATCCATTCATTTGACTCTTCTAAGACGTTCAAGACATCATAAATTAGCATCACACACATATATAGGAATCGAGACTACTAGAACAATAAAGTGCTTTAGACAATTAGGAGAGGAATCAAATCTAGATTCGGCCCAAAAACTAATTAGATAAGGGCAACTTCAGAAAATAGCCCCAATTAGGCCTCGCTAGCCATATTTTCAAAAATTACCATCTGCCACCACCTTTCTCTCTGATTGTCCCGTGTATCAACTATATTTGTATTAACTGTATGCAACTGACTGTATTTTATATAAAATATAAATACAGTAACTAATGTGGTGTTTCTAGCTTGCGATAGTTAACTTTTTTAATTTTGATTCTTGAGTAATAACATATAATTAGGAAAGTGGTTCGAACAAGCAATTTTGTATTGAGTCGTTTGATTGCTGATTAAAAAGAAATTTATTCATATATTATAATTAACATAGATAATATTAGGTTTGATAGCGTTTTAGTTGCTTTGTATTAAATTAAGCAAACCAAATACGATGATTGGTTATCATTTTATAATCACACATGACTAAAACATATAAAGTTATGAGTCAATTTATGTAACACCCCGTATCTACTAAATCCTAAATGACGACGTTGAACAATGGTTACGCAAGTGTCGAGAGTCAAAAGTATGTATTTTGTAATATTATTGATGAGATAATTGATATTGGGCCTAGTACATGGGATAAGATCTTTGTAGGAGGGGTAACACCCCGTATGTTGTCGAACCTATACGACTACGTATACAGTCATGGACTTAGTGAAACATGAGAAATTTGATGAATTATACATTAATTTGTTGGGCATTAATGAGTCATGAGCTATTGGGCTTAAATGAGGCCCAAAATAACATGGAAGACTTGGCCCAATGGGGCAAAATGATCCAATCTTCCATTTGACCAAATCAACCATGCATTTAATGTCAAGAATGGGATAAGAGAGACTTAAAGGGACCTATATATATGAGGAAAAATCAGATTTTTATTCATTTGTGACACCCATGCCTTTTCTAGAATTTTCTCTAACTTTTTCGTATCTCACACAAACCCTAACTCTTCATTCCTTTGGCCAAGATCCTCATCTTGCAAGACTTGGTAAGTGTTTATTATTATGAGTTAATATATTCTATGCATGGAAGATGGTTTATATCATGTTGGTTATGTTGGTGAAGTGTGAGAAGTTCACTATGTGTAAAACAATTTGTGTTTGCTAAATCGGAGGATGGTTTTGTCTTGTAAACTTGAACATGGACTTGTGATCTTGAAGGAAATGAACTTGATGGATTCAATATTGACATGTGAAATGTGATTATAGTCTTGCCTTGTTTTATCCTTGTGTATAATGTTTGGAATTGTTGTCGTAAATTTGGTTATGGATTTGGTGACGGATTGAAAAGAAAGTGAGGTTTTGGTGATGTTTATGTGTGTTGTGAGACCATGGATGCTTGTTGGCATGTAATATGATCAAAAATATGTTAAAATAAGTTTAGTTATGATCATGGACCGTTCATTGCATTAAAAGACCCAAAAGAGACCATTTCGAACCAAAATGGGCATCTGCCCTCGCAGGTGATGTGAAATGCTATTGATGTGTGATGTTTTGGTCAATGTGTGGAATGTTATGGTGTTGTTGGTATGAGAATGAAATGGATTGTACTGTGAAGGACGAAATGATGCTATATAGCAGTCACGTAACTCATTGTGACACTTATACATTTATAAGGGAGTTGGTTGTTAACATGAGCTTTGTTATGTACTTGTGTTGTAGAGTAACACATAAAGAAGGAGCTGGATTATTGTATCCCCATATAGACTTGTGTATTCGTAGTGAGACGACAAGGTATGTAAGGTTACTCTTTTTGTATCTTTCTGCAGCATAGAGTATTCACCTTGTTATGGTACTTAATCATGTCCGAAGTGTTCTAAAGTATTTCAGTTCAGGTTGAGTTATATTGTTATTCATATGTATCCTATTCTTCGACGAGTTGTGATTCACGTATCTCTTATTCATTGACTGAAGTTCCAAAGCTGTCTTAACATTGTAATTCCTAGAAGAACTACCTCCAAGAGAGTAAGTTAAAGAGAATCTAATTATTCTTGAAAAGCATTCTCCAATCATGTCATGTTCCAAAGTTTAAGTAATATTATGATTATGTTTATACCAATCTCTTACAAGTAAGGGTATCAATCTCATGAGGTAAAGGAGTGAAGTAATATATATATAAGGGTGTGCTTCACTTAATGTCAAGATCTTTAATGTGTCACTCTCATAACTATGTAAAGGGTATAAGATTGTAAAGAAGTAATACACGCATGATTACTATATGTTTCATTGAGCATGGATCACATTCTAAAGGGTATAAGTTCAAGATGGAATATTTCCAAGATTATGCTATGTTATTCATTATAGCCCACCAAAGGTGGAGACCCGGTATCATATACTTACTTATATAAGATCTCATAAGAATAATGAAGGGGTAATGTGCGAGTTAACATATCGATCCCTCACTATTAGAGGTGTCAATCTCTTGAGAGTAAAGAAATGAGGTAAAGTATATATATGTATTTCCGATAGTATCACGATCCTCAATGTATTATAAAAGTATCAATCTCTCTCAAGTAAGAAATGAGGAATGTGTAGGTAATATATGTTAACCCACCATGAGAGTGGATGTATGCTAACCCACCATGAGAGTGGATGTATGCTAACCCACCATGAGAGTGGATGTATGTTACCCCATCATAAGAGTGGATGTACGCTAACCCACCACGAGAGTGGATGTATGTTAACCCACCATGAGAGTGGATGTATGTTAACCCACCAATAGAGTGGATGTATGTTAACCCACCAATAGAGTAGATGTATGTGATATTGTTACCCCACCACTAGAGTGGACGTATGGGGATGAATGTTATTCTTTTACAACCTACTAACTAAGTAGATGAATAATAATGGTAATGAGCATAGAAGCAAGAAAGAATCTCCTGCATATAGAAGAACCTATTGGAGGCAAGTCTCTTGAGTGAAGGTAATTACCCTTAGAGGAAAGTACTTATATAAAATAATGGTTTATCCACATTGACTATTCTCTCATATTTTATTCTATTGCCATTCTTATGTATGATGTCATTTCTTACGAGCCTTACATACTCAGTACATTCTTCGTACTGACCCCCTCGGGGGACTTACCTTACATGTTGCAAGTGCAGGCACTAGTAGACCTCCACAGTAGGTTGACAGTTAATTGCAAATCTTTGGTGAGTCCCAGTTGCTTCGGGACTTTTCGAGTCACGGTTGTACAGTTGTTTTGATGTTGTAAATGTTGTATAAAGTGGGGACTTGTCCCGACTTTAGTTGGTCTTGTAAATGCATCTGTTAGAGGCTTTTGTAGACGCATGTGGGTATATGAATGAAAGAGATGTACGTTCACTTCGACTTGATGGCCCTAACGGCCAAGTTTCATATATTGTACATGTTTTCCATGACTTCCATCATTGGCATTTTATAGTTTATCAGTTACATGAGATAGTATACTATTTGGTACGAGACTTGCATATGAACGGATATGAGCAAAGATTGGTTCTCTCGGGCCTTATCGGCTTCGGGTGCCAATCACGCCTCGTTGGAACTCGGGGTGTGACAATTTATTTCTTATTTAATATAACGAAGAAAATGAAATAACAAAACACTACATTATTAATATCTGCATAACTCTAACTAGCAACCAAACAACCATAATTACTGGTTAAGAAGTGAATTATTCATGTAGTAAAAGTTAACATAACTACTACATGTTTGATAACATTTTAGTTGTCATGTATAAGATTCAGGACACCAGTAAGTTGTTTGGTTACCGGTTTACAATCACGTATCTCTAATCTCTATCTCTATCTCTAATCTCTAATCTCTAATCTCTAATCTCTATCTCTAATCTCTAATCTCTATCTCTATCTCTATCTCTATCTCTATCTCTAGTCTCTAGTATATTAAAAGTGTGAAGGACCTTAGAAATGTTGTTTTAACTTTTTTTCCTTCATTAAAAGACTCCACTTTAAACAAAATCGTCTTTTCACTTATTTACTCAAATTATTATTTAAATAGAAGTTTAACTTTTAAATCAAAATAATATACTTTTATGTGTGAATCAATTATTTCCTTTTATTTAGGACATCTTTTGACTATTTTTTTAAATTAAAATTCTTAGAATCAACGACATTAATATATTTTCTAATAAACTTTAATTCTATCCTAAAATTTTGGTCTTCTTTCCATGTAAGAGTTCTTTTTTTTCATTGACTACACTATTTTGTTCAATTTCTTTTAGACGTAGGACTTTTTCTGTGTCAAAAGTTTCCATAATAAATTTTCTATATTTACCTTCTTTTAGGAGTAAGGAATTGTATAATATTTAAATGAATACATATATACTCCTTTTTAGCTAAATCCAGCAAATATGCAAGTATTAACGGAATTTCCATGCTAAAAATAAAATATAGTTAATTCCTCTTATATATTTCTAAGTTTTGTCCTTTTTCTATTGGTAATAAATTAAAAATCCGATATAGATAAGAAATCATAATATTATTACTTTTGACTAAATTATAATTTTACCTTATATAAAATTCTATTCAAGTAATATTTTTGGATCAAGTTTTACAAGAAACATACTACATAAAATTTCTCCAGTTACCTATCAATTTGTCTACTGAATGTACGTAATTTGGGTTTTGTGAGTTTTTCTTCCTTCTCTCTTTGTTTATCATTCTATTGATGCATGTGTCAGTTTTCATGTTCTTATATGCTTTTTATTGTTTGATTTTGTACAAAAAAGGAGAAGTGGACAAGTTCAATGGTCTTGTGAAGTGTAAAGATCTATTTTAAATTGTACTCTTGAGTCATTAATTATTAGAATATGTACCTCTCATTATTTCTTTTTCGATAATATTGTGCATGAGGTTTAGGGAATTAATCCCCTCCACTACTATTTTATCCATTAATCTTCAATAGAAGCATTGAAAAAATGGGGTTAGAAACCAGACGTGCTTATTGCATGTGTTGGTGGAGGCTCAAATGCTATGGAAATATTTCATGAGTTTGTTGATAATAAAGATGTGAGGTTGATTGGGGTAGAGGCTGCCGATTTTGGTATAGATAGTGGAAAACGTGCTGCTACTCTGACAAATTAAAGGGAGAGGTCGGAGTAATGCACGGAGCTATAAGCTATCTGCTTCAAGATGAAGATGGGTAAATAGTTGAACTCCATTCTATCAATTGTTTTTTAAAGATTCTGAATCAGGTAAAGTTGAATTTGCATAGTTATATCTTCAAATTGTTTATAATGATAGTATGGTTAAAACCTGTTGTGCTATTTTTGACCGGCACAAAACTAAAGTATAAAACAGGAATTATATGGGAGGAAGGCATTTATTGCATGATTGTGGTGTCGTCGCTCCATTAGCTACTTCTTGCAGTTATTGATTGTGCTCGATTTGTTTAAGAAGAGGATTAGACTTAAAGGTTTTTCTTTGCTCTATTCTTTTGATTTTTTTTTTTTATCAAAAGCTTAAGTTTATGTCTTCTTTATTTTAAATCAAAAATGATTACTTAGTACAACCCAATGACCCATCGTTCTTGCTCTCCCAATTTAGTTGGACACCATAATATGTAGGAATTTATGTTTTCCAATATAGCAATTTGTATGTCATTTATTTTGTGAAATTTCAGGTTAGTTCACTCAACACATAGATTCTCTCTACGAACACTTTTCAGCTTGGTGAGTGATGATCCTGGTGAAGAAATCAATATTTGATTACTACTATTTCGCAAGGTGATTTATCAACTTCTGTTAAAGTGTCAATGCTATAGCGAACTTTGCTTGAGAAAAATTAATATCAAGTTGTTGGATGAATTGGGAAAAAATGAAGCTTATCAACAATGGTAATTTCAGAAATAGTGGAGGAAGGAAAAAATAAGTGCCTTAAATAAGTGGGATTTAGGAGATTATGAGTTACCGTAAGGATTATGGATAATTTTTAAAAAAAATTGCTAACAGTAAGGGTAAATTTGATATGATAGTATGAAGATAGGGGTAAATTTGGTCTGATAGTATAAGGGAGGATAAATATAGATAATATTTAAAAATAATAGGGGGTAAATTTGACCCTTTTTTCTTGAAACAATATATTTATCCGTGACAAGAACGATTTATAGTATTGAAGGGGACTAATGGTATGATTTATATGACCTATAGGTCGCGATTCGAGCGGTGTTGGACGTGGACCAGCTTCCCTTATAGATGCAACAACGAACCAAGCTTAATAGAAGAATTTATTTTGATCCAAGAAATTTATTTAAATTTAATCAAGAGTAGGTTTGATTCATAAATAACACAACTCAAATCAATATGTGTCCAATATGAACCAAACTGTACTCTGGAACCTGGATGAATTGTTTAATTGAATCAAACTGTACTCTGGAATTTGGATGAATTGTCAAAATAGTGAGGTAGTCCACTTTTGAGTAATTTTGACCACTCCGGCGTAGGACGTTTCTATTTGTATTTATGAGGAACTCTTATTTTCTATATTTAAAGATTCATATTTAGTATTGTAAAAATAACTTGATATGTCATATATCCTCGCTATGAAAACCTTAGTAGTAGCTTCATTTTAATTTCATCATCATTTACAATATTTTTCTCGCTAGATTAAGGTTGCTTTAATTTACTAGCTAGCTATCAGTATGATAGTTTATGTACATAATGTAATGATCTTGTGGGCTATCAGCTGTTTCAAATTAATTTGAATAGAGGGCAGTAAAACTTAAAAATGAGTTCTTTTGAAAAGATAGTTTTTTTTTCTCTTAGTTGATTAGCGTATTTTATTCATTAATATGAAGTTATCTTATTTTGATTTTGATTCAAGTCGTCTAATGTTATAGTGAAGTGAAAAACATAATACTAGAACATGCCGTACTATTTGAGATACAATATTATTTTTATCACTTAAGTAGATTTACATTTATTTTAGTGTCACGTACACTAAAACTAGATAAATTCTTTAGGAATACTTTAGGTAATTAATTCTTTCCATAACATATTATTTTACCTTATAATAATAAAAATATTAATTTGTTGTCCTCTAACACTTTCTAACGACATATGAATTGCTCCATATGTCATATCGGAAATGTTTTAAAGCTTTTTTGTTTGTCGTTCTATAGCCTTGGTAGTTTTTCGTAATTTAATTTAAAGTGGTTTTTAATGCCTTTATATGATTTTGTATGAATATATTAATTTTCTATTTAAGTATTTTTTATATTTAATAAAATCATCAATTTAATTATTAATCAAAACATATTTTCTGTTATAATCTCAAAGCGATTTAATTGAACTAATTGAAGCGAGGTACACGCACGGGGCGCGTACCCTAAACTAGTATTACTAAAATTATGTATAAGTTATGAGTGAATTTATGTATTATTAGTAGGGTAGACGATGAAATAACTAGTACATAAATAACTAAGAAAAAATTATAACCACCTTTGGGTCATCTGGATTACAAAATATGTACACATTGTACAAGTAATGTAAACTTTATGCCAAATATACATATACTATACTTATAATATACATGGACTATACATTATACATATATATATACACAATATATTCAATCGAAGTGTAAATGTAGTGTATACTTCGATCATGTTGATAAACTAGTTGGTCAAAAGATACATTTACGTAAGTTTTTCAATAACTAATGTATAAATAACTAAATCTTGCATAATTAATTCATATATCACTAATCTCTGCATAATTCTAATCAACAAACACACATCTAATAGAAGAATATTTATCATAGCACCACCTTTTTTTTTTTTTTTTTTTTTTTTTATCGGCATCAAGTGCAAACAAAACTTTCTTGATTTGTAGATCATGAAATATTATTAGAGAATATATGATACAAACAATTATGCAAGAGTATATACAATTATCGCAGGGAGATGTAACTATTAACAGTTTAACAATAAGCTTCATTACTAACGTGGTGGGGAGGGGGAGAGGGGGAGAGGGGCCGGGAATAGGGGTGTGCAAAAATCGAATCGACCAATAAATCGAACTAATAAATTTTTTATTGGATTATTGGGTTAACGATTTTTTAATGGTTTTATAAAAAAATTTATTGGGTTATTGGTTCGGTTTTTTCTAACAAACCTATTCAATTTCGTGAAAACATATAACCCGATAAAGACATAAAGTTAAACCTTTTCAATTTCCTCTCTAGTAAACCGACGGCGAGGGTTTGCGATGACGACGGTGAGGGTCAAGCGATTAGGATTCAGCAACTAACATTCAGTTCGAGGTTGAAGGTTCTTGTAAATTAAAACACATCGTGTAGAATTTTGGCTGCAACTAGGATTCACTTTCTTTTCATGTTAGTTGCTATTAATTCTATTTATAAGTATTTTTTTATCGGTTAAATCGAAAATCGAACCATTAAGGACTAAAAACCAATAAATCAATAAAAAATATCTGGTTTCATTATTGGTTTAACATATTTAAAAATTGAAAACCAATAAATCAAACTAATAATACATAAAATCGAACCGAACCGACCAATGCACACCCTAGCCGGGAAGAACAATTGATGAGAATCTGATTGCTGCTGGTGAGAATCAAATGGCAATATGTCTAAAATGCACAACAAATCCTCTTCCTTAATTCCCCACAAAATATTATTCAGGACATGCAAACGTATAACTATTCAAATTGCTATAAACGAAGAATAACATCTAATGAGGTCCAATACAAAATTGAAACAATTTGTTTTTTTCTTTGGAGATCTAGGGGGAGGGTGGAACGATTGGTGGTGGGGTGTGGAGGAAATAAAATCTGATGGATAAAATAACCCCTATATTTTGATTCAAAGACCTTAATTTCAGTTTTTTCTTAATCGCAAGGTGAGTTCTCTAAAAACTAGTAACTTAATCATGTAAAGCAAAAAATGATTTCTCGAATGGTCACTCAATTAATTGTTATTATCTCATAAAGTTATTTTCTCTGTTGAAGAAATAGTTGAATTCAAGAAGAAGAATGAATTTTTGAGATAATAAATATTAGTTAAGTGACCATATGAGAAAACAACACTCTGAAACAATGGCCTATATTAAGCTCATAAGGCATAAATCTTGGACACTTTAAATCAAATCACGATACTTCTATTATAATTGCTATGCTTTAGTTTCAAATATGTGGAGTATTTTAATTGATAAACATATCGCCCTGATGTGTTTTTACTAGTCCCCATGCTGGAACGCATAAGAAAAAGTTTTTAAATGCAAAATTTTACGTAGAAATTATATTTTTCAAAATAGTAAAGCATTCAAAGAAGTCAGAAATGACAGAAAGCTTTTTAAACTTTATATGCCTTAGAAAAAGTGATTACGCGACAGTGAATATACAGACAGAGCAACAGATGTTAAATCCTAAGGTTCCATCTTTTTCACTAACACTAAATTTATTGGTACAATAACTTTTTTCATCCCACCATTATTGATAAATTTTGATTTTGCTTTCTTGTGATATATGATTCAACATATTTAATTTTTAATTGATTAAAATGTGCATCTTTGATCCCCATATATAAAAAATATAATCATATATAATCATATTTAAAACTATAATACTTTCATATATAGAGTGACAATATATACAAACTAAGCATCACACATATTTGATAAATTTGTGAATTCACAAGCAAAATATCAAAAGTACCACATTTCAATTGAATGGAAGGTTAAAAATACTTAATTGGATTTCAATTATTAAGGGACTAGAATTGCTATTAAGCCAAATGTATTTGTTATCCTCTTTTTTTTTTTTCATTCACCTCAACTTCTTTATCTTTTTCCCCCTTTAAAATTGACTTGACATCTTTACGGGGTTCCTATCTAATTTGATTTCACAATGGTATTTAAAGACCAGTTGGGAAAAATATAATGTGTGCCCTTGTCTTTGTTTCCTATTGAGTTTTAGTCGCTCCTAGGATGGCAATAGGATGGGTTAGGGGCGGGGTAAATTTTGACCTACTTAGAATTTGACCTTCCCCGTCCTCGCTTATACTATTTTTCATTTCTCCTCCTTAACTTTCACTTGAAAGTATGATATTTACTTTTTTAGAAAATTAACTTTCACTTAAACGTATGATATTTATTTCTTTAGAGAATTTTTTGTAACACCTCAGAAAACTTCGAATTAAGTTGACACTTTAAAACAAGTACAACTCCGAATCTATAAAGAGAATTATGATGTATTAGTAAATGGTGTAAAGTAAATATATTAGTATAGTTGTTGGTGGTAAAAGAAAAATGTTTTGGAAGTGGTATTAATATTTTGCTATATGTGGAAGTGGAGATCTCTTTAGTTACTAAATTATATAAGTGACACAAAAAAGAAGAAGATTTAGATTGGCAAAAACAGAAAGAAAAAAAAAAAAGGTTAGCACTACTAGTAGTACTTTGAAAAAAAAAGAAGAAGAAAGACAAAGAGGGCAAATCCTTTTCTAAGGAAAACAAGAAACCTAAGCAGTTGTAGTACTAGTACCATTACTCTCCTTTCTCTCGGCATCCATGAAACAATTAGAGGAGGAAGGGAAGAAAAGATTCTTGTGATAATTTTTGAAAGGATCTTCGAGAAGTGACTTCAGTAATCTAAGTTGAGATTGAATTCCAAGAGGTAAATTCTCTACCCCTTTCTTGAATTTGATTATAGATAAGTATTTGGGGACGTTTAATTTGAATCTTTGTACTATTTTTTTTGAAATGGGTTCATGAGAAAAAAGAAAAAAAGGTGAAATTTTGATAAAAGAGGAGTTTTTAGAAATTCTTATCAATTGAGTGGACTTGATGTTGGATTTTATAAATTAGAAACTAAAGAATTCATTTTGAATTTTTAGTAAGAAATTAGATTAATTTCGAATATAAGGGAAGCCCATTGGAATAATTGTTAAATGCACATATGAGTTATTGATGGACGTACGTTATCCTTGTAATTGGTAGGTTGCCTATTGGATAGCGGATACTAGTAGTTGGAAGGATAAGGACTACACTTGCGCGGGTTGTATTATTTGAAGCTCGGAGTACCATTGTAGCTAGTAAAGCACTAAGGTATGTAAAGCTAAACCTTCTCTCGCCACTAAGGGACCACCTACGTCATGTGCTCCTTTTATAAACGTTAATATAGTTCTCATAGAATATGGAGGAAGGCGTTTCAGTTGTTTTATACATCGTTCCCTCGTCCTACCATCAAGCCGATAAACATCCACTTTTCTCTCTTTATGTCAAATCTTTACAATATTCAATATTATCGTAAGTTCCTTTACTTGAAGTTCTTAGGCCACATGGTATATATATATATATATATATATATATATATATATATATATATATATATATATATATATGTCACATGTTACGAATGGAAGTAAATATCCATAGTATAGTTACACTTGTATGCAGTAGCTAAATGATCATTATCGTAATTCATATGTCATAGGCCTTTGAGACATTATTTGATAAACGTTGACGATGGGAGGGTACATAGGTTTTACTTGGCATATGCGCTCGACATGATTCTGTGCACAGGATCAAGACTAGACCATTATAGTGAGCCCGAATATTAGGGCGTACCCGCCTTTGTGGTATCATTTGCATTTGGAGTCAGCTGGAACGTCATGCACTATTTTCCCTGACTCGAGCCAACATATGGCATATATGGCATGCGGGCAGACCCTCATAGTGAGCCCCTAGAAGGGCGTACCTTGTATCAGACTGCGATTACAATTATACGTATATATCATCGTCATATGTATTTGGGAGACGTATACCTTATATGTGATTCAGATCGCCTTCGATAGGCCATCCTATGATTATTTATACTACAGATAGTTTAAGTACATCACCTAGGCAAATTATAGGTTCTATATTATAATAAATGTGCTCCTGGACATTATATGATGAACTAATAAGGTTGGTGCATAGGTTACAGTTTCATATTATATATGTTGTACTTGTATGCTCATAATTCTTTCACCTTGGTATTTGATTCATACGAGCTTCCACACTTGTCTAACTGTTATTTTGTCTGCTTTCATGCCAGTACATGTTGTATATGTACTGAGATCTCCACATCATCACATACTATTGATGCAGGCTCAAATTCCAGGATAGCAAACGTCCACGTTAGGCTCTATTGCCATTTTCCGCTGATATTTTTGGTGAGCTCCATCTCTCTCTGGAGCCAGTTTATGTTTTGGTTATATGTACAGGTCTCTAGTTGGGTATGTCTGGCCCTATGCCAACTAATTATTCGTAGTATAGTGTGTTAGACTGACTAGAGGCTTCATGGACATCATGCAGTAATGTATCATATAATTTTTGTTAATATAACTCCCTCGTGTATATACACAGCTCATATTGGATATCCTGCTCATTATTATCCCATAATCTCGTATATGTCATAGAGTGCTTGTAAAGTAAGTGCATACGGTTCTTGTCCGTCCCTACCAGTTTGGGGCGTGACAAACTTGGTATCAGAGCCTAGGTTCAGTTGTCCTAGGGAGTATATGAAGTCGTGCCTAGTAGGACTTTACTTATTGATGTGTTGCGTGCCACATTTATAATTAAGGAAATGTATGAACATTTAGGAATTTGACCTTCATTTATAATCTAAGTCGTGCAATAGAGCTGAGTCATAGAAGGTTACTTCTAACTCATATATTGCTTATCTGTGATACAGATCATGTCTGCTACAGAAAAGGATAAAGCAGCCCAACAAGCCACTACTAGTACCACTCAAGAGGTAACCACTATAGGTCAATCTCCCGTATTGGTGGATTTGAATAGGACTCAAGAAAGTTTGGGGCGTTCTATGCTTCTAGGTTCTCAAGTGCCCAGGACAAAAGGATTTGCAGGGGCTTCTAGACCTCCAGTGGCACCAACAGTAGTTCTTATCCCGCCACCAGGTGCCTCAGAGGAGCGATACATTTGCTTACACAGTTGGTAGCCGCTGAGGCCCAGAGACAGAATATGGATATACCTGTCGCTGCTCAGGGAGGGGTAGCCGAATCTAAGATTAAATATTTCCTCCGTATGAATCCGCCAGAATTCACAGGTTCTAATCTTGCAGAGGACCCTCAGCAATTCATTGATGAGACTCATAGAATTTGCAGGGTGATACGGGTATCGGATACAGATGCTGTGGAATCGATCGCTTATCGATTGAAAAAGGTTGCCGTTGATTGTTATGATATGTGGGTAGCCTCAAGGGGTCAGGATGCTCCTTCGGCAGTCTGGAAGGACTTTACGAGAGCCTTTATGGATCATTTCATGCCATTAGAGCTCAGAGAAACAAGGGTAGATGAATTTCTTTCTATAAGGCAGGGTAATCTTAGTGTCAAAGAGTATTATTTCCGGTTTACACAGTTGTCCAGATCTTCTCCATAGTTGGTTAGCACTCAGACATTACGGATTCATCGCTTTGTGAATGGCTTTGTGGGTCATTTGAAGGACCTTCTTTCTGTTGCTGCTATGAATAAAGATTCAGATATAGTGAGAATCATAGCACGTGCTCAGCAGTTAGAGAAGAATCAGCGTAATCGTGAAGTAGATAGCGAGACGGAGCAGAGTAAGAGAACTAGGATGGCCAATCAGTATCAGGGGAGCAGTGGAGCTTTCACTAGTAGAGGGCCATCTAGGCATGCCCAATCAGCTGTGCGCTTCACATCTAATGCTCCAGCTCCATTCTCGAGACACAGATATGAGCAGGGTCAGACTTTTAGATCACCAGACTCACGTCCACAGAGGAGAATCAGTCGGGGATTACCACCTCGACCTATATGCAGATAGTATGGCCGAGCACATGGAGGAGAGTGTCGGCGTGGTTCAAATGTCTGTTATTGGTGTGGTGTAGAGGGTCATATGGTTCGAGATTGTCCTCAGCTCAAAGATTGAGGTAGAGGTGATCGATCACAGCCGACAGGGTCTACATCATCCTCTTCGTCATCAGTACCTTCTTCTTATCACGGTCCTCAAGCATCAGAAGGTAGAAGGTCTGGTTTGAGCACTGGCCTGAATCGTATGTATGCACTAGCTGGTCGATAAGATTCAGAGGCATCTCCAGATGTGGTCACAGGTACCTTAGTTGTCTTTTCACATGATGTATATGCTTTGATAGACCCAGGATCTACCTTGTCATATGTTACTCCATTTGTTGCTAAGAAGTTCGAAATAGAGCCAGAGTTGTTACGTGAACCATTTACAGTATCGACTCCAGTAGGAGATTCTATCATAGATAGACGGCTACATTATGATTGTGTAGTGACAGTATGTGGTCGTACTACATTGGCTAATCTGGTTGAACTTGAAATGGTCGACTTTGATGTTATTATGGGGATGGATTGGTTATCCTCTTGGTATGTTACAGTTGATTGTCAAGCCAAAATGGCCCGATTCCATTTCCTAGGAGAGCCATTCTTGGAGTGGAAAAGTAATTCTATGATACCTAGAGGGAGGTTTATTTCCTATCTTAAAACATGAAAGCTTATTGCAAAAGGGTGCTTGTACCACCTAATCCAAGTGAAAGACCTTGAAGCTGAAAAACAGGCATCGACTGTCCATTCTGTACCAATGGTGAATGAGTATCCAAATGTGTTTCCTGATGAACTTCTTGGATTACCTCCCATCAGAGAGATCAACTTTGGTATTAATATAGATCCCAGTACTCAGCCGATATCAATTCCACCTTATAGGACGGCGCCTGCAGAATTGAAAGAGCTAAAGGCACAATTGAAAGACTAGCTTGATAACGGCTTTATTCGACCCAGTATATCACCTTGGGGTGTGCCAGTGTTGTTTGTACGCAAGAAAGATGGAACGTTGCGAATGTGTATCGACTATAGGCAGCTGAACAAAGTGACAATAAAGAATAAGTATCCTCTTCCCCGAATAGATGACTTATTTGATCAATTTCAGGGAGCTAGATGTTTTTCAAAGATCGATTTGAGGTCCGGTTATCACCAACTAAGGATCCGTGAAGTAGACATTCCCAAGACAGCTTTCGAACAAGATATGGGTATTTCACGTTCCTTGTCATGTCATTTGGACTAACGAATGCTCCAGCAGCCTTCATGGATATGATGAATAGGGTTTTTAAAATTTTTCTTGATATGTACGTGATTGTATGTATAGATGACATTTTGATATATTCACGTAATGAAGCTGAGCACGCAGATCATTTGAGGTCAGTATTTTAGAAACTAAGAGAGCACCAGTTGTATGCTAAATTTTCTAAATGTGAGTTCTGGTTGACCTCAGTAGCTTTTCTTGGTCACGTGGTATCTGGAGAAGGCATCAAAGTAGATTCTCAAAAGATAAAAGCTGTGAAGAATTGGCCTCGACCAACCATTCCTACAGAGGTGCATAGTTTCTTGGGGTTAGCTGGTGACTATAGGAAATTTACGGAGGAATTTTCCTCTATTTCTGCCCCATTGACTAAATTGACAAAGAAAACAGTTAACTACTAGTGGTCAGATGCTTATGAAAGGAGTTTCCAAGAGCTGAAACATAGATTGACTACAGCGCCAGTATTAGCCTTACCAGAGGGCACAGAAGGGTATGTTGTGTATTTTGATGCTTCAGGTATTGGCTTGGGTTGCGTTCTTATGCAGCATGGAAGAGTCATAGCGTACACTTCTCGGCAGTTGAAGAAGCATGAACAAAATTATCCTATTTATGACTTGGAGCTTGCAGCAGTGGTATTCACATTGAAAATATGGTGCCACTATCTATATGGATTGCATGTTGATATTTTTACAGATCATAAAAGTCTTCAATATCTATTCAAGCAAAAAGAGCTGAACTTGAGGCAAAGAAGGTGGCTAGAATTGCTGAAAACTACGATATCGATATTCTCTACCATCCAGATAAAGGTAACATTGTAGCAGATGCTCTTATTTGACTATCCATGGGTAGTCTTGCCACCTATTCATCATAAGTTAGCCAGAGATGCTCATAACTTAGCCAATCTTGGAGTCCGTCTTATGGATTTCGAAGATGGCATGGTACTCAATACTGCTGAGTCATCACTCGTGGCATTAGTGAAACAGAGGCATTATGATGATCTTTTATTGCTCCAGTACAAAGAGGGAATCCAACAACATCGATTCACAACATTTAAGCTAGCAGGCAACGACACTTTGAGGTATTGAGGTAGATTATATGTACCTGATGTAGATAGGTTGAGACAACAGATTATGGATGAGGCACATTGCTCCCGCTATTCAATCCATCCCGGCTCTACGAAGATGTATCATGATCTTAAAGAGATCTAATGGTGGAACGACATGAAGAAAGATATAGTAGAGTATGTGGCACGGTGCTCTAATTGTCAGCTAGTGAAATTCGAGCATCAAAGGCCCGGCGGCCTAGCTCAGACCTTTAGTATCCAGTGTGGAAATGGGACGCTATCAATATGAATTTCGTCACAGATTTACCTTTTTGTTATCGTAAACATGACTCTATTTGTGTAATAGTTGATTGTCTGACGAAATCAGCCCATTTTCTTCCTGTTAAAACTACTAGCACAGCTGAAGATTATGCCAAGTTATATATAAAAGAGACTGTTCGCCTACATGGGACCCCGATGTCCATTATTTTAGATAGAGGTGCCCAGTTTACAGTACATTTTTGGAAATCATTCCAAAGGAGTTTGGGTACACAGGTGAATCTTAGCACTGCATTTCATCCGCAGATAGATGGCCAAGCCGAGCGCACCATTCAGATGCTCGAAGACATGTTGAGAGCATGCGTGCTGAACTTTAAAGGTAATTGGGATGATCATTTACCCTTAATAGAATTTGCTTATAATAACAGCTATCACTCCAGCATTGGTATGGCTCCATTCGAAGCTCTATATGGGAGACGATGTCGATCGTCTATTGGTTGGTTCGAAGTAGGTGAGACTCAGGTATTAGGACCAGATTTAGTCCATCAAGTCGTTGAGAAGGTTAAGTTGATAGGAGAGCGGTTAAAGACTGCTCAGAGTAGGCAAAATTCATATGCGGATGTGCGACGTAGAGATTTAGAATTTCAAATTGATGATTTGGTATCCTTGAAGGTGTCGCCAATGAAAGGTGTTATGCGATTAGGAAAGAAGGGTAAACTGAGTCCCAGGTATATTGGGCCTTATAGAGTTATTCGCAAAATTGGCCTTGTAGACTATGAGTTAGAATTACCTCCAGAGTTAGCTGCAGTACATCCCGTCTTTCATGTGTCTATGCTACGTAAATGCTTAGGAGAGCCTTCACACGTCATTCCTACAGAGGGTATTGAACTTGCAGAAGACTTGTCATTTGAGGAAGTCCCCATGGCTATATTGGATCGGCAGGTAAGAAAGTTGAGAACTAAAGACATAGTTTCGGTTAAAGTGCTTTGGAACAACCAAGACATAGAAGAAGCCACTTGGGAATCAGAAGCGGATATGAAAACTAAATATCCATACTTGTTCCAGGAACCATTAGAAGGTTTTTAAACTACTTGTCCCTTTACATGATCGTTAGTTTCTACTATATTTTATTCTGTTAACATTTGATTCTTACTTGATATGTTTAGGTACATGATGTGTGCCTATGATTCTTGAGATTTGCATAGATACAGCGTGCAGATACGAAGTATAAGGTAAGTTGCATCATTGGTTATAACTTTTATTTGAGCTTAAGGCCAAGAGGAGCCTCATGTATTATTTGTTGAGTTTAAGGCCAAGCGGAGCCTATTGTATTGTCTGTTGAGTATTATATGTGTTGTGATGCTCCGTGAAGCGTATTTGGATATATTCTGGTGTGCTGACAGGTTCTCGATAGGCCTATTTACAAAGAAAACTCTGGCGAAATTTTTGGAAATTTGGAGAGTTAGCCAAATTTGAAGACTTTATAATGGGGTAAAGTGAGACTGAAGTTGGATAAATGACCTTATAGTTATCTTGGATGCTTATGGAATAGAGATTAATCTATAAGCATTATTCGAGGACGAATGATCCTAAGTGGGGGAGATTGTAACACCTCAGAAAACTTCGAATTAGGTTGACACTTTAAAACAAGTACAACTCCGGGTCTATAAAGAGAATTATGGTGTATTAGTAAATGGTGTAAAGTAAATATATTAGTATAGTTGATGGTGGTATTAATATTTTGCTATATGTGGAAGTGGGGACCTCTTTAGCTACTAAATTATATAAGTGACACACAAAAAAAAGATTTAGATTGGCAAAAAAAAAAAAAAAAAAAAGGTTAGCAGTACTGGTAGTACTTTGAAAAAAAAAAAAAGAAAGACAAAGAGGAAAAATCCTTTTCTAAAGAAAACAAGAAACCTAAGCAGTTGTAGTACTAGTACTATTACTCTCCTTTCTCTCGGCATCCATGAAACAATTAGAGGAGGAAGGGAAGAAAAGATCTTGTGATAGTTTTGAAAAGATCTTCGAGAAGTGACTTCAGTAATCTAAAGTTGAGATTGAATTTCAAGAGGTAAATTCTCTACCCCTTTCTTGAATTTGATTATAGATAAGTATTTGGGGACGTTTAATTTGAATCTTTGTACTATTTTTTTTGAAATGGGTTCATGAGAAAAAAGAAAAAAAGGTGAAATTTTGATAAAAAAGGAGTTTTTAGAAATTCTTATCAATTGAGTGGACTACCATTATAGCTAGTAAAGCGCTAAGGTATGTAAAGCTAAACCTTCCCTCGCCACTAAGGGACCACCTACGTCATGTGCTCCTTTAATAAACGTTAATATAGTTCTCATAGAATATGAAGGAAGGCGTTTCAATTGTTTTATACATCGTTCCCTCGTCCTACCATCAAGCCGATAAACATCCACTTTTCTCTCTTTATGTCAAATCTTTACAATATTCAATATTATCGTAAGTTCCTTTACTTGAAGTTCTTAGGCGACATGGTATATATATATATATCATATATTACGAATGGAAGTAAATATCCATAGTATAGTTACACTTGTATGTAATAGCTAGATGATCATTATCGTAATTCATATGTCATAGGCCTTTGAGGCATTATTTGATAAACATTGACGACGAGAGGGTACATAGGTTTTACTTGGCATATGCGCTCGACATGATTCTGTGTACAGGATCGAGACTAGACCATTATAGTGAGCCCGAACATTGGGGCGTACCCGTCTTTGTGGCATCATTTGCATTTTGAGTCAGCTGGAACGTCATGCACCATTTCCCCTGACTCGAGCCAACATATGACATATATGGCCTGCGGGCATACCCTCATAGTGAGCCCCTAGAAGGGCGTACCTTGTATCAGACTGCGATTACAGTTATACGTATATATCATAGTCATATGTATTTGGGCGACGTACAGCTTATATGTGATTCAAATCGCCTTCGGTAGGCTATCCTATGATTATTTATACTGCATATAGTTTAAGTACACCACATAGGCAAATTATAGGCTCTATATTATAATAAATGTCCTCCTGGATATTATACGACGAACTAATAAGGTTGGTGCAAAGGTTACAGTTTCATATTATATATGTTGTACTTGTATGCTCATAATTCTTTCACCTTGGTATTTGATTCATATGAGCTTCCTCACTTGTCTAGCTGTTATTTTATCTGCTTTCATACCAGTACATGTTGTATATTTACTGACGTCTCCACATCACCACATACTATTGATGCAGGCTCAAATTCCAGGATAACAAACGTCCACGTTAGGCTCTATTGCCATTTTTCACTGATATTTTTAGTGAGCTTCATCTCTCTCTGGAGCCAGTTTATGTTTAGTATTTTTGGTTATATGTACATGTCTCTAGTTGGGTATGTCGGGCCCTATGCCAACTAATTAGTCGTAGTGTAGTGTGTTAGACTGACTAAAGGCTTCATGGACATCATGCAGTAATGTATCGTACAGTTTTTGTTAATATAACTCTCTCGTGTATAGACACAATTCATATAACTCCCTCGTGTATATACACAACTCATATTAGATATCCTGCTCATTATTATCCCATAATCTCGTATATATCATAGAGTGCTTGTAAAGTAAGTGCATACGGTTCTTGTCCGTCCCTACCAGTTTGGGGTGTGACATTTTTTTTAATCGGATGAACAATCAATTTATTATCATGAGTTCTATCAAGTAATTAATGAACTCCGTTTTTTTTTTCTTTTTGTGTGAGTAATTGTTTTAGTAAGCTAAATTTTTTATTTCCTTACTAGCTTGAGTGTTGGACTACTGTTAGCATAGCAAAATGATACTCTCTCCGTTTTAAAAAGAATGATCTAATTTGACTTGGTACGGAGTTTAAGAAAATAAAGAATATTTTTGAATCTTGTGGTCCTAAATTAAAGTTATGTCAAATGTACTAAAATACCCTTTAATCTTGTGGTCTTAAACATGCCACGCGGAAAGTTTAAATTAAAGTATTGCCAAAAAAGCAAGTGGGTCATTCTTTTTGAAACGGATGGAGTATAATTTCTGCTACTGGCCGGTTACTCTCTCTGTCCTAATTTATGTGGTACTTTTCACTTTTCGAGAGTTGAACATTTTAAGTTTGACCATGAATTTGGGCATGAAATCTTGAAATCTTTGAAATAAAATTTATATATTTAAAAACTAAGTGAAAAATACTATAAGTCACAATAATTGATAATTCAAAATATTTAAAAGATGTGTGAAAAATAATGGTAAAAAGTAGATTGTTTAAATCTCGAAATTCAAAAGGTGCCAGATAAATTAGGAGGGAGGGAGAATTATTAATCTAAAAATATGTCAACGTTCTTTTCTAATAAGAAAACATCTTTTAACTAGTTAAAGTTAATATTGAAATTGTAATTAAGCATCAGATTTGTAATTAGTTAATTTAACATGTACATTAATGTAATAGTCATAGAAAATTTGTGGAAATATTTTGGTATAAATTTAGAGAACCCAAAAGCTTTTATAATAAAAGACTTGAATTTTGCTTTTTGAAAATATTTTTTCTAAACCAAATTTCTGTAAAATACACATTTTTTTTTTTGTCTTGATTGTTAGTGTACACATTTTCCTTACAACAGAAGACAAAAACGAAAACATACTCTCCTAAAGAAATTATAAAAATTTCCTCCTTTTTGGTACTTACTATTAGTGATATGAAATCCTCATTTTTCTCCCGTAAAAGAAACTAAAAATAGATAATAGTCCTAACCTGCCACCTGCCCCATCCCGTTTAAAATTTTAAAAATTATATTTTGCCCCGTCCCACCCCGCCCTACCGCATTAAGCCAATTTCCTACCCTACTCCGCCCCAATTACCATCCCTAGAAGCTTCAACACCTCTCAACAAAAGAGGTGTTGAAAAGAAAAATGTTTTGGTGCGTGAACCATCTCAGATTCATCTTTAGTTTGAAAAGGGTACTATTCTAATAGAGTGTAATATAAAGTCAATTCAAACATAAATATTATCGGTTGATTTCACGATTTAAATTCGTAATCTAATTTATATAATTTATATATCGTACTCTAAGACTTAGCGTCTGTCGAAATAAATCGAGCTTAAACTCTATCAATTGATCTAGTGGAACTATAATAAGGTGACAGTATTTTGAACAATGATTAGGCCAGATTAACATAAGGTAGACTTTTAAAAAAGTGGTGAACCTTGGGGTCCCTCATGTTTGTTTGATTTTCAAATCAGCAATAAGAAAATTGAGCCTTTGCATAATGACAAAAAAGGCATTTGATTAGGGAATTTGATTATTAGGGGATCTTTATTTCTTTATTGATTTGAAACCGAATGGTAATCATCATGCTTCTTAATGCACATGCTTAATTATCTCAATTTTTTTTTCTCCCCTTTACAGCTTTTTCTCTCTGGAATGGAGGAAAATTTCCACATGTTGTTCATATTGAAGGAGAGCGTATAAATGTCTTTTTTAAAAAAAATTGGAAAAAACATAGAAGTAATTTTCACAACAAAAAAAAGAATTTATCAACCTGGTGTTTTTATATGGGGTAAAATCTACTTGAAGACACATGGCACAATTTGGGAAGGCAACTTAGAAATTTGACACGACAACGAGAGCAGAGACTAGGAGAGTCTCTCTTGAGCTAACGGCAGTAGGAATATTTTCTCATAAAGGATAAGGATCTTGCTGCTCACCTCCCTTGATGACATGACACAAGAGACAGATAGGAGACAAGAGTGTAAGACTGCTCAGGAGAGCGAATAAGTTCTCATATAAAGTCGCGCATCAAAAGAATTTTAACTGGTTTCTTAACAGACCGGCACATGGTGCACTCTCATAGGTCATAGCTAGTCCTTTAGGGCACTATTGTCAAATTATGATTGGCCGAAGCTCAAAGTTGTAAACTATATATAGTTATCTTTCTTCACTTGTAAAGTGATCTGCTCACTCACGATCTGTTACTTAATACAACAGTTCTTACTTGGTCTCTAAGCATTTTTCTTGTTCTTGATCATTTGCCCAATTTTTGTTACCCTAGCTTTGTTAATATCTCGTATAGCTCGAATTAGATCTTGATTGCGCTCATATACACTCTGGGCCCGCTCAGATTTGTTTGATTTACTTTACTTGCTTTGTTTATTTCATATTTAGTTGCTTTCCTTTATAAACTAGTGATCAAATCGCTAGTAAATTAAATCTAAAATAAGGTTAAATCGTAACGCGTACTCTTGACTTACATACAAATTTAACTGTACCAAATCCACGGTAAACAGTGTTACCATTTAATGAATAAGTAGTTTTTCCTGTCAATTGAATCCACTGCAGATTGATTTAAGAACTAAGGCCTTAAAAGCTCATTGCAAATATGCTAGAAAAACAGTACTCTTTTCTATAAATGTACTCTAATAAGTTACATAGGGTGTGTGTTGCAAGGAGAAACGCATTTTCCAGAAAAAAAGTAGTATCATTATCCAACAATTACAATTGAATAAAAATATAAACAAATAAAGTTTTTTTTTTTAGAAAAATATTAATTGATATTTCATTTTCTGAAAAATACCTTCCTTTAGTCCTTCCTACCAAACACATTACACACCGTTAATTGGAAAACAAGAAGATTTATTATGGTTGTAGCTGGCAACACTAGTAATAAGTACATTATTTATTCGTCATATATAGATGTAGCTTATTGCCAGTATCTAGTTTCTTTTTTGTTTTACATGTCGATGGTACTTTAGCATGATCTTTCCATTTAAAATGAAAAGGAAACAATTAAAAAGAAATAGAGAGAGTAATTATTTTAATATGTTGAACAAGTAAAGATTACGAAGTAATTAAGCAGATATACCGTAAATAAGTGAAAAAATGACCCACCCCCATCCCCCGACAGTCCACATTCTCTTTCACAGTGAAATCTTTTTTTCCCATTTCAGAAATTCATTCTATGAGCTGTAAACCCTCTAACTAATCTTTCCAAATTTTGAACATCCACATCATAACACTTTTTTTTCAACATCCCTCTTTTAACATCTTCCCATCTCTTTACATCATTTCCCTCTTAACCTTCTTTCTAATAATTTGTCTCTTTCCTTCACTAATTTGTCCTCTTAACTCTACTCTCTCTCTGAAGCACATATACACGCAAACCAAGAAAAACAAGAAGAAGAAAATTCTATTCTGAAATCCTAAGTATCAATGTGATCATCTTATCAAGCTTTTGCACTCTATTATACGTAAGCATTTCACCCTTTTCTTCTCTCTTCCTCATCATCCTCTTATCTTAAATTGATGTTTTTTTCTTCTTCGGAAAATTACGCTCTATGCCTATTTATGAAAATGTTGACGCCACGTAGCTCATATTTTATGTATAAACACATGATTTTGACGTATAAATGTCTTTTATATACTACTATACACTTTATATAAGATTGATACATTATGTATAATATTTTTCCCAGTACAATATTATAGATTGAGCTAGCTGACGTAAATATTTTCAAAGCTGTAGATTTTTGAAAATTTCCCTTTTCTTGAGCTTTGATTTTATTGACAATCAGAGGAAAAAACGCTTTTCAAGGAGTAAGGAGAATGGACGGTGAAGATAGGCCGAGGACGATGTGGAGAAGCTTGAAGCAACGGCTAGGATTCACCGGACTAGCCTGCTGTGGGTCCACTTGGAATCTAAGGGTATCAGACGTGTCGACGAGAGAAGAAGAAGAAGAGGCCCAACAAATACAGGCCCAGGCCCAATTAGAGGCCCAAGAAGAAGAGCCCATGATTATGGCCCCTCATCAAGGGGACGTGAACCTCGCTACAGCGTTGGCGGCGGAGCGTCGATTTCAGAGCGTGGATGCCACGGTGCAACTGAAGACGTTGATGAGATTGTTTGAAGAAACAGACGGTAGAGATGAGAAGAAGAGTCTGAAATGGTACATTAGAGAAGAATCAAGAGGTGGAATTGATGAAATGTGTTGCGTGTGCATGGAAAGGAATAAAGGCGCGGCGTTTATCCCCTGTGGACATACATATTGTAGAGTTTGTTCCACAGAGCTGTTGTTGAATAGAGGATTGTGCCCTCTTTGTAATCAGTCCATTAGTGAAATTCTCAATATTTTCTAAAAAAAAAAAAGAAAAAAAATTTAGGAATCACTATTGATATTGTGATCTTGATTTCTTCTTGGTTCACCAGAAAAAGGAGTTATATCTACACTTTTTTTTGGATATTTTATTAATATTTTTTGTAGTGTAAATTCATATTGGAAAAGAAGCGAAAAAGGAGTAATGGAAGGAATTTAAAAAAGGAAGTAGAATAAAGTGCTTCTTCTTCTAATTGATTTGGCTTGCAATCATTGTCATATTTTATTTACCCGGAAATCTGGCAAGAGAGTCCAGTTTATTCCATTTTTCAGTCAAGTACTGCTCAAGACTTCATCGAGCCGAGGGTCTATGAAAAACTGTATCTTTACCTTCCAGGTAGGAGTAAGATTTGCGTATACCTACCCTCTCGACGCCACTTTGTCACATTGGGCAGGCATGTTATTCTTGCTGCTTAAGACTTGGATCTCGTGCCATATTCTGCTTATGAGTATGGCAAAAAGGGATAAGAAATGAATTTCATGTCTCATATTAATTATCCAGCTGAAAGAAAACAGCAATTTACCAAAGAAGGTATTTCTAAGAATAGCATCCAGTTGAAGAAAGCTTAGACGGTAATTGATGTTTGGACTGCCAAAAATCACAAATTTAAGTAACAAAGTATTTCTGTTCGTACTTTATTAGCCATGTGTCCACCTAAACAAGAGAGAGATTCTGTAAAACTTTTGTAACGCAGAAATTCTATCGTGTCAAAACTCTCACCCACCCTGGGGCGGAGCCAAGTGGAACAAGTTCTATGGTTTAAATTGTTTTTTTTTACGTATATATAGTACATGTTGAATCATTTTAGCTTCTTTATGTATTTACGCCTTCACATTTTGAATCTCATGGTTAATAATTGCATACATTTCACTGTGGAGCCATTCGCATAATAAACAGAACATAATTCTTAGAAGCTTGTATAGATTAGGGCAAGAGTCACTTGATTTTTCCAGAATAATCAACGGTTTGAACGCACCATACCATACTGACAAAACAAGCTGAGTATAATATTAAAGCATCCCCTCCCACTTTACATCCAAACTTGTGAAGAACTTGGTCAAGTGACTCATGTAACTTTCTAAAACGATCAATCAAGTCGAGGATTCCACAAAGGCAAAAAGGCAAATAGTATTACTAACCATCCATAGCAATGTCACTATTATTTGGATTTTGGTTTGAAATCAAAAGGCTCTCTGAGGCATTCGGCTGATTATGAGCGGCTCCAAAGGTGAATCCCTGTGGAGGAACGCCAAAAACAGGACGAGTGAAAATTGATGTAGCACCAGAATTGTTGAAGGCTGGAATTTGAACTGAATCACTAGGCTTTGGGTAGTTGAAGCTGAAGGATGGCACAGGAGAAGGGAAGACTGGCATAACAGACGCAGGCTGGTTCTCTAGTGACCCAAAGATCTTCTGCTCATACTCCTGTAGTTGTTGGTACACCCCTGCATTACGAAAAAAAAAAAAAACGAAAAAAGGTGTGATTGACGTATAGGGCTCTAACTAAAAACATAACAGAGATTTGAATGACAAGAAAAAGATAAGGAAGAAAACTTTTCCGTGATTTTAAAAAGAGAAACACCATTTTTACGAAGGAAAAAAAAGAGGAACTGTTACAAAAGTGAGGAACACACGGAGCTTGCAGCCGATGCAGAACACAGTGTATGTGTTATAAGCTTCTTACTGCAAAAGCATTCGACTTGCACTTAGAAAAAACAAGCTCCATTCAGTCATAGTGAAACATTACACTGACAATATTTTCAAGGGGCAGAATGCTTTCCAGTTCTATTTTTATATGATAATTCAACTGGCATTCTCTCACCCACCCCTAAAGGAAAAAAGATATAGTGTCATACACAGAAATCTAGACACACGAGCATATCCAAGTAGAGTAACTAGATAGGTATCATAGCTCTTCGGATTAATAAAAGGTAAAATGAAGAACTGCTTTTAAGGTTATATCTAAACCTTGATTAAGGTCGACAGAATGCCTCCGATCTTTCACCCACTGATAGCTTTGTGCAAGTTTCCAGCCTTTACTTTTCATCAGGTAAGCAATTACAATGGCGGGTGACCTGTCAAAAATGCACAATTAAGTTCTAGTAATAGTTACTTCTGCAAACCAAAATGGCGGTCTTCACAAGCACAATTCAATTGAAAGCAATTCAATGGAATAGTTTACTGCATTTCTCATTCTCAATCAACAAATCCAGGTGTCAGATCAAAATAATAAGACTACTCAGTAGAACCAGAAAACAATAACACACTTTGACCTGTACAACAGTATTTCAGGGAAACCGGGGAGAAGAACAAAGAACGGAGGAAATGATGCAGCACAACACCAAAAGAAAAAACAGAAAATCAAGAAAGCTTATGCACGTAAAATTCACAAATCAAACTCCTAACCTGCTCTTCCCTGACATACAATGTACAAGAACACGAGCTCTATCCTTTTCACATTGTTCTGCATAAGAAAAATACCATTAGCATCAGTTTATCCAGCAGAACATCTCCGACAAAGCATACAAAGATTGCTCTAAAATAAAGTTGAAGTCGTAAACATGATAGTTTCAACTAGAGCAGTCCAATTGCATGATATCTTATTTTAGTAGTAATACTTTCCTAACCAACAGTTGTAGAATGTAGAGAAAGTTCAAGTTAAATCTTCAAGTGCTGTCAAGTTCAAATACATATCCAACACACAACCACCAAAGCATTTGGAAAAGGAAAAAACATACTTTACCCCGAAAATTAGAAACAAGAACCTTTTGGAGACAAATCTATTATCTATACACAAGAAGCCAGTAGAAAACTCAACATTTAACTGGGAAAAGCTAAAATTGAAGATCTGTGAAAGAATGAAGTATTGGATTCTGTGAAAAGCTCGTAGTTGAAGTCCGGGTAGTTAAATTCATAGAGAAGCTCAACACACTAACGTTGTCCTTCACAGACAGGGATCAGCGAGAAACAGCAAGAGGGCAGAAGTAAAACACATACAATAAAACTCTCTATACAAGCATGTCAACTTGGAGGAAGGATGCCTAGTCTCATTGAAAGTACAAGGCTAAAGCTTCAAAGTTTGGAACTAGGTGATTATTAGGAAAAGGAATAAGTATGGGACATAATCAAGCTGATAACATTTACAGTTGAAGAATCCTTATGTGATCAAGTGATCCTATGATCAACAAATTCTTTTTTAAATGACGGAACAGTTTATTGGTCTAATTGAAACAATCCCCCATACAAGTTGTGTACAAGAAGTGGAGAATCTTACATAAAAATTATTATTGTGTAAATATCAATTACAACAACAAACCCAGTGTAATCCCACCAAGTGGGGTCTGGGGAGGGTAAGATGTACGCAATCCATACCACTACCTCGAACGAAGTAGAGAGGCTGTTTCCTAAAAGACAGATCTTTTCTGTTTTGAATCAAACTGAAACTAAACCATGCTTACTTTCATGATGGCCACATGCTTCCAACTATTATCCCTTTGACCCTCATTTTTAATTAAGTTATATCTTCCTTTTATATTTTCACCCATCTTTCCTAATCTCTGTAATTATATCCAAAAATTTCTTCATAATTTGTTTCATCTCATGCTTTCAAATTAGTCTTTTAACTTTTGTATTTATTTTTCATGAGTATTATTTGTCTTTTTATGTAACTATTAAAATAATGCATGTTCTTTTGAGAATACAGCTAAGATGTTTACACAATGTGAATGGAATTAATAATGCAGAGGTTTGACTGATAGGTGTGCGAAATAATGGGTTTCTAATTATGTTTTCGAGTTTTGAAGAGGTTTTCGACAAAGTTCTTTTGATAAGTAACATTTGTATTCTTAATGAAAATACCCCAGAAATAACTGTGGCATGTGCTACGCAAAAACTTTCCTTCAGAGAGAAGTCATTCAATCACAAGTTATTTGTTAGGAAACTTAAAAAGAGTAATTCAAAAGATATTGCTAAGAACTTCTTTAAAATGATGCTCAAACCCTATTTTATTTGGTGGTTGTAACTTTACATGTTTCAAATCCTATTGTTCCTTGATATCCAACAAAGAGAAGAATCTAAAAAAGAAATTCTCTGAAATCCTATGTCAGACTAAAAAAACTCTTAAAACCTGAAAGGTCAAAAATTGTCAAAAGTAAGCTTAGACATACATACTCAGTCCACAAGTAATGACACTCACCTAAGAATTGGATAGCATCGTCAAAGCGCAAATTTTGGTCATCTTGAAGACAGTGATAAGTAAAGGAATTTTTATATAGATTTTGACAAGCAGGTACAGTCTGCACAGAGAAAAAGTAAATGTGGATGAGAACTTCTTTCCATAATATTGAGAGCAATAGAGGATCTATAGAGCATGCAAAGTTGTCTCATGCATAACTTCTGTAGCACTAAAAAGGAAATTGAAATGGTGTAGCAAGAGAAACATCAGCATGTTTTAGCAAACTGTATGAGTGCCAGAAATAGTTCAGTTCGCTTCAGATGACAAAATATTCTCAAGATTAAATTGCATCAATTAAAACATTGCAGAGAAACAGCCCCGTGTACTTGAAAAGAGCAGGAAATGAATGAGCTATGTAGAATAGCTTGCCACTCTCTTACCCTCTAAATCGAGTTATTCACCGGTAAAAGTTAAAAGACCCAAAGTCCAGCTGATTGTAAAGGTGACAAACAAACCTCACCAGTTTCTTTCTATTATTGAGCATAATTATTCCACAGCTCATATTTAAAGGATTAAAAGAATGTTCCTTTAAAGAACTAGCGCGACCTATCCTGATCAATAATGAAGGGCATAAATAAAGCCAAAACAGACAACAACCGGCGAGCACTCAAGCTAAAAATAAACAAGGTTCGCTTCTTTTGTCTTCCTTTTCTTCGTAACTAACATCTTATTCAAGATCTCCTGCGATCTGCATAAACTAATGGCAGATATACAACGGAAAAAGGAAAACTAACATTTCCCTTCCTCTGGGCAGGAGACTAATTTATTAGACAATGAGAAAGCATCCAAGAGAGGAATTAACCCGTATAAATCAAGTAGAGTTGGGGATAATTATGCCCACAAAACTCCGAAAAGGACCCCCAACCAGATTAACATTCAGCCGATTCAGACTCACCGCCACGATGTGTATTACACTTGCTGCAATTCCATCCCTGTAACTACCATAATTGATATTAGTTCCATTCTATTTAGCTCTCTTGTCAGTTCCGTTTCTTTTTCTTCATTGGCAGGAACTTCCTGCTCCACTGAAAAATTCCCCAAGGCTTCAAATTGTGTACGTAACTCCTACTGTATTAGGCAATATTGTAATCCAATGAGCTATAATCTTTTTCCTTGCTACAAACAATACATCACGCAATGATACCACTCATACCAGCACAACATGCTTTTCCACCAGTACAATACACATCACAGTTAAAGTTTTGCACATGCATCATCATACATGAACTAGACAATATCATATCCAAACGCAATATCATATCTAATATGGACTACTCCCACTAAAGTTGGCTTAGCACTTAAAACTGTGGATTGGGAAAGATAGTAACTACAAGAGTATGTACTACAAAACTTCACCAGAAAAAGAAAATGTAATACAGATTGCTATTGACCAAAATGGCAAGTACAATAGCCCAAAAAGAAACCCAAGGAGTTCAAAATTGAAAACAACAAACCCTCAACCAGGCTTACTAAATAAAATGAGATAATGTCCATGCTGGTTCCTATCTGAAAGGGGAAAGTTTAATTCCAAACACCAACCAGTCCTCACAGGTCCAACCATATGATTTGACGTATCATAAGCTGTTTGTGCGTCATAGTTGACATACATACAAGATTTGACATAAGCTGTTTGGGCTTATGGTTTGACGTATCATAAGCATAAGTTGAAATAAATCCGTCATCCATTTCCAAGAACGATTTTTTTGAATCAGTTTTTTTTTTTTTTTTTTTGAATCAGACCATTTCCAAGAACGATATCATCCATCATCAAAATAATGGCCTGACCCTAGATCTACCGTCTAGGTAGACAAGGAAAATTCAAAACCGACACGGACATTCACATTATAATTGTAGGATGCAGTTGAAGTTGCACAGTAAACATACAAGGCATAGGGTAAGTATCTTTGAAGATCTGTGTAGGACCATAAAGTTAGGCATCAATGTGTTATAAGATACTTTTCTTTCTTTCTAACGACGGAAATGTCCAAGCCAGTTCACGCGCACATCGACATGGGTACCTATTATCTCTCACCAAAACAAGTGCCAGATAACTCTATCCATCAAGACTTTATTGATGGGAAGAAAAGTTTTTTTTGTTGTCTTCTGGAATTTGAACCTTGAGAATATTAAGATACTACTCCCCCATCCTAATTTATGTGGTAGTTTGACTGGACATGAAGTTTAAGAAATATGGAAAGACTTTGCAATGTTCCAAAACTATCCTTAAAACAAAATGAATTTTCAATAGGAGACTGGAAAGTATACCTTTATGAACTTTTTCGTCAAATAAGTGGGAGCCAACATGGGTAAAAAATTGATAGTGTAATTAAATATTTGCCAAATAAGAAAATGTGTCATTCTTTTTGCGAGTGACTAAAAAAGAAAGTGTATCATATAAATTGGAATAGAGGGAGTAACAAATATGACACCAACTCATTTATAAGAAGAGGGTTGAGCTGATTTCTTTCACACAAATGTGAGAAGGAAAAGAATCTAATACTTTTGCGAAAGAAGATTCTTCTTCATTGCTTGCCACAGAAGTCCTCTTATCTCATGAACTATTCAAAGCAAGAAAATCATTTTTAGCCCCAACTTAAAGCAGAGATTTCCGTACAACTCCCAAGAACACAAAAGACAAAAGTGCAATGCTGCTGTGCAAACTTGCAATTGATTGCGTGGATTGAAGTGTGGGTGTATTACAGACATTAAGTTTGGATGGTTTCTTGATTCACGTACTAGCTTCAGATTGAGATGTTGTTGCTGTTGTTGTATGGCAAATTTAGTGATTTATATTTACTGGCGCACCATGATTGGAAACTCAGGCCACTTTTTGCAGATTGTTACTATTATCCTACAATAATGAGAATCTCCCACATGCATCAAACAAAGGAAGTGAGAGGTATTCACAACAAAATTGATACGGGAAATTGCCTAGTCTTTTTACCCACAATGCACCACCAGACTCCAGGTGATTGACTTTGGCTAAATATATATATTGCTGAAGTTATCTCAAGAAGAGTATCTCCGAGAAATTTGGATACAAAACCCCACCGTGGTATGCACCAATAAGACCACCAAAGGCCTTTGTAGCACTAGTAAGCCACGGAAGTCATGGTGATCATTGGTCCGATGCTTTGGGCAAAACTAATTCCCAGGGTGTGTGTACTCTACCCTTCTGTTAACATGAACATGAATTCGATTCTATTCGAATTCCTTATTCTTAAGAGAATCCCCCACCCTAACCATTCTTAAGACCAAAGCTCTCTCAAATGAATAGGGCAACGCCCATGAAGCTCCAGTGGAAAGGGAAAGCCTGCCAGGCCCGTATGCCCGTGGGTGCAAGATTCTTCTTAGGTTGTAACTTGATCATGAGCGAATTTGTTGATGGTGCACCCATGAAGTATGCAGTCATCAAGTTTCAACGGTTTTAGTTCTTCAAAAAGAAGATGCAAGAGATAATGAGCATATCTCCAAATCCCTCAAACACGAGAACAGAACAAGGTCAACTGATTATGATTTCTACCAATAAAAAAAAGTCATATTTTACAACTTTCACTTCCAAGATTGAACTTCTCAACTCTACTTAACAATTCAATCAAAGCCAACAAAGAAAGAAAGGACTAGTAAAAAGGACTCACATTGAGGAGGCGAAAAATCCCTCGAGTCTTAGAAGGAAAGGCAATGACTTGGATTGAAGAACCCTTATCAGATACAACAACCATTCGAATACCACACACCCTACAAACCTCGCCTCTTCATACTTGTGATAATGCCACAAATACCACATGGATTCCCTCTCTGTTTTCTTCATGATGATTGTTACTTGTGATAATGCCACAAATACCACATGGATTCCCTCTCTGTTTTCTTCATGATGATTGTGATTGTGAACTAACACTATGAGAAACTATGTCCGCCTCAAAATATTCAATAGAGAAAACAGGAACGACCCTGAAGAGGAAAAAGGAGAAACTTTCCCTAGGTTTGATCCAATTTGCAGTGACTCTTCAAGGGAAAGAAGAGCAAAGATGATCTCCAAGTCCAAGTGATACAAGGAGAGTGTCAAAAGGGAATTTAGGCTAAATTTGGTGATTTTATAGCTACTGATTGCTAATAATTTTGGTTATGACCAGGGATTCTTGAGAGTTTGATGGAGTACAAGGTTGCATAACAGTTAGCCAATAACACATTAAATTTTGGAACTGTAGTCAATTTAAGTTTTTCCCTTTTCCTGTATCTTTCATTAATTTATAAAAATTTATTAAGATGCTGACAAAAAATTAGTACTACTAATGTTAGGCTTATTATGGAACATAAACGGCATGCTTCTGAGTAAGCAGTCATTACTTATAGTTATGTCACTCAAAATATGCAAGAAATCCTATATCAATAAGATATTCGATTATGTAAATAAAATTAAACTACAATAGTACAACACAATAATAGCATCAAGAATAACATAAGATAAAACTTAAAATCCTTCAAAATAAATCCATCACCAAGATAAATATCACCATCATCAAAATAATGTCCTGACCTAGATATGAGCAGACCAAATTGTAGGATGCGGATGAAGGCGTGCACTAAATAGACAAGATCATAAAATAAATATCTTTGAGATTTGGATAGGAACATAAAGACATGCATCATGTGTTATAAGCTACTTCTTTTTTCTTACTAAATAAGAGTGATGTACGGGCCAGTTCATGCTCACCACGATTAATTCACAGGTAAATGTTAATTCTCACCAACACAAGTACGAGGTAACTGTGTACACCATGACATTACATATGGAAAGACATCACCTAATGATTCTTTTTCTCTACTGGAATTTGAACCTCGTGTATTATGAGATACTAACAACAATGACACCAGCTCATTCATAAGAAGAGGGTTGAACTGAAAATTTTCACAAAAGTGAGAAGAAAAAGAACTAGATACTGTTGTGAAAGAAGATTCTTCTTCATTGTTTGCCGCAATAGTCCTCTTTCTCCCTCCCTCGCGAACTATTCCATAAGCAAGAATATCAATTTTTTAGAACCAACTTAAAGCAAAGATTTCCATATAGTTCCCCAGAACTCAAAGGACCTAGAGCAAAGCTGTTTTGCAGGCTTGCCATTGATTGCACAGACGAAGGGCGTGGGTGTATTACAAACATTAAATTTGGATGGGTTCTTGATATATGAACTAGCTTGGGATTGAGACGTTGTTGTTGTTGTTACTGTCGCTGTATGGTCAATTTAGTGACTTATATTCATTGGAAGACCTTAAGGATTGGAAACTCAGGCCAGTTATTGCAGATTGTTACTATTACCACAGATGAATGAGAATTTTTGACAGAACGACAAAATTGAAAAAGGTAAATTGCCTAGTCTTTATCCCCACAACGCATCACCGGACTCCAAGTGACTGACCTTGACTATCTAACTATTGATGAAGTTATTTCCAGAAAAGTTCCTCCATGAAATTTGGGTACAATGTCATCTTGCACTCCTTCCACACAAAGTAGGCAGGGGTCGTTTGGTAGGGTGTATTAGAGAATCTAATACATGTATTAGTCATGATATTGTTTAATTCTTTGTTCGGTAGGACTTTTAGCCTATGTATAACTAATACACCCTATTCAGTATTATAGGGTGTATAACTAATGCATATCAAACCTTGGTATTATCAATACATGGACTATTAATACATGGATAAGCATGGGTACAGATAAAACTGCCCTTAATACACCAAACCAAACAGTGGATAGGAAATAGTCCCAGCATACCTAATCCCACCATAATTAATCCCAACATTACTAAACAAGAAGTCATATCTCCAATCCCTCAAACACGAAAACAAAACAATGTCAACTAGTCATGATTTCTACCAACAACAACCAAAAAAAATATCATATTTTGCAACTTTTGCCTCAAAGATTGCAACTTTTTAACTCTACTAAACAATTAAATTGACTCCAAGAAAGAAAAGCAATACACCAAACCAAACAGTGCATAGGAAATAGTCCCACCATAGCTAATTCCATCGTTACTAATACACTCTATTCAGTATTATTCTTATACACTCTACCAAACGACCCCTTAGTTCTTCAAAAAGACAATGCAAGAGATAAAGAGCATATCTCCAAATCCCTCAAACACAAGAACAAAACAATGTCAACTAGTCATGATTTCTACCAACAACAACAAAAAATAAATCATCTTTTGTAACTTTTGCCTCAAAGATTGCAACTTCATAACTCTACTTAACAATTAGGTCAACTAGGTGATTCTTCCCATCTTTCCTAGCCTTGGTGGACAAAGTTAAAAAAAAAAAAAAAAAAGGATTGCAATTTCATAACTCTACATAACAATTCAATTAACTCCAAGAAAGAAAAGCAAGATTAACTCACATTAAGAACACGAGAAATCCCTTGAGTCTTAAGAAGCTCAGCTCTGGAAGCATTATCATAACTCCCCAAGAAAAGAAACTCCGGCAAGATCTCAGAAGCAAAAGCACTAACTTGAATTGAACTACTCTTATCAGAAACATCAGCCATTCGATGACCACAAACCCCACAAGGTTCACCTTCTTCATACTTATGGTAATGACCACAAATACCACATGGGTTTTCCCTTTCTCTCTTCCTCATCATGAATTAACTAAAACTACAGAGAAAAACAACAACGACCCACAAGAGGAAAAAGGAGAAACTTTGCCTAGATTTAATTGACGATTTAATCTAGGTGCGCGAAAGCTAGCACAGACAGAATTTGGGGATATATTTGGTGATTTTATAGCTACCGGGTTTTGGCCGGGGGATTGTTGAGAGTTTGATGGAGTACAAAGTTTGTATAATAGTTAGCCAATAGCAATAGGGATAAATTAGTCATATACATTAATTTTGCTACTGTAGTTTAATTTTTTTAATTTAGTTTCCCCTTTTCCTGTATCCTTGGTTTATTTATGGAAATTTGTTACGAAACTGACCAAAATAATTAGTACTGCTAATATTATAAATTATTTATAATATTTTTATATTACTTGTAGCTAATCATAAAATAAACTGACTCGAATATGGAGTACCTCGTTTTAATCAAACTCTCAATCCTGTGAGAGGTCATCATACATGCATATTAATTTTCATTGTGTTTTTGTTGTGTAGGACTATTCAGTATTTTTGGGTTTGTTTGGATTGGTTGTTGATTAAAATCAAATCAATTTAATTAACTTTTAAATTATTAAAACTAAATCAAATTAAATATAATAAGTTTGACCATTTTAAACTTATTTATTTATTCCAACATTACAGCTTATTTTATATTTCACGTTTATATTCAATTAATATATATTTAATTTTAATATAACAAATTATATCAAATGCAAAATTTCAATTATTTATATAGTTGAGCTACTAGAACAGTCATTTATAATCCACCATACATGTGATTGAAATCCAATAAAGTAGGCAAAAGGTGACCAAAAACATTGGTTGCTTTAGACCAAGTTGTCGCATCCCTTCTTTTTTAAAATTAATTAAAATGTTACGAAAAAGATTTAAATAAGATATCAAAAGGTTTTTCAGAATTTTGTTTTTCTCACTGAAGTAGTTTTCACATATATTATTTTAATTTTTTATCTATTTATCTCATTAAATTTTAAATAATATGAATTATCTTTGAAATGTTTTTTGAATCCAAAATTAAAAAACGTAGGCTCTAATGTATTGTGAGATAACATATGTGAAAACTCTAATTAAATAAGTGGCACTGAGTTATTAATCCACGTGAATATTAGAGTCAACTAATAAATAATCTGACCCACCCAAACTTATTTGTTTGGAATTATTGTGGCGAGAATTGTAAGAATTTACTATTGTTAAAAGATGAAACGATTGAGTTGTACCTATTTATGAAATCGATTGGAACTTGCTTGCACCAGTTTTGAACTAGAAATCAAAGCTTTAAACGAAGAAAACATTGTTATCTTTTGAGTCCATTTAGTCGCAAAATGTTAAGCATCAAAAGATCAAACTAGGTATGAATAAATAATTTTTAGTTATTTTGGGTTAATCCAGATGAATAAGATTATTCATGGTTGGAACCATGTGGATCAATAATAGTCTCACCTATTTTATGAATAAATTATTTAATACCATAATTTAACTTATCTTAATTACTTAAAATTTCAGCTCTTTTTTAAATAATTACTTAAATTTCTTATTTATTTTCTCTCTCTTAAAATATCGGATATACATCACAAAAGGGGAAAGGCACTGCCAACTACTCCTCCTTTCTCGGCTGAATATCCGTCTACTGCTCCTCCTTCCCCCATCTCTCTCTCTCTCTACTTTCTCTTTCTAGATTTTCATGAAATTCAAGCTCGAATCTCCGACGAACGGCGGCAACATTCCCACCAGTGACAATCTCTTTTCTGATCTCCGGCATAAACACACAAAAAAATATATATCAAAATCTCATTATCTTCAATTTCTCCATTAAAGGAGAAATTGTGTTTTTCCATTAAAGGCATCACCTACTGCTCCCTTATTTACTGCTCCACCTTTCATATTCAATTTCTCCATTAAAGGAAAAATCAATGGAGGTGAAGAAGAGTAGTGTGTCGTGGGTTTCATGAGATATCCACCATTGGATGGTGTTGTTGTAGAAGAAAGATTGGGTCTTATCAGGGTTTTTTTTTACTCTACAAGGTACAAAAGTTATGTATCTGAGTGATATTTAAGTTACTGATACATAGATATTCTAATGGAAGTGAAGAAGGTAAAATTATGTATCAAAATAATTTTTATATTACTGATATATAACACTTATGTATCTGTCCGAAAATTTGACAAAGGTTATGTATCAAAATGATTTCTATGTTACAGATAAATAAGACTTATGTATTTGACCAAAAAGTTGACACAAATTATGTATCGAAATGATTTCTGTGTTACTTATACACACACAAATCATGTTGATACATCATAATTTTCATGTTGATGATACATAAACTAATGTATATGACTAAGGAGTGGAGGAAGAAAGGTTTGTGGACACCAACACCGGCAGTGGCATAAAGAAAACTGAAAATTTAGTAATTTGAGGTGGATTGGAACAATGACTTTGTGGTAATTTGAGCTACTGCTGAACTATTTGGAGTTCTCATCATTGTTGAATGCGTCATAAGTAGCTTGACAAAAGTCACCGCAATGGAGAATTCGGAATTGAAAATCAAAGAAGAAGGGAATCAACGAGTTTTTGCTTCAATTATCGTGATTGAAATTTGAATTTTGAATTTACACATTTACTGGGATACTCCAAAAGCCTTAAAATCATTTGACGCGTGATTTACTCCCAAGTTAAAAGGAATTTTCGTGATTTTCCATTTTTAAATCTGCTTAATTAGTTAGTAATGCATCGAAAGTGATGTATCTGATAAGTTGGGATGTATCCAGATCTACTAAATCAGGGATTTTTAGTAATAGTGAAAATAGTTGGAATAAGAAGTAATTAGCTCTAAAACGATTGAGATTTATGTAAGTTATACTTCAATTAAATCCTTCATGTGTAGTTTCATAATATCGCTAAAAGGGGGCATTTCTAAACCGATCAGAAATTAACGTTTAAGGAATTGGAGTTCAATAAGTGGAAGAAAGTACATTTTTAATCCAAAAATTAACGTTAAAGACAATTAAGTTTAATAGGTGAAAGATGAGCAAACTTAAACCACATTCAATATATTAGGGACCTTTTTTTAAAAAAAAAAAAACTTTTTGATATATATTACGTGTATAATATTTTCCCCCTTTTCCTACGATCATATAATCATCACACGTTGCATTAAGCACGGAATTATGTCAAAAACATCACATAGCACTTGTCCCACTCATCTATAAATCATACCTCCCAAGACATATTTATTTAACTTTTATTTAATTTAACTATATAATAAGCTTGATGAACCTTAAGAATGACAAGGGAATTTCCTAAAATTTTATATTAATACTCCATATGTCATTCCATAGATCTTTCTCTTGTGGTTTACAAAATTATCTTTATATCCTTGTTTTGAAGCAATTATATTAAGCTCGTAAAATTTGTGGTTGTAATTAAATTCTTCGATGTTCTAAGAACAAATCTTTTGCTAAAAAAGTGTTAAACAATGTTGGATGGCTTTTATGTGAAAAAAAGAATTAAAAAAACAACTTTAATATGATGTATATACTTTAAAGTTAAATTGACTCTTGTGTGATAAAATATAGAAAAGTAATTTTAGGTGATACTTTGAAGTTGGAAGATTTTTATGTAACAAAAAATAGAAAAATATTTTTTTGTGTAATTACTAAAATATCCTTATTATTAACTTTAATATCTTAAAAGTAGAAAGCCCTTACGAAGCCCTTAAGACAAAAGTTAAATTACTAAAATACCCTTATTATTAACTTTAATACCTATTTAATGTAAAAGAAAAACCTATTAGTTGAACAGAAGCCAACGCTTCCTGTTAAAAAAAAACAAACTTTAACTTACGGATAGCGGCAATTGCAACCCTTCTTCACACTCAAATTTGCGCAACCGAAAAGTTGGGTGATTTTGAACCTTCTCCATTCTCTTCCTTATCAATCTATGGCGCTTACTTACTAGGATGCTTGGTTGACGCAATAAATCGAAAAAACAAATTTTTATAACTTATCAAGTACGTGTTCACCAAAATATGCTCCCTTTACCTCTTTGTTATTTTATAACTTATCTAATATCATATTTTTTTCAACAACTTTATCTTGCCATAAATATTATACGTGTTTTTTCTTT
This sequence comes from Capsicum rhomboideum, assembly GCA_031232105.1. Lineage (NCBI taxonomy): Eukaryota > Viridiplantae > Streptophyta > Magnoliopsida > Solanales > Solanaceae > Capsicum > Capsicum rhomboideum. The sequence continues at coordinate 127,650,436 of CP124712.1, forward strand.
TTATGTACTTTGTATGAGAAATTTACCCATGACATTGTAAACATATGAATTCATTTATTATGCGTAGCTTCATTATTTTGAATCTACATGTCAGAAGAATTCTACAATTTTGATCAAGGTAAAAGAGAGAAAAAGGAACCTGAGATGGATCGGTGGGGCCTGGGGGTTAAAATCCTACTATTAGGAAAACGAAACTTTGGTGCAAGTTATTTCATATGTAGTTTTTTTTTTTTTTTTTTTTTTTTTATAATCATGGTGTCCCGGCCTGGACCAGCTTTCGCGCACCTCGACTAAATTCATGAAATACCTACAACCTCCCACCAACAACAGATACCAGTTAACTAAACTTGAGACCTCTGATTCCCAACCACTTCATTGACTATTAGACCACACCCTGGAATGCTCTTTCATATGTAAGTCTATTTATTCTATCCAAGGGTAAAAGTTAAAGATCAAAATAATTTATATTAGACTTTTCCTCTTAGTTGGTAAAGTTGTCATTTCACTTGGTGTATGTACCTTAACCTTATAAGACAAAACAAGAAAAAATATCACATATAATTAATAACTTTGTATATTAATTCAGATGATAGCCAATCATTTTGGCCTCGATAAAGAAGTCACTCATAAAAGGATTTACATTGATATTATATAAAATAATATATTATTTGACATGATATACACGTGCAATGCACATACAGAGAAACTATTAATAATATAAATCGACATAATTTTTCCATAGGGTTTTATTTATGTTTAATGAAATCTTCTTTTCTTTTTTCTTGTGGATTTTTAAGCTAAAACCATAGGTATTAGTAATTGGACGAGAAGTACACTACTAATAGTAGTAGAATTCCTAATGTAAACCGATAATATACAGTATTTGATTTTAAGCTTTTAATCCTTGTTTCTTCCTAAAATAAATAAAAAAGAAATTAATTCCTACACCTATAATGGAATCCTATATTTTTTTCCCTTCAAGTAAATGTAGTAGTTTTGGTTGGCCTTTAAACCTAATTGAAATAGGATTATATACAGTATTTGCCTTTGAGTTTTTAATCCTTGTTTGTTCCCAAAATAAATAAAAAAGAAATTAATTCCTAGACCTATATGGATTCGTTTACCTTTTTTTCTTCAAGTAAAAGTAGTATTTTTGGTTGTCCTTTAAACCTAATTGAAATAGGATTGGACTAGCATAAAACTATACTCTATAAATAGCCCATGAAGCTTATGAATTCCATATAATATATTTCCCTGCCCTAAAAAGTTCAGACGGCAAGAGTTTCTGCATATTTCTTAAGATAGAAAAAAGAAGATGTCTTCCATTGGTGAACTTGCTTGCACCTATGCTTGTTTAATACTCCATGATGATGGAATTCCCATTAATGTAATGTATTTTCTCCTTAAATTCTCTCATGACACTTTTTCATTATGTTATTGTTATTCCAATCTTAAATCGAAACCCTATGGGGTGGTTTGGTACGTAGACTAAATTATCCCATGGACTATTTTATACCATGTGGGAGGTGTTATAAAATAGTCCCATGGCTTATGGGTTATACCAAGACTAACTTTGGTATTAGTTTTATACCATGTTTGGTTGATGGTGTAAATTAGCCCCGGGATAAATTTATACCATCAACCAAACATGGTATAAATTTTATCCATGAGATAACTTAAACTTCTCCATGGGATATTCCAGCCTATACCTCCTACCAAACGACCCCTATATGTTTTGTATTTTATTAATATACTTGTTTTTTCTTTAGCCTCGATTATTGTACTATGTTATGTTTCTCCTTGTTGCTATTAGGACAAGATTTGCGTACACTTTACTCTCTCTAGATCCCACTTGTCGAATTTCCCTGAATTTATTTGTTGTTATATTGTTCAAGAAGATCTCGCTTTTACTCTTTAATTTTTTAAATTTTGTTTTCTCTAGAAAGAACCCCTTAGCTTTCTCTCGTACATAAACAATGGTTCAACTAAACCCGTAATTTGGACAAGTAGCATATATATGTAAATACTACTTTTTGAACCATAGTTTAAACTAAACTCATCAAATTTAAATATTGATGGCTCTAATTGAACGTTATGTTATTTATGTATAGGCGGAGAAAATTGGTACACTTATAAAAGCATCAAATTTAAAGGTGGAATCGTACTGGCCGAGCCTTTTCGCAAAACTTTGCGAGAAGGTGAACGTGGATGATCTTGTCATGAACGTTGGTGCTGGTGGAACCACAGCTTCTACCAAAGTTGCTGCTCATGCTCCTACTGCTGATAACGATGCCTCTACTGCAACGTCCGACAAGAAGGTACACTTTGATCTTATATATATATATTAATTTCTCGTGATACATTGCTAATTCTATGAACGGTTTATTATTTGAGGAGATCAATGCACTATATGGAACCTAATGACCACTCGATATGAAACCTAGATATATAGTCAAGTAATGAATTCTGACTCATCAAAATTAAATTCTTTTTATATAATGTCAAGTATTAAGCACTCAAGGGTGTGGCCTAGTGGTCAATGAAGGAGGTTGAAAGCCTGAGGTCTATGGTTCGTATATCAACAAAGACAAAAAACACTAGATGATTCTTTCCATTTGTTCTAGCCTTGGTGAACAGAGTTACCTGATATCGTTAATATATATGTCAAGTATTGAACTTTGACTAATCAAAATTAAATTCGGTTTAAGGAACCCCTTATATATATATATGTCATGTATTGAATTCTGACTCATCAAAATTAAATTCGTTTTAAGGAATCCTTTTTATACATGAATACCGTTTGCTCATCATGATCTATATTAGTTTATTTGTCCAAACTTCTAAAATCATTTTATTTGAGAAGTGTTTTTTTTTTAAAAAAATATTTTGGAAAAAACTACTCCCCGTTCTTTTTTAGTTATCGTTTTGTTTTTCGAGAGTCGGTTTGACTAATTTTTATGCCGTTTGACTCTTAAAAAGGAAACTATGACAACTTCGAGAGTCAATTTGATTTATACCGTTTGACTTTTAAAAAAGAACTATAACAACTAAAAAGGAACAGGTAGAGATATTTATTTTTTTAGCTTCTGAAAAACAATTTCTGTTACTCTCCAAAAATATTTATTTTCAAAAACAATTTCTAAGTTTTGCCTTCTAGAAACTTAGCCAAACAGGCTACACACTAGTTTTCCCTTTTCTTAAGCTATAGGAAAAATGTTCCATGTTAATGCCTCAATTGAACAAATTAATTCTCGTCAATATGGATGAAAGATCCCTTTTTCTTTTTTGGACTTTCATATATCTATTACTTGGCTCTTGGAGAGTGAATTGTAAGCATAATATCTCATTATTGTCTTGTTTGTTTTTTCAGGAGGAAGTAAAAGAAGAGAGTGATGATGAGGCCATGTTTAGCTTGTTTGATTAGGAGTGTCACACAATACGGTGGTCGATCCTCAAAAGTTTTTGGCTCTTTAATTTAATTTTCTATAGAATTACGGTAGATTTTAAGCATTGGATTTTAATAATAGTACTTATTGCTTTGTTGTTTAATTTTGTTTTAGCTTTTGCCTTTTTCTTTAAGAATTTAATTTTTCCTTTAAAATCTTGACCCACGGTAATATTATGGGCAATCCTGAGTTTTCAAAGTGCACTGACTTGATGTATTCCTATACTTGGCCAAAATCTTGAATCTTTGTCTACTTCATCGTGGCGCACTGGCCATCAGTGAATGCCCCGCGAAGGGCCGTGCGCTGCACTGAACTGTATCTTCTTCAACGTACTTGTTGTATTATCGAAGTTTTGATGATCTACAAACTACAAGCACAAAGGACCTGATCTGATGACAAACCAGCGCTTGTGGGACCCGGTCCTGGCAGAAGTCGATCTCCTGTGAAGACAACCAAGTACAGTTGGAAAACTGTACTTTCTGCAGAAAGTTGGTGGCACGACACCAACCTTGACCAATGGCATGCGTTCTAGGTTTTGCTCTCTCTTATAAAAGGAACACTTCCACAAGAGCAAAACCTAGTTTTTGCAAACAAGATTTCATCCAAAAAGCAAAAGCCATTCTCTCAAGAAACATAGCTCATTCTCAGCAAAGGGACCTGACCCAGTGTGTCGAGTCTTAGTTGTTTTGAGTCTTATGTTTGTGTTCATATCTTGTAAGATCTACGTCTGATTTATAAAGGTTAGTAGATCAGTTTCTTGTCTAAGCTCTTAGTTGAATCATATCAATCAGAGTTAGTTGATTGAGTCTTTAAGTTCTTAGTCAAAGTCTTCATTCATCACTTGTCTGATGTTTACCTTGGGTAGAGTTGCCTAGGGTTGTGAAGTAGAGTTAGTTGACAAGGTGTTTGGTAGAGTTACTACACAAGTCTTGTGATAGAGTTGTTACAAGAGGATAGGATTAAGAGTTTAATCCTTGGTAGTTACTGGAGTATGTAACCCTTGTTGCTTGAAGTTAGAACTTTGGAAAATCCTGGTGACAGGTCGTGGTTTTTTTTCTCCCTTGAGCAAGGAGGTTTCCACGTAAATATCTCGTGTAATTTACTTTCAGTTCTGTCTGTTACTCTTGTGTTGTTTTGTATGTCAAGGGACCTGGTCTCTTGACTACTGGTGGACTCTTACAAGTCATCAATTAGTATCAGAGCGTGGTACTCTCTATCAGGCTAACACCTAGAGAGGATCCTGCTCATTACTCAATATGAAGCTTTCATCATGAAAGAAGGGGAGACAATTCAAAAAATGCACACCAGATTTACGTTGATAACAAATGAGCTTCACTGCTTGGGTGAAATAATTCCACCTAGCAAACAGGTGAGGACGATCCTCAGTGTCCTTCCTAAGTCATGGGATAACAAAGTTGATGCTATTATTGAGGCAAGAGATCTTAAAGTTCTCACCATGGATGAATTAATTGGGAACTTGAAGACACATGAAATGAAGAAACAACAAACTCAAGCCAAAAGAGAGCCTAAGAAAGAGAAAACTCTTGCTCTCAAAGCTGCAAAACAAGACACAAATGATGAAGATGAAAATATGGCTTATATCATGAAAAGATTCCTCAAGGTGGTAAGGAGAAATGGTGGTTTTCCTAGGAGAGGCAACACAAGCAGAACAACAAATGCAAATAATCTTTGTCACAAGTGTGGAAAAACAAGGCATTTTATAAAAGATTACCCAATGTATAAAGTGGAGTATAAAGATTATGCTAAAGTTGAAAGAGAGATTGATAAAAATTTTGGAGTCTGTGTCTAGAGATAATAATGAAGCAAGTAGTCTTCAACTTGAGCTTGAAGAAAGTTTGAAGAAGTCCAAAGCTGATCTTGCTGCATCTCTAGAGAGAAATGCTCAACTCTAGAAGGACCTGGTCCGTGTCAAAGAAAAACTTAGCAAGTCTCTTAAATGGACCACTTCATCTCAAATACTAACCAGTCTTACCAATCAAAGATCTCAAAATAGTAAAGAGTTATGAAGTAAAAAGGTCAATCCCCCATACAACCCCTACAGTAAATATGTGTCTGTGTCTGACAACCTTCTGTGCACACACTATGGTCGAAATAGTCATCTTAAAAGGACTGCAAGGCTAGAAAGAGAGCAGAATTTTTTTTCACAAAATATGATAAGCAGAAGAAACCTGCTAAAAGGTTGTCCAGTCACAAAAAAAGAGGACCTGGACCTCTTTTTAAGGCAAAAATATTCAGATTGCCTGTATGGACCAAGAAAATATTGACTGCTCCCCTATCCCCTTATTGGGAACTCAGACTCAAGTGGGTTCCCAGGCCTAACAACTGATTCTATGTGCAGGTGAGAGGAAGAGGGAGTAGTCACTGTTGGTTCATGGACAGTGGGTCCTCCAAGCATATGATCGGAAGAACTTAAGACTTTCTCTCACTCAAGGCACTTCATGGTGGAAGTATTTCCTTTGGAAATGGAAAGAAGGGTCACATAGAAGGTATTGGAAAGATTGGAAAATCAAAGCCATTGAAAATGTGTATTTTGTGAAATGTCTCAAATATAGTCTCCTCAGTGTGTCACAAATCTGTGACAAGGAAAATGAATTGAAGTTTCTATCTGATGGGTGTATATTGACTAATATGAGTTCTGGTGCAGTTATCCTGAAGGCCAAGAGATGTAAGGACATGTACATTGCTGACTTGAGCTCTGTACCAGTTGATGAACTCACATGTCTTAGTGTTCTAAGTGATAATACTGATTTGTGGCATCTCAAACTAGGACATGTGAGCTCCTCACTCCTCAACAAGTCGGTCTCAAAGGACCTGGTCCTTGGAATCCCAAAGATTAAGTTCTCTGAAAACAAAATATGCGATGCATGCTTGAAAAGAAAGCAGACCAGGTCCTCATTCAAACAGAAAAATCAAGTCAGTACCAGCAGGCCTCTTGAGTTGCTCCATATGGATTTGTGTGGGCCAATCAAGATCCAAAACAGAGGAGGAAAGAGATATATTCTAGTACTTATTGATGACTACTCAAGGTTCACTTGGACCATGTTTCTAAGGTCCAAAGATGAAACGTTTCAGACCTTCATGACCTTTACAAAAAGGATACAAGTCAAGCTCAACAAAAAAATTACAGAGATCAAGTTCGACCATGGAACTGAGTTCGAAAATTCTAGAATGGATCATCTCTGTGCAGAAAATGGAATAAGTCAAAACTTCTCTGCACCCTAAACCCCTCAACAAAATGGGGTTGTTGAAAGAAAAATAGAAGTTGGTGGATATTGCTAGAACCATGCTAATTGATGCTGATTTTCCCAAAAATTTCTGGGCTGAAGCAGTTAACACTGCATGTCATGTTAACAACAGATTCCTGATCAGATCAATTCTTAATAAAACCCCTTATGAGTTGCTGCATGACAAGAAGCCCAATCTTAGTTATCTAAGAGCCTTTGGATGCAAATGTTTTGTCTTGAACAATGGAAAAGATGAACTCAGAAAGTTTGATCCTAAAAGTGATGAAGGAGTTTTTATTGGATATTCGTCGACCAACAAGGCCTACAGAGTTTACAACAAGAGAACATTATGCATTGAAGAAAGTGTACACGTTATCTTTAATGAATCTGGTAACTTAGACGACCTTGTGAATAAGGATGATGCAGAAATAAAAGAACTTCTTTAGATTCAGAAAGATAGTCTGAATAGTGAAGGAAGCAGTGATCAAACAATTGATGAGAATGGTGAAAATGATGACAACAGGGAATCAACAGCTGAGGATACCAAGGAAGCAGAAGTACCAGGTCCTCAGGAAATCGCTCATGATCACGATGATTCTCAGTCCCAAGAATCGGATGATCAGTTTGATGAGGGACCTGGTACCAGCCAAGATCAATCAGCTACAAAGGGGTCTAAATGGGAACACAAGTCCTCTCATTCTCTTGAAAATTTCACGACTCCACTGGACTTTGGTATGCAGACAAGGTCTCAAGCTAGAAATATGGTTGACTTCTCAGCATTCATCTCCACCATCGAACCCAGGAATGTAAAGGAAGTACTAAAGGATGTTGACTGGATAAATGCAATACATGAGGAGCTTAATCAATTTGAAAGAAGCAAAGTGTGGCACCTGGTCCCCAGACCTGCTGACAGAACTATCATAGCAACTAGGTGGGTCTACAGAAATAAGAAAGATGAACATGGTACTATCACTAGGAATAAAGCCAGGTTGGTGGTGAAAGGATACAATCAAGAAGAGGGAATTGATTATAATGAGACCTTTACACCAGTGGTAAGAATGGAAGCAATTAGAATTCTCATTGTTTTTGCAGCTTATATGGAGTTCAAATTGTTTCAAATGAATGTTAAGAGTGCCTTTTTGAATGAATATCTAAAAGAGAAAGTGTTTATAAAGCAACCTACTGGTTTTTAAAACATTGATCACCCCAACCATGTGATGAAGCTGGATAAGGCATTGTATGGATTGAAGCAGGCTCCAAGAACATGGTATGAAAGGTTGTAAATGGCTTTAAGAGAGAAAAGATTGATAACACTCTCTTCTTGAAGTCAAGAGGAAACAATCTGTTGATTGTTCAAGTATATGTTGATGATATCATCTTTGGAGCAACCCCAGATGCATTGTGTGAAGAGTTTGCCAAGCTCATGGGAAGTGAGTTAGAAATGAGCATGATGGGAGAGCTAAGTTTTTCCTTGGGCTTGTAGATCAAAAAAACCACTGGTGGAACGATGACCAGTCAAGAAAAGTACATCAAAGAGCTTCTTAAGAAATTTCACATGGAAGATACTAAGCCTATTGATACTTCTATTAGCACCAATTCTAAACTGAATGCTGATGTATCAGGTCCCATGGTAAATCAAACTATGTATAGAGGAATCATTGGATCTCTTTTATATCTAACTACGAGCAGACCTGATATTGTCTTCAGTATGGGAATGTGTGCAAGGTTTTAGGCATGTTCAAAAGAATCACATTTGAAGGCTGCTAAAAGGATTTTGAGATATCTGAAGGCACATGGGATCTGGTCCTGTATTATCCATCAGGTGACTCTTTTGATCTAATTGGTTATGTTGTTGCTGGCTCATGTTGTGCTCAATTTCTGTGGATCAAGCAACAGTTGGAGGATTTGGGGATAGTCTCTGATACTGTTTCCTTGCTCTGTGACAACACTAGTGCTCTCAATATGGCAAAAAATCTAGTTCAGCACAAGAGAACTAAACACATTGATGTGAGGCATCACTTTTTCAGAGATAATGTAGAGAAAGGGGACATTTGCATGAAGTTCTATAAAACAGAAGATCAAGTGGCTGATATTTTCACCATGGCTCTACATAGAGATCAGTTTGAGAAAAACAGGCTCAAACTAGGTCTAATTAAATTAAACTAAGTTTTTTTGTGCTTTCATTTCTCCTTACATTAGCTATGATTAGGAGGAAGGTATCTAGGTGTTGATATGTAAACGGGTCTAATTCAGTCTCATACCTTCTACAAGTATACACCCATGGTGGATTAGTTGAAATAGAAAAGCAGTGGGAAAGAAAGACAAATGACTATGTGTCTTGCAAGTCATTAAGCAGGGGCCAGGTCTCGACTATGAGGTTAGTATCTTATATATTACTAGTCCTAAAAATGCTTAAAAAGACTTTTTTTTGCCACGCGTCTTTTCACGCCTCTTTGAACCTTTGTCACTTCTTTTGAAACCAAAGAGGCTTGTCCAATAAGGACCAGGCACGTTGCTTCGCTTTAATCCGAATTGACACACCCCTCCTTCTCCTTAAATACCCTCTCAAATCTTAAATCTCTATTCTCAAACTTCAAAAGGACTCAAGTACTCGATTTCTGTCTTCCTGAAATTCTCTCTCTAAATTCCCTGTGTGCTTTTGACTAAAATGTCTCAACCCTTGTCCCCTGTTTCTACTTTTCAAAAATAGGGAAACCCAAAATCTGCTTCGCCTCCGATTGATAATCCTTTCTTTGATGGAACTCTATCTTCCATGGATGAAAAAGATACATCTACTGTATCATCTGCCAAACCCTCAATACCCACATCTTCATCCCCATTAATTGAATCTGCATCTATCGCAGTTTCAGAAAAACCAACCTTGTCTCTGTCACTGATTTTTGAATCTACTCCAGAGTCAGTCTCTACCATTAAATCTTGTTTCCCAACTACGGAGTCGACAATAGAAGTCATCATGGGACCATGTACTCTTGAATCCTCTCTCATCGATGAATATATGTTTGATGGAGATTTGCTCGTTTACAGAGGTAATCCTTCAAACAGTATGGTGGCAGGTGAAAATTGGATTGCTGAGAGTTTAATACTATTGTCACATGATCTGAGAGTGACTCAAGATGAACCTGAAAAATCATTTATGTCAGGGTCTCCTACTCTCTCCCCAAATCCAACATATGATGGGACTCCTGCCACAAGAGATACTGAAAATGAGTCTCTTTTGCCTCCAAATAAGGATGAAACACCTTTGAGTGAAATAACATGGAAATGGTTTGGGGTAAGAGGATCTACAGGAAAGGCCAAGGAAAGTGATGTTGTGGTTAAGTCCTATGGAATAAGGGGAATGGAGAAGAAACTGATGAATGATGCTCTGAAAGCGAACAAGAAAGGTACTGCTCGAAGAAAGAGGTTGAGGAAGATGTTTGTAAAAGATAATGACCCTGTGCACACAGAAGGAGTTGTGATTATGGAGGAAGAAGAAAATGAAGAGGAGGCAGACTATGATGTTACTGCTGCTGTTACTAAATCAAGGCATGAAGCAGGTAGTAGGAAATCTGCAAAAGCTTCAGGGCCAAAATCTAAGGGAACCGGTACCAGGAAGCATGTCTCGACGAAGTGGAAGAGGGTTGATTCCTCAAAGGGAGCTGGTCCTACAGCTGAATCCTTTACACCCGTCACAGCGGGAGAGTCTGCTAGAGAACCTGGTACCTCGTTGAAGAAAATAAAAGTGCAAAAGCCTCCTAAGATTGTCTCTAGAGAGGATAGAATTCGAGCACTGACGAAACAGCTTGTGTTGAATGGGAGAGTGTTTAATCCTAAGATCTTTAAACAACCAGACATGAGTAAGCTGGTTGAATTTATGAAACATCAAGATTGGCTGCATCTGTTTGACTTACCTATTCCTGTTGTTCATGAAAATGAGATACGGGACTTTTACTAAGGTCTAAGTCTGACTGCCATGGTACAGGGAAAGGAAATGTTTTTGGATGAGGAAGTCCTTGGCCAAATTCTAGATGTTCCAATAGATGGGATCAGGTCTGTGCTGGACTGTAAACTTTCTCTTGAATTTGTACAAACGATTAGCAAGATCGCTGGAAAATGTAGGGTTGAGGTGTCCAAAAAGATCCTCAAATGAGAATATCAGTTGTTATTTGAACTAGTGAACAAGGTTCTACTGCCTCGCTCCGAGAAACGTACTGTTACATCTGCAGTGGAACTGTTCCTCATAGAATCCCTCAGTACTTTTGAGTTGATCAGTCTACCGACTATTATGATCGAGCGCATGTACAAAGTGATACATGTGAAGCACAGCAAGCATGACATGCCTTATGGCTTCCTTCTGAACAAGGTGTTCGATCACTTCAAAGTGATATGTGACAAAGGGGTGGCTGGTTCAGATAAGCATACATTCGACATGGTCACACTCATTGAAAACGAATGTGTTGAAGGGAAGGTTGGGACCAAGTCCCAAGTGTCTGAGCTTCGTAGTACCCAAGAAAGACTGACGACAGATTTGGAGGAAATAAGAGTTACTTTGGCCACTTGAGATACTGAAATTTCTCATCTCAAGGCCAAAGTTCAGCAGTTCTTAGTCATGGGACCTGGTAACTCTGAAGAACCGAAGAAGGAAAATATGAGTCTGAAGGCACTGGTATTGAGCTAAATGTTGAAGTCAAGGATCTCACTAAGTAACTTCTCAGTGGGCACACATCTGGTAGTGCGCGTATAGACCTGGTCCTCAAATCTCTTGCTCCCGAACCTCCCTCCTCCTAAGCCCTAGTGTTCCTTTAGTTCTGTCTCCTTTTTGTTTTGTCGTCCTTGTTCCTAGTGGCAATTAAAGAATAGTTTTTGCCTTGTATTTTTGGATTCATTAATATATATGATGTTGTTCTTTCTGCTTTAAATGGACTCTTTTGTCTTTGCCTACTATCTGCTCTCTATTTCGGCTTGTTCACTCATGCAAGTGTTGCCTCAATGGCCATAAATTAACTTGTTTTGTATGTTATTTAATTTGGTTTACTGTTGTACTTTTTATGATGCCAAAAGGGGTAAGAAATGTTAGTGACAGGAGGAACTTGGCAAACACTTGAGCTTAGGATGGGAAAATGATAGATATCACACACAGGGGGAAGAATTTTGGTATTTCCAAAAGACTTGGTCTTGGCGATAGGGGGAATAGTTTGTCATCATCAAAAGGGGGAAATTATTGTATTATAGAAGTTTTGATGATCTACAAACTACAAGCACAAAGGACCTGATCGGATGACAAACCAGCACTTATGGGACCTGATTCTGGCAGAAGTCGATATCCTGTGAAGAAAACCAAGTACAATTGGAAAACTGTACTTTCTGTATAAAGTTGATGGCACGACAACAGAGGCACCAACCTCGACCAATGGCATGCGTTCTAGGTTTTGCTCTCTCTTATAAAAGGAACACTTCCACAAGAGTAAAACCTAGTTTTTGCAAACAAGATTTCATCCAAAAAGTAAAAGCCATTCTCTCAAGAAACATAGCTCATTCTCAGCAAAGGGACCTGATCCAGTGTGTCGAGTCTTATGTTTGTGTTCGTATCTTGTAAGATCTACGCCTGATTTATAAAGGTTAGTAGATCAGTTTCTTGTCTAAGTTCTTAGTTGAATTATATCAATTAGAGTTAGTTGATTGAGTCTTTAAGTTCTTAGTCAAAGTCTTCGTTTATCACTTGTCTGATGTTTACCTTGGGTAGAGTTGCCTAGGGTCGTGAAGTAGAGTTAGTTGACAAGGTGTTTGGTAGAGTTACTACACAAGTCTTATGATAGAGTTGTTACAAGAGGATAGGATTAAGAGTTTAATCCTTGGTGGTTAATGGAGTCTGTAGCCTTATTGCTTGAAGTTAGTGGAACTTTGAGAAATCATGGTGACAAGTCGTGGTTTTTTATCTCCCTTGAGTAAGGAGGTTTCCACGTAAATATCTCGTGCAATTTACCTTCAGTTCTGTCTGTTACTCTTGTACTGTTTTGTGTGTCAAGGGACCTAGTCTCTTGACTGCTGGTGGACTCTTACAAGTCATCAGTACATTAGTCGAATTTCTTCAGTTTTCTTCAATTCCATTGCACTTTCATTCAAAAACACCTTATATTCCACAATAAAGCCCAATTCCAATATCTTCATAATCGACCAAAGTAGGATGTATTTATTACCAATTCATATCAAAACAAGGTAGAAATGCGAATTAAAACATCACATAGCTATGGTTTTGTGAAGCAACCACGACAATTGATGCAACATATAGTTTGAGGGAAAAAATCGATTCCTAGCGCAAGTCTTCAAGAAATTTTTATGAGTAGATTAATTTCACTTTTTTCATATTTACAAAGATAACTAATTCTGCTTTTGTTGATTTAAATACTGTGTTTTTATTAATTTTTGTTAACTAATTCGTTATTGTTTAGGATGTAATTTGGTTTAATAAATTTTTATTTCGTACTGCATTACCTTTGTGCTCTTACAGTGGCTTCTTCTAATATAGTGGTGCAATTTGAAATGAGTTTAGGCATGAATTAATTGGCCTTACCAAAAAGGAGAACAAAGCATGTGATTTAAAAGTGAGTGAAGCAAAAATATCTAAGAACAAACATATTCAAACGCTAAAATGAACCACCAAAGGATGTGGTACAGGGATGGACCTGCTCCTTCCTTAACCATGGTTTCGGATTCAAGCCCAAGGTATGGATGGTAAGTGTTATGTGGTCAACTTTTTCTGGTTAGACTCCACACGCGGGATAGGCACGCTCCTATGGCTTTATCCCTCACTTTTTCCTCAACACTTAGTTTGCCTAGGCTTATGAAAAGAACAGGCACAAGCATATAAAGTCACTTCCCAACTTTATATTTAACTCGTGCCACAAAGAAGCACACAAAAATTGCCTTACAAAATTAGTCAACACAACCAATTTTAACTTATAACTGCCTACATATAGGCCACAACCCAATCACATGTCAGGCACATGTCCAGCACTAGCCAAGCACATGACTGAATCTATAACCAGTTGACATGCCCAACTGATAGACATAATTTAAATTCAAATGAGAAATTCAAATTACAATAACAACAAAGTCTGCCACATGTCCAAGTCGGTTGTGCACACGCCCATGTCACTGCATTGATAGCACCCAGCTGTCTTGCCTTGCCATGTCAACTCTGATTGCCTTGCCTTAGTCACGTTATCACAATATGACTTGCCTTAGCTTTGATTTGTCTTGGCTTGCCCAACCCTTGACATGCCTTGGCCACACCATTGCCAAGGTCTAGCCATGCCCTGTCGACAGACTGACCTCAAGTAACTTGACCTTAACTGAAGTCATTGGGTCATGGCTAGGTTCATCATGTAAATCTCTAGCCATGCCCGAACCATCAAGTTGAGGGTCTTGCAAACCTTTCCCACCAGATGAGCTCGTCGTCCTTGACGAGGCAGAATCTAAGTGTTGACACCCAATTTTGGCTCTCCGTGCTTAAAATTAACGTCTTCAGGCTTCCTGATCGTTAAAGAGCAGAAAATATAATTTATTTTTTTACACATTTTTATAATTTATTGATAATTATCCTTAATTTGGTAAATATTAGGATTTTTATCAATTTATTATCATTTTAAATTATTCACAGTCATCTGCACACGTACACAACATAACACTACAATTCTTTGCGGTACACTACATTTTAAACTGTTTACATCATAATACATTTTTCAGGATAATTATATTTTTTATTGTTGTTTATATTTTCTATCGATATTTACACATTTTTGTACATCATTTAATATAATTTGCAAATAATAAGTCGGATCATTACTTTGATACACGGAGCAATAATTTGGTCAAGTCGAGGTCTTGTCACCTTTATTAAATGTGACTTGTCACTTGTCATCTTTATTAAAAGTGATGTGTGATATGACCACACATGATTTTTACCCTTCAAATAATAACACTTTATATGATTGTTAAAGGATGAAAAATCCATTAGATAATAACATATGGACTAAAATAGTATCTAGTGGGTAGAGAGGGGATTCTTTTATTTTTTGGGTAAAAAGGGGAGGGGGGGGTTGATTTTTATTATAAATAGAGGGAGGGGGCTAATTGTTTTGGTTCAAAAAACACATACACACACATACAATAATACACACAAACACACCCACACTTGCAAAATAAGATTTTTCCTCTCTCCCCTCTCCCTCTCTTCACTGCCGCAACCCCACCGCAGCTGCTTTGTCTCCGGCGAAGCTCCGACGGAGTACATCGCCACCTTAATACTACCACCAAATGACCGTTCTTCCCTCTTTCCTCCTCTTCTCGCCGCTCTCTCCGCCTCACTGCTGTCGTCGGGTTTGACCACCGGACGACCGGCGAACACCAACACCACAGGTCAAAATGTCGGGCTCCACCGACGAACACCACTGCATCACCAACGTTTCCCCCTTCCTCTTTCCCTTTTCCCCGCTGCTACTTCGCCGGAGGTGATGACCGGCGAAGCCCCCGACGTGACGCCACAACCACCACTACGCTGCCATCACTTTTCTTGTCTCTCCGGCGAACTTGATCGGAAACATTATGCTTTGATGCTCCATCACCGTCGAAGCAACAATGATATTGAATTGCTTGCCTTAATTTTAATTGCTCTTGTTTTACCATTTCAGATCTGCCCGGAGTTTATTTTTCGATGAATTCTTATTGTCCGGGCTCGTTCCCGATGAAATTCGTCCTCTCCGACGAACTATGTTGATCTTTGCACTGTGTTGTTTTATTTTGAGTGTTAGATTCACCATTGATGTATTGGCTTGATGTTGTTTTAATACTCCGGACTGTTTTACACACTTATTGCTGTATTTTTGAACATTTTGTTTGAATAGACACAATATGGCCAATGACAATATCTCTCCGTCGGATTTTCGAGGCCTTCCCATAATAAAAGACGGATTTTATTTTTCAAGTTAAGTCATTTTATATCAAATATCAATATCTGACCAATGAAAAAAAATTCGCCAATTTTTGAGGCCTCCACAAATAAAAAGACGGACATTACGTATACAAATACGTAACAAAAATAAATAAATTTGGGAGATGACAAAATCTTTATATTATCATGATAACACAAAAGTTTTATAATTCGTATCTTGGCAAGGCGATTTAGGACGACCAATAATTCGAGCAACCACTTCGTAACCATGACGTATCTAAAACTTAATCTGAGCCCACTTTAAAACAAAATTCTATTTTTCATATATACATTTATATACATATATGCACACATGTTTTTTAATTTATATTGATAATTATTTGTTCATTACTAACATTTCTACCAAGTGTTTATACAGGTTCTTGAATACACTCCCCAAAATGGCATTCAAACAAAAGGAATACAAATTCTATGTTTGTATTTTATTTCTTATTCATATAATTGTACACAAAGATAAAAGTATAGTGAAAATTTTATTTTTGGGGCATCGGGCGGGAATGTCCTTTACTTACATGTGCATTAACACGCACTTAGGCAAAACTTACACCGTAAATACTAACATAATGGATTAAATTGATTCAAGTATTTAATTAGTTAAGTCGCATCTTTTGTAAAAAAAAATTTCGTAGTCTCCTCCTTTAAAATAAATCTTTATCTTTATTTAATCTTTACAATTTATTCTTTCAATAATTTGTTAAATTAAAATACCATTGGAGAATACTTTTATATAATACAAAATACTTTTCTTTCCATCTATTACAAACAAAAAGTGGTTTCCTTTCATAAAAGGGCACTTTCTTCCCATGCATATTTCATAAATATTTTATACAATATCCTTTTACATAATTTTTATACATACATTTTACAACGATAGATTTTATTTATATATTTGATACATCTTTTTATACATATATTTTTACATTATTTTAGTACATACTTTACATATTCATACTTTTTTAAGAAAATGATTTTTACCTCCTCCCCCTCTTTGATGAATTTAGTCTAGTCGGATACCACATTTGTGGATTCTGAAAGATGTCTAATCCCTTTCCTTTGGAATAATTTGAACCCTTACCTAGAATCTAAACTGATTTTCGCAGATTAAAACACAAGTCATACATGTCAATAATTAAATAGGTTTCCTTATTTTCCTTAAAAATTAGGTGGCGACTCTGTACAGAATTAATTCTTTTAGAGTCCATAAGTCATGCTTGTTTTAACCTTGGTGAAAAATAGGGCATGACACTAAGTATGCCTTGACTTCGTCTTTGAACTGCCACAATGATGGTCCTTTTTCCCAAGTAGCATCACACACTTGCTTGCCTTCCATTGAACAAAATAACAAGTGTCTTGTGATTTTGCTCCTCCATTTTGAGTTCGTCGGAGTTTTGTAATTTATATTGACGCTACATAAAAACGTTTTTCCGTTTGATCCTGGAAGGAAGTTACCCATATTCTTGACATCAGTGATGCTATTATAATTCCTTAAGGACACACAATCAATTTGTAGATTTAAAATAATTTTCTATTTCTTCTACATTTCTGAATAATTATTCTTCCAGTTTTATGATTATAAAAATAGAATCTATTTTATTCAATTACTGTTTGAAACACAAATAATAACAGACTACACTATTCTTGTTCATTCTAATAAAAGAGAAACGAACTATATTTAGGGTGACTAACATCTTCATTCAATAACGGAGGGAGTAAGTTTTAATGTGGTGAACTGACATTGCCAAACTTTACATCACTATATGATATATTAATTGGTCGAAACACTTCAGTCGTATCACACCTCCATTGCATTAACAAAAAGGGTCAGTACATTAATTATAAGTTGTATAATATAGCTAGTTTAGGATATGAAAGTGTTAGGCATGCCGTTATTATAGGTCAGAAGAGATCGTGACGGATCAATGGAAGAAAGTATATGTACATCTAAAGGAGCGGTGTTAATTATAGCTTGTATATTAATGACGGAAAAAGGTAATAAGACTCCTAACTATTAAAACTGGTTTAAATTTTAAAATTATTCTTCTTTCAGAATCATAATTGTTTTTACTAGTGCTCCTCATTTTAACAGAAAATAAAATCCAAAACATCAAAAAAAAAAAATTACAACCCAACCTATTAACCCAAACCCATTTTTAAAGGATCCCAACACTTCGCCCTCTTCATTCACCATTTTAATATATAATACATATTTTCAATTTAAAATTACAAAATTCAAAAATCTCATTATTTTTTGGACAAATTATATAATACTCACACCTTAACTTATCAAGGAAATACACTTTTTTTTCCTATTTTATCCTTAGCATTAGTTGTTTATTCTCCAAACTACTCTCTCTGTTCGCTTTTACTTGTCACTTTTTGATATGGTACACCCATTAAAAAAATAATCATTGATATGACTATTTTACCTTACTACCCTTATTAATTGATGTTTAGAGTAATATGTCTTGAAAATGGTTTGGAGAATAAACAATTAATACTAAGGATAAAATAGAAAAAATTCTTTTGTCTTTTCTTGATATGTCAAAAGTGACAAGTAAAAATAGAAATCTAATTAGGAAAATAGTGACAAGTAAAAACGAACGGAGGGAGTAATTTCAAGACACAATAGTAACCATCAATTAATAAGGGTACTATGGTAAATAGCCATGTTACTAATTATTTTCTTAATGGGTATGTCAAGTCAAAATGTGACAAGTAAAAATGAACGGAGAAAATAATATTTTTTATATAATTTTCGAAAATCTAAATTTCAAACTTAAACTATTAAATTAATTAAATTTTATTTAGTTTCGAAATTTTTTCAAATTCACTCTTGCCAAGTGAAACGTGACTAGCGAGGTTGTGACAATGTTGGGAGTACTAACTTTTGAGTAGTCCAAAACCAAGAACCTTAGAAGAGTGATAAAATTGCAATTTCCGATTCAAAATAAAAGAACTGAAGCCCACAAACTGACAACAAAAAAACGCTGAACTGCCATTTACTCAACCCAGTCTCATTAATTGCTTCCACTCAACTTTTTCTCTACCTTATAAAAAGTTTTGCTAGTCATAACAATTTTGGCAGCAATTAATAATGTCAACAACCCAATTTATCACTTGTATAAAATGAACTCACCAAAAACACACTCAACATCCCAACTCAACAATGTCTCATGCCACTTTCATCACTGTAGTCCTAAGTCAATTTTTGTTTCTAATAACTACAACTTTGTGTAGCAAAGTCCCAGCAATTATAGTATTCGGCGATTCATCGGTCGATGCGGGCAATAACAACGACATACCTACGGTCCTTAAGAGCAATTTTGAGCCATATGGACGGGATTTCTACGATAAAAAACCAACAGGAAGGTTCTGTAATGGGCGAATTCCACCTGATTTTATATCAGAAGGTTTTGGACTAAGGCCATTTGTTCCAGCTTATTTAGATGGGGAGTATAGTATAGCTGATTTTGCACAAGGGGTTTGTTTTGCTTCTGCTGGTACTGGTTATGATAATGCCACTTCTGATGTCCTTGTAAGCTTTCATTTCATCTCCCTCCTTCCCAATTTTAGGTGCTCTTATAATTTTTTATAGTCTGTCTTAATTAAAAAAATACTTCCACCGTTCCAAAATACATGTCATAGTTTCTTTTTTGAAAGTCAAACGATATGAACTTTGATAGATTTTTTATGATGTTTTTTTTTTCTTCATAATATTGATATGAAAGAAATTGCAATTTATAGTACTTGTCTAGTTTTTGAATATCTTATTTATAATTTTAAAATATCTGATTAATCTAATCTAATTTAGCTTTAAAAATTAATTTAATTAACTCACGAGAAAAAAAAAACGTGACAACTATTTGGAAACATACTGAGCAGTAAAGTACCTTTTTGTACTATTCTTGTAACTTGCGAAATGGTATATGTTTGCCATATCTTTGAAGTTGGAGTCACTACGACAAAAACAACTTTTAGGGGTAATAAATATGCACTTTAATAAAAGTGTTAAAATTTTTACCGGCATTAGTTAAATGTCATTAGATCCAATGTCGCTATAGGCTTTAGGGGCATTTACAAAGAAAGTTACAATGTAATTGTCTCTAGTAAATGCTACTAAAATACATATTTAACGGCAATTAAGCTATTGCCGTTAATTAATTGCCGCTAAAGATCATTTTTGGTGTAGTGAGTCAACTATATATGCACTTAAAAAAAAAGAGTCAACTATGCACTCCTTGTTATAAAACTACTCCTTCGATTTCATTGTTATTTGTTTTATGTTGATTTAACACTCCCTTGATAGAATATTATAGGAAAATCAAAAAACACAGAGTGCACATAATTTTCGTGTTTTATATACATCAAATTGACTGTTAAGTACATGTATCAAAGGGATAGATTGAACTGGAGATGGATGGGTCAAAATAGACCCCTAGTAGTTAATAAATAAGTTGATTTAAATAATTGTTGATCCAATTTTTTGAAGGTTTTATGAATGCTAATTAAAAAAAATACTTTTTGCTTTCAGTAAATGAATTTTGAAGTAATTATATTACTCAATTTTGTTCGACATTATTTTGAATAAAGTAATATGGCGAATATGTAGGTAGTATTATCTAGGGGCATATTTATAGGTAAATTTTGGGGCACGTAAACCCCTGTTTTCTCTGTAAAGCTAGGTATATATTTTATGTATATATTTTCTAAATGATTCAGATGATTGAAGATTAAGTTATTTGCTTGAGGACGAGGGATCAATTCCACTAAACACATGTTTCCCTTTTGTATTTTAGTGGTGCACCCACGTTCTAGATTCACAACTCTCATTATTGCTTAAGAGTGTTTTTTGTTTTGCAGCGTGTGATACCTTTGTGGAAGGAATTGGAGTACTACAAGGAATATCAAATGAAACTAAAAACATACGCAGGTAGAAAGAAAGCCAACTACATAATAAAGGAGTCACTCTATTTAGTCAGCATTGGAACAAATGATTTCTTGGAAAATTACTACTCAATGCAAAGCCCACGTTCTTCTCAATACACGGAAGAACAATTTCAAGATTTTCTTCTTCGACTTGCCCAGAATTTTGTGACACAAATATATCATATGGGTGCTAGGAAAATTTCATTAACTGGACTTCCTCCAATGGGGTGTTTACCATTGGAAAGAACAACAAATTATGTAAGTGGAAACGGAGATGGATGCAATGAAAAATATAATAATGTGGCTAAGAATTTCAATGTCATGTTGGGTGGTTTGGTTCAGAGGTTAAATAAAGAGCTTCCTGGGATTAGAGTGGTCTTTGCTGATGCTTATAATATTTTGCTACAAATGATTACAGAACCTTCTTCTTATGGTGAGTTTTTCTTTCTATATTTGGATTCTCTTTTTAATGCACTTTCCATTTTTACTTACCTCTAAAAACATTTTTGTCCTTGTGAGATAGGTTAGATCCTATTTAGGTAGCAACTTGATAAATAGCTAGCGCAAAAGAAATTGTACTATGTGATTGTCAAAGCTATATAAAGATATCACTCATCCCATAATTGATCGATATGGACTTCTTCAACACCCCTCTCACATCCCGGGTTAGACTTCTGGAGCGTACGTAGGTAATTTTAATATGGGAGACCAATATCGTGAATGAAAATTAGGATGGGTTCTGCTCTAATAATGCGTCCTGCAATGATATATGTCAAGAAATTTCGGGGGTCATCTGGTTCATAGAATAAGGTGAGATATATATTCAGGATTAAGTTTGAGACAATTTATATTTTGTTTGATTGAAGTTATAAATTTATAAAGTAGCTTAGCCCTTCGAATCTTATTAAAGTTTGGTAATACGTCGTTGTTGCTAAAAGTCTACAAATTAATTAAATTGCTAGTTTCCCCTATATTTCTTCCAAATTAAAGGTTATAAAAGTTAACTAATTTCTTATTAGTATTCCACTTCATGCCTAGCAATTAACTAAATTACTTTTTTGGGTGCCATTTTGTCAATTGCAGGGTTTCAAGTGGCAAGAATAGCATGTTGTGGCACAGGATTATTTGAGATGGGCTACTTGTGCGATAAGTTGAGCCCATTGACATGTACTGATGCAAACAAGTTCGTATTTTGGGACGCATTCCATGTGACGGACAAAACAAACCAAATTATTTCTGATTTTCTGATGAAACATGTCTTTGCCCAATTTTTATAGCTACCTGCATTTATGTTGTTGGATTTTGTTGGAGGATGCATAGATTGACTTGTCCTCACTTTTTGTTTTGTCGAGTGTGATTTTTTTTTTTTTTTTTTTTTGTCTAGTGTGATTTTCTTTGTACCTAGAGTTGCTGCACTTGAGTTGGGGGTCTTCCGGAAACAACCTTTCTACCTTCACGAGATAATGGTAAGATCTGCGTACATTCTACCCTTCCCAACCTCACTTGTGGAATTTCACTGGGTATATTGTTGTCTAGTGTGATTCTTGGATATTGTGGTGTGAACAATTTGAAAAAGAATAGTTGTTGTACATCTTTAGAGTGTCAAGGTATAATATGAAGTACAGTATCACACGAGATATGTATTGTAAATAAATGGATGTTGGGCTAAATTCAACTACAAAAGCTAGCTCAAGAGGTGATTTATCCAAGTCACATTAAAGAGGTTATTCATCCCTTAAAAAATCGATGTGAGATTCTTCACATGTATGCTTTTCAATTTTTTGGTTTGCGAGTTTGCAAAAAGTACCAAGTACCTTTTTTATAATCTTAAAACATTTTTATGCCCGTGTTTAAACCTTACAAGTTTCGAATTCTAGTTTTTTATAAAGTGTGAAGGTGAGAAGAAAAAACCTAGTACGTAATAGATCCCAAGCCGGGCAATTGACAAATCTTCTTCCAATTTGAAGTCCGATATAATCATTATCATAACCACATTTGCAGTCCGTTAACATCGATAACTCTCAAATACCAAACAATTTTAGTTGGAGTTTAGCCATCAATATTATTCACAATATTTCGGAATATGTTTTCATTTTGTTTCGAAATACTTAGTAGGCGTTTGGCCATAATATTATTTCAATATTTCGGAATACATTTTCACTTTGTTTCGAAATACTTGTTTGGTCATAGATATTTTCGAAAAATATTTTCACAATATTTGAATTTTTGGAAAACACCTCAAGAGGGGTTTTCACTATTTTTGGATTCACTTTTTTCACTTTTTAATTTATTTTTTTTCAAAAAATTTTAAATTTTTTATTTTCATAAAATAACTCAATTTTCATAAAACTCTAAAAATTTTAAAATTTATTTTCACTTTTTATATTTTTAACTTCAAAAATACTCCATTTCAAAAATACTATGGCCAAACACAACTCCAACTCTATTTTCAACTATAAAAATACCAAATATAGTGAATATGTTTTTGGTTTTTATGGCCAAACGGGTCCTGGCCATAAATATTCCAGAATACGTTTTCATAATATTTGGATTTTTGAAAACACCTCAAGAGGTGTTTTCACTATTTTTGGATTCACTCTTTGCACTTTTCAAATTATTTTTTTTTTCAAAAAAAATCTATTTTTTATTTTATTTTCATAGAATAACCCAATTTTCATAAAATTCTAAATTTTTTAAAATTTATTTTCACTTTTAATATTTTTTAACTTCAAAAATACCCATTTCTAAAATACTATGGTCAAACACAACTCCAACTCTGTTTTCAACTTTAAAAATACCAAATAAAGTGAATATATTTTTTGTTTTCATGGCCAAACGGGTTCTTAGTCTTCCTCATTAACAAGATCAATGAACACATTATAGTAATTATCAAAGACTCCAATCTCTACAACGCCTTTAATTTTCACCTTCTCCTTGAATGTGGACCTAATTCAATTGATTTGTGGTCTAGGTTTCAAGAAGCAACCAACCAGGGTATACTTGCATATTCTTCCGTCATAATTCCATAGTAATCTTTGGTTTGGAATATCATGGCTTGACATGCCGTTATGAGTTGTTTGTCATCCAAAGATTCTCTCTTCCTATCTGAAATTGTTCAAATGTGAAGGAAGGGGGATTTGTGATCAAACCTGTTAACCGGCCCGGCCCGGGCCCAACAGCGATAAACCCTCAAACGGCCAAGCACCGATCCATTTACAATGTATTACCGGTTTTAATGGGCCGAGCCGGGTCCCGATTAAAAAAAAATTGAACTTTGATTGTTTTTTAATATACATTCAATAAATACTACTTAAAATACGACTTTAAAGAATATACATACATATATACATTCAATATATGCTACTTTAAAGAATATACACATGTATTTACATTCAATATATACTACTTTAAAGAATATACATATGTATATACATTCAATATATACTACTTTAAAGAATATACATATGTATATACATTCAATATATACTACTTTAAAGAACATACATATGTATATACATTCAATATATACTACTTTAAAGAATATACATATGTATGTACAATTCAATATATACTACGTTAAAGAACATACATATGTATGTACAATTCAATATATACTACGTTAAAGAACATATGTATGTACAATTCAATATATACTACGTTAAAGAACATACATATGTATATACATTCAATATATACTACTTTAAAGAATATATATATGTATTTACATTCAATATATACTACTTTAAAGAATATA
The DNA here is from genome assembly GCA_031232105.1 of Capsicum rhomboideum. Classification (NCBI taxonomy): domain Eukaryota; kingdom Viridiplantae; phylum Streptophyta; class Magnoliopsida; order Solanales; family Solanaceae; genus Capsicum; species Capsicum rhomboideum. The sequence goes on from CP124712.1 coordinate 127,674,817, forward strand.
TGTATGCACAATTCAATATATACTACTTTAAAGAATATACATACATCTATACATTCAATATATACTACTTTAAAGAATATACATACGTATATACATTCAATATATACTACTTTAAAGAATATACATATGTATTTACATTCAATATATACTACTTTAAAGAATATACATACGTATATACATTCAATATATACTACTTTAAAGAATATACATACATATCTACATTCAATATATACTACTTTAAAGAACATACATATGTATGTACATTCAATATATACTACTTTAAAGAACATACATATGTATGTACATTCAATATATACTACTTTAAAGAACATACATATGTATGTACATTCGATATATACTACTTTAAAGAATATACATACATATATACATTCAATATATACTACTTTAAAGAACATACATATGTATGTACATTCAATATATACTACTTTAAAGAATATACATACATATATACATTCAATATATACTACTTTAAAGAATATACATATGTATTTACATTCAATATATACTACTTTAAAGAATATACATACATATATACATTCAATATATACTACTTTAAAGAATATACATATGTATTTACATTCAATATATACTACTTTAAAGAATATACATATGTATTTACATTCAATATATAATACTTTAAAGAATATACATACATATACACATTCAATATATACTACTTTAAAGAATATGCATATGTATGTACAATTCAATATATACTACTTTAAAGTTAAACTTATATAGAATTTTTATATGTCAATACTTGTTTAAATATTATTTGCTAATATTATTTTTCAATATATATATTTTTTTCAATATATATTTTTTTAAGGTTAAGTAAACTTTTATACTATTATATTAAAAGTATTGAATTCATACAAAATATTCAATTTAAATTTTAAATGAAAAAACTATGTAAAGAGTAAATAAACTTAATATTTGATTGATTGCAAAATATTTTAAAACTTACAAGTTACAAGGTTGCAATTACATTTCACTAATTTCACAAAGTTAAATTGAAAAATGAAAATTCAATTGATAATTGTAAATTCTATAAATTTTTCATCATTTTTTCCAATTCACCCCTATTAACATTAACGGGAATTGACTGAGGATTGTCAAAAATCAATAGGACCAAATCCATGCATTGGACTTGATTGTGCTGAATTCTCTCTTGAAGTCATTATTTCTTCAAGATCTTTTTCGTCTTCCGGTTCCACGAACATTCCTTGATTTCTTCATTCTGCTCTAATCCAGTCTCTAAGGCAAACTAAAACATTCATGGCATTGCCTCCCAATGAGTGTCGGTTGTCTCCAATCTGCTGTCGTCCTTGACTAAAAGCTCTCTCTGATGCAACGGTTGACATTGGAACATTCAATATATCTCTAGCTAATCTTGAAATTACAGGATATTGTCTTTCATTATTCTTCCACCATTCCAGCGTGTTGATTCTACCTCTAGGATCCTCTGTAGGCTGCATCAGATAATACTTAAGCTCTTCCCGACTTACGGTTCTTTGCGATGAAGGCTGCAATCTATTCCAAACAGATAGATCAGAAACACAATAAGCAGGCATACTATGTGCCTGTCTTTTAGAAGATGATGGTTCCTCAGAAGGATGGGGAGCAGGGGTCGGTGTAATATGTGACGGCAAAGCATTATCAAGTAAATCAGCATAATGATTGTATAATGTGTTCATGTAATTATTCGCATCAGACATAGCCGTAAACAAAGAAGGTTCTTCATTAGCTTTTACTTGTAAAGCATAATAAATAAGAGAAGTAAATTCGGACATAGTATTATATTTCATACATGGATTTATTACAGCACCAACTAAGTAAATAGGGGGAAGCGGAAAAAAATATTTTTTAAATTTATCAATCATTGCCTCAATAGCATATTTGTAACCTGGTTTAGACTTATACTCGTTAAGCAATAAAGAAATGTCGGCTAAATAAGCTAAAATATTACAAACAGTAGGATAATAAGCACCAGAAAATTCAACCGTAGCTAGATAAAATTTTTGCAAAAAATTAACAATATCATCAATTTTAGCCCAATCTGAATTTTGTAACATACAATCGGGAAAAGCACTAGCAAATTGGTTAAAAGTCATAGTAATAGGAGCTTTATAAATATTGCAAGTATTTAAGAAATCATACGTAGAATTTTATCTAACATCTATTTCTTCAGGCATTAATTTCGGTCTAAGTCCATTTTCCTGACATTTTCTTTTAAATTCGGTAAGTCTAATTTTTCTATTATTTTCCTAAATAAAGCCAACTGCAAGTCTAACTTTTTCAATAGCAGGCTCATAAAAAGCAAGACCATTTTTTACAATTAAATTATATATATGGCAAGCACACTTAACATGAAATATTTCGGGTAACGGTGGAGAAAATTCAGTTTTTAACAACTTAATAGCAGCGTTGTTGTTAGATGCATTATCAAAAGATATACATAAAACTTTACGGTCAATACCATAATAATATCTACTTTTGTAATAGATTCAGAAACAATTTTTTCAGTGTGTCTACGGTCTTCATCATACAAAAATGCTAAAATGCGTTTTTGCATAACAAAATTACTATCTACCCAATTACAAGTAATTGTTAAATAATCATTTTTATTAATAACACGACCAAGATCAGAAGTTAAAGAAACTCTACATGAAAGATTTTTTAATAATGCAGATAAATAGTAAACATATTGTGCATGGAGTCTTAAAATATCGGACTGACAAGTACTTCTAGGAATACCCTCAAACATAGGATTATAAATTGCCTGAATATAATGAATAAGAGCTTCAGAAAAAGCAAAAGAGAAAGACAAACAACCCACAACTATCATTTTGGCTAATTCTTCACGATCCTTCATTTTATTATAATCCTTAACTAATTTACCGATTTTTGGGTTCAATCTAGTTTGACTTGGGCCCCCAACTGTCCCACCACCAGTTACCTGAGCTAGCTCTCTTGGGTGTTTCTCCTTCAAATGTCTCGACAACTGACCCGTACCTCCTTTATTACCCCCGATCTTATGCTCGTATTTTGACTGACAAATATCGCATTCAACCTGAGTGGTTCCTTCTATTCGAGTAAAAAATTTCCACACAACACTAGTTTTTTTACGAGATCTTACAGGGGGCCGGGGAGGAAGATTAACCGATTCAGATTGAACATTAACATTATCAGATTCAGGTGTAAAATCAGCATCATCATCATTTTCATCTACATCAACAGAGTCTAGTTCATTCTCTTCTTCTATACCATAATTTTTTTGGGCCTCAAAATAATTCAAATCGTGAGCACCTACACGTATTTCATTCTCAAATGGTTCGCTAATTGATACCGAAGGCACACGAGTATATCGAGTATTTAAACTACCTCTACCAGAACCAATTTGTTTCTTACTACCACTACCACTACCACTTCCGGGACAAAAATTTCTAACACTTTTACCGACTTTCTTAATTTATCCATATTACAAATTAAACTAACAATTATTCAAAAAACACAAAAACAATCCAAATAAATATTCAACAAATAATACACTAATTAAAAATTAAAAGTAAGAGATGGAACGATAATACCAAATTTTTGAAGTATTCGAAAGTTGGTCAATTGAGTACTTTTGGAAACTTTCACGTAGTATTTGTAATTGCAAAATAATAAAATATAATAGAACACTTTATGAGATAATTTTAGCAAATTTGAGAGAGAATGAGAATTGAGATTGTAGGAAATATTTTTTGAAATGACATGTATTTATAGGAAAAAAAAATTATTATTTTTTTTTTAAAAAAATTTAAGCCTAAAAGGCTGTTTGGCCGTTGGGCCTCAACGGACCAAAACAGCCTTTGCAAGCTTGGGGCCCAACAACCCTTTAATGTTAAAAAAAAAAAAATTTTTTTTTTAGTTACCGGGCCGGTCCGGTCCGATGCACCGGTGGACCCGGTTCGGTTTCCTAACTGGGTCGGTCTACCAGTCTCAATACAGTGTCCGACCCAGCCCCCTAAAAACCCCCCCAGCCCACTATCTATACCGGGTCCGGTCCGATCGCTAAGTGGGCCGGTCTTAATGGGCTGGTATCGGGTCAACCCGGCCCAATTGACACTCTTATTTGTGATAAAGTTGGCATACGATGATTTCCCTGCAATTTCTTCGTTGGAAAATGACATTATTAAGCCGTTGTGAGGAGAGTAGCTTACGCAAAAAATTTTGTAAGCAGTGTCTACAATCAAGAAGATAACAGATGAACAAATTGGAGAGAAGAATGAATAAAATTTTCAATCTTAGGATCTTATGTTTGGTTAAATAATCAAGTACCAATTTTTTCAAGAAATTTAACGTCCAATGCTAATGCAAAAATGAATCTGGGCTGACTAGTTTGTTTCATCCTTAACTAGTGAATTTGTTCGCTCTTCGCGCGAATATAAAAGACGATTAGATATCAATAATTTTATTAAAATATTACAATATATATTTACCCGTAAGCACACTTGATTTCATATAAAGGAAAACGTTTGGTTAGTAGTTAGCAGACTTCTAGCAAAGCCATAAGTTAATGTTTTGAACCACCGGAAATTATGGAATCATGACGATAAAAAATTCATATAAATATAAAATACAAAATAAAGAGAAATCATATAGAGAACAAACAAACAAACAAAAAAAGGCAACATCATTCTTTAAACCTTAATCAAAATAAAATAGAAAAAAAAATGAAATCAATACACAATCTTCCGAGCTTTAATCGACATCCTCTTCCATAAGCCGAGCACCATTCAATAAATTATAACCTTCATCTTATTTTTTGAGTTAAACTAACACAACAAAATAATAAGCACCGAAAACATAACTTAAAAGCTAATGTGGTCATTTTTACGTTAGACTACCATATAAAATATTCATGGCAATCGAATGTGCACATGACATCTATTTTTGGATCTTATTTTCATTTGGGCGATTAACTAATTGTATATTCTGATTCTACCTCTTTTGTTTAATATATATGAGGCCTGTGGATCAAACTTTTTTTTTTTGTTATATATATATAAAAGGCTAAATTAAATGCAATTAGATGTGACTTTTTTTGGAAAGCAAAATTTATAATCTGACATATCAAAAATAAAGAAAAATGAAATATAATAAAGATAGATAACCTAAAAGACTAAGGCAAAATAATAGTAGTAGCAACCAAGGGTGTGGCCTAGTGGTTCAATGAAGTAGGTTGAGTACCATGAGGTCTTGCCTTGGTGGATAGAGTTACCTGGTACCTGTTGCTTATGGGAGCTGGCGGGTATCTCGTGAAATTAGTCAAGGTGCGCGCAAGCTGACTCGGACACCAAGATTATCCCAAAAAAAGAAAGTAGTACTTAACTAAATAGACTCAAAATACTATTGAGCTGATTTTTTTTTTACTTTCACCTCTTTTTCTATTCTTCCTTGCAACATCAATACAGAGAATAATCAAATGCATTAAAAAAACAAAGCATACACTAAAAGTAAGTAAAAGGAAATATTCATAACAGTTATGGAAGATCTAAAATGTCACTGTTCAATCCCTGCTCTAGATTGACTATAGCGCAAGACTCAAAATATGGATTGTAACGACATTTTAGTTGCAAGGCACTTGCATACCTGATGAAAAAAAGTTACAACTTACCGTAATAGCTAAATGAGAAAATTACTCTCTTTGAATATTATGAGAAAATATTTATGTCATGTAACCCTTATTTTGTGTTTGTTTTCTGATGTAGCCTAAATTTGTGTATAAACACATTTTATACATTTTTATATAAAGTTTCACATTATGTATAATATTTTTCTCCACATATAATATTATATTATGTTATATATTGGAGCACATGACGTAATTTTATATTTGTATATTTTTGAAAATTTACTCTAGCCAAATAGGGATAACTGGAGAATTTAAAATCACATTTTTTGTGATAATGACTATGCTACAACAATATTATTCACCCCAGAGGCAATAATTCTAATTGACAGAACAACAATCTCTAATCGAATACACACACAAAAAATATATATCCAAATTGACCTGATAATTCCCACTTAAACCAATACACAAATTGGCAAAACGTGATAATTTGGTTTTAAAAAAAAAAAGCCTTTGCCGAAGTGTATAATATTCCATGTAAATGGAAAAACTCAAAAAAGTGTACCTCTTCTAAATTTAGTAGAGAAATCAGGGTGGAATTGATCTTGTAAGCTTCCTTGATGTTGTTGCTGCTTTGCATTTCTCCGTAATGATGAATTGATGATGATGAGTACCTTTGTGTATCCTTAAATACAAGTATTATTTGGCTGACCTTTAATTTTCTATAAATCATATTTTGCTATTAAATGTTGAAGATAATGAATGTTAGTGTAATTCTCAATTGTAAGCATTACTATTTCTTACTGACTCTTGATCTTCCTTAGATGGAGTAACTACAATTTTAAGTACGATATTAACTAGGAGAAGAAAGTGTGTAATTAAGAGAATTAATTGAGTGACTTTTGAATTTTTTAATATACAATCACATTATTAATTTTAAAATGTGATTTTTTTAAAAAAAAAGATAAATAGTAATGGAGGTCATAGAGAGGTGTCACATCACCTCTTCTATATTCTCCTTTTATTATTATATATTGATTAGTAGGAAATACGTCATGGGTTCGAGCTCAATCCGCAACCTAATTTTCTATAGTAATTTTTACCACAAATGGGTGAAATTTTTTATGAGAAAACTTGTTGTAGATGTGTTTTGAACACTCGACAAAGATCAAATTAGCAAGGCATTCAACCAGCAAACCAAGGAACCCTGTGTTAAGTGATGTCATTTATAACACATCTACGACATATTCTATTTTTCATATATATATATATATATATATATATATATATATATAAAATTTTCTGATGAAGTGGTGTTGGATGACTCCCCTTTACATAAGGCTAAATCTGTCAAATGGGCCGGATCGACTCGGTTTCTGCCCGGTTAGACCGGTCCAAAAAGAGACCGGTCTGGACCCAACCCGAAACCGGTAAGGTACCGAACTAGGGGGACTTTTAGGGGGTTGGGACGGACAAGGTAGGTAGCCCGGTGGACTGGCCCAGTTGGAAGACCGGACCAGCCCACCGGTGCACCGGACAGGATCAACAACAATTTTTTTTTCTTTTTACATTATAGTTCTTGGGCCGCCTGCCAAAGTTGATTTTGGACCGTTGGAAGCCTAACGGCTATAGTGCCATTGGCCCTTTATGGCTAATTTTTATTTTTTTTTTAAAAAAAAATTAAGTTTCAAAATTTTATCTATAAATAGGTGCCATTTCAAAATTTATTTTTCCACAACTTACAATCTCATTCTCTCAATATCTCTCAATTATTTTAATTATCTCATAAAGTGCTAGTTATATTATATTATTTTACAATTCAAAATATCAAGTGGAAGTTTTCAAAAGTACTCAATTGATCAACTTTCGGATACTTCAAAAATTTGGTATTATCGTTCCATCTCTTACTTTTAATTTTTAATTAGTGTATTAGTTGTTGAATATTTATTTGTATTGTTTTAGTGTTTTTTGAATAATTGTTAGTTTAATTTGTAATATGGATAAATTAAGAAAAATCGGTAAAAATGTTAGAAATTTTTGTCGCAGAAGTGGTAGTGAAACAAATTGGTTCTGGTAGAGGTATTTCAAATACTCGATATACTCGTGTGCCTTAGGTACTGATGTAAAACGAGATACAAGAAACCCAAACAAGATAATAAGATAAGATACAAGAGTATGATTAAGAAATAGAAATGAAAGGAGAAGAGATTTAGAAGAAAAGAAAGGAAAATCTAACAATTAAAATAAATTAATCATTAGATTCAATCCAAGGAAGAAGAGAAATTGAACTCATACAAGGATACTTACCCAAGTAATCAAGAGGGTTCAATTTGGAGAGATAAGAGGGTTTTTTCAAACCCACAAATGAGCAACTCAACAATGTCCAACAACCAACTAACCCTAATATGGAACACATATGACTATTTATACTAGTCTTGCAAAAATAGTCAAATTACAAATATGATCAAATTATAAAAATGATAGTCACTTGAGCCCTTTATGATCTCCTTGATTATCACCACTTTTCTTGTAGATCCATTTGAGCATGTTATGGACTTTAAATGCTCTTTTTATGATCCTTTCATGACATTTTAAATTCTTTGGGGGAGATTGAAAGCTTCCGTATTCAGATAGTTCACATCGGCACTTTTGCTATCAATCTTGCTATCTCGATTTGCATCATTCTCCCCTTCTTGAAAAGAATTCGTCCTCGAATTCACACCTTGCAAAATAAAGGAGGAAACAACAACTAGACAAAAATTATCATAATCCTTCAAAGCATTGTCAATTCTACTAGAAGCATCTCCGGGATCAAAAACAAACTTTAATCCTCTAAGAATATCAAGAATCACTATAAGCATCTCCAAAAAAATCAATAAGAAATTATCACCCCAAAATGGAATCAAATTAAACTGTTTAACTAGACCACACCGATCTTTAAATGACTTGTCATCATATTTTAAGAAAGAAACATTGGCATAATCCAACAAGAATGGGTCTTTAAAAAGATGAGTAGCATAAGTAAAGAAATTAATACCAAGACTAGCATCAATCAATTCACTTTCATGTGTAGGCTCATCATTTTCTTCCCACATTGCATTGCATAGTGAATTACCATATACCTTGTAGCCTTTAAAAATTTCTACTTCATCAACTTCACCACAAATATCACTATGTTCATCATTGAAATTGGTCATGTTATCTTCAAACAAAACATTATCTTTAAAGAGAGAAAAATCAATATGCAATGAAGAATTAAAGCATCTAAATTCACTCTCAAAAAGACAAATGTCATCCTTCACAAGATTAGTCATGATATGATCTCTACGGGTGAAACAAGAGATAGGATCAACAATACTATGCACACTCCAAGAATCTCTTGTTTGACCCTCAAACTCATTAATTCGCACATCATTAGTTGGCAACAATTTAAGCTTACAAGAATCAACATGTTTGGTTTCACGCTTTAACTCAACTAGTGGAGTAAAATCAAGATGCAATAAGTCATCACTACCTTCAACAAGACACACATCACCACCAACATCATGAATTTCATCAAATAAAATCAAAGTAGATTCATAAATTTCATTTGCATCTTCATCAAAAAAAGGTGGTGTGTCATATTCAAAATCCTCATTCTTTCCAAAATAACCAACAATATTTTCAACACTAACTTGAGGTTTACTAAATAATTCACAAGTCCCCTCAACTAGTGGCATATCAACACAAGCAAGTCGGCTATCACAATCAAATTCAAAAGAATCACATTCCTTAAATTCAAGCTTATCTTGGAGTGACTCCTCAACACCATTATCAACAACAAGAGCATTCCTTTTACATAAGAAATATTCATAATCCACATCACATGTAGTCAAAGAATCTCTTTTTAATCCTCTATATTCATCACAAGTATGAACACTAGTTGCAAATACATTAAACTCAAAAGAATCATCACAATGATTTGCACAAGTAACTTCAACTAGTGCTTGACTACAACATTCAACATCACATTTATCACAAGAAAAGAATCATTTTGCTCAAAAGAAGAATGACTTTCACTTAAACTAAAATTTCCTTCAAGTTATTTAAAGGAAATAAAGTATTAGAGTTAGCCATTTTACCTTGAAATGCTCTTAAAATTCCTTCTTTACCTTTGTGTTTATCATTTAAGCTCACTTGGACACTTGAAGAAGTACTGGGTGTCTCCATCAACTCTTGAATCTTCAACGCTGGAAAACTCTTCATTATTGTTTGCTTCATGCCTTCATTTTCAAACATAGAAGCTGGGAACAATATCCGCAAACAGTATAATATTGGTTGGTTTTGGGGTGAACTGATAAAGGGAAACACAATTTTTCAAAGCTAATGGTGAAAGAAGTGCTTAATAAATGCAATTTTACGTGTGGATTGCATTGACATGATCATGATATAAGATGTATGCATGCCTGGGCTCGAGAGGCTTAGGGGCCTGTACAATCTTTAATGGACCAGTCAAACAATTGTACAAAAGAGACATTACAACTAGGAAAAGAAGAATTAGTATTAGAGTTAAAAAAAGAGACAAGCTCTCTCAAACTCTTTTTTTCTTCACTTTTCTCATGTTTCTTTTCCTCTTTCTTTTCATTCTTTTCATTTTCAAATACAACTCTCTTTTTTTGTGGCAACTCACTCATTATCCTCAACTCAAGCTTTTCTTTTTCCACTCTTGAGTTGTCATTTGTCACTCCCTTACTTCTCTCAATATTTTCTCTCTCAAGCTTATTTAACATTGGGCAAGACCCAAGAATTCCTTTTGAAGGATTAGGATGACTCTTCACTTCAACTTTGAACTTTACATTTTGAGAATCATCAACTCTCATCTTCATATTTTTCTCTTTAGCAATGACATCTTTTTTCTCAAGTTTTGCCGTTCTTCTTGTCAATCTTAGCAACTCCAAATATCTCTCTTTCACCTTCAAAAGTGTAGATGACATAAAGAAATACTCTTGACCTCTTAGGTTGACACAACACTTGTTAGTCTTTTTATCAAAAATAGCTTTTTTTTTCAATTATTCAAGATCTTCCAAGTAACAAATGACAAGCTTTCATTGGGATAACATCACATAGTACTTCATCATGAAACTGGCCAAGTTGGAACTTCACTAAAACTTGTTTTGTGATCTCTAAATTTCCTATTTCATTTGACCATGACAATCCATATGGTTGAGGATGTTTTCTAGTCTTCAACTTTAAGTGCTCAGCCATGCTTGCAATATTTATGAAACTCTTGTTATGTATAATAATAGCACCACAAAGTCCTTCAATTTTTCCATAAATATGAAACATGTTCTTTCTTTCTTCCACAAATTGGTCAATGCATGCTTCATCACACTCATGGTGTTCAACAAAATGATCTCCATTTATCAAAGCATTCAAATCATCATTAGACCGATGCACAACCTTTCTACCATAAGTAGTATATCTATTCACATTTTGTCTCACTTTTTTTGTGAAAGATCTACCACCTCCTCCTCCAACAAAACAAACATAAGAACTACTATCATTCTCATGTTTAAAATTATAACCATAACAAGAAGATGAACAAGAATATTCCCTGAGAGTTTCCTCATTATCATCATCAAGCCCATAATCACTTTCCTCAGTATAAGATTCATCACAAGAAGAGTATGTGGAAGAGTCATACCTTGAAGCTTCATCATTTTCAAAGTCATTCTTGAAAGCATAAGAATCTTCATATTCACATTCTTCATCATAGTAACTCTCATTATTCTCATAACCATTATCTTCAAAATCATCATCACAAAGATCACCCAAAGCTATAGAAGACATGCTTGCAATCAAAAAGAAGTAGAAATAAAGTCAAAGTACCTCACAAATTCACTCCCTCACGTGTATCACTCATCACTCATATATACACTCAAGGTCAAGGTTTTTAGACCTCACTCAATTAATCTCACCAATTTTTGCTTTTTTCTCTCAAGGGAATTTCCTCAAATCTCTTCAAGAACCAACAACTCAACCAACTCAAATTAAGTATCCAAGCATTGATTCGGAGTGGAGTTTATGGTTAAACAAAGAAGCACAATAAAACTAACGGACTTGAATCAAGAAATTCACAAAGAAAATAAAGAGAAAAGCAAGAAATAATTAGCACGAAATAAATTTAAGCACACAATTACTAATACAAAGGATAAGAACAAGTATCCTAAAATATTAGCAAAGATTAGTTATGAATGATAGTAGAATCTAGAATCAACAAGAAAGTCATTCATAGTCACCACAATTGATCAAATCTATCAAGGCCCAACTCCAATCAATTTTACCTAATCAATATAGAGCATTTCTACGCACCACCCAATAGTTTTTGAAGCAAGGAATCAACTCAAAGTCCAAAATTTTCAAGAAATTCGCACAAGAAAATAGTCCATTTTTGGAACCCAAAATTGACACCAAATTCATCCTTAGATCTCAAAATTGAAACCTAATATAGTTTACCCATGATGGAAACAACTTAGATCCAAGAGATGGTGCCAAAATTTGCACAAAAGAGCTCAAAAATTCAATTTTCGCACTTTAAATAGTGCAGATTTTTTTGAGTGCGAAAATGGGGGGAAAATGAGTAAAATCAACTCCAAACCACCTTCAAATGCTCCCAAATTTGATATGCAAGCACTTTAGACTATTTCCAACAAACCCAATAATACCCATTTAAAAATTTCATCAATTTTTGGATCCGATTTTTTTTTCTTTTTCGATTTTTTTTTTCAAAAGATGCAAGCCAAGAATTTAGAATTGTACGAACAATTCTTTAGTTTTGCTCTGATACCAATTGATGTAAAATGAGATACAAGAAACTCAAACAAGATAATAAGATAAGATATAAGAGTATGATTAAGAAATAAAAATGAAGGGAGAAGAGATTTAGAAGAAAAGAAAGGAAAATCTAACAATTAAAATAAATTAATCATTAGATTCAATCCAAGGAAGAAGAGAAATTGAACTCATACAAGAATACTTACTCAAGTAATTAAGAGGTTCAATTTGGAGAGATAAGAGGGTTTTTCCAAACTCACAAATGAGCAACTCAACAATGTCCAAAAACCAACTAACCCTAATATGGAACACATAGGACTATTTATACTAGTCTTGCAAAAATAGTCGAATTACAAATATGACCAAATTATAAAAATGATAGTCACTTGAGCCCTTTATGATCTCTTTGATTATCACCACTTTCCTTGTAGATCCATTTGAGTGTATTATGGACTTTAAATGTTCTTTTTATGATCCTTCCATGACACTTTAAATTCTTTGGGGGAGATTGAAAGCTTCCGTATTCAAGATAGTTTACATCGGCACTTTTGCTATCAATCTTGCTATCTCGATTTGCATCAGGTACCAATTAGAGAACCCTTTGAGAATGGAATAGGTGTAGGTGCTCAAGATATGAATTATTTAGAGGCCCAAGAAAATTATGGTACCGAAGAAGAGAATGAAGTAGACCCTGTTGATGTAGATGAAAATGATGATGATGATGATGTTGATGTTACACCCGAATCCGATAATGTTAATATTTAATCTGAATCGGTTTATCTTCCTAGCCGGCCCCCTGTAAGATCTCGTAAAAAAATTAGTACTGTGTGAAATTTTTATACTCAAATAGAAGGAAGTACTAAGGTTCAATGCAATATCTGTCAAGAATTATATGAGCATAAGACCGGGGGTAACAAAGTAGGTACGGGTCAGTTGACGAGACATTTACAAAATCAACACGAAAGAGAGCTAGCAGAGGTAAAAAATGGTGGGCATGTTGGGGGGCCAACTCAAACTAGATTGAACCCAAAAATTGATAAATTATTTCAGAATTATAATAAAATGAAGGATCGCGAAGAATTAGCAAAAATGATAGTTGTGGGTTGTTTGCCTTTCTCTTTTGCTTCTTATGAAGCTTTTATTCATTATAATCAGGCAATTTATAATCCTATGTTTGACGGTATTCCTAGAAGTACTTGTCGGTCCGAAATTTTTAGATTCCATGCATAATATGTTTACTATTTATCTGCATTATTAAAAAAATTTCCATGTAGAGTTGCTCTAACTTTTGATCTTGATCGTGCTGTTAACAAAAATGATTATTTAACAATTACTTGTCATTGGGTAGACAGTAATTTTATTATGCAAAAACGTATTTTAATATTTTTATATGATGAAGACCATAGACACACTGCGAAATTTATTTCTGAATCTATTACAAAAATTGCAAGATATTATGGTATTAACAATAAAGTTTTATGTATATCTTTTGATAATGCATCTAACAACAACACTGCTATTGACTTGTTAAAAATTGAACTTTCTCCACAGTTACCCAAAATATTTCATGTTTAAGTGTGTTTGTCATATATATAATTTAATTGTAAAAGATGGTCTTACTTTTTTTGAGTCTGCTACTGAAAAAGTTAGGCTTGCAGTTGGCTTTATTCAAGGAAATAATAGAAAAATTAGACTTACCAAATTTAAAAGAAAATGTAAGGAAAATGGACTTAGACCGAGATTAATGCCTGAAGAAATAGACGTTAGATGAAATTCTACTTATGATTTCTTAAATACTTGCAATATTTATAAAGTTCCTATTACTTTGACTTTTAACTAATTTGCTAGTGTTTTTCCCGATAGTATGTTATAAAATTCAGATTGGGCTAAAATTGATGATATTGTTAATTTTTTGCAAAATTTTTATCTAGCTACGATTAAATTTTCTGGTGCTTATTATCCTACTGTTTGTAATATTTTAGCTTATTTAGTCGACATTTCTTTATTGCTTAATGAATATAAGTCTAAACCAGGTTACAAAGATGCTATTGATGCAATGATTGATAAATTTAGAAAATATTTTTTTCCGCTTCCCCCTATTTACTTAGTTGGTGTTATAATAAATTCATGTATGAAATATAATACTATGTCTGAATTTACTTCTCTTATTTATTCTGCTTTACAAGTAAAAGCTAATGAAGAACCTTCTTTGTTTAAGGCTATGTCTGATGCGAATAGTTACATGAACACATTATACAATCATTATGCTGATTTACTTGACAATGCTTTACCGTCACATATTACACCAACCCCTACTCCCCATCCTTCTGAGGAACCACCATCTTCTAAAAGACAGACACATAGTATGCCTGCCTATTGTGTTTCTGATCTATCTGTTTGGAACAGATTGCAGCCTTCATTGCAAAGAACCTTTAGTTGGGAAGAGCTTAAGTATTATCTTATGCAGCCTATAGAGGATCCTAGAGGAAGAATCAACACGCTGGAAGGTGGAAGAACAATGAAAGACAATATCCTGTACTTTCAAGATTAGCTAGAGATATATTGAATTTTCCAACATCAACCGTTGCATTAGAGAGCGCTTTTAGTCAAGGACGACAGTCGATTGGAGACAACCGACACTCATTGGGAGGCAATGCCATGAATGTTCTAGTTTGCCTTAGAGATTGGATTAGAGCGGAACGAAGAAATCAAGGAATGTTCGTGGAGCCGGAAGACGAAGAAGATCTTGAAGAAATAATGACTTCAAGAGAGAATGCAGCACAATCAAGTCCAATGCATGGCTTAGGCGTCATTGATTTTGACAATCCACATCCAATTCCCGTTAATGTTAACATGGGTGAATTGAAAAAAATGATGAAAAAATTGTAGAATTTACAATTAATCCATTGAATTTTCATTTTTCAATTTAACTTTGTGAAATTAGTGAAATGTAATTGCAACCTTGTAACTTGTAAGTTTTGAAAGTTGAAACATTTTGCATTAAGGTTCATTCACACTACATAATTTTTTCATTTATTGAAGTATTATTCTTTTAAGAAGTATATATTATTGAATATTGTATGTGAATATATTGTATGTATATTCTTATAAGTAATATATATTGTATAATATATAATACATATACTCTTTTAAGTAGTAGTATTATATGTTGAATAAATTGTATGTATATTCTTTTAAGACTTAAGTAATAGTATATGTTGTTGAATATATTGTATGTATATTTTTTTAAGGTAGAAGCATACGTTGCTGTGTATGTATATTATATTAGGTAATATATATTACACTTATATTATCTTAAATAGTATATGTTGTTGAATATATAATGAATATATAAATGTATGTATATTTTATTAAGTAGTAGTATATGTTGTTGAATATATTGTATGTATATTCTTTTAAGTATGATATGTTGTTGAATTTATAATACATTCAGGAAAAAAATAAATTAATTTCTAAACAACTTGTTGTTGATATATGTGTTGATCATCCAAGCGCTTTTTGGAATAGAAAAAAGCATATTGTAACTCTTCCGTATGAAGATGATTTTTCAGAGGAAAATATTCCTACTAAATCTCGACCTTGTCAGATGAATTCTGAATAAGTTGAATTTTGTAAAAAAGAGATTGATAATCTTTTACAAAAGGGTTTGATAAAACCATCCAAGTCTCCTTGGTCATTTACTGCTTTTTATGTTAATAACGTTGCAGAAAATGAAAGAGGTGTATCTCGTTTGGTTATTAATTATAAACCTCTTAATAAGTTTTTGAAATGGATTCAGTATCCGATTTCAAATAAAAAAGATTTATTTATCACGATTATACGATGCTAATATCTTTTCCAAATTTGATTTAAAATCAGGATATTGGCAAATTCAGATTTTCAAAAAGCATATTTATAGAACTGCTTTTAATGTCCCATTTAGATAATATGAATTGAACGTTATGCCTTTTAGATTAAAAAATGCTCCTTCTGAATTTCAGTGCATACATAGATGACATCTTAGTATATTCTAAGACATTTGAAATGCATATTAAGCATTTAGACATTTTTAAGAAAATTGTCATTCAAAATGGTTTGGTTATATCTAAACCCAAAATGAGTTTATTTCAAACTGATGTTCGATTTTTAGGACATAATATTTGTCTGGGGAAGATTACCCCATACAACGATCGATTGATTTTGCATCAAAATTTTCTGATGTTATCACTGATAGAATTCAATTACAAAGATTTTTGGGAAACTTGAATTATATTGCTCCTTTTTATAAAAATCTTTCTCGTGATTTAGCCCCATTATATGATAGGCTAAAAAAAATTTACAAAGGGCCTTGGACTGATAAGCATACGACTCTTGTTAAGGATATTAAAAAACGAGTTATATCTCTGCCTTGTTTGACTTTAGCTAATCCAGCTTGGAAAAAGATAATTGAGACAAATCTGACACTTCTATGAAAAGTGTGAGTAGTAATGAAGATATTCTTCAAGACTCCCAACCAATACCGCGGAAGAGATTCTGTCCGAAAAAGCCATTGAAAATGCTGAAGATTTTGTCCGTTGAATGAAAGAAATGGTCAAATCACAAGGGAAAAAGAAAATTTAGATGGAGATAGCCACCGGAGGACCCGCGTCAACAGTAAAGCCCCCGGGGAACCCACTCAATAGTAGATTCACTATGCATGGGCCCTGATAGGGACATTTTACTGTACATATGGGACCCGGATGTGGGACCCATTTTACTATTTATAGATTCTTTTTTCTTCTTTAAATACGTTTCATTTCTTTTCTTTTAGAGATAGAGTTTAGGCTCCCTCTCTCTCCTCTTATCTTCTCCTCCTTCTCTCTTCTTTCTCTTAGTTTGTAATAGTTTTGTAAAGTTTTATTTTAATAAAAAATAGAAAAGTCCAACTTTGGACACCAATCCTGCTCTTGCATATACGAGCATAAGCCCTTGCTTATACGGACACAGACCCTTGCTTCCGGGTCCATAAGGTGATACCTCCTTACCTTTCAAAAACTTATTAAGAGGTTTATAATTAATAACCAAACGAGGTACACCTCTTTCATTTTCTGCAACGTTATTAACATAAAAAGTAGTAAATGACCAAGGAGACTTGGATGGTTTTATCAAACCCTTTTGTAAAAGATTATCAATCTCTCTTTTACAAAATTCAACTAATTCAGAATTCATTTGACAAGGTCGAGATTTAGTAGAAATATTTTCCTCTGAAAAATCATCTTCATAAGGAAGAGTTACAATATGCTTTTTTCTATTCCAAAAAGCGCTTGGATGATCAACACATATATCAACAATAAGTTGTTCAGAAATTAATTTAATCTTTTACTGAACTTTAGCAGATTTTAACACATCAAATATGCTAATGCTAAATATCTCTAGCTGCAAGGAATCAACATGTTTTTGCTTCATATTAATTAAAGCATTAATATCTCTAGTTACTGGATCCGTAACAAAAGTATAACTAATTGTTTTATTGTTATAAGTAGCAGAAAATCCCTTAGCATCTATATGCATATATGGGTAAATAGCATTAACAAAAGGAGTTCCAAGTATAATTGGAGGATAACTGATTTTTAACTAAAAAGAAGAAATGTGGTATGCAGACTTTATTCTGACAAATATGCGCATTTGGCAATTTATATTCTATATCCAATGCATGCCCTAATGCGGATTTTACCATATGAGTAGTTTTTTAAAAATATTTAGAAGGTACTAAACCTTCTTGAATGCAACTAACATCAGCACCACTATCAATCATAGCAATGTCATTCACATAATAATGATTATCAATCAAAATTGTACATTAATGTACCATTTATGCACAATAACAATTTGCATCATTCCTAAAAACATATCACGTTTAGGACTTAGATCAAGTTGTTTTGAGAATTCAGCAATATCATCTGATTGTTCCAAAACAATTTTGCTTTTACCATTAGGATTTTCAACTAGAGAATTATAATTCTCTATTTGTGTAATCCTATGATCACAAATCATTTGATTTTGTTTAAGAGATTTAATATCCCTTTTCAAATTTTCAATTTCAATTTTTAAATCATCAAAAGAACTTTCCCTAGAAGGGGTATGTTTTTTCAAAAGTCATTGTTGAACTTCAGATAAAGAATAAGGAACAGAATATTTAAATTCAACTTTTTGACTTGCAATGTTTGAAATACCAGAACTGAAACTTGCTGCCAAATTAATAATTTTTTCACGAAGGTTATTATCAGTAACCTCTTTTAAAAGTTCTATTACATTTTCAGAAGTAATAGTTCGAATATTCAAATCTTGAAATTGAGATTGTAATTGATAAAATGCATCATTATCACAGACACAAGTATCACGCGTGCAAGCATTACAAGCAGAAACATTATTTCCTATATCTTCATTAGAGAAATCAAGTAAATCAACTTCGACTTCGAAATCTGATTTTTCAATTTCATAATCGGATTCAGAATCGGAAGTATATAAGATACCATAAATTTTATCATGCAACTCGTTATCGAGTTCTAAAGCTTTAAGCTTTTCTAAATTATAGTTAGGGGCTATGTAGCCGAAATTACCACATCTATAACACTTAATTTTGGCTAAGTCCCGCTTGGACCTATTTTTCGTAAATCTAGTAGACTTAGGATGAGCTTTTCTAGCATCACGCTCTTCTTTAGGCCTATATCTAGATCTTTTTTTCTTATAGAAATGTGAACCATCTGGGTTGGAGGCCTTAATATACCTACCCTTTTTCTTTCTACTATGAGTAGAAGGTTGAGACATGTCAAATTGGGTACAGAAATCTCCTAATTGGGATTTTTCCTTAAGCTTATCCATCTTAAGCTGTTGAGATAGTTTCAACTCGTTACACAAGTTTAGTCCTTGTGTACAAACACCTATCAGGTTTTCATAAGTATAATTGTTGTACGGAATTTCACCGTAATTACCTCGCAGAGTTTTTCTAACCCTCTCTGCAAATAAAGAAGGAATGCCGTCTATAAACTTAGCTTTCCAATGTTCACTCGGGTTTTCTGGTAATTCCAGAACCCTACTAAGAAAGGTATCTATATACCATCGAGATTCTCCTAAATGTCGGCATCTGAGACCGTTTAACAGAGTTCTAATAGACTCAAAGTTACTATTAAATCTATCACTAAAATGTTCCAAAATAGTCATTACTAAAATATAGACCGCATCTTCTCGGCCTGCCTGTAATTTGTGACCTAAATTATCAACACTCTCTTCCATATTTACTGCATTTATAACTGCAGCTTTCGCTTCTATGAACATATAATTGTCCCACCAACCTCTTAGTTGTCCTGTAAACTCCACAATTATCATTTTGCATATGACTTTATATATTGAATGTATATATGTACGTATATTTTCTAAAGTAGTATTTATTGAATGCATATTTTTTATTTATTCTTTTGAGTAGTATATATTGAATGTATATATGTATGTGTATTTTTTAAAGTAGTATATATTGAATGTATATATGTATGTATATTCTTTGAAGTAGTATATATTTAATGTATATATGTATGTATATTCTTCTGAGCCGGGGGTCTATCGGAAACAACCTCTCTACTTCGTTCGAGGTAGTGGTATGGACTGCGTACATCTTACCCTCCCCAGACCCCACTTGGTGGGATTACACTGGGTTTGTTGTTGTTGTTTATGTATGTATATTCTCTAAAGTAGTATTTATTCAATGTGTATTTTTATTTATTCTTTTGAGTAGTATATATTGAATGTATATATGTATGTATGTATATTCTTTAAAGTAGTATGTATTGAATGTATATATGTATGTATATTCTTTAAAGTAGTATATATTGAATGTATATATTTTATATATTCTTTTGAGTAGTATATATTGAGTGTATATATGTATGTACATTCTTTAAAGTATACATATTGAATGTATATATATTCTTTAAAGTAGTATTTTAAGTAGTATATATTGAATGTATATTAAAAAAATTCAAATTACTATTATTTTTATTTTTTTAAAGTCTAGGCCAGGCAAATCGGCCCATTAATCCAGACCGTTGGGTCAATCCGAACCAGTCCGGTAAGACCGGTCAAAAATGCTAAAGGGGCATGGACTGGGCCATTGCGGAAATTATTACTGTTAGGCTCGGCCCAGTTAGAGCCATGACCGGACCGGACTCGAACCGAGACTTGTAAAAAATGACGAACCCGGCCAGGCCCGATTAACGGGTTTACATATGGTACGTCATTTCTCTAGGAAAGTAGATTTAATTAAATCATCCGAGGTTTCATCTGAACTAGATAAATTTACTTTCTTGTTACATGTATATGCTAACACCAACGCATCTAGTATCACAAGAGCAAAAGACCAGTCAGATCATGATTGGTTAAAGATAGGGCCGACAATGCCATTTTCGTTGCCACGAACAATTTTTGGAAAAAACGACTAACAAGTGTATTGATGTCAAATTAAATTAATTTAATAGTTAAAATAAAATAATTAATTAAGATTTAAGTGTGACTCACAAGTACGTGGGTGAAAGATTAGATGCATCTAATGAATTACGCCAAACAAAGTAATTTAACTTTAACAACTACAAATTAAAGTGAGATAAATAAACATGTGAAATATATGCATTGTCTTCCATTCATTAACTTAGTATAAATATCAATACAGAAAAATTTTATAGGTTGATGTAAGCCCCCTGCTTCTATGTGAACTAATCGGCTATACCCGGTCCTCTTAAAAAGGAGAATGGGCTGAAGAGTTCGAAGCTTAAATGACAACTTTTTTCATTTAAATTTTGAAGGGGCATGCAAAAATCAAAAAATTCCAAAGGGGACAAGATGGAGAGACTGTTTTACCTTGTTCTTAAAAAATTAACTTCGTCAGTTAATGTAAAGAACAAGACGAGCAGATTATTTTATCTTACAAGGTAAATAGAGTCCCTTGCCTTACCCGTTGATTGAAAAAAGTGGTGGGGGTTGGGAATATAATTTTCTCAATTGCTGATAGTGCAAGGTTGGGATAGTGTTTTACCTTACAAGATAAAATGAATCCCACACTTTATTGTTCTTGATTCTCTCTTGAAGATAAAGACCGGAGCAACTTCATAGAATTTCAAGTTTATTTCACCAAAAAACTTGCACTTTAAGGTATATTTTAATCATATTTTTTATATAATTATTCTAATACCTAACAAACAAGTATGTAGTAGTAATATAATTAATCATCTTTTTAGCTTACCAATTTGTTAAGTCTAAACCTATGTTAAAGTCATTATTGTCCACCTAATTCTTTTTGGATTTGTTGTTTGCACAACAAAGATGTGAATTTGAGGTCTATGAAACATAAATTAGGGATGAATTAATAATTGATACGTTACTAATATCCTTTTTAATTTCTCCATCTTTAGTTGCATGCATGTACAAATTGGTCAATTCATCAAATTATTACTTGGCATAAATGTTCATGTAACACGTATCAAAATTAATTTTAATTTTTTTTGTGTATAGATATGGACTATCAACAGTTTGTCCATCCAGGACCATCACAGTATGATGTATACATCACACAGAGTAAGCATCAATCCGAGGTTGTTTGGAGATGCACATTAAAGGGAGAAAATGCATGTTTGGCAGTGCGGTGTGATGATAATGATTTTTGACAACATGTTATAAATCAAGCGTCTGTAGATTAAGGCGATTTCCAAAATTTCAACGTTACGAAGAAAAAAGATAAAGAATCATCATTCCAAATTGGGGTTTCACTAAATATTGGTTGTCCGTTGAACGTAAAATAATTTGAATATCGACCAGAAATAAACACACCATCTTCCTGATTAGTGATACCCATTTTACTCCTAAACAACCTTTTCAAACGATCATGTTTATGGGATAAAGGAAACGATTGAACCACTATAGGACGCAGACTATATCGCACCGAATTTCCATCATGCAAAACTTCACCACCCCAATGTAAATTTACTCTTACCTTATTATCATCCATCTTAAAGTAAGAAATGAATAAGGCTCAACAAATATTTTGAATTATGAACTTTAACGAAAAAAATTAGGGTTGCTACAAATGAAAGGAACCTAAACTTTTTATAGATCCATGCAATCACGTAAAAAATAATGAAGCTGTTACAAGGTATATATGGGATCCCATCATACAAGGAGAGAATCCATACTCGACTTACAAGTAAGTCGAATTTATTCCCTCACTTGCAGACTCCTTTCCCTAAGAAATTTTTTTCCCTTCTTCCAACTTTTTTCAGTCAAAGGGTAAGGCAAGATACCCTATTTACCTTGTAAGGTAAAACAGTCTGCTCACCTTACTCTTTACCATTAACTGACGACGTTAAATTTTTAAGGACAAGGTAAAACAGTCTTCCCACCTTGTCTCCTTTGGAATTTTTTGATTTTTACAGGCCCCTTTGAAATTTTGGATTAAAAAAATTACCTTTTAGGCTTCGGACTCATGGATTGAACAACCCAAATAGAGAACTTAAGTTTGTAAAATTCCACAAGACAATCTATTTGGTTGCTCTTATTTAACTTGTACTCATTTTGTTTTGAAATAGTTTTTTTAAAAAAAGAAAAGAAACTAGCCTAAATCTAAGCAGGGGAATGAGACCAACAATATATGTTGCAGTCCGCGAAGAAATGCTAGACGACACGTGTGAATATCATTTAAAATGAGACTCTTGACTAAAGTTCAAATTAATTGGCTAAACCATCTACTACCGAATTAGCATCCTTGTAAATATGGGTAGAGATCGCTCATTCCTTGCCAAGAGGTAATGAATGACATTGACAATATCACCACTCTGATGAGACACACTTCTTTCAACCTATTGCACATGAACTACACTAACCTTATTAGTTTGCAAGGCAACTCGAGATCACCGCATGTCCCAAGCTTTCTGAAGGTCAGTGAGAACTCTCCACAAATCTAATTTAAATTATGTACAATGCAAATCCAACCTTGACTGAAAAACTTCAAGCCATACCAACAATCATAATTGCAAAATACATCGCCTGAAGTCCAGATAAAAATATAGATAACATGTCTATTAAAAGTGTATATGAAGTTTACAAAGGGGATGGTAGGTTTTCTCTCTCCAGGCGCATGTTAGCATCTACACTAAAGTACGCACGCCATGGGTAGGAGAGGTAAAGCTTCAATTCCACTGGGGAAAGATGAAGGAAATACTTTTGGGAAGCTCACGCATATAGTAGGAGGTAGTGGAGAAACAATAACTAGCAGTAATAAGGTATAAAACAATGTAATAGTAACCAGGGATCAGAGTCCAGTGGGAACTGTGATGGGGAAATGGAGATAAACAAGGATGTGATCTCATCAGTAAGCTCAGAATAAGCTATTGCGAGCAAGGCGGGCAACTCAACTGTTAGTTTAAAGTCCAAAGTAGCTTTAGCTAAGGAGAATAATACAAGAATGGAAGGAAATAATTGCATCTCCTCAATCGTGGGCAGATGAGGTAGAAAATGTAAGCAATAGTCCTGTGAAATGTCAAATAAGTGTGCCTAGAGAGTCAATTTGGGATAAGTTTGACATCACCAAGGTTAATACTCCAGGTTTCAAGTTGGATTATGTCCAACCTCATAAGGCAAGAGAGGTTAGCATGGTGGAAATTAGTGGAAACAGAGGAAGAAGATATCCAATCCAAAATCGAGTACTGGTCATATCTCTGAAGAGTGTAGGAAGAACAAAAGTAAAGATAGTCAGCCTGTTCCAGTATCTGATAATGAGGATGCAGTAAACAACAAACTAGTATAGAATAACGTGTACAAAACTATGCAGGCCAAAAGGCAAGAGGGTGGACAGAATAAAGGTAGAGTGGGTAGTGTTTGGCAAAACCAACCACTACAAATCTATAACTCTTTCCAGGAATTGGGTGAATGCAGTACTAAGAATAAAAAACAAACCACTAAAGCTGGTGAAGAAAGGAGTGTTATCTCCCTAGGTTATCATGGTTAAAATTTTGAGTTCGAACACTAGAGGCCTTAATGGTCTCAATAAGCAGAAAGAGGTAAAACTTTTCTGCAGTAATATTGATGTTGGTTTGATGAGTTTTTTAGAGACTAGAATAAAAGTGAATAAAGTCAAGAGTATAGCAAATTCCATGTTTGGTGGATAATCCTATTATAGCAATCATTTATCTCACTATAATGGGAGAATTTTGGTTGTTTGGAGACAAGATTGGTTTAAAGTTGAGGTTAAATATGACGCTGCATAGGCTGTAACATGCCTGATCAAGTATATACCTATAGAAATTGAGTTTACTTCTATATTTGTATATGGTTTTAATCAAAAAGATGAGAGGAAAGAGTTATGAGAGCATTTGAGAATGGTTCATCACGGTTGTCAACACCCTTGGATTATTCTTGGTGACTTTAATGCAATACTATATAGTGAAAATAGGCTAGGTGGTAGTCCAGTTACACTTGCTGAGGTGATGGACTTTCAAGATTGTATCATTGAATTGTCAACTTGAAGAGATGCCTAACTCAAGGGGAAAGTACACTTGGAATGACAGATAGGTGGATAGGATCTTTTCTAAACTAGATTGGGTGTTTGCTAATGGTGACTGACTTGATGATATACCTGACATGAAGAGTCATTTGATGCCAAAGGGAATCAGTGATCACTTTCCTGTGGTGGTTCAAATGATACATACAACAAGGAAGAAAATCAAAGCTTTTAAGTACTGCAATGTGTGGAGTACTCATTCTTTATTCCACTCCATAGTCTAGGAGGTATGAGATAAGTCAATGGATGGGTGCAACATGTATTGTGTAGTGAGAAAACTTAAGCTACTGAGGAGTGAGCTAAGTAAATTCCATAAACAACATTTCAGCCATTTGTTCGAATAGGCTAATACAAATAGAAGTGCAATGCAACAAGTGCAAACCAAACTTCAACTGAATCCTTTAGATACAGGGTTGCAACTTGAAGAGAAAGCTTTAAAGCACCAATTTCAGAAGTCATCTTATCTTACTAAGGCAATGTTATTGCAGAGGTGTAAAGTTCAATGGATAAAGATGGGAGATGATAATACCATGTAATTCTTCTCAGTACTGAGGAAGAAAAGGCTGGTATAAGCAGTATTCAGAGATGAGGCAGGGCAGATGCACCATGATCACCAACAGATTTCTGAGATATTTGTGAGAAATTATCAAGGGTTGTTAGGAGAGGCTGGTGGTCCAAGAAAGAATGCAAGCAGGAGAAATTTTAAGCAGGGGCATATTCTGACTGAGAATCAGCAAGCTCTTCTATTAATGCCTGTTTTAAATCTGAAAATTAAGAAGACTATGTGGAGAATAAATGTGAACAAAAGCCTAGGTCCTGATGGCTATGGTGGAGGTTTTCTCAGAGTTGCTTGGGGTATAATGGGACCTGAAGTATGTATTCATATGACATGGTTAAATGGGAGTTCATTGAGGAAATGCTAATAGCTTATGGATTTCCTTCAAAGTTTAAACAACTTATCATGGCATGTGTAACAATCACTAAATTCTCAGTTAAGGTGAATTTAGAGAGTTGTGGTTTTTTTTGAGGAAAAAGGGAGTTGAAACAAGGAGATCCTATCTCACCCTTGTTATTTATGCTGGTTATGGAGTATTTTTTTAAGAGTGATGATTAGAATGAAGAGTTTGCCTGATTTTAGATTTCATTCTATGTGTAAGAAATAGCAGCTCACTCATATTACTTTTGTAGATGATCTAATGATCTTTTGTAAAGGAAATGAGCAATCAGTGACTAGAGTAATGGAAGCTATCAAAAGTTTTTCAAAAACTACAGGCCTTACTGCTAACCATGAGAAGTCAAGCATGTTTATAACAGGTGTTAATGAGACTGTTAAAGCAAGATTACTTGAAATAACTGGATTTGAATTGGGATCACTTCCTATCAGATATTTTAGATTGCCACTGTCTCATAAGAAGTGGAATAGATATGATTGTCATCAGCTTTGTCAAAGGACCACTCTGAAGTTGCAGGCTGCCTCTACCAGGCACTTGTCTTATGCAGCTAGACTTCAGGTCATAAATTCTGTTATATTTTCCTTGCAGAATTTCTGGACATCAGTACTCTTGTTACCTCAAAGTGTTATTAAAGTAGTAGAAAAGAATGTAGAAGGTTTTTATGAAGGGTTTGGGGTGGTGGTGGTGGTAGTGGTGGTGGGGTACTGAGGTGAAGAGTAGGGGTGTTCAAATGAGACCGAAAAATCGATCCAAACCGATAAAATGAGTCAAACTGACTTAATAAACCGCAAACCGACTTGGTTTGATTTGGTTTGGTTTTGAACTTTTAAAAACTGATAATATTTGGTTTGGTTTGGTATTGATTCCAAGAAAACCGAAACCAAACCGAATCAAACCGATAAATAAAACATGCTTAAAATTTATATATACTAGACGTTAATTAAACTTTATCTATTTTCTTCATAATTTTGGTCATTTCAAGTCCAACACTTATTCAAATAATTAAATGAAAAGTTGGCACATTTGGTCCCCTTAGTCCATTTAAGTTTAAAGTAAAAAAACACTTTGTCTTACTAGAATTAGTGAGCTACTATTTTGTTGAATTATAGGTGCCTTAGTAGCTTAGAGAGTTGTTGATTGTTCTAGCTTATATGCTTGTTACTTTGTGAGTCGCTCTACAACATGGACTGCGTGAAGTTCTCATGATGTTTATTTCCATTTATCAATTGGATATTATTGTCTTGAATTCTCCATTAGCTTCTACGTATCCGAACATATTGCTTTGTTTGCTAAAAATACATTCTTAAAATCCAAAAAAAACAAACCAAACTGATAAAATTGATAGAACCGATAAAATCGAAACCGATAGAATTTATACTATAATGGTTTGGTTTGGTTTGAATATTAAAAAAACTATCTTTATTGGTTTGATTTAATTTCAATCAAAAACTGAATTAAATCAGACCACGAACACCCCTAGTGAAGAGAAAGGTGTCTTTAGTGAAGTGAGATATAGTATGCAATGCAAAAACTCAGGGAGGTTTGAACATAAAGTGTAGTAGATTGTGGAATCTGGCAACTGTAGGAAAAATGATATGATGGATGCAGCAAGATAAAGAACAATTGTGGGTTCAATGGATCCATAACATCTATATAAAAGAAGGGGGGAATATATGGACTCATCAGGCACCTAAGGATTGCAGTTGGCACTAGAAACAACTCAATAAGATCAAACAAAGAATGGTTACATGGTACAATAATGATAGATACAATCTAACAGGAACTGAAAAGTATTCCATATCAAAGAGCTATAGTGCTTTAAAGGAGGCAAGGCCTGCTATGAGAGGATCTGATCTGGTATGGTGCAGAGTGCTTTTGCCTAAATGTAGATTCACATTATGGGTGCCTGTGCAGAAGAAAATGCTGACTAGAGAGAGGGTTATGAGGTTGGGCATTCAATGTGATGATACTAAGTGTGTGCTGTGTGATCAGGATCGCTGTGAAACTGCTGATCACTTATTTGGCGGTTGTTTTTTGATCAATACTTTATGGTAAAGAGTAGCACAATGGTTGGAGGTGAATGCTGGGCTAAGGGACGTGCAAACAACTATCAGATGGATAAGACAGAAGAAGTGGAAGAGAGTCAAGAAGGAGGTAGTAGCAGCTGGTTATGGTGCTATGATCTACGGAGTACAATATATGGCAAGCTAGGAATGCAAAAATTTTCAAAGGACATGCAGTGAATACTAACTTTATTTTTCAGCAAATACATGCAACAGTAAAGGAAAGAATTGAAATGTATAGAGGTTCTAAACTAGCTATACGCTAGACAAGATGAGGATTATGTAGATAGAGTTTGTAATTAGTTTTGTTTTGTGCTGTTTTGTTAGTGAGGCTTAGGCTAGCTGGAACACTATGTTCTAGCAACTAAGTGCTCTTTGGCTGTAGTTTTAATTTGTTGGTATGGTAATATTTACATTTTATTGCCAAAAAAAAAGTGTATATGAAAAGTGTATTGATAAAAATGTATATAATGTGTGTATATATATTGTATGAAAAGTGAACATGAAATGTATATGATTGTATGAAATGTGTACTATCTATGCATATTGTATAAAAAGTGTATATATGAAGTATGTAATATATGTATATATGGTGTGTGTATATGGTGTATATGTGCACCATTCTTGGCTAGTGCCTCTCACATATTTTTTAAAAAGGAAAAAAAAATAGAATTAAAAAAAAAGAAAAAATAATGCATTTTGGCCGTCAAATGTCAATTGAAATTCTATTGCCAGCTAGCTCCGTGTCAAATGTTTTGGCCGAGAGGCCACTTCTGTACTTGTTCAGTCTTATTCAGCGCATTTAAAATTTGGATTGATGTGTTGCTCAAATTGACTCATGAGAAACCTTAATTAGCTTGTTAAAATATTTTTTAATTTGTTTGATAATGTCATATATAGTAATAATCAAAATTATCTTTTAGGTACTTAATCAAATTATAGAAAAAATAAGTAAAAAAATTATAATTTCATAAAAATTAATTGAATTAGTTTATAACCTGTTTCTCAACTCATTTTAACCGGCCACCTATTCAACACCCCTAATGGTCACTTTCACTATCAGTTCATTTTGCCCGATTTGTCACTCATGTGCCGTTCGATCTCTCTAATGCGGACAAGTTCCTTCTTTAGTTGCTATTCCCTCCGTCCATCCTTACTTCACATATTAAAAAATATTCAATTTAACTTATTTAGTTGACAAATTATTTACCATTTTACATTTATTATACCCATAAAATTAAGTACTAATATTTATTTCTCAACATTTAAATGACTTATAACAATTAGAGATAATTTAATAAAATCATTATTTTATTTATTATTTCTTAAAAAATGTCAAGATAAACATAAACAAGTAAACCTGAACGAAGTGCTTAAGTGGTTGTAAACTAGGAGGAGTTTTGCCTTATGAACATCAAATGCATGTTTACAGAAAAGTTAAATGTTAACTTCTTTCAAGATCTATATTGCAAATGATCAATCACTCTCACTTACCATCATCATAAAACAAAGAAATAATTATAACGTTGAAGGAATTGCTTAGCAATTATTATATATGAATAATATAAAGGATATCTAACTAGTAACTACCACCTCCATTTCTGCTCAACTGTAGTGTTAATGACCTCCCTCCTTTCTTTCGGTGGTTGGTTGGTGGTACAATAGTAGTAATTACTTCTACTATATATGTTTCTCAATCAGATGTGACTATTCTCCCTTTCTGCATCAGACACATATAGTCTAGAATCTTAATATAGGGCCCTAAAAAAGAATTTATTGGTTGGATTTTATTTTACTTCTTCAAAGTGCAAATTTCTTATATATTATTAGGGAAAATGGTCAAAAAATATTTCTGAATTATTCAAATTAGGTTAAACTTACTTCTCGTTGTTCTTTTGGTTGAAAGTTTTCTTGTCGCTATATCTAGGACTAAACAATACCTCAACTATCCAAATGAACCAAAAATACCAAGAATTCTTATTTATGGGAGGATCCCTATGACCAAGAATCAGTCAGAGCAATTAATTATACTAACAATCTATATTAAGAAATGTATAACTGATAATCTTGAATTTAAAATGGATGATTGAAAATCAATTATTTCTATATAAAAATATTTTCGGAATGAACATTGCCACACAAGAAAACATTATATTATATTTATTAATTACAACTATTTAGTGGCCAGAAAAAAAGTTAATATGATTCTAAGAATATATATATATATATATTATGAATATTTGATTAGTAATTATATGAGTTGATATATATATAAAAAATAATATTGTATTGTGAGTCATTCTAAACTAAAAAATCCTACTAAGAATACTATATATTTGAGAGGATTTGTTCAATACAAGTATCATATGAGGGAAAAAATATCTTAAGTCATTATTTCATAAAGAAATTGTCTATGAAAATTTATTTCATGCAGTGCTTTATGATACATCTATGTATCTAAATCTGTAATAATTAAAAAGGAAGTATAGATTTTAACATTTTTCATACATTCTTTTAAAAATTTTATTTTAGGTATAGTAAAAAATTACCTTAAGAGAGAGTTAAATAAAAGAGATTTATTCAGAAGTTAATTATGGAAAGTTCTAAAAAAGATCAAGTGGCACATAAAAGGAAGTTATTTGAAATTTTATTTACCTTTTTCGCTTATTGATTTTTTTTTATCATAATTAAATATATTTCCAACAGTCATTTTAAGAAAAAGAATAATTGCTATTATATTTGAGTCCAAAAATTATATCTGATAATTTTGAAGGTGATTAAGTAATTTGCTAAATATAATCAAATTGCAAATTTAAGAGAGATTTTAGGGATAGTTAATTAAGAAAGATTTGATTAGAAATTATGAAAATAATTATTGTATCAAGCAAAAGCAACAATGATATGTAATTATGGTATATTTATTTTTATTTAAATTATTAGGTAAAACGAGAGTTATAAATACTCAGAGTAATTACTTTTCAGTCATCAATCAATTCTTCAAATATCTTATTTGCTTTAACTTTTCATTGCTTGAATTTTCAGGATTATCTACTACATGTATGTGTAGTTTCATGATTATAGATTAGGTCATGCATTGTAATATAATATATAATTATTTTTCTTGATTCTTTTAATATCAGGTTTCAACAAAGTATGAGATCAAGCATGTTGATGGAATGATATTACAAATACAAAATGAGAGTTCAGTAGAAGATGAAGCATACGAGGAAGTTGAATATTGTATTCACAACATTATTATTTGCTGAAAATGATTTTAACTTCCTGCAGTATTTTTTTTCTTGAATTTTTTTTAGTAAGTTTGAAATGTATTATATAACTTTCTTAGTATATGAATTTGTATTGCATAAATTGTAAAATATCCCTTATAAATAATTAGTTTGAAAAAGGTTAGAAACATTGTCTATGTCTTTTTCTTTGAGAGATTTAAAGTTAGATTTAAGTGATGTATATGTTATTTTCTGTCATAAGTAACATAATAAAAGAAAAAATTAGAAAAAAAACATTCACGTTTTACTCTTAGTATGATCGTAATTCTTCCCCCTCTTCATGCTTACATTTCTTCTTTTAATTTTTTTTATAGTTTTTTAAAGGTTGATATTCGAACATGAAGAAAGAAAAGGAAATGATTTGGAGATAGATTAAATGAAAAAGGATATCCAATTTTCGAAACGGAGGGAGGAGTTGGCCTCGCTAGCACAGAGTGATAGGAAATATTCAATAGTGACTTTAATTACAGTTTTTAAAAATTTAAATTTTGATAGTATTTAATAAAAATAATATTTATCTACTTAAGTTAATCTTTAGATAAGTTTCAAATTATATATTCAAAGAAGTCGTATGAATTAAACAAAGTTATAAGTTAGTAGCTTTACTTCAATAGAGATTAAAAAGAAATCTTACTTATTGTGAATTTTTTGGTGTTTGAATTAATTAAAGAAATATAGCTATTTGGTTTTCTAATTTTAATTTTCAAATAACGTAAATCTTATATACATAGGCAAGTCATATTCATAAACATATTATCTATATTTGTACTTGTATAAAAGAAATGGGATTTTATCACAAAATTTTAGTTTGTTAAACTTGATAAATGCATTATTTTTATATTTATTTTTAAAAAATGAAGTAAAGACGCAGGACATTGATAGAAATAATGAAATTGGTCTTTAATTTCAAATAGAAAATGATAAAAAAGAAATAAGACGACATTATATTTATGTTTTTTTAACCTTTTTATTTGATAATTTTAAAAAAATAATTACATATATACACAATTAATAAGACAAAAGATAATCATATATATAGAAAACAAAGAAAGTAATGTGAATAGTAAATAATAAGATATATAAATCTCTACTCAAGAAAATAATTTTATTTGTGTGGAGCATATTTTTTTTTTTATATAAATCATAAATTTTTTGCATGACTTTTTGTCTTTACCTTATGCATAATATTTTTAATGATTTAATTTTAAATTATAATAACTGTGCATCACGCGGGTACGTATATTAGTTTTATAAATAAACAGTTAGACGTTTCCATGTGATAATTTGGTAATTTACCCTACCTTACCTGTTATAGTCTCCCATTATCCTATATCCTCCCATCATCCCAAGTATCCTCAATCTTTCTTATAAGTCTAGTGTTAATCCTTCCCCTTAATTTTAGCTTTAATTATCTTGAACAGATTTCTGTAGTTTATGGGCAGTACTGATTTCAAAGTTTAGATATACATTTTTTATATAAACAATTAATTAAATACATTGACTTGTGTGATACAATATATTGCTCTAATACTCATGTATATAGGAATTTTGGCTCTAATAATTGGTACATTGAGAAATAATGTAAAATAACTACATAACAAGTGTTTTTGTTTTTTTTGGTTTCCCACCCCTGTGTCGAGTATCCGCATTGGAGCCCCGACTAATCTGAATCGCACACTGCAAGGCCCATTCTGGGGGTGACACTCCCAACAGGATTTTCTCCATACCCAGAGTTCGAACCCGAGACCTCTGGCTAAGGGTGGAGTAGTCCCACCACTACACCACAACCCATATTGGTAACTACATAACAAGTTGTATATACATAATATGATATGTTGAGAAATGAGATAAATTTTATTACTATTCCATTATAATGCTCTAATACTCGTGTGATACATTAGGAAATGTTAGACATACGTACATTATTTGATATGTATAAGGTACTCGATCAGTAGGATATCATTATTTGATATACATATGTATTCGAAATCAATCTCACTTTTCACATTCCTGCCTCACTTGTCTTTGCACCCTTTTCTTCTGGTGATGGTATTTGAAGAAAGTTCTCAAGAGTAGAAAATCATTGAAGATTTACTAAACTTACGGAAGAGAATTTTTATATTAGGAATGTTAATATTGATTAGATATTATGGAATGTAAATTAAGAAAAAAAAAACTTTTACCTTCTTACAATTAAAATACACGAATAAAATCTGTAGTTTATTATAGAAATGCCAATTATTTTAGACTTTCGTTTTCTAAACCTAGTCCTTGGTTACAAAAAAAGCCAATAAATTCGAAAAAATTATATGTTCCCTCCGACCCATTAATCTTTTCGATCGTGTCAAAAAGAATGTCATCTTTTATAAAAAGAGAATTTAATTTTAAAATTCTACTTTTATCTTTTATGAAATGATTTATAATAGGGGTGTTCATGATTTGGTTAAAAACCAAACCAAACCGACTAAAAAAAACCGACATTTGGTTTGGTTTGGTTTTGAATTTTAAAAACCGACAATATTTGGTTTGGTTATGGTTCTACTAAGAAAAAATAACTAAACCGAACAGAGAAATTACATATATAAATTATATAATTATTTGAATATATAATATTAGTTAATTATGTATTTTATACCTTTTAATCATTAATTTGGTTTTAGTCTACTTATTTCACAATTCACATGCACTATAACACATTTAAATAATTTCCATGGTTTGATTTGAATATATAATATTAGTTTTTCATAAATGATAATTATCTAATTGTATATATGTGGTGTGGAGTATTGTCAGTTTTTAATTTATTTTCTAAGACATTCATCTACTCTTCAATGACTTGCACCTTTGATTTTCTAAGGGTTGACCATTCTATTTAAAAATCTATATTGTTTCTATGGATATTAGACATGTGAAGTGAAAAAACTTCTTCAGTGATGTAACCTACACATGCTAAAACTTCAAAACAGTGTTGAAAAATAATAAAAGATTCATATTCATTCATCTTGTGATAGTAGAGAGAGAAATATATTGATTTCTAACGTTCATTTGAAATGGTTGTCTCATGTCCCATTGTTTTACTATTATCAATTTATTATTAGCTAATATAAATCGAGAAACCGAACCAAACCGAACTAAAACCGACAAGAACCAAACCGATGGTTTTATTTTATTTTATTTGGTTTGGTTTTAAAATTTTAAAAACCGACTTAATTGGTTTGATTATGATTTTAATCAAAAATCGATCCAAATCGAACCATGAACACTCCTAATTTATAGTTACACAAATATCTAAGATTATTTTATACTATAAATTTCAAAAGATCTTCTTTATTTTTAAAGTGCCATATAAATTGGGACGGATGTAGTAGATATTAGTATCCCTTGTTTATACTTTGTCAGTGTACAGTATGTGAATTTAATTAATTTGTTGACTATGAAACGGCAAATTTTCTTCTGCATGAATTAAATGCGAATCAGAATCCCTCAAGCCGTTGAGCAGTATTGAATTCGCCCATTCAAAAGTGGCATTACATGAACCACCAACAGGACCAATGTACACCTTGCACCACGTGGCTGGAGTATAATGGCTCCATGAATTTGTTCCTAACTAGTGAGATTCAAGCACTTCTTGTTTGATTGGGAACAAGTTATCTTGGATTTAATTATCTCAGGATTAGTTATTTCGGGATAAGTTATCTCATCATGTATATGGAATAACTTATCCCACCATGTATATGAGATAACTTATTCCATCACTATGACATAAATGATAAATAATTCAGGGACTAACTAATACCTCTAACCAAACGCATGTTAAAATAATCCTGCATTTTATCTCGAAATTATTATACCTTATATATACCTCATACCAAACGATGAGTTTCCCAACATAAGAAAACAACATTGTATAAAACATTAATTGGGCCTACATCTTTTTAATAGAACAATTACTTTGTTGATGTAAGAATATTTCCTTATTATTTTTTAGTAATTTTATTATATATGTCAAAGAATCACGGGGAAAAAGATGAAATACGCATGTACATTCATTATGATAATGCAAATTTCTGAAAGGAAAAACTGCATCAAGACATTGGGATGAGTTTGGTAGGAATCCGGGGTGGATCCACAGTTACGGTCGGGTTCATCTTGTTGAAGAGTGAAGAAGTTTCATATCGGTGGTTAATGAGATATGAGATATCCTTGCATGGTCTTAGACAATATTTCCCTCACGAGTTAACTTTTGAGGTTGAGTAGCTAGATTCCAAGATTTATTTCTTTATACATCTGAACCAAATATTTTCGACGGAGCATAAATTTATGTGTAACAAGTCAATAAAATTATAACAATGCTAGATATGAACTCATGACTTTAAAAATATAATGGTTTTGATGCTAAAAACCTTAAAGATTGAACCCATAGAGTTTAAATATTGAATCCGCCTCTGATAAAAATGAAAATGACTTCCAATAAAATAAGTAATTTTTGAACTTATTTTTTAATGTTTGATAAATAAACATAAATAATATCTAAAAAGCATTTACATGTTATTTAAGCAAATACTATGAAGGTGAAGTATGATGGACGGGGTGGATGTCCAAACATAAGTAATACTACTCTTTCCATTCATTTTGACTTGTCACTTTTTTCTAAAATTATTTTTTTTTACTTATCATTTTTGATATATCAAGAAAAGATAATTTTTTTTCCTCAAATAACTTTAGCATTAATTATTTATTCGTCAAATAATTTTTCAAAATTTAATACTAAACATTAATTAATAGGGATAATGATGTAAAATAGTCATGTCAATTATTGCTTTCTTATATGGGCACGCAAAGTCAAAATGTGACAAACAAAAATGAATGAAGGGAGTATATATTATGTTTGGTAGTATTTTTTTTAACTATGTGTAAAATTAATTTATTTAGTTTGCAATTTAGAAACTCGCATAACTAACATATGGGTTAATTTATGAGGAAATTTATATTTTATAATTTTATGCAGGATAGAAGATTGAATAACTAATACATGACTAACTAAATTCTGCATAATTAATCCCTACATAAAATAATACATAATTCTCTCATAATTAATTTTTATATTACTAATACCTACATAACTCTAATCAACTATCAAATGATTATATTGACCTATATACACCTTATAAATTTTCAACCAAAAAGTATTCGACTAACCCCCCTTTTGCCGATTATAATTCTGCCCCTGCATATGAAGTACTTGTGGATATGAAGGTAATTATACTCTAACTAATATATCTGCAACTTATAAGATTCCAGCCAAATTAAAGTCATCTACTGCATAGACTGGATACTAGTAGTAGAATACAAGGCAAAATGAAAGCTATGTTGGTGTCTATCTATATATCTATCACATGATAGAAGACAAAAAACTTGCTCATTCATATGATTTTTTCTTTTTCATTTTTCTTGACCTTGAGAAAAGTTATATATAAGATAGGTAAGAAAACATTTTCTATTTTCTCATTTTTAGGATGGTCCATATGTTTTGAAATAAGTTTTTTCAAAAATTAGGTACATAATTTGATCCAATGACAATGAAAAATAAATAAATTTCATAAACGACATTCCACTTCCACACCCAACACTCCACTCATCCCATCCTTGCCCGAGGACGTCCACTCCTCATCCTCCACCCCGTCCATCCTATTTTCACCTACATAGTATTTGCTTAAATAACATATAAATGCTGTTTTCATCTTTAAGTTAATGCTGTTTTCATCTTCAAGTTATTCATGCAATACATTAATATAGTATATTTTAAGTATATAATAGCAAAAAAATGGCTATTTATTTGGATTAGTGGACAAGTAAAAATGAACGGAGGAGTAGTATAAAAAACAAGGGATCGACTTCCTCTTTTTCTTTTTAATGTACAGTGCCTTTTACTCAACGTAATAGGGTAATTATTACAAATAATGGACAAAATACAGCAAGTTGGAAACTGCAAATTAACCTCAGGGAAAATCAATGAGAACATTCTCTTTTTTGGATTAAGTACACCGAAATTCGCCACTTTTAACTAATAGTGGATTAACATGGCTAAGTTCATTACTTGTATACACATAATAAAATTAAAACATGACCAAGTCAAAATCATTTCTACGTACATGTCAAGAGACTACGAAAACATTTTTGGTATCATTAGATAAATGACGTCAAAGTATTCCTAAGCATATATGTTTATGGTTCGTTTGAGGGCGAAAGAAAAATAGATCATTTCAAGTTGCATTTATTCTGCAGTACTAAAAAGGCTAAATTAAACTTCTCTAAAATAGCAGTTGGATCCATGAATTAATTAATGCACCTATTTTTGCATACATTGTCAACATGAAATGACCCTCGTGTAGCTCTTTGTCCCTGTCATGCGTAAAAATGTATAGTACTTATTTATTACTACACATTAAAAAACCCAACAAATTTAGTTCATTCGTGACTTTAATTTGCGCCCCTTTTTCTCACTTCTACCTTTATTTTTGTACTATATAACAACTCAACTACATAGCACGAAGATTATCAAGTGAAATTAAAATGGCACATAGCAAAGTATCGTCATGGTTCCTTATAGTTCAATTATTTTTCATGTTACTCGCCAAATCAAATGCCAAAATTCCGGCGATTGTTGTCTTCGGTGATTCATCGGTCGATCCGGGGAATAACAACCATATTGAGACAATTGCTCGGAGCAATTTTGTGCCATATGGCCGAGATTTTGCCGGTGGTCGGCCGACCGGTCGATTTTCTAACGGAAGAATTACTACCGATTTTATTTCGGAGGCAGCTGGTTTAAAACAAACAGTTCCAGCATACTTAGATCCAGCTTATAATATATCTGATTTTGCTGTTGGAGTTAGTTTTGCCTCTGCTGGAACTGGATATGATAATGCTACTGCTGATGTTCTGGTAAAGCCTCTTTGCAGTACTGTTACATGTTTATTTTTCTTTAGAGCTTGTACTTGGTTTATATAGTAGCGTTATAACGTTGGACGTATGAACAAAGTCTCATACTAAAAATTATATTGTAGAAAACAAATAAATAAGAGGGTTTAGCTAACATGGTCATACTACAAATAAAAATCTTTTTAAGCTTATTTACTCGGTAATTAAACACTCAAAATGCTCATATAAGCCAAAATAAACTTAGACCAACTTATGCTTTTCAGCTTACAACGTTATTGGTTGGGCCAAATATTTTACTATTATTTTTCTTTTGATATTTTTTTAAATTCTCAAAATACTCTTTCCAGAATAGAACACATGAGTCCCCTCCCTTTTTCATTTTCGTCGTTCGTTATTCTCCATAATAAATGTGTGTGTTGTGTGTTTTAATTTATAATTTTGTACAATATTGTGTTGGTTGTTTGGGAGGTGATAGTAGTTTGACATGAGTAGAAAATTTAAGAAATAAATAAATTCTTTCATGAAAAAAGTTAAAATGTAAGCAAATTAAAGCGCCAATATTAACCATGCCTTTAGAGTTAAATTAAAGTTGGCAAGAATTCACATGTTTCAATTTTATCGGATCTTCTCAAAGGGACATATATAAGAGTTTCACATGTCACTTCTTGTTTGTCTCCCCTAATAAAACAACAATTTTCATATAAAATGCTAAGATAAATATTTACTTATAAATTGGTATCATATTTTTGATAGATTAAAAAGAAAAAATGTCACATAAAACGTGACAGATCAAATAGTATTTAGTCGTTTTATGATAATCCTATCATGTTTTATGAGAATTCTCACGCACGATCCTAATTTGCAGGGTGTGATACCCTTGTGGAAAGAATTGGAGTACTACAAAGAGTATCAAAAGAAACTAAAAGCTTATCTTGGTGATACAAAGGCAAATGAAGTAATAAGTGAGGCATTATATGCCACAAGCCTTGGAACAAATGACTTCCTTGAGAACTACTACACAATGCCTCAAAGGAGATCTCAATACACTATTGATCAATACCAAACTTTCCTAGTTGGAATAGCCAAGAATTTCATCACAAATTTGTACAATCTTGGAGCAAGAAAGATATCACTTGGTGGACTTCCTCCAATGGGGTGTATGCCATTAGAGAGAACAAGAAATTTGAGAAATGGGAATGAATGTATGGAGAGTTACAATATTGTGGCTGTGAACTTCAATGAAAAATTGAGTGGATTGGTGATGGAGTTGAATAAAGAGCTTCCTGAGATTCAAGTTGTCCTCTCTAATCCTTATGACCCTATGCTACAAATGATTAAAAATCCTTCATCATATGGTAAGTAAAAAAAATTTAATTTATATGCACCGAAAACATAATAAATCTTCTATACCATTAATATAATTCAACTTATCATTTACTTCAACTCACTCATCGATGCTATTTAAAGAGTTACCTGCTAGAATTGCATGTTAAGTGATCTGATTGTCTACTATCATTAATATACAGTCACCACAGATAGATTTTTTTTTTTTTAAAAAAAGTTTAATGTAAAGTATTTTTCACACCTATCAAATTATTCAAAAGATATTTACATATAAACTTCCAA
This sequence comes from Capsicum rhomboideum, assembly GCA_031232105.1. Lineage (NCBI taxonomy): Eukaryota > Viridiplantae > Streptophyta > Magnoliopsida > Solanales > Solanaceae > Capsicum > Capsicum rhomboideum. The sequence goes on from CP124712.1 coordinate 127,714,722, forward strand.
AGAAGATGAAATTTGTAATTTTGAAAATAAGACATATCATTGCTACAATATTAATGATGAATGTGAAAACATACGCTCATGGTGAGTATAGTTTAAACCCGTTATGAGTTAAATATGCTAACTATAGTACTACATATATATTACAGAAATAATTTCAGCACTATCAATGCAACTTAACCGATTTTATAGATCGCTGTTCTCTACTTCCCAAGTAATTATATCATACTTGATATGAAAAATTACATATTATTGTACTCAAGCAAATATTATGGTAACAATAATTTTTTATTTTACATCGTCAGTATATAGAACATACACTTATAGTACCATCATCTTGTTATTTATTTGACAGGGTTTGAGGTTGCTTCAGTAGCATGCTGCGCAACAGGATTGTTTGAGATGGGTTATGCATGTGATCGATACAATCTTTTTACATGTAAAGACGCAAATAAATATATATTTTGGGATGCATTTCATCCAACGGAGAAAACTGATCGTATCATAGCTGATCATGTGGTTAAAACAGCTCTCTCCAAGTTTTTAGCATAACTAGTATTACTATAAGATTGACATAAATGTATTAATTTATATGCTTTGGGTGTTCCGTAATGACATATATAATTAGTAGAGTGTGTAATTACGTGTGTTAATTCTTAGATGATGGCGTGATTTTCTTTCATCCCTCATAGGGAGAAGGATATATGTAACGAGAAAATGAGTGCTTTTGCGTGCTAATAAAATTACCTTTTCTTGAAATCGCTCTTGTTCTACACCTATATATATTGTTTTATCATTCAATTCAAAAACAAAACAAAAAAACTAATAAAATTTTTCTGTTATAAATATTCTTTCTGTTATAAATTTTTCAAAAAATAAGCTTTCTATTATAAATATATATATATATATATATATATATATATATTAATAAGTTTTCTATTATTAATATATAATAATCTTTCTGTTATAAATATTCTTCTTCTTGCTTTATTATTTTAGAATACCTTATAAGCATGAGATTCTAACCGACTAAATAATTGATCAAAAATAACATAAAGCTATTAATTATTTTCCCTCTGCTACTTAGTCGTCCCAAAAGGGTTTTGGTGAAAAAAATCATATACGTTTAAATGGTTTCTGCAACAATCACTTAGTGGCATAAAAAGAATAATTGTCCCCTTAGCTTTTTTATAGTTCTTGTTGGTCGGTTATTTATCGATATTTATCTTATATTAAAAATAGAAAAGCTCTAACTTGAGAGTTAAATTATAAAACATTCCTTCTACTTAACATAAATTAAGACAAAAAAATAAAAAGTCTAATATAAAAAATGATGCCTCACAATCACACCAATTTGCTCTCTAGACTACGGTTGCTCTGTGAAGGATTGTCATCTCATTTTTGCTCTAATAAAGACTTGACTCACTATGCAATTTAACCATTCATATTTACATGGGAGATTTAAACTCTAACCCTTGTCAATATATAAATAAACTTACTTATAAATGAATATGGTGAAACATAAGATTTTGTGCATGAAATGTACATTATAGAAGAAAAAGTGAGTCTTAATCTTTTCCGGAAAAAGCAATCAACATTGGGAACACAATTATTTTTAGGCGCAATTGAAATTATTATAACAGAAGGATATACAGAAGATAACTCGATCAGCGAATTCTCCTTCCAGCATTGCCTAATGAAGCAATCAAATTTCAAAAGTTAGATACACCAAAGTTTAACTAATAACATAAAGTCTATAAGAAAGAAGATAAAATTGGTTGCAGAGTATGCCTTTAGAGTTTTTTCATAAAACGTCTTAAGATTGCGTGAGACTAGGAACTTTTTGTATATTTATATTGTAACTCATAATTAGAAATCAAATGTACTATGTATGTACTATGCTTTAACTATTTTTAAGTATATATATTTACTTTTGCAATTTTAGAAGCCACAAATTAAAAGATAATTAAATCATCAATTTGTTCATGAAACATGATGATTGTCTAATTAAGGTGTTCAACTCTTTATATTTATTAAAGTGAGTGTTTTATGCTTTGGATCCACATGCTGTGCTTCATTTCTTTCCATTTCAATTCGACATCTCCTTATTAATGTAAACGAAGAAGTAAAAATGAAAAAGTTAAGTAAAGACTTCTTAGAATTTTCTATTAGATGGTATAGAACTAATATATATATATATATATATATATATATATATATGTTGAATTTCTCTGTGACGTGAATGATATCATGAAATATGCTTCAGTAATTTTACTCTCTTTCTGTTAGGTTTTCTTCTTAGCTTTTCTTCATAGAAGAGTTAGTTTTAAATGATATAATTCTTTTGAAATTGAAAAGTTACCCCTTTCAATACCACTGCATTTCAATAAGAAAACTACAAGCAATTATTATCTTAAAATGCACTTAGGGGCACGTACATATCCTTGAAATTCTTAGTATGTATTGTCCTTCTCTTATGATGGTTTTTATAAACTGATTGTTCACATAATTATCTTGCAAAAAGTAAAATTAAAGGAAGTTTTGAAAACCATCAATTTTATAGCTTTGTTTCCTTTACAAAAGTGATTATATTCTTTTTGGCTCGTTAATTAAAACCATGGGAAATTTGTTTTATATGTGCCTTTTCCTTTTCTCCTTCTCTTATTGAAACTTGAAAGGTTGGTTTTCTATAAACTTTAACGCTTTAACCATATTATAAAGTGATGTAGTTAAAGATTTCAAAAATTATTTTAAAAAACAACAGACTGTGTTACTAGCAACAAAAGAAGTTCCAACTGCATATATATCAAGTGCTTGACTTTTGTCTATTTTTATTATACATAATTTGTTGAACGGTTATTTAATTTGAATTCTTTTTAATTATGTTCAATTTTCAAAAGGAAATTTTTTTTACAAATTTATATCTTTGGTGTAGTTTACGACCACAATAAGAGCTAAAATATGATATGTGCTAAGACATATTGATAAATTACAGACGAATTTATTTCTCATTAGATAACAACAATGAGAGCTAAAGTATGATACATGCTAGGAATCCAGATTATCAAACGATTTTCTATGATTATTTTTAGTATGGAATGAGTCAGACATATCGACTAATTAAGGGCGAATTTATTTCTCATTAGAAGGAGTCTTGAAGTAACTGATAAAGTCGTTGTCATGTGACCTCACGATTCACATCATGAAAACAACCTCATGCAGAAATGGAGGATAAGACTGCATACAATAGATCCTTGTGGCCCAACTTATTCCCACGCATGGCGAGAGCTTTAGTACATTGGGTTGCTCTATGAATTTGTTTCTTATTTATGAAGCTTTTATCTTAAACGTAAATTTGATTATGAGAAGTTTAAGTTGTAGTTTTCCTTTATTTCTTTTTGGGATGACTTTGTCTTTTAAAGACAATAATTAGTCAAATATTAACTCAAGTTTTACCTTCTTTCTTATATTTATGTCCCATCTTTTCCTGATTTGCGATCGATACATAATTTCTTCAGAGATATCTATTCACTAATTCTAATCTCATATTTGTTGGAAGTAGTTTCCATATTACTTTGAGAAAATTTATGGGAGAAGGGCTGAGTAGGAAAAGAGAAACATGTACCTTATTCTTTCATGTATTATTTTTATTCAATTTTTGTTATTGTTATGTATTATTATTTGACCAAATATTTATTTTAGAAATGTGATGTTATTTATGAAACTGTTTACATGACTTCGAATACACATGCAACACGTATGTCGCAAAACTACTACTACAACAATAACATACCCAGTGTATTCCCACAAAGTGGGGTCTGGGGATGGTAAGTGTACGCAGTCCATACCACTACCTCAGATGAGGTAGAGCGCCTGTTTCCGAGAGACCCCCGACTCATGAGGACACCAAACAGTAAAAAGACATAGTAAATACAAAAAAAAAACACAAAAATAAAAAATAAAAATGAAATAACACACCAATAGATAATAACAGAAACAAGACACCCACAGAGTAGTTACACGACACTAGGAACAGAAAACTACCAGACACACGCATAGCATTTACGGCCATTGACCCAGCTACAAACAAAGCACTCCTACCTACCATCAAGGTCGCACTCCCACCTACTAACCCTCTACCCTAATACGCGTCCTCCGTACCTTCCTATCTAGGGTCATGTCCTCCGTAAGCTGTAACTGCTCCATGTCATGTCTAATCACCTATCACGACCTAACCCACCGGAGAAAGGCTCCGCGTTCGAACATTGGTTGATCTTAGCTTAGCGTGCTAGCCGCTGCTTCATTTCGTACCGGGCACCTACCTACACCTACCCTAGATAGGAGACCCCTGAATATCCCACCATTCAACCAATGCGGAAGTTACTACTATATACACTTAGTTAATTTAATGTCCACCATATGAATAACTAAATCAAAGTTGAAATACGATTACTCATTTAATTCGTTTCAAAACTTGTTTTAATACATCAAATATGAAAAGTAAATATAAAAAATAAATACAAGTTATTCCCTAGAACCTAGCTTAAATCGGTACAAGAGCACTAGACAATAAGTAGGGACATCCATGACACAACATCCATGCAGAATAATGAGGATAGGAGCTGCTGCTAAGTGATCGGCATCGCTGCTATAGAAACTCCAACTAACCTGCTCCATAGCTATACCACCGATTGGAGATATTGTAAGTATAGCATCAGTACAACCACATGTACAGGTAAGCATCATCGACCGACCTGAATTAGAAACAAATAACATCAATAATAAATAGGGAAAAATCACAACATCAAGTAAAGTTCCGATTTTGAATCCCCCATTAAACAACTCTTATTACTCCACATTTAGCATCTCTGTGACCTACACTTAGCATGTCTGTAACCTACTCTTAGCATCTCTGTGACCTACCTATCATTTAATATTTTCGTATATCTTTGTCTTTTGACCACCTATTCCAACCTATACCTTTTCCTCCAATACCGACTCATTTTTATAATACCTACAATCCCTTAGTCCACATCCACCCGAGTCCCTTAGTACTCACTATCACAGACACCACATTACCACATTCCATGAAATTTTGGATCCTACCAATCGTATTCTACCTTAACCGGTTCTCTTAGGGGGACCGTAGAATCTCATCCTCAACCCGTCCCACACTAGGGACCTAACGTACTTTCGTCACCACTCACCACAACAAAAACATTTAAGAAAGCATGACAAAATAGAAATACATTCAAAACATATGCAAGAATGCATGTATGCAAGATGTGCTCATCATCTCTCCTTATCCCTTCTCACCTCATCACCAACAATATCAAAACGTACCCGACCCATATCACAATATATCATATCTGTACCGGCATGGATCCCGATTCATATCACAACATACTCCCTCCGTCCCATTTTATGTGACCTACTTTTCTTTTTAGTCCGTCCCAAAAAGAATGTCACATTTTCTTATTTGGTAACTTTTTAAAGGCACAACTATTCTTTTATCCTTATTGGTCCCACTTATAAGGTCCCACTTAATTAAAAATAATAGTAGTACATTTTTAATAAAGGACAATTCAGTGAACATCACCAAATCTTTCCTTATTTATTAAACGTTGTGCCCGGTCAAAGTAGGTTACATAAATTAGGACGGAGGGAGTATCATATTTGTACCGGTGTGGTGCCTGACCCATATCACAATCTGTCATCCCAATGCGTATGAATGTGCGCATGAAATCAATACATCATAATTCATGCAAAAGACAATTATAAATGTTGAGTCTACAACACAACACGGGTCAATCCAGTCTAATATTACATCAACCGTTTAATTCATTAATTTGGTGACCTTAGTCTTCATATTTATATTCATAAACATAACTCACCATACACCTCTACGAGGCTGCCGTCACCCAAGTTCACATTATTACACCCTTTCCCTCTAACCGTGTCCCAACCTCAAATTTTTCACATTACCTTCTAAACTCTGGAAAGCATCAATCATGACCTTTAAGACATTAGAATTAACCAAGTTCCCTTAATGTAATTAGAATATTTATAGCATTTATGGTTTAGTCGAGTCACCTTAATTTTTCTTTTTATCAGTTCACACTATCTCATTCAACTTTCACTGTACTCAACCCTGGAAAATAATAACTGCGCACATTTGCTCTATATTCCTATCCATCCCTTATCCTAATCAAACATTAATATGAGGTGTAATAATTCAACATATTCAAGACTATCTGGATTTTAACATGTCCATCCATCCAACTCCATGTCCGAAGGTCTAATGCATGATACTTTCGACATCACCATTAACGTTAAATGCATCTAGCCCAAGTCTAGTTGCTACAAAATAAATCTTAACTTACCTCTTAGGCAAAACATACTGCTACAGAGAGGAGTGAGTTGTCCCGGGCGTGCTAGACGTATTTCCATATTGGGTTTCCTTCGGGTGTGCTTCAAAACTACTTTCATGAACATTGACTTGTGAAATCTCATGGTTGGGGAGATAAGATTTTTCAGAGTGTTTTTGGAGGAAGGGGCAACCCAGGAAAATAATAAAAGAGAGAATTTTTAAAAATCTCTTGGCTGGGCTGCTGCCTACTACCGCTGCAGTGAAACTTTTACAGCTGCAACGGTTACCGGCAGTTTGGCCCAGTCCTTTATTGAGCCTCTTTGCCCAATTTCCTTAGGGCTCCCCGATTTAATTTTTCTCGGATTTATTTTGAGCCCATTATTCATCGTAAATTATACTTGTGGTGTTTTTACACATAATAATAATTTGGGTCGTTACATTATATACCAATTTACCCACCGTTCATTCTCAAACGGTCCTAAGGTGAGTTTTGAACAGTTGCACGAGCACTCAATGGATTTTTAACTATAATAAGCCACTAGAATTTTTTTTTAATATATGATAGTTCATTACACGTTCCTCCCCAAAAATGAACGACTGCCAATGTATTGCCTAATTTAGGCCTGAAGGTTATTCGCATGTTTTCTTCGAGTCGATATACACAATTAATTGGCGGGGTGACTTCCTAATATGATTACCTCAACATAGTATGACACCACAACACATGAAAGGTCGGGACAAAATTAGTTTTGGAAGGATTTTACCGCTGCAGCGATACCCAACCGCAACAACGGTTCGCGTCAGTCAAATAGGGGGAAAATTTCATTTACCCCCATTTTCACTCTATTCTTTCAAATTTTCTCAACTCTCTGCAAAAATATTCCTCCATCAATGAATTTAAGGCACTTTTCTCGTCTTTACCACTTACTGTATGCATTTCTCATTGCAGAATTGTAGGATCACGCTAGATTAGAGAGAATTCGGTTGGTTTTGAATGCAACTTTTTGAACTTGAATTTAGTGGTGTTCTTGAGTATATTGGTTGGCATGCTAAGTTTTCTTACCCTTTCAACGCTCCTATACCGCTCGAGACGTAAGAATAACATAGTTCATAGTGGGTTTTGGCTATGGGAGGGGTGAAAGATGAAAAGTCATTTTCTCCAATGATTTGCTTCGATTTGGATTTGATTTCGGGTGTTTTATACCCTCTTTTTAGTGCAAAGTGATTCACACACACTTCCTCAAGCCCGAACTATGCTTAATTTTCAAAATTATGGAGAAAAGTCAAAAATCTACCATGAGAGGGGAGGTTGGCGAGTTAAAGACGACGGATCGCTGTTGCGGTACCACTACAGCGATACTGGGCAGTAAGTCCCTAGATTTTGCACTTTCTGAAAGTTTTGAATTCTCTTTCCCTCTCTTGGTATTTTGATATAGTTCTAACTATTTTCATGGCATTTACAGGATCATCATAACCCAACAACCCACCTACCACCAATTTTTAGACAATGCCAGCCACACCCGATTTGAGGAGGGGCAACACAGTAGAAGCTTCATCAGTGAGAGAGGCTTTATGATGGATGGGGTGGAGGATGGGATGCTTGATTTTAATGATCAGCTGAAAATTCTTGGTTGGAAGATACTGACCGAGTCGGTTCTGGACTGTAACCTAGCTTGGGTCCGCGAATTCTATGTTATACATCCTACGGTGGAGTGGGCAGTACCCTTCCCTATGATCTGAATTCAAGCAAAAAATGTATCCGTGGATGCCACCACTATTAATGAGGTCTTAGGGGTTCCCAACCCCTCTAATGCAGCCTTCGAGGCAAAGATTCGGGAGTCATACTTGAGGTGGGTGGCTTGGTATTTAGCACCAGAAGGAAAGGATAACGAGGTGAAGTGGTCTAATCATAGGAGGACCAAGAGTGCATATTTCTCGACCGAGGCCAAGATTTGGTTACAACTGGTGTCTCAAAGGATTTGTCCTTCGGGAAACATTATGGATGTCGTGTTCCACCGAGCTATGGTAGTGGCGTGCATTATGGCGGGGTCAAGGATAATGTGGGGGCACATATCATGGACAAGTGGCAATACTTATACGCTAAGAAGAGGTTAGAAAGGGATCAGTTTTTGCCTTTCCTAATAACAGAGTTATGCTAGTGGGTGGATGTCCCCAGGGAGGGCCATGATACCTGAGAGTAGTGCAACGTGCCTTATAACCCCCTGAGAAGGAAGAGTACCCATGATGGAGGCAAGAAAAAGAGGAAGATAACGGAAGTGGGTGAGAGTAGCAGAGCTAGTGGGAGTGGAGATGTCCCCCATTCTCGGACACTTGCTTCTCCTAGAGACTGGGTGTCTAGCCTTGCTCATATGCGAGGCTACATGGAAAGGACCCATATGTCCCAGCCAGGGTTGGTTCCTTCGAGCCTTTCTTCCCCTGTGGACCTGGCCCGAGCCTATGCTAAGCTCCGAAGAGAGCTAGATGAGTAGAAGAAGAAACACCGCTCTTGTGACCATATACTAGTTAAGATGTGGAAGGCTGTGCGGGTTATGTTCATATGCACCTTCCCAGATAAGGAGCTCCCAACGCTGACTGTGGAGGACGTTGATGAGTTCTCCTTCCTCAGTGACATAGATGAGGAGGGCCCGGATGCTGCCAGCCTTGGAGATGACACCACCAACTAGATGTTCCCCCACCCCACCCCACCTTTTGGCTACAATTTATTGGTTTTTGGATTTGGGTTGCCCCCATTTGGGGCATGTAACAAACAATTACTATTTTTATTTTTCGTACTTTTAAGATATTTTTCCTTTTCGCCCCTTTAATAATAATTACTTTAGCTTATAATGCGTGCTGAATAGATTTCTGTCATTTAATTATTTCAAAACAGCGTTGCTTTGCAAAATTGTGAAATCACAAAAATAAGGAAAATACCTGGTCGGGCACTGCCTGGAGCCGCTGTAGTGGTTAATTCTACCGTTGTAGCGGTATCGTTGCAGTTGTAGCCTCCTGTAGCTCTGCTTTCATTCTCTTTACCCAGTCTCAGGCCCCTTTTTCTACACAACACTCTTTTTATGCATGCTCCCATAACGTAATAACCTCTTATTTATGTGTCTAATAACTCGAATTTGTATTTCTCTTGTTTTTTGACTACCTCCATTACAATTCCCGTCTGTCAAACTAACAGTATTACGCTTCGTCAATCTTTTTACTTACTCAATTCATTATCATAAACAATGTTCCACCATAGCCAGACATCTGGGTGGTTTGTACGGGATCAGCTAGAAGATAAGTAGTACTCCAAATTACGGAGAGATGAGTTGTAGCTCAAGTCGCGAAAATGAAAACACTCTCGAGTCACACCCGGTCCTTATGTCCACCAGTCTGCTTGGCTACACGCTATCCAACCACACACACTTAACAATCATATTCGAGAGTTTAAACATCACAAAACAAGTTACCATACACTACCATTAACAACAATACATATAACACATTTTAACACATCATTGCCTCATCACAAATACTTAGCGCCATATCGAACAAAGCATAACCGTTCACTTCCTATGTTCGTTATTGACCACTATCAGTTGAGCTTCTTATCCCAACTTTTCCATGTTAAGAGATACCAATTGGGACCAATTAGTCCCAACTGTGACGATTGAGATATCAATTGGAATCGATTAGATACCAATTGCACTCAACCCTAGGATATGCGAGGGCACGATAGGAAAGAAGAAACTAAGATACATTCCTAGATACCTTGTAGCTTCCCACAGATTTGATATGGACGTCAACACCCCAATTCGTAGGACTCTACTTAATATTTTCTCTTATATTGGGAGGTCGATACCCTGGGCTCTGATACCATTCTTGTCATGACCCAACCCACCGGATTATGTCGGGCACCTACCTACACCTACTAAGATAGGAGAATCCTGAATATCCCACCATTCAACCAATGTGGAAGTTACTACTATATATACTTAGTCAATTTAATATCCACCATATGAATAACTAATTAAAGTTGAAACACGGTTACTCATTTAATTCTTTCTAAAACTTATTTTTAATACATCAAATATGAAAAGTAAATATGGAAAATAAATACAAATGATTCCCTAGAACCTAGCCTAAACTGATACAAGAGCACTAGACAAGAAGTAGGGACATCCATGACACAACATCCATGCAGAATAGAGAGGACAAGAGCTGTTGCTGAGTGATCGGTATCGCTACTATAGAAACTCCAACTAACCTACACTATGGCTATAACACCGATTGGAGATATAGTAAGTGTAGCATCAGTATAACCATATGTACTGGTAAGAATCATCAACCTTCTAGGGTTAGAAACAAATAACATCAATAATAAATAGGGAGAAATCGCAACATCAAGTAAAGTTTTGATTTTGAATCCCCCATTAAAGAACTCCTATAACTCCACATTTAGCATCTTTATGACCTACCTGACATTTAATATTTTCATATATCTTTGTCCTTTGACCACCTATTCCAACCTATACCTCTTTCTCTAATACTGACTCATTCTTATAATCCCTTAGTCCACATCCAGCTGAGTCCCTCGGTACTCACTTTCACAGACACCACAACAACGCATTTCATAAAATTTTGGATCCTACCAAACATATTCTATCGTAACCAGTCCTCTCAGGGTAATCGTAGATTTTCATCCTCAACCCGTCCCATACTAGGGACCTAACATACCTTCGTACCATTTTTCACCACTCACCACAACAAGAAAAATTTAAGAAAGCATGACAAAATAGAAATACATTCAAAATATATGCAAGAATGCATGTATGCAAGATGTGCGCATTATCTCTCCTTATTCCTTAAAAACTCATCACCAACAATATCAAAATGTATCGGAGTGGTACCCGACCCATATCACAACATATTATATCTGTACCGTCATGGTGTCCGATCCATATCACAACATATCATATTTGTACCGGCGTGGTACCTGACTCATATCACAATTTGTTATCCCAATGCGTATGAATGTGTGCATGAAATCAATACATCATAATTCATGCAAAAGAAAATCATAAATGTTCAGTCTACAACCCAACACGGGTCAATCCTGTCTAATATTACATTAACCATCTAATTTATTAATTCGGTGACCTAAGTCTTCACATATATATTCATAATCATAACTTACCATACACCCCTACGGGGCTGCCGTCATGCAAGTTCACATTATTACACACTTTTCCTCTAACCGTGTCCCAACCTCGAGTTTTTCACATTACCTTCTAAAATATGGAAAGTATTGAGAATGACAATATGGCAAGCAATGCCACCACCGTAAACCGACTAAACTCAATATCATTTTACTCACTATCTCATCTTCTAAACTCTGAAATGCATCAATCAAGACCTTTAAAATATTAGAATTAACCAAGTTCCCTTAATGCAATTCGAATATTTATAGAATTTATGGTTTAGTCGAGTCACCTTAATTTCCCTTTTCACCATTTCACACTATCTCATTCAACTTTTCACTATACTCAACCCAGAAAAATAATAAACTATGCACATTCGCTCTAAATTCCTATCCATCCCTTATCCCAATCAAACATTAATTTGATATGCAATAATTCAATATATTCAAGACTATCCAGATTTTAACATGTCCATCTATCCAACTCCGTGCTCGAAGGCCTAATGCATAATACTCCCGACATCACTATTAATGTTAAATGCATCTAGCCCAAGTCTAGTTGCTACAAAATAAACCTTAACTTACCTCTTAGGTGAAACATACTGCTATGGAGAAGAGTGAGCTATCCTACGTGTGCTAGACATATTTCCATGTCGGATTCCCTCCGGGTTTGCTTTGAAACCGCTCTCATAAACCTTGGCCTTTGAAATCTCATAGTTGGGGAGATAGGGTTTTTCAGAGTATTTTTGGAGGAAGGGGGCGACCTAGGAAAATAATAAAAGAGAGGATTTTAAAAAATCCCTCGGCTGGGGTGCTGCCTTCTATGGCCACAACAGAACTTTTACCATTGCAACGGTTATTCAATTGTTGCAGTAGTTATCGGCAATCTGGCCCAGTCCATTATTGGGCTTCTTGGCCCAATTTTCTTTAGGCTTCGATTTTTCTCCCCGATTTAATTTTTTTTCGGTGCATTTTGAGCCCATTATTCCCCGTAAATTATTCTCGGCTTGCTTTTAAACATAATGATGGTTTGAGTCGTTACATCACCTTCCTCTAATATTTCTTCGATCTACCTCTACCCGCCCTGAAACCATCCATAACCATTCTCTCGCACCTCCAAACTGGGGCATCCATGCATCTTATTATCACCTGCCCGAACCATCTCAACCTCACTTCCCACATCTTATCTTCCACTGAAGTCACCCCCACCTTCTCTCGAATAATCTCATTTCTAATCCTATCTCTCCTAGTAAGTCTACACATCCATTGCAACATCCTCATCTCCGCCACCTTCAACTTGATATGGGAGTTCTTAACTGGTTAATACTCTGCTTCATACAACATAGCCGGTCGTACTGCCACTCTGTAGAACTTGCCTTTTAGTTTATGGGGCACCTTCTTATCACATAAAACTTCAGAAGCGAGCCTCCATTTCATCCACCCTACGCCAATACGATGTGTGACATCTTCATGAATCTCTCCATTCCCTTGGATCATAGACCCAAGTTACTTGAAACTATCTCCCTACCGAATGGCTTGGGAATCCAGCTTCACTACCACGTCCGAGATCAAATGCCAACTCACTGAACTTGCACTCCAAGTATTCCGTCTTGGTTCTACTCAACTTAAACCCTTTAGACTCTAGGATTTGTCTCTGAACCTCCAACTTATCATTAGCACCTCTCCGAGTCTCGTCAATTAGAACTACATCATCTGCAAATAACATATACCAAGACATCTCCCCCTGAATATGCCACGTCAATACATCTATTACCAAGGCAAATAAAAACATACTAAGATTCGATCCCTGGTGCAACCCTATCAAAATAGGAAAGTGCTCCGAATCTCCCTCCATCGTTCTCACATGAGTCTTCGCTCTGTCGTACATGTCTTTAAACAACCTAGTGTACATCACAGGAACACCTCTAGCCTCCAAACACCTCCAAAGTACCTCCTTGACAACTTTGTCGTACTCCTTCTCTAGATCAATAAAAACCATATGTGTAGTAGTTGATAACATGTATTAGTAGACTCTCCAAACATACCCTATGTTATCATATAGTGCAATTCCTATACCCCTCACTTCTCAGCCAACAGAAAGTTGGAAAAGAGGCCAAGACAACTTCGTGAAAAGATGTCACTAAAGAGGCATTTACCTCATAATTTCCTTTTTTGCTTCACACTAATTAAGAATTAGAGAACACAGATGATTCACATGAACTAGATGCATTATAATATTATTTGTTTAAGAGTACACACATTCATACAAGTAGGGGTATATATGCCGAACCGTCATGCCAAATCGAATTAGAGAACCTAGTTAAACCGAAAAAGATCGATTTGGTGGTTTGGTTTAGTTTGTTTGATGATGAAAAATAATAACAGATCATTCTTGATTTGGTTTGATAGTAACAAAAAAAGTCAAATTGAACCTAAATCAAACTGACATAATACGTATATAATTTTTTTAATACATAAAAATATTAATTATAATCTACTTTGTAAATATTTTCAAAATTAGTTTATAGTTTTCAATGTTGAAATATATTATGTCAGATGGACTTGTAAATGTTCAAAGCACATGATCTGAAATTCAAATCTAAACACAAACGAAAAACCTAATAAGAGAAAATAAACTTTGCTGCTTTCTAAAGAATTCCAAGTCTAAAGTCTCCTTTCGTCATACATCTTTCACTGCATTAGTGTTAAGTGAAAACAATAATTTACACATTCTCCGTTCAGGAGAGAATATTTTTCATGACTATCGTACAAGAAATCATAAAGACATTCGTTGTGCAATTATTTGTCCTGAGAACGAAGAATCTTCTTCAAATGCCTATCAAAAAATGCGATATCAGTAAACAAAATTAAAACTTTTTACCCAATGATGTTTTGTTTTTTCAATTCTGCAAGCTTTGAAAGATGCTCAGATATCAAGTTATGATATTTAAAAATCTACAACCGAAGATCGACTCAACTTGTTGAGCGAATCTCTGAATTCTCATGGTTTTAATGCAGAAGGGCATCAAACCATCTCCATCAAATCATTTTCAAGCTTCTAGACTTCTTTTCGGTGGAAGTCCACCCTATATTAAGATTTTTGAAGCAAGTATTTTTGCAATCAAGTTTCAGAATAAGAATTTTGGAAAGATAACATGAAGAAATGATTTTATTTTACTTTACTATTGTAATACAAGAGGAGAGGAGTTGACTTTCTTTTAGAATGGACACAAATGATACTAAAATATATAGCCACCAGTAAAGTATAAAAGATATTAATAAATTTATATTAATATCATCAAAAATATATCAGAGATGGAATATATGTTTTTTCATGTATATGCATAAGTTAATTAATTTGATATATATTATTAAGTTACGAATATAAATGTTTTATTAGATGTAAAAATTCAACGGACTACATTTCTCACTAGCAAATTCTTTATTCTAAATAGATAAAATAGAAAATAAAAAATATGTGTCCATGTGTATGTGTTACTATAACACATAATTCTGTTAAGTCTCTTAGGGTCTGTTTAGAAAGAAATCTGGTAATTAGAATTGGTGTAATTACTAGGATAGTAATTCAAAGCCTAGTAATTACACAATATAGTATTTTACCATAACATATTTATTTGCCACAATATAGTTACAAGTGTAGAGGCTATCAAAACATGTTTTTGAGACCATTAGATAAGTCACATTAGAGTAGTCCTAAGCATATATGTGTTCGCAAGTTTCAAGAACAGTATGCATGGTTTGTTTGAATGCCAAAAGAAAAATTGGATCATTTCAAGTTGCACTTAAAAGGCTAAATTAAACTTCTCTAAAATAGCCAAGCAAGCAGTTGGATTCATGAATTAACTAATGCGCCTATTTTTGCAAACAATGTCAACATGAAATGACCCTCGTGTAGCTCTTTGTCCCTGTCATGCTAAAAATGTATACTTATTTATTACTCCCTCCGTTTCATTTTAGTTGGCCTTTACTGACTTACACTTTCCTTAAGAAAATATTTATTAGGGGTCTATTTTGCTAAATTAGACTTATTAAATATGCTTTGAAAATATAAATTTGAGTATTATACACGTCATGTAGTCATTTAATGTAGGGATAGTATTGAAAGAACATGATAATTTTTTCTTGATTTCATAAATTGGACAACTAAATTGAAACATGCATTTTTAATAAGAAGACCAACTAAAATGAAGTGGAGGGAATACTACACACTAAAACCCCAACAAAATTAGTTCATTCGTGACTTTAATTTGCGCCACGCCCCTTTTTCTATACCCGTCAACTGGGTCGGGTTGACCCGGTTTCGGCCCAGTTAGACCGGCCCACTTAGAGACCGGATCGGACAGGACCCGGTATAGGTAGTGGGCTTGGGGAGTTTTTAGGGGGCTGGGCCGGTCACGGTATCGAGACCGATAGACCGGCCCAGTTAGGAAACCGGACCGGGTCCACCGGTGCACCGGACCGGCCTAGCCCGGTAACAAAATTTTATTTTATTTTTAATTAAAGGGTCGTTGGTCCCCAAGCTTGTAAAGGCTGCTTTGGACCGTTGAGGCCCAACGGCCAAACAGCCTTTTGAGGCTATAATTTAAAAAAAAAAAATTAAAATTAAAATTTTTTTTTCCTATAAATACATGTCATTTCAAAAAATATTTCCTACAATCTCATTCTCTCATTCTCTCTCAAATTTGCTAAAATTATCTCATAAAGTGTTCTATTATATTTTATTATTTTGCAATTACAAATACTACGTGGAAGTTTCCAAAAGTACTCAATTGACCAACTTTCGAATACTTCAGAAATTTGGTATTATCGTTCCATCTCTTACTTTTAATTTTTAATTAGTGTATTATTTGTTGAATATTTATTTGGATTGTTTTTGTGTTTTTTGAATAATTGTTAGTTTAATTTGTAATATGGATAAATTAAGGAAAGTCGGTAAAAGTGTTAGAAATTTTTGTCCCGGAAGTGGTAGTGGTATTGGTAGTAAGAAACAAATTGGTTCCGATAGAGGTAGTTCAAATACTCGATGTACTCGTGTGCCTTCGGTACCAATTAGCGAACCATTTGAGAATGAAATACATGTAGGTGCTCACGCTATGAATTATTTTGAGGCCCAAGAAAATTATGGTATAGAAGAAGAGAATGAACTAGACTCTGTTGATGTAGATGAAAATGATGATGATGTTGATGTTACACCCGAATCTGATAATGTTAATATTCAATCTAAATCGGTTAATCCTCCTCCCCGGCCCCCTGTAAGATCTCGTAAAAAAATTAGTGTTGTGTGGAATTTTTTTACTCGAATAGAAGGATCCACTCAGGTTGAATGCGATCTTTATCAGTCAAAATACGAGCATAAGACCGGGGGTAATAAAGGAGGTACGGGTCAGTTGTCGAGACATTTGAAGGAGAAACACCCAATAGAGCTAGCTCAGGTAAATGGTGGTGGGACAGTTGGGGGCCCAAGTCAAACTAGATTGAACCCGAAAACCGGTAAATTAGTTAAGGATTATAATAAAATGAAGGATCGTGAAGAATTAGCCAAAATGATAGTTGTGGGTTGTTTGCCTTTCTCTTTTGTTTCTTCTGAAGCTTTTATTCATTATATTCAGGCAATTTATAATCCTATGTTTGAGGGTATTCCTAGAAGTACTTGTCGGTCCGATATTTTTAGACTCCATGCACAATATGTTTACTATTTATCTGCATTATTCAAAAATCTTTCATGTAGAGTTGCTTTAACTTCTGATCTTGGTCGTGCTATTAATAAAAATGATTATTTAACAATTACTTGTCATTGGGTAGATAGTAATTTTGTTATGCAAAAACGTATTTTAGCATTTTTGTATGATGAAGACCGTAGACACACTGGAAAATTTATTTCTGAATCTATTACAAAAGTTGCAAGATATTATGGTATTGACCGTAAAGTTTTATGTATATCTTTTGATAATGCATCTAACAACAACGCTGCTATTGAGTTGTTAAAAACTGAACTTTCTCCACCGTTACCCGAAATATTTCATGTTAAGTGTGCTTGATATATATATAATTTAATTGTAAAAGATGGTCTTGCTTTTTTTGAGCCTGCTATTGAAAAAGTTAGACTTGCAGTTGGCTTTATTCAAGGAAATAATAGAAAAATTAGACTTACCGAATTTAAAAGAAAATGGACTTAGACCGAGATTAATGCCTGAAGAAATAGATGTTAGATGAAATTCTACGTATGATTTCTTAAATACTTGCAATATTTATAAAGTTCCTATTACTATGACTTTTAATCAATTTGCTAGTGCTTTTCCCGATTGTATGTTACAAAATTCAGATTGGGCTGAAATTGATAATATTGTTAATTTTTTGCAAAAAATTTATCTAGCTACAGTTGAATTTTTTGGTGCTTATTATCCTACTGTTTGTAATATTTTAGCTTATTTAGCCGACATTTCTTTATTGCTTAACGAATATAAGTCTAAATCAGGTTACAAATATGCTATTGAGGCAATGATTGATAAATTTTAAAAATATTTTTTCCGCTTCCCCCTATTTTCTTAGTTGGTGCTATAATAAATCCATGTATGAAATATAATACTATGTCCGAATTTACTTCTCTTAGTTATTCTGCTTTAGAAGTAAAAGCTAATGAAGAACCTTCTTTGTTTACGGCTATGTCTGATGCGAATAGTTACATGAACACATTATATAATCATTATGCTGATTTACTTGACAATGCTTTACCGTCACACATTACACCGACCCCCGCTCCCCATTCTTCTGAGGAACCATCATCTTCTAAAAGACAGGCACATAATATGCCTGGTTATTGTGTTTCTGATCTATCTGTTTGGAATAGATTGCAGCCTTCATCGCAAAGAACCGTAAGTCGGGAAGAGCTTAAGTATTATCTTATGCAGCCTATAGAGGATCCTAAAGGTAGAATCAACACGCTGGAATGGTGGAAGAATAATGAAAGACAATATCCTGTACTTTCAAGATTAGCTAGAGATATATTGAATGTTCCAATGTCAACCGTTGCATCAGAGAGCGCTTTTAGTCAAGGATGGCAGCAGATTGGATACAACCGACACTCATTGGGAGGCAATGCCATGAATGTTTTAGTTTGCCTTAGAGACTGGATTAGAGCAGAACGAAGAAATCAAGGAATGTTCGTGGAGCCGGAAGACGAAGAGGATCTTGAAGAAATAATGACTTCAAGAGAGAATTCAGCACAATCAAGTCCAATGCATGGCTTTAGTGCCATTGATTTTGACAATCCACAACCAATTCCCGTTAATGTTAACAGGGGTGAATTGGAAAAATGATGAAAAATTTGTAGAATTTACAATTAATCAATTGAATTTTCATTTTTCAATTTAACTTTGTGAAATTAGTGAAATGTAATTGCAACCTTGTAACTTGTAAGTTTTCAAACATTTTGCAATCAATCAAATATTAAGTTCATTTACTCTTTACATATTTTTTCCATTTAAAATTTAAATTGAATATCTTGTATGAATTCAATACTTTTAATATAATAGTATAAAAGTATATGTTGTTGAATATTGTATGCATATTATTTTAAATAGTAATTTATGTTGTTGAATATATTTCATTATATTATATTAAGTAATACTTTAGTAATACTTTAAATATATTGAATGTAAATATATGTGTATATTCTTTAAAGTAGTATATATTGAATGTAAATACATATATATATTTTTTAAAATAGTATATATTGAATGTATATATGTATGTATATTCTTTAAATTAATATATATTGAATGTAAATACATGTATGTATGTTCTTTAAATTAGTATATATTGAATGTATATATGTATGTATGTTCTTTAAAGTAGTACATATTGAATGTAAATACATATGTATGTTCTTTAAAGTAGTATGTATTGAATGTAAATACATGTGTATATTCTTTAAAGTAGTATATATTGAATGTAAATACATGTGTATATTTTTTAAAATAGTATATATTGAATGTATATATGTATGTATATTCCTTAAAATAGTATATATTGAATGTACATACATATGTATATTCTTTAAAGTAGTATATATTGAATGTAAATACATGTGTATATTTTTTAAAATAGTGTATATTGAATGTATATATGTATGCAGTGGCGGACCTAGCATATAATGAGGGGGTTCATCCGAACCCCCTTCGACGGAAAATTACACTATTCATACATGGTTAAAATTATTTTTTATGTATATATAGTAGATGTTGAACCCCCTTCGGCTAGTTCGTGTGTGCACTTCTGAACCCCCTTAATGGAAATCCTGGGTTCGCCACTGTATGTATTATATTCTTTAAAATAGTATATATTGAATGTACATACATATGTATGTTCTTTAAAGTAGTATATATTGAATATATATATATGTATGTATATTCTTTAAAGTAGTATATATTGAATGTATATATGTATGTATATTCTTTAAAGTAGTATATATTGAATGTATGTATGTTCTTTAAAGTAGTATAGATTGAATGTACATACATATGTGTCACGCCCCGAACCCCGTCGGGACGGATTGACACTCGTAGCCGACAAGGCCCGAGAGAACCAAGCTTCACTTACATTCATTCATACACATGTCATAGGAAACACCACCATCACGTAAGGACATAATAGGCTAACATCGAAAATCGTGGAACATATAGGATATATATATATATACATATGAGGAACCTGGCCGAAATAGCCATCACGTCAAACGACACACATCTTTTCTCTTCCCATTATTTCACATACCCACGTACGTCTACAAAAGCCTCTAACAGAAGTACATACATGACCAACCTAAATTCGGGACAAACCCTGCTTTACATAACCTTTACAATACCAAAAATACATATACAACTGTGACACAAGAAGCCCCGAACCAACTGGAGCTCACCAAAGGTCAATAGAAGTCCTGCAGCTCACTGGGGAGGTCTACTAGTGCCTGCGCCTGCAGCAAGTAAGGTAAATCCCCCAAGAGGGGTCAGTACGAAGAATGTACTGAGTATGTAAGGCTGCATGAAACTGAATGATACATTAAAACTTCAATGAAATCAAACATAAATGAGTACTCAATATGGATAAGTCACCATTTTTCATATATGGAAAAAGTACACATTATGTGAATTACTTTCTTTACTCTTACATTCTTTCCTTTATCCATCACTCATTCATCCATTCATATAATGCCCGGGCCCCAAGCTGATCAGTGGGTAATCATTAGTAATCGGGATCGACCCATGCTAGGCTTTTCCTTTGCCCCTGGGATACCACCCGTAGCGGAATCGACCCATGCTAGGTGTTCTTCTCACCCCTGGGATACCATCCGTAAATATTGGGATCGACCCATGCCAGGTTATTTAACCCCTGGGATACCACCCATGAAACATCTCTCCTCTTTACAACATTACTTCTTTAATCTTTGAAATAGCTCAATCAATGGCTACTTCATTTTGGGAACTTTGAATATAACATGATTGGAACTAGGAACCATGTTCATAATTAGGTGACACATGAATGATAATAGACCAAGAATGAAATATACATGATTAACAATAGATGATAACTTGAGATAAGATACCTTAGGACATTTCGGAAAGGAGTAAATACCATGACAAGGTGAATACTATATGCTGCAGAAGGATACGGAAAGAGTAACCTTACATACCTTAATTCCTCAATAAGAATCCACAATCCTAACGAATATAATGATCCAGCCCTTTACTCTACAATAAAAGTACATAACGGAGTTTACGTCAACATCTAACCACCTTACAAGTGCAAAAGACGACAAAAGTTACATAATTGCCTATAACGTCATTTCCCCCTTTACAATGAAATTTCGACATGACAATACCAAAAATACCACAACATGCCATACATTGACTAAACATCATAACCAATAACATTTCGCAACAAAGCTTCTTCTTTACACTTTCTCATTCACACCATATCACAAATAATCCATCAAGTCACCTTAATACACCTCATAACACATATCGACCAAAATCCCATAATTTACACTCATAGAAAATAACAAGTTTAGTAACATAATCACACCATACATGTTGATATTTCATCCATACCATGCTCTTTCATCAAAACCACAAGTCACCTTTCAAGTTTAATTCACAAAATAACACATCTTTTACCAAAGGGCAAAAGTGTCTTATTCAACCTTTCCAACACAACCATAATGATCTACACAATACTTCATGCATATAATATGATAAATCACAAGAATAAATACTTACCCAAGCTTTCAAAGTGATGGTCTTGTCCAAAGTGTCCAAAGGGATAGTCGCCTTAGGGTTTGGAAATGAGAGAAATGTTTGTGAAAATATCCAAAAAGTTATGAGACTTTGTAATGACTAAAATCTGATTGTTGTTCCTTTATATAGACCCTCAAGTCAATCCTTAGCCACTTTTTTGGCATTAAATGTCATGGTCCCTTAATTAATATAAGAATGGGTCATTTTCCTTTGGGCTTTTCATTTTGGCCTTGTTTTTGGCCTCAATTTGGGCCCAATAACACATATTAGCTTAGCCCACTAAAATAATTGTATAATCCACCATATATCTCATGTTTAAATAATTCCATAATATCACGACAATATTCACTTACGAGATTCCCTTTCGTAGCCTCAATCGCAAAACTAGACATTCTAGCCGTCCATGGCTTAATTGAACATTTTTGGTAAATTCTTGTGTTTCATGGTTTGATCATGTAGGAGTGTATTAAGGTACTTGGAGCCTTAATAAGGAGTAAATAAACACCAAAGAACCAAAAGAAACCATGGAAGAATCGACATTGCATTACGTCGCAAAACGAGCTCGGAAAGGCCAAAACACTTGTGCCTTGCGCCACTGCTGCAATACGGGCAGTGGCGCGAAAATTGTTGCCCCTCTGAATCAGGTGGATTGCGCCACACACCCTAAAACAGGGAGTGGCGCAAGTCTGGCTACCCCTATGAAATTTTTCATCTTTTGCAAGTACTAGCCTACCCTTCGATACCATCCAAGATACATACTTTTTGTACTTAATACTAAGGTAAACATTTCTCAAACTCGTCAAGTAAGGTCGGAAATGTAAGGGATATTACAATATGTATGTTCTTTAAAGTAGTATATATTGAATGTAAATACATGTGTATATTCTTTAAAATAGTATATATTGAATGTATATATGTATGTATATTCTTTAAAGTAGTATATATTGAATGTAAATACATGTGTATGTTCTTTAAAGTAGTATATATTGAATGTATATATGTATGTATATTCTTTAAATTAATATATATTGAATGTAAATACATGTATGTATGTTCTTTAAATTAATATATATTGAATGTAAATACATGTATGTATGTTCTTTAAATTAATATATATTGAATGTAAATACATGTATGTATGTTCTTTAAATTAGTATATATTGAATGTATATATGTATGTATATTCTTTAAAGTAGTATATATTGAATGTAAATACATGTGTATATTCTTTAAAGTAGTATATATTGAATGTAAATACATGTGTATATTTTTTAAAACAGTATATATTGAATGTACATACATATGTATATTCTTTAAAGTAGTATATATTGAATGTAAATACATGTGTATATTTTTTAAAATAGTGTATATTGAATGTATATATGTATGCAGTGGCGGACCTAGCATATAATGAGGGGGTTCATCCGAACCCCCTTCGACGGAAAATTACACTATTCATACATGGTTAAAATTATTTTTTATGTATATATAGTAGATGTTGAACCCCCTTCGGCTAGTTCGTGTGTGCACTTCTGAACCCCCTCAATGGAAATCCTGGGTTCGCCACTGTATGTATATATATTCTTTAAAATAGTATATATTGAATGTACATACATATGTATGTTCTTTAAAGTAGTATATATTGAATATATATATATATGTATGTATATTCTTTAAAGTAGTATATATTGAATGTATATATGTATGTATATTCTTTAAAGTAGTATATATTGAATGTATGTATGTTCTTTAAAGTAGTATAGATTGAATGTACATACATATGTGTCACGCCCCGAACCCCGTCGGGACGGATTGACACTCGTAGCCGACAAGGCCCGAGAGAACCAAGCTTCACTTACATTCATTCATACACATGTCATAGGAAACACCACCATCACGTAAGGACATAATAGGCTAACATCGAAAATCGTGGAACATGTAGGATATATATATATATACATATGAGGAACCTGGCCGAAATAGCCATCACGTCAAACGACACACATCTTTTCTCTTCCCATTATTTCACATACCCACGTACGTCTACAAAAGCCTCTAACAGAAGTACATACATGACCAACCTAAATTCGGGACAAACCCTGCTTTACATAACCTTTACAATACCAAAAATACATATACAACTGTGACACAAGAAGCCCCGAACCAACTGGAGCTCACCAAAGGTCAATGGAAGTCCTGCAGCTCACTGGGGAGGTCTACTAGTGCCTGCGCCTACAGCAAGTAAGGTAAATCCCCCAAGAGGGGTCAGTACGAAGAATGTACTGAGTATGTAAGGCTGCATGAAACTGAATGATACATTAAAACTTCAATGAAATCAAACATAAATGAGTACTCAATATGGATAAGTCACCATTTTTCATATATGGAAAAAGTACACATTATGTGAATTACTTTCTTTACTCTTACATTCTTTCCTTTATCCATCACTCATTCATCCATTCATATAATGCCCGGGCCCCAAGCTGATCAGTGGGTAATCATTAGTAATCGGGATCGACCCATGCTAGGCTTTTCCTTTGCCCCTGGGATACCACCCGTAGCGGAATCGACCCATGCTAGGTGTTCTTCTCACCCCTGGGATACCATCCGTAAATATTGGGATCGACCCATGCCAGGTTATTTAACCCCTGGGATACCACCCATGAAACATCTCTCCTCTTTACAACATTACTTCTTTAATCTTTGAAATAGCTCAATCAATGGCTACTTCATTTTGGGAACTTTGAATATAACATGATTGGAACTAGGAACCATGTTCATAATTAGGTGACACATGAATGATAATAGACCAAGAATGAAATATACATGATTAACAATAGATGATAACTTGAGATAAGATACCTTAGGACATTTCGGAAAGGAGTAAATACCATGACAAGGTGAATACTATATGCTGCAGAAGGATACGGAAAGAGTAACCTTACATACCTTAATTCCTCAATAAGAATCCACAATCCTAACGAATATAATGATCCAGCCCTTTACTCTACAATAAAAGTACATAACGGAGTTTACGTCAACATCTAACCACCTTACAAGTGCAAAAGACGACAAAAGTTACATAATTGCCTATAACGTCATTTCCCCCTTGGGCACCATATCCATATTCTCCTTCTACTTATCCCTCAAACTCTCCTTCTTGGTTGGGTGGTATTTAGTTAAGTGGAGCTTGGTAAGGTGGGTGGGTTTGGGTTGTGTGGTCGTCGGTAGTGGGGTACTTGGACTTGGGGTACTTGATAGGGTAGGTAGTAAGGTTGGTTAAGACCTTGTGGGTTCAAACCTTATGGTATTTGGTAGTTAAGAACTTGGTTTTGTGGTGCTTGTTAGGGTAGAGTGGGCATTTGTGGAGCTTGAGGTTGGGGCAATTGTTGAGCTGGGTTAAATTGTAGAGGTCGGGCTATATGCTATGGAGTTTTATCAACCATAGTAGTAGGTAAGTGATTTCGCCCAAAATATGCCTCCTAATAAGTATAAAGCGGTCGCTGTCAAAAATAGAACACAACTAGGTTGGGGTAGATCTCACAGGAAATAGGTCGAAGTTTATGTAGAATACTAGTTTGAGTAACTGGTAAGTAAATAAAAAAAGGGGGTATTTTGTGAATAAGTAATAACAGTAATGCTTGCTGATTATTGGGTTGTTGTCAATGTGAGAAATACACTAGGACTGTGATCCCCAATGATTCCTTAACTCCACCGTTTACTTGTGCTGACAAAACTGTCCCGCTATGTTGCATGCAAAATCTGACAAAATATGTTCATCTAAATATCTCTCGACCTTGGTTAGATGAATTTCACTCTTCTCCTCTCGGTCTCCGAGTGTCGCACTACTAACCCTTGTCCTGGATCTCAGATAACTATTCCCGCTAAGGCTCAAGTTATTAGATGAAAGTTGATAGCTTCAAATCTCTGTTGTTATTCCCTTGTCCCAATCTCTACCTATCTCTCGAGCAAGTCTAGAATACAAACGGGTTTCTAACGTTTGCAACCTTTAGAAGATCAATCACAACGAAGGAGATAACAATACATGCATTCCCAGCGGGTCGAGTTGCTTTACACTTAACCTGTTTTGTTAATTCCTCATGGTTCACACAACCCTAGTTGATGAGTTTAGTTACTCATAATTGCAAGAACACAAGAAGGATTCAAAGATGAAAACATAATTTCACACTCACAATAATGAAAATGAACTAAAATCTCAATTATGAATAAAACTCGCATCTCGGGTTTTTGATTACAAAACCAAGAATATGTTTATACACTCAAAAACAATGGAAAATATCTCTCAAAATAATGAACTGACTAACTCTCGCACATAGGACTATACAGGGGTATTTATAGATACAAGGCTGATCCTATCCTAATCAAAACAAGACACCAGAGTCGGCAACTTTCCACGGTATCGTGACTTGGTGTCGTGGAACCAAGTAACGCCACGTAGGTGAGTATCATGGAAATCAGGCTCAACTAGACATCTTCAGCATTTGACTCATGCCATCCTTTCACGTCACGTAGGTACAGTCACGCCACGTGAGTGCTGCCGTGGAAATCAGATCACATTCGATCATCTCTGAAGATGAATCACGACAGCCACTCACGTCACGTGAGTGGACTTCACGCCACAGGAGTGGTGTCGTGACTCCCTCTCTAGTGCAGATTCTTGTTCTTTCATCTTCAGACACTTCCTTCTCTGGCTTGATTCTTCCTTTTGATCATTTTTTGCCTTCAAAACCTGTTTTCCTACAATGTAGGACAGAAACCACATCATACCAACCAAATACACCCAAGTTATTGCATATTTTCCTTGTTTTAAGCATCGAAAGTGTCATGTAACCATAGCGCATCAGTAAGGGAACATTACTTTGTTGGGGAGGGTAAAACATGTTGTGAAGAGTCCTAGGAGAGACGGTAGTAGAAGTTTCTTGGACTTGTCCACTAGAGGAAGCTTGGAGATTGTTTTGAGGAGTAATATTTGAAGAGTTAAGGTTTCCCTCTACATTCACCATTCTTCCTTCCATGTTTGATACTCTCTCATCCATGCCCGATGTTTTATTCCTTTTTGAATTTCGTTGAAAAGAAAAATGGTTTTGACTTTTTAAAACTATTTCAAAAATTCAAGAAAATTTTGAAATAAGTCTAAGAAATTACAGAGTCGCTGTAACACCCCGTACCTTCCCAACCCTACTTGATGACATTGAATACGAATTACGTAAGTGTCGAGAGTTATAAGTATGTATTTGGAAATGTTAAAGATGAGAAAAATTGAAATTTGGCCTTGTACATGTGACGAGTTTTTGTAGAAAGTGTTTTGTGCTTCCATGGAGCATTTGTGTAATACCTCGTATACATTATAGCCTAATTTGGTGACTTGGAGTCATGCTTACTTGATGATTAAGGTCACTAAGTAAGTATTTTATAGTATTTTGATACGGTATTGGAAAAAAAATTGCCGAAGAATTCAGCAATACATGGAAACTTGCGCCACTGCCCTATTTCAGGGGGTGTGGCGGAAGCCCCTAAATTTAGAGAGGGTGTATTTCTTGCGCCACTGCCTTGTTTTGCAGCAGTGGCGCAAGGCACAAAAATGTGCCCTTCCCGCGCTCGTTTCGCAATGCAATTCTACGTCGATTCTTGGATGGTTTCTTTTGGTTCTTTGGAGTTATTTGAGCATTTGTAAAGCTTCAAACACTTCAATATACTCCTACATACTCCTACATGAACAAATCATGAAATGTGAATAGTGATCCAAAATGTCCAATGAAGCCAAGGGCGACTAGAATGCCTATTTTTGCGATCGAAAGGACGATCGAAAGGACAAATGAGAATTTTTTAAGAGAATACATTATGGAATTATTTAAACATGTGATATATGGTGAATTTTACATGAAAGTTGATGGGTTAAGCTACATGTGCAATTGGGCCCAAAATTAGGGCCCAAAATGGAACAAAAGAGAAGGCCCAAAGGCAAAAATGACTCATTCTTCCAATAATTGACCAAGTAAACATATCAATTAATGCCAAATGTGGCTAAGGATGACTTGGGGTCTATATAAAGGCCCCAAGATCAGATTTTTATTGTCCAAAGCTCTCATGCCTTTATGATAATTTCTCCAATATTTCTCCAAGTTCCAAACCCTAAAGCAAATAGTTCCTTTGGACTCTTGGGACAAGATCAACATATTTCAAGCCTTGGTAGGTATTTCTTCTTATGGATTAACATATTATATGCATGGGAGAGTATGTATGTTATGATAGTTGTGTTGGCAAGGTGATGAATAGTGTATTTTTGCTTTGGTGAAAGATGTGTCATCTTGGTAATTTGAACTTGAATTAGGCCTTGTGCCTTTGATGAAAAAGCATGGTATGGACAAAATATGCACATATATGGTGTTATTTTTGGTATTAAACTTGTTCTTATCTAAAAGTGGAAATTATGGAATTTTGGCCGATATGTGTTATGAGTTGAATTAAGGTGCTTTGATGGATTATTTGTGATGTGTTATGGATAAGAAAGTGTAAAGGAGAAGTAGTGTGGTGAAATGTATTGATTTGCATGTATTGGTCAATGTTGGGAATATTATGGAATTTTTGGAATAATAGTATGATCAATGGTTTTGTCAAGGGGAAATGACATGTTTAAAGGCAAACATGTAACTCATTGACATGGTATGCATTTGTAAAGTAATTGGTGGTTAATGTGAATTTCATTATGTATTTATGTTGTAGAATGACACATAAAGAAGGAGCGGGATTATTGTATACGCATCCAAGGTTGTATATTCGTAGTGCGAATCCAAGGTATGTAAGGTTACTTTGTCCGTATCTTCCTACGGCAAATAGTGTTCACATTGACATTTCACTAGTTCTATTCCGAAATGTACTAAGGTATCCCATATGCACTTATCCATGGTCATTGTCATATATTTCCTACTCATTGATCAATTGTGAATCTCATTTCTCATATTCATGGTTAATGTTCCAAAAGCTCAAATAAGGTTATGTTCCAATATTCCAATAGTGCCTATGCTTGTGTCTCTTGTTCATGGATTATTGTCCAATGGTTCCAATGGTATCATGGTGCTAGTAATGTTATATTTCTCATGATGTTTATTCACATGTCTTGGTTAATAATTCAAAGCTTCCAACAATGTTATGTTCCAAAGTTCCAAAGTGATGTTATGACTATCCAAGTATCAATCTCAAAGTAGTGAACAAAGTAATGCATATGTGGTCAATGATCAAGTATGGGTGGCAAGTCTAGGGGCGTAAGCCTAGCTCGACTCGATCCCGATGTATTGATTTATGGGTGGCAAGTCTAGGGGCGTAAGCCTAGCTCGACTCGATCCCGAGGGTGGCAAGTCTAGGGGCATAAGCCTAGCTCGACTCGATCCCGATGTATGATTGAGGGTGGCAGGTCTAGGGGCATAAGCCTAGCTCGACCCGATCCCTGGGTGGCAGGTCTAGGGGCATAAGCCTAGCTCGACCCGATCCCAACATGACGATAAGTCATGTAAAGACCCACTGATCAGTAGGGGCCCGGGTACAGTGTTATCATTGAGCATTGAGATAAAGAAAGCAAATAAAGTAATGAAAGCAATCCACATGGTTTCCCAGAATGCAAATGGTGACTTATTCACAGTGATTATTCATATGTTTTGAGTTCATTAAAATATTCATGTATTGTACAGTTTCATCTGAGCCTTGCATACTCAGTACTTATTTCGTACTGACCCCTCTAGGGGAATTTACCTTACTTGTTGCAGGCGCAGGTACTAGTAGGCCGCCACAGTAGGTTGCCAGCTGTTTGCGGTTCATTGGTGAGCTCCAGTTAGTTCGGGGCTTCTCCGAGTCAGAGTGTATATATGTTTTGGTATTGTACATTGTCTATAAAGCGGGGACTTGTCCCGACTTTCAGTTGGTTTTGGTCAATGCATCTGTTAGAGGCTTTGTAGACGTATGTGGGTGTATGTGTATAAGATGATAGATGAAATCTTGACTTGATGGCCTCAACGGCCAAGTTTCTCATATGTATTTACGTCACATGTTCTACGCTTTCCGATTTTAGCTTCTTATGTTTCTATGTGATAGTAGTGTTTCCTATGACATGCATACGAATGAATAGAAGCAAAGATTGGTTCTCTCGGGCCTTGTCGGCTTCGGGTGCCAATCACGCCTCGTTGGGATTCGGGGCGTGACAGTCGCCACTTGATTTTTATAGAAAATATCAAGAAAAACTTAAAGGAATTTCAAAGATTCAAAAACAGAAATAAATCTTTGAAATAAGAGAAACTGAGTAAGAGTTCAATTAACGCCCTAAGAAGGTTTTTAAGGCACTTAGGAGCGTCCATTTTTAAAAATGGTTTATCAAAAATAATTTGACTAACTTGAAAAGTGGCTAATTTTATAAAGATTTGATTTTATAGAAAACATCAAAATTATTAATTTAAGAGACCAAGAGTGACATTTATTTATTCAAGTGAAAAATAATCTACTTGAATTAAAGAAAAATCCATATAAACTAAATATTCAATTTTTTTGAATTTAAGAGGAAAACAAATCTATTTTTTTTATGGAAAAGAGATTATATATATATATATTAATCAGAAGGTCAATTTTATTGAAAATGGCACATTCTGGCAAAAATAGAAATCTTAAAAAAATCGAATTAAAAGTGTTTTGTTAATTATAACAAAAAAAATTGATTTCTTAAGTTTGAAGAAAAATTACTTTAATTTAAGTGAACTATTAGTCATATGCGCCATTTTAGTATAAAAGATTAAATTTTTTGGAAGGCTCATCTTAAGGAGGAAAAATTAAAGGCACCAATTTTAATCTGTTTTGAACAAGATAAATTAGATGAAAAAGATACGAATTAAGTAAAGAAAAACCAAGATAAGTAGAATGGCAACACTTTAGGGAATCACTTAGATTAATTAAATAAAATTAGCACAAATTATAAATAACATAAATAAATACATAAAAGGGAGCAAAGTTTGAGATTTGGGCCCCTGTTTTAACCCATTAAGGATCGGCCCAGCTCTTGGGCTGAACATTTATGGATTTTACTCCAATTTTCAGCTGTGTATATCAGCTGTCTATTACAGCTTCTCCCTCTCCACGTTTTCTGCATATTTTTGTGTATATGATTGTATATCAGCCA
This sequence comes from Capsicum rhomboideum, assembly GCA_031232105.1. NCBI lineage: Eukaryota > Viridiplantae > Streptophyta > Magnoliopsida > Solanales > Solanaceae > Capsicum > Capsicum rhomboideum. The sequence continues at coordinate 127,745,771 of CP124712.1, forward strand.
CATATACGTGTATTCCGGTCTTTCACCTGTATATTATTTTCCATTTCTCATTCTTCCGAAGTATCTGTGTATATATGATGTATATCCATATATACAGCCTTGTCTCTTGGTGAATTATCATTTTGAGGACTAGGAAGAGGTTCGAATCGAAGACATTGGGCCTCATTGGCCCATTGAGATATGCACGGGAAGATGGAGTCCGTTTGGACTCAAATAAATATCACATGCATCAAATAAAAGATAAGGATTAGAATTTGAGAGAAATGACACCTATGAACATGAAAATGGGTTAAAGGAGGCACACACTTTGAAGACTAGTACTAAGTGATTTACTTTCAAACTTCAATCCAAAGCAGTCACCAAAGTATCTAATACATGTAGCAAACATACACCTCCAATTCATATGAAGGAAAAGTTATCATGTAAGCTTAACATGGATTAAATTATTTAATCCATTCACCCAACTTTAACTATAGATTACCACCTCTCCAACAAAATGTACGGTGAAGTCATCAAAGAAAAGGGCTTTGAGCAAATGGGAAGAGAAAACAAAGCTTTCAAAGACAAATGACATAGTCATGTTGTGGCGACTTATTGCATAAAGATTAATGAAAAGATAAAGTAGCACCTTCACAGTAGCATTTAAGCAGGAAAAGAGAAGAAATATATATATATATATATATATATATATATATTCATCGAATTGTCACGAAAATAAGGAATCCAAGCCATCTTCAAAGCTAATTTTCCAGATTTGCATATTAACAAACGAATCCTTTCAAAATAGAGCTAAACTCTTTTATGATACGGGGAATTTATAAAGAGCTTATAAGGATTTCAAATTCTGCACACTTCAAATACTAACAGAGCATGTGGTAACATATTTTGGTTCACAGAATAGTACCAAAAGCACATCATTTAGTACTTTTCTATTTTGGGACCAAGAATCAATTTTATAACTATATGAATCCTATAATAACGAGACAAGAATTTTTGGACATAACTCATGAATCCTACTAGGAGAAGACAAATCCATACCAAGTTTTAAACTTAGTCAAGTAAAGGTCGAGACTTTTCATCATTGACACAAACATCACAGAAAAAAAAAAACTCGTTCATCAATAGAGGTTAGCTATTACCAAGCCCTAGGATTTAGCTAGCAAGCGGTTGATTTTTAAATCAAACTAAGTTAAAGGGACATGCTAACTATATTACATTTAAATCTGTTTAAGGTATTGCTAAAGTTCCATTTTTTAGCTCTCTTGATTAAACAATACTATAGCTGTGAAACATTAACCAAAACAATCCCTTCAATAAACATTGCCAAAGTTGGGAACTTTTCAAACAAAACTAGCAATCAAATTAACTCTCGAACCCAAAGGCCTCACCAACACCAAATACACAATTTTTCAAACAAGACCAAACTCATGTATCTAGTTATAAAAAAAAACCTCGATACGTCCAACAACAAATCGAAAGCAAAATCATATTTCAATCGTCGAAGCTACCGATTTCAACAAAGAAAACATAAAAGAGAAATCCTTACCTGTTTTGGAGCAACGAGCTGGGACAATGAGCTTCGACGACGAACTTCCACCAGAATTTAGAGTAGCTTCCACCGGAGTTCGAATCCCACTCGTCGAAATTCTAATGAGTTCGTCAGAATTTTGTTTTTCTAGCGTATTCCCTCTTGAATTTTCGGTTACGTGGGATTAGAAGTATGTGCCTTTCGAATCCCCAAATTTTTCTCTAAAAATCCTCTTTCAATCTCTATCCCTCAATGTCTATTTATAGGAGAAATTAAGGGGCAAAATTAGAATTTCGGATTTGAAAGAATGGAATTTGAAATCCTTTTTTCTTGAACGTTTGAAGTCCATAGTGAGAACCAAACTCGAACCAATGAGAGAGATGGAGAAAAGAGACGTTAGTTTTGTTGGTCAAAGAGGTGAGTTAATTAACAGCCCGAAATGGCGAGCATCGACAGTAAATCGCAAAAGATGGTGAACTTTCAGCCAAAAATAAGCGGAAAGCCAGTAGAGACATGGCTAGGGTTAGCTGTTGTTCTGAGAAAGAGATGAGAAGAAAGACGCATCATTCTTTTTCTTTTTCTGGAAAAGAGTGGAGCGCGTGGGAGAGTAGTGGTACACACGAAAATTAAAGGGAGGGGTGTGTACGTGTATGTGTATATATCTGAGGGAATATATAAGGGTATAGATAGGTGTTAATTTAGGGAATTTTGAGGGTATGAATTAGAGTAGGCCGGGTCATGGGGTTTGGGCCAATTTGGCTGAAAATAAAGGGAAGGGGAAGAAGAATCCCAAATTGAAATAAATTCAATTTAAAAATAGGATAAAATTCGGTCAATCATATTAAGACAAATCAAACCTCAAACTATTTAACGAGCTTCTAATTCCTACAGTTAGAAATAATTATTTTATAGATCACCGTGATTTTATTTAAAATCAAGAAATTACTTACACAAATTAATTCCCAATTTTAAATCGATTTTGAGGAAAATTAAAGCCTTTTCACTTTAAGCCTGATTTTCACTCGAGATAATTTCTAAAACATTTTCTTAAGTGAGACCTATATAATTTTGTATAATTATAAAAAAATAATATTTACTTCACCTAAAAATATAAAATTAACCCCATATTAATTTTAAAATTATTTTTTAAAAATAAAATAATTATTTCAAAACTGTTTAGAATTGAAGAAGCTCAAAAATTAATTCAGAATGCGAAGGGCAAAAATTAGGTGTCAACACCCGACATTTTATCAGTTATCACATCCACTCTTTGATGCAACCCCATGATGGCCTCCAATATAGTATCAAGATTAGTTCCACCCGAAGTAGGTTGAATTTCATCTCCCGGTGCCATGGTACCTATGAACAAAACACTCAACACAACTAACAAACAAGGTTAACGTTAGTGAAATTAATCTCACAATCTCGAGTGTTAATGTTAGTGAAATTAATCTCACAATCTCGAGTGTTTTCACACTTGGATTGCCTCACAATTAGCTCAACTTGTTGGTATTGCTTGTCATGTTGGTATATGAGGTGTCAATTTCTTGTCCTCTTGGATAGAATTAGATTCTTGTTGAGAGAAGAAAGAAAGACTCGATTAAAATCAAAAGACTTGACTCAAAGAAGTAACTAAGAAAGAAAATGACAAAAGCACACAAAGAAAAGAACAAGAAAGAAAATGAACATATGAACTAATTAACAACTAAATAGGATGATTACTAGTTGAAAATTAGTTTAAGAATCAAAGAAAAGTGATTAGGAATCAAAGAAATGAAACTAGGATGTTAGAACCTGAGCAAAATGAGTTTTGGAATTGTTGAGCTGCGTTTAGATGACCTACCCACGCAGGTGGTGACATGCCCTTGCAGGTGGTGGGCGCAAGTCAAACCAGTCTGGTCTGCGTTGGTCACCTGCTGGTGCAGATGGTCACTTGCTCGCACAGGTGAGGGTGCAGATTGCCTAGACAGACTTGCTGAAATTTCATTTTTTCAGCTTTTTTGGGCCCTTTTTGCACTCTCTCTCTTAGAATATTCCCTTTTCATTTGGATATTCTTTTGTTCTAACACCCAAACTCTTTTCTCTTTCTTCCCCGTTGGATCTAACACACCTTTTTGGAAGATTCTTCTTCAACAAGATATGAATTTATGAAGAACATCAAGAACAAGGTGAATCTTCAAAAATTCATAACTCTCTCAATTTTGCTCCAAATCCCATGAAATTTGAAATCCAAGCTCCTTTAGAAATGGAGAACAATACCCAATAACTTTAAAGCCTCAATTTAAACCCATTAATTCAAGATTCAAGAAGCCACTTCACTTTCTTCAAAAACTCAAAGCTCATCAATGGTAGAGGCTTTAAATCAACTCCGATTTAGCTCAAATTTGATATTTGGGCTCTAATAGTATTATGGAACAAGAATATAACACCAAAAACACAAGAAAGCACCAAAATCAAAGAACTCAAAATTTTAAAAATGGACAAAAACGTGAAAACAAATTTTTTTAAAGATTTTTGGATTTTCTTTACAAATCCAAGAGTAGAATCGTGGGGATGATTCTAAGCTTGAATTTGATACCAAATGATACGATACAAAATTTGAAAAGATGAAGAAACTACAAACACAAGAAAACACGGATACGAAAAGACGAAGAAACTACGAAAACAAAGATAGAAAGTAAAAGGATAGATAGATAGACACAATACGATAAGAAAAAGAATAACCAAAGGTATTCGAACCAAAGAACTTCCTTTATATTACCGTAAACACCTATCTCTTACAAAGGTCGAAGAGGAAGTGGACCTCAACAACCAACATTTCTAAGCAATCAAGAAAGCTCCCAACAAGCTAACATCAAAACACTCTCAAGTGTATTCAACTCATCAATAATCATCTTCCTGAAAATAAGAAGAAAACTAACTATTTATAGCCATGGGTCTTATTACATAATGGGCCCAAAAGTGATCCAATTTACCAAATACTCATCCTTTAACACCCAACATCATCATGGTGGGTCACAATACTCATCCTCATCTCTAAAGGGGTGCCAATTGCCTTGATTGAAGATCCTTTGGCCAATTCAGGGTGTATCGGTTACCTTCTCAAAAGTTTTATTGTCATCCCTCTTATAACAACCTACACAGATAATCTATCGAATACACCTGAAAATACAGTATTGCTTTTTAGAGATCAAGCAAGAATCTAAAAGAAACCCAATGGATATCCAATACATCTGAAAATGCAGTAATAAAGTCATAAAAGAGTAGGTGCTTCAAAGTACGAGTTGGTGTGAAGTAACAGAAGCAACATATAAGAGGTCTTAAGAGTCTATAGTCATCAGTATTCAAAACTTCAAAACTATGGAAATCTTTCTATTCTGTCTTAATTAAATGTATCATCAAGTAACATGAGCGATGTTGAGTGATGCTTTCTGTGATTTAGGTGGTCTTATTGTAGACTAATTTTCTTAATCTAATATGTGTATTTGCAAAGTATATTATGCTTAGTGAAGTATTATTTAAATTAATCAGGAGTATCATAACAGTTATTAATATGATCTGTAAATGTTTGTTTTCTCTTCTCGGTGTTTTTTTTTGAAGCTGTAAATAAGAGTTATTGTTTTAGTTCTTCTAGGACGCGGAGGAGGGGAGAAAATGTAGAAACACACATATATTGCATAAACAACACTAGTCACCTAGACAGAAAATTATAAATTAGTTGACGAAAGGATGACTAAGGGTTCTCATTTTGATTATATGAATCCTAACTGTAAAAGATGTCGGTGGTTAAGAACAAAGAAAAGGTGTAATTTTAATTACCTTGTTTCATGAGCGCAACTATTGTCAGTGTTAGGACCAAAATAATCAGGTGTCATGCGGAAGCTAGCAAAGCAAACCTCGAAAGACGCCACATAAGAAGACATGCGAGAAATACACCAAAAGAGACACAATAATTTAACGTGGTTCGGTCAATCGACCTACGTCCACAAAAGGAGATGAGCAATCCACTATATAAACGAGAGTACAAAATGTCAAGAGAGACAACCTCACACAATTCACTCAGAATACAAAGAGGTTCACACAAGTGATACGCAACACTTGTGTCTCACAAAGTCTCCCCCCAAACAATACTCTCAAACCCCTAGGACTACATTGTGGATGCTACCAAACTAGAAGAAAGGAGCCTCTATTTATAGAGTCTATAACCTTTTCCTACAAGAACAAGGATTAGCCAAATATGGAGAATTCATGTTTTCCTTTTCCTAAAAGGAAAACCCAATTATGGTAAGAAAATCAGGGCAAATACCAACAATTCTCCCCCTTGGCCTGAATTTCTGACAAAATAAATTTGCTCCACCTTCTTCATGTAGTCTTCAATAAGTTCGATCTCCATTTCCAAAATCTCCTCCATTAAATCTCTCTCTACATAGAGTAACACTCTAATAAAATTTCTCAAACCAAAATCTTCATTATCGTCAAGTAGGTTGCGACTAGATCTGAACCCGCCAAGATGAACACCCGTTTTAACCTCGCTCTGATACCACTTGTTATGGCGGAAAAAGGTAAATAAGAGAACAAGAAAAGTAAAGAACACCAAGTTTAACGTGGAAAAACCCTTCAAATCGAAGGTAACAACCACGGGATCACAGAGATCCAAACACCTCCACTATATCAATAAGAGGGTTACAAATATTCTCCCAAATGGCTACACAACAAGTGCCAAACACGGAGAAACAATAGCGACACCAACAAAAGAAAATCAAGAGAAATCACCCGAAACAGAGCTACTGTTAGGAACTCAAAACCAGATGCTTCAGACCTCCAAATCAGATCTTCACCGTTCAAATCAAACACCAAGATGTTAGGAACACTAAGTCAAAATTCCAGCCCGATCCAATGGTGAACAAGCTGGCAAACGTGATCTGAAGTTGGCTGGTCGGAGAGTAAAAACTGCAGCAACTAAACTCTCTTTCTCTCTTTGGTGAAAGCTCTCTCAAAAAACCTCTCTTATGTGCTAATGTCTCTCAAAGACAAAACTAATGAGAATAATTAATTCTCTCTCAAATTGTCCTATTTATAGATGATGAGTGGTGCTTTTTCCTAAAGCCAAACCAACTCCAAATAGGAATAAAAAATCCGAATCCTTTTCCAAATAGGATTGGAAACCAAAAGAGAATAGGATTAGGCCATGGGCCTTTGGATGGAACATGGGCTATAGCCCAACAAATTCCCCCTCCAGCCAAGGGGCTAAATCGATCTTCAAGCGGAGGAACTCAGGACAGGCTTCATGCCTGCCAAAGTTCTGCAATACTCATGCTTCTCTACAACCACCACTTTCGTTAGCATATCTGAAGGATTGTAATCAGTGTGTATCTTCTCAACCTCTAAATCTAGACTTGCAGCTAAGCCTAGAACCATACGAATAGAATACATTTTCACAACAGGAGAGAAAATTTCATCAAAGTCAACTCCCTTTCTCTGGCCAAAGCCTTTGACAACTAACCTCGCCTCATACCTAGGCGCAGAGGTATGTTGCTCTTGCTTTACTCTAAAGATCCATTTGTTTGTTAGAGCTTTCTTACCTTTCGGTAATTCCACTAACTCATATGTGCCATTCTCGTGGAGTGACTTCATCTCATCTTCCATAGCTTCTACCCACTCATCTTTGTGAGTATCTTGCATGGCTTCATCATAATCTCCAGGTTCTCCCATGTCAGTCAAAAGTACATACTCATTTGGAGAATAACGAGTTGACTTTTGCTTCTCCCTAGAAGATCTTCTACAAGAGGTTTCAGGAACATCTGAAGTAGTTACCTGAGCAGGAGTTGGTTGTTGACCAACCACAATATCATTAATCGAACCGTCAATAGGTTCTACACTCTCTTAATCATCATCTGCATTATAATCTTGGGTTTCTTCATGTGCAATAGATGCATCAACGATAGGAACTGGATCAACATCAACTAAGCTCTCTTTATTCTGAGAATCCTTTTTCTCAGTCTTGTCAATATCTTCAATAGTTTGGTCTTCAAAGAACACCGCATCACGACTTCTAATAAGCTTCTTATCAACAGGATCATAAAAGCGATATCCAAACTCATCTTGACCATAACCAATAAAGATGCACTGCTTAGTTTTGATATCCAGTTTTGACCTCTCATCTTTTGGAACATGCACACAAGCTTTACACCCAAATACTTTTAAGTGATCATAGGAAACATCCTTAGCAAACCAAACTCTATTTGGAACATCACCATCCAAAGCAACTGCAGGAGACAAATTGATAACATAAGCAACAGTATTAAGTGCTTCCGCCCAAAAGGAATTTGGAAGTTTAGCCTCTGAAAGTACACATCGAACTCTCTCAACTAGAGTTCTATTCATTCTTTCTGCCAAGTCATTCAATTGAGGCGTCTTAGGTGGGGTTCTCTGGTGACGAATTCCTTGTGATTTGCAATAGTTATCAAAAGGACCAATGTATTCACCGTCATTGTCAGCGCGAATGCATTTTAGTTTCTTCCAGTTTGTCTCTCGGATAAGGCTTGAAATTCCTTAAACACATCAAGTACTTGATCTTTGGATTTTAAAGGATATACCCAAAGCTTGCGAGAATGATCATCAATCAAAGTCGCAAAGTAAAGTGCACCACCTTGTGACTTCACTTTAAAAGGACCACACAAATCAGAATGTACTAGCTCCAATAGTTCAGGTTTTCTTGAGGGAGAATGACTGTGAAAAGAAACTCTCTTCTGTTTTCCGGCTAAGCAATGAACACATCTTTTCACCTTTGCTTGTTTCACACCAGCAAGCAAATTCTTCTTAGCCAAACAAGTGATCCCCCTCTCGCTCATATGACCGAGCCTCTTGTGCCATAACTCCGATAAAATGTCACTTTCCACCAAATTTACTGAGTCACTGAGGATAGATCCTTGCGTCACGTATAAATTAGAATACTTTCTTCCTCAAGCCATAACTAATGCGCCTTTGGTGAGCTTCCATTGGCCATTGAACAAGTTATTATGGTAACCATCATCATCTAGTTGCCCTACAGATATCAAGTTTAGAGGGATGTCTAGAGCATGCTTGACATTCTGAAGGACTAACGTTGTACCAATATTAGTCTTCAAATAAACCGTGCCAAAGCCAAACACTTTGACCTCACCAGCGTTACCCATCTTCAACACTCCAGAGTTAACAGGAGTATAAGATGAAAAGAAGTCTTTCCTCGGTGTGACATGAGATGTAGCTCCAGAATCTACTATCCAACTAGTATCTTGGGATACAAAATTGATGACATTTTTATCACAAGCAAAGAGAAGGTCATCTCGGACAACAACAACAATATTGTTTCCGTTATTTTCTTCTTTATTTCCTTCTCTAACCTCTTGCTTCAACCTATAACAATTCCTTTTAATATGTCCTTTCTTGCCACAATGGTAGCATGAACGACTCTCATGCCCTAATCTTGACTTGCTTCTGCTTTTATCTCTATTCCTTGTGTTTCTTGTTTAGTCTCTCCCTCGGTCTTCTGTAAATAGAACATCCGAGTGTGAGGATGATCCCTGAGATTTTCTCCTTACTTCTTCATTCAAAACACCACTCTTGGCAAATTCCATAGTCACCTTGCCACCAGGAGCTGAATTTGTTAAAGAAACACGAAGAGTCTCCCAAGAATCTGGTAGAGTATTCAGAAGCCAAAGTCCTTGTATGTCATCGTCGAAATTAACACTCATTCCAGAAAGTTGATCAAGGACACCTTGAAAATCATTTATATGGTCAAGAATAGGACTTCCCTCCTTGTATTTAAAAGTCATCAATTGCTTTAGTAGGAACAACTTGTTATTGCCTGTTTTTGAAGCGTAAAGTGTCTCCAACTTTTCCCATAATGTTCTAGCATGTGTCTCATTCACAATATGATTACGAACATTGTCTTCAACCCATTGCCTTATATATCCACATACTTGTTGGTGCTCGAAATCCCAATTTTCATCAGTTACATTCTCGGGTTTATGAGCAGCAAAAACGGGAAGATGCATCTTCTTCACAAATAGAAGATCTTTCATCTTGCTCTTCCATATGTTGTAATTGCTCCCATTTAAACATACCATCTTGCTCATATTCGCCTCCATCCAAAAACCCTTGATAGACAACCAAGGCTCTGATACCACTTGTTAGGACCGAAATAATCAGGTGTCATGCGGAAGCTAGCAAAGCAAACCTCAAAAGACGCCACATAAGAAGACATGCGAGAAATACACCAAAAGAGACACAATAATTTAACGTGGTTCAGTCAATCGACCTACGTCTACAAAAGGAGATGAGCAATCCACTATATAAACGAGAGTACAAAATGTCAAGAGAGACAACCTCATACAATTCACTCAGAATACAAAGAGGTTCACACAAGTGATACGCAACACTTGTGTCTCACAAAGTCTCCCCCCAAACAATACTCTCAAACCCCTAGGACTACATTGTGGATGCTACCAAACTAGAAGAAAGGAGCTTCTATTTATAGAGTCTATAACCTTTTCCTACAAGAACAAGGATTAGCCAAATATGGAGAATTCATGTTTTCTTTTTCCTAAAAGGAAAACCCAATTATGGTAAGAAAATCAGGGCAAATACCAACAGTCAGAACATCAAGTGCATAGACAAAAACTCAGAAGCAAACGACAAAAGGGAGTCACCGAAAAACTGTAGATATAAAGGGAAAAGGTTATTAATTGACATCAAAGAATGATTTATAGAAAACTATTTATTTATAGATTGTTCATGGCAGAACTACCTTAAAAGAGACTTAAGAAACCATGGATTGGCAAAAAGGTGAAGAATTGCCAATATTTATTACCTTTGTTCCACAAAACCCAAAAGTGACTGCAAAAAGAAAGCTGATCAACCTGCAAATGTGTTTCGAAGAAAAATAAAAGAGGGCACAATATATAGAAAGATGCAAAAGATGATAGTAATTTTATTGAAGTTATTATAAATATTGAGAGAAAGAATAAGAAAGGAGTTTTTGGCCACATTTATTTCATTTTCATTGGAGTTTGTGGCTCTATTTTCTGTTTCATCCTGAGCATGTCACGTCGTTCATTTCGTTGTTCTGCTTCTTCAGCAGAAGAAGTCAAATGCATTTTTTGCCTTTTTCTTCCTTCCTTGGTGTCAGTTGTGGATGATGCAGGGAGAGAAGGTATCGTGTCTCCTTTTTCGATGCAGGATAAATTGTAGAGTTTCCCAGCGATTGTACGATCAATGCGGGAAAGTGATTTTTTCACTTGAATCCTGAATAATTTTGACTCAGAAGAAGTAAGATTTTACTGACATTGTGACTGAATATGCCCACAATATATTAGAATAAAAGTACCCGGGACTCAACATATTTCGTTGATGACAATTCATACATCGAAATTTTCTTTTCATCGGACTTCTAATTTTTTGTGGACAGTTTGGATAGGTTAAAACATAACAACATTTGAGGTTATTTGACAGGGCTATTTTTGCTTCAATGATGAAGGAGCGCCCCTATGAAAAAAGGTGATACTAACAATCATAAGGATAAATTCTAGTACAAATTATGAATCAAGTGAATAGAAATTATACTAACGTCTTGTTGTGATTGAATGCTGGCGATTGACACTATTTCTTCATCTACTGGAATAGAGACCAGAGATCCAGATTGAGATGTGTTTCTCGCAGCAAAGGAGTTGAGCATTCCACTGTTTTATGCACTATTCCACTGAAATTTTTTTAAACATTCTAGCATAATAATAATAAGGAAGAGATCAGTACAAAATAGATGAGTAAGTTGATACCATGAGTGCAGTTGTAGGCATTCTGAATAAAGTGGATCAATCTGTATCGTTGTGTTAATTTTTGTTTTCAACGATATACCTACATTAATTATAATAATATTGATTTTATTTAAGAAAGTAGAATTTGATATAAATAAATTAATTGCAGTAATACTTTATTTAAGAAAGTGAAACTTGATGTAGTTGCTACGTATAAGATGGGTGGGTTATACTGTTTGTAGAATTGTACTGTTTAGCTTACCATTGAACTTGGATACCCCAATACGCCTGCCATAGATGGTCGGACGTTGTTGAAACTGTGTAAGGAGTTTCCTGCCTTCATCGTCAATAAAAGCTTCTTCCCATAATGTGAATGTGAAAGCTTGTTTCCGGTGTACATTAAAATAATTAATATGTTAGATATTTTTACATTGTGTAACAAAAGAATATTGAAAAATTTGGCAAATATATTTACTGGTGTCAATGACAGTGTGTTCTTGCAATCTTTTCTGCACGCTTGTAACATATCTTAGTGGAAAGCAGTTGACAACTATTGCCAGTACATCTGTTGAGAAAATGACTTGTCATTAATAGATAAATGTATGAAAAGAAAACATGTTAACTTGTGCTAAAGTAGCTATTTAGTGGTAGAAAGAGTAAAAATATCATACTATATTCTATAGTCTTAATTTGTTCCTTGGTAACTTGGTAAGGTTGATCATTGATATCCTGAAATGATGTAACATTGACCATTCTGGGTGGTGGCAGCTCATTTTCATCCGAGTTATCTCCACCAATTAGATCAACTATGGTCTTTTTGTCAATAATCCACTCAAATGTATGCAAAGGCTTTTCATATCTCAAAGTTGGTTGTTGTATGTGTGCACCCATTATCAAATAGGTGTGAAATAGTTCGAAAAAATCTTGATAAGGGGGGATATCATCACTGTAAATAATTGCTTTTATTTGATTGTCCTGAAGGTAATTTCGTGGGTAATAATATAAGAGACAGAAATAGAAAATGTAAGCAGATGATTTAATTTTCAAAATAAGAAATTACTTGTTCATCTTGAAAGATCATGTTCATATATTTAATCTTCCGTTCTCTACCTTCTCCTGGCCTGCAGATATCTACAACTTGCACCTTACATATTCAGTCTGGTATTTCAGGAGTGACTGAGTGTATATTAAGTCTTTTTGTCATCTCTTTTATAGCCTGCGAAATAATTAAAGATGATTAACATAATAAAAAATCAGAATAAAGGGGCAATGCTATATAAGAAACACAAATATAAGTTCTAATTAACATCAACATAGCAACCAATGTTGATTTAGTTAATCGGAAGAAAAACTTTCAGCAGACCTGAAACACACAGATGTAGTAGATGCAAACATGTCTTTTCTATTAATATAAATAATATAAAGTCATATGGTGAGGGCTACAAATGCAAGGGAAGAATGAATCGAAGATGGAACTAATTATTGATGTTCACCTTTTGCATTAATCTCATGTACCATCAAAAGAGTTCTTTTAGTTCAAGCAGAAGGCACTCTAACCCTCAAAGAAGTACATGTATGTTTCTCCTATGTTGATCTCATTTACAATCTTAAGAATCCTTTTTCTTTAGATTGCTACTTATCTTGCTTTAAGGCTGTATTACTACAACCAGTTGTTGATTCATCTGAAAAATCTGTTATTCCTGGATTACAATAAGTATGTTATTGTTCTTGTTTACCTTGCTATCTATCCTATCTTGTAGAAATATCAATACAAAATAGTTCTTGACTCAGCTGATAAAAATCGTTATGCTGTATCTGAAAGTGTAAGAATTAGGAGAGCTTATAAATTGCATACCTCATTATTTAAAGTGAATTCCTCAAAAGCTCACTCAAGTTGAGAAAATTATCTAGCAAAATCTCTTTTCTTTAGTTTAAAGCCAATAAATCCAACACATATTTCATCTAACATCCTACATTTTCTTCTCCACACTGGCCATCTTTCCTTATGGGGTTGCAAGAAATTAATTAGTCTCTTTCTATATCTATGATGCGCATTTTTGAAAAAAATTAGCTTGATAAAAGAATAGACATACCCAAAACAACAACTAAATAACAAGTTGATATTGAATATAGTAAATAATTTTGGCAAACAAATCTCCAACTTGACAGAAATATAGACAAATCTACCAGGTTTAAACTTAAACACAAGTAATATCATCAAAAAATCTAATTTGAACAGTAATAATAGCAGCCTCATCATCAAGTACTTTGTTCTCTACACGTAACATGCTCCTGTTGTTTTCATGTGAACAAAAATATAAATTCAGTAAAAATAGTGATTTACTGGTTTGCAATATTAGGACTTCTACAGAAATTACAGGCATAGTTCAACAACTTGTAGTTTAATTGTAATTCTTTAAAAATGTGTGTTGGTATTTGCCCTGATTTTCTTACCATAATTGGGTTTTCCTTTTAGGAAAAAGAAAACATGAATTCTCCATATTTGGCTAATCCTTGTTCTTGTAGGAAAAGGTTATAGACTCTATAAATAGAGACTCCTTTCTTCTAGTTTGGTAGCATCCACAATGTAGTTCTAGGGGTTTGAGAGTATTGTTTGGGGGGAGACTTTGTGAGACACAAGTGTTGCGGTGTCACTTGTGTGAACCTCTTTTTATTCTGAGTGAATTGTGTGAGGTTGTCTCTCTTGACATTTTGTACTCTCGTTTATATAGTGGATTGCTCATCTCCTTTTGTGGACGTAGGTCGATTGACCAAACCACGTTAAATTATTGTGTCTCTTTTGGTGTATTTCTCGCTTGTCTTCTTATGTGGCGTCTTTCGAGGTTTGCTTTGCTAGCTTCCGCATGACACCTGATTATTTCGGTCCTAACAAGTGGTATCAGAGCGAGGTTAACAGGTGTTCATCTTGGCGGGTTCAGTTCTAGTCGCAACCTATTTGACGATAATGAAGATTTTGGTTTGAGAAATTCTTATTAGAGTATTACTCTATGTAGAGACAAATATTTAATGGAGGAGATTTTGGAGATGGAGATTGAACTTGTTGAAGACTACGAGAAGAAGGTGGAACAAATTTATTTTGTCAGAAATTCAGGCCAAGGGGGAGAATTGTTGGTATTTGCCCTGATTTTCTTACCATAATTGGGTTTTCCTTTTAGGAAAAGGAAAACATGAATTCTCCATATTTGGCTAATCCTTGTTCTTGTAGGAAAAGGTTATAGACTCTATAAATAGAGACTCCTTTCTTCTAGTTTGGTAGCATCCACAATGTAGTCCTAGGGGTTTGAGAGTATTTTTTGGGGGGAGACTTTGTGAGACACAAGTGTTGCGGTGTCACTTGTGTGAACCTCTTTTTATTCTGAGTGAATTGTGTGAGGTTGTCTCTCTTGACATTTTGTACTCTCGTTTATATAGTGGATTGCTCATCTCCTTTTGTGGACGTAGGTCGATTGACCGAACCACGTTAAATTATTGTGTCTCTTTTGGTGTATTTCTCGGTTGTCTTCTTATGTGCCATCTTTCGAGGTTTGTTTTGCTAGCTTCCGCATGACACCTGATTATTTCGGTCCTAACAATGTGAACTACTCTGAAATATTTTAAAGAGAATGCTTTGTTGATAATTTCGTTATATACTATATTGTAAGTAGAATGGTCATCAGGGTCATCTACTGTGGCTGGCCGGATTATCATTTTGACACAGTTTGAGCTTTTAGCTCTTGATAGAGCAACATAAAGTTGACCGTGTGAAAATACAGGTTCACATAAATAAATTTCAATAAAATCCAGTGTTTGACCTTGAGCTATGTTTATAGTCATTGCAAAACATAATCGAATCAAAAATTGTGTTCTCTTGAATTGAATTGGTAATTTCTTGTCTTATGAAGATAATAGTGGTATGCGAGGAATGAAAACATATTTACCTTTGAAATCACCACTTTCAATTTTAACACTAATAACATGAGTTTTGAAATCAATACTATTGAAGATATGTCTCAGAAATAAAGGAATTAGTTTCCTATTTTTGTTATTTGAATTTGAATTTGAATTTTCTGGATAAGTGGAGTAGCTTATTTTCTTTTTTTCTAGTTAGAAATTGTAGCTATAAATATATGTTTTTGATTTATTAATAAAAATAATTTCCTTTGACAACACAATTTCAGTATTTTATTTTCTCTAAGTCTTTCTCTATTATTTCCTTAATTTCAAAGCTAAAAACCAACAAGTGGTATCTAGAGCCATTTTCTTGAGGGATCTGTGAGTGAAAAGATGAATTCCGAAAATAGTTTTTCACGAATGCCTCCTCCTATTTTTGATGGTGAAAATTATCAACTATGGGCTGTAAGAATGGAAACCTACTTGGAGGCTCTTGATCTTTGGAAAGTCGTGGAAGAGGATTATGAACTTAATCCGCTGCCAAATAATCCTACTGTGGCCCAAATCAAGAGTCACAAGGAAAAGAAAACCATCAAATCCAAGGCGAAAGCAACTTTGTTTGCTGCTGTTTCAACAACTATTTTCATGAAAATTATGACTCTTGCATCACCAAAAGAAATTTGGGATTATCTGAAGAAAGAATATGTTAGAGATGAAAGAATACGAGGAATGAAGGTATTGAATTTAATGAGGGAATTCGAGTTGCAGAGAATGAAAGAGTCCGAAACAGTCAAGGAATACTCAGACAGATTGCTTGGTATTGTTAACAAGGTAAGGTTGCTAGGCACTGAATTTAAAGATACAAGAATTATTGAAAAAGTTCTTGTAACAGTGCTCGAAAGATATGAAGCATGTATAACTACTTTGGAAAACACACAAGATCTGTCCAAAATTACTTTGGCAGAATTGTTAAATTCTTTTCAGGCACAGGAGAAAAGGAAGCTTATGAGGCAAGATGGCATGGTTGAAGGAGCATTAGCAGCCAGCCACAAAACTCAAAGCAAGGGTAAATTTTTGAAAAATTACCCACCTTGTCAGCACTGTGGCAAAAATGGTCATACTCCATTTAAATGTTGGAAGAGACCAGATGCACAATGCAAGATCTGCAACCAGTTTGATCATGAAGCTGTGATTTGCAAAAGCAAATCTCAAAAAGATGAAGCAGATGCCCAAGTCACCAACGTAGAAGAAGAAGACCACTTATTTGTGGCAACATATTTTTCTACCAAGAAATATGATTTTTGGATGATTGATAGTGGTTGTACAAACCACATGCCATATGACAGAAATCTTTTTAAAGAGTTTATGTCTATGGAAAATAAGAAAGTCAGAATTGGGAATGGTGACTATATTTCTGCAAAAAGGAAAAGGGTTTGTTGCAATCAAAACAAGTTCAGGTACCAAAATAATTTCAGATGTCCTTTACGTGCCTGATATTGATAGAAGTTTGTTAAGTGTTGGATAGCTAATGGAATAAGGATTTAAATTATTATTTGGATACAAATATTGTCGAATTTTTGATTCCACTAATCATAAGATTTTACAAGTTGAAATGAGAGGTAAAAGCTTCTTATTTAATCCAACGGAAGATGCACACAAGCCTTGCAAGACCAAAGATGAATTGGCAGATTTATTGACGAGGTCAAATTCAGCCAAGATTACAATCAATAATTTCTGATCCAAGGAGGAGTGTTGAAGATATGTCTCAGAAATAAAGGAATTAGTTTCCTATTTTTGTTATTTGAATTTGAATTTTCTGGATAAGTGTAGTAGCTTATTTTCCTATTTTCTAGTTAGAAATTGTAGCTATAAATATATGTTTCTGATTTATTAATAAAAATAATTTCCTTTGACAACACAATTCTAGTATTTTATTTTCTCTAAGTCTTTCTCTGTTATTTCCTTAATTTCAAAGCTAAAAACCAACAAATACAAATTAAGTGTGTACCATTGCATAAACCTTCAGAAGAATTCAAATTGTGTAGTAGTTTAACTGAACAATTTTGCTTAAGAACTAACTTATACAGAGGCAAATTTGCAGGATTCAAAGTATGCAAAAAATCTTCAAACTGGCTTTGGTCTTTTGGCTCTACAGTTTCGTCAATACCAACTAGCGTCACAACAATTCTAGAAAATTGATCTATGAGCATTTGGTTAATTTCATTCATAAAATTATTTTTGGTTGTTAAGATAATACATGTGTTACGGAGGATGTGTCAGACATGAGAAGCTCTAAGTCGGGATAAATAATTTTGAATAAGTTATTTAATGACTCCTTCTCATTTGTAAATGGAAAGAGAAGAGATTCTGGAATCTCAATGTTGTTGTGTTCATTAACCTCTTCTTTTCCATCTCCAATCTTAAGTAAATACTCACAGAATGTAAGATCTTCTCATGTACACATATTTTCTATTAGGCGAAATTTTTTAAGATGATTCCACATATTTGAATTTAATAAACATTCACAAATGAAATCTTCTTTAGCTCCACTTTTGACAATAGGCAAAGTTTGTCTAAAATTGTCTCCAAAAATAACTACTTTTCCACCAAAAGGCAAATTTGTAGCCATAAGATCTCTTAAGAGTAATCAAAAGTCTCGACAAGTTTTTTCTTTGCCATCGATACCTCATCCCATACTATTAACTTGGCATCTTGAATTAAAGTTGCAAGTGAACTTTGCTTACTTATATTACAGCTGAAATTTTCACCTATGTCAATAGGAAGTTTAAAGCGTGAGTGAGTAGTCCGTCCTTCGGGGAGTACAAAAGCTGCAACATCGAAAGTTGTTGTGGCTAAAGCAATAAGTCCCTTGGATCGTACAGTAGCTAGTAAAGCACGGTATAAAAATATTTTTTCAGTTTCTCCAGGTCCATCAATAAAAAAGGCTCCTGTCTCATTTGAGAATATTCTATTAAGAATGACATTGTACGTATTATGTTGCTCCCTATTTAGTTTCTTATATAGAAGTAAATCCTCTCCAGTTACAATTATGTTTCTTTCTAAATGGATGTCTCTAACTTCTTGTATTATTCTGAAAGAAGATATAGAAAGTGTAAAATTTTTTGGTATGAGTTTAAACTCATTTAGGTTTCGCCCCATTGAATGTAATATACTGTTTATGTGGTTTATAACCAGATAACGAATATCAGTTGTTTGTATATTTGATATTGTAGTAAAATCTACAGACATGGAGCTTTCAAATTTTTCCCATAAAGCTTTTGGGTTATCAAGATTACAATATACTAAGAGTGTGGTGAATAAACATCATAAGCTACATGAAATTTGGTAAGTAGAAACTTCTGATAAGCATTCGATTAAGTTATTATCGGAAGCTAACAATCCTTTTTTTTCTGTAGATTCCCTAAATGTGGTGCAGCACTTGCCATTTACAGTTCTAAGATCCTTGTATGATTTTGGCCCTCGTATGTTAATCAGTAATAGCCTAAGATAGTATCTTTCTCCTTCGGCTGGATGACAACTAACAATATGCCTGATAGCATAACCTTTTTTTTCTACGTGTCCACATTTTATCACTGAATGACCAGACAAAGTGTTCTGGGAATTCTTTGTATATTAAATTAAGTTTCATGGCATGTTTATTTGTTTGGTTCATTGCAAAAATTCTGTTAGCATTGTTCTCTTATTTTTCGGATTATTCAAGATTGAACTCAAATTTGCAGTCGTTTTAAAGAAAATAAATTGTTGGTCTTTAAGATGTAGCTGAATTTGGTACACGTTGGGATTCATTTCACTGATAGGGAAGGGAAAACAAACGCCACATAGCTTCTGGTGGTGATACCCATCTGCTTGAATGATACTCCTTTATTTCATCTATTTCTGTATTTGTTTCATTACTGTGAAGATTGAAACTAATTTTATCATTCCCTTTGCAGATGTATTTGTAGATATATTTAACAACTTTAATATCTACACAAATTTCAAGATTTATGTGACAGTTAAACTTGCTTAGTAGATATGGATTGTACGGTACGACCCATGAATTATCGAGATATTGGGTTCTAACTTTACAAATTTTTTCGTGTCTCATCTTTTATAAATTAGATATGAATTTTCATCTTTAGATGTTTCATTCGCATAAGTTTTAGGATATTTAAATTTACAGTTTCCTTTTTTTTCATGCATGAATTTTTAGGATTTAAGCTTACGCAAGGACCATGAATCACATGCTTAGCAACCAATGAGTGTAAATATTGATTTGTATCAGGATCAGGTAGTTCGGCACAGACAATTCTATCATAAGCCTCAGGTGTTAATAATTTATACTCGTTCTCAAGTATAATGAGGAAATGAGCATGAGGAAGACCTCTTTTTTGAAATTCTAGTATACATTAAAGCATCAACTTTTCCAAATATATTTTTTTAACAATATCTAACTTCAGCTCTTCCACTTTTGCTTTTAATACTCGGCTTATTAAATCGGATCTATTTTGTATTTCATTGGTCATTAGCAGCTGATGTTCTATTTCAGGCCATGAAGGATTACATGTCATTGTTAGGAAGATAAAAAAAAGGGCAGTCCGGTGCACTATAGCTACCGCTATGTGAGGTGTCCGGGGAAGGGCCCCACCATAAGAGTGTATTGTACGCAACCTTACCTTGCATTTCTGCCAGAGGCTGTTTCTAAGGCTTGAACTCGTGACCTCCTGGTCATTGTTAGGAAGATATTCGATTTTTTAAAATGTTGTACTAATGCAATGGCGTCCATGTATCAATGTCGCATATCTCTTGGACCCTCTGTAAAGCTAGCTGGAAGGAACGTTTTTCTGCCAATATCTGAAACTTCTCTTTTTCCTAATCTTAAAAGATCAATAAGCCCTGCTAATACTTCAGTTCAAAATAAATCTCGATTGAATAACAAGAAGTCCAATCTTTGTGTTTCGAGTTTTATATATTGGTCTACAGAATATTGTTGGAATAAGCTTCCAGAATGTAAAGTTCCATTTTCTTCGTCATCTCTAATTTGAAGTTTGTAACAATAATATTCACGACAAGACACAATGTTCTTTTTTTGTCTTTCTTTTTGTAAAATTTCTTCTTCAATGTTAAGGAGTTCATCAATTGAAGACATGTTTATCACACTTGAAAGTCGCTCATATTTGCAGAAAGAACGATTTCTAGGAGGATTATTTTTTGATAAAATTTTTTGAATGCCACAATGCCATCTGATTTCACCATATGGAAATAACAAAGGGTATTGTAATGAGTCGTAACAACCATAGTAATAGTGAACCAATTGGTTACTGTTGCTATGGGTGTGAACACGAATATGTGGTGTAGAAATAGGACTGTCCAATTCTTCGTCAGTCCATATAGCTGCTACTTCTGAAACACTGGGTAAGTTGTATGTTCGTTGGTCCAAAGTAGAATCACATTTAAGTGCGATGTAGAAATTAGATAAATCTGGAATGTATGTTAGAGATTTTAGAAACAGAGAGTATGGGTTAATTTGCAGGATATCTATCAAATTTTCAATAACAGATTTGTCGAGTTTTTCTGAGAAAGCCATCCTGTTAACTCTATCATCCTCATTGTCATAAAACTAGAGTTGTAAATTTTTTGATCTATTATCTGCAGCAGTGAGGCTAGGTAGGAAATGGTACATTTGTCCTTGAACCTTAAATGTGTAGATACCTTTAGTCCTATTTGCCAACTCCTTATCGTACTTTACTCCAAGTGAAGTGAAGGAGAAAGTGTTATTGTATGTTCTAATGTAAGTAAGAAAATGTTTGGATTCCTCGGAGTTCTCATAATAAAGACGTTTTAATGGAGTAAGTAGCTGGTGTGAAACTAATTTTATGGAACCATTATTACAACAGAAGCTTGGAGTTTCATATTGAAATCTTCTGGCTGCAAAAACTTTACAGTTTGGGACATTTTTTAAAAGAGTAGGAAAACAGGGTAGCTAGTTGATATTCCAGCAACCCACCTGTGTTGATTTGCGCCCTGCAACATTTTAAATTCGTGAGAATCAAACCTAAGTGGTTCTGGAAAGTGCAAGTTAAATTTGATTTAACCAACCATTTCGGGAAGTAGAAGATTTGTCCCTGATAAACAGAGCAGGCCTTTCAGAAATCATGTTGCAGGGCTCTGAAGAAGAAGATGGCTGATTAAAAGGATTTTCTGAGGTAGTTTGCTTTCTTGCAGTAGCAGAAGATGGTTGATTAAAACCGCTAGTAGCAGGATTTTCAGAGGTAGTTTACTTTCTTGCAGCATATTCTACTTGACGTCGTTTTAGAAGTGCTGCCTTTTGTCAGGTGGCATTTCTCCATTAGCAGTACGACGCCGAAAATTTCTCTCAATACAAATTTATGGCATGAAAAGAAGTTAGTTGTCCATTCTTAAGGTTAAGATGAAATGAGTCCTCTCGGTGAGATTTTTTTTTTTTTTTGTATTGTGTATATAAGTTTGCACTTGGCTTTATCAATCATGCAATGTGAATGGACAGTACCTGTAGCAGTCTTTGAAGTTACATCTGAAAATATTGAGAATTTATCTTTGACCCACGTAAGAATCTTTTTCTCTTCTTCTAGCACAACGATTGATGGCCCCTTTTGACAAATTTTACTTCAAAGTAATGTTCTACACGGGACCTGGTCTGCATATTCTGATCAGATCTGCTTTGTATTGGGAGATTGTATACTGACTCAACTACACCTGTAGATATGCGATTAAAGTTCTGTGACAAACATTTATAGTTTAACAAGATGGTAATTTTGGTTACCACAAGTTATGAAAAGATAATATAGATTATAGAACATTTCTTTATTACACCATTTAGACATAGTCAAGAGTAGAGATGATCCATCATCAATAGTAAAAGTTGAGTTGATTAATGCCTAGAAAATGAGGTAACATTCTCAGGCACATCTCAGTTGTTCCATTTTGACTCCAAAAGAAGAAAATAAGAAGAATCATTAGCTCTCTCATCATCAAATTCTATACTAAAATTTGTGTATCATTGCATTCTATTTTGGTATACCTCACTGCACTTTAAGGAACCTGCAAGGGTGTGGGCCAGAGTACAATGTTGAGGGTACTAAGTCGTGTGCTTTCAGGTGAAAAGGTGCCAATTGCAAATGCATTGGTAAGTCATTGTATTCCTCTTGGATCCTTTCATGCTAAGTCGTTATGCTACATGGATTATACCTTTTCTGTCATATGCTATACCTAGAGCTCCGCGATATGTTATGAGTTATGACACAGCAATATTGGTTCAGAATACACTTTACAATCGCAACAGTCGTGGAGTGCCACAGTTCCAAGGACTTATTTTATTTAAACAACATTATCATAATATCTTTGCCAACCAAATGCACATATGATTCCAACACAATTCATAAAGATTACTCATTAGCACACTATGTAACAAAATTCTATCGTAACAATAAAAACCTCTCACATCTAAATTCAGTATATGTGCTAGAGAACAACAGCCGGGTGCAAATCACATTCTTTTCCTTTTAATTATTTTTTTAGCATAGTTTTTCTGCACCGCATTAACTATCTCTTATCAGGCTAATGCAGAACTAGTGCTTGATAACTTGGTATTTGAAAGAAACACAAACCGCCTAAGAAAGTACAACCCTACACATAGTCAGGGCTGGCCATAGGAAGCAACTAAAGCAAAGGCTTTATTTTGGGGCCTCAATTTTTTTAGTTTCTTATCCGATGCTCAATACTTATATTGTGGCTCAATTAATTTGAATTTGACACTTAACGACCATTAAAGAGGGAAACACTTTCTAGAAAGATTATTTGTTCATTCTAGAACTCGAACCCAAGATTTTTCATTAAAAAAAAGATGAAACTCAATGTTTACCTATAACAAATTTATAGGTTAATATTTGTTTTTAAAAAATATTGCGTATTTAAAAGTAGAAAGGTAATTATTTTATAACAAAGAAATTATATTATGTATTCTTTGTTTCTTTTTATATTTTCTCCGGTTTCCAGCATTAAGGCAATTATATTGAAATATTATGTGAAAAAATTAATATCAAGTTGTCAAATTTTTTGAATAAGCATTTGGCTTTAGGCCTCAAAACTTATTGAGCCACCCTTAGTTTCACAATTAATCATTTATTTCAGGTATAATGTCTCATTTTTCTAAAAGCCTATTTACGCCTAGGCTCAACCCCTGTACTAACTAGAACTAAGCAGCAAAAGAGGAGAGCTTCAATTACTTAAACAAAATTCGAATCTTTATAAAACCGAATACTTGTACAGTTACAACACTACGCTCCAGTGCTAGATGTAGTTGGCTATATAAGTTCTCACTCTCCATTTGGCCAATTTCAATCCTGGATTCAATTTTTTAATGATGCAAAAAAAAAAAAAAAAAAAAATCCAGAGGTGCCAAGTCGAAATCAAACCTTTAACGAGCTTAATTAGGAGTTTCTTAGCAGGCTGAGGAAGGGTAGCTTTCTTGCTAGACATATTGGCGGTAACCCCACCACCAACTGAGGAGCGTGATGTTGCATCGATATTGGAATCCTCCATGATAGCCAGATTTCCAGAAGGGTCGTCAAGGTTATCGATATCGGAGGAAATCTTTTATAGATCAAAGTTGTATATATTGACAATATAATGAATTTTAACTGGATATTTTAAGTTACCATTTATCATACTTGCTTGAAAGATTACCTGTTATTGTAAATCAACTTAAGCTGATTTCCTACTCTTATGAATCACGTCAAGCCTCTGCATATGAATGTCGCAGCAACACTATGAGTCGGCAGGCGAGTTGTTAACTTAGCTGAACGAGTAGCAGTGGCCTGTAACACACATCCTTTGGGGAAAGCTCTCAAAACTCTTAATCGTTGGATTGATGTTGCCACTGTAAGTCAAAATCAGGTACTCCTCTTTTTCAGTTCAAATTAAAATCAAAATTTGTTTTACAACTTAAATTTATTGTGGGAGTGGGATGGTTATTCAATATATTATTCTGATACTTACTGAACTATAGAGGGTAAAAGAATCAGCACTGATGGTCAGCTAGAATAAGGATAAGATCATTGTCTTACTTATTTCAGCAGTATGTGATTGATGGTATTAAATCATTAATCTTAACTATGAGTATATTTAGCATGTGTTCCTGGAAATTGATGTAGCTAAACACTTGTGGAGATACTTTGGTGACACTATGGGAGTCGCATTCCATAAGGTCACATAAGGATTTTGTTCAACAATTGGTGTAGTATCACTCCTAAGAACCACATTCATAAAATTATCCTCACAATTACTACTCTGGCAATTTGCTGCATCATTTGGAAGCACGGGTGGAGTTAGTTTATGGTGAATCCATGAAGTTCTCCAGCCTGTTCAAAATGATGAAAGATATTAGTTGGATGATCAATACCACTTTGATTATTACTTTCCCTAGCTGCAACCTCAATATGCATTGAACTTGACTTTGTGAGTATGTTGAAATGCCAACGCAAAATATCATGTATAGTTATATTACTTGGGATAGACCTGCTTCAGGGTGATGAGAACTTAATACCAATGGAAGCTTTATTAAAGAGATTGGCATAAGTGGAATTCTGCATAATATAACTGTGATATCATCTTGGCTTAGGCTTGCCCTACTAACCGTGATGGAATCATGGATGTAGAATCGAAGGCTTTGCAACGGTGTGTAAACTAGTGCTTGGACAAAGGTTTCAGAAATTTCAAAGTGGAAATTGACTCTCTTACAATTAAAAATATGACAGTGGGTGTTTCTTCTACCAACTACATCATACTCAAGATGATTGAAGGCATCAAGCAAAAGCTAAACTTGTCTAATGCTAGCATTGGCCACTGCTTTAGAGAGTCTAATCAAGACTGCAGACTCTTTGGGTAAACTTTTCATTCCAACAGCTTCCTTTAGTAATGCGAGGTTTTTTTTGCTAGATACTACCTTCAATTAAATCAAAATATGATATAGCTAATTTTTTTTTAAGTTATTCATATCTCAGTGTGGTTGAGATGGAAAGGGAAGAAAGGAATAGAATTTATTTTGTACTAGTAGTAATTTGTATTTTGAGTTGGGGAAGGTTGTCAGTTGGGGACCTCAATTAGTTATGCTTTTCACACTTGACAGTATTACTGAATAAGTAGGCAGTCTATCTCTTATAGTCATAATTCAGCCACAATCTTCCCATCATCCTTCCCCTTTTTATTCCTATCATATCTTTTAAACAGTGTATTCGACTGCCATTTTGTTTCGCCCTCACAAAACAAAACTTATCCCCATTTTGTGTCCACAATGGCCAAAATTATACTTCTCCATTACTTGCTCTTCATCTTACTTTCTTCATCACTCACACTGTTACAAGGTCACATATTATATTCACCTATTGCATTATTTTAACTTTCTTTTTCTCATTCAAATACTTGGCTATAACTTTCATTTCCATTGCCCGCAGGGTCAAGAATTCAAGCTATAATTCCTCATACTCAAAGGGCCTATCAGGGTATTTTGCACTACGAGGTAGGATAAATTAAGACATGGTACTTTTCTTGAATTTGTGAATTGAATCGCATTCCTGATTCTCTTTTTACATGTCAAAGGGTGGTGGAAAAAGATGGGTGAAAAAGAATTCAAGAAGGTTGATGATAGGATCAGTGGCTCCAACGTGCACCTACAATGAATGCAGAGGATGCAAGTACAAATGCAGAGCAGAGCAAGTTCCCGTGGAAGGGAATGACCCAATGAATAGCCCTTATCACTACAAATGTGTTTGTTACCGCTAATTCTATTGTCACAACATCATAGCCAGCACCCTTAATTCCATTCCAAGAAGAAGGGTACTTTGAAATTTTCATCATTTTTACCATTTCTGGTCTTACGGAGAGTTTCAATATTGTTCTTTTTGAGGTTGGGTTGCTTGAATTTTGTTTTATAATTGTCTTCTATATTGTATCAGAGATTTTTAAATCTGTATTATGCCTTTTTCTTCAAATGGAAAAGAGAATTGATTTTTGCATGTTCTTTTTCAACTTCTATATTTTGTATACTATATACTATGTATGCATTTGTTTCTGCGCCAGATTCCTTTGGGCTCAGAAAAGCTGAAGCAACTGATACACAAGTGCAGTACAAAATTGAGTTGCACTAGTTTCAAAATTATCTTCCAAGTAATGAGCAATGATATATGTTTGATATTTCTTTCCTTTTCTTTCATTCTGTCTGCTAGTATTCCATATTTTAATTAAAAATAGAAGAAATGGGAAATTAAGCAAACTTACCTAATTGAGTTAAACTGTTGCAAAATCTTGTATATTTATTTTGGGTATTGGAGAAAAGGAACAACCAAGTTGAAGTGAACAAAACTTGTACTCCACTAATATGAACCTTAAAAAGTAGCATGAGGTGTGATGTACCAAAGGGGTTTTGCAACAAGTGGGGATAAGGGAAACCATAGAAGGGTTTAGAAACAACTGCAAGTGGCACATGGAAGTGGTCCCAAGAAATTCGAATCTGGTTTTTGGAACAGGTCACATGGGGCAATATTTGTAAGCTCATGCCAGAAGATATCTGAAACCAATTGCGAATAGTCACTGCCAATCCGAGATGTAAATAATGTGCTTATTAAGCACATTTCCAACAATCCTAATAGCAGTAGTATATTAAAAAAGGTAATTTCAGTATACTAAAATTTTTGTTATGTATGGAATTTGAGAAAGAACCTAATTATAAAAATTTATTTTATTATATGCCGCCTCACTTTATATTCCTACGAGGCGATAGTATATTACAGCAAGCAAACCCAATTTGGTACAATCACATCCGTCCAAATCACTTGTTCAACCCATTAAGCCCCCTTCAATTTATCTCAACTTAAGTAACCAATGACAACCTTCCCCAACTCCAAAGGTAATTCATATCTCAAGGAAGAAAGGAATATCATTTATTAATATCCCTCAAACTTTAATAAAATATCTCGTTCATCTCGGCTCTAATTGTACTAAATATTTTATAGTTTTATAATTTTATTAATAATATATAATTGATTTTCATCCATGTATTTACTTAAGGAACTACGTATTCAATTGCAACAATTGTTCTGATGTTTGCATAGAAAATGTTCTATCTATAAACTTAGGGGTTCTTTGGTAGCTGGTTAGATTTGTAAGTATTAATTATATGAGTATTAATTATATGGATATCAGCTATGAGGATATTAGTTATTTTATCTTTTACTTCGCATAAGATAATATATCAATTTCCTCATAATTTATACGTGTATTAGTTATGAGGACTTCTAAATTGCAAATCAAACGTCGTATTAATTTTGTACATGAATAACTTAATTCTAATTAGCTATTAAACATTATATAACTTATACATAAATTAATATATGAATAACTTACTTCTTTACTAGCTACCAAACTATCCCTTATAGCTTTACTATTTTTTTACACATAATATTTTCTATAGTTTATTTTTTTAATATTATTCACGCATCGCACGGGTACGCATACCAGTACACAATCTAAAAGAAAGTTATGATAAAGAAGGATGTCAATTATATATTTACAGGAGCGAATCTATGTATAAAAAATAGGTTACAGGAACCCGTGGTCATCTGACAAAACTCAATTTATTATTTGTATAATTCTTAAAATAATACCAAGCATTAGATGAAGGAACCCGTGATCACAAGTGACCAGGTGGGAGCCCTGGATTTATACCGCAAGGTTGAGGGTTCGATTCCCGGATGCTGCATTTGCATGGCCTTTTTAAAAATTTAGAGCAGGTTTACTGTTTTGTTAAAAAAAAAAAAAAAAAATCTAAAGTAGTACTCTAGAGCTTAAGGGGTCGTTTGGTAGAGTGTATCAAAAAAACTAATGCATGCATTAGCTTTGTGTATTACTAATATCTTATTTGGTAAATATTTTCATCCTATGTATTAACAATGCTTGTATTAGTTATACACTCTATTTGGTATTAAGGAGTGTATTACTAATACATAGAAATCCATGGTATTAGTAATGCAATGGATCTAATGCATGCACTAGTATAGTTAAAGTCACAATTGTCCCTCAAAATCTTTTTCACATCCTTTCTACCATATTTATGGAGGGTATTTTAGAAAGAATTTTTTTTTTTTTAGAAATTATGCGATTAATGTTATTTTTAATTCACCAAACCAAACACTACATAAGAAATATGCAAGCATAACTAACACAAGTATTACTAATGCAAACATTACTAATATACTATATTTTGCATTATTCTTATGCACCCAACCAAACGACCCCTAAAAGTCTTAGCATTCGTTATTTTTTAATTGCTAAAGCACTACTGTCTAAAACTTTAAAAGTTTTTTGCTCTTTTCTTTATTACGCTTATTTCACAAATCACAAAGAACAGAATTAGAACGAACTTCTCAGTTTCCAACCAAACGAACTAACAAAGTTAACGAGTAAAAAAACCATTACAAAGGTAAAACGGATATTTCATTCCTCTCTTTTTATTCATAATTTCTCTTCTTAGTAAGTAAACTAGCAAAATCAAACTGCCCAAATACATGGGCTTTAATTTTAGGATTTTCATAAAAAAAAAAATTAAGTTTTTTTCATTGCTTATAATAGGAAATCATCAAGAGCTAATCAGATAATTATCTACGTAATAGCACTATGATGGTTGTTTAGTTTGTACGATAGAGCGTAAGATAGTTGCAATCGTAAGTAACAATATTATTATAGATCGTTTTTAAAATATGAAGTCTCGTAGAGTATAATTGTAAATTAACTAATGATATTTTTTTGTGATAATGTAATTAATTATCTTTAGCTCGCAAGTTGGTGTTAGATAAAATTTAAATCTTATCTTTAAAGCAATGGTGCACCCATCTTCTTAAAATTTTGAATTTGTCTCTGTATATTTATGGAATTTACAAAGGGGAGAAGTGTTTTGGGATTTGAGGTTTTACAGAAACAAGACTGGTATGGTGGAGAATTTCAAAACTTCGTTGGTTTGCTCCACCAATAAAAAGTTATTATGGATTGTCAGGATGTTTGGAAATGGTAAACGGGGGAAATGGAGTCTTTTCCTTTCAAGTCCTATTATGTGAAGCTTTTGGTGAGAGAGGAGATTGTAATCCCAGATACCTCGATTTGGATATCTACAGTACTAAGAAAGGTGTGCTTTTTCACTTGGCTAGCCATGAGAGGGGTGATCTTGACCACAGAGTGTTGGGCCATGGCCCATGTTTCAGGTAAAGGTCCATGGTCTAATTTTATTCGTTTTTGGTTTCTATTCCTATTTGAAAAAGGATTTGAATTTCTATTTTGAGTTGGTTTGGCTTTGAAAAAAAGCACCACTCATCATCTATAAATAGGATAACTTGATAGAGAATTATTCATGCTCATTTACTTTTGTCTTTGAGAGACATTAGCACATAAGAGAGGTTTTTGAGAGAGCTTTCACCAAAGAAAAAAGAGAGAAAGAGAATTAAGTTGCTGTAATTTTTACTCTCCGACCAGCCAATTTCACATCGCGTTTGCCAACTCGTTCATCGTTGGATCGGACTGAGAATTTCTAACATCTTGGAGTTTGATTTGAACGGTGTAGATTGGATTTGGGGGTCCGTAGCATCTGATTTTGAGTCTCGAACAGTAGCTTTGTTTTGGGTGATTTCTCTTGATTTACTTTTGTTGGTGTAGCTATTGTTTCTATGTGTTTAACACTTGTTGTGTAGCCATTTGGGAGAATATTTGTAACCCTCTTATTGTTAAAGTGGAGCTTTTTGGATCTCTGTGATGCCGGGGTTGTTACCTTCGATTTGAAGGATTTTTTCATGATAAATTTGGTGTTCTTTGCTTTCTTTGTTTTCGTATTTACCTTTTTCCTTCATAACACAGAGAACTTGAGGAAGAGAAAGAACACTTGTGTTCAGGGCCGGACCTACTAAGGAGGTTGGAGGTGCCACGTCACCCGTAGACCTAGATCGTAACCGCGTATATATATATATATGTATGTATACAGAGGAATATGTATAAGTGTGTAAAGTGGCACCTAGTCCAACAATAGGTTGTTTGGTGCCACTGGCTGGCGCCTGAAGTTCCGCTCATTGGGCGCGGGATCGAATCCTGGCAGCACCACTGTGACGAGTGTTTTTCTTTTTCTGAGTTTAAAGATGCTGAACTTCATCTTCTCTCTTCTTTTCGCCTTCTCATTTGCTGCTTCTTTTCTTTCTTTTAAATTTTATTAAAACTTGTTTCTGTTTCAAAGTTCAAAGTGTTTGTTATATATTTGCTTTTGAGTACCAAATATGCATTTAAATAAGTTTTAGTTCTAATTATCCAGTCTTGAGTAATCGTTTGGGAATATATGAAAATTTCGGGAGATATAATTTTGTAGTCCTTTACAAATTTGTTTTTAGTTTTATATCTTTTTTATAAGATATCTTCATTTTTACAAATAAGAGATCTAAAAAGATTATTTTTTTCTATTCAATTTGTAAGTGATCATAAGATATCATTTCCACTAAAGGAACTTGTCGAGAACAATTACAAATGAATTAATAATATATTTTTATTGATATTAGTGATACTATTAAAGTTTTATGTTTTGTTAAAAACTATCATAATAATTAAATTATTTTGTTCGGTCTACTTGTCTATATAAATAAAAAAGATGAGCAATTCGAACCGAAGCTCAAAATAGATCAAGTCGAAGCCTAAATTAAAAAAATGTGGCACCTAGGACCTCAATATTCTGGATCTGCCTCTGCTTGTGTTGGTGCTATTGAAAATATTGAACAATCACGGAAATCCTCTAGCTTGATGCGTGCTTCTGTCACTGTTCTTAAGGATATTTCACCGGTTAAAGTGTATCCCCAGAATTCAACAAGTTCTTCTAATAATAAATTAGAAACCAGAAACTAATAAAGATTTAAACAATAGAAACCAGCAAAAGGAAAAAGAGGAAAAGAAGATTATAGCTTTCTATATTTTTCCATCTTCCAACAAGAACAAAATATAACCAATTTTATAGTGAAAAAAGAAGAGGCCAAATTTTTCATCTGCTCAACGTTCAAAAGAAATAAAGGAATTGGATGATTAATGCCATAAGACAATGAATGTCAATTTAAGATATTGGAACATTGGACAAGAGTCACCAACCAAAATTGAAGGTTTGGGAAACATATATGTTTTGATCAAAATAATATCAAATGAATGTTGACTTATTAAGACTAATAAATGTTAATTAGAGAAACTTCTAAAAGATGATTTCTTATTCTTTTTGAAATAATATTTTCCTCAACAATCCCGGGCTATATATTTCAAAAAGAATATTAAAAAATAGTAAAAATAAAACAATTTTGTTGGGTTTTCACAAATGAAAATAATGCGTTAAATCTGGTGTCTCGTAAACTATGAACCAAACCTAGACAAAACAAGATTAAACACACAGAATAATTGGTGAAGTTCAGAACTTCTATGAATCAAAAATTCTTTTGTGAGCCAAAATCTTATTCTGTCATATTATAATCGCACAATCTTTGTTGTTATCGCAGTTTCGTGAGTGCTCTAGAAATCCGGCACAATTTCATAGAAGCGACACCATTTCACACTCATATAGGTTCACCCATCAAGTGTATTTTGCAGAGTAATACACCACCTATAAAAAAAATATGGTAATGGATTAAGAGTTCACAACTCAGCCTCACTTTACTTGCAAATTTGCACTATACGCACACCATAACAGATCATAGAAGGGACACATTTTATAGTCCACAGAATCAAACAATGACTTGTTATTACCCATATGAACCTATTTCATGGGATCTCCAATCATATAGGTAGGGGTCTCAAAAAAATATGAAAAACCGACTGAACCTAACCATACCGAACCTATTTATAGCATTTTTTCAATAAAATCGTGGACTTTTATTTAAATGTATAACCATCCCGAATAATTGAGATGGTTTTTTTAATTTATAAGAAAAAATCAAAAAAAATTCGAACAGAACCGAATAACCTTACATGTATGAAAATAAATTTTGTATATTAACAATATATTAAATTTAATATATAAATATATTTTATAGCATTTTTCAAATATAAAATATAACCTAGGTCCTAGGCCACTAGTGACACCCCTATTTGACCTTTGTCCTTTAATTAGCCTTTAATCAATTAGGTTCAAAACTTAAAAGTATATACTATAATAGATACTCCATCAAACAATACGGCAAAACATATGCAAACACTCCTATTGAAAGTTTGAGATCAAACCATACGACACCAAGGTATTTTACTAAGTTACTTCTCATCTAGAATGGAGAAGATATTGATATCTACTATGAAGGCTTCATTTGGCAGATATAAAGAAGTTGTTGGTGTTTTCAAGTTTCATGTTACAATGATGCCTTTATTTTTGTGTTGCTAAATGCTTCTTGATAGTTAATTAACATATAGTAGAAGAATTGCAGAACGATAAAATGTGTTTTTTCCTCTATGGATTTTATTGAGTTGATTCTTTTTAGTAATAAATAAACGTTTTAATAATGTGCATTTTGAGGTGAAACTTTAAAAGAAAAAAAAAACTAAAATTAACCGAATCGTATCGATACCGAAGAAAAACCGAGATGATGGAATGGTTTTGAAAAGTCTAATTTTGGTTATATAAAATAAAATAACTAAAAAATTGGTATGGTATAAATTTTATAAAATAACCGTCTCAACCGTACCATTGACACCCCTATATGAACCATCATGTTCGATATACAACTTTGACAAAAGTCCCATTTCGATTGAAGCTTTACTTATAAATATTTTTCTCAAGAATGTAGTCAGACTGTCAAAGGATTGACCAAATTCACTTCCGACTTCACATAATTTATGGAAATGATTTCATCTCATAGTAGTTACTTTATCACATTATATTTCAAACACATGCGTCCTCTTGCCATTTTTCCACTACAGCTAATGTTGCTTGACAACCACAAAATATAGACACATTTGATTTATTTCCAACCTGAATACTCACTAAAAATTATCTTAGCCTCATTATCAGCCAACTACAAACCACAAACTCATATTTCAAAATTAATTTAATGTTATGATCTATTTGACTGACTTGATGTTATTACACCCCACCAAGATAAATACATAATCACATTCGGATTTCATGATCTACTTAGCATCATTATATTGTACCTCTAGTACAATAAATATTAATTCACTACAATACTTTATCATTAATTGTATCTTTTCAAAATAATGCACCAAGAGAAAAAATAACATAATATATTTGAGAATCACTATAAACAAAACAAGTATAAAAATTTTCACCAAAATATTTTCCTAACCTTATAATTTTTCTTCTCCTCAAAATTCTCATTCTCAAAAGTATCTTGAACAACAAACTCCATAAGATATTATAACAAAAATATATTCTCAAAATTACTTTCCTTCACTATAACTTTGTTCACATAATCAATCACATCACTATTTTAAACACAGTTAATATGCAACACTTTAATTTACATAAACGTCCAACCAAAAATACTATATTATTTTTTTGCTCCTTCAAATCAAGTAGCACAAACTTACAAGTCACCTCCATATTTCTGAAAAATTCAATCTAATAGATACCAAGCTAATATTATAGCTTCACCCAAAATATTATTAAATAGACTAACAAACATGCAATTTCTCAAGGTCGCAAGTAACTATGTCAACATCAAATTTCTTGCATTAGCCACAAAATTTACTTTAAAAACAATCACAATAATTTTATCATCCTCTTAGCCAATTTTATTTATTTATTAGTAAAATTATTATTTCTCCGAATCTCCTTCTAACAAAAGAACAAAGCTTCCATAGCATGGGCTCAGGGGCGGAGCACCTTATATCAAGGGTGATCAAGTGAACAACCTTCGCCGAAAAATTATACCGCGCATATAGGTAAAATGCTATTCTATTTGGTTAAATATAAAGGTTTGAACAACCTTGGCAAATCTGAGGAATGTAGCTTAGCGGTCATAGGTGTTCAGCAAAGGCCAAAGGCAACTTGCGCATGGATTCAATCCCCATCTGCTGCAATCTGTTTTTACCTATTTAATATTTTCAAAGGAACTTCTGTTTTATTGAACACTCTTCCTAAAATTTCTGGCTCCGCCACTGCATGAGCTTCAATTCAGCCATGCATCACATAAAGACTTTGAAGACAAATGAGTAAAAACATCTCAGTGATCATCCACAAATTTATATACTCCCTCCGTTCACTTTTACTTATCACTCTTTGACATGATACACCCATTAAGAAAATAATTATTAATATGACTATTTTACCATACTATGCCTATTAATTGATGTTTAAAATAATATGTCTTGAAAATGGTTTGGAGAATAAGAAATTAATGCTAAGGGTAAAATAGGAAAAATTCTTTTGTCTTTTCTTGATATGTTAAAAGTGACAAGTAAAAATGAAAATCCAATTAAAAAAATAGTGACACGTAAAAGCGAACGGAGAAAGTAATTAATATTGGTGAAACTGAGCAAAAATGCAAAACTAAAAAATTGCCTCAACTTGGACACTAAGTACTGCAGGGTGTCAATCAATATATAAAACAAACTCTCTCTTAAGTAAAGTGAAAAGCATACTCTTGTAGGTAATATAAATATTATCTTGTTGGAGTACAAATAAATAATTAAAGAAAAAAATATGTGTTACTCATTAAGTTTCTCAAACATAAAAATATATAACGATTATTTTTCATACGTTATTGACTCTTAAAATTGTTACAAGAAAAATTATTTAAATACATATATCTCAAATGCACATAAAATGGTGTAAGCAAACACTTATCCATGTCAACATGTAATTCATATTAAAATTTTGAGAATTAGTGAAGATAAAAATCATATTACTATGGAATCTCTGTTAATGTCAATATTACTTTTTTCACACGTGATTTTTAGTAGAATTTTGCTTAAGAACTTGAGTAGTTCATCGATCAAGACAAATAATTTTTCTCCTCCATTGACTTGTATAAGCAACAAACTTACTTTTATTCACACAAAATCTATCACTCAGTCACTCACATTCACCACATTATTTACTTGAAAAATGAACACAATGATAGTATCATCTGCTTCAATCAAATTAATTATTCGCTTAGCAGAATTGTCATTTTCTCCAACTCTTTTCTCAAAAAATTTATTATTGACTTTGAGTTTAGTGTAACCATCTTTCTTTAAAATTAATAGAGATATTAGCATGACGACATACCTTATGACAACTCAAGCACAATTAGCTTTGAAATCTAATAAATTAGATGATATTACCTCTCATGATAAGATCAGGTACCAAGTCATTGCATCATGATCTGTTTGCCAAACATTTAATTGTCTCGAGCGATATTTATCTTTCATCCATTTCTTAGTAACAACTTCATCCTGTTACCCTCTACCTTATTTCTTCCTTTTCCAGTTCCCGTGATTTACAAGATATTCTTAAGTTTGTTGGAAATATTGAGCAATCATGGAAAATCTCTAGCTTGAGGCGTGCTTCTGTCACTATCCTTAAGGAAATTTCACCGGTTAAAGTGTATCCCCAGGATTCAACAAGTTCTTCTAGTAATAAGCTAGGAGCCAGAAACTAACAAAGATTTAAACAATAGAAACCCAGACAAAGGAAAAAGAGGAAAAGAAGATTATAACGTTCTATATTTTTCCATCTTCCAACAAGAACAAAATATGAACCAATTTTATAGTGAAAAAAGAACAGACCAGATTTTCCATCTGCTCAACGTTCGAAAGAAATAACGGAATTGGATGATTAATGCCATAAAAAATGAATGTCAATTTAAGATATTGGAACGTTGGATGTCAATTTAAGATATTGGAACGTTGGACAACAGTCAGCAACCAAAATTGAAGATTTGGGAAACATAAATGTTTTGACCAAAATAATATCAAATGAATGTTGCCTTATTAAGGATAATAAATGCTAATTAGAGAAACTTCTAAAAGATTTCTTATTCTTTTTGAAATAATATTTTCCTCAACAGGTGCTTCATGTGCAAAGAATTAGGGGAAGATGTAGATCACCTTATCTCGCATTTTCGGGTAGCATTTTCGTTATGGAGGGGAACTGGTGAGGTGGTTTGGTTTTCAGTGGGTAATGCGGAGAACTTTGAAAGAAACAATGTTTAGCTGGGCTCGTAGAAGAAGGAAAAGAAGATGCAAGGCATGTAAAGGTCAATGTTATGATCAATTATTTTCCTATTCTGACATTTTGAGATGGAGGTCCTCTGTTCTCAAAGTTGTTACTTTTTTGTAGTTGCTAATTCTTCTTGTATACACAGTTTCACTATCTTTTGCAAAATCTCAGTCTCAGCGTCCGGCAGTCTTAGATCATTATTCTCACGAGCAGGATCCTAGCTTAGGCATCCCTTTGTATGTCTCCATTACTCTTTCGGAAGCATCTGTCCCTGATAAACTAATAATTAAACTCCAAACGATCGTTGTGGCAGTTAGGCATATTTAGAGTTATCTTTCAGGATTGATCATTACATATTATCACTTTCCACCTGTTATATTTTCCCATCACAAATGGCTTATGGGTTGTTCCCTAGGATGTAATCGTGACTCGATGGACTCTTGTTAGATGAATTTTTTTTGAAAAGAAGCCACTATTTCCGTTTGAAAAAGCTCCTTGTATAAGCTCAAAATATCAGCTAAGTGAAAAGCAGATTAGCAACACAAAAAATTTCTGAAATATGATACAACTCAAGAGAGGCATAAAATAAAGGGATTAAGCACACTTATAGACACCTGCCAATTATAATATGGATTAGACAATCAATGAGTGATAAAATCAATTGATTGATAAAATCAAGAGTGGAGTTTGTCTTCACAGCAATAAAGAGTGCATAAATGTTTCACGTAACAACAACCATAATTTCAAAAAAGCATTAAAATTTCTACAGGCCTGCTTTGTTGAAGGCAAATTCAGCGACCTTAAGTGCGACCAGTTCAGCATCAGTTATGTCGCCGGAGCCTATGGGCATGGCATATGGTTCCCGAATAGACAACTCGCCGGTAGAAGTGTCATAATAGCAGAGGAATCTGTTGTCCTTGTTGTCCTGCCACATAAATATCAAAGTAGACATGTTAGTACAAGCATGAAATGTTATTAGCTCTTTACGATAGGTGGATGATTTCAAGAAGTGCAGCTTGATGATGTGCTTTGTTTCAGCCCATTTCAACTTTGTGTAATCGTTTAGTACCAAGACATGAAGCTCATCGTTTAGTAGTTGAGCAAAGGAGAGGCGTCCATTCCAATCCAAGAGAAGCAGCATACTCAACTCTGGGAAGAAACTTGCTCTAGGGAAAGTAGTACGTCCAATGTAGGTCTCATTAATCATATCCAGAACATCAACTCGGATATCATCGACCTCCTCCATTGTTTCAACAAAGCAAATGCAGTAAGCAACTCCCATTCTAAAGAAGAGTTGAATACTGTTCCTCATTCGCCCATCACTAGGTGGCGGTGGTACCACCTTGTCAATGGCCCGCCAGCGACAAGGAGATCCAATATTGTCGAGCGAGAGAATTTCGTAACTGAGGTTATTGTTTCCATCATCATGAACAGA
Source organism: Capsicum rhomboideum (assembly GCA_031232105.1). NCBI lineage: Eukaryota > Viridiplantae > Streptophyta > Magnoliopsida > Solanales > Solanaceae > Capsicum > Capsicum rhomboideum. Next base: position 127,783,666 of record CP124712.1, read on the forward strand.
AACCAACTTGACAAAACCACCACAAGGGTTAGACATAATGGGAACAAACTCTAAGGCAATGCACAAACTAGGATATTGTGGATTGGGGATTGGGAGCGTGTCGCACAGGTGATCACATTCTATGCGGCATTGCGAATAAGAAGATATGTTCCTGACCTGCAGACATAAGTCGTGACTACTTCGACAAATTTTGGTAAAGCCCAGCCATCTGTCCGGATTTTTTAAATCGAGCTGCATCAAGATATGTGCATCCTCAGAGAGTACATGACTCAATGGGGAGTGTTTTTTACGAAGGTACAAGAATGTTGGGTGCAGAAACAGGGTAGACCACAACTTGCAAACGCATTTAAATCTGTGCAAAGACCGAAGGGGCAAGCAACTCAAGATGCGAAATATAATCAAGTCCGGAAGCTCAACAGCCATCGAAGGGGAAATTCCACGTAGTAGCTTCATGGCGGAAATTTGTCACCTCAGTTTTGAGAATTTTTTTTGGCTCTACTAACAAGGACTGTCCTTTATTTATAATAAAAAAAAAAATAATATACTCTTAGAATTCCTTATCCCAAATTAACTAGGAAAATTTATTTATAATACAATTAGGATTCTTATCCCAAATTTACTAGGAAAAGTTTATTTATAATACAATTAGGATTCTTATCCCTAGTTGACTAGGAAAAAATTAAAACAAAGAGAAATTTTTACCATATAAGGAATGATAATGTAAAGAACTCAAGTTCAATACAACAGTAACCAACTTCTCAACTATATTAATAAACTAAAGTTCAATTACAATTCTAGAAACGAAACGTAACAACTCAATTGGTAAAAGCCCCAACGAACATGGGGAAATATTGAAAGTAAAACAAGGGATTGATATACAGAAGAAGGGAGATGAGTATATACAAACACTTGAGAAGGGAGGTGAGGAGAACCAGACTTTTGACTCAACAATATGCATGCCTTTCTTTGCCCCAAACTCTACTATTTAACTATTTTTTGCATCTCACATGCTCTACAGGGGCAAATACGTCCACTGGGTTCATAACAGATAACAAATGACAAAGTAGTTGAAGGAACTTTCACGTCGCAATTTTGCAAGGAACAGTGAGACACAAAATACTACTACCTATATATGCCTTTGAGTATTAGTTACTAATCCACTTACTTGAAACTTAAAAATAATTAAAACTAAATTCCTTACATACTATAATTGGTGTATTATCAAATAATGAACACATGTAGCATCAGATTTTTGGCTATTATAATGACTAAAGTTTTCCCATCACATAAGATTCATATGCTTAAAAGTAAATATAACACACAAAATTAGAGCTTACGAAGTTGGAAACAGAGGTTCCTTAGCTCCATACTTGTTGAAAGATTACTGACAATTAAAAAAAAAACAAAGAACATACAGAAAAATCATAGGAGATAAGTCTAGAATAAAGCTAAGAAATTATAATCAGTTTGAATTCAAAAGTTTAAAAAGTAAATGTAGAAAAACTGTAATATTTTTTGGTCCCAAAAGGAGAGTCCGACGTGCCTTGAATAATGGCTAGACAGATACATAGTTAACTAATTCAATTTAATTTTTTTAATCATCCGATAACTCCCAAAAAAGGGGAGTCAATATAATCGTGACTCCACGGACTCTTGTTAGATGAAAGATTTTGACAAGATGCCACTATTTCCGTTTCAAAAGCTCCTCTATACCAGCAGCATAAACTCAAAATATCATTCAAGTGAAAAGCAGATGAGCAAAACAAAAGTTATTGAAATATGATAACTCAAGAGGCATAAAACAAAAGGATTAATCAGAGTATCTGACACTTATAGACATGGGCGAGACAATCAATCAGTGATAACATCGACAATTGAGTTTGTCTTCACAGAGATAAAGAGTACATAAATATATTTTCACATAACAATAACAATACCTAAAAAAAGCATTAATTCTTTCAAGCCTGCTTTGTGGAAGGCGAATTCAGCAACCTTAAGTGCGACTAGTTCAGCATTAGTTTTGTCGCTGAAGCGGCTGACATACATTTCAAGGGTAGACAACTCCCCCATATAAATGTCATAATAGCAGAAGAATTTATTGCCCTTGTCGCGTTACCAAATAAATATCAAAGTAGACATGTCATCACAAGCATGAAATGTTATTAGCTCCTCTTTATGATACGTGGATGATTTCAAGAAGTTCAGCTTGATGATGCGCTTTGTTTCAGCTCATTTCAACATGAAGCTCATCGTTTAGTAGTTGAGCGAAGGAGAGGCGTCCATTCCAATCCAAGAGATGCAGCATACCCAACTCTGGGAAGAAACTTGCTCTAGGGAAAGCAGTACGACCAATGTAAGTCTCATTAAACATATCCATAACATCAACTTGTATATCATCGACCTCCTCCATTGTTTCAACAAAGCAAATGCAATAAGCAACTCCCTTTCTAAAGAAGAGTTGAATGCTGTTCCTCATTCGTCCATCACTAGGTGGCGGGGGTACCACCTTGTCAATGGCCCGTCAGCGACAAGGGGACGTCCCAATATTCAAGAGAGAGAGAATTTCGTAACCGATGTTGTTGTTTCCATCATCATGAACAGAAACCAACTTGACAGAACTAGCTTGTGGGTTAGACGTAATGGGAACAAAGTCTAATGCACTACACAAACTAGGATATTGTGGACTGGGGATTGGGAGCGCGTCGAGCAGGAGATGGCATTGTATGCGATATTGAGAATAAGAAGAAGATATGTTCCTGATCTGCACACGTAAGTCGTTACTACTGCGACAGATTGTGGTAAAGCCCCACCATCTGTCCGGATTGTCAAATTCGAGCTGCATCAACATATCTGCATCCTCAGAGAGGCAATGACTGAAAGGGGAGATTGTTTCACGAAGGTACAAGAATGGCATTGATTAAAACTACTATTAATGAAAAAGAAGAATATAATTACTACTTTTTTTCATGCCTCACGTGCTGAATCTTCCATCATTGATAATCCTTTTGGTATTGAATTTCTCACTGAAGTCTCAGACTGTCAGTACATTGCAAAATGAAAAAAACAATTAAAACAAAGAGAAATATTTACCATAGAAGGAATGATAATGTAAAGAACTCAAGTCCAATGCAACAGTAACCAACTTCTCAACTATATTAACAAGACTAAAGTTTAATTACAATTCCAGAAACTAAACGTAACAACTCAAATGGTAAAAGCCCCAAATGAACATGTAGACATATTTTAAGTAAAACTAGGGATTGACAAACGGAAGAAGGGAGATGAGAAGATACAAACACTTGAGAAAGGAGGTGAGGAGAACCAGACTTTTGACTCAACAATAGGCATGCCTTTCTTTGCCCCCAAACTCTGTTATTTTACTATTCTTTGCATCTAACGTGCTCTACTGTGGCAAATACATCCACTGGGTTCATAACAAATAACAAACGACAAAGTAGTTATAATGACTAAAGTTTTCCCATCACATAAGATTCATATTCTTAAAAAGTAAACATAACACACAAAAGCAGAGCTTACGGAGTTGGAAACAGAGGCATATTTTTTAAATACTCACGCCAAGCACATTCCATTGCTCCATACTTGTCGAAAGATTACTGACAATAAAAAAATAAAAAAGGAAACACAGAAAAATCGTAGGAGATAAGTCTAGAATAAAGCTAAGAAATTATAATCAGTTTGAAAAAGTTTAAAAAGTAAATGTAGAAAATCTGTGATATTTTTTGGTCACCAAAAGAGAGTCCAACGTGCCTTGACTTATGACTACACAGTTACATATTTAACTAATTCAATTAAATTTTTTTAATCATCCGATAACTCCCAAAAAAGGAGAGTCAATATAATTCACTACTAAAAATTATTTATTTATATATCGATATTAATTATATTAGTTTATTTATATTTAAAAAATTTAATAAAAAAATTCCGACCACAATTTGTGGTCGGCTTTACATTTATATAACTTTTTTTATTTTCAAAAAACCGACCACATTTAAAAGAATTTTAATTTTGTGGTCGGTTTTTTAAAATAATATTTTATTTATTTTTACACTTAACCATTTTCAAGTAACAAAACACATTTCAAGTCACTACACTTAACCATTTTCAAATAACAAAACACATTTCAAGTCACTACACTTAACCATTTTCAAGTGACAAAAACACATTTCAAGTAACTACACTTAACCATTTTCAAGTAACTAAAACTCATTTCAATAACCTACACTTAACCATTTTCAAGTAACTAAAACACATTTAAAGTGGCTACACTTAACCATTTTCAAGTAACAAAACACATTTCAAGTGACTACACTTAATCATTTTTAAGTGATAAAACACATTTCACGTGACTACACTTAACCATTTTCAAGTGACAAACACACATTTCAATAACCTACACTTAACCATTTTCAAGTAACTAAAACACATTTCAAGTGGCTACACTTAACCATTTTCAAGTGACTAAAACACATTACTACACTTAACCATTTTCAAGTGACAAAAACACATTTCAATAACCTACACTTAACCATTTTCAAGTAACTAAAACACATTTCAAGTGGCTACACTTGACCATTTTCAAGTGACAAAAACACATTTCAATAGCCTACACTTAACCATTTTCAAGTAACAAAACACATTTCAAATCACTACACTTAACCATTTTCAAGTGACAAAAACACATTTCAAGTGGCTATACTTAACCATTTTCAAGTGACTAAAACACATTTCAATAACCTACACTTAACCATTTTCAAGTAACTAAAATACATTTCAAGTGGCTACACTCAACCATTTTCAAGTGACAAAAACACATTTCAATAACCTACACTTAACCATTTTCAAGTAACAAAACACATTTCAAGTAACAAAACACATTTCAAGTCACTACACTTAACCATTTTCAAGTGACAAAAACACAATTCAATAACCTACACTTAACCATTTTCAAGTAACTAAAACACATTGCAAGTGGCTAAACTTAACCTTTTTCAAGTGACAAAAACACATTTCAATAACCTACACTTAACCATTTTCAAGTAACAAAACATATTTCAAGTCACTACACTTAACCATTTTCAAGTGACAAAAACACATTTCAATAACCAACACTTAAACATTTTCAAGTAACAAAACACATTTCAAGTCACTACACTTAATCATTTTCAAGTAACAAAACACATTTCAAGTCACTACACTTAACCATTTTCAAGTGACTAAAACACATTTCAATAACCTACACTTAACCATTTTCAAGTGACTAAAACACATTTCAATAACCTACACTTAACCATTTTCAAGTAACAAAACACATTTCAAATCACTACACTTAACCATTTTCAAGTGACAAAAACACATTTCAAGTGGCTACACTTAACTATTTTCAAGTGACTAAAACACATTTCAATAACCTACACTTAACCATTTTCAAGTAACTAAAACACATGTCAAGTGGCTACACTTAACCATTTTCAAGTGACAAAAACACATTTCAATAACCTACACTTAACCATTTTCAAGTAACAAAACACATTTCAAGTGACTACACTTAAACCATTTTCAAGTAACAAAACACATTTCAAATCACTACACTTAACCATTTTCAAGTGACAAAAACACATTTCAATAACCTACACTTAACCATTTTCAAGTAAATAGTTCACATTTCAAGTGACTACACTTAACAATTTTCAAGTCAATAGTTCACATATCAAGTGACTACACTTGACCATTTTCAACGGACTAAAACACATTTCAATAACCTACACTTAACCATTTTTAAGTGACAACACATAACCATTTTCAAATCACAAGTTCACATTGTCAAGTGACTACACATAAAGCAATCTGTTCAACAAATTTAATAAAGCAAATAAGTAGAGGCGTCACATGTCCCTCTAACACCATATAATCATCACAAAACCTATGACTTTCAAAGCCTTTTACAGTAAATAATCTGTCACGCCCCGAATCTCATCGAGACATGATTGGCACCCGTAGCAGATAAGGCCCGAGAGAACCAACCTTTGCCTATGTTCAATCATATGCATAACATGAACATCACCAACATTATGAGAGAACTTGAAAGACGAATAACAGAAAGCATGGGACATATATATATATACATATGAAACTTGGCCGTTGAGGCCATCCAGTCAACACAACATATGCCTTTTACACTGATACACCCACATTCGTCTACAAAAGCCTCTAACAAGAGCATTGACCAAAATGAACCATAAGTCGGGACAAGTCCCCGCTTTACACAATATGTACATCACCAAAACATATATACACCCTGACTCGAAGAAGCCCCGAATTAGCTGGAGCTCACCAATGATCTGCAACGACTGGCAACCTACTGTGGAGGCCTACTAGTGCCTGCGCCTATACCAAGTAAGGTAAATTCCCCAAGAGGGGTCAGTATGGAATAAATACTGAGTATGTAAGACTCAAATGAAACTATAGAATACATGACCATATCAATGAACTCAATACAAATAAGTAATCAATGTGAATAAGTCACCATTTTGCATTTTGGGAAACCATGTGAATTGCTTTCATTACTTTATTTGCTTTCTTTATCTCAATGCTTACTTGTCAATACATGTGTCATAATATACCCGGACCCCTACTGATCAGTGGGTCTTTACATAACATGTCATCATGTTGGGATCGGATCGAGCTAGGCTTATGCCCCTAGACCTGCCACCCATAAATCAATGCATCGGGATCGAGTTGAGCTAGGCTTATGCCCCTAGACTTGCCACCCATAAATCAATACATCGGGATCGAGTCGAGCTAGGCTTATGCTCCTAGACTTGCCACCCATACTTGATCATTGACCACATATGCATTACTTTATTCTTTACTTTGAGATTGGTACAATGGTTGCCATATCTTTATTTGAAACTTTGGAACATTAACCATGAATATGAGACATGGGATTCACAACTGATCAACGAGTAGGAAATATATGACAATTGATAACCGGATATGGAATATCTTAGCACATTTCAGGATAAGACTAGTGACATGTCAATATGGATACTATTTGCCACAGAAAGATACGGACAAAGTAACCTTACATACCTTGTATTCTCAGTACGAATATACAACCTTAGAAGCGTATACAATAGTTCCGCTCCTTCTTTATGTGTCACTCTACAACATAAATATATAACGGAATTCACATTAACCATCAACTACTCTTCAAATGCATGTAACATCAATGAATCACATATTTGCCCCTAAACATGCCATTTTCCCTTGACAAAACCATTGATAAAATTACTATTCCAAAAATTCCATAATATTCCCAACATTGACCAATACATGATAATTGATACATTTTACCACAACACTTCTCCTTTACACTTTCTTATCCATACCACATCACAAATAATCCATCAAATTACCTTAATACAACTCATAACACATATCGGTCAAAATTCCACAATTTCCACTTATAGACAAGAACAAGTTTAATACCAAAAATAACACCATACATGTTCATATTTTTTCCATACCATGCTCTTTCATCAAAGGCACAAGTCCTAATTCAAGTTCAAATCACCAAGATAGCACATCTTTCACCAAAAGCAAAAATATACTATTCACCACCTTGCCAACACAACTAGCATAATATACATAATCTCCCATGCATATAGTATGGCTTGGAATATGATGATCTTGTCCAAGGAGTCCAAAGAAATTATTTTGCTTTAGGGTTTGGAAATGAGAGAAATGTTGAGAAAAATATCTTAAAGGCATGAAAGTTTTGGAAAATAAAAATCTGATCTTGGGGCCTTTATATAGACCCCAAGTCATACTTAGCCATTCCTTTGGCATTTAATGGGGTCAAAGTGGAAGAATGGGTCATTTTGCCCTTGGGCCATGTCTTTTAAATTCCATTTTGGGCCTAACTTTGGGCCCAATAACACATATCCATGTAACCCATCAAATTTCATGTATTATTCACCATATATCTCATGATTACATAATTTCATAATGTCACGACAATATTCTCTTACGAGATTCTCATTCGTCATTTCGATCGCAAAAATAAGAATTCTAGTCGCGCATGGCTTTAGTAGACATTTTGGTTCACTATTCATGTTTCATGATTTGATCATGTAGGAGTATGTAGGAGTGTATTGAAGTGTTTGAAGCTTTAACAATGCTCAAAGAACTCCAAAGAACCAAAAGAAACCATCCAAGAATCGTCGTAGAATTGCATTACAAAACGGGTCTGGAAAGGCACAAGATTTGTGCCTTGCGCCACTAGCTGCAAAGCAAGCTGTGGCACAATAAATGAGGCCCCTCTGAATTCAGGTGGCTTGCGCCACACCCCTGAAACAGGGTAGTGGCGCAAGTTTCAGCACTTTGCTGAATTTTTCGGCCACTTATCCAATATTTGCAGATCGTCCAATCCCTTATCAAAACACTACAAAATACTTACTTAGTGATCTTAATCATCAAGTAAACATGAATTCAAGTCACCAAATGAGGTTATAATATGTACGGGGTATCACCCAAATGCTCCACGAAACCACAAAACACCTCCTACAAAGGTCTAATCGTACATTTTAGGTCCGATATCAAATGTTTTACCAATGACACTATAAAACACCTACTCATGGCATCTCAACACCTAGGTAAGCATTATTCAATGTCGTCAAGTAGGGTTGGGAATGTATGGGGTGTTACATTCTTCCCCCTTAGAAACATTCGTCCTCGAATGTTAACAACATCGTCTTATATACAACAAATGCATTTCTACTTTAACATACGTATACACATTCACATAATGCTCTTAAATACTTACTTTTTAATGTTCCACCTCCGCACTGTGAACTTCTTGTTCCCTTTGAAATAGATGGGGATATTTTAATTTCATCATGTCCTCCGCTTCCCATGTGATCTCCTCTTTTTGTTGATTTCTCCAAAGGACTTTTACGGAAGCTATGTCTTTATTACTCAATATTTTTACTTGTCGCTATAGAATAGAAATGGGTACCTCTTCATAAGTAAGATCCTTCGTAACTTGAACATCCTCTACGGGAACGATACGAGAAGGATCTACTATGCATTTTCGAAGCATTGAAACATGAAATACCGGATGGACTGAGGAAAGTTCCTGGGGTAGTGCCAACTCATACGCAACTTGCCCAAATCTTCTAATGATTTTATATGATCCTATATAACGTGGACTCAATTTTCCTTTCTTTCCGAACCGCATTACCCCTTTCATCGGTGACACCTTTAAAAATACCCAATCACCTATGGCGAATTCAAGCCCTCTTCTTCTAACATCGGCATATGACTTGTGACGACTTTGGGCCGTTTGTAACAGCTGTTGGATCACTTTAAATTTCTCCATAGCCTTATGAACAATATCGGGTCCAAGTAAAGCAGTTTCACCTGCTTCGAACCATCCGATTGGTGATCTACACTTCCTTCCGTACAGGGCTTGATATGGTGCCATTTTAATACTTAAATGATAACTATTGTTATATGCAAATTCAATAAGAGGCAAATGGTCTTCCCAACTGCCTTGAAAGTCCAACGTACAGGCTCGTAGCAAATCTTCAAGTGTCTGAATAGTACGTTCTGCTTGTCCATCAGTCTGAGGATGGAAAGCCGTACTCAAATTCACCTGTGTACCCAAACTCTGCTGGAAAGATCGCCAAAAGTGCGCTGTGAAATGTGCTCCTCTGTCTGATATAATGGAAAGTGGAATACCATGCAATCGTACTATTTCTTTCACATACAACTTTGCATAATCCTCAGCTGTATGGGTCGTCTTGACTGGTAGAAAATGCGCTGACTTGGTAAGCCTGTCCACTATGACCCAAATAGAATCAAACTTCCGCAATGTACGAGGCAAACCCGTAATGAAATCCATATTGATCATATCCCATTTACAGACTCGAAGATTGATACATTGCATGTAACCTCCCGGTTTCTGATGTTCCACTTTCACTTGTTGACAATTCGGGCATTGCGCGACAAATTCCACAATGTTCTTTTTCATGTTGCCCCACCAATACACTTCTTTCAATTCATGGTACATTTTAGTAGCACCCGGATGAATGGAATAGCGCGAATGGTACGCCTCTGTCATTATTCGTGTCCTCAGCTCATCTACGTTCGGTACACATAATCTCCCTTGACATTGAAGCACCCCTTCCGGTGTAATATCAAATGCCTTGGTCAAATTCTGCTGCACATTTTCCTTTAGCTGCAATAAAATAGAATCCGCAAATTGCTTCTCTTTCACTTCAGCTATCAAGGAGGATTCTGCTGCATTCTGTACAATAACTCTATCATCGGAGGATTCTATAAGGCGAACTCCCAAGCTGGCTAATTGATTCAAATCTTTGATTATCTCATGCTTTTCATTCAACTGACCACTAGTGCTTTCTACTGCCTTACGACTCAATGCATCAGCTACTACATTTGCTTTGCCTGGGTGATAAAGAATATCAATGTCATAGTCTTTTAAAAGCTCTAACCACCTGCGTTGCCTCAAATTGAGTTCCTTCTGCTTAAAAAGATATTGCAAGCTTTTGTGATCCATATAGATGTCAACATGAACCCCATATAAATAATGACGCCATATCTTTAAAGCAAAAACTACCGCTGCCAATTCAAGATCATGTGTGGGATAGTTTTTCTCGTGTGGCCGCAACTGTCGTGAGGCATATGCTATGACATTATCGTGCTGCATCAATACACAGCCGAGGCCAACCCCGGAAGCATTACAGTACACTACATAACCTTCGGTACCTTCGGAAAGCACTAAAACTGGTGTGGAGGTTAATTTATCCTTCAACCTTTGGAAGCTTTTCTCGCACGCATCATTCCACTGAAATTTTACTGCCTTGTGTAAACTTTGTTAACGGTGCGGCAATAGAGGAAAAAACTTCCACAAATCTTCTGTAGTAACCTGCCAGTCCAAGAAAACTACGAATCTCTGTGGGTGTCGTAGGTCTTGGCCAATTTTTCACTGCTTCAATCTTCTGTGTATCAACCTATATACCTTCATCTGACACAATGTGGCCCAAGAATGCAACTGATTTCAACCAAAACTCACACTTAGAGAACTTGGCATACAACTTACGTTCACGGAGAATCTGCAACACCTGCTGTAAGTGATTAGCATGGTCCTCCGGTGTTATGGAATAAACCAGGATGTCATCTATAAATACCGTGACGAACACGTCCAGAAATGGCTTAAACACCCTATTCATCAAATCCATAAACACAGCTGGAGCATTTGTTAGTCCAAATGACATAACTAAAAATTCATAATGGCCATACCGTGTTCGGAAAGCTGTCTTGGGTACATCCTCTTCTCTAACTCTGACTTGATGGTAACCCGACCTCAAGTCAATTTTCGAAAAACATTTGGCACCCTGTAACTGATCAAACAAATCATCAATGCGAGGAAGGGGATATTTGTTCTTGATCGTTACCTTATTCAACTGCCGATAGTCGATGCACATTCTCAATGTGCCATATTTCTTCCGTACAAATAATACCGGCGCAACCCACGGGGACATACTAGGCCTAATGAAGCCCTTGTCCAGCAAATCTTTCAACTGCTCCTTCAATTCACGCAGTTCTGCTGGAGCCATTCTATATGGAGGAATAGAAATAGGCTGAGTGCCTGGAATCACATCAATGCCAAATTCTACTTCCCGTTCTGGGGGTAAACCTGGAAGATCCTCTAGGAACACGTCTAGAGATTCATTGACCACTGGAACCAACTGCGGAGTTAGTGGTTCCACATCATTATCTTTCACCCGTACTAGATGGCATATATAACCCTTCGCAATCATCTTCCTGGCTTTTAAATAGGAAATAAATCTCCCTCGTGGTGCCCCTACCTTACCCTGCCATTCAAGAACATTTTCTTGAGGAAAACAAAATTGCACCTTCTTGGCCCGACAATCTACCGTAGCATAACAAGAGGCCAACCAATCCATCCCCATGATCACATCAAAATCCACCATGTCTAATTCAATGAGATCGGCCAACGTATCATGACCACACACCGTTACCACACAGTTACGATATACTCTCTTTGCAACAATATAATCACCAATCGGTGTAGACACTTCAATTGATTTAATTAATAATTCTGGTGCTTTTGCAAATTTTGCCGCGACCAATGGAGTAACATAGGAAAATGTAGAACCAGGGTCAAACAATGCATATACATTATGTGAGAATATGGATAATGTACCTGTGACGACATCAGGGGAAGCCTCTGAATTCTGGCGATCCACCAAAGCATAAGTGCGATTCTGGACACCGCTAGTACTGGCTGCTCCTCTGGCACCCCTACCACGGCCAATAGGTTGTACACCTCGGCCTAGTGAAGGAACCGATGCTGATGATGCAACAGCCGACCCAGCCGGTCGTGCTCTACCACCCATGATCCGCTGTGGACAATCCCTCGCTATATGCCCCGGCATACCACACCAAAAGAAGACATTCGTCCCTGACCGACATGTACCTGTGTGAATACGCCCGCAGTGCTGACACTGCTGAAGAGGAAAACCTGCTGCCTGGGACCCATGAACTCAGCTACTCTGCCCAGATGGACCACCCCTAGACCCTCGGAACTGAGAATAAGCTCCTGCCATGGAATGTGAAAACGATGGTCTAGGTGGTCTAGGGAACATACGAGGCCTAGATCCTCCTTGGGACATCACAGGTGGTCCCATAGGTCTAGCTCTTTTGGACTGTCCCCTGTCAAATTCTTACACTCTTCTCCTCTGTCGTTGGTCTTCCATTTTCTGAGCGAAGGCCTGGATTCTCGCTATGTCCATGTCTTTGTTCAAGGCAGCAATAGTGCAATCTCTTACCAACCAAGTCTCTAATTTGTCCACGTATCGGTGGACTCTATCTGTCATCGTAGCCACCACATTTGGCGCATATCTAGCCAAGGAATTAAATTGCAAGCTATATTCTCTGACACTCAAATTTCCTTGATGGAGATTTAGAAATTGATCCGCACGTGCCTCATGGATCTCATAGGTCAAGTAATGATCAAGGAAAGCCACTTTAAACTCTTCCCACGTAGGTGGATTTGCACCAATGTCACGGGATTTCTTCCAATCCTCATACCACAATATTGCCTCTCCTTTCAACCTGTAAGCAACAAGTTCAATTGTCTCCACCCCTGTCACATGCATAACTTCCAAGGCCCGCTGAATTTGATCCACGAATTCCTGTGGATCTGCTTTTGGATCGGACCCAGTGAATATAGGAGGGTCCAGTTTCAATAAATCCTGTGTTCTGCGACTTACCATTCTAGCCGCATCATCATCATGTGTCTTTGCACCATCTCGTCCTTGGCTTTGTGCCGCCACTAACTGTGTCAACATATGTATAGCATTTCTAAGATCCTGATCTGTGGCATTCATTGGTGGTTCTGCAGGTGCTCTTCTCCTACTCGACTCTTCTGGTACAGAGGGAGTGGAGGAAGCTCGTGATACAAATTCAGGCTCAGTATTGCCTTGATTAACTTGATCAGGTGGTGGTATACTGGTTCCTTCACCAGCAATTCTATCTATCCACTTACTTTTACCTTTTCCTCTTCTAGTGTTCGGCATTTTGACTATACCAAAGAAAAACAATTACCAAGACCAGATACAATACAACTTATAACATTGGCTTTATTGCACGATTTAAAATGAAAAAAAGAAACAACATCCTAAATGTCCCGTAGCCTCCTACTTATAGATGTGGTGCACAACACATCGATAAGTAAGACTCTACTCAGACACGGCTTTGTAGACACCCTTAGAACGACCTGCTCTGATACCACTTTTGTCACGCCCCAAATCCCATCGAGACATGATTGGCACCCATAGCCGATAAGGCTCGAGAGAACCAACCTTTGCCTATGTTCAATCATATGCATAACATGAATATCACCACCATTATGAGAGAACTTGAAAGACGAATAACAGAAAACATGGAACATATATATATACATATGAAACTTGGCCGTTGAGGCCATCCAGTCAACACAACATATGCCTTTTACACTGATACACCCACATTCGTCTACAAAAGTCTCTAACAAGAGCATTGACCAAAATGAATCATAAGTCGGGACAAGTCCCCGCTTTACACAATATATATATCACCAAAACATATATACACCCTGACTAGAAGAATCCCCGAATTAGCTGGAGCTCACCAATGATCTACAACGACTGGCAACCTACTATGGAGGCCTACTAGTGCCTGCGCCTACAGCAAGTAAGGTAAATTCCCAAAGAGGGGTCAGTACGGAATAAGTACTGAGTATGTAAGGCTCAAATGAAACTATAGAATACATGACCATATCAATGAACTCAATACAAATAAGTAATCAATGTGAATAAGTCACCATTTTGCATTTTGGGAAACCATGTGAATTGCTTTCATTACTTTCTTTGCTTTCTTTATCTCAATGCTTACTTGTCAATACATATGTCACAATGTACCCGGGCCCCTACTGATCAGTGGGTCTTTACATAAAATGTCATCATGTTGGGATCGGATCGAGCTAGGCTTATGCCCCTAGACCTGCCACCCATAAATCAATGCATCGGGATCGAGTCGAGCTAGGATTATGCCCCTAGACTTGCCACCCATAAATCAATACATCGGGATCGAGTCGAGCTAGGCTTATGCCCCTAGACTTGCCACCCATACTTGATCATTGACCACATATGCATTACTTTGTTCTTTACTTTGAGATTGGTACAATGGTTGCCATATCTTTATTTGAAACTTTGGATCATTAACCAACAAGTGAGATACATGAGAAACTTGGCAACATAACACTATTAGAACCATAACACCATGGGAACCATTGGAACAATAATCAATGAACAAGAGACATAAGTATAGTCACTATCGGAACATTGGAACATAACCTTATTTGAACTTTTGAAACATTAACCATGAATATGAGACATGGGATTCACAACTGATCAATGAGTAGGAAATATATGACAATTGATAACCAGATATGGAATATCTTAGCACATTTCAGGATAAGACTAGTGACATGTCAATATGGATACTATTTGCCGCAGAAAGATACGGACAAAGTAACCTTACATACCTTGTATTCTCAGTACATATATACAACCTTAGATGCGTATACAATAGTCCCGCTCCTTCTTTATGTGTCACTCTACAACATAAATATATAACGGAATTCACATTAACCATCAACTACTCTTCAAATGCATGTAACATCAATGAATCACATATTTTCCCTTAAACATGCCATTTCCCCTTGACAAAACCATTGATAAAATTACTATTCCAAAAATTCCATAATATTCCCAACATTGACCAATACATGATAATTGATACATTTCACCACAACACTTCTCCTTTACACTTTCTTATCCATACCACATCACAAATAATCCATCAAATTACCTTAATACAACTCATAACACATATCGGCCAAAATCCCACAATTTCCACTTATAGACAAGAACAAGTTTAATACCAAAAATAACACCATACATGTTCATATTTTGTCCATACCATGCTCTTTCATCAAAGGCACAAGTCCTAATTCAAGTTCAAATCACCAAGATAGCACATCTTTCACCAAAAGCAAAAATATACTATTCACCACCTTTCCAACACAACTAGCATAATATACATAATCTACCATGCATATAATATGTTAATCCATGAGAATAAATACTTACCAAGGCTTGGAATATGATGATCTTGTCCAAGGAGTCCAAAGGAATTATTTTGCTTTAGGGTTTGGAAATGAGAGAAATGTTGAGAAAAATATCTTAAAGGCATGAGAGTTTTGGACAATAAAAATCTGATCTTGGGGCCTTTATATAGACCCCAAGTCATACTTAGCCATTCCTTTGGCATTTAATGGGGTCAAAGTGGAAGAATGGGTCATTTTGCCCTTGGGTCATGTCTTTTAAATTCCATTTTGGGCCTAACTTTGGGCCCAATAACACATCTCCATGTAACCCATCAAATTTCATGTATTATTCACCATATATCTCATGTTTACATAATTCCATAATGTCACGACAATATTCTCTTACGAGATTCTCATTCGTCATTTCGATCGCAAAAATAGGAATTCTAGTCGCCTATGGCTTCAGTAGACATTTTGGTTTACTATTCATGTTTCATGATTTGATCATGTAGGAGTATGTAGGAGTGTATTGAAGTGTTTGAAGCTTTAACAATGCTCAAAGAACTCCAAAGAACCAAAATAAACCATCCAAGAATCGTCGTAGAATTGCGTTACAAAACGGGTCCGAAAAGGCACAAGATTTGTGCCTTGCGCCACTAGCTGCAAAGCAAGCTGTGGCACAAGAAATGAGGCCCCTCTGAATTCAGGTGGCTTGCACCACACCCCTGAAACAGGGTAGTGGCGCAAGTTTCAGCACTTTGCTGAATTTTTCGGCCACTTATCCAATGTTTGCAGATCGTCCAATCCCTTATCAAAACACTACAAAATACTTACTTAGTGATCTTAATCATCAAGTAAACATGAATTCAAGTCACCAAATGAGGTTAGAATGTGTACGGGGTATCACCCAAATGCTCCACGAAACCACAAAACACCTCCTACAAAGGTCTAATCGTACATTTTAGGTCCGATATCAAATGTTTTACCAATGACACTATAAAACACCTACTCATGGCATCTCAACACCTAGGTAAGCATTATTCAATGTCGTCAAGTAGGGTTGGGAATGTACGGGGTGTTACATAATCCCACCATAACACTACATTTAAAGACTTCAATATAAGAAAATAGAGAGAAATCAACTTACCTTCAATTAAACTAATGTTCCAAAATTGTTGTTGTTGCTGCTCGGAGACGGACGTCTGAGGGTCAGTTGGTCGAAGACGAACGCAGCTGTTGCTGTCGCTGGTCGGAGACGAACGTAGATGGAGATACTGCGTCGCTGGAGCTGCTGCTGCTGCGTCGTCGGAGCTGGAGGAGCTGCTGCTGCTACGTGCTGGAGCTGCTGTTGTCGCTGGGTTGCTGCTTCTTTGGATGTTGCCATTGGAGTGGGTAGGGTAATTAGGAAAGGGGGTAATAAGGCTGATGGGCTGGTCGGGTCAGGGGTAGTTAGGCTGGGTCTGGTGAAAAAAATTGAGAAAATCGACCACTTGTCGTCAGTTTTTTTATTTTAAAAAATAACTATTCAAAAATCAACCACAAGTATTATATTTATAATAAATATAAAATAATTTAATACGATGTATATAAATCAGATAATTAGTTGATTCATCGTCGAATTAACACAAGTAGTATTATATATCTTGTAATACAACGTATTTCACATATAATCTGATGAATTATCGATTAATTAGATTACATTATTGTAACTAGAACAGTATATTATTACGTCGATCGTATGATATGAACGTGTTATTCAAAATACTTGAATAGATCCAGTTAGCTTTCTTTTGACTACTACGTACATCACAAGACTAGATATACGTATATATACATATACTTGACTGGCTATCAGCTTCTAAATACATATTATATACATCACATACACGAGTATATTAACCTGTAATACAACGTATTTCACATATACTTTGATGAATTATCGCTTAATTAGCTTACATTATTATAACTAGAACAGTATATTATTACGTCGATAGTATGATATAAACGTGTTATTCAAAATACTTGGATAGATTTAGTTAGCTTTATTTTGACTACTACGTACAATACTACACGAGATATACGTATATATACATATACTTGAGTGGCTATCAGCTTCTAAATACATATTTTATATATCACATACACCATTATATTTTGGTATAATATAACATATGTCACATATACTCTGATGAGTTATCGAATACTTAGCTTACATTATTATAACTTCAACAGTATATTATTACGTCGATCGTATAATATCAACATGTTATTCAAAATACTTGGATAGGATCCAGTTAGCTTTCTTTTGACTACTACGTACATCACAAGACGAGATATACGTATATATACATATACTTGACTGGCTATCAGCTTCTAAATACATATTATATACATCACATACACGAGTATATTAACCTGTAATACAACATATTTCACATATACTTTGATGAATTATCGCTTAATTAGCTTACATTATTATAACTAGAACAATATATTCTTACGTCGATAGTATGATATAAACATGTTATTCAAAATACTTGGATAGATTTAGTTAGCTTTCTTTTGACTACTACGTACGATACTACACGAGATATATGTATATATACATATACTTGAGTGGCTATCATCTTCTAAATACATATTTTATATATCACATACACCAGTATATTTTGGTATAATACAACGTATTTCACATATACTTTGATGAATTATCGAATACTTAGCTTACATTATTATAACTTCAACAGTATATTATTACGTCGATCGTATAATATCAACTTGTTATTCAAAATACTTGGATAGGATCGGTTAGTTTGCTTTTGACTACTACGTACATCACAAAACGAGATATAGATATACATATACTTGAGTGTCTATCAGCTTCTAAATACATATTTTATATATCACATACACGAGTATATTTTGGTATAATACCACGTATTTCACATATACTCTGATGAATTATCGAATAATTAACTTACATTATTGTAACTTCAACAGTATATTATTACGTCGATTGTATAATATCAACTTGTTATTCAAAATACTTGGATAGGATCAGTTAGCTTGCTTTTGACTACTGCGTACATCACAAAACGAGATATACATATACATCACATGCACGAGTATATTACTTCATAATACAGCGTATTCTTTATACTCTAATGAATTATCGATTATTTACCTTACATTATTATAACTCCAACAGTATATTATTACCTCGATCGTATAATATTCAACGTATTCAATATACTTGTATACATTCATTTAGCTTTTGACTATTACATAAATAACTACGCGAGATATACGCATATAAATATATATATATTCGATGGACAATATATTTATTTTATTGAAACGTAAGTAAAAAATAAAGATTATGTTTTATGTTATTTATTTATTTTATTTTATATTTCATAATTTATTTTTAATATTTTTTAAAAAAAATCGATCACTTATGGTCGGTTTTTAATATTTTTAAACAAAAACCGACCACAGTTGGTCGATTTTTAATATTAATTGATTTTTTTTATTGAATAAATATTAATATTTAAAAAATATATTCACTTTTATGTTTTTTATTTATATTGTTTTTTGGGAAACAAAAAACGACCACAAATGGTTGTTTTTTTATAATTTTTTTTAAAAAAAATATCGCCCACAAGTGGTTGGTTTTTTCAAATTAATTATTTTTTATTTTCATTAAAAAAAATCGACCACTTCTGGTCGGTTTTTTAAAATTAATTCGTTTTTATTTTTATAAAGAAAATCGACTACAAGTGGTCGGTTTTTTAAAATTAATTGATTTTTATTTTCATTAAAAAAGAAATTGACTACAAGTGGTCGGTTATTGAAAATTAATTGATTTTTATTTTTATTAAAAATATAAACCGACCACATTTAGTCGGTATAATAAAAAAAATATTTAATATCTTTTAAAAATATATTCGGTTTTACGTTTATTATTTATTTTATTTATATTAATTTTTTCGAAAACAAAAATCGACCACGGTTGGTCGGTTTTTGATTTAAAATATATTTTGTATTAAAAATTAAAAAGAAATTTAAATAATTATTTTATTTATTTTTTATCAAAAACCGACCACATGTGGTTGGTTTTTGTATTTTAAAATTGCCAAAAACTAATTAAATTAACACCCGTGGTCTGTTTTTGGTGGTCGGTTTTTCTGTTTTTTTTTAGTAGTGATTGTGACTCCACGGACTCTTGTTAGATGAAAGATTTTGAAAAGATGCCCACTATTTCCGTTTCAAAAGCTCCTTTAGAATACCAACAACATAAACTCAAAATATCAGCTAAGCGAAAAGCAGATGAGCAAAACAAAAGATGTTGAAATATGATAACTGAAGAGGCATAAAACAAAAGGATTAAGCATAATATTTGACAGTTATAGACATGGGTCAATTATAACATGGATTAGACATTCAGTGATAACATCGACAGTCGAGTTTGTCTTCACAGAGATAAAGAGTACATAAATATGTTTTCACATAACAAGAACAATATCTAAAAAAAGAATTAATTCCTACAAACGTGCTCTTAGGAAGGCAAATTCAGCGATCTTAAGTGCTACCAGTTCAGCATCAGTTATGTCGTTGTAGCTGCCGACATACATTTTAGAAGTAGACAACTCCCCGGTATAAATGTCATAATAGCAGAAGAATTGATTGTCCTTGTTGTGCTTCCAAATAAATATCAAAGTAGACATGTCATCACAAGCATGAAATGTTATTACCTCCTCTTTATGATAGGTGGATGATTTCAAGAAGTTCAGCTTGATGATGCGCTTTATTTCAGCCCATTTCAACTTTGTGTGATCATCTAGTTCCAAGACATGAAGCTCATCCTTTAGTAGTTGAGCGAAGGAGAGGCGTCCATTCCAATCCAAGAGATGCAGCATACCCAACTCTGGGAACAAACCTACTCTAGGGAAAGTGGTACGACCAATGTAGGTCTCATTAACCATATCCAGAACATCAACTTGTATATCATAGACCTTTCAACAAACCAAATGCAATAACCAAACCCCATTCTAAAGAAGAGTTGAATGTTGTTCCTCATTCGCTCATCACTAGGTGGTGGGGGTACCACCTCGTCAATGGCCCACCAGCTACAAGGGCAGGGGCGGATCTATGTGTAACGGTGGGGTGCCACCGCACCCGCACACCTCGGCAAAAACTTTGTATATATATGTATATATGTAGAATATATTGTATAGATATTTAACTTGGCACCCACAGTTTCAAGGTGGCACTTGGTGCCAATGGAGAAGCGTCAATTCCGTTGCCTCTTGGTCGCGAGTTCGATTCCGATACTACATCCCTTTTAGTTACACTTTATGCTGCGGTTTTTTCATTTCTTTTGCAAAAAGAGTAGTATCGAGTTTCGATCGCACAACCAGAAGATTGGGAGTCAACTCTTTATGCTTTAAGCTATGGACACTATACGACCTTAGTGCTCATCAGTACTATAAATAATTTAATTGTATTTGGATACAAAAGGAATAAAAATTCGTCACTTTGATTTTTGCTGACATTTTTTCTTTTTCTTTTTCCTGATTTTCTTTTCTTCCTTTTATTTTAAGAACAAAATATTACTCTCTCTATCTCAATTGATGCAATACATATTTCTTTTTATTCTATCCCAAAAAAATACTTTTCTATAATTAGAACTAACTTAATATTAAAATTATCTTTTTATCCTTAATAAATAATCTATAGCTATACAAAAATCTAAGATCTTTTTAGACCGTAAACTTCAAATGTCTTATTTTTTTAAAAAATAAAATAAAAAATTGTGCCTAGTCAAACAATGCAAATTAGATGAAGGGAGTAGTAATTTTCTTCTTCTAACTAATTCTTTCTCCTCTCTTTGATTCAAAATTTCAGAAACTCGACAATGTATTTATCGTACTCTTTATTATTACTATTATATATCTAAATCATATAGATGGATATGAAAGAAATAGTTTAAGCTATGATAATTGAATCTTATTGAAAATTTTAATTCACAAAATAAAGTGCATGTTGTAATATAAAGGATGACATGCAAATTATACTGAAATCTCATTTGAATTCTTTATCATTTTTAGATTTTCTGTTGGCGTGAAGCCAATACTTTAACATAAGATCTTGTCTCTGGCATTGAAATTAAGTATGTGAAATTCTTCAACATCTTTATATCTAGATTGTTACTTAGAACGTGAAGTATCTATCAATATAAATAATTGTGTCATTATTGAGTGTTTTTAAATTATGAAAACTCGTAATTGAGTGTTATGCTGTGTTTTACCGGGGGTCTATCGGAAACGGCCTCTCTACCTCACATATGAGGTTATGGAATGGACTACGTACATTCTACCCTCCCCAGATCCCACTATGTGGGAATAAACTGGGTATGTTGTTGTTGTTGTTGGTAATAATCAAACCGAAGTCGCCCCAAGTTGCTACTTACCAGGATGAAAATAAGTTAAATATTTGGTTGGTTTGATCAATATATTTATGTTTAGAACGATATGGCACCCGTAACCTCCAAATCTTGGATCCGCCTCTGGACAAGGGGATGTCCCAATATTGTCGAGAGAGAGAACTACATAACCAAGGCCGTGATTTCCATCTTACATGAACAGAAACCACCTTGACAGAACCAGCTTGTGGGTTAGACGTAATGGAACAAACTCTAAGGCAATGTACAAACTAGGATATTGTGGACTGGGAATTGGGAGCATGTCGCGCAGGTGATAGGATTCTATGCTGTAGTGAGAAGACGAAGAAGATGTGTTCCTCACCAGGAGACATAAGTTGTGACTACTGCAACAGATTTTGGTAAAGCCCCACCATCTGTCCGAATTGTCAAGATCGAGCTGCCTCATGATATCTGCATCCTCACTGAGGTAATGATTGAAAGGAGAGTTCTTTTCACAAAGGTACAAGAATGTTGGGTGCAGAAACAGGGTATACCACAACTTGCAAACGCATTTGAATCTGTGCAAAGTCCGAAGGGGCAAGTAACACAAAAATTTTGCGAAGACCTAAACGCACCTTCCTCAATTGTTCCATTAGACACTTCAGTCATGTATGAAAAAGCTCCCAACTTTATCATCACAACAAACACAAAACAACTATTAATTCATTATCTTGATGTCAACAACACAAAAGAAAAAAAATTACACCATATGATTCCAAAAGCTAATCTTATTTGTCTCACAATCAATTTCATCAAATGTCCATGATACAAAATATCAATTAGCTTTCCGATTTAAGACTCTGGTTAGGGAGGAACTCGTGTACAAGAAGGCTTCCGGTCCTAAACAACTGCATCCCAAAAACCTTATCATTTTTTTGTGCTCGACATGCTGACTATATTAACCTCGTTATAAAAATTTGCAACTCTGTTTTGTTGTTGAAGAACAGCCTTTTGACGGCGGCCAAAACGCCCTGCAATAAATCGCGCCTCAGACTCGATTTAAGTGCCAACGATTTTAGTATTGCATTGCTATTGTGGACAATCGGCGAGTTCAAACATATGAATTCCAGCAAACAAAAGAACTTTTATGGTGGCTGTTAAAAAGTAACAGCAGAGGTTAGTACAGTCACATTCATGATTCAACAAACAACTAAAACAGCAGAAAATTACCTACAAAGCACAAGAAATTCCCTTTCAAGTTACCTGTTGTCCTTGGAAGCCCAAGTTACTGTAATGATAATCTGAGAAGTCCTACCACATCAAATGCTTAAAACTTTGATACTTTTCATGAGTTCATCTTCAGTTGCCTCTTCCTTTCCACTAGAATTTGACCCTCCAGACACCAGAGAACTACTTGAAGCAAAGACATGAGCAAAGCTACTACTTGCATGCTCAGAAAGTGTCGGATTCAATGTCTGAGCACCTGCTAGATAACTCAAAGAGCTAACTTGGGAAGACGCTTTTGAACTGGGAGTAGGTTCATTTAACCAAGAAACTATAGCCTCAACATCAGGCAGGCAAATCAACATTATCAGATTGTGCTTGCATACTCAAGTAATATCATATGACCACACAAACCAAATGCATAAAATCTCAGCTTGCCAAAAATGATAACCAAATCTAGAAAGCTATACGGAGAAACTTTGCATCCACAGGAATGAGAAGAATTTACCTCCTAAAAGAAGGTATATCTAGTCTGCTATTTACAGACCCTTGGTTATCACTAAAAGATGAAACGAAGGACATTAAAAGCTCAGTCTTTCACATTTATTCATATTTAAAGAACAAAGGTCTATGTTTTGATTAACTAAAAAACAACCTATTTGCCTTGCTCTACCCATTTAAGTGCTGAAAAGAGAGGGAGAAAATGAAAAGAAAGATGGAAATTCCAATATGTGAAAGTGAATGTTTATCCTATCCATTCATTAAGAGAAGAATACCTTCGGTTCTGAAACCAAACTTTAATATGTTTAGGTTCAATATTAGAGAGAATGGAACATTCCCTAATGAGCTGCTGCCTTCTCAAAGAAGTAGGCTTTGGACATTCCGCATAAATTCTTTCCAAGGCTTCCACTTGCTCTGATGTGTACCTCACATCTCTTTTTTGCTTCCACTTGAAAATGAAGTTGTTTTCTGTAAGCTAAAAAAGTAACCTTTTGGCAGGCTAGAAAGCTCAAAGCAGTTCAGTATCCTACAAATTTGTGTACAGAGGAGTTGAAATCATCTTATACAGAGGAAAAAATCCCACGTTATTAATTACAAAAGAGGTCAATTCATCATAAAGAAACTCAGTAGTCTACCAACTAGTAAAATGAGGTTTCTTTAAATGTAAAATTACGCAGCGCCATCGAAAGACCAGATAGATTTGTGCTTTGGGGTTGCTCTCCCATTTCAAATTGCTTTCAGTTAGTCCTTTTCTTCTCAAGATTCCTGTGGAGCTTCAGCATGATAGTGCCAAAATTTAGGCACTATCTAGCCTTGGCAGTTGGCACTATCTAATTTCATCGTTTTTGAAAGTTTTGTTTGTCCTATATTCTTCCAATGAGTAGTAATTTTCCAGAACACTTAATACTAATTTGTTATCTTACAAAGTCTAGGCACGCAGCATAATTTAGATTGAATTGAAGTTCCACTTCTTCATTTGGAGTACTTTCTCAAGACTATAATCATACCCGAAACTGTAATCAATTTCTCATTTCAATATTTAGTTAAACTGATTCTAAGAAGGCATCAGATCTATGATTAGACCAAGGAGCATGGTTTTGCAACCAGAAAATTATTGGACTATGCTGAAACACTTGTTCTGTAAACAAGAATATCTGCCTAGTGTCCTCTTGAAAAATGAAAAGATTAAGTCAGCCTAATCAGTAAATGTGATACTGAAGACGAATTCACTATAACAGAGAAATTGATGTGAAGATCTCTGTGTAAATCTTATTCTGTACTCCTTTAAGTTTTCCAATAATAATGAAACAAATTATTAAGTCATCACAAGAGGGTGTCCCACGTGTTTAACTTACTACGATTACTTTACATCATGTTTGTGTTTCAATTAGCATTGAAACAATGATCTAGCCCCTATTGACAGACACATTATACACCTAACAGGAGGCATTACTGAATTGGACAACAGAAAATTCAAAACGTTGTGCTTAAAGATGAGATAAGCATAGTCTGACCTCTTGAAAGGTGTTCCATCCATTCCCGTTCCAGCCACCTAAACCTTTTTTCTCCAACATGTTGCATCATGTCAAAGAAGCCACTGGATTGGCTCAATAATGTCGCAGCAATGCGGCAGTAATTTGCGTCAGTATGCAGCCATAAATCACTTCCAGAATAAGGTGTAAATGGCCAAAAATGCTGCAACACATGGCCCCCAAAGATAAATACAGCAGTTCACCAATTCAGCAGATACACTCTTTTGGAGGAGCCACTGATCTCACGCAGTAAGCTCGAGGACATATGGAATTTGAAACTCCCCAAGTCATGCAAGGAAATAGAGGTGTAAAGAAAGAGTATCCAGCAATCAAAAAGTAATTATCGATTGAATATAAGACATTTCACACTTTTTGTCGAAGAAATAACCAAACTTGCCAAATTAATATGTCAAAGCTTAAAATTCGGATCTTAAGAGAGGATGAGCACACAAAAACAGCTTCATGTCACAAACCGAGTTTTCAGAAACCCTAAGTTACAATAAACAAAAGTGTTATCTTTTAAAGTTGAGAATCTGGGAAGTTTTAGTATAATAAATAGCACCAAACAATCCATTGATATCGTCTCAAAAGTAAGGGAGGACTTCGGGCTAAACAGGACTTCAGGCTAAACACAGTGTTCTCTAAGAAACAGACCAATGGATTGGTCACAAAACATTAAAATTAACAGAATCAGGCAACAAAGGAGGCTACCACCATTCTTATTCTAACGTCGCACAAGGACCAAAGGTTTGTAGAACCTTGAGCATGGCAGGATGTTAGAGGAGGCAAAATCAATCCTAAAACTTGCCTTGTCTTTCAGTGGAGGAATAACTGAACAAGGAAGGAATACACAAACAGGACAACATTTCATATATGAGCATGGTAAAAACCCAGACAAAGAGTTGCAACAGATTAGAAACTGTTTCTTCTTTTAACTAACGAAACAAAAAAGATTTCTTCAAGGAGGAAAGAATAGTTATCAAAAAATATATGAAAGAATGAAAAAAATCAGATTGTTGGTGCTTGCAGTGGAACTTAGTGCACATTTAGTTAATAACAAGAATGAACAGGAGAAATTCTTGTTAGTAGAGCAAAAAAAAATCTCAAACTGAGGTGAAAAATTTTCATCATGAAGCTACTACGTGGAATTGCCCCTTCAGTGTCTGTTGAGCTTCTAGATTTAATTATATTTCGCATCTTGAGTTACTTGCCCTTTCGTTCTTTGCACAGATTCAAATGCGTTTGCAAGTTGTGGTCTACACTATTTCTGCACCCAATTAGGAATGTTTCATTTCAAACAAGGTAAACATTTGATTAACATGAGTAAGTGTAGCAATACTAGTTTATCAACAATTCATGTTTAATGAACAATTGAAAGAACTAGATCAAATAGCTTCATAAAACATATTGGTTAGACACTATCCCTTAATACAAGAGATAAAGAGAGAGAGATTACCTAGTGACAATGGTTGGTAACGGTGAGAGAGACGAGTTAGGGTATTGGCAACGACGAGAGCTATATATGGCCTACTCCGGTGATGGTGAGAGAGACGAGTTCAGCACAGTGAATATTTTTCAGAAAAGACATTGGAGGGAGAATGAAATTCATCTCTAAAAATAGGCTTTTAATTATCAGTAAAAAGCATGATGTCATATATATTCAATTGCCGCTGATGTTAGTGTCGAAATAGTTACATTAACGGCAATTAGTTAATTGCCATAGGCTTTGTTGTGGTGGTGAATCGTGACTCCGCAGACTCTTGTTAGATGAAAGATTTTGAAAAGATGCCACTATTTCCAATTCAAAAGCTCCTCTACACCAGCAGCATAAACTCAAAATATCAGCAGAAGTAGATGAGCAAAACAAAAATTGTTGAAACATGATAACTCAAGAGGCATAAAACAAAAGGATTAAGCAGAATATCTGACACAGACATGGGCATATTATAGCATGGATTAGACAATCAATCAGTGATAACATCCACAGTTGAGTTTGTCTTCACAGAGATAAAGAGTACATAAATATGTTTTCACATAACAAGAACAATATCTAAGAAAGCATTAATTCCTACAAGCCTGCTTTGTGGAAGACGAATTCGGCGACCTTAAATGCTACCAGTTCAGCATCATTTATATCATTGAAGCGGCTGGCATACATTTCACAAGTAGACAACTCCCCCGTATAAATGTCATAATAGCATAAGAATCGATTTCCCTTGTCGTGCTGCCAAATAAATATCAAAGTAGACATGTCATCGCAGGAATGAAATGTTATTAGCTCCTCTTTATGATACGTGGACGATTTCAAGAAGTTCAGCTTGATGATGCGCTTTGTTTCAGCCCATTTCAACTTTGCGTGATCATCTAAAACCAAGACATGAAGCTCATCTTTTAGTAGTTGGGCGAAAGAGAGGCGTCCATTCCAATCCAAGAGATGCAGCATACCCATCTCTGGGAAGAAACTTGCCCTAGGGGAAGTAGTACGACCAATGTAGGTCTCATTAACCATATCCAGTACATCAACTTGTATATCATCGACCTCCTCGGTTGTTTCAACAAAGCAAATGCAATAAGCAACCCCCATTCTAAAGAAGAGTTGGATGCTGTTCTTCATTCGTCCATCACCAGGCAGTGGTGGTACCACCTTGTCAATGGCCTGCCAGCGACAAGGGGACGTCCCAATATTCTAGAGAGAGAGAATTTCGTAAGCGAGGTTGTTGTTTCCATCATCATGAAGAGAAATCAACTTGACAGAACCACCACAAGGGTCAGACGTAATGGGAACAAACTCTAACGCAATACACAAACTAGGATATTGTGGACTGGGGATTGGGAGCGTGTCGCGCAGGAGATGGCATTGTATGCGATATTGAGAATATGAAGAAGATATGTTCCTGAGCTGCACACGTAAGTCGCTACTACTGCGACAGATTGTGGTAAAGCCCCACCATCGGTCCGGATTGTCAATATCGAGCTGCATCAACATATCTGCATCCTCACTGAGGCAATTACTGAAAGGGGAGTTCTGTATACGAAGGTACAAGAATGTTGGGTGCAGAAATAGTGTAGACCACAACTTGCAAACGCATTTGAATCTGTGCAAAGACCGAAGGGGCAAGTAACTCAAGATGCGAAATATAATTAAATCCGGAAGCTCAACAGACACTGAAGGGGCAACTCCACGTAGTAGCTTCATGATGGAAATTTTTCACCTCAGTTTGGATTTTTTTTTGCTCTACGAACAAGAATTGCCTTTATTTATAATAAAAAATAATATACTCTTCGAATTCCTTATCCCAAATTAATTAAGAAAAGTTTATTTATAATACAATTAGAATTCTTATCCCAAATTATCTAAGAAAAGTTTATTTATGATACGTTAGGATTCTTATCCCAAGTTAACTAGGAAAAAAAAATTAAAACACAGAGAAATATTTACCATAGAAGGAATGATAACGTAAAGAACTCAAGTCCAGTGCAACATAACTAACTTCTCAACTATATTAATAAACTAAAGCTCAATTACAATTTCAGAAACGAAACGTAACAAATCAAATAGTAAAAGGCCCAAATAAACATGTGGAAATATTGAAAGTAAAACTAGGGATTGATAGATAGAAAAAGGGAGATGAGAAGATGCAAACAAAGGGAGGTGAGGAGAATAAGACATTTGACTCAACAATAGGCATGCCTTTCTGATAGCATTCAGGCTGGCCAACTTGCATTAAGGTTGACGAGCTTCAATGTGAATCAAGAAAATGCTTATGATGGAAGAAGAGCCCTAGAACGAGTCCAAGAATTATGGAGAAGAATGGGCTTAGTGCTACATATATTTCTTGATTCAAATCCTAGCCCAAAAGGAAGAAGATTGGACCCATATAAGTTTTGATTAAATTTGAAAAATTTTTCTTATTTTCTTAGGAGAGAATTTTTGATATTATTCTTATATGTTTTTCTAGTCCTAGTAGGATTTTTATTTATTATTTCCATAAAAGTAGATCCTAATCCCATGCTATTTGGGATAGCTTTTTCCTAGTCCTAGTTAGATTTGATTTATTATTTTCATAAAAGTAGATCTCAATCCCATGCTATTTGGGATATTTTTTTCCCTATATATAGGGATGAATTTTGTTATTTTCAATAAGACATTATGATTAATATTATTTGAGAGGTTTCTCTTCTTTTCACCTTTGTGTATGGTGACTATGGATTTATCTTGCAACCCTATAAGAACGATTCTTTAGGAGTTAAGATTAATTCTTAACTTGATATCTTTGGTTTCTATTCAAGTTAATTAAAAAAGGTGATTAGTCTTATACTAATTGTTGTCTTTAGTTTCTTCGAAATAGGGGGTCTAGATCACTTTTGATCTAAGTTCTTGAATTGACTTTATTAGTATCTTAATTAGTCTTAATCTGCTAATTTTGAATACTAAGATCAATTAGGATTCTTAACACTTTATCTCAAAATTGGAAATTTTATTCTCAAATTTCGCCTATCTTTAATTTATTGTCTTTAATCTTAGTATTTTTGCTTCTGCATTATTTTCTTGTTTATTCAAGCAACCCGATTCTTATCAAGTGGTATCAGAGCGGTTATATCAAGGTTTTGTTCTTGATAATCTTGGGAGTTTCAAAAATAAAATTAAAAAAAATTAATTTTTTATTTTTATTTTTCTTGTTAAGCTAGGGGTTTCAAAAAAAGGGGGAGAAAATTCAATTGCTTGAGAATTAGGATATTCAAGAAACTTCAAATTTGTTTTGATTCTTGGTTTCCTACGTCAAAAAGAAAAAAAATTAAAGTTTTCTTGTTACACAAATTGGTCTTTTTCTTGTCTCATCAAACCCAATTTGTCTGGGTATTGATAAATTCTTTTTTTCTTTTTCTACATCTTACTTCTAAAAGGTTGTTACTAGTAGGGTTATATATAAATCCTAAAGGATCCAGCCAAAGGTAGTAATTTGAGTGAGAAAAGGACAAGAGAGAGTGAGATCAATAGAGCCAAAAAAAATGCCAAAATTGAGATATCTTTATTTTCTTTGATATTATTTTTGAGATGTCTCAAATCGAAAAGGATACTGATGCTGGGACCCAAAACAACGACATAGCCGAGGCACTTAGAAGCATTTCCGCTCGACTCGATGCGTTAGAGGTCACCCAAAATCCACTTAACCCGGTGAACATAGTTGATTTAAGGAGGAGAAGTATTTTTTATACAAGGTGTGGGATAAAAGGTAGTATCTGCTCTATGATTACTGATTTTGAAAGTGGTGTTAATGTGATAAGTTCATACGTGGTGGAGAAATTGGAACTTACATGCATCAAACACACTACTCCTTATAAGCGGCAATGGTTAAATGATTTTGGTGAACTTAAGGCGACTAAGCAATGCATCATTTCTTTCTCCATTGGGAGGTACTTTGATAATGTTCGTTGTGATGTAATTCCAATGCAAGATTGTCACATCATGTTTGGGCGTCAATGGCAGTTTGATAGGAATGCAATTTTTGATAGAGGAAAGAATAAAGTCTCTCTTAAGCTAAATCAAAAAAAATATGTCCTTGCCTCTTTAACTTCATTCCAAATTTATAAAGATCAGAAATGTGTGAGAGAAGCAATAAAAAATTTTGAGAGAGAAAAGAATGAGAGAAGTAAGAGAGTGCATGTTAATATCCCAAGAGAGAAAAAAGAAGAGGTTGTGTTATGTGAAAAGTATGGGATGTCAAGTGAGAAAAAAAAAGTGAGATTGAAAGAAAAGAAAAGAGAAACGTCTATGAGAGTAAAAAGGAAAGGGATGATCGTGAGGAAGAGAGAGAAAAACAAGAGAGTTTGAGTGAGGTAATTTCTTATTCTAACTCTAACATTCCTATTTCTTCTTATAGTTGTTTTGACTCTCTTATAGGTACTCATGGGAAAGTTTGAATTGAAAAGCCATCATTGGATGAGCTTAATCCTAAGGTGGTTGAAACTACATGTCCCATTGAGCAAGTGTTTGTTCATGAGAAGGATATAGGTAAAGAGAATTATTTTGGACTTGTCCAAGATAAGACTCATGACAAGAAGTCCAACAAGGCAGATGTAGATCTAACGTCAATGATGTTGACACCCAATTTTGACCTCCCGATATTCCTCCCGGGCTGCTATTTTATCAAAATATTAGTTTTAAATTTTTTATTATTATTTTTTTGGTATCAAATAAATTTTGACATTTCGTATTCACGATTTTAAGGTGTGCAACTTATTTTAGCAATTAACTTTTTTATATAATACATAATTTTACTAATTTAAATACAATATTTTACATAATTTTATAAATATTTGTTAAATCATTCCCGCGAATATGCATACTCATAATTTACAAACACGCAGTCCATAGTTTGTTACTATTATTATTATTATTATTATTATTATTATTATTATTATTATTATTATTATTATAGTATTTCTTAAATTCTGTATACATAGGCACCTAATATATTTCAAATTACATTTTTCTTTGATTTTAAATAATATGTTACGTATCATTAATTTTACTTATGTAATTTTTCATAATGATTTTATGACGTTGATTAACTTGATGATATTTTACCCCACATTTACTAATTTTTATTTATTTATTAAATACCAGTCTAATTCAATTCAATTTCCTAATTTATTTAAAATCTAGCCATTTTGTACTCAATTTCGTGTCAATTTTAGCCTCAATTGAGTTTAATTCAGCCTAATTTTAAACTCCAATCGAACCCAATTTAAATAACCTAAATTTTGGCCCTTTTTATAAATTTTTGATCCCAGCCGTTGATCAAAATTGATCCAACAACTGAGTTTAACTCTCCTTTTCTTCCCTTTTTAAATCTAATCTACCCCCAAACCCTAATTTTCTCACACACACACGCACAGCCGCACTCTCTCTCTCTCTCTCCGCCTCTACCCCTATACTATCTCTGCCTCTTCTCCCTTCTCCCTCCTCTAATCCCGATCTCCCCACTGTCGCGCCACCATCGACCCCCTTCACAGGTGAAGCACCGGCAAAACTCCACAGTCGGTCGCCTCTCGCTCGCCGGTTATCACCCACCGGCGACCTCCACACCCTCATCACCCTCTCTCCTGATATCTCCTCTTTCCAGCAACCCCACAACCGCTCCACCCTCACCGAAGAACGACCACGAACCAAACCAACACCCCTTCATTCTCTCCCCCTCGATCTCTCTCCCCACAGCTACGTCGCCACCTTCTCACCGAAAAACCCATTGTTGTTACCTACTGCTCCACCGGTGAGACATCTCATAGCCACCGCTGTCTCTCAGGCGAATCACCGGAGCTCCACCATCTATGACCGGTGAAACCTTCACCATGAGCCGCCAAACTTTTCCTCCTCCCGTTCGCTGCTGTCGTCACATCCTCGCCGGAGTTGATGACCAGCGAGGTTTCGACGAATCGCCACAATGATTGTCCAATTCGGGTCATTTATGGTTTGATTTTTTAACTCAGAGTTTCTTTACTTTCGAATTGCTTGAACCAGATTTTTAGATTTAAAATTTGCGATGCTTGGCTTTGAATTTTGATTCGATTCTTGCATTTTCATGGTTATATGCTTTTTTAGATCATCATATGTGAAAAGCCCCAAATTTCTTCAAACCTCGGCTAACCCTAATTTTTTTAATTGGGTACTGATTTGTCCATCTTTGTGTTGTCTGTTAATTGAAGTTGTCGTCGAATTAATTTGACAACACTGGTAGCTAATGTCATGTTACTAGACCAGACTCTCGATCATGTCTACCCCTTATGTTTGGACTGTTTTTAGTATAATTCACGAGTTCTACTATGTGTTATATTACTCGATTTTTTTGGGATATGAGTTGTCAATTGATTTTTGATTTTTATTTGATTCACTATAGTATATCTGCACCCTCTTAATTGGTTCAGTCTCCTTATTTAAATCAAAATGACTTGGTACTTAGTTAACTTTGGTAGGTTCTACTTTGGTTGATTTTTTCTTCCTTTGTTGGACATGGGACAGCCTTGGTACATGATAGTATATGGTAATTCATTTTACCTTTTATGACAATTCCTTCCATGATTTTTATTTTTTCCTTTTCTGGTACTGATTTGAATAGGTTTGACTTAATTAATTCATTTCCATGTTTATAGGAAAGAGATTTCCATCGATTGATTATTTTGAATATTTTCTCCTTTTATTTTCTTTGGCTGAGTTTTACTTACTTATTTATGGTAACTAAGCATGATTTTTACCTTCAATTGATTCTTGAAAATATTTTTTCCCCCTTTTAATGCCCCGAATTTTGTTTTTCTTAAAAAGAGGATGACCTCTCTCGACCTATACAAAGAAGTCCTCTTCTTTCATATAGGGGACAGATTTTGGCTCCTGTTTTCACATACAATCTCACACACGCTTTCAAGCACTAGGATCTTCTATAATAAAATATCTTTAAGCTTATGTTTGGTCACGGACAACACTTTGAACTTTCATCTTGTGGGGTATTCTGGAAGCACTGACTTTTGCTTGCTGCTTTTGTTGCTCTCGTCTGGCATACTGTAAAACTTGGTCCTTATTACTTGTGTTGTCAACCGGTATGTTCTCTTAACAATGCCTTAAATATTATGTTCTAGTGTTGTCCTAGTTGCATCGTAACTGTCGAGTCGTTGAATGTGACTGATTCAGATTTATTGTTTGTTTTGTGTGTTTTAAATGGGCTGCTATAGATCATTTAGAGTTTTGTTTATATCTTTGTGCATTCGGAGTTGGTATGATGCTTAACAGGTTCTTGGATCAAGAATAGAGAAGAGTTGCTTTGGAATTTGGTGTCACGCCCCAAACCCCATTGAGGCGGATTGGCAACCGTAGCCGATAAGGCCCGGGAGAACCAAGATTTGCTTCTATTCATTCATATGCATGCCATAGGAAACACCACTATCACGTAAGAACATAAAAGGTCAATAACGAAAATCATGGAACATGTGATATATATATATATATATATATATATATATATACATATGTGAAACTTGGCCGTCGAGGCCATCAAGTCAAAATCGACATGTATCTCTTACATTCATACACCCACATACGTCTACAAAAGCCTCTAACAGAAGTACATACATGACCATCTTAAATTCGGGACAAGTCCCTGCTTTACATAACATTTACAATACCAAAACCAATATACAATAGTGACTCGGAAAGCCCCGAACCAACTGGAGCTCACCAAAGATCGGCAAAATATCCGCAACCTACTGTGGAGGTCTACTAGCACCTGTGCCTGCAGCAACTAAGGTAAGTCCCACCGGGGACGTCAGTACGAAGAATGTACTGAGTATGTAAGGCCATAAGAAACTATATGATACATCAATACTTCAATGGAATCAAATGTAAGTAAAGAACCAATATGGATAAGTCATCACTCTATATGTATGGAAATATGTACATTAGATGGATTACTTCTTTTACCTTTACGCCCATTCGTTCCTTCATCACTCACCTATTCATTCACTACTCATCCTTTCATTCCTACAATGCCCGGGCCCCAAGTTGATCAGTGGGTAATCAACAGTTTTCGGGATCGACCCATGCTAGGCTTTTCTTTTGCCCCTGGGATACCATCCGTAGTAGCGGGATCGACCCATGCTAGGTGTTCTTTTCACCCCTGGGATACCACCCAATATATTGGGATCGACCCATGCTAGGTATTTTAACCCCTGGGATACCACCCAAGAATAGAGACTTCATTACCTCACTTCTTAGTCTTTGAAATAGTTCATTCGATGATTATATCATTATTAGAACTTTTGAATATAATATTATTGGAACTTTGAAACCATGTTCATGATTATGTGACACATGAACCACAATAGATCAAGAATAAGGTATGTATGCTTAACAATAGATGATAACCTGAAATGAGATGCCTTAGGACATTTTGGAATGAGTAAGTACAATAACAAGGTGTACACTATTTGCTGCAGAAAGATACGGAAAGAGTAACCTTACATACCTTCACTTAAAAGTATGAATACACAAGCCTATATATGATCACAATATTCCAGCTCCTTCCTTACGTTTCACTCTACAATACAAGTACATAACGGAGCTTACGTTAACCACTA
This sequence comes from Capsicum rhomboideum, assembly GCA_031232105.1. Lineage (NCBI taxonomy): Eukaryota > Viridiplantae > Streptophyta > Magnoliopsida > Solanales > Solanaceae > Capsicum > Capsicum rhomboideum. The sequence goes on from CP124712.1 coordinate 127,819,190, forward strand.
GTTACCGTACAAGTGTACAAGACGACAACAAGTTATATGACTGCCATATAACGTCATCTCACCCTTTACAACACAATCCGCTGCATTATCATACCAACAATAATATAACATTCCACACATTGACCAAAACATCATACATCAATATCATTTCACACCAAGTTTACCCTTTATATGTCCACATTAACACTACGTCACAATTACCCTATCAAGTCATCTCAGTACCTTTTGTAACAACACATGAACAATAATACATACTTGATACCATTCAAAATACCTTCGGGATACTCCTTTAAAGTCATTCAAAAGGTACCATAAGTTGATAATTGCATCCATGAAGGGTATAGGGGCTTCGGGGGGCCAAAGGGATGCAAAAACAAGCAATTCGGGGTTCTGGGCTGACCTGCTAATCCACCTGCACCAGAAGGTGGCTGAGGTGCACCCGCAGGTGACCTTTGGCAGTAGCCAGAGGCACCTACGAAGTCACCTGCGCCCGCAGGTGCTTCTTCTGCGAGGGCGGGTGCCCGTTTTGGCCAAAAAGGGTCTCTTTTGGGTCTTTTTATGCAATGAATGGTCTATGATCATAACTAAACTTCCCTTGACATATTTTTGATCATCTTAGATGCCAAAAATCAGTCATGGTCTCACAACACACATAAACATCACCAAAACCTCACTTTCCTTTCAATACGTCCCCAAATCCATAACCAAATTTACAACAACAATTCCAAACATTATGTACAAGAATAAAACAAGTTAAGGCTATAATCAAATCTCACATGTCAATATTGAATCCACCAAGTTCACTTCTTTCAATACCACAAGTCCATGTTCAAGTTTACAAGACAAAACCCTTCTCCGATTGCAAAAATAGAGAGTTTTACACATAGCACACTATCCAACACTTTGCCAACACAGCCAACATGATTTATACCCTATTTTAAACATATCATATACCAAATCATGAGAATAAATACTTACCAAAGCTTACCAAAGAGTGATCTTGCCCCAACAAGTAGTTGTCTTAGGGTTTGTGGGAGAAGAGAGATATTTGGACAATTCTAGAAAATGGCATGAGAGTATTTCTGAATAAAATCTGATTTTCTTGACTTATATAGTCCCATGAAGTCTCATTCTTATCCACATATTAAATGTGTTTACTTGGTCAATGAAAGAATGGGTCAAATTCCATTTTGGGCCATGTCTTTTGATGATTTTTGGGCCTCATTTGGCCCAAAGGCACATGATTCACTTAAGCCCCACCAATTAATGCATAATTCACCAACTCTCTCATGTTCAAATAATTCCATGAATGTTACGGGAATTAACTAGGTTAGGTTCGGAAACATACAGGGTGTTACATTTGGGAATTTTAGAGATTTTCATGTCTTTATTTTATTTATGTCTTGTTCATTCTCCATTCATTTATTATCTGGTCTTGTAATGATTATCTGTATAAACTCTATTCTATAATAAAAGATAATGGGGACTGCTGGGGTGGGGATTATGTGACTATTTTTGTCACCTAGGCAACCTTTTCTAGGTAAAAAATAAAATAAAAAATAAAAATAAGTAAATAAATTTCGTAATTAGTTTTGATGCCTATAAATCATGTCCTAGGATTTTTAAATCAACCTTCAATAAGCTAAATTAATTCCGAGCATGTCGAATCTAGTTTATAACGTGTTTAATCAATTTCTACACTTTAAATAATTTTCCAGCACTTAAATCTATTTTTTCAGCATTTTTAATTTAATTTTCCAATACATATAAACAAATTTCCAACATATTTAAATCAGTTTTAAGCATATTTAAATCAGTTTTAAGCATGTTTAAATATTTTTGATATATTCACTAATTTTCAGCATTTCAAAATATTAATTTCTAGCATAGTAATTTATTTTCCAGCAATTAAAATTAACTTCCAGCATCTAAAATTCATTTTATAGTAAGTAAAATTAATTTTCAGCACCTTAAGTTAATTCCCTGTAATTATAATTAATTTCCTGCGTATGTAAAAAAAAAAAAAAAAATCTGTACATGGAAATAATTTTTCTGCACACTTATAATTAATTTCTGCATATGTAAAATATTTTTCTGCACATTAATATTAACTTCCTGCATATTAAAAAATAATTTTTTCTGCACATGTAAAATATTTTTCTGCACACTTATAATTAATTTCTGCATATGTAAAATATTTTTCTGCACACTGATATTAACTTCCTGCATATTAAAAAATAATTTTTCTGCACACGTAAAATATTTTTCTGCACACTTATAATTATTTCCTGCATATTAAAAAGTATTTTTCTGCATATGTAAAACATTTTACTGCACACTGATATTAATTTCTTGTATATCAAATTAAATTTCCGCATATTTAAATTAATTTTCAGCATTAATACACCTCGCCTAGAAATTATGCCTATAGGTCTTAATCCCGAAAAATGAATAATTGTCCTTTTAAGCATGTCATTACCTAATTGACTTTAATTAAATAAGAGGCATATTTGAAACATTATGTGCTAAGTGTTTAAGCTTTTCTTTTCTTAACTATTATATTTAGTTTTCTCCCAAACTTATATTGTTATTCACTTTTTCACAACTTTCAATTCTCAAAAGCTAAAACCACTGTTTAGTTTTTAACTATTTGAACTGGACAGTGTTGATTCTCTTAAAATCATTAACTACATAAATGCTATCTCCTAACCTATAGTTAGCAGGAAAGTGAAAGGAATTACGAGGTCTAATTCCAAAAATTTTAAACTAAGCCGACGCATCCCCGGGAGTATCATCTACCAAAGCTTTGCAAAAGAGGATATGTGTACCTATACGTAAATATGTTATGTGTTTATATTCAAAACTCAAAAAATTTCAATTGTCTTTAAAAATGCTAATATTACTATTTTATAAATTAAGACCGACCTCCAATTAAAAATGTTGCCAAAGTCAAATGAACGTGATTATTAATATCGTGGCATCATTCCCATAAAGCAGCAAATATTTTATTTCTTCTAAGAAAATAAAACACTCTTGATTTTATTTAAATTTTGAAGAATTTTAAATTAAGTTATTTACTCTGTTATTTTTATTCCTTTACTGGTTTGGGGTAGTTTAGTTTAATTTAAGTTATTAATTAACCAATTTTCCTGCATTTTCATCTCAATTCTCTCTTCTCGCTTATCTAATTTACTTCTTTATTTATCTACATATTTTTGCCTTATCACGTAGTTAATTATTAATTAGATAATAATTAAGTTGCATGTGTAATTTGTTCAATATCCTTTTATCTTTTAAACATTTAGTTACTATTAAGTTAATAAAAAAAAATTGACCTTTTTGCTTATCACATAGAAATTCCCACGTGATATATGAATTCGGCCGGGACCCACATTTGTGGACCTCGAAAGGTGCCTAACACCTTCCTTTTGAGGTAACCTGAACCCTTACCCGAATTTCTGATTGACGTAGGCTAATAATTAAAATAAGTTCGTAATTAGTCTAGAATGGTGCCCTAACGCACCTTAATTCGTTAGGCGGCGACTCTTCTCCCTTTAAATCCCAAAAAGAGTTTGTCACGTCGAATTCCGCTTTTCGCGAGGAAAATGGGGTACGACAACATGGCGACTCTGCTGGGGATATCTAGGTTCTAACCAATACTGATTTGTATATTATGTGGGATTTTTAAGTTATTTGTGTCTATTCGTTTATTATTAACTCCTTGTTTTTTATTTGTTAATTTTTAAATATTTGTCTTATCATAAATAATTATTTGCTACCAAAAACTAAAAAAAATAAAAAAAAATAAAAATCATGCTATATCCCGTTCCCCTTTCCCATTACTTTTTTTTTTGATTAGTTTCTTTCATGTCAATCCCTTTCCTTACCCGTTTATTTGTTTATATGCAATTTCTTAGCTTTAAATTACGCATCTATGTTTCTCTTCCTATTTGTTTATTTTTTATATTATCCAAGCAAGCTATTATTTGTTATGTGTTACTGCTTTATATACAAATGGCATTCCGCTCATATTTTCCTCCACTTGGAACCTCCTTTATTTTTCCTTAAGAACGGTTGCGTGGCTGCACGGACGTTCGTATTCTAAAATTGTCCGATCAGCGGTGCGTCGACAGTCATGAGCCTTCCCACTCTCAAGTTGTCCGCTTGAGGGAACCGCGTCAAAAATCACTCTTGTTCCTAGATCCTGTCCGTCTACTCCTTTACTAAGGAATAGGCATCTTAAAAACCTAGGATACTATGCTAAGAAAGCCATGCCCTAAGTTCTAAGGGATTTCACAATCCCGAAAAGGACGCCCTCATAATTTATGTGCATTTTTTGAGAGATAAATATGTCTAAATATTGTCATTTTCTCTTTGGGGGTAGGGTAGGCTAACCTTTTTGTTCTCCAGGTTCAATGGCACCACCTACGTCATACCCAAGGTTCAGTATGGTTTGGTGCATGCCAAAGCAGATGGAGTCATGGTGGCTAGACTTGGGTTTAGAAGGACAAGCTGCAGTAAGAAAGGTATTGGGGAGCTTGCCATCTCTTATGGATGTCACCCCGTGCAGAGAATTTATTGAGGCTGCTACTGCATTTTGGGATGAGAAAAGGTCTGTGTTCAGGTTCGGTGACGTTGAGATGACCCCACTTCTTGAGGAAATCGGAGGGTATGTCGAAGATATGAATTTGTTGCCAAAAAACAGTTGGCCTAAAGCTGAGGTCATTATTCCAAAAAGTGTCACCTTAGAAGAGGTTCGAGACAAGTTAGGGCTTCAAGGCAGCATGATGGTGTCATATGTGATGAAATCTAAGATTCTGGGAAGTTATTTGTTTGATTAATTTGGACACCGTCATAGGCGGCAAGTGTATGAAGCAGAGAGCTCTGATCCTAAGTCATGGGAAAGTAAGAGGGTTTTTGCATTTATCGTCTACTTCTTAGGAATGGTGGTCTTTCCAAATGGGGCGGACGAAGTCATACACACCCGTTTAATTACGCTGGCGGATGCTTTGTGTAATGGGATTGACAAAGGCCCATGCACGATTGTACCCATGATCCTAGCTGATATCTATCGGGCCTTGGGTTGTTGCAAGAATGGAGCCAGACGATTTGAAGGATGTAATTTGTTGTTGCAATTATGGTTGATCGAACACCTTCAAAAGGTGCATGGGTTAAAAAGAATGCGTCCGCCAACTGGGACTGACAATATTGTTGTACATCAATTTTGAGTTACCATGGGGGTCACAAGAATCAAACGACCAAATAAGGTAGAAAAATGGGGACAAATGTTGAGTGCTTTGACTAAAGAGTCTGTTCAATGGATGTTTGACTGGTTTCCAAGTACGAACTTTGTGATATACACTCAACATCAAGTCTACTTGATTTTGATGGGACTCTATGGCCTTCAACCATATGCTCCTGCAAGAGTAATGAGGCAAGCAAGCAGGAAACAAATAATACCAAAGGGGACCAACATGGATAAACATCGGGTGGATTATCAAAATAACAGAATTCCACATGCTACTGATATTGCCAAAACTTGGGGCAAGAAGACTTTTTTGTACAAAAAGAGTATCGAATCAGACAGATATCAAGCAGGTTATGTAGTAGGCTATATTGAATGGTTGCACGCTGACTTGAAAAACAATGTGACTTCGAGCGTTAAAAGAGGCAAACAAGTTAATGACAAAGAAGCTGAGGCCCAAGTCCTATACCGCAAGTTTAAGAAAAGGGTTTTGGAATCTGAGACACAACATCGCCAATTGATGATAATGCAAAGGAGATAGCAGAAATGGGCTATAGAAGAACAATTGCCTAAATTGTCACAATCAAATCAAGAACAACCTTTCACATTCCTTACTGTATCGAGCCTATTTTGGCCATGAAATCCGTAATTCTTACGCTCAGAATGCTATAGAAGCATTGTAAATGTATGGGAAACACTCATGCTTCAAAATTTTGGCCAAATCAAACCTAATTCCAAAATTTCAAAAACAACCCTAAAACTTCTTCTATTCCTATAAATTCAAGCGTAAAACAAGCAGAAATGCATGTAATAAAGTAAAGGGATGAAGTATTTTGATAATTACCTTATTTTTGACGACGAAAGTGAAGTGATCGGGGAGGGGAGGGGAGGTGAGTTTTTTGAGTGAAAGAAGAAAAAATAGGCGAGAAACCCATTTCTCACCCCTTTAAATTATTGGCTCCTGCTATAGCGGCCCTCTCCCGCTATAGTAATGCTACTATAGCAGGAATATTCCCACTATAGCGGGATCCAGTTCCTCGAAGTGAGGAAATTTTTTCATCCGTTATGTTTTAAAATCTTTTTAGTTTGGTATATTGACGAGGCACAGGATTACTTGGGCACTCGGGAAATGGTTGCTCCAATTAGTTTTGTACGATTCGTAATGAAGAAAGATTCCTTGACGGAGCGGGGTAGTAATAAAGTTACGATTTGAATATTTAGTGCACCAAGGAACATGAAATTTTTATATTTTGCGTAATGTCTGTAAATATGTTATCGTGTTATGGGCATTTAAGTTAAATTAAGACTCATAGCGTTCTTTCCTTATCGTGATCATTTCTAGAATGAATGATAGGTAAATTGGTATCGGTTGTAATAACATATTTCATCATTATTAAAAGACATCTCGTTATAGGTACGGGTTGCGGAAAATTTTTGAAAATATGCTCTCGAATTAGTATGGGACGACGCAACTAAAAATTTCAAAATTTAAAATTTTGGGTCGGACTGACGTCATCCCACTATAGAAGGAATTTTCCCGCTATAGCAGCCTCGCCATAGCGGCCGATAGGCCACTATAGCGGGATGATGGGACTAGAACATCAGGTTTGATTTTTATATTTCTCTTTTCTCCTCTTCAATTGTCAAAGGATGAGGTTTGCTCTAAAAACCCTCCTAGGGTTACCTCATGTCCTGGGAGCAATGGAAAGGAGGGATTCCATATTAATTGGGTAAAATTCATGGTTTTGCAGCTGATTTCACATCAGAATTCACTTTCACGGAGTCAAAAGCTCGTGTTCAAGCCTATGTAGCAGCTACTTGGCGTCCAGGTAGGCTAGCTTTAATTGAGTAGTTTAGACGTAGAACAAAAAGCATAAACATCATATAGATTGGCGGGAGATTGCATATTTAGGCCTTTGGGCACAGTGTTGGGATGGATAGAACAAATGAAACCCAATTAATTGTGTGGGAAATCATTGTTATGTTGTGATATTGAATTTGTTCTTGAATTTATGTGTTTATTTGGTTTTTCTCATTCTTGTATGATTTAGTAATGTGTTGTACTCGAAAAATTGGTTAAACCTATAAAAGGTCTAAAATAAGGGTGGTTAGTACTGGTGGATTCAGAAGAATCTACCGTGGTAACCAGGGGAACGAGAAGTTGGTAATGTGTCAAATGTAGGATGAATAGTTGGGGGTGGGTTATCCCACTGGATATATTTGCAACTTGTTTGGTGATGGTCCATGCAATCGAAATACAACCGGAGTTATATGTGTTGTTAACTGTTCTTCGTATTGCTTAATTATAATACATGTTCAAGGAAGTTGAATGACTATTTGATATCCTCAATGTTAATCACATGAAATAAACTTATATGGAAGCTTGTTGGATTTTACAAGTGTTGCTATGCTATCCTTGTGTTATGATTATTGTGATGTCTGTGGTTATTATAGGATGTACCGGTAATTGGATATCTTCATGGAATTTACATTATTACAATTATTATTATAGTTGGATGTACCAGCTTTTGGATATCTTTACGGGATTGATTGGTCTAAGGTTGACAGGCACTTGATGTCTGAACTTTGGTACATGGACAATAGCTCGTCCCCTGCCGGCCATGGCTAGTGGGCAATCATAAGACCCTCAGCATGTGTGTACAAGGTACAAGTGAATGTGACGGTTACTTGAGTGAACCTTGAATTATGCAATTTTTTTATTATCTTTGTTCCTTGAGTGAATCGGGCTTAAGTGTTGTCATTATTATGTTGGTTCCTTGAGTGAATAGGGTCTATGTGCTTAATTTCTATGGGTAGTTCTTTATGTAAACCGGGATGCATGATAATTGCCATTATTATTGTTCTTATAGATCTCTGAGTGGTATGGGCTAATTACAAGTTGTGGCATAACTCTGTGTTATCTAATACTTTTGTTGTTGGAACATGATGGATCTAATTGGTGAGTCATGGTTCTTCGCTTGGTATATTATCTATATTGACTTACACTTGATTGGATCTTCGAGATTGGTAGTTGGTTGTTGATTTGGAATCTTTTTGGTGGTCATAGTTTGATTTCAATTGTTATCGTTGTTGACTCATATTGACTAAACTTCATGTCGTAATAATAAACATTATGAACTGAGGTAAGGTTACCTGGTAGGAGTCTGTATTGTATCCAAGAATGGGTATAGTCGGTGGTCTAGCAGTTATTACATTTCAGATCGGGAAGGCGAGATGGGACCGTCTTGTTAATTGTGTCATATAGACCTAAATGAATCTAAAGATACTAGGGTGTCAAGGTATGGTCGGAATAGTGGGAAAAGGTTAAGAATTGTGTAAGAGTATTAAATGATGAGTTGCTAAGGGGAAAGAAACCTTGAGAGTCGAGTATCGTAGGAATCATAGATAATTACGGAATGAGGTCTGATGTGATGAAGTAATGTATAGTTGGTGAATAGGGTTGAACATGATAATAAGGAAAGTCTTTCTCAATGATAATGTCGGTAATATCCCAAGGTGTTAAGGAATTGTATAATGAATGATCTCTGGCTAAATAACTCTCAAGTTGTATATTTTTTCTGGATATTTATGTGATGTTTGTTGATCTAATTCGGGTCGACCGATGATGCTTACCAGTATATGTTGTTGTGTACTGATACTACTCTTGCTATACCCTTTTTGGAGTATAGTTTGGTTACAGTATCAATAGGTGTTTCATGCTTGATGCGGTAAAGATCTCCAGCAACTTCAGTTATTGTTCCTATGGTAGAAGTTGTATCTTTTGTTTTGTACTTTCTCTTAGTATCTCTTGTATCTATTTAGAATAGTTCCTTGGGAAGTGTTTTTCAATTTTAATTAAAGCTTTGTAAATTAATTATAATAAATAAAGTATTTCCTGCTTCCTAATTAACTTCCACATGTATTTTGAAATGGGTGGTAAGGGTTCTCCTATCTAGGTGGATTAGAGTAGGTACCCACAAAATCCGGTTAGTTGAGTCGTGAAAAATATCCTTAAGGACAGTGTCACACTTGCCTCAAGTTTTCAAGATAACCTATTATTTTCGTGATTGTGCAACAAGATTTTACAACAATGTTAAGGATATTTACATTTTGTTATCATGGATCACGAAAAGCTCAACTTTATTTTGCAAAAAAAGTTGTGATTTTGATCTTGATGATTTTGATACTTTGTGGTGTATTAAAGAGTGACGTGCTTAGATGGACATGCGTTGATTTCTTTGACTGCAAATTTTGGCTATACGATAAAATTTTTGGTGTTGGTGGTTTCGCTCTTGTTATATTTTTAACTATAATTGTCTTCGCCAAATTACTCAACCTTTGGAATTATGCTTCTAAGGTATGTAATTATATTATCATCTCTACTCTGTTTGATGAAAATGAACATGATTACAAGTATGAAACTTTAATAAAACCTTCATGAAAAGAGTTGGGAAAATTGACAATTCTGCTAAGCCAAAAATTAATTTTGATAAAGAAGATGATATTATTGTTGCGGTAATTTTCCAAGCAAATATTGTGGGTTATGTGAGTGAAGGGATAATAGATTCTGGTGCTACTTGGCATATTTGTGCCAGTAAAAATAATTTTGTGTTTTACACCTAAGTCAATAAAGGAGAAGAACATGTATATCTTGGTGATTCAAAAACCACTAAAGTCCTACATCTGAAAAAAACTTTGACTTTAACTGAAGTGTTACATGTTTCTAATTTCGAGCCAATTTGGTCTCTGTGGGTTTATTAGGAAAAGTTGGCGTGAAGGTTTTATTTGAGTCTAACAAAGTTATTTTAACAAAAAATAATATTTTTATGGACAGAGGATATTGTTGTCGTGGTTTATTTATACTAAATGTTACTCCCTCCATTCCATTTTACTCGGCCTTCTTTCTAAATATGTTTATTTCAAATTAGTTGTCCATTTTCGCAAATCAAGAGTGTTTTATTACTTTTTTTCCATATTACCTTCGGTATTAAATAACTAAAGAAAATAATAATATTTAGATTTAAAATTTTAAAACATCATTAATAGGGTTAATTTTATAAAATACACTTCTAATTAATATTTTCTTAATGGGTGTGACAAGTCTAAAGAGGCCAAGTATTTTGGAACGGAGGGAGTATGATTGAAAATATTAGTACTTCTGCTTATTTGATTGATTCTTTTGATTTATGGCATGCTAGACTTGTACATGTTAAGCTTATATTACATTAAGAAAATGCATTCTAAAGGTCTTATTGCTAATGTTAATTTTTCTAGCATTGATAAATGTGAAATTTGTGCCAAAGCTAAACAATTTAAAAAGTTTCATGTTTTTGTTTTAGAGAATCTAATTTATTGGATTTAGTGCATACTGATTTGGAAAACTTGAAACAAACCATGACTAGAGGTGGTAAAAGATATTAATTATGTCACATTTCTTGATGATTTTTCTAAATATACGAAAGTATATTTGTTGAGAAATAAAGATGAAGCTTTTGATATGTTTTTATTATATAAATTAGAAGTAGAAAATCAATTGAATAGGAAGATCAAAAGAGTAAGATCTGATAGAGATGACGAATATAGTTTGTTTAACAATTTTTGTGAAAAAGAAGGATAATTCATGAAGTTACTACTCCATACTCACCCGGATAGAATGGAGTAGCTGAAAGGAAAAATAGGACTTTAAAAGAAATAATGAATTGTATGCTTGTTAGTTCATGTGCGTTTGATAATCTTTGGGGTGAAGTTATTTTGTCTGCTTGTCATTTACAAAATAGAATTCCTTGCAATAAAATTGAAAAAAACCCTTATGAATTGTGGAGAGGTTATTCCCCTAACTTGAAATATTTGAAAGGGGGGGGGGGGGGGTTCTTGTCAAAGTTATGTTGTCTGATCCCAAGAAAAGAAAAATTAGGTCTAAGACTTCTAATTGTATGGTTATTGGTTATGCTAACAATAGAGTTACATATAGATTTCCTGTACTCAATAGTAATGTGCTAGAACACAATACTATAGTTGAAACAAAAAATGCTGAATTTTTTGAGAATATTTTTCCTCGGAAGCGTGATAATATTTCTCATGCTCATGCTTTTGAAAAAGAAGGTACTTCTAGTGTTCCTACTTTTCAAAATGTTTCTGAAAGTAAGGAATTGAGGAGAAGCAAAAGGCCAATAATAATGTTTTTATGCTTGTATTATTGATAATGATCCTTTAACTTTTTCTGAAGTAATTTCTTCTCTTCATGCACCTCATTAGAAAGAAGCTATTGAATCTGAAATAAATTTCATTTTACAAAATAATACTTGAAAATTAGTTGATTTACCCCCGCGAACTAAACCCACTGGTTGTAAATGATTTTCAGAAAGAAATATTACCCTGATGGTTCTATTGATAAATATAAAGCTAAAGTTGTTGCTAAAGATTTTACTCAAAAATAAAACCTGAAAATGCATTGATCAAAAATAAAACCTGAAAATGCATTGATCAAATAATTGGTAGTCTAATGCATTTGTGAATTTTACTAGACCTGATATAGCTTATGATGTGTGTTATTGAGTAGATATACTCGTAATTCTAATAATGATCATTGAAATGCATTGATAAGACTTCCAAAATATTTGAGAGTTACCATAAACTAAGGTATTAAATATAATGAATCTCTTGCTGTACTTGAAGGATACAGTGATGCTAACTGGATCTCAAATTTAGATGAGATAAAATCCACTAGTGGCTATGTGTTTATCCTTGGTGGGGGAGTCATAACATGGAAATCATCCAAACAGACCATAATTGTTAGATCAACTATGGAATCGGAATTTGTTGCATTAGATTTGGCAATGAGGCTGAGTGGTTGAGAAACTGTTTAACTAGTATTCCAATTGAAATAAAATCAATACCTTTTATATCATTACATTGTGATTGTCAAGCAGTGATAGATGTAGCAAAAATATAAATCTTTTAATGATAAAAATAGACATATATGTCTGAGACATAACGTGATAAAGCATGTGCTAAGAGATGAAATAATTTTCATAGATTATGCGAATTCAGAAATGAATTTGACAGATCCTCTGACTAAACCTTTGCAAAAGAGATTGATATCTGAAACGTCGAGGGGAATGAGACTTATGTCAATTTGAGAAAATTAACAATGACAGTAACCCAACCTATATGATTGGAGATCTCATGAAATAGATTCGTATGGGACTAACAAGTCATTAGTTGATCAAAAGGTGAACTATAGAATTTGTCCCTTCCTATGGTGTGTGAATATAGTGTAAATTAAAACTGCAAGGCAAAGTGATGTTGAGTAAAGTCGTAATCCAATTTATATCCTCTATAGGTGGTGTATCGTTCTATAGAATACACTTCATGAATGGGTCTGTATGAGTGTGGAGTGAGGCCGCCCCTATGAAATTGTGAGGAATTTTTAGAGAACTCGTGAATACCAGGAACGCGCATGGCCTATTGGCGCAAAACTGTGTTGAACAACAAAGTATGTGGAGGCATAATGTGATAGATAAGACGCTGAACTTACAAAAGAATTATTGGTTCATAAAAGTTCTAAACATCACCAATCATTCTGTAAATTTAATTTTATTTTATCTAGATTTGGTTCATAGTCCAAGAGAACCAGTTCGACGCATTATTCTCATTGTGAAAATCAAGCAAAAATTCTTATTTTTAAAATATTCTTTTTGAGATATGTGGGGGAACGATAATAAAGACTATTTTCTATCTCAAAAAGTGGAAAGATTTTCTTGGTCAAAAGTGATTGTTGCCCCCAACATTCAATATCTCTTGATTATCATTTCTTTACTGCCCAACGTTATTTTCCAAAATTGACACATTGCCTTTATGGCATTTAATTTTCTTTATGACATTCTATTACATCCGTTGGTAGTAGTTAGAAATTGCCATCTATATATTGGTTGCCACACTTATGTGGACATAGAAAAAAAGACAAAACAGAAAACAATTACCCTCTTGCAATTCTTCCTGTTTATTATTATTTTAGTTTGCTGGATTTATATCGTTTAAGCTTTATTGTTTCTGCGCCTAGTTTATACTAGAAGAGCTTGTTGAATCCTGAAAGTACACATTACCGGAGAAATATCCTTAAGGATGGCATCATACACACCTCAAGCTTTTGAGATATCCTATTGCATGCTTCTGTGATTGTGCAACAAGATTTTACAACAATAACTTGGTGGACTTCCTCCAATGGGGTGTAGGCCATTAGAAAGAACAACAAACATGAAAAATATGTCACGACCCAAATTCACCGTGAGTGGCACCCACACTAACCCGCTGGTGGGAGAATCAACTAACCTCATAAACCATCCAACACTTAGGCCCAAAATAGGCAACCAAACCAATCTCATTAACAAAATCAATATTCAAAATCTCAAACAAAGAGTAACAATGACTATGCGGAATAAACCATCCCCTAGAACCTGAAAGTCATCATACCAAAACTCTAATAAATATCAAAAAGGGGATGCAACCCCAAAACCAACTTAGTATCTAAGTCTGAAACAATGGACCAGAGAAACAAGTGAAGAACTCATGGTAGCCCAAAAGATGCAGCTCACCCTTGAGTTCAAATATGATCTGAATCACAAATGAGGACTAGAAACAGTCATCAAAATATGCTCTGCCCTCAACAAAAAGAAGAGCACGTGTAGTATCAGCATACAAGAAACAACGGTGTACTAGTAGGGTCATCGGCCAACCCAAAATGAGAACTATGAACATATAACCATAACGTAGTACAACTAGACAACCATGAACCCTATCATGCAACTCTACTTCAAGTTCATAATACTTAACCTTGTAACAAGTATAACATGAAGTTTAGTCAATATGAGTCAACAAGGATAACAAGTCAAGTCAAACTATAACCACCAATAAGACTCCAAGTCAACAACCATGACCCAACAATCATGTAAATCATGTCTCAATTACACAAATAATACAACACAGAGTATGTCACAACTTGCAATTAGTCTGTACGGGGGTCCAATAAAATATAAAAAAAACAATTATCATGCATCCCGGTTTATATAAAGAAACCACCCTTAGCAATTAAGCACAGAAACCCAGTTCACTCTAGAAACCAACATAATAATGACATCACTTAGGACTGGTTCACTCAAGGAATTAATATAATCAAGAAAATACATAATCCACGATTCACGTAAGGAACCAATATAATCAAGAAAACGCATAATCCATGGTTCACTTAATGAACCATCACAATCACTTGTACCTTGTACATATATGCTAAAGATCTTATGGTCGCCACTAGTCATGACCTGCAGGATACAAGCTCTTATCCATGTACTAAATCCCAGACATCAAGTGCCTACCAATCTTATACCAACCAATCCCGTAAAGATGTCAAAATACTGGTACATCCCATAATAATGACAGATATCATAACAATCATAACCACAATGAATACAAAAATAACACTTTGTAACAACCAACAAGCTTTACATATAAGTTCATTGCATGCGATTAACACGTAGGATATAAAACATTCATTCACTTTCCTTGAACATGCATTGTACAAGCAATACTAAGGAATAGTTATCATGTATACATAACACAAATGGAGTTTCAACTACATTAAAACCATTATCTACCTCAATCCAAGCCTGAAATACTCTAGCAAACTTGAGCTTTTCCTTTCCTTGCTACCTCAGCTTGATTGTGGTCCAAAAATAGGAATATAACATATAATCAACCAAATGACCTACAATATCAAGGATTATAGCCTAATCCTGAACTCCAAGGCTAATTTCATGATCATTCCCCCCATTCTAGAACTTTTCTACCATAAATTCACCTTAAAACTACCAATTTCATGGTTACTTTAGTGAATTATAGTCATGCAAGAGTAAATAATCAACCTTTAACTAAAACCCATAGGTTTTACACCCAACTTACCCTCTTGTACCTGAAAATTCAGCTAGCTCAAGCTAAACCCTCCCCAAAACTCGTAAACTAGTGATTCTAAGGTTTAGGAATCAAAAAACTAGTTAATGGGGATAAATAACTTACCTTTAAGAAGATTTCTGGTGGGAAATAGGTGAAAATTGCCCCAAATCACCTAAGCCCAACCCAAAATGAGTTTAGAAGTAATAAGCCGTTTGTGGGAAATATTTTACATAAACAGCGATTTACCCCGCTGTAGTAACCCAATTTCGCTATGGAGGCATCGCTATGGAGTTCGCCTACTATAGTGGGATTGACCGACTTTGACTCCCGCTATAGAGGGAATTTATCTGTTATAGTGGTAGCCCCATAGAGGTTTGCCACCCGCCATAGCGGGTATGGTGAGGCAGAAACTCAGGATTACTCCTAGTTTTGTATTTTCTGTAATGCAATCTTAAACCATGATATTCCGGACTGACCCCTTACATCAAGTTCGATATCGGAATTTCTACTCACCCGATTTCACTTTTGAAAAGTCCTACGGATTTCTTATTGTCTTAGCTAACATAAAATCATGCTAAACTTTAGTATATTTAACCAATCTATTCTCGGATTGTCCTAGACCATACTTAGCTTAGATTTCGTCCAAGATTATCCTAGCCTAAAATTTTTAACTTCTAATTCGGGGAAAAACTTAACCAAATTTTTTTTTTATACTAGACTTACCCGTAACGATGAAAAGGATTGTTAAAACATATACCAATTTACCCATTGTTCGTCTTCAAATGATCAAACAAGGAAATTGAGTCAAGTAGAGAAAAGAAAGTGTATATGTATCCTTAATAAGTGAGGGTACTTATCCCGCATGTCCTTCTCAATTTTCCAAGTGGTTATCTCAATCGAACGATGCTTCCACTAGACCTTTACCAATCGAATCATCATTTTCCTCTACTTTCGAACATCCCGATCAAGAATGACAATTGGCTCCTCCTTATAAGAAAGATCCTTGTCTAGCAAAATTGAATCTCACTTGATAATGTAATCCCCATCCCCATGGTATCTCTTAAGCATGGATACATGAAACACTAGATGGACCCCTGACAAGCTTGGCGGTAATGCCAACCTATACGTTACTCGATCGACATCTTCAAGAACCTCAAATGGACCGATATACCAAGGGCTAAGCTTGCCCTTCTTGGCAAACCTCATGACTCCCTTCATAAGAGATACTTTCAACAAAACTTGTTCACCAACCTTGAATGACATATCCCTCATCTTATGATCTGCATACTCTTTTTGCCTACTCTGGGATGCCAACAACTTGGTTTGGAAGAATCTTACCTTTTCTTGATTTTCCTTCACCAAATCAGTGGCCAAAGACTTCACATCACCAGCCTTGAACCACCCTATGGGCTATCTACACTTCCTCCCATAGAGTGCCTCAAATGGAGCCATATTAATGCTAGAGTGATAACTATTATTGTATGAAAACTCACACAACAGCAAGAACTTGTCCCAATGGTCACCGAAGTCAATCACACATATCCTCAATATGTCCCTAAGCACCTGAATCGTCCTCTTCGACTGTCCATCAGTCTGAGGATGAAAAGTTGTTCTAAAATTGAGTTGGGTGCCCAACTCTTCATGCAACCTATCCCAAAATTTAGAAGTGAATTGCATACCTCTATCTGAAATAATGAAATGTGGAACCCCATATAGCCTCACTATCTCCTTGACGTAGATCATGGCCAATTGCTTAAAGCTGTAGACCACTCTAACAGGAATAAAATGGGCTGATTTAGTATGCCTGTCCACTATGATCCAAATCCAGTCATGCCTTCCCAAGGTCCTAGGAAGACCTACCACAAAATCCATAGCTATCCTCTCCCACTTCTACTCGGGAATGGGTATCCTTTGGAGAAAACCCGCAGTCCTTTGATGCTCGTTCTTTAGCTGCTGACAGTTATGGAATTTGGATACATACTCCACTATGTCTTTCTTTATCCCATACCACCAATAAAGTTGCCTCAAGTCACGATATATTTTGGTTACACCTAGATGAATATAATATCGCGAACCATAAGCTTCAGCAAGCATATTCTGAATCAACTCACCAACCCAAGGGACACACACTTACCCTCTAAACCACAATACTCCACATTCATCAAGTATGACATCTGAAGCCTCACCAGAAACCACCTTGTAACGGAGTTCATTCTATTTTCCATTCTCAAACTGTTTGGCCTTGATTTCATCAAGGAATGTTGACTTTACCTCAACACTAGCCAACACTCCACCCCTTTCTGAAACACCAAATTGTATAAACTAAGATGTTAGAGCTTGAAACCCTCAAATAGGCCAAACTGCCCATACTTACCGCTTTCCAGCTCAATGCATGTGACACCATATTGGCCTTACCTGGATGGTCACATCATAGTCTTTAAACAATTCCATCTATCTCCTCTGCCATAAGTTCAAATCCCTGTGCATGAAGACATGTTGTAGGCTACGGTGATCTATGAATACCACACATTTGACACCATAAAGGAAGTATCTCCAAATCTTAAGTACAAAAATCACCGCTGCCAACTCCAAATCATGAGTTGGGTAATTCTTTTCGTAAGGCTTCAATTGCCTCGAAGCATAAGCAATGACGTTCTTGTACGTCAACACAACACCCAAACCCAAGCGTGACACATCACAAAATACAATAAAATCCTTACCTTCACCCCTCAATCTTATGGGATCTACCATCACCCTTTTTTTTGAGACCACATGCCCTAAGAAGGCAATCGAAGACAACCAGAACTCGCTTTTCAAGAACTTTGCGTACAACTGCTTATCCTTC
Organism: Capsicum rhomboideum; assembly: GCA_031232105.1. NCBI lineage: Eukaryota > Viridiplantae > Streptophyta > Magnoliopsida > Solanales > Solanaceae > Capsicum > Capsicum rhomboideum. Next base: position 127,837,225 of record CP124712.1, read on the forward strand.
AAAAGTCCCAAAATAACGCAAAGATGACCTGCATGTTCCTCCTTGCTCTTGGAGTAAACTAAAATATCATCAATAAAAACTATCACAAATGAATCCAAGAAAGACTTTAAAATACCGTTCATCAAGCTCATGAAGGTTGTCGGCACATTGTTCAATCCAAAAGATATCAGTAAGAACTCGTAAATCCCGTATCGGGTCCTAAAAGTTGTCTTGGGTATATCCTCAGGCCAAATTTTCAGCTAATGGTAACCCGACCTCAAGTATATCTTAAAGAATACCAAAGCACCCTGCTCAAAGAGATTATCTATGTTGGGCAAGAGATACTTATTCCTAATGGTAACCTTGTTCAACTGTCTATAATCAATGCACATCCTCATACTACCATCTTTTTTTAAACGAATAAAATTGGAACACCCCAAGGTGAAGCACTGGGATGAATAAATCCCTTAGCAAGCAGTTCCTGCAACTGAGTTTTGAGTTCCCTCAACTCTGTCGGAGCCATACGATAAAGAGGAATAGAAATTGGGTGCGTGCCCGACTCCAAATTAATATCTCTATCCGGAGGCATACTAGGCAAATTCATGGGAAATACCTCCTGAAACTTGGGAACCACAGGAACTGACTCAATAGGAGGGGACTCTGCACTAACATCCCGAAGATGATCCAGGAAAGCTGAACACCTCTTCCCCACTAGCTTTCTATCCCAAATAAAAGATATGATTTTCATCGGTCTAGACTTATACACACCCTTCCACTCTAATTTATCCATGCCAGGCATTTCTAGAGTCAAGGTCTTAGCATTACAGTTCAAGACAGCATAATATGGAGACAACTAGGTTATCCCTAGGATAATGTCAAAATCGAGCATGTCCAAAATGATCAAATCTACTCAAGTCTAAAAAACCATGAACGAAATAGAACATGCATGATATACATGGGTTACTACTACAAAATCTCCAACCGAAGTAGATATATATACAGGAGAATTGAGTACATCACAAACCAAGTCCAGACCCAAAGCAAATCTAACAGATACATAAGAGTAAGTGGAACCCGGATCAAACAAAACAGAAGCCATTTGGTCACAGACGAGAATAGTACCTATAATAACGGCGTCAGACGCCTGGGCCTCGGTCTTTATTGGGAAGGCATAACAGTGAGCTCTATCATCAAGCTGGGTAACCTCCTTAGCAGGATGCACTCCACCCTTCCCTGCATTACCATTACTTTTGTTTCCACCACGACCTTCCTGATTATTACCCCCTCCACCCTGGGGATGACCTTTACCATTATCACCTTCACCTCTACCTGCTAGAACCACAACCCTAGTCTGCTGCTGTGCATGATTACCTGTCTTTCTCAGAGGACACTCTCTCTTAAAGTACCCCACAACACTACAAGTATAACAACCTCACTCAAGAGAAGTCCTGTTGACCGAAGAATACGAAGCCCCTTGGCCTCTAGCAACTGAAGACTGTTGAATAGCCCCTGAATGACCACCTATAGAGGATGGAAAAGCTGACTGAATGGGGCGAGCCAGATGAGCCTGCTGGCTGTGACCCGTGGAATAAGAACCACTGAAGTTACACGCATTTTGGGACTTCTTGGCTAAAGCCTTAGCCTGACCAACCTTCTTAACTTCCTCAAGCTTTTTCACATAATCAGCCACATCATTGAAACCCTTTCCTGCAGACGTCATATGAACAGACAATACATGAAGATTAGTGTTCAAACCCTTAATAAATAATCGGATCCTCTCCTCTTGCGTTCCCAACAGCTGGGTAGCATAGCGAGACAGAGCATGGAACTTAGCCTCATAGGCTGTAACTGACATACTGCCCAGTTCAAGGGCCAAAAAATCATCCTTCTTGTGGTCACAAAGCTTACAGGGTACATACTTCTCCAAAAATAAAGCATGAAACTGAGCCCAGGTCAATGGAGGCAAAACTAGTAACCGACACTCCACATAGGCTCTCAACTACTGCTTGGCATCCCTTTACAGTTGGAAAGTCAGGAATTCAACACCATGTTGTTTCACAATCCCCAATTTGTATAGCCTCTCATAGCTATCAATGATGAACTAAAATGCATCCTCAGTCTCAGTACCATGAAATGAAAAAGGTTTAATCTTTAGAAACTTATTCAACAACTCATGTTCAATCTCGGTCATGACGGGGCCTAGCACAAGATGGGGGAATAGATCAATCCCCGAAGCCTCATCCGCTCTGAGAACTAAAGTAACAGGGGGATAGGTACCCAAAACCTGAAAAATCAGCATAGTGGGAGGGGCTCCAATACCAGCTGACCTACTCTAAAAAGTCAGAACCTCCAGCCGGTGTTTTCATCTTCTATTCTAAATCGTCCTCGCCCACTGCCTCAACCTTCTCATGATGATCCTGGGGTGGGGGAGGTGATACTAACCTCTGACGGTCCTAGTCAGATGTTACTTGAGTTACACCCCTGGCGAATGTTGCTATCCCTCTTCCTCTTCCCCTATTCCTTCCTTGTCCTCGTCCCCGAACAGTCGGTTCCACAACTGAAGTTGCTGGTGCGGGGGCTGCTGTTCTTTCTCCATTCGCTCTGGTGTTCATCATCTATGGACAAAAAAATGAAGAAGGTCAGATACTAATTTGGATTGCCAGATACTAATTTGGATTGCCAGATACTAATTGGAATCAAGTTACAACATGAAAGAAGAAAGAAAGGATAGTTTCCTAAAGTCTTATAGCCTCTCGAAAAAAAGTACAGACCTCTCCGTACCATTCCACAAAACTCTACTGAATCCTTTTTGGTACAACGAGATCAATAAACCTAGGACTTTGATACCAACTTTTTCAAGACCCAAACTCGCCATGAGTGGCACCCACACTAACTCGCCGGTGGGAGAACCAACTAACCCCATAAACTATCCAACACTTAGGCCCAAAATCAACAACTAAATCAATCTCATTAGCAAAACCAATATCCAAAATCTCAAACGAAAAGTAACAATGAAAGATGCGGAATAAACCTCCCCCTAGAACTTAAAAATCATCGTACCAAAACTCTAATAAATGTCAAAAAGGAGATGCAACCCCAAAACTAAAGTAGTATTTAAGTCCAAAATAATGGACTAAGAAACAAGTGAAGAACTCATGGTAGCCCAAAAGATGCAGCTCACCCTTGAGTTTGAATACAGTCTGAATCACAGCTAAGGTCTCAAAACACTCTTCAGAATATGCTCTGCACTCAACAACAAAAAAAAAGAGCACGTGTAGTATCAGCACACAAGAAATAACGGTGTACTAGTAGGATCATCGACCAACTCAAAATAAGAAATATTAACATATAACCATAACGTAGTACAACTAAACAACCATGAACCCTATCATGCAACTCTACTTCAAGTTCATAACACTTAACCTTATAACAAGTATAACATGAAGTTTAGTCAATATGAGTCAACAGAATAACAAGTCAAGTCAAACTATAACTACCAATAAGACTTTAAGTCAACAATTATGACACAACAATCATGTAAATCATGTCCCAATTACACAAGTAATAGACAACAGAGAGTATGTCACAACTGGCAATTAGCCCGGACCACTCAAGGGTCCAATAAAACATAACAAAAGCAATTAACATGCATCCCGGTTTACATATAAAAACCACCCTTAGCAATTAAGCACATAAACCCGGTTCACTCTAGGAACCAACATAATAATGACAACATTTAGGCCCCGTTCACTCAAGAAACTAATATAATCAAGAAAGTGCATAATCCCCGCTCTTGGCATTACTTTGTTTTTCTCTCCTTTCCTATCAGCGAATTCCACACTCACATGTACCTTGTACATACATGCTAAGGGTCTTATGGTATCCCACTAGTCATGACTTACAGGGGACGAGCTCTTGTCCATGTACTAAATCCCAGACATCAAGTGTCTGCCAACCTTATACCAACCAATCCCATGAAGATGTTCAAATACCGATACATCCCACAATAATGACAGATATCATAATAATCACAACCACAATGAATACAAAAATAACACTTTGTAACAACCAACAAGCTTTACATATAAGTTCATTGCATGCTATTAACACTTAGGATATCAAACAGTCATTCACTTTCCTTGAACATGCATTATAGAAGCAATACTAAGGAATAGTTATCATGCATACATAACACAAATTGGGTTTAAACTATATTAAAATCATCACCTACCTCAATCCAAGCCTAAAATTCTCTAGCGAACTTTAGCTTTTCCTTTCCTTACTACCTCGGCTTGATTGTGGTCTAAAAAAAGGAATATAACACATAATCAACCAAATGACTTGCAATATCAAGGATTATAGCCTAATCCCAAACCCCAAGGCCAATTTCATAATCATTCCCCCCATTCTAGGACTTTCCTACCATAAATTCACCTCAAAACTACCAATTTCATGGTTACTTTAATGAATTATAGTAATGCAAGAGTAAATAATCAACCTTTAACTAAAACCCAAAGGTTTTACACCCAATTTACCCCATTGCACCAGAAAATTGAGCTAGGTCAAGCTAAATCCTCCCTAAAACTCGTAAACTAGTGATTTTAAGATTAAGGAATCGAAAAACTAGATAATGGGGATAAATAACTTACCTTTACGAAGATTTCTGAGGGAAAATAGATGAAAATCTCCCCAAATCGCCTAAGCCCTATCCAAAAAGAGTTTAGAAGTAATAACCATTTTTGGGAAATTTTTTGCATAAACAACGATTTACCCCGCTATAGCAACCCAATCCCACTATAGCGGCATCACTATATCTGAATCCGCCCGTTATAGCGGGATTGACCGATTTTGACTCCCGCTATAGCGGTAGCCCCATCGCAGCCTGCCACCACTATAGTGGGTGTGGCAAGGCAGAAACTCGGGATTGCACCCAGTTTTGCCTTTTTCGCAATGCACCCTCAAACCATAACATTTCGTACTAACCCCTTTACGTCAAGTTCGATATTGGGAGTTTTACTCACCCGATTTCACTTCCAAAAAGTCCTACGGATTTCTTATCGTCTTAGCTAACATAAAATCATGTTAAACTTTAATACATTTACCTAATCCATTTTCGGATTACCCTAGACCATACCTCACCCAGATTTTGTCCAAGACTAGACTAGCCTGAAATTTTTACCTTCCAATTCGGGGAAAATCTTAACCCAAATTTTCTTGTATGCTAGACTTACCCGTAACGACAAAAGGGTCGTTACAAAATGAGAATGAATGTATGGAGAGTTACAATATTGTGGCTGTGAACTTCAATGAAAACTTGAGTGGATTCGTGATGGAGTTGAATAAAGAGCTTCCTGGGATTCAAGTTGTTCTCTCTAATCCTTACGATCACATGATTAAAAATCCTTCCTCATAAGGGACGTCCCCCACCCTCTACTTTTTTAGTTAAAAACATATGTTTTTTGAAAGTAACGATCATAAAGAAAAGAAAAAGATTTAAGTTATACACACTAAAAACGTAATAAATCTTTCACCTCAATAATGTAATTTAATTTGTTATGGCACGTTATCTATCATTTACTTCAAGTTACTCACCAATGCTATTTTAAAGAGTTACCTGCAAGTAATTACATTTTAACTTATCTGATTGCGTAACTATCTTCTACACACCATCCCTGCATATAGAATTAAAAGAAGAAAAAAAAGTTTAAGTTATGTACACCATCAGTGTAAATTGTAAAGTATTTTTCACACCTATCAAATTATTCAAAGGATATTTACAGATAAATCTACACAAAATATGAAATTTGTAATCTTTTAAAATAAGACAGATTAGGTGATGGTGTAAAAAGTTTGTTACGATGACCGATATGGACATATAACTTAAACTCATTATGAGTTTAATGAGTTTAATATGCTGACCTCAGTCTATTAAAGAACAAATTTCAACACTTACGCTGCAACACTTAACAATGCTCTATATTATTATACATATCATTATACTCTATATATTTCCCTAATTATTATACAATGCTTGATATGAAAAATTACACCTTATTATAGATTAAGTTAACATGATAGTAAAATATAACTATTGACATTGTCCATCAATACATAAAACTTAAACTCATATTATTATTATTATGATGTTGTTATTTATTTGATTGAGTTTGAGGTTGTTTCAGTGGCATGTTGCGCAAGGGACTATTTGAGATGGGATACGCATGTGATCAATTTAACCTTTCTTACATGTAAGGACGTGAATAAATATATATTTTGGGATGCATTTCATCCAACAGAGAAAATTGATCGTATCATTGCTGATCATATGGTTAAAACAACTCTTTCCCAGTTTTTAGCATAATTAGTATACTACTATAAGATGGAGATAAAATGTATTAATTTGTATGCTTTGGGTGTCCCATACTATCACATATAAGTAGTAGAGTGTGTAATTATGTGTGTAAATTCTTAGATGGAGTACCGAGTCTAAGAGAAGGATCAAGTTGAAAGGAATAGACGGGCGTGCAAAAGTTTAATAGTGAATACAACCATGGATTTTTAGTTATGTAAACTAGTGGTGTTGCGTGATTTTCTTTCATCCCTCGTATGGAGAAAAATATATGTAATGAGAAAATAAGTGTTTTTATGTGCTAATAAAATTACATTTTCTTGAAACTGTTCTTGTTCTACGCCTACTCCTATATTCTTTCAGTCTTCAAAAATTACAATTATAACATACTCAGTGAAATTTCATTAATGAGGTTTAAAAAAGATAAAATGTAAAAATTGCCCTATTTTTGTGAGATAGACTGAACAATTCATATAAATCCTCAACTAGAAAGACAAGAACATTATTTCATAAAAAGAAAAACTACTAAATCTTTTTTTTTTCCCGTTGAGCTTTTCTAGAAAGAAAATGGAAAAGGAGTATATTAAGCTTAATGAATTCTCTGAAAGAGTTAGGAGTAAGTAAAATGTATTTTGTGGACGGCAAAAATTAACAAAAGATAGACTTTTTTATTTTTTCCACCAAAAGGAAATGGCCTTTTCTTTAATTCAAAAAATAGGCTTTCATTTTACTTTACTTATATATAGTGAAGAAAGCTGCTCAAGCACACACGAGGTCGTCATGTCTGCTTAACCTTTCAGGAATAGTTTGGTATTTCATCAATTTTCTGTTGTAGTTTCATTGTACTTAATTATTGTGTGAACAGATCTTTTCTTTTTTGAACCAAAAAGTCAGACTACTTTCAATTATTTTCCATGTACTTTCTGAAGCTTGTAGGTAATTTTGCATGGGTCCACTTGCATTTTGCTTCGTACACGTATGTGGTTGCAGCCTTTTGAAACTAAATACTTTATGTGTCTTACTTGTGGGTCCTACATTACAATTGTTATAGTTGGCTATTTATTTACTTTGGCATAGCTTAAGCTGTCAACATCTTTACAACTTCGTGATTCAACAATTTTATTTCCATGTATTTCCTTTCTTATTTCGATTTTTACCAAATATATTATTGTGTTAATTACTTGGTAATTTTATAATAATTTATTTGCTATCTGGTTTTTGTAATGATCATTGGACAAATCTCAATCTTCACTTTAAAATTAAATAGTTAGTCTTAATACTTAGTTTTAATACTTAGGATTAAAGTCATGAGATCTTAAGGAAGAAAAAAAATGGAAAATTCAAAAGACAAAAAGCTTTCCTTAGAACTTCTTAATATACTTCCTCCGTTTTATTTTAGATAGTCTTCTTATTAAAATTTGTTGTTTCAATTTACTTATACAATTTATGAAATTAAGATAAGTTTATTATTTTTTTAATACTACATCTATCATTAAATAACTACCTAAAATATTTATAGTCAATTCAAAGTATAATTAATAAAGTTGGTTTAATAAAATAAATCTATAATAAATATTTTATTAAGGAGAATATCATAAAACGGATAGGAAGTATTTGTATCGATGAAAGGTAACTCAAGTAAAAAAGATTAGAAGAGTTGTCATCCATGCTTGGATATTAAGGGCTATTTTTCATTGATGTAAATTTGTTTGAATCTATCTAATTTGATACGAAATTTTTAATATTAAATAGTCAAGCTATTAAAATTAGCAATGTTAAATATGTTATAGCATCACGTAAAAAAAATAGAGAAAATTGACTATAACATGCTGTCTTTGTCACAAATTATGTGGTACTTTTAGCTTTTCGAGAGTCAAACTATTTAAGTTTTATCGTAAATTTAGCCATGTATTCTTCAAGCTTTTTAAAATAAAATTTATATGTATCAAAACTACGTAAAAAGTATCATATGTCATAATAATTGATAATTTAAAGTATTTCAACGATATATGAAAAAATTACGATCAAAAATAGATATATTTAAATTTTAAAATTTAAAAAATGATACATAAATTGAGACGGAAGGAGTGAATTGTTGGGCCCATGCTCTTCGTCGACCACGGGCCAATGGCATCTAGTATATAAGTACTTATATATAAGTGTGAATAAGCGGACAGGTGGTCAACATGCTTGCCGACCAAAGGGTATTTATGGAATTTCATGAAAATTGTTCTTATCAATGATGTACTAGCTAGAGTGAAAGTTTGACAGTTGCAAAACTTGGACGTGAAAACCAATTACTTTTTCATTTATTCCAACATTGTTCCTCCTCAGTACTTTTAGAATATTCTTTTTGGCAGCTTTTTACCCCTGAATATGCAGAACTCGCAACCAAAATGAGCCACAATAAGTTAAAAGTGACACAAATAAGCCATTGATTTAGTTTGTAACCAAAATAGGCTATCCGGATTTTTTTTTTCATTTTACCATATTTTCTTAACGCCCCGTTAACTGACGGGAGCAGTGAATAAATCAAAAAAATAGAGTAAAAAATTCCGTGTTATAAAATGGAACTAAAAGTTCCGGGTTTTGAATTAATTTATTCTTAATCCGGAACTAAAAGTTCGTGTAATTTTTTAAATTTTTTTTTTACGTAAAACGGAATTATTTATTCCGGGATATGAATTTTTATTTTTTTTAAAAAAAAAATATGGAACACGGAACAATTTGTTCCGGGTTAGGTTAATTTTATTTGGGAATCCGGAAAATATTATTCCGTTTTAGGTGAAAAGCCTTTACATCATCTGCTCCACCACGAAAACGCCATTTTCATTGGTTTTTCCCCCAAATCTGGTCCCCCTCCCCCCCCCCCCCCTCCCATTGTCAAACTCGAAAACAAGTTGAAATTCATCTTCATCGTCCAATAAAAAAGATCGACGGACGTAAAGGGGTAGCATCTACCAACCTTAAGATCCGTTATTGTTGGACTTCACTATTTAGGTAAAAAAAAAAAAAATTCAATTAATGTTTTTCTATTCCGATTATAGAATTCCGTTGTACGATTGTAAAAAAAATTTATTCTTATTTGACTTTAAATGACTTTAAATACCAAAACAAAAAACCGAATCTTTATATTTATTTTTTGCTTGATTTAGTTTAGTTAATGAGTTAATTCATTCATGTTTAATATGGATAATTGTGTTTATACATATTCTTGTGGTATATATAGTATTTATGGTGTTGTTTGTAGGTTTGATTAAGTTTCTTGAATTTTAGTGGTGATCCTCTTTATTTGAGATCTTTTTGTGGCTTCTGTGTTTATAATTTTAGTGGTATATACAGTATTTATGGTGTTTATATACAATATTTATGGTGTTGTTTGTGGTATATACAAGTTTGATCCTCTTTTAGTTGAAAAAGGTTGAAAAAGGGGCAAAATGGTTTGCACTTGTATCCCAAGTTATTTATTAAAGATACTAGGTAACTTGACCGCGCTTCGCGCGATTATAAATAATTTATTAAATTTATGAAAGATCTTTACTAATACTTGAACAATAAAAGCAATGAAAAGTAATTTGTTTGAGAACTAAAAAATATTGAAAATATTTCAACCTCAATTAATAAAAGGATCATAACATCTCATCAATGAAATGAAATTAAAATTAGATGGAAAAACATAGGATGATTAAACCACTTGCGTCTAAAAGTAAATAATTGACTCATACTTGTTGCTAAATATTTTTCTATTAAGAAGTTTATCACAATTTCCAACTGAAACACATTTTCAAATAGTGTTAAAAAAAAGAAATTATAAGAACCCACCACTCCTTTTTTTTAATTTATTTATTAGAATATGATGTACTAAAGAGCCAAAATAATAAAAGCAGCAAAGATTTTATTAACCTTATCTCAAGATTTCGGTTACTAATTTTTAGGTTACAAAAAAATGTCCCCTCCCCCACCCCAATCCCCAAAGAATGACTTCATCAAAAGGAGCCCAATAACCAAATCTATTGATATGATAAATTGAAAGATTCAACAACTTTTAAAACATATGCATTTAACTTCTATGTCAAAATGTAAAAGTTTCATCAAATCAATTAAAAAAAAGAGTTCATACATATTCAAGAATATAAAGTATAAATACTTTCTCAACATAACTTTATGAGAATAAAGTGCTAAAATATATAATGGATATATACCTATGAATTTTCATTTTTGTAGATATTGCACTGCAAACATTTTTCTGCAACAATAACATCTATATATAGTGATTAATGTAATTAATTTGTAATTGATGATATAGAGTTTTAAATATTCAAAAGTTAATGGCCAATTAAATATACAAATGGAAGAAAAAATGCAATGAAACAAAAAAAAGGTCAAAAAAAGAGATAAAAGATAAATAGATTTGTTGGCTTTAGAAGCATATGCCACATCATCTTTGCTAGATCATGAGTCCCGTGCACCATAACTTAGACTATAGTCCACCTCTTGTACCAAGTATATTTGCTATAGTCATTGTTGTTGGCATTGTAACTTGCAACCACACCTTTAAAATTGATATTTCAGTCAAAAATCAAGTAGTAATAGATAGTTTAATGGATATTACTACGTTCAGTTATAGAAAATGATTATTCTGTTTCAACTAAACATAATGATATCAAAAATCAAATTGTAATTATTCAGAGTAATAGAAAAACCACACCTTACCTTTGTAGGGTTTTTTAGAAAGCAGAAATTACATAAATTACACGCCACACCAAATTCTCCATTAGATTTAAACAAAAGAACATACTATTAAATATGTATCAAGGAAGGAATCCTTCTTGGGTTTGATGTTTTACTTGTATCTATTGTGTCTTTTGGGCTTCCTCAAGAACGGTCTACTCCTTCACAAGGAACCTACATGTGGAAATACATAATCACCAGTTAATTAAAAAGGAAATATTTCGAAAAGCGTTACAAATATTTGATGCAATTGCAAAAGGTAGAAATCTGTCTACAATCGTAATAATTGTGGAGCAGTTAGAGATTCTAAAGTTATAGTCTTTTCAAACGAATTTTTAGCGTTGGTGCTCCCCATTGTCGCCAAAGTGTCTCCAGTTGGACGACTTTCACTCTTCGCATGCAACAACACTTATAATAAGGAAGCATATTATCTTCAAAAAACCATGCAACTATATAAAGCAATTAGTTATAGTTTATTTTTGGAGCTTCGTGACTGAATTTTATTATTTCCTCATTGAATGAAACCACACATTCACACATAGATATGTAAATATTAAATGTTAAAATAGTACAGTTCGGCCCGGCTCGCGTCGTTCCAACAACCGGCGGGGAGCACCTCAGTATACGATCGCGCGCAGTAACTGGGAGTCCTATTACACCTAAGGCCAACTTCAATTCACCAAACCAAGGTTCATCTCGTGTAGTCATTTAGTTGTTCTCAAAATGATGGATTAAGTCGTTTCCAAGCAAAATAGTAGATAAGTTCTTTCAACTTTCATGTATAACCAATTGCCCCTCACACTTTAATTGTTATTGGGATTATAATGAAAGGCAGATAATTTATATTGATAGATAGTAGCAACAATCCGCCATGATGTTTTTGTCGACTTAGTGACATGGTACTCCCTCGCACTCTTTAAGTGCAAAAGATTAAACGCACTTTGCAACTCCTTCTTTGTCTTGAACAACATGCCTTCTTCAAGATAAAAATTACTATTCATAAAATCTTGCGGTTCACGCCACGTACCTTGTGTTGTATGTGTATCACCATGGGTATCCATAAACACATCTGGACCATCTAGGGGATGGTCAAGAAACGAAATTTCACGATAATAAAATTCAGGCATATGCATTGATGGAGACCTGCCAACTAACTGCAGATTTGCTGGTGGCAAAGATATTTCCGCATGAATTGGATTCATCGACATAGATCTTGGTGACCGGTTGGGAATTATAAATCCATCATCACTGGATGACGCTACAAATGGGAGTTCGTCTTCAGATATATCAGCATTAGAGGCAAATATTCGCTATCACTCTGTGAAGTTGATTGATAGTTTGGTTGCTCAACATCATTGATATTTGTGGGAACATTGGGCTCATCTTGCGTTAGATTTTCCCTATATGTTTAAAAAAAAATATATGAGGCATCACACATATTAAGATTACATAATTAAAACTTCAATGGTGGACATACCAATAACAATCAGCTACACCAAAACTAGATGAGGCATGCACATTTAAGGATGTTCCAGTATTTTCTATCAAGCCAAACTGTGACGATTGTCCAAAATGGTCATCTTGTCCGTAACTTGGAGCAACATTCATCTCATTTTGAGGTAAACTGCTATAAAAATAAATAATAATCAAAAATTAAAATTGATGAAAAAAATAAATTTGTAAGTTGACATAACACAAATTTTATGGACATTACCTTTCATTTTCATTAATACCTTCATTCAAATCAAAATCATAGACTTCAAGCACATTTAGCTTGATTTGATCTATAAAGTCATTCGGAGCTCTTAAAAAATCTCTCAAAGAATCATCATCATTGATAATCCACTCACCAAAATTAACCTGCCCGTGTGCTAAAATTGACGTCGGATATTTTTCAATTATAATCAATGTGTAATCCGCACTATTCAAATTCATCCTTTTATACAGTGAATCACATAATTTTTGAAAAAAAAGATTAACTGGATACTTAACATTGTATTTCGGGGGGCAACTATAATGTATGGTGTTTCCGTCATAAATAATGTCACCATTCCAAAAAAAAGAAACTCTAACTTTTGGTTCCCAAGACATTTTGTGTGATTGAAAGGAAGAAACAAATATTGATGAAAATGTTGTTTACTGCCATGTCTAAGACCTTTTTATAAAAATACAAAACGGAGTTATTTAGTCCGTTTTTATGAAACGTCAAATCAATGCCGACATTATATTTAATCCGTGACAAATTCTGCAAAAATAATGCACAAAGCGGGTTTTTAAAACTGAATAAATAATTTTGGGTTATTTAAAATGAATTTTTTTTAATAGCCTGGAATTAATAACTCCGGATTTCAAAGATATTTATTCAGAACACGGAATTATTAATTTCGTGTTATTTAAAAAAAAAAAAAAAGAAAACCTGCACCTTTGAATTCTGAATTTTGACAAGACTATGATGGTTTTTGGGCATAAAACGGAATAAATTATTCCGTGTTCCAATATTAAAAACAAAAAATCAGTTACCCGGAACAATTTATTCCGTGTTCCAATATTATTAAAAAAAAGTTACATAACCCGGAACAAATTGTTCCGTGTTCCGTCTTTTTTTAAAAAAAAAAAAATTAATTCACAACCCGGAATAAATAATTCCGTTTTACGTATTTTTTTTTTAAAAAAAATTACACGGAACAAATAGTTCCGTTTTACTTTAATTTTTTTTTAAAAAACAAACCCGGAACTTTTAGTTCCGTTTTATAACCCGGAATTTTTTACTCCATTTTTTGCAATAATTCACTGTTTTCGTCAGTTAACGGGACGTTAACAAAATATGGTAAAATAGAATTTTTTATTCCGTGTAGCCTATTTTGATTACAAATTAAATGAGTGGCTTATTTATGTCACTTTATACTTATTGTGGCTCAAAATGGTCGCCGGTTCGAATATGCATGTTATTTCATTATTTGTGTTCATGCTCTTTAGTAAATATTGACAACTTTGAGGGCCTTTAGTTGTCTAAAAAAGGCATATGATGTCAGGGGCACTACAATATAGTACTCCCTCCGTTTCAAAAAGAATGAACTGCTTTCTTTTTTAATCCATTTAAAAAAAAATGACCCATTTTCTTTTTGGGCAATACTTTAATTACAACTTTTCACTTGGCATATTTGAGACCATAAGATTAAAGGATATTTTGGTACATTTGACATAACTTTAATTTAGGACCATAAAATTCAAAAGGCTTTTCTATTTTCTTAAACTCCATGTAAAGTCAAATTAGGTCATTCTTTTTGAAACGGAGGGAGTAATTCATTTGCCAATGTTTTATTCCTTTATTACTTTACTTATCCTCGTGTATTTTAGTAAATCTTTGCAACTTTGAGTATCTTTTCTTAATTTTAAAAAAGGTATAAAAATTGATACTCCATGTTATTAAGATAAGAAATTACATAAAATAAGCAAGACATTTGGTAATCCCATGCAAAATAAAAATAGGAAAATAAATATTTTTCAACTTTTTGAATATCAAAATATTCTTGCAAAAAAATACGAGGGTTAATCAACTTTATATTTGATATATAAAATGGGTGAACTAATTACAGATCATTAAAATTCTATTTGAGTTTCAGAAAGTCCTTTCAATGTAAATTTCATAGTTCATAATATAAATGTAATAGTATTATAAATTATAATAATTAATAATTTAAAATATATAAAAAGTTTGGTTGACTCTCAAATTATATTTGTGCCACGTAAATTGGGACAAAGGAGCTACATATATTTGGTGAAAACTAAATAAAAGTGCTATATATCGCAATAATTAACAAGTTAATATATTTAAAAATTATATAAAAAATTTGATTGACTCCAAATTCCATTTTTGTTACATAAATTGACACAAAAAGAGTAAAATATGTTTGGCCCGGCACGACTGCACGAGTTCATTTATCTAGTATTTCAATATATGCTCTATTCTTTTCTATTAAAAAAATCATTACTTTTCAATCTAAATTTACGAGATTATGATTCTATCTCACTTTAGATGGTGATTAGAAACCATCATATTTCCTTTATTAATTTTTGGTTGTATTCACTTTCAATTCTCATATTAACAAGTTGTCAACTAGCATTGCTCATAAGGCAAATAAAGCGTTAGTTTTAGACCATCAAAATTTTAATATCCCAAAAAAGTTTTAATAGTGAATTTTATGACTTTAATTTTACTTAAAACAATATTGAAAATTATATATAAAAAAAAAGCGATAAAATTTAAATGAAAAAAGAAAGAAAGAAGAACAATTTATTTTTCTATCAAAATTATTTTAGAACTTTGAATTAAATAACTCAAATTTTTATATTAATAAATAGAGCTTTTACAACAATATGTATTGCAAATAAATAGCTAACATCTTATTAACTAGAATTAATCTTTAACTTTATAAATAATAATATTACTACTTGAAGTTAAACACTTAATTTCCTTCAAAAATACTATACTAAATATAAATAATATGTAAGAGCAAAAGAAACAACTTTGAATTAATGTTATTTTGTGTCTGTATGCGTATATCGTTAAGGCATCTTATTAAAATTTAGTTTCAAGCCACTAAATTTATTAAGATGTCTTTATATTATATAACTCTAAAAAAGTTAACTCACCATAGAAGGATTCTCTACTTCATATTTTCTTGAGGATCCGTTGAATTTGAATTGTCGTGTCATCTCTGTCTTCGTATTTGTTTGAGCAAATTGTTAGGATATACTATTAACCATGTTGGTTTAAGTTATAGTATTATTTTTACATCCCATGTAAAGACAATTTATTTCATCTTCTTAATTTAATAAAGTCTTTATTCAAATAAATCATTGTGTTGACATGTGTGTCCTTTACTTATATAGTATGCAATTTTATGCATGGAGTTATTTAACTCATGCATGGAAGATTAAAATTGTTGGTTCTTATAAGTTATAAATTAAAGTTCACAATCAAAGATAAAGTAGGACAAACATCTTGATGATTGTAGCACAAGATTAAAATATAATTTGATCTTAATTATGGGAGTGGTAATATTCCAACTTCTTGTGCTAGTACATTTCGTATGTATTGAACGGACCAAGTAGAGATGTTTGTTTATGTTTTGAATATTAATAAACAACTTCTCTAGTCCATTACATGTACTTATACTCTTAATCTTGATATAATTATTATGATCTATGTAGTTTGATTTATTATTTTAATCTATTAAAAGGTGAGACTCTATTGAGAGTCAATATATTCCTAATAGATTGGATAATGACAAATCACTTAGTGAAATAATAATTAGTTGATAGAACCATGTCTCGGACTTGAGATAGAAGACACCCCTATATGGTTGCTTATAAGTTTTCACGTGTGAACCCTGCAGGTGGATTTAGTATCCGTCACGTGAAATAAGTTAAGCATAGTAATATAGGATTGAGTTAGTCAATAAATTGAATTTTTCAGATAAATTTGATTTAATTGATTGGTGTCGGTAATTCTAACATGGGGAGTTAAATAAGATGTAATGGTAGATTTCGAAGTTAATAACGAGGAGTACAGTTACAGATTTTTAGTGGAATGATTTGTAATTTATTATGATATGGTAATTCATTCATTTGCGAATTAATATCATAATTAGAAGCCTCAGTTAATAAATCTGCGGTCCCTGCTACGCCTGATTAATTAACCAATTTGAAAAAGAAAATGGATTTAGAAAAGGTTTTACACGTTTGTTTTAATGGGAATAAATTCCTATTGATGACAAGAATTATGACTCCCATTAAACATTTGTCATTATGGACAAAACGTCCATGACTTTATGTTGGTATTGATGGGAGGACTTAATGAAATTTTCGTGTGGATTCAATGGATGAAAGAAAACCCTTTCAACTTCAACTTCAGTTGAATATATAGGGGTTTTTTTTTGTTCATTGGAGTGACCTTGAAAAAAATCCATTTTCAGTATTTTTCTTTTAACTTGTCCACACAAGCATTGGTTGGTAAAACATTATTCAGGTAGTTGTAGAAGGCAGCAGACCTGGTGATAACGAATCAAAGAGGGAAGAACAAGAAGGAAAGAAAACAAAAGAAGGATATGTGGATTAATATTCAAACTCTTGAATTTATGGGCAACAAGGGACTTGATACCCTCACCTCCCAATTGAATTCAACAATTCAAACACAAACCCTAGTTTGAGAAATCAAAGGAAACCAAGATACCACAAATGGGTAATTCTTCGATTAATCAAACCAATAGTTCATCAACAATTCCAAGATCCACACTACTAATTACTCACTAAACTACTCACTATGAACTACACTAATGCTAGGCTTCACCTAGAAACTACAAGCTTCAAAGCTCAATATTCAATATTCATCAAAAGTCCCATGTAAAATGAGGAATTATCCTATTTATACTAGAGAAATAAAAGACAACTAGTTATTACAAATATGCCCTTAATGAGAGACAAGGGCCTTGTTTGGTGACTCTTGTTGTGAATTCTTCAATTTAAAATCTAGCCACTTGTACAAATAGCCTCTTTTCTTTATCCACATCACTCCCATGGACTCTTAAGCTTTCCTTTTCACGAACATTCTACATGTCATCCACGTCATCCATGCTCGTGTCAACCATGCAATCCACGCTAGTATCATTCTCCCCTTCTTGAAAAGGATTCGTCCTCGAATCCAAACCTTGCAAACACATGAGAAGGACAAAAAACCAAAGCATCCTCAAAGTTTGAGGGTTAGTACAAGGGTTAGCAACAATATCACCATGCCGAGGAGGCACAAATTTGAGATACAACCAAATATCCTTTGCTTTCAATAAAGTCAATCCATCATTCATGGAGCAAAGGTTTTGGGTATGGTAAACATCAAGAGACAAGGCAAACACAAAGATCTTTGTGGCATCAAGAACTCCAAAAGATGGTACCACATTTAAATTGGGAGCCATAAGACATAATTGTGTCATTGTCTCACAAAAAGGCCACACCAAAAGTGGTGTAATCACCCACAAGGGTTCATCTGAGTCAAAAAAGCAAAAGGCCCACATATCTCTACCTCCATACAAAATAAATTCCATACCATCATGAGTATCATCATAAGCAAAGAGGTAGTAGAGAAAGGTGTTAAGCTCACTATTCTCATCTAGGGCGTGCCAAAAGATAAGGACACCGATAGATAAGAAGAGACATTTTAAGCACCAAATAACCCTCTCTATCAAGCAATTTCCTAAAGAAAGGAAGTGCACCAATGAAGCCATGCTACTAGAATAGTCGAGGAATCTATTAGGAGTCAAATCACTCCATGATAAATAATACTCCCACGGAGTTGGGGTCCCTCCTATCATAGCACCAAGCATGCTTCCAAGAGTCCTATTTGAAACTTCAACTTGTCCAACCCTATGAAGGTGACAAGGAGCTTTCAATATCCGTGGACTCTCCCAAAAACAAATGATCAACTTAGCATCCACAAGAATGAGACCACATTTGAGAAAAGGGTCGTCATATGCAAACAAGTAGTAAAGAAAGGAATAAAGGGCATTCAACACATCCCAAGGGTTCTCAATTGTTAATACGCACTTTAAGGCAAGAATATTAGCAAAACGGTATTCACAATTTGAAACACAAGAGGACAAGATTAAGCATTTCAAGTACACTTCATTGTCCTTCCTCAAACAAACTTCCACAAGGAGCATGCTCCTAAGAATCCATCCTAACACCTCAACTTGTCTAACCACATAAGTGTGACAAGTCGTAGGACACATAATTTGGGCATCACGAATACACCATGAATTCTTTTCCAAACAACAAATATAGTTGATATCCAAAACATGAAGCTCACACACTTTAAGCATAAAAGAAATAAACCATGAAAGAATCTTGGAGACTTCAATCTTCTCATGGTATGGTGAGGGATCACTCATTTCCAAGATTCTACTTTCCATAAGGAAAATATCATCATGTCTCCAAGGATCACTAGGAATAGGAGGGGGTAGATACATACCTTGGGAACAAGCGTTGGAGATTGTTTTCTTGTCTTGTACACATGCTTCACAAGGATCGTCCACCCGCTTCTTTGTAGGAGGTTCCTTGGTAGGTAACTCCCCTTCTTGAGCCAATTCTTTCTCCTCCTTCTCGAGTTCTTCTTCTCTCTTAAGTTCTTCCCGGAGCTCTCTCATTATCTTGTAGTCCTCACCCACTTGATAGGGTGTTAATGGAACAAGAGTGTGCTTTCGTCCTCCAAATACAAATGAGTATTTATTGGACTCCACTTGATATCAAACATCCCTATCGGCTAGCCAAGGTCTTCCAAACAACATATGACAAGATTGCAAAGGCAAAACATCACATAAAACCTCATCTCGATACTTGCCAATGCTAAAATTCACAATCACTTGCTTGGTTACCTCTACTTCACCATTCTCAATGAGCCATTGAAGTTTGTATGGCTTGGGGTGTCTTTGTGTAGGAAGCTTCATTCTATCAACCATAGAGCAACTCACCACATTAGTACTACTCCTACCATCAATGACCAAGGAACATACCCTATCAATCATCTTGAACCTTGCATGGAATAGATTCACACTTTCATCAAGTTCCTCTTTAGAAAGATCCCTCATGATTTGATTTAGTTCACAAGAAGGGTTTAAATCCTTCTTCAATTGCTCATCATCTACATTCAAAGTTGTGTCATCATGCCTAACCTTAGGCTCATCACAATCGTTCTCAACCTCATACTCTATCACATTTTTAGCACAAGGTCCATCACACAAGATCACATTTGACCTCCTTTGTGGACATTCTCTAGCAATATGTCCTTCACCTTGACATTTATAACATCGAATGATAGAAGGAGAAGAAGATTGAGGTACATCATGCTTACCTCCATAGGCTTGATCTTCCCCTTTTGTGTTGTAGTTAGCTTGAATAGCTTGACTACCATCTTGGAACATTGGAAGACTCACCATGTTGTGACCCATCCCTTGATTTGGAATACCTTGACCATCATATCGATCACTTTGGTCTTCACACCTTCCTCCTTCCTCCTTATACCTATCATCACTATCCCATTTCCCTTGACATCTCATGCCTTGGTTCGTACCAAAGCCTTCGGGTCCTTTCCACCATTCATTCGGGTTAACCTCTTCACATATTTCATCATAAAGAGGGTTTTGATAATAGATATCTTGGTAGGGTACTTGTGGGTAGTGTTGTTGGATTGGAACATAGGGTACATGCAAGGATGCATGTGATACATTTCGTGGAGGTGCTTGGCTTCTAACTTGGGTCTCCACAAAAGAAGGATTCATTTGTGGTGGATGATATGGTTGGGTATTTGGATATGGGGTGACTTGCCTAACATAGCTCGGGTTCATTTGGAATGTAGCTTGAGGGTAAGTTTGGTTCCAATTTGGTTGGGGGTAGTATAAGTTGGATTCTTGACCCGAGGTCCTTCTTATTTCTTCACTTCGACTTGTCATAGGGAACCTCCTTTCAATCATACTATCCATCCTTTTCACCCTTTTCTCCATACCTCTAAACCTCCCATTTGTTTCAACCACCCTTTCATTCACATTGGTCACTCTCCTTGACACATTAGCATATGTCCCCATGTGGTTTACCAAGCTCCTTCCTCCATGGTTATAAGGAGAGTGATTAGACATTGTACCTACAAAACTCAACAAATAATATTAGTGGTAAACCACAATGACAACTTCACTTCTACAACTCCGATTTGAACGAAATTTGAAATCTAGACTCACAAGACACTAGGGAATCAAGATCTAGTGTCAAAAACAACAAATCAAAACAAAATATTTTTGGATTTTTTTTTTTTTTTTTGGATTTTTTGTTTTGTGAAGAAATCAAAATCCCAAGATTAAGATTTGTGAAAACAAACCTTAACCTAGGCTCTGATACCAAAATGATAACGAATCAAAGAGGGAAGAACAAGAAGGAAAGAAAACAAAAGAAGGATATGTGGATTAATATTCAAACTCTTGAATTTATGGGCAACAAGGGACTTGATACCCTCACCTCCCAATTGAATTCAACAATTCAAACACAAACCCTAGTTTGAGAAATCAAAGGAAACCAAGATACCACAAATGGGTAATTCTTCGATTAATCAAACCAATAGTTCATCAACAATTCCAAGATCCACACTACTAATTACTCACTAAACTACTCACTATGAACTACACTAATGCTAGGCTTCACCTAGAAACTACAAGCTTCAAAGCTCAATATTCAATATTCATCAAAAGTCCCATGTAAAATGAGGAATTATCCTATTTATACTAGAGAAATAAAAGACAACTAGTTATTACAAATATGCCCTTAATGAGAGACAAGGGCCTTGTTTGGTGACTCTTGTTGTGAATTCTTCAATTTAAAATCTAGCCACTTGTACAAATAGCCTCTTTTCTTTATCCACATCACTCCCATGGACTCTTAAGCTTTCCTTTTCACGAACATTCTACATGTCATCCACGTCATCCATGCTCGTGTCAACCATGCGATCCACGCTAGTATCACCTGGAGAGCAAGGATCTTATAAACGAATTATGCAAAAGCTTCAAGAGGTATGTAGTTTTTCATGAATTTCGGTTTTTATGTTACATTATCATGTTGACATGTAAGTTTGTGATCCCGTGATTATGCTTCCGCTGCGTATGTGATTTATACGTTCTATCAATTGGTATCACGAGTCATCTTACATCTAACTGATAATGTAAAATGAATTTTCATGATTTGTATACATGTGTTTTTTGTTCGTTTAGACAAATGCATATAATCATGTTGTTGACAGTTTATCATGTTGATGATTTTGTACCTGCCAAAATTCATGTTTCATATTTCATATGTTGTGAATTTATGGTATTTGTTTTCTGGAAATATATGTTCATAAGGACATATTTGTTTTCCGGAAAATATATGTTCATCATGATATGTGTGTTTTCTGAAAATATAGATTATCATGACATAAGTGTTTTCGGAAATTATATGTTCATTATGAATTGTGTATTTTCTGGACATATATGTTTCATCATGGTTTGATTGTTTTCTGGACATATCTGCTCTTCCTGAAATCAATGTTTTCTGGCATGGTTTATCCATAATTGAAATCTGGATTTAAGGGTGACTATGTTTCAAGTTATGACTATGCCCAACTATAGTCATAACTTACATGCTCTAACGAGCAGTATGGTGTCAAGGCAAGGCTGTCTAGACAGTCCCTGTTACCCTCGCTGACAGCCTTGCCGATACCTGTCTATATGGATTTTATAAATTGAGGGTAAATCTGTATTGCCATTTGAATCTGCCCAACCACTCTTGTTGCTTATTTGACTAAACAAGTGGTGTAGTGGAAAGGCCAAGCTGCGAGAGCAGCCCTGCTGACCCTCGCAAGCAGCCTGGTCGATGAATGCCATTTTGGTCGGTTTTGGAGTTTTTCAATTTTTGACAACCTCCGATTGACCTGAAATTTGGTAGGTTCATTGGAAATGACCCAATGACCAAGACTCACAGACTCACTGTGACATAGGGCCTTTTTTGGCCAAATTCCTTCGTTTTGATGGGTTTTTGGGCATTTTAATGTTTTCTGAAAAATTAAAAATTCTGAAAATTTTTATTTTCGATACCAGTGGTAATAGGGGTCATTCCTTATGGTCTCCAGTGGTCCATTACAGTATATTATATGAGTATACATGTTGACATAGGTCATCTTCCCCATCGGATATGCTTGTGTATGTTGTTACTGTTTTGTGTCTCTTGTTTTGATGACTTGTCTTAACTTTCCAACTAAGTTGCATGTTGAATCAATGAGCAAGAGATTCCATGAAATATGATGTTTTATCTCACTTAACTTAACAGTTTACTCTCCAACTGAGTTGGTGCTGTTTTATTTAAGTAGATAGCATGTCTCACATTGCATGTATTTTTGCTTAAATGGTTAAGTTTCCCTAACGATTCTAACTGTTTATGAGCATGGTGATATGTGTGATGTGGATTTTATGAATTTAATTATTCTGTTAGCATGTCTAATAATGATTTGTTTTTTGATCATACCACAGATTTACCATGTCTTCATTCAATCCCTTAACCACTATCCTGAATCAAAATAAACTAGAGGGCCCTAATTATGTTGACTGGAAACGTAACTTGGACATTGTCCTTACTGCTGAAGGTTTCAAATTTGTGCTGGTTGAAGAATGCCCCATAAGGTCCGCTGATCCCACTGATGATGAAACTAAAGCCTATGACAAATGGGTTAAGGCCGATGAGATGGCAAGATGCTACATTCTTGCCTCCATGGCGAATGTCTTGCAGCATCAACATCAGTCAATGACTTCTGCTTACGATATGCTTGAATCTCTCAAAGAGATGTTCGGTGAGCAAAATCGTGCTGCAAAGCAGACAGCCATGAAAGCCCTTTTGACCACTAAAATGGCTGAGGGATCATCGGTGAGGGAGCACATTCTTAAGATGATGAGTCTGTTGAACGAGCTGGAAATTCTTAGTGCGGTTATTGATAAGGAATCTCAGGTTGAGATGGTCCTACAGACTCTGCCGGACAGTTTTCAGCAGTTTCGCTTAAATTATAATATGAATAATATGGACTTGTCCCTTGCGAAACTGCTGAATGAGCTGCAAGCGGCAGAATCTATCATTAAGCACCAAGCTCCTCTTGCGGCGTTCATGGTTGACAAACCTTCATCTTCGACTTCTAAGCCGAAAGGCGACAAGAAGAAGAAGAAGCCCCGTAAGGTTCCAGGTGCTACTGGTGGTGTGGCTAAGCCTAAGGGCAAGTGCTATCACTGTAAGCAACCTGGTCACTTTAAGAAACAGTGCCCCGGTTACATAGCAAAAATGCAGAAACAAGGTACTTCTTTTTCATATGTCGTTGAAACATTTTTAGCGGCTGTTTCTACCCAATTTTGGGCTATAGATTCGGGAGCCACTAATCATATCTGCACTTCTTTGCAGGGGTTTCAGGTAACACGGCGGCTAAATAAAAATGAGCTCAACGTGTTTCAAGCAAATGGGGAACCAGCACCAGCCTTAGCTATAGGAACTATTTCCATTACGTTCAGTAGTTCTAGAGTTTTGACTTTAAATAATGTCCTCTACGTTCCTTCTATAAGAAGGAATTTACTTTCAGTTTCAAGAATAATGGATGTTGGTTACAATGTTTATTTTGCTAATAATTCTGCAATTATTAAGTTTAATAAGCATTTTATTGTTTCTGCTCCTAGAATAGATGACCTGTTTGTGTTTGATGTGTCTCAAAACATGCTACAAACTTCGGAACTTAATAACATTAATCAATCACATAAGAGAAAATGAATTTCAGAATTGAGTGAGACCTACTTATGGCACTTACGTCTAGGTCATATTAATATAAATAGGATCTCACGGTTGGTTTCTGATGGACCTTTGAGTTCATTGAAAGTGGAGGCACTTCCGACTTGTGAATCCTGTTTAGAAGGAAAAATGACCAAGAGACCCTTTCTTTCCAAAGGAAATAGAGCCGGTAATAAGTTAGAATTAATTCATTCTGATTTGTGTGGTCCTATGAATATACAAGCGAGAGGTGGTTTTGAGTATTTTGTGACTTTCACAGATGATTACTCGAAATATGGATACATTTATTTGTTGCGCCGTAAATCTGAGTGCTTTGAAAAATTCAAGGAATTTAAGATAGAAACGGAAAAGCGACATAATAAACATATCCATACATTACGATCTGATCGTGGTGGTGAATACCTTTCTGCGGAATTCATTAAGTACTTATCAGAATCAGGAATTACATCTCAATATTCTGCTCCGGGAACACCACAACAAAATGGTGTGGCAGAGCGGAGAAATAGAACTCTTATGGAAATGGTTCGATCAATGTTAAGTTATTTAGATTTGCCTTTTTCCTTTTGGGGGTATGCATTAGAAACAACAAATTATATTCTGAACTTGGTTCCTTCAAAGTCAGTACCTTTAACCCCATCTGAATTGTGGAGTGGGCGCAAGCCTAGTCTATGGCATATTCGGGTTTGGGGTTGTCCAGCACATGTGCTAAAAGGGAAAACTAATAAACTGGAATCTCGGACAGAAGTCTGCATTTTTATTGGATATCCAAAAGGTACTAAGGGAGGTTTATTTTACTGTCCTAATGAACAGAAGGTAATTGTCTCGATAAACGCCAGATTTCTGGAATCGGACTATTTAATGAACTATGTTCCTAGAAGTAAACTAGTTTTACAGGAATTGAGCAATAGAATAACAAATAATGAAACACAACTAGAACATATTCCGACAACCGTTATTGACATACCACTGCATCCACGTAGTGGGAGAAATGTCAATAGGCAAGAGGTTGCACAAGAGCAAGCACTTGACATTACACTACCTCAAAGTAGTGGGAGTAATGTTGAGCAACATGCAATTGTGGAGGAAACTGTTCAGGGTAATGTCGAGCAGCCTGCAATTGTGCAGGACGGCGTTCAAGGTGTTCAGAATTCAGTTCCAAATGTAGCGGCTCTTGTAGTGACTGTTCGTCGTAGTGGGAGAATTATTAGAAAACCTTTACGGTTTGCGCTCTTGGGAGAATCATACGATCGAATCCCTGAGGAGCCTAATACAGAACCCCTTAATTACGCCGAAGCACTACAGGACAAAGATGCTGAAATGTGGATTGCTGCTATGAAATCTGAAATGGAGTCTATGTACTCCAATCAAGTCTGGGATCTTGTAGAACCACCTGCGGGAGTCAAACCCATTGGCTGTAGATGGATCTATAAGAAAAAGAGAGGTGTGGATGGAAAAGTACAAACTTTTAAGGCAAGGCTTGTAGCGAAAGGGTTTACTCAAAAAGAAGGAATTGATTATGAGGAAACTTTTTCGCCGGTAGCTATGCTTAAATCCATTAGGATTCTCTTATCCATTGTTGCTCGTTATGATTATGAGATTTGGCAAATGGATGTCAAGACGGCTTTCCTAAATGGAAATCTTGATGAGTGCATTTATATGGCACAACCAGTAGGTTTCATAGAAAGTGGCAATGAAAACATGTTTTGTAAACTTAAGAAATCCATCTATGGATTGAAACAGGCATCTAGGGCATGGAATACTTGTTTTGACAATTCGATTAAGACTTTTGGTTTTGATCAATGTGAAAATGAGTCATGCATATATAAAAAATGGGAAGGAGACAAAGTAGCATTTTTGATTCTGTATGTAGATGACATTTTGCTCATAGGGAATAATGTGAGCATGTTGAATTCTGTTAAGGAGTGGCTGTCCTCGCGTTTTGATATGAAAGACTTGGGAGAAGCGGCTCATATCCTTGGGATCAAGCTTATGCGAGATCGCAAACAAAGGATAATAGGCTTATCTTAAGCGCATGACACTATTCTTGCAAGGTTTAGCATGCAAAATTCCAAAAAGGGACTCCTTCCTTTTAGGCATGGAATTACTTTATCAAAGGATCAGTCACCCAAAATGGCTGATGAGATAGAGAGAATGAAGGCGGTCCCATATGCTTCTGCTGTAGGGAGTCTCATGTATGCTATGTTGTGCACTAGACCTGATATTTGCTTTGCTGTTGGCATGGTTAGCAGATTTCAGTCTAATCCTGGACAACACTAGACTGCGGTAAAGCATATAATCAAGTACCTGAAAAGGACTAGGGATTACATGCTTGTCTTTCATTCTGACAATCTTGTACCTATTGGGTATACAGATTCAGATTTTCAGTCAGATAAGGATTCTATAAAGTCGACCTCAGGATATGTGTTTACTTTAGGAGGTGGAGCCATAGTTTGGAGGAGTATCAAGCAATCATGTGTTGCTGATTCCACTATGGAAGCTGAATATGTGGCTGCCTCTGAGGCGGCCAAGGAGGCTGTTTGGCTCGGTAACTTTCTGAAAGAGCTTGGAGTGGTTCCTTCGGCTCAAGCACCACTCACACTTTATTGTGACAATAGTGGTGCGGTTGCAAACTCGAAAGAACCACGAAGCCATAAAAGAAGTAAGCATATTGAGAGAAAATATCACTTGATTCGGGATATAACTCAAAGGGGTGATGTGAGAGTTTTGAAGATTGAGTCGAAGAACAATTTGGCGGACCCATTTACAAAGGGCTTAACTCAGAAGGTCTTTGATAAGCATGTGGAAGAAATGGGTGTTAAAATTGTTCATGCATGGTTATGAGTCTAAGTGGGAGATTGTTAGGATATACTATTAACCATGTTGGTTTAAGTTATAGTATTATTTTTACATCCCATGTAAAGACAATTTATTTCATCTTCTTAATTTAATAAAGTCTTTATTCAAATAAATCATTGTGTTGACATGTGTGTCCTTTACTTATATAGTATGCAATTTTATGCATGGAGTTATTTAACTCATGCATGGAAGATTAAAATTGTTGGTTCTTATAAGTTATAAATTAAAGTTCACAATCAAAGATAAAGTAGGACAAACATCTTGATGATTGTAGCACAAGATTAAAATATAATTTGATCTTAATTATGGGAGTGGTAATATTCCAACTTCTTGTGCTAGTACATTTCGTATGTATTGAACGGACCAAGTAGAGATGTTTGTTTATGTTTTGAATATTAATAAACAACTTCTCTAGTCCATTACATGTACTTATACTCTTAATCTTGATATAATTATTATGATCTATGTAGTTTGATTTATTATTTTAATCTATTAAAAGGTGAGACTCTATTGAGAGTCAATATATTCCTAATAGATTGGATAATGACAAATCACTTAGTGAAATAATAATTAGTTGATAGAACCATGTCTCGGACTTGAGATAGAAGACACCCCTATATAGTTGCTTATAAGTTTTCACGTGTGAACCCTGCAGGTGGATTTAGTATCCGTCACGTGAAATAAGTTAAGCATAGTAATATAGGATTGAGTTAGTCAATAAATTGAATTTTTCAGATAAATTTGATTTAATTGATTGGTGTCGGTAATTCTAACATGGGGAGTTAAATAAGATGTAATGGTAGATTTTGAAGTTAATAACGAGGAGTACAGTTACAGATTTTTAGTGGAATGATTTGTAATTTATTATGATATGGTAATTCATTCATTTGCGAATTAATATCATAATTAGAAGCCTCAGTTAATAAATCTGCGGTCCCTGCTACGCCTGATTAATTAACCAATTTGAAAAAGAAAATGGATTTAGAAAAGGTTTTACACGTTTGTTTTAATGGGAATAAATTCCTATTGATGACAAGAATTATGACTCCCATTAAACATTTGTCATTATGGACAAAACGTCCATGACTTTATGTTGGTATTGATGGGAGGACTTAATGAAATTTTCGTGTGGATTCAATGGATGAAAGAAAACCCTTTCAACTTCAACTTCAGTTGAATATATAGGGGTTTTCTTTTGTTCATTGGAGTGACCTTGAAAAAAATCCATTTTCAGTATTTTTCTTTTAACTTGTCCACACAAGCATTGGTTGGTAAAACATTATTCAGGTAGTTGTAGAAGGCAGCAGACCTGGAGAGCAAGGATCTTATAAACGAATTGTGCAAAAGCTTCAAGAGGTATGTAGTTTTTCATGAATTTCGGTTTTTATGTTACATTATCATGTTGACATGTAAGTTTGTGATCCCGTGATTATGCTTCCGCTGCGTATGTGATTTATACGTTCTATCACAAATGGCTTTCGTATTAGCCTTAAATCCTCTTTCAGTTTCTTAAGTTTTCGAGTATAAAAGTTTAGCCTATATTGGACCTCAGAAATCCTCGATGCCATCATCTTGAAAATAAAGAAGTTACATATTTTGAAAATAGGAAGGGGAGGGACGGGGAAGTAGAGAATTTAAGAAATAATTTGACAGAGATTTTATAATTATGTGATGAAGAGCAAATGATCAAACTAGTCCCTTAAGTTTAAGATGTTTATTTTCATATACCTAATTCTTTCTTTTAGATAATGTTTTGGTGTATATTTCGTTGTAATATTTCGATTGTTTTATCTTGACAGAAACTTTACTTATACGGAGTACTTTTTGATTTATTTTTTTTTAAGTAAATTTTCGGTGGTTGTTAAGCCTTTTTATTAATAAAAAACAAAAAGAAAACAAGATCCGGCCATGTGCCAATAAAATGCAAAATAAGCAAATACACAAACTGAAGGGTAAGCTACAAAAATAGTACCCATAGTGGTGGCTTTGTTTTTCTATTCCCACTAACAAAAGTCCTACAAAACTAGTCTTTCTTCTTTCTTATATATGGAACAAATATATATTTATCCCTCTATATATCAAATATTTTCAAACAACTCTCTATACTCATTTATCTTTCAACTTCAATTTTATTTTCTCTGTTTTATTTTACTTTAATTTTTTATTTTTATTTTCTCTTTTTTTTTAAAAAAAATTCTCAACTTTACTTTTTTCCTTTTCTCCTTTCAACTTCTATTTTTTTTCTCTTTTTAATTTTTCTTTAGTTTTTATTTTTCCTTTTCTCCTTTTTTCTCATTTTTTTTCTCAATCTTTATTTTTATTTTGATTTTTTTCTTTATATTTTTATTTTTTCTCAACCTTTCTTTTTTTTTTTCTTTTCTTCTCTCAACTTCTTTTTTTTTCTTTTTCATTTTCTTTGATTTTTTTTGTTTTATCAACCTTTATTTTTTCTTTTCTTTTTTTATTTTTCCATAACCTTTATTTTTTTTCTTTTCTTTTCTTCGATTCCTTCCAAACAACAAGTCACGCCCCATAGGCAAGAGTTGACACTACCACATTGTGTCTTGATTTATGAGATATTCTATTACTCTTGCCTTGGAGGCAAGACTTAACCTAAGGACATTCAAACAACATGTTACGTCCCATGAGCAAGAGTTGACACTACCACATTATGTTTTGGCTTATGAAATGCTCTATAACTTTTGTCTTAGAGGCAAGACTTAGACCAATGGCTTTTAAACAACAAGTTACGCCCCATGGGCAAGAGTTGACACTACCATATTGTGTTTTTATTTATAAGATGTTCTATAACTCTTGCCTTAGAGGTAAGACTTAGCCCAAGGACTTTCAAACAACAAGTTATGCCCCATGGGCAAGAGTTGACACTATCACATTGAGTCCTGATTTATGAGATGTTTTATAACTTTGCCTTAGAGGCAAGACTTAGCCCAAGGACTTTCAAACAAGAAGTTATGCCCCATGGGCAAGAGTTGACACTACCACGTTGTGTCTTGATTTATGAAATGCTCTATAACTCTTGCCTTAGAGGCAAGACTTAGCCCAAGAACTTTCAAACAGCAAGTTACGCCTCATGGGTAAGAGTTGTCACTGCCACATATGTTTTGACTTATGAAATGCTCTATAACTCTTGCCTTAGAGACAAGACTTTGCTCAATGACTTTCAAACAACAAGTTATGCCCCATGAGCAAGAGTTGGCACTACCACATTGTGTCTTGATTTATGAGATGCTCTATAACTCTTGCCTTAGAGGCAGCACTTAGACCAAGGGCTTTCAAACAACAAGTTACACCCCATGGGCAAGAGTTGACACTACCATATTGTGTTTTTATTTATGAGATATTCTATAACTCTTACCTTAGAGGCAAGACTTAGCCCAAGAACTTTCAAACAACAAGTTATGCCCCATGGGCAAGAGTTGACACTACCTCATTGAGTCTTGATTTATGAGATGCTCTATAACTTTTGCCTTAGAGGCAAGACATAGCCCAAGGACTTTCAAACAACAAGGTATGCCCCATGAACAAGAGTTGACATTGCTACATATTGTCTTGATTTATGAGATGCTCTATAACTCTTGCCCTAGAGGTAAGACTTAGCCCAAGGGCTTTCAAACAACAAGTTACGCCCTATGGGCAAGAGTTGACACTACTACATTTTGTCTTGATTTATGAGATGCTCTATAACTCTTGCCTTAGAGGCAAGACTTAATCCAAGGACTTTCAAACAACAAGTTACGCCCCATGGACAAGAGTTGAAGCTACCATATTGTGTCTTTATTTATGAGATGCTCTATAACACTTGTCTTAGAGGCAAGACTTAGCCTAAGGACTTTCAAACAACAAGTTACACCTCATGGGCAAGAGTTGACACTACTACATTTTGTCTTGATTTATGAGATGCTCTATAACTCTTGCCTTAGATGCAAGACTTAATCCAAGGACTTTCAAACAGCAAGTTATGCCCCATGGGCAAGAGTTGACACTATTACATTGTGTCTTGATTTATGAGATGTTCTATTACTCTAGCCTTAGAGGCAAGACTTAGCCCAAGGACTTTCAAAGAACAAGTTATGTCCTATGGACAATAGTTGAAGCTACCACATTGTGTCTTGATTTATGAGATGTTCTATAACTCTTGCCTTAGAAGCAAGACTTAGCCCAAAGACTTTCAAAAAACAAGTTATACACCCCCATAGGCAAAAGTTAGCACTACCACACTATGTCTTTGATTTATGCGATACTCTATAAGTGTTGCCTCTAAAACTAGACTTAGCCCAAGAATCTCTCAAAAAATAAATTACTCCTCATGGGCAAGAGTTAACACTATTTCATTATGTCTTAATTTATGAGATACTCTATAACTCCTGCCCTAGAGGCAAGAATTAGTCCAAGGATTTACAGACAACAAGTTAATGTTCTATAACTCTTTCCTTAGAGGCAAGACTTATCCCAAAGGACTTCCAAACGACAAGTCACACCCTTAAGTTTACTTTGATATCAAAGAAAGAAGATCTTTTTTGCGGATTATCCAACTTTCTGTTCATTAGCAAAATATAATAGAAGCTGAGAAAAAATAAAAAGGGAAGGAAAAAAATAAAGATTGAGAAAAAAGAAAAAAAAAAGAGAAGAAAAAAAATAAAGGTTAAGAAAATATAAAAAAGAGAAAAAAAAGAAGAATAAAAGTTGAGAAAAAAATTAGAAGAAAAAATAAAATAAAAATAAAATTTGAGAAAAATAAAAAAAATGTGAAAAGTACAAAATAAAAAAATAAAGGTTAAGACAATGAATTAAAAAAAAAAGAGAAATGAAAAATGAATAATGTTTGAGAAATAAAATAAAAAAAATAAAAAATAAAGGTTGAGATAAATGAATTAAAACAAGAAAAAAAACGAGAAAAGAGAAAAGAAAAAATAAAAATCAAGTAACAGTAAAAAAGAAAAGAAAAAGTTAAGAGACAAATGAGCATGTAAAGAGTAAAAATATTTGAGGTGTAGAGGGGCAAAAATATATTTGTTGTATACATAAAAATAAAGAAGGACTAATTTTTAAAGACTTTTTTTATGAGAGACAAAAATACAAAGCCAAAGCCACCCACTATGGGACATTCCATGTAATTTCCTACAAAAACTTGTTTGGCCCAGCCCACCACAAGTGTGACATGGTTCTCCCTACCATATATTGGCTTATGCAGTACTGTTTCCATTTCTTGTCTTTCCGCCTTTCCAAAAACATCAACAATCCCATACTATTAAAAATTTTGGTTTTATGAAGATCAAAAAACAAAGTGGTAGATTATCAAATATTGAGGTCCTGAACTCAAAGTGAAAATTTTGATTTGGATAAAGAAATGAATGTACATAGTATAATAGTTTAAATTTTGAACATTGCCAGTATCAAAAATATTTACACCTTTTGATCAGTTTAAACGATTATTTTATTAAGTAACACTAACTGGTGTGTAGACGTATAATTTTTTATCCTCTTTAATTTTTTCTCTATTTAGTGTTAAATATTTCCTTTTTAATATAATCTTGTTATTCTGGGTTTTATTTCATTGTTTCGTAGATTTTATTTGAAAATTTGAAAAATCACCAAAAAAAGTCATATTTTATAATAATGGTTTTGTTTCATTTTCTAAAGGAAGAGAAAATCACACAAAAATATTGCTCATTTTAAATTACATTTAAATAAATAAGTTGGTATTTTATTAGTGATATTTATAATTTTTTTAATCTAGAATTAATTAGTTAATTAGATTCTTATTGTTATTATTATTTTGATAATTTTGTTTACCCTTTTTTTTTATACTAGTTTAGGTGTACGCGCCTCGCGCGTGTACCTCACTTTAGTGAGTTCAATTTTATAAAATCAATCAAATATAAAAAACATGTCAGTTCTTAAAAATGTTGATTGAATTTTTTGTTGGTTAGCGTCTCACATTAGGTTGCTTTCAGCTCTAACCCAATTATATGAAGAAAAGAAGTAGAAATTAGTCAACCGAAAAGCACGTCTATTAATTTAAACACAAGAAAGTTTGAATTACAATAAAACTTTGAAAGTGTTTCAGCCAAGTCAAGCTCGTGAACTTCTTTTGCAAGATAAAGTTATAATTTGTTCTCTTCCACCTCACAATTTTTCTCTAATTCGTGTATTAGTGCACTCTTTCGTCTAATAGTCATTCATGAATGAAGAAATAATGAATTTTTCCTTCCCCAATTTCTAGCTCCCAAGTCTTTTACCATATTGTTAAATGAATATAGGAAGACAGGAGGTTCATGGGACAATTTATACAAATTAAGGTAAAAGCTTTGATGCACTCTTGAATAGGACAATTAGTGTCATTCAAGAGTGTAAATCATACAAATCATATCAAGAATAATATAATTAGTGTAATTTTATAAATGGGATTTGGTAATGATAGAGTGCACGCATATAATTATTCCTATCTTAGGAGATAGAAAAGTTGTTCTGATAGATCCTCAGTCCAAGGAAAAATATATCAAAACTAATAAAAAACAAAATAATGGAAGTAAAATATTAAGAAAATAAAGTACTATATATGTAGGAGTTATTACATCCTACAAATTCGTAAAAAAATATTTTTTTACGAGCTAGTTATTATCCAAGTTAAAAGAGTGTTATGACAACCTCCGGGTAAAGTTGATAACCAACTATTTCAACTTGCGCATTAATATGCTCGGATGCTCTATAATATGATGTTTAATAAAATCTAATTGAAGGTTTATAGTTTAGAGAGCTGAGGCACACCAAGTTATGTCCTGTAGTTGAATCATCCATATGTTTGCAAACAAAACATAAAAAAAAACCTCAAGTTACTCCCTGGCAAGACAGATGTATGCTCTAAGTGGTCACACATCACAACTTCATGGAAGCAAGTAAACTTGATTGCCCTAAGCTAAGAGAAATAGACCACTCAGAAGGGCAATGTTCTAGACAAAAGGCTATAAGGCCACTACAAGAAAGGAAGGATTTAGCCGTAATTATTTAGCGGCAATGGTATAATTGTCGCTAAATAGTGTTTTAAAGCCAATTATTAATGGCAATTGGCCCTACTGCTGCTAAAAATTTGCGACACTTAACAGAAGTATTAATACTACTCAATTGAAGTCAATAAAAAAATATTCCTCCATCTCATTTTAGTTAGATCTATTTTATTTGTATATGGTGATTAAAAAATTATAAATAAAAATAATATTAATTGGGCATATGAATTGTAATTAATTATAGAGATAAAATAAAAAAAATTAATTAATTTTATATTGATTTAATAAGATATTTATTTTTTAGCAAGATTGATTTAATAAGATATTTATTTTTTAGCAAGATAATGAACTAAAATGGGACGGACCAAATTCATCTTCAATCAAATTCCCAAATTTCCCTCGTCACTTCTTTTCTTCCCGAGCTCATCAATGGTGGAATTCGATTGAATCTAGGTATGGAGATTATCAATATTCTTCTTCCCGAGCTCATCAATGGTGGAATTCGATTGAATCTAGGTATGGAGATTATCAATATTCTTCTTCCCGAGGTCATCAATGGTGGAATTCACTTGAATCTAGGTATGGAGATTATCGATATTCTTCTTCCCGAGCTCATCAATGGTGGAATTCGATTGAATCTAGGTATGGAGATTATCAATATTCTTCTTCCCGAGGTCATCAATGGTGGAATTCACTTGAATCTAGGTATGGAGATTATCGATATTCTACTTCCCGAGCTAAACTATAGATAATATTGTCTATTTCTGGAATACAACTTTTGGATCTCTCTTTCTCCATTTCAGCTGAAGCGGCTGGTAATTGATCTGAAGTGGATTCACGAAATTGATCTTCCATGGCTACGATGGATTCAGTCTGAAGCAATTTCTCTTTCTTTCTGCTTGCTCGCTCGCTCTTCTGGTAATCTCTCCATTTTAGTTTTCTTCTGAATTTACTCGATCTC
The DNA here is from genome assembly GCA_031232105.1 of Capsicum rhomboideum. Lineage (NCBI taxonomy): Eukaryota > Viridiplantae > Streptophyta > Magnoliopsida > Solanales > Solanaceae > Capsicum > Capsicum rhomboideum. Next base: position 127,872,512 of record CP124712.1, read on the forward strand.
TCTTTCTCGCTGGTAATCCTCTTTTTCTCGGTGTTCTTTTGATAAATGTGTACATGCATGTGCTATCAGCTTATAATTTTCTTATAATTTGGTTTAAATTGCTTTATAAGATAAGGAATGCTATTAGATCCACAAAGTGTTTGACAAAATATCTAGAAAAACTCTATCTACTGCTCCTTATCAGGTATTCCTTTCAATTAACAGAGGTTGATTTTAATATTTAGAAATTTTAGTTTTCTGCTGTGGTGATGTTCAGATTTTCCGTCAATAATGTTACTTTGACTCCTTTTAGATTTCGCTTTTTTCAAAAATTTGAGTTTGATTAGCGTAATATAGCTTTGGCGAAAACATAGTTGAATAAACCTGTATACATTGATCAGATTTCATTTTCTTCTGTATTTAGCTCGAGAAGACAATTTAAAATTCTCTATCTCAGGATCTGTAGTCGAGGTGAGATAAGAAGATAAAATTCCCTTTGCTTATTTGTGTCCTTCGTCTAATAACTAGTAAGTAGCAGAGTGCTTGCTGAAAATAACAAGAAAATGGAAATAGGAGCAGAAATTTAAAAAAGCGCTTGAAAGAATTTGTATAGCATGTTATTCAACATTAAAGCAAAGCTTCAGATAAGGAAATGCATGTGATGTTGGACAATGCCTGAAACTGCTTGTTGATGTATTCTGCACCTTAGATTAAGATAGAAGTACTGTATATCTGTTGGACAATGTAAAGCATGAGAATTTTATGCTAGTAATAAAACTTGGTTGTGTACTATGCAGAAATTTAGTCTCTGGGAAGTTGTAAGGCATGATGTTGTCTTTCCTGTCAGTTTTTTTGGGTCATGTTGAGGTCCAACCAACCTTCTGGCTTGTAAGTATTAATACAAACTATATACGTGGTAAAGTATTTAAAGAAATAGATGTGTCACATTGATTTTTTTTTTTGAAGCCATAATGCTGTCTAATTCAAACTCAATTATTCGTGGAATTTATCATAGGTGAAAATGGGTTGGTGGAGAGGTCATACAGGATGTTGCATATGATGTACCAATTCCAGGATACAGAACTAAAAAAACTAACTGTCTTCGTCTCTGGGAAGCCAAAGCAATCTCTGAGGATTTCGACTTGTTTCTGTTTAATGACGGACAGTATGAATCTGCTTCACAGCTTCATTCTAGGGCTCAGCAGGTTTGTTGCGAGAACTTTACAGCTCTAAATGTTCTATTTTTCTTAATAAGGAAGTTGAGCCGGGGGTCTTTCGGAAACAGCCTCTCTATCTCACATCTGAGGTAGTGGTATGGACTGCGTACACCTACCCTCCCCAGACCCCACGTGGTGGGAATATACTGGGTATGTTGTTGTTGTTGTATTAAAAGGGTAACCCAGAGATAGAAACACTTTACCTTGAATTGACACTCTCACTTCCCATGTTCAAGAGATGAGTGGTTTAATATTGGTCCATGCAGATTTGTGCTGTTCTTTACCCCGGGGATGCTACAGAGAATGGAAAACTCTTACAGCTAAAGCAACAATTTTTTCTGTGCAGTGCATCACTTCAGGTTTACAATTTCCTTTTCTACTTTCTGCTCCTGTATTTAGTAAAGTACATCGCAAAATGAATTAGCTGTGTTTTACTGAATGGATTACAAATTACTGAAGAGCTGAATGATATATTTGGAACAGAACTAAATAGTTGTGTTTGGAGAAGTTGACATTGTTTGTGATAGTGTGATATGTAGACATTTAAGTACTCCTGATTATGAATTGAATCCTTATATTGATGTAACATGTAGTTGATCTTTCAAAGTGCGGTCGTCCTTGACTTTATGTTTAATAATCAGAATGGAAGCCAAGAACCGACGAGAGGTTTCTTTCATTGAATTGATAGAGCTTGTAATTTAAAAAAAAAAGGCAGTCCGGTGCACTAAAGCTCGCGCTATGCGTAGGGTCCGGGGAGGGGCTCGACCACAAGGATCTATTGTACGCAGTCTTACCTTGCTCTTCTGCCAGATGCTGTTTTCAAGGCTTGAACCCGTGACCTCCTGGTCACATGGCAACAACTTTACCAGTTACTCCAAGGCTCCCCTTCAATTGATAGAGCTTGTCTTTTGATATTACTAAAAGGCGCATCAACAACATACCCAATATTACTAAAAGCCGCATCAATTGTTAGAAAGTCAAACATGCCTGAATATATAAGACCGCCTATTGCTTTTAGGGGTCGTTTGGTTGGGAAGAACTTGTCCCGGGATAAATTATTCCGGGATAAGTTATCCCGGGATAAGTTATCCCACCATGTAGGTGGGATAACTTATCCCATCACTAAGGAATAAAAGGTGGGATAAATAATCCCAAGGCAACCTTATACCCCCAACCAAACGTGGGATAAAATTATCCCAAATTTTATCCCGGGATTATTTATCCCAATACCCCCAACCAAACGACCCCTTAGAGTAAACTGTGGTCTTTGTTTTTGTTATTCATTATAACTATGACCATGTTAGTAATATGGTTAATAATGTATTGATTGTCCCCTATGTTCTATGTAGGTTTTGCTGCCACAGCAAATGATACTGATAAGTTGTTCCCCTCATTTCAAGATGCTGCAAGACTTTTCAAGGGAATATGCAGAACCAACTGATGCACGAGTCTATTTCGGAGCTGCAGAAAAGGTAATATATTTCTGCTTAACATATATTTCGTCTTAATTTATTTACTATAAGCTAGTATTCTGCTTTTGTGTGTACCGAGCTTCAGTTTTTGATTTTGTTGTATTATTTTCATGTGAAAAGATGTATCACAGATATACGGATTTCACTGAGTTATCATTGGTAGATGAAAATGCCTTTGAAGTTCTTCTCATAGAAAAGGCAAAGGGTTGTTTTTACCCAAAGGTATCCACTGATCCATGGGTTTAAAACTTCTTAATATATCAGAGGTAATCTCTGTTTAAATGCAACTATCTTTCTTGTTACGACAGGAAGTTCAGGAAAAAGATGAAACAATTGAAGATGCAGCACACTGTGAGAGTGGAGGAAGCTGGAGTACGAGGGTGGTGAAGTTGATATATTTGTTGGAATTGGAAGTGGGGTAATGAAGTATTATGTGAATGACTTTGAAGATACAATGCTTAGAGATGCTGCAGCTTATTATTCTCGAAAAGCTTCAAGTTGGATCGTGGAAGATTCTTATCCAGATTATATGTTGAAGGTACAACTCATTTTTATAATTCTCTGCGGATATAGTTGGTTATTCCTTTAAGTTGCCGGAGTAAATTGTGATAGCCATGCTTTGCAAACACAGGCAGAAGGGTGTTTGAAGAAAGAGAAGGATAGAGTGTCTCATTATCTCCACAGTAATAACGAGACAAAACTTCTGGAGGTCAGCATTGAAATTTACACCTCTTTTCTTTTTGGAGCAGAGTAGACTTGCTTCTTGTTTTTGTGATATTAGTCTGCTGCAGCCAAATCTTTTGTGTTATATTACTTAAAACACATCTTCGTTGGTGCGAGGTGGTGGTTGGTCAATGATTTTTAATTTTGTTTGAGGAAATAAAACTTAAAAAGCTAAGTTAACTATCTCATATGTTGTTCATGTCTTTGCTTTAAAAGTATTCGCCTGATAGATACTTAACTTGGAATGCTGAAAATTCAGACCTTCTTCATGTTTGGGAATCTTCCTTTAGTTGGATTTGTTTTCAATGCTGAGACCAAATTTGTGCTGCAGAAAGTGATAAAACGAATTATTGGTTGTGTATACCAATGAGCTGTGAGAGGAGCATTCTGGATCCCGAGCGTTGCCGAGAAATGATCAGGTATTGATCCCTTGTTTTGCTTTTCACTATTAGTTTATGGTAGTTCCGATTTAAATGCTATTTGATTCTCTGTCTCTCTCTCTCTCTCTTACATCCTTTAGACTTGTCCATTTGCTGATACATCTAATCTTGCATACTACGTTTTTCCCTCAAAGAATTGAAGTTGTTGATTCTCAAAGTTATTTGGAAAGTCAGTCTTGGTCACTCTACAAATTAAAAAAAGTCTGTCTTGGTGATCCTTCCACTAGATCTCTCATTGTTGGTTCTGCTTGTTCATCCTGGCTCTTGTCCTTCTTTGCTTCATTGTCTTGAAAGTATCATAAATTCATTTTCTCACCATTATCACTTATGAACCTACTGTGAGAATATTTTAAGTTGTAACCTCAGTTAAATAGATCTGTAGGTGAATGTACATGGTTTACATTTTAGTCCTGATGAAGTTGATTACAAGGTTCACATGTAAGTTAATTCAAGCAAATCTAACAGTTGTTTCCTTTCCTTCTGTACAGCGATCTACATGTCCTATATATGTCGATTGCTGCTGGATGCAAAAAATTGGCATTTGTACCTGCTGGAGGAGGTGTTATTCCCATGGCTGCTCCTGCAAGCGTTAGTGGTGGTGCATTTGTTGCTCATAATTTCTTTGGCTACGGAGGAAACATGTTCGTGTAGATGAAATGTAGGAGAAAGCTAGAATTGTTGTTGTCAGTCTGAAATTCTTTGAAGAACGAAAACAATTTTTGTTCTCTTGGGAAGAAAAAAATGGTATAAAATAGTTTTTGGTTGAATACATGAATTAAGGTGAATTTATGCCATAATAATTGCCTTTTAGAAAGATTTCCATTGTTGGCTTTCATTGCATTTTTTACCGGCAATTAAAAATGCCGCAAAATATGTTCACATTTCTAAGGTAGTTTTAGTGGCAATAATAAATGCCGCTAAAAGTAATTATTTTTAGTGGCAATAATATGTGTATTTACTAGCACTCGATATAATTGTCACTAAAGGCTTTAGTGACACTGAATGCAATGACATTCGCTTAAATGCCGCTAAATGTTTTTGCAGCAATAACTATTGCCGCTAAAAAGTTTCTTATGCAACAAGTCTAAATCCTAAACCAATTGAGTCTTCTTTTTCAGAAACAAACCTAAAACCTATTGAAGTTATCCATGGGATTCCCATGCTTCTGTTTACAACAGATGAACGACATGAACTTCCTAAGGAGGAAGGACTTCATCAAGCCATAGTGGTGAAGCTCTCCTCAGGAGTGCCAGATTTGCTAATGTTGAGAACTTTGCTACCGAAAGTATTTGGCATCAAGGGACAGTGTTTGATCGGATTACTTGCCCCTAGACAATTACTTATTAGGGTTGATCACTATGACGACTTTGTAAATGTTCTATTAAGATTCGTCACCTACTTTACGCATAAGGGAAAAGAGCATCAAATTAGGATTTTTCCATGGTCGATTGGTTTTAACCCCAAGGAGGAAACTACAAAGGCAGTGGTTTGGATTTCTCTTCCAAACTTATCTCCGGAGCTGTTTGCTAAGAGGTCGCTATTATCCATAGCTTCGGCAGTTGGAAAACCCATTGCCATCGATAAAGCCACACAAACAAAGTCAAGACCTAGTATAACAAGGGTGAAGGTGATTCTTGATTTAAGGGACACATTGCCGGATAGGTTGAGGCTTCAATTTGTGGACAAAAAGACTGGTAAAATTGTGGAGAAATTTCAACAGTTTGTCTATGATAACTTACTATCATATTGCAGCCATTGCAAACATCAAGGAAACGATAATAGTAAGTGCCGTTTGCTACAAGGAACGAAAGTGGACAGGATTCAAGGCGATCCACAAGTAGTTGATAGAGACTCAGTTGAAAAACTTCAAGGTGATGCAAGAGATTATTTGAATGCAAGAAAGTTGCTTACAGAAGACAATGATAAGGTGCAACATGAAACAGTGGCTAAAGATTCAAATCCTCAAACTCTTGATACAAGAAGTGAGCAACTGAATTCGAGTGGCAACTCAAAAATTCATGACAAAGTGGGACAACCTGATGGTGTACAACCGATCATGAATCAACAGCAACTTGAGAATTTCCATAATACTAATGTAAATAATGAGGTTGTGGATGATGAACATGAAAAAGATGGCTAACAAGTTAAAGAGATGGAAGCCGCCACAAATGTTGATTCGGGAATAGTCACGAATGATTTTGGGGTTTCCATGCGAGCCAAGGAGTTAAACAAAGGTAAAGACACAACTAATGATGAGAATTGGACCATGGTAACACGCAAGCAAGGCGTGGGCACCATAGTTAACACCTTGGTTCGTGACAATGAGCTGATATTATGACTATAAAAGGCGGTGTTCGATCAAATTCCTCAAAGGACATTATTTGTCCCAACTCATTTGATGCTCTTTCAGTTAGAGAAAAACAAAAACCTAGTACGAGTAGTCCTAAACTTCATGGTGCATATTTAGAATTAGCTAATATGTTAATTCAACAACATGTTGCTAGTTTGGTTTGCTCCATCCCCATTTTGAAGCCCCTAATGGATACTTTGAACAATTCAAAGTATCATGAAGTGCCAGCACAATCTATGGAGCCGTTTGGTGAGCTATAAGATGGCTCTGGACAACAACTAATATCCACAGTGAGTGACCAAAATATGGATACAATGGTGGTCTCAACTCCAGTGCACTCCACCAATAACTTTGATGCTAAGAGTGACCAAAGAGGTGGGACTAGCGCGAAGAGTTGGGCGGACATGATGGAGGAGGAGGAGCAGGTGACATATCCTACGATACGCAACAAGTTGAGCCCAATAGCCCCAGTGTTTGTGCCTAGTTGTACCATGATAGTTCCATCACTAGTAGTGGGACAACTTATGGCTCAAACGAGTGTTCCAAATGGTAAAATTGGGAATGAAGATAATCTTCTACAAGATGAAATTTTTTTTGAGGAAAGTGATAAGGATGAAATGTTGGATATCTACTTTGCAAATGCTGCTAGGGACGCTGACATCTCTCCTAGGCAACAAAGAAGTGGAAAACGCAAAAGTAAAAGCAGAACTCATGGTAGACATCATAGTTGGGATGATAAAGTGTCTATCGAATTTGTCCCGAGGCAACTACCAATGAGAGTGAAAAAGCAAAAGGAAACAAGGTTCAACTATATCAACAAGGTCCAACATTGTAACACCCCGTACCTTCCCAACCCTACTTGATGACATTAAATAATGTTTACTTAGGTGTCGAGAGTTATCAGTATGTATTTGGTAATGTAAAGATGAGAAAAATTGAAATTTGGCCTTGTACATGTGACTAGCCTTTTCATAGGAAGTGTTTGGTGGTTTCGTGGAGCATTTGTGTAGTACCTCGTACACATTCTAACCTCATTTGGTGACTTAGAGTCATGTTTACTTGATGATTAAGATCACTAAGTAAGTATTTTGTAGTGTTTTGATAAGGTATTGGACGATACGCAAGTGTTGGAAAAATGGCCGAAAAATTCAGCAAAGCATCAAAACTTGCGCCACTACCCTGTTTCAGGGGGTGTGGCGCAAGCCACTGATTCAGAGGGCAAGAAAAACTTGCGCCACTACCCTGTTTCAGGGGGTGTGGCGCAAGGAACAAACATTTTTCCTTCCCGAGCTCGTTTCGCGACGACATTCTACGACGATTTCTAAATGGTTTCTTTTGGTTCTTTGGAGTTATTTGAGCATTGTTAAAGCTTCAAACACTTCAATATACTCCTACATACTTCTACATGACCAAATCATGAAATGTGAATAGTGATCCAAATGTCCAAGGAAGCCAAAGGCGACTAGAATTCCTATTTTTGCGATCGAAGCGACGAATGAGCATCTCGCAAGAGAATAATGTCGTGACATTATGGACTTATTTAAACATGAGATTGTGGGGGTATTATACATGTAATTAGTTGGGCTAAATTAATTTTGTTCCATTGGGCTCAAATGAGGCCCAAATATTAGCATGGATACATGGCCCAACAAGAAGGAAATGATCCATTCTTGTTTGACCCAAAGAAGGCACTCAATTATTGACCAAGTGGGGATAAGTATGAGACTTGAGGGCCTATATAAGCATGGAAAAATCAGAATTTTAATCCACAACAACACACATGCTTTTCTTGTATTTTCTAGAAATTTCCCAAAAGCCTTTTCTCTCAACTTCAAACCCTAGAGCTCAAAGCCAACTTTTGGAGCAAGATCACCACCTTCCAAGCTTGGGTAAGTGATTATTATTGTACTTTAACATATTAGAAGCATGAGAAAATATTTATATCATGTTGGTTATGGTTGGAAAGGTTGGACATGGCACTTTTGGTTTTGTGAAAGAGATGTGTTATCCATGGGATTATAGCTTGAATTATGACTTGTGCCATTGATGAAAGATCATGGTATGGACAAAATAAGAACATCTATGGTGTTATTTTGTTATTAAATTTGTTATTTTTCTATAAGTGCAAATTGTGGGATTTTGGCCGATTTGTGCTATGAAGTGTATTAAAGTGAATTGATGGATTGTTTGTGATGTGGTGTGGATAAGAAAGTGTAAAGGAGAAGTGTTGTGGTGAAATGTATCAATTATCATGTATTGGTCAATGTTGGGAATATTATGGAATTTTTGGAATAATACTTTCATGAATGGTTGTGTCAAGTGGGACATGGCATGTTTAAAGGCAAACATGAGAATGTTACTTATTATATGCATTAAGTAGTTGGTGGTTAATGTTGGCTCCGTTGTATATTTTTGTTGTAGAGTGGAACATAAGGAAGGAACGGAACGATTGTATACGCATTTAAGATTGTGTGTTGGTATTGAGAATACAAGGTATGTAAGGTTCCCCTTTTCGTATCCTTCTACAACATATTGTTCCTATTGACATTGGGCTTGTTTCAATTCCGAGAGGCTTGAAGTACATCAATTCAGGGTGACGTATATTGTTATTCATATGTACCCTATTCTTAGATGAAGTATGATTCACTTATCCCTTGTTCATTGATTGAAGTCCCTAAGATGTCATAACGTGGTATTTTCTTAAAAGAACTATCCCAAGAGAGTAAGATGCTAGAGAATCTATTTAATCTTGAGGAGTATTTCCTAATCATGTCTTGTTCCAAAGTCTTATAATTTTGTAATTATGTTTGTATCAATCTCTCACAAGTGAACATATCAATCTCTCACAAGTGAACATATCAATCTCTCATCTCTCAAAAGTGAATATGTCAATCTCTCATAAGTGAATGAATCAATCCCTCACAAGTAAAGGTGAATCTCTCAAAAGTAAAGGAAGAAAGTAATGAGAACCGGGATGACTCAAAGGGGCACATAAGCCTAGTTCGAGCGGACCCTAATACTACCCACAACAAAGTGGATGCCCACAATAAAGTGGATGACTACCCACAACAAAGTGGATGCCCACAATAAAGTGGATGACTACCCACAACAAAGTGGATGTCCACCATAGCGTGGATGATTACCCACAACAAAGTGGATGCCCACCAAAGAGTGGATGACCACCCACAACAAAGTGGATGCCCACCAAAGAGTGGATGACCACCCACAACAAAGTGGATGACTAATAAAGATGACGAATGCAAGTAAGGAATATAATAAATGTAAGGCACACGATTTCACATTTAGAACGAGTGTTTATCCGCATTGATTAATTTCTCTTCTATGGTTTCCCTTATTGTCATTATGTTTAATGAAGTTTCATAAGAGCCTTACATACTCAGTACATTCTTCGTACTGACCCCTCTTGGGGGCAATTACTTTATTTGCTGCAGGCACAGGTAAACCTCCACTGTAGGCTACGAGTTATCTGCGGATCATTGGTGAGCTCCAGTTGGTTCGGGGCTTTCCGAGTCATGTGTACATTTATGTTGGTTTTGCAAATGTTATATACAGCGGGGACTTGTCCCGATCTCAGGATGGTTATGTTTATGTATTTGTTAGAGGCTTTGTAGACGGGTGTGGGTATATGTATGTATATAAGGGATGAATGTCCATTTTGACTTGATGGCCCTAACGGCCCAGTTTCATGTCCTTATATGTCTCACATGTTCCATGATTTCCGCGAGTAGTATCTTTATATCCTTATGTGATGGTGGTGTTTCTTATGGCATACATATGAGTAGACATGAGCAAGGATTGGTTCTCTCGGGCCACATCGGCTTCGGGTGCCAATCACGCCTCGTATGGATTCGGGGTGTGACAAAGTGGTATCAGAGCAGTTCGTTCTAAGGGCGTCTACAAAGCCGTGTCTGAGTAGAGTCTTACTTATGGATGTGTAGCGCGCCACATTTATAAGTAGGAGGCTACGGGACATTTAGGAGTTGTTTCTCTTCTTCAGTCTAGATCGTGCAATAGAGCCATTGTCATAGGTGGGATTATATCTGACCAGTGTAATTGGTTTTCTTTGATATAGAAAAATGCCGGTTACAAGAGGTATGGATAAAGGAAAAGAGGTAGACATGCCTACCGGGGAAAGAACAAGTAAATCACCACCCGACCCAGTTAGTCAATGTGGGGGTGAAACTGAGTCCCCAGAATCACCTGGTAATGTTACAAAACAAGAGTTACGAGATTTGAGAAATGCAGTACAAATGTTGACTCAGATAGTTGTTGCACAGAGTCAAGGACAATTTGGTCCAACGGTAAGAAATGATGATGCAAATAGGGCAGCTAGTCGGAGGACACAGGATTTTCTGAAATTAGATCCTCCCACATTTACAGGGTCCGATCTTAATGAAGATCCGCAAGACTTTATAGATCAGATTCAAAGAGCTTTAGATGTTATGCATGTTACCGGTGCAGAAATAGTTGAACTTGCAGCCTATAGATTGAAAGGCGAAGCTATATTATGGTATGAAGACTGGAAACGATCCAGGGGTATCGGTACAAATCCAGCTAGTTGGGAGGAATTCAGGGTGGCATTCCTTGATCATTATCTTCCATATGAGGTCCGCGAGGCTCGTGCGGATCAGTTTTTAAATCTTCGTCAAGGAAATATGAGCGTCAAGGAGTACAGTCTTCGGTTTAATTCATTGGCTAAATACGCTCCTCATATGGTAGCAACTATGGCCGATAGAGTTCATCGGTATGTAGACCGACTGGAACCCTACTTGGTAAGAGACTGTACTATTGCTGCATTAAATAAAGACATGGATATAGCCAGAATTCAGGCCTTTGCACAAAAGATGGAAGATCAAAAGCACCGAAAGAGGTTACATGGATCTGAAGGGGGGCCTTAAAAAAGGGCTAGACCTATGGGACAGTCTAAGGGTTCCCAAGGAAGACCTAGGCCTCGGAGTTCTCGTCGACCACCTAGGTCATCATATTCTTCCCCTACAGTAGATATTCCATTACACTTTCGAGAAGCTAGGGGCAGTCATATAGGGCAAAGCAGTATGGGTCGAGGTTCACGGACAGAAAGATTTTCTCTGCAACTGTGCCAGCACTGCGGGAAGTTTCATTCAGGAGAATGCTGGTATGGATCGAATGTTTGTTTGCGATGTGGTATATCGGGACATCTGACGACAGAGTGTCGACAAGAGGACACGGGTAGTATGGCGCGACCTACGGGGTTAATCTTCGGGGCATCGTCGTCTGGTGTACGACCTGCTGGTCAAAGTAGAGGTGCTGGAGGAGTAGCTCATTCCAGGGGAACTCAGAACCACACCTACGTTCTCTTAAACCGGCAGAACGAAGAGGCACCCCCTGATGAAGGTACAGGTACATTACTATATTTTTACATCCGAGCTCTTCCTGATTATCTGCTACTCCATCTATTACCGTGAAATAACGAGACACCGGGATTATTAGTTATTATAGTTAAGATGGAAATGAGGGATTTTTAATGTTGCAATGGGTATGAAGTGGTTGGCTTCTTGTATGACACGACAAATGCTGAGTTAAGAAAGTACATTTCCATTTTTCTTCTATAAATGATCGTCTTGAGCAGAAAGGTAACTGTGTTCTTATCCTGACGTGAGAAAAGTTATGCCAAAGGTATAGACATATGAGTGATACGACCTAGTATGTCCTTGTAAGATGCACCAGTGTCGAGGCACACAAAAGAAAGAAAAAAAAAAAAGGGGGCACACTGTAAATGCGTATTGATTATGAGGTAGCAGTTAGAAATATAGCACGTTTGGGTATACAAGTGAAGTTGGGTACAGTTTTCCACCCCTAAATACGTTGCATTACAAAGGTAGTTGGGATGAACATCTATTGCTTATTGAAATGGCCAATATGGGAGAAATTAGCACGTAGAAGAAATTACGAGGGAATCCAACGAAATAATGGAACCAATTGCACATGAAGGAAAAGTTTAAGATACAGAATGGGAGTCATAATAAGTAAGTCTTTACAAGTGTTATATGTGTATACGATAATGTGAAGGATTCACCTCGACTTAAGTTGTTACAATGAGACAATGTTACTAACATTCGAGGACGAATGTTCCTAAGGAGGGAAGAATGTAACACCCCGTACCTTCCCAACCCTACTTGATGACATTAAATAATGTTTACTTAGGTGTCGAGAGTTATCAGTATGTATTTGGTAATGTAAAGATGAGAAAAATTGAAATTTGGCCTTGTACATGTGACTAGCCTTTTCATAGGAAGTGTTTGGTGGTTTCGTGGAGCATTTGTGTAGTACCTCGTACACATTCTAACCTCATTTGGTGACTTAGAGTCATGTTTACTTGATGATTAAGATCACTAAGTAAGTATTTTGTAGTGTTTTGATAAGGTATTGGACGATACGCAAGTGTTGGAAAAATGGCCGAAAAATTCAGCAAAGCATCAAAACTTGCGCCACTACCCTGTTTCAGGGGGTGTGGCGCAAGCCACTGATTCAGAGGGCAAGAAAAACTTGCGCCACTACCCTGTTTCAGGGGGTGTGGCGCAAGGAACAAACATTTTTCCTTCCCGAGCTCGTTTCGCGACGACATTCTACGACGATTTCTAAATGGTTTCTTTTGGTTCTTTGGAGTTATTTGAGCATTGTTAAAGCTTCAAACACTTCAATATACTCCTACATACTTCTACATGACCAAATCATGAAATGTGAATAGTGATCCAAATGTCCAAGGAAGCCAAAGGCGACTAGAATTCCTATTTTTGCGATCGAAGCGACGAATGAGCATCTCGCAAGAGAATAATGTCGTGACATTATGGACTTATTTAAACATGAGATTGTGGGGGTATTATACATGTAATTAGTTGGGCTAAATTAATTTTGTTCCATTGGGCTCAAATGAGGCCCAAATATTAGCATGGATACATGGCCCAACAAGAAGGAAATGATCCATTCTTGTTTGACCCAAAGAAGGCACTCAATTATTGACCAAGTGGGGATAAGTATGAGACTTGAGGGCCTATATAAGCATGGAAAAATCAGAATTTTAATCCACAACAACACACATGCTTTTCTTGTATTTTCTAGAAATTTCCCAAAAGCCTTTTCTCTCAACTTCAAACCCTAGAGCTCAAAGCCAACTTTTGGAGCAAGATCACCACCTTCCAAGCTTGGGTAAGTGATTATTATTGTACTTTAACATATTAGAAGCATGAGAAAATATTTATATCATGTTGGTTATGGTTGGAAAGGTTGGACATGGCACTTTTGGTTTTGTGAAAGAGATGTGTTATCCATGGGATTATAGCTTGAATTATGACTTGTGCCATTGATGAAAGATCATGGTATGGACAAAATAAGAACATCTATGGTGTTATTTTGTTATTAAATTTGTTATTTTTCTATAAGTGCAAATTGTGGGATTTTGGCCGATTTGTGCTATGAAGTGTATTAAAGTGAATTGATGGATTGTTTGTGATGTGGTGTGGATAAGAAAGTGTAAAGGAGAAGTGTTGTGGTGAAATGTATCAATTATCATGTATTGGTCAATGTTGGGAATATTATGGAATTTTTGGAATAATACTTTCATGAATGGTTGTGTCAAGTGGGACATGGCATGTTTAAAGGCAAACATGAGAATGTTACTTATTATATGCATTAAGTAGTTGGTGGTTAATGTTGGCTCCGTTGTATATTTTTGTTGTAGAGTGGAACATAAGGAAGGAACGGAACGATTGTATACGCATTTAAGATTGTGTGTTGGTATTGAGAATACAAGGTATGTAAGGTTCCCCTTTTCGTATCCTTCTACAACATATTGTTCCTATTGACATTGGGCTTGTTTCAATTCCGAGAGGCTTGAAGTACATCAATTCAGGGTGACGTATATTGTTATTCATATGTACCCTATTCTTAGATGAAGTATGATTCACTTATCCCTTGTTCATTGATTGAAGTCCCTAAGATGTCATAACGTGGTATTTTCTTAAAAGAACTATCCCAAGAGAGTAAGATGCTAGAGAATCTATTTAATCTTGAGGAGTATTTCCTAATCATGTCTTGTTCCAAAGTCTTATAATTTTGTAATTATGTTTGTATCAATCTCTCACAAGTGAACATATCAATCTCTCACAAGTGAACATATCAATCTCTCATCTCTCAAAAGTGAATATGTCAATCTCTCATAAGTGAATGAATCAATCCCTCACAAGTAAAGGTGAATCTCTCAAAAGTAAAGGAAGAAAGTAATGAGAACCGGGATGACTCAAAGGGGCACATAAGCCTAGTTCGAGCGGACCCTAATACTACCCACAACAAAGTGGATGCCCACAATAAAGTGGATGACTACCCACAACAAAGTGGATGCCCACAATAAAGTGGATGACTACCCACAACAAAGTGGATGTCCACCATAGCGTGGATGATTACCCACAACAAAGTGGATGCCCACCAAAGAGTGGATGACCACCCACAACAAAGTGGATGCCCACCAAAGAGTGGATGACCACCCACAACAAAGTGGATGACTAATAAAGATGACGAATGCAAGTAAGGAATATAATAAATGTAAGGCACACGATTTCACATTTAGAACGAGTGTTTATCCGCATTGATTAATTTCTCTTCTATGGTTTCCCTTATTGTCATTATGTTTAATGAAGTTTCATAAGAGCCTTACATACTCAGTACATTCTTCGTACTGACCCCTCTTGGGGGCAATTACTTTATTTGCTGCAGGCACAGGTAAACCTCCACTGTAGGCTACGAGTTATCTGCGGATCATTGGTGAGCTCCAGTTGGTTCGGGGCTTTCCGAGTCATGTGTACATTTATGTTGGTTTTGCAAATGTTATATACAGCGGGGACTTGTCCCGATCTCAGGATGGTTATGTTTATGTATTTGTTAGAGGCTTTGTAGACGGGTGTGGGTATATGTATGTATATAAGGGATGAATGTCCATTTTGACTTGATGGCCCTAACGGCCCAGTTTCATGTCCTTATATGTCTCACATGTTCCATGATTTCCGCGAGTAGTATCTTTATATCCTTATGTGATGGTGGTGTTTCTTATGGCATACATATGAGTAGACATGAGCAAGGATTGGTTCTCTCGGGCCACATCGGCTTCGGGTGCCAATCACGCCTCGTATGGATTCGGGGTGTGACAAAACCAAAGCAGAATTAATGTATTTTCAAGAACTCTTGAACAAGTTTCAGGAAGGAGACAAGTAGAAGAATCAAATTGATACAGGGCTACAAATTTTTGAATTTGTCACAAGTACAAAGATGAGGGGGCTCCACTCTACTTTCTTTCTTCTTTTATTTTATTACTTTATTAGTATCCTCATTTGTTGTATCATCATAGAGTGTGTTATAAATACTGTGATGATCATAAAACATTTGGTTCTTTCAAGTTTTCATTTCTTACGTGCTTGCTAGTATTAGTAGAGGGTTTGACCTCATTAAGATTTGTAAGGTAAGGCCTAGCCCCCTTTACTTGTACTTATTCTTTTTTGAGGTTCTTTGATTATTAATAAAAAGGTCCACTCAGGATAATACCTGAGTGGTCCAAACTTTACCCAATAATAATAATAATAATAATACAATTAGGATTCTTATCCCAAGTTAACTAGGAAAAAAATTAAAACAAAGAGAAAGTTTTACCATAGAAGGAATGAAAATGTAAAGAACTCAAGTCCAATGCAACAGTAACAACTTCTCAACTATATTAATAAACTAAAGTTAAATTACAATTCCAAAAATGAAACGTAACTACTCAAATGGTAAAAGCCCCAAATGACCATGTAGAAATACTGAAAGTAAAACTAGTGATTGATAGACAGAAGAAGGGAGATGAGAAGATGCAAACGCTTGAGAAGGGAGGTGAGGAGAACCAGACTTTTGACTCAACAATAGTCATGCCTTTCTTGCCCCCAAACTCTACCATGTAACTATTCTTTGCATCTCACGTGCTCTACAGGGGCAAATATGGGTTCATAACAGATAACAAATGACAAAGTAGTTGAAGGAACTTTCACTTTGCAACTTCACAAGGAACATTGAGATGCAAAATAATATTACCTATATATGCCTTTTGAGTATTAGTTACTTATCCACTTACCTGAAACTTAAAAATAATTAAAACTAAATTCGTTACATACTATAATTGGTGTATAAAAACTTGTAGCATCAGATTTTTGGCTATTATAACGACTAAAGTTTTCCCATCTCATAGGATTCATATGCTTAAAAATAAATATAACACGCAAAAGCAGAGCTTACGAAGTTGGAAACAGGGGCATATTTTTGATATACTCGCGTCAAGCACGTTCCGTAGCTCCATACTTGTCGAATGATTACTGATAATTAAAAAACAAACAAAGAGAACACCGAAAAATCGTAGGAGATAAGTCTAGCATAAAGCTAAGTAATCAGTTTGAATTCAAAAGATTAAAAAGTAAATGTAGAAAATCTGTAATATTTTTTGGTCCCAAAAAGTGTCCAAGTTACCTTGAATTATGGCTAGACAATTGCATATTTAACAAATTCAATTTAATTTTTTTAATCATTCGATAACTCCCAAAAAAAGGAGAGTTAATATAGTCGTGACTCCACGGACTCTTGTTAGATGAACGATTTACAAAAGATGCCACTATTTTCGGTTCAAAAGCTCCTCTATACTAGCAGCATATATCAGCTAAGTGAAAAGAGCAAAACAAAAGTTGTTAACATATGATATATAACTCAAGAGGCATAAAATAAAAGGATTAAGCAGAATATCTGACACTTATAGACATGGGCCAGTTATAACAAGGATTAGACAATCAATCAATGATAACATTGACAGTCGATTTTGTCTTCACAGAGATAAAGAGCAGATAAATATGTTTTCACATAACAAGAACAATATCTAAAAAAGCATTAATTCCTACAAGCCTGCTCTTAGGAAGGCAAATTCAGCGACCTTAAGTGCTACCAGTTCAGCATCAGTTATGTTGTTGTAGCTGCCGACATACATTTTAGAAGTAGACAACTCCCCGATATAAATGTCATAATAGCAGAAGAATTGATTGTCCTTGTTGTGCTTCCAAATAAATATCAAAGTAGACATGCCATCACAAGCATGAAATGTTATTACCTCTTCTTTATGATAGGTGGATGATTTCAAGAAGTTCAGCTTGATGATGCGCTTTGTTTCAGCCCATTTCAACTTTGTGTGATCATCTAGTACCAAGACATGAAGCTCATCTTTTAGTAGTTGAGCGAAGGAGAGGCGTCCATTCCAATCCAAGAGACGCAGAGTGGTCCTCATGCTCAACTCTGGGAAGAAACTTGCTCTAGGGAAAGTAGTACGACCAATGTAGGTCTCCTTAACCATATCCAGCACATCAACTTGTATATCATAGACCTCCTCGGTTGTTTCAACAAAGCAAATGCAATAAGCAACCCCCATCCTAAAGAAGAGTTGGATGCTGTTCCTCATTCCTCCATCACTAGGCAGTGGTGGTACCACCTTGTCAACGGCCCGCCAGCAACAAGGGGACGTCCCAATATTCTCCAGAGAAAGAACTTCGTAACCGAGGTCGTTGTTTCCATCATCATGAACAGAAACCGCCTTGACAGAACCACCACATGGGTTAGACGTAATGGGAACAAACTCTAGAGCAATCCACAAACTAGGATATTGTGGACTAGGGATTGGGAGCGTGTCGCGCAGGTGATAGGATTCTATGCGGTATTGAGAAGACGAAGAAGATGCGTTCCTCACCTGGAGATATAAGTTGTGACTACTGTGACAGATTTTGGTAAAGCCCCGCCATCTGTCCGGATTGTCAAAATCGAGCTGCCTCAAGATATCTGCATCCTCACCGAGGGAATAACTGAAAGGGGAGTTCTGTTTACGAAGGTACAAGAATGTTGGGTGCAGAAACAAGGTAGACCACAACTTGCAAACGCATTTAAATCTGTGCAAAGACCGAAGGGGCAAGTAACTCAAGATGTGAAATATAATTAAATCCGGAAGCTCAACAGATAACGCAGGGGCAATTACACGTTGAACCTTCATCACTTTAAGCTATGAAGAAGGTAGGAAAAAAATACTCACCTAAATAAGAGAGCGATCACCTCAAGCTTGCTTCAGACCTGCACAACGAAGAGGGACGTTTGGGATTTTTGAGCTCCTGCAACAAGAATTGCCTTCATTTATAATATAGTACGTAGGATTCTAATCCCAAATTCATTAGGAATAGGAACATGAAAATTAAATGGGCGGGGTACGTTTCCTTCCCTTAGTATATTATGACTCATAATTTATGAGTATATTATTCCAATTCCTGATTGGATAAAGTTTGTTGTCATGAAGTATATTGTCAAGAATGAGTTTGATATGACATATATACCCTTTGTAGGGAAAGTTATACTTCCTCCGTCCCATTTTATATGACATCCTTCGACTTGGCACGGTATTTAAGAAAAAAGAAAAAAAAACTTTTAAATTTGAAATCTAAAATAATCCTGAAATATTTGTGTGGCTGTAAATCATTTCATTAAGGGTAAAAAGAGAATTTTGAAGTTAAATTTTTTCTAGTTATATTAAGGTGACAATCTTTTTAAGACGAACTAAAAAAAAAACAGGTACCACATAAAATGGACGGGAGTACTTTAAATTAAAAAGTAGTCAGCTAAAAGTAGCTAAAAATAGTTAGTTCCTATTCATCATTATCACTCTTTCTCACACACAAAATTCACAATTTCACTTAGCGTCACCTTAAGATGAATAGGGGCGGATCTAGAGGCTCGGTAACATGTTCATGTGAACTCAATAGTTTTTGTCTAGATCATATATATATATATATATATATATATATATATATATTAAGAAATTTACTAAATATGTATCTATAAATACTTGATTGTGAATCCAATTATTATTATAGTACTAACTTGAGATCATTGTAGTAATCTATAGACTTTAAATTCTGCATTCGCCTCTGAAGATGAAATTGCTTCTACATAAAAATTGGTGTCATATTTCTAAATTTGGACAGATTAAAAAGAATAAGAGTACCACAAAAATTGGAATAAATGTAGTATAGTAATTAGTTGTGGTACTGAATGGCTTCTTATACATGATCCTAAATTGCAGGGTTTAGTACCACTATGGAAAGAATTGGAATACAAGAAGGAATACCAAAAGAAACTAAGAGCTTATCTTCGTGAAACAAAGGCAAATAAAGTACTAAGTGAGGCATTATATGCCTGCCACTAGCCTTGAAACAAATGACTTCCTTGAAAACTATTACACAATGCCTCAAAGGAGATCGATCTCAATAAGCTGTGGATCAATACCAAACTTTCCTAGTTGGAATTGCCAAGAACTTCATCACAAATTTGTACAATCTTGGAGCAAGAAAGATATCATTTGGTGGACGTCCTCCAATGGAGTGTATATATGCCATTAAGATTAAGAACAAGAAATATGGGGAATGGGAATCAATGTATGAAGAGTTACAATATTGTGGATGTGAACTTTAATGAAAATTGAATGGATTGGTGATGGAGTTAAATAATGAGCTTCCTGGGATTCAAGTTGTCCGCTCTGATCATTTACCCCTATGCTACAAATGATTAGAAATCCTTCCTCATATGGTTCATCCCACCCCCACCCCTCTTCTTTTTTAGTTAAAACACATGTTCTTTTATAGTGTATACTAGTGAAATGATCCGCAATTTGCACGGTTATAAAAAAATATTAATAAATTTAAGAAATGATACTTTTATATGTTTAGCTGAGATAAAAAAGAATTAATGTGCATAGTTACCTAATTAATTCCACAATTTAGTCAACTCACGCTAGTATTTTAAATGACTTCCAATTTTTTATGCAATTTTAATACTTTAAGCAGGGTACATATGTCCACAAGTTGTAATGTTCCAATTCCTATAAATGAAGTCAATTAACATATGGAAAGTTGATGTGTACATCTTAGTCGATTAGCTCTTTAATTCTTAAAATAAAAGAAGTTTGAGTAAATGTAATATATAGAATTGGTAATTGTAAGTGCGATTCCGTTGAGAAAGAGAACATGAAAATTCACCACATGAGAGGTGAGGAGAAACGTAAATGATCTTGAAGCATTGGCAAGATTTAAGAGTTCAATCTCACCTCCATTAGTTATCCTCTTTAAACCCTGTTATTCAGGCATATGACTTCGCTATGGAATAGAATTAGTAAGTTTGAGTAAATGTAATAGAATTGTAATTAAAGTAATACCTATAACCATGTTCAATGTTTCATTATTGTGCATTAAGCATTTATGAGAAATGGAAAGTATGAACAATTGGACACCACTTAAAAGTTAAATCTACCAAGAAAATCTTCCTAGCTAAATGCATCATCATCATCATCATCATCATCATCATCATCATCATCATCATCATCATCATCATCATCATCATCATCATCATCATCATCATCATCATCATCATCATCATCATAAACAACAACAACAACAACAATAATAGCTACAATAGTAATAATAATAATAATAATAACAACAACAACATAAATAATTCAAATATTACATAATACTATCGTTGGAAGTTGGAGGTATGACCCCACGAGCTTTGTTTCATAGAAAGTACTTTTCCTCGATCGATTCGTATTAGACTATATCACTGGATATGATTTTAAATATACCTTTATAAAAGAATTTACTAGTAGAATTATTAATTTAGATTTACTTCTTTGAATTATCGTAAAAATGTTACCTAAGCGGGCATCAAAAGCTCACAAAATATAGCAAAGAGTGTTCAATTGTATTCTCTTCGATTCATTTTTACCTTGTCATGTTTGCTTTTAATTGTGCATCCTTAAGAAAACATTAATTAAAGTGATAATTTAATAAAATTATCATTATTTTTTTGTTGATCTCAATTTAGTACTATTCTTCCTTTTACCATATTAATCTCTATATATGTATTAAAGTAAGGTAAAAGTGGAAAAGTTAATCAAAAAAAGAAGGTGGTGAAGTGGAAATAAATAATTAATTCTATTTTAATCTTTTAAAATAATAAGTATTTCGAGCCAACTATTTCTAGTAATCATAATTCATGACAGTAAAATGGATAGGAGGGAATACTTCACACTCTACTGATAGAAATGTACTTTAGACACTACAAATAGAAAAAGATCATTGTCTTCTTTTCTTTTTTTGGATTTTTCATCCGGTGTTCGGTATTCGCATTGAAGCACGACTAAATTTGGATTCGTGCCCGAAAGTCACACATTGGGGGTAAAGTACTCCCTAACAAAGGTGACTCCGTACCCAGGGGGACTTGAACCCGAGACCTCTGGTTAAGGATGAAGGAGTAATTACCAATCCACCACAACCCTGGTTGAAAAAAAAACATTGTCACTACCCATGCAAATGAGAATAACTTTTGAAAATTATGGAAACATTGAAAACATAATGTACTTGTAGTCAGGGACAGATTTATGTGTACTCGTGGGGGTGCCATGGCACCTGGAGACCTCGGTTGAAACTTTGTATGTATATGTATATTATGTATACGAATTGAATATATAAAGTACTTGCCACCCACGAAACAAAGTGGCTAATGGTGCGACTGGCAAGGGTGGAAGGTGCCACCCCACCAACGAGGGTTCGATTCCTATTTTGGGCATAATTATTGATGGCCTTTTTCTTTTTGCTTGTACAAAGGGCAGGGGCTCGCATTCAGTTCTCTTTCTTTTTTTTTTTCTTTGTCTTCTCCATTAATCTCTCTCTCTCTCTCTCTCTCTCTGTCTCTCTCTCTTTTTATATTGGGTCTTTTCATTAGTTCTTTTTACTTCCTATTCTTTATTAATTCAAATTGACTTTTTTTTCTTTAATTAATTCCTTTTTTTTTTTAACTTTATCTTTATTAATTTCTTGATACAAGTGTTGCATGTGTATTCTATATCAATTAATGAGTATTAAATCTTAAATGTCACATAAATATTGTAAGAATATATTAAATTAAAAAAAAGTTTTAAGTTCTAAAAATTATGGATACTATTATGTTAAAGTTTTTAAATTTACAGGTTTTTTCGATCTTTTACCGTGAGTCGAGCTAAGTGAACATAACTGGGTTGAAGCTATAATTTTTTATTCTTTCTCATAAATATATTTCCAACGACACTCTAAACACATAAAGATAATGAAATATGAATATCTTTAGGTAACTGTATTATATGGTTTATACAAATTCAAATTTTGTAACATGAAAAATCTCTTTTTTGTCTTAAAGTTTTGGAGAATAAGGCTTCTTATTCCTTTTTTAAAAAAAAAACAAACAAACTATATTTATCATCTTAGAATTTATTTATTTTTTAAAAAGAATATTACCAAATAGGCGTATTTGATCGATTTGTCTATAAAAACCAAGAAAAATAAATAACTCGAATTGTAACCCAAAATTGAAGGAATCGATCCGTTAAACCTATTTGAACGCTATGGCACCCACAACCTCCAAATCCTGGATCCGCCTCTGCTTGTAGTGCTCACTTGGTCCACTTAAACGAATGTCTGAGATCCTAATAACTTTAATTACCTAAGATCCTTTTGTTGTAACACAGAAATGGCATTGCCGCTGATAGTATTTGGCTGCTTGACATTGCCGGTGATGGTATCTGATTGCATATAATCACAAAACAATTATGAGAAACGAAATATCACCAGACAAAATAAAAGAGGTGGGCAGACAAAAGGAAAGCAGATATGATTGAATTTGATGAAATTGTACATCAGTGAGAAGGATACATACAATTCACAGCCCTGACTTTAAAGTTTAGATTCAAACAGATTAGACTTGGACGAAGGATCCATTTTTATTTACAAATATAGCCTAAGAACTGTGGACGCACTATTTAACATGTACTGGAGAATTGCATTAGCTTGCCAATTTGTCTAGCAAAAAAACCTCTTATAGCTTGGGAAAAAATGAATGATGAGACTTTTGAGCTTTTTGGTTAGGCAACGGCTGTTTCTATTTTGCTTCAAATTCTGAGTTTTAAGTCCATGTCAACTCTGTTACAACTTACAACAATCATTGAAGATGGAATTCTTCAGACTATTAAAGAGATTTAAGTCCATATAAATTAAGTAAATGGAAGTTGAGGAGACATGTAATTTAAGTAGAGAATGTAAATAGGTTGACGTTTTTTTGTAACTCATTAGATATAATTATTGTAATAAATATGATAGTTCTTTTTAATTACTGAATAAATTGATTAATAAAAAAAATGAAGAGAAAAAATTCAAAAAAGAAAAAGAAAAAAGATAAATAGGAATGGAGGTTATAGAGAGGTGTCACATCACCTTGTCTATGTTTCTCCTTTATATGTACACTAGTCTCTGTGAACATGCTTCACACGTTATCCCCTATCAACCTCAATCATCGCAAACAATATTAGGTAATTATTAATAACTATATGAATTTATTTTATGAGGTACAAAAATGTACTCCTGATCCTGACATTAGATCCCAACCTCGTCTAGGGTCCTGACTCCCTGTAACACCCCGTACATTCCCAACCCTAACTTGATGGATTGGTGACCTAGGATGTAGTTACAAACCTTATCTTCGCAAGCACTAAGTACGTGTGTTGCATTGGTTTTGGAAGAAACAATTGATATCGTAATACACAATATGACTAGACTCTTGTAGGAGGAGTTTGAAACTTTCTGAAACATTTTGGGAGTGATAAGTGAGGCTTGAACGACTTCCAAACAAAGGGTTTTAATGCTAAGAGGTAAGCTAAAGAGTTGAACTTGAAGTACCTAACCGAATCCGCAAAGAAAAGTCGAAGAAACGAAATTTTTTTTTTTAAAAAAAAGAGTGGGGCGTGCCATGCCGCTCTGGGCTAAACTTTTTAGTCCACAGGTAACAAGGGGGCGCGCCAGGCAGCGTGCCAGGCCGCCCCTGCACACCTTTCAAATGTTGGAAATTTTTTTAAGTCCAAGGGGCGTCCGGGGTACTTTTTGCCGAGTTTTTTTGGCCAACCACGAGCCTATAAATGTGATTCTTGGATTATTATATAATTGTTCCATCTCGGTAAGACTACACTTGGACGGAGTTAGCATCCAAATTACGTTTTTACCCTTTTATGTTCACTTAAGCCATAAGTGGCTAGAATGTCTTATTTGGAGATTGAGGCTACGAATATGAGTCTCGTGAGTTGAATATTGTCGTGACGTTATGAAATTATGTAAACATGAGATAAATGATGGATTACACATTAAATTTGGTGGGTTAAGATGACATGTGTTATTGGGCTCAATTTAAAGCCCAAAGTGGAAATTATAATTAAAGACATGGCCCAATGGGTCAAATGACCCATTCTTCCTTTAATTAATCAATTATTGACCCAAGTGGATAAATATAACCATTAAGTGGAGGCTATATAAGGCCAAAATCAGATTTTTATTCACAAAATGACATTTCTAGAATTTTCTCTCTATTTCCAAACCCTAAGACAATCAACTCTTTGGGCAAGATCATCATTCTACAAGCTTGGGTAAGTGTTTATTCTTATGATTTAACATATTATGTACATGAGAGATTATGTAGATCATGTTGGTTATTCTTGGAAGTGTTGGATATGGCACTTTTGCTTTTTGTAAGAGATGTGTCATTTATGAGATTTAAACTTGAAAAGTGACTTGAGGTTTGAACAAAAGTGCATGGTATGGATGAAATATCAATATGTATGGTGTGATTATGTTCTTAAACTTTTTATTTTTCTATAAGTGTAAATTATGGGATTTTGGCCGATATGTTATTATGAGGTATATTAAGATGACTTGGTGGATTAATTGTGATATGGTGTTGATGAGAAAGTGTAAAGGAGAAACTTGTGGTAAAATGCTATTGGTATATGATGTTGTGGTCAATGTATGGCATGTTGTGATATTGTTGGAATGACAATGCCGTGAATGGTATTATAAAGGGGGAAATGACATTGTAAGGCAATCATGTAATTCATTATCGTCTTATACACTTGGAATGTAGTTTGTGGTTAATGTTGGTTCCGTTATGTACTTGTATTGTAGAGTGACACATAGAGAGGGAGCTGAATTGTTGTATTCACATATTGTCTTGTATATTCATACTTGGAAGTGAAGGTATGTAAGGTTACTCTTTTCGTATCCTTCTGCAGCACATAGTATCACATTGTCATTATACTTGTTCCATTCCGAAATGTCCAAAGGTATTCCATTTCCGGTTATTAATCATTGTTACGCACATGTTATTTATTCATTGATCAATTGTGATTCACATGTCTCATGTTCATTGACTAATGTTCCAAAGGTCCTATGTTTTCAATAATGTTATGTTTCCACTAATGTTATGTTCCAAAGTTCCAATAGTGTTTATACACATGTCCCTTATTCATTGATTATTGTTCCAAAGCTTCCAATAATGTTACAACTACAAAAGTATCAATCTCAAGAATGTAAAGGCATAAAGTAAGCATCTATGTGTTTCCAATAATGATATAATCATCGAATGAACTTTTTCCAAGATTAAAAAAGTAATGTTGTAAAGAGAAGTGATGTGTTCTTGGGTGGTATCCCAGGGGTTAAATACCTAGCATGGGTCGATCCCAATATATCGGGTGGTATCTCAGGGGTGAAAAGAACACCCAGCATGGGTCAATCCCGCTACTACGAGTGGTATCCCAGGGGCAAAAGAAAAGCCTAGCATGGGTCGATCCCGAATAATTGTTGATTACCCACTGATCAGCTTGGGGCTCGGGTATTATATGAATGGAAGGATGAGTAATGAATGAAGGAGTGAGTGATGAATGGATGAATGAGCGTAAAAGTAAAGAAAGTACCGAAATTAAAGAAAGCAATATTCGTAGTTCCAAACATACAAATTGACTGTTTATCCATATTGGTTATTCATTTATATTTGAGTTCATTGAAGTATTCATATGTGATACAGTTTCTTATGGCCCTGCATACTCAGTACATTCTTCGTACTGACCCCTTGGGGGAATTTACTTTACTTGCTGCAGGCACAGGTATTAGTAGACCTCCACAGTAGAGTGCGGGTCATTTACAGATTTTGGTGAGCTCCAGTTGGTTCGGGGCTTTCCGAGTCATAGTGTACATTGATTTTGGTATTGTAAAGGCTGTATAAAGCGGGGACTTGTCCCGACTCTAGCTTGGATATGTATATGTATCTGTAGAGTCTTTATAGACATATGTGGGATGAGGAATGTAAGAGATGTATGTCCATGTTGACTCGATGGCCCTAACGGCCAAGTTTCTTATAGGTATATATCACATGTTTCCATAACTTTCGCTATTGACATTTTATACCTCTATGTGATGGTGCTACTTATTGAGTGACTTGCATATGAATAGACATGAGCAAAGATTGGTTCTCTCGGGCCTCATCAGCTTCGGGTGCCAGTCCGTTTTGTTGGAACTCGGGGCGTGACACTCCCAACCCCGACTCGACCAATAACCTGATCGAAATCCTAATTCTTGATCCGACATGGGACCCGAATAAGTATCCCAACTCGTGACTCGACTCTTGACTCGATTCCAAATCCTGAAACCCGACTCCCGAATCCTGACCCTAAACTAAGATCCAACCTCGACACGAAATCCGACTCTAGACTCGACTTCGATTCCCAAACTCGACACCCGATCAGAGATCCCGCTCCAGGATCCTTTCGACCTCGACTCGAGATCCAACTGTCGATTCCAACCCCGTCATATTCCTTAAATTTGAGAAAAATAAGTATATTTGATAAACATTTTCAAACATATCTAAGCCAACCAAACATGAAAATCAAAAAACATTTACCAAACATACACGTAATCATCAATATCTATCTATATCTATATATATTAAAATAGAGGACGAAGCACCACAATTAACTAAGTGTCAAGCTACTAAGAAGCGACGTGGCAGTTTTAGGACAATATTAAATTTACTTTGTAATAATCTATTTGAATTGTTAATTATTAATTGAAAATTATAAAGAAATAAAATTACATATTAGAATTTGTAGTTACCACGACAAAGAATTCTAATTGGAATCTAAATGTTATCTCATTCTCACCCCTATTCTACCGAAAAAGAGTTCTAATTGGACTGTTTTGAATGGTTTAGCAGAAATAACTAAAAATTAAGCTTAAATTTGAATTTAAAACGAAATATGTAAATTATTGAATGTAAAATGAATTTTGTAAAATATTTAAAACGGAAGATCTTTGTGAATCTTAATTTGGTTAGTTATGCAAATTTTATCATCTATTTAATAAAATTCTAAAATTTCAATTTAAAGTGAAAGATATAATCAAAAAACGTAATATTAGGTAATAATTAGTTAGTATTTTTTTTAATGAATTTAAAATAATTATTCATTTGAATTGACAGTGGTTAAGCTAATTTATCTATTCATTTGAATTCAAATATAAGTTTTTAAAAAAAAATTAGTTTGACTTAGAGCCTGGGATTTCTTTTTTCTTAAAAAAAGAACTTTTTTTTAAAAGAAGGGTGTTTGGTAAACTTGCAAAAGTGCTTTTAAAAAGAAGCAGAAACAGTTTTTCTGCTGTTAGGAAGAAGCTTTTCAAAAAAAGCAGAAGCAGAAAAATGTTTTCTTCATGACAAAAATATCCCTATCACACACACACACACACACACACACACACACACACACATATATATATATATATATATATATATATATATCAAAATATCCCTTATTAATTAATTAGCATATCTTATAAGTTTGATTTTAAATTTTTATACTTCATATTTACATCATAATTCTTTATTTCATTATATGATTTATGTATTATTATTTTATTTTTCACTCATTTTTTTTAAATAAAATCAAAAATATCATTGATAATTATGATCGAAGAATATGTAACTCTTTATTTTTCATATGTAGTGATTTACTTTATGGAATAATTTTTAAATTCATTTTTGTATTTAAATTATTTTAGTAATATTATATTATTATTTAATATTTTTTAATGTATCTATGTATATAAATATTGATTGAAAATTTTATAGTATATACTTTTTAATTAAATAAAAATAAAATTTTTAATCAAAAATATTATAATAGATATTGAAAATAAATTTTCTCTATAAAATGATTTTAGTAGTAAAAGTCTATTGATACATGTCTTTTTTGGTCATTTGTTTCTCAAAAGCACTTCTTGAAAAAGATTATCCAAATATAATTTGTTTATCAAAAATACTTTTCAAATGAATTTAGTAAAACAAATTGCTTCTTTTCAAAAGCACTTTTCAAAGCTATTTTAAAAAAATGTTTCTCAAATAAGCAGTTTTCTAACAGTAATTCCAAACGGGCTATTAGTCCAAGTTAGATACTTCCACGATTTGCTCCTAACTTATAGCAATCAAAGGAGGGAACAAGCATGTGATTTTTAAGCTTTGGAATTTAAAAAGAAATCAACTAATTTTTACTGTGTGGTTAAAGTTTTTGAAAAAATAAATAGCTCAAGAGAGTTTGCACAATTTTTGTATGAAGCAAATTAAAAAGGGGCATGCTCCAAAATATTAGAGCCAAGCAAATCCATAATCTATATCCACACTTAGTGATCATACAAATATGATTTTGCGGTATCATCAGTGTTTCATGACAGGTAAGCTATCTTTTAAATTTCAAATTTTACAAATAATATTCAAAAATATGCACAAATAATTAAATTTTCTCATGCTTCATACATGGGTCTTTTTCAATGTTCATTTTGATTGAGTTTTTTCAGCTTTGTGTGGAAATTCATTTCAATGTCGAAATAGTAGCACCATGAATTTGAATTGGAATTAATTAGTTGACACTGAAGTTGGTGGCTTTCCATTTAGGAAAAACATTTTGGATTGTATTTTCAGTATAGGCTGTCACCAAAATCAAAAAATTTATGTCATCTGACTACACTTTCTGCAGGTATGATCACAAATGAAAATTGAATCTTACCCTTTGATTTAAAAATTTAGTATGTCGTTAGCTTTCCAATTGCTTTCTTTGTTTATTGCAGAGAGTTTGCTATTCAAATAGTTGGACGTTTTGAAGCTTTAGGATCTAAAATTGGAGTAAAATGTGCAACGGTTAGTTTTATGATCCATTTTCTTCTGATGATGATGAGGAGAAGTATAGGGAAGCGTGTCTGAGTCTTCTATAATAAGTAGTTGTGACTCGGTCTAGCTAGGACAGAGCCATCCTAAAGAAACTTTCTTCTGTTCTAGGTTTCCACAAAGCGGTATCAGGGTATGAGAACGCCTTTATCCTTTTAGTTTTAGTCGGTCGAGTAGTTTATTCGAACGTTGTGAACTCATTCCTGCCTTTGCAATACAAGCGCCCTATCTAACGGAACGCTATTGGATCAAATGACAAAGACATTGTTGAGAAAAAGATGGCTTTTTCCGGATGAAATGAAAATTGGATTCATGTAACAGGAGAAAGATTTCTCATTCCTTAGCCGGAAAATTATCGAGTTTTAGTTTGTAGAAGTTCTTTGATGACTTAAAGCACAACTGATGTCTTTGTCTATTGCAGGGAGCTTGCAAATCAAATATTTGAAAAGTTTGAGCTTTAGGAGTAAAATGTGTGTGCGTTAGTAAGACTTTATATCTCTTTTTAGGTAATAAAGAAACGGATATATAAATTGTAATCTTTTTAATTGCCAACAATTATTTTTAAGTTTGCTAATAATTATTTTTAAGTTTGCTAATGTATTCACAAATTCTTTTTCCTCTGTCTTTGGTTTACCTTTTCTCCTCTTTCCTTGGATATGGCTTTGGAGCACTCAAGACAAAGCCATCATAATCAGCTTCATATTTTTTGTTATTTGTTGTTGTATTTGATTTTGGCTTCTTCTTCAACATTACCACTCAGGGAGTGAAAATTATAGTCATACTTACATTAAATCATTGTGAAAGTCTTTCTCTAGCTGGTGAGACAATCATCATCATCATCATCTTCTTCTTCAATAATATTATGTATTTGTTTGTTTTGATCTTTTGTTTTGGTACAAATTCAGGTAATGAAGAATAAAAGAGGAAAAGGTTACAAATAAGTAAGCTGTTAATTTTCATGTACGTAGTAAAAATTATTGAGTTCTTACATCCTAAGTAGTAATGAAGTATATGCAGAGGCAAATTATGGAGGAAAATCTCGTTGTGGATAGAGGTGAAAGTATTTAACTTGAATTTTAAATCATATCCACTTTTAATAGATTAGATTATTTGGACGTCTTCTTCTAATTTATATTTTATTTATTCGGTTATGAATAACAAACCTAAAACTCAACTTCTTATACGTGTAACACAAAAAATAATTTGATTCAAAGTTAAATTAGAAAAAAATAAAGTAATTAAAGTACAGTAAAAAAAAATGTACACAGTGGGTAGGAAAAGGAAGGGGGAGGGGGGGGGGTAGAATTTGAACGAATTTTGAGAATAAATAAAATAATTAGATAATACACATATGACCATTCATAAATTTTAAACTGAATAGATGTGAACAATAGAATAAAAATTTAAAAATAAAAAATATTAAATTTTGTCCTTATTCATATAGATTTGATCGAGGAAAAGGTGTGTGGGCGGGGGATGTTGGGGGGGAGGGTTAGAATTTTAAACTAATTTTGAGAATATAATGAAGTAATTAGATAATATACATATTACTATTCATAAATTTTAAACTGAATAGATGCGAACAATAGAATAAAAATTTAATGAAAAATATTAAATTTTATCAATATTCATATAGATTTGGTTAGGGAAAGGGTGGGGTCGGGGATGGGAGGGGTGGTGGTAAAATTTTAAAATAATTTTGAGAATATAATGAACTAATTAGGTAATATACATATCACTATTCATAATTTTTAAATTGAATAAATGTAAATAATAGAATAAAAATTTAAAAATAAAAAATACTAAATTTTATCCTTATTCATATAAATTCGGTTAGAGAAAAGGTGGGAGGGGAGGGAGGAGGCATTTCATTGAGAAATAATATGATATTTAAACTTTTTTAAGGTAATATGATTTAACATTCTCGAACAAGACATCACAATTTAAAATAATTATAAATTATACTTTAATATTATCCGCGCATCACACGAGTACGTATACTAGTAATTAATAATAACAATAACACCACCACCAACAATAGTAGTAGTTGTATCAATAATAATAATAATATCATAGGGAAAAGGTAAAATAACAGTGATAAGGAATAGTAACAAATTGGTCTTTTTTTATTCTGTTATTATTTACAATAAAACTTTCTAAATTAATCTTATTGATTTCAAATATTTATCTCAATTCAACTATATCGATTCTAAGAAATATATACATTATCTCTATTATATTAAAAATGTGAAGGTCCTTATAAATGTTGTTTGAACTTTTTGCCCTTCATTAAAAGTGTCCCCTTTAGACAAAATTGTCTTTTCACTTTTATGATATTAAATAAATATTGTCTATAATAAAATATAGGCCAAAAAAACCGTTGCCAACAAAATCCTAATCTAATTAAATTAGGAGACACAATTCGGTTGTCTCACCTAAAAACAAACAAAATCAGCCCAAAAAAGGCAAAATCCTAAAAAACCGTTGCCAACAAAATCCTAATAAAAATGCCTAATCTAATTAAATTAGGAGATACAATTCGGTTGTCTCACCTAAAAACAAACAAAATCAGCCCACAAAAGCCAAAATCCTATTCTGATTAAATTAGGAGAAACAAGCCGACAGGTTTCGATATTGCTTCTACAAATACGATTCTACTTTCGTATTTACTTCATAAAACATCCAACAGATTTGTGTCGCTAATGTCTCGCTGCTGCTCTCGTGTTTCCTGCACCATCAAACTTTTGTTAAATAAATAAATTTCAAGGTTGTTAAATATAAAATCTTTCATCAAATCACCTTTTTGTTTTTTTTTTCCTATTCCTATATTGTTAATAATGTTAGTAATTATTTTAAACACAATATTAATTGCTATGCCAGCTTAAAAGTTGATTCGTTTACATTAGTTTATGTTCTTAATTCATCTAATATGTGTTCTTCATTGAGTCTATTTAATATTTCTTTATTTTAATATAACTAACATTCTTCTCCTATTATTCTACTAATCTACCAACAAGACTAACATATTCAGGTAAAATAATCTCGCTTCACATAATAATTTTTGTCATATAATCATGTGTTGCTGCTATTCTAAATTTGTTTTTCTAGGGTAATATTGCAATGGACTCAATTACCGAATCAGCGGACTCAATGACCGTAATCACCGAATTAACAGACTCAATTACCGAAGTTGTGCCTCTTAACACAGTGAAGCTCTACGATCGTACCTCCATAATAAAAATCTTGGTGATAGGGTGTCAAGCAACAAAAGAATTTACGCGATCAACAAGTGGTACACGAAAAACTCTCACATTCGTCGATGAAGAGGTACTTTACTGCTCAAACAATTTCCTATTACCTAAATATCTAACCTATTCTTTATTCATCTTCTATTTGTAAGCTCTATTATTTATTCATCTTATTTTTTGTCTTTTCAGGGCACAAAAGTTAATGCCACCCTTTTCAATGGGGATATTATAACATGGGAAAAACTTTTACAGCAAGGCAACTTTTGCTATGTCATGAACAACCGTATTGCTCCTCCCAATCCTAATTTCCTCTCGGTCAATAAGGACATTGAGGTTGGATTCCTCAACACCACTACCGTTCAAGAATGCAGGAGTCCCTTCTCTACACTTTGTTTTTCGAACAATTTTGTTTCGTTCGAAGATGAAAAGTTGCGTACCACGGGAACAGTCGTGGGTAATTTCTTTAGATTCTGTTACCTAATCTAATATTCAGTATACACCCAATATTTTATTTCTATTTACCTAACAAACCACACTTAATATTTTCATAGATATTTTGGGAATCTTCGTGTCTTCTAAGCTCTTCACAAAAGACAAAAACCGTCGAGAGCTGGTACTTATGAATGAGAAGTAAGTTGAACTTCTTTTTTTAAAAACACACTCTTTCTTTATACTATTCACCTACTCCATTGCAAATTTCAGAATTTAACCTTATTTGTTTGATTGAAAAATTCAGGCATGATAGAAAAACTATAACATTATGGGGCAATTTTGCAGAAATAAAAGATGAACTCCTAGAAAAGCTTGCTGCTGAAAAATCTGTTATCACTTTCTATGATGTTAAGACTAATCTATATCTAGGTACTATCTTAGACGCTGTGTTTATAGCAAATTCTGTCTTTTTTGTACTAACCTTTTTTTTTTTTTAATCTTTGAAGGAAATTTTGGGATATCTTCTACATCTATCAGTAGTATGTGGATAAATCCCACTTTTGAAAAAGCAACCTCTCTCCAAGAATGGTACTATATATTCTCATATTCCAAATAATGAATAGCATAATATAGTTATTTTAATTCACTAACTAACTAACATGCAGGACTTCTTTGAAGAAGAAGAAACACACAGATATTACTCTGCTGCCAACTTTACAAATTAAAAAGGCTCAAGAACTAAAAATTGGGGATATAGCACGTGGTCCATTCGATTATAGTGAGGTACTATTTTTCACCTACTTCATGTAAATTTATGTGTTACAAAAATTTTAATCCTTACCTTTTCTTTGTTTCTATATGTAGGTTAAATATTGTAAATTTAACGCAAAAATCGCAAAGCTCTTAAATGCAGACGACCCATGCTATGCATCTTGCAACAATTGCTACAAAAAAGTGAACCTTACCGGTACTATTCCAAAATGTCCTGGCTGTCTCAAGGAAAAAATAGATTATGATGAAAGGTACTACACACAAAAACTTTTATAGTACTTCTCGGCAATATAAGAAATCAAAAATTGAGCTAATTATTTACTTTTTGTTGATTATACAGGTTCCGCCTAATACTTGACGTGGTCGCTGACAATGACCATTGTACTGTTACATTGTTTGAAGCCACAAGATACTTGACTGGTTGTGATGTTACAACGTATAAACAATCAATATCAGAAAAGGTCATATTATACTCTCCTTTAACATTTATCATATATTTTATTAATGTGCCTTTTTCTACGGTAACTTATCTTTTGCTAACTATTATATTGTTTTCTCTAATACGGAAAGAAGAATCGTCATTTTATCATAAGTTGCTGCTAAGTACTGACAAAAATTACACCTTTCTTATCAAAATTGATGCAAGAAGCGAAGGAGATCGAATGGGAAGACGCTTCGTTGCAGATGAAGTACAACCAGTTCAAAAGGCTATTCCAATTGACATAGTAGATGAAGAAATCACCTCAGAAACAACAATCAAAAAGATCAAAAAAACAGAAAGCGACACTGATGACACAATACCCCAGAAAAGGGTCAAGCTTGATAAGCATCAGTGATGCTATTTTCTCTAAAAAGTAGAAGTCCACATATTTTTAGTCTAGATAGTTATTGATTGGTTATTTTAAGGTCAAATAGTTCTAGAGTCTAGATAGTTATTGGTTATTTAGTTTTGTTTTTTAGATAATAAGCAACTTTTGCTGGCATATCAAATAATATTGGTTGTTATTCACCTTTACTAAATGTCTGCTTCTAATTTGATCTAATCAGACAATATCTGTTTTTGTTTAATTATAATACATTATTAATTACTTATTCTATGTCGCAGGATATATATTCATTAAACGCATGGCCCGAGGTAGCTACAAAATTAATTTAACAATTTATATTTTAATTAATCGTGTGCCACTTTAATAAATTTTTTTATTATTTTCTCTATATAGATCAAGACAAAGTTGCTCAAGCAATTCAAAAGGTTAACAAATATATTGCTGCAACTAGAACAAATGTAAATGCTGGAATCGACAATACTCATGAACTCGAAAATTTAGGTACTTGCTTCGTTCAAATCTACTTTTTCACCTCAAATCACAAAAACAATGACCACACTATTTTCCAGAATAATTTATTCATTTATTTACTGTTAGCTTATAGCAGACCGTAGCTTTCTAGAAAATACTACACTCTAAAGTACGAGAACATAATCGAATCACAATGACTAACCTGTATATCTGTGGAAAATCTGAAAATAGTACAGTCAGCATCTTAATTCACACCAGCTACTCCTCATGTTGTCCTTTGTAGGTCGTCTTAGTATTTGTTGACAAATTGACAAACTGCATATAATTTTACTAAAAAGAAATCAGAAATGAATCATAACTGTATATAAATAAATCATAACTGAACTTAGATCACAATGTACACTATAGAGGTTTTCTTGGACGTCCGTTATTTAGTTTTATTTAAAAATGCCCTTGAAGAGTATAAATAGAAACAACAAAATTCCTACACCAGTAAGCAACAAGAGTTTACTGATAGAATAGCTCCATGCTATGGTATATATACCTAAGGTCATCTCCCAAGTTGGTCATTTCAGAGCATCACCAATTTCACCACAGTTATTAGAAAATATAAGAAATTTCGATGGAGTCTCATCGGTTTTCTTAACTGAGATGATAATTTCCAACACACCTTTAGAGCATTTAGAATGTAACTAAGCATAGAAGTTGATCTGTAGCTGAACATGGGAACCCAATAGAATACCCAATTTATTCCTTTCAATTTTTAGTTACTTCTAATGCTACTGCTTTTTGCTACTCACAATTCTTCTGCAGTTTGTAATTACAATAAATAAATCATCAGTCATTACAAAATAGAAACAAACTATTAAAAACGTTTCTACAATTTTGAAACATGTAAATTGTAATCCATTAAAGTGGGGATAGCCATAGTTTCTTCGCAAATGAATTAATGAAATTTGTATATTGAAAATCAAGTCATCTCTTTTTTTGTTCAAATGTAAGTTCTCCGTCACACACACAGTAGCAGCAAGTAGGTTGTCAAAAAGCTTCACAATGCATTGCATCTCCAAGGAGGATACAAACGCACAAACCATATACTTGTATCTTTTGCTTGCACCAAAAAGAGCTAGGTATAAATATCCATTCAGTAAATTCAAGTGTGTCCAGCCTTAGACAATTTCTGGTAAAAGCATCAGTTGCCATAAAATGCAAATTGAATTTGAAACCTTATTTCAACCTAGAAAAATTAGTGTACTTTGAGTAAAAAATAAAGCTATCTATTCACTATTGAGATATTTACCTCTCAGAGCCAAGTCTCTAGCAGCTTTTATTGGCTTCTTCGTAGATATATTGACCTGCACGAGTCATACGTTCCAAAAGAGAGTGAAACCTTTGAGATTTTCATACAATATAGCAACAAATTAGAATTAAGAAAGCAAAGCCCACGCTTGATGTCTCCAGTTGATATACTCTAGGCCTTAAACAGAATAATGTAAATAAACAGCACACTCACAAGCATTTTGGTTGGGTCAATCCAAGTCAAGAATATGTAAGTTTCTTTCTTAAGAGGTTTCCCTTCAAAGACACCACGACACGTGGAAAGAGCAGATTTATCATCAGCAGTGGGGGACTTGATTCTTGGAGAAATGGCTTCATCAAAGGCATCCCAAAAATTTTTGCCATCAATATCTCTGACCAGCTCAATAAGTAGCGTTTTGTCCAGATTGACAGCAATTCATAAAATCAATTTAGCAACCTGTAAACGAAATCATTTCCTCCCCATCCCACCAGTCAAACAATTAAACATCATCCGTTCACCTTCAAAGATATTGTTGAACCAGGAAGAATCCTGCTGAATTTTTGCAACAGAACGTCCACGCCAGGCATCTAACCTACTAAAGACAGAGTTATTGATATAGAGGCCTGCAACGTCGACCTTGACACCAATAATTGCAAAAACCTTTTCTCTGTATCCTGAAAATTTGTAAGAAAAACAGAAAAACATCATCTGTTCACCTTCAAAGATATTGTTGAACCAGGAAGAATCCTGCTGAATTTCTGCAGCAGAACGTCCACGCCAGGCATCTAACCTACTAAAGACAGTCATTGATATAGAGCATAGAACATAACCATTAAAAACAGAAAAAGATTAGCATAGAACATAACCATTATCATGATGTAGAAGAACTCAAGCCAGATAAACTGATAATTGAAATTGATTGTCAAATTATTTGGAAAAGGTTATTGATTGAATTGTAGCGCTTACTAAAATAATAATTATTGTAATTCTAATAATCTAACTTAAGTGTATCCTGATCTTTTCACACTTTTTATGCCTAAAAACTTAAACAAGTAGTGTTTATTTTATTTGCAACAGGTAAAAGGCTTCAATCCACAGAAGATGTTGATGTTGAAGAACGAAGACCAATAAAAAAAAGGAGAATAAATTGGTACCTGAAAGCTCTATCCGAAAAGTGTGATATTGAAGGTAATGCAGTATCAATTTATTCATTACAGTTACTTCCGCTCTATTTGAGCTACATTTATCATTTATTAAGTTTTATAACATATAACTACATCAATTTAGGTCAAGTTGACTACATACCATCAATATCGTCTCTTCATCGGCTGGAAAATGTTCCTAAATGCATACATTGTTATGCTATGAGGTTTGAACATGAAACTCCAACATTTTACTGCGACAGTGGATCAATCAAACTCGCAAATACCGAAGTTCCAGCTCAACTGTATGTGTTATTTTTCGCAGAATCTGAAGTAGCAAAAGAATTTCGCAAACACATTAGAGGATATAATAGCATATTTGGATTTACATCTTTTGGTGTAAAACTGGACAATGATCTGGCATCTTCAAGATAAGGAGTTTATACCTTTAAGGCACAGGGTCAAATATATCATGATCTACCCTCATTAATCCCACGTGATGATAATCCATGTTATTTTCAAATTTACTTTTTTGACACAGAAAATGAGGTATGCAATAGGATTTCAAAACTTAAAGAAGCCAATTTATCCGAAGAAGTTGTGGCGATAATTAGACAGATAATGGATGCCAATCCTTATGCACAATTCTTTCGCCAACTAAATGATCATTCAACTTTTCAGAATTTAGAAATTCGAATTGCTTCCAATGCTAAACTAGATCAACGTGTCTACAACAAACCATCAGTAGATCAAGTTGCTGCTATTTGGATAGATGGCAATAACCCCAATGTACCATTTGATCGAGAGATTATTGTTCATGAGCATTCAGGCAATATGCATAGAGTTAAACATTATTATGGTTGTTATGATCCACTTTAGTATCCTTTACTTTTTCCAAATGGTGAGCCAGGCTGGCACCAAGGAATACGAAAACAACATAAAACAAAAAAAAGTTCACGCGGAATCGAAGTTGAAAGCCTCAACAAGAATATTCTGACATTTGTTTCCGCTGATGAGGTATTTGATAATGAGCAGCAAGGTATAGTTTTGAAACAAAATTACACATGCCCTTATATTTGTTTATTTAAAATTCTCATATCAATGTGTTTTATATTTTCCTGTAGGTGTACGACGGGGAGGTAAACATTGTGTCTCTTGTAGAGAGTACTACTGCTACAAGCTTCAAATACGCGATGGAGAAGATACGATAATTCTATTGTGTGGAAGATTGTTCCAACAATTTGTAGTTGACATGTACATCAAGTTGGAAACAACACGGCTTGAATATTTTAGGCTGGAGCAATCAAATCTTAGAAGGGAAATATTGCAAGGTATATTTGACAGTATCCTAACTGGGGAAATTAGAGGAGCTAAAGTCGGTCAAAGAGTAATACTTCCTGCATCATTCATCGGAGGTCCTAGGGACATGCGTCATAGATATATGGATGCAATGGCTCTGGTTCAACGTTTTGGAAAACCAGATCTATTTATTACAATGACATGTAATCCGGATTGGACGGAGATCAAAGAAAATTTGGTAGGAGGACAACTTCCTCAAGACAGACCTGACTTGGTGACTAGAGTCTTTAGAGCAAAGCTACAAGATTTAAAGATCAAATCTTCAAGAAAAAGATATTTGGTCCTGTTGCAGCACACGTTTTAGTGGTTGAATTTCAGAAAAGAGGACTACCACACATACACCTTTTGTTAATACTTGAACAAGGATACAAGATAACATCACCGGACGATTATGACAAGTTTATTTCCGCTGAACTTCCTGATAAAGAAGAATTTCCGATCTTGCATGATTTGGTTGTCAAGCATATGATGCATGGTCCGTGTGGAAAAAATCATCCATCAAATTCAAGCATGAAGGATGGGAAGTGCAAGAGTCATTATCCTCGGCCATTTAGTAATAAATCAATACAAGGAAAGGATGGATATCCTATTTATAAGAGACGAAATGATGGAAAGAGGGAAAAGGTCCGAGGCATGCCAATGAACAATCAGTGGGTCGTTCCATATAATCCTTATTTACTGACTAGATACAACTGCCACATCAACGTTGAGTCTTGTGCGGGGTAAAAGCAATAAAGTATCTCTACAAGTACATATATAAATGACATGATAGGTGCGCCGTTTATATCGAATCAGATGATGGAGATAAAGTCATTGATGAAATTCGAAACTTTCAAGATGTACGGTGGGTGACAGCCCCAGAAGCACTATGGAGAATTTATGAATTCAATCTTAGTGAAATGCAGTCTCCGGTTATTAACCTTCAACTGCATCTTCCAAATAGACAATCAGGTAAACTACTTATAACCAACAATTAGGCTAATTTAAGTTTATGATGAAATAATATGAAATATATATCAGTTTCAGCTACTCTAATTTACGTACTTTTTTGTCAATTGCCTATTTACATTTAAAGGAGTTCAAATATGAATCTGTTATAGATATACAGATCACAAAACTAAAACTAAAAAAGAAGATACACCTCCATAGTGCGAGCAAATTTTGAACGAAAATATAAATTGGCAGTCACGAAGAGAGGTTTTTTTTCCATCGCCTTCCAACAAATAG
Source organism: Capsicum rhomboideum (assembly GCA_031232105.1). Lineage (NCBI taxonomy): Eukaryota > Viridiplantae > Streptophyta > Magnoliopsida > Solanales > Solanaceae > Capsicum > Capsicum rhomboideum. The sequence goes on from CP124712.1 coordinate 127,912,678, forward strand.
TTTAGCAAAACAAAGATAGTACTATCACAGGACCAAACAATGAAGAAAAAAATTTCAGCACCCTCATAGCATTGAAATTAAGAAGAAGGAGAAGAAGAAAAATAAGAGAGACATACCTATTAGCTACCAACTTCGATCACTTTTGCCAGCTTTGCCCTTCTGTTAGCTTCCAGCTTCGATCACTTAAAATGAAAAGAATTCACAGCACAAACTCCATAGTTTTGTCAAATAAAAAAGTACACCCTTCTGCCGGGTTTGCCCTTCTATTGTCTTCCTACTTCTGGCACTTAAAATAAAAAGAATCTGCAATTCAAACTTTGTAGTTATGAGCTTCCTCCCATGCTCTCCAAAACTCTGAAACACAAGCACTTCACCTGTCAAAAACACCAGCAATGACCAATCTGATATTTTGTATAGTCTTTCACTATTTTTCTCAAATTATTACTACCATTTAGAAAATGACTCACGAATATCCTCCTTCCATCTTTTGCTCCAAAAATATCACCAAACTTTGTTTTTAGCTAAAAAATGTCTAAAAGATGCTACTCACAACAATTAATGAGACTCATAAAAATACATATGATTGTTTTCCTCTACTTGCCTATTGATTTCAAGGTACTATAGTGTATTTATTTATTATATTTGAAAGCCAGAATTATTTCTATGGTTTTGATGCTTCAGAACAAATGTAATGTTGGTTACGTCTTCATCAACATGGTGTTCACATATCATCTCCTTTTATGAGGTTAGTGAATGACAGAAAACAACTGAGAAACCCACTGGGAAAGGTTGCTTATGCTTGAACACATTTATCTACTTAAGTTAACTTACCAGAAGGATCCTAACTTTAAATTGTACGGTGGTCTTTGCAAGATAAAATGTACCCACAGTTAAGTATATTTGTTGCTTTGCCCTTCTGTTAGCTTGCAACTTATGGCACTTAAAATGGAAACAATCCGCAATGCAAGCTCTGGTGTTATGAGCACCCTCCCATGCTGAGCAAGACTTTGAAACACAAGACATTAATCTGTCAAAAACATAAACAATGGCCAATCTGTGATTTTCTAAACACTAAAGACCAAATCAATATAATATCTGCAAAAGCATTTGCCTCGAAGTCTTTTTAAAGATGAAACTCTTCTTCCTCTCCTCTGTTCTTTTTCCACACAAGTTACTTTCTATTCTACTGTACATGAAGAAAGGTAATAATGAACCAGAGACAGTAAGTTTACAAGAAGGATCATAAGCCTTGATATCCTTATTTAAGTATAATTGTTTGTCAGTTATTATTCTTCATAATATAGTTTTTCACATTGTAGTGTGCTATTGGAACAACCAAAATTTGAGAAACGTTGTTGCGTGGGAATACGCCTCACATAACATGCTCACCGAGTTTTTTCAGAAATGTTCGACGGATAGCGAAGCACGAAAATACCTATATAAGGAATTTCCAGAGTATTATGTTTGGAACCCTCAGGGTAAGATTTGGACGTCAAGAACAGCAAGAGCAGTTATTGGTCGAATTGCTGTTGGTAAGGCATCCAATACAACCACTTTTAATATTTGCGTATGTTTAGATTTTATTTATTTATTTATTCTTTTTACTTTAATGTCACAGCTAACCCAGGAGAAGGCAAAAGGTATTATTTGAGATTGTTATTAAATCACGTACCAGGACCAACTTCATTTGAATACTTGCTATCTGTTAATGGAAGGACGTGTGAAACATTCAAAGAAGCTGCAAAAGAAAGAGGTTTACTGGAATCAGATAACAACATTTCTGAATGCTTACGTGAGGCGGTCGTCTTCAAAATGCCATCGGCTTTGAGAAATTAATTTGCAACAATTTTGGTTCATGGTAATCCAACAGATGTTAGAATGCTCTGGGATACATATTATGACGACATGTCGGAAGATTTTAAGAGAATACATGACAATTCTCCTACAGCTCAACTTCAATGCACACTGAAAAGCATAAATCAGTTCTTAGAGAGCATGGGTAAGAGAATTGAAAATTATGACATTCCTAAACTTGAGCAGAGGTTGGATGATGGAATTATATCAGAATGCAGAGAAATAAGGGAAGAGAAGTCTATAATAGTTCCTCCAGAAGATTTGGATGCACAAACAAAGCTAAATCCTGAACAAGAGCAAGTGTTCAAGATTATATTGGAAAGGGTCGAGTCTAGAAAATTGGGATTATTCTTCATCGATGGACCTGGAGGGACCGAATTCTTATATCGTGCATTACTTGCAAATATTAGATTGAGAGGCATGATAGCTTTAGCAACGACAACAAGTGGTGTAGCAACAGCTCTTTTATCGGGAGGTCGTACGGCTCATTCTATATTTGAGATACCACTTCAGACAACTGATACGACAGTCACACGTATGTCAAAGCAAAGTGGTGGAGCTAAATTAATTTAAAAAGCCAAGCTGATTATCTGGGACGAAGCACCTATGGCCAGCCGTCGGACAATCGAAACAGTTGATAGGAGCTTCAGAGATATACTGGACATTGATGAACCCTTTGGTGGAAAAGTAATGGTTTTCGGTGGTGATTTTCGTCAGGTACTACCAGTAATTCCAAAATCTAACAGGGCTGAAACAGTAAATGCAAGTTTAGTAAAGTCGTACTTGTGGCATCAGATGGAAAGGATTAAATTATCAAGAAATATGAGGGCGCGGACAGATCCATCATTTATTCAATTCTTATTACGTATAGGTAACGGGGAGGATCCTACAATAAGAGATGATTTGGTACTTCTTCCAAAACAACTGGTTATTGAAAATACCAGCGGTAGTACTAGCGAAGATACCTTAGTAGAGCAAATATTCCCATCGTTGGATAAAAATGCAAGTTGTGCAAAATACATTACAGAACGAGCAATCCTAGCCAACAGAAATGAATTCGTTGATCAACTAAATGACATGCTAATTTCCAGATTTCCTGGTGAAAGCAGAACTTTTCTGAGTTTCGACTCTGCAGAGGATGATACCAACAATTACTATCAGGAAGATTACTTGAATACTATAACACCAAGCGGTCTACCTCCACACAGGTATGTTCTTACATATTTAGTAATACTCAACTTTTCTATTTAGTAACAACAAAATTACGGTTTTCCCAATTTTCTGGGTTTAAGCTAAAAAAATTTACTATACAAACTCCAAATAAATTATATTACCTATTCTTACTAATTGTTTTGAATGTTTGAATCATAAATATCACAAAAGTTTCTGAGGATGTACGATCTTGAGAAACACATAAGTTCACAGCACGTTAGTTAATACAAATTGTGTAAACATAAAATTATCTATGGACCATAGGATGGATTAATTTAAGTGTATTTGATTGGAAACTTATTATTAAAATTCTTCAGAGTATCGTTGTTATAACATTTTATTGCTTTGCAGATTGGTTTTGAAAAAGAATGCACCTATCATGTTACTAAGAAATTTGGATGCTTCCAATGGCTTATGTAATGGGACAAGAATGATATGTAGAGGTTTTGACAGCAACGTCATACATGCAGAAATAATGATGGGCCAAAATGCTTTCAAGCATGTTTTTATCCCACGAATCCAGCTATCGCCTCCCGAAAATGAAGGTTACCCGTTCAAATTCATTAGAAAACAATTTCCAGTGCGACTATGCTTTTCAATGACGATAAACAAAGCACAAGGACAGACAATACCAACTGTTGGACTATACTTGCCACAACATGTTTTTTCGCATGGACAACTATACGTTGCACTCTCGAGGGGAATATCAATGTCAACGACAAAGGTTTTGGTCATGACGGAGCAGCCAAAGCGAAAGAAAGGAACATACACCAAAAACATTGTCTACAAAGAGATATTAGGTCAGATACAATACATGAAATTACCTGATACAAATTTTTTCTTTTTAGAATTTTAAATATATTATGACTGACTCACCTAAAATATTCGTGTTTGCAGGTACAGAAGATACACAATTACATTAGATAGACCTATTGTGATGAAAGTAATGCCATTTATTCCCTTTTTTTTTTTACTAGCATTAATGTGCCAAGACTCATAAAGATATATTTAGTTGGATCATTTAAACAATTATGTTCCGTTTCTATTATGTTCTGTTTCTATTATGTTCCGTTTCTGTTATGCCAGAAAGACTTATCAATTTTTATTACTCTTTCTATCCTTAGAAGAGAATGACAACCAACTAAATTTCAGATCTTAGTTGGCTAAAGGGGCACTAGCCTAATGAAGAATTCAATGGTCGTCGCTAACTGAAATGATCACCCTAAGTATCAACTACAAGTAAATCAATTATTACCTCATTTACTCATGCTACAATTTACTTACAAGTTAGAAAATACCTATCTTCTTTCTTTCCTAAGGTTTAAAACATAAGTCTACTTAATGTTATTAGCTTGTTCAGCCTAGATGGATGCCTTGCTGATTCAGTCATCGGAGGAGAGCGTAGCTAAGGGTCTGAATGGGTTGGTTTAGTCGGTTACTTTTATCATCATTTAAACCATAATAATATCAATCCTCTTTTTATTTGATTTTGTATGATCAAAATTAGATTGAGCTAAGCCAAACCAAACAAAACTGCTTACTACTTCTTCACTAGATATGGCACTTTAGAATCACTATTATAAAAAAGGACAACCCGGTGCACTAAAGCGCCCGCTAAAGGAAAGGGATAATGAAAACAAACCAGCTAGAAAAATACTAAGACAAAGTGCAAGGATATTTGTAATTTGATTTAGTAAAAATCAGAGACAAAATCATCTGCATCTCCAGGGCTTACTCTGAGTGATGAATATAAGATAACATCTCTGAGGCAAAATAAATGATTGAAAATTACCCACATATCTAGGTAGAAGAAATGCCAGTAGAGGTTTGATATGTTAACGTACCATAATTTCTACATTATATGTTGATATAATTAGATAAAGCATCAATGAATTAAAGGAAATCCGCAATTTAGAAGGAAGCCTACCTGGATCCCAAGTGCCCAACTGATGAACCATCCACGACATCATCCATGAAATCCACAGTTTTTCTAACATTCACAGATCACCAATCTTTTCTGGAAGCTTCTCGGCTACCGTTGAGATCCAAATACTTCAAGCTGCTCAAATTCTGTTTTCATATAAAAAAGGAATACAAACCATAATGTTTCTCTAAAATATCAACAAAACTTTGATCAAGTACTTTGTTGACTCATAATAACGGCAGCAGGTAGATTATAACTATTTTCCTATATTTGCTTTTTATAGTTCACTCCTCTTATAATTTCAAATTCAAAGCAATTGCAACATAGAGGTAATTAATTTAAATGTTTCTTCACTTTTAAATGTTCATAATACATAAATTTGAATGTGTGGCGGAGATGAATTACAGAAACAAGTATTAGCATGTTTATGTCCTTTTGAGTGCTTCATGCTACATTTATTTGTTATGTTTGCACCACAGACAAATTTCCTTCTATCTTTGGTTCACCATTTATTTAACTCAAAAAATGTCATGCATCAGTTTTTAAAGTAGTTTAGATCGTGAATCTCACCATAATATGCATATAGAAAAGCTTATTTCTTGTAACATTTCAATCGTAGAATGATTAATTCACATGGACTGACCAAGGAATTTTTTTTTTTTTTTTAAAAAAACTGGCATTTTATTCTGTTCAAGAGGGAGAGAGAGAGAGATCACAAGTATACCTTTGATGTTGGCCAAAGTTCAGCAAGTTGCCGATTATTTATTAAACAAAGCCCAATGAGCTGTGACGGTTCGAACCTCTCTGGTAATGAACGTGAAGGATACGACGAACAATCAATAAATCGCAAGCTGGAAGGAAGATCACTGATAGCAAAATCTGAGCGGAAGGTTCCATCTTCAATTCTGAGTACCTGTAAGTTCTGCATCCTCTTGAATGCCTCGCTATAATGAACAGGATCATCTTCAAAATTGTAGCCTTTTGGGATACATAGGTTTTCCAACTTTTATGTTTTTTGTAGAGAAAGAAACACATATTCATGTTAAAGTAATAAAATGAACAGGAAAGCCTCAACAAAACAAAGTTGCAACACTAAAGAGCTTATAAAATTATCAAAAGTGTCAAAATATTCCTTACCAACTTTCCAGCAAAAAGCTCATGAACATCCTGAGGAAGCCATATTCTGGTGTTTGTGTACTCTTCACTTGAGACATTTTCACCCATTTCTCTAATCAAATTATGCATCTCAATTCTGCAACCTGAAATGGATATCAGAGATTTTTCAACAAGGTAATCTATTTCTATCAACTGAATACCACGACACTGTCATAAACTCATATACAACATACATACCGTCTCTTTGTTCTAATCATTTCCACCCTGCCAGCCCCAAACCTTCCCCAAGAAATTCAAACAACTACTATGACATTTCAATGTCGAGACATAGACATTTACGACCAATCTAATTCACACTCACCACTATCAGAATTGTATGGGAAACTCCAAACTGAACATTCACACCTTGGAGTGAGTTTCTGTAAAAGCATTTACAAAGCTTCCACTGAAGCAGCGCTAAATCAATAGAATAGATACTAATTGTAAGTATCTAACTATCTAACTAAGTGTTAAAAAAAAAACAATAAACAAAATAGAGGCAGTTGAAATTATTGTCTGAAGTAAAACTTGACAAAGTATATACAGATAAACTAAAAAAACTTAAAAGATTAAAGGACTATGAAAGCAAGTAACTGAATTGAGGATAAGATTAACATTATAGTTTCACTGATAATAGGGAACACAGATTATCACTACAAATTTAATGGAAAAGATTTTTCGTCACATTGACTCTTGCCAAAAACAATAGAAAAGATACAATAAATGGTATAGGGAACCAAAATAATCTTCAATTTCATATCAAGTTTCATGTTTAGACTCTTTGTTTTTTCAATATTTCATAAACATTTTTGGAAACAAAGAATAAGTTATTTTTTGCTTTTGTTTTCTGTCTACAGAGATTGAAACAAAATAAACCAAAGATTTGCCATTCACATTAACTATCTACTTTCATCGGCAAAATATCCCCATGCAAAAGAAAGGGAAAAGCCACACATAGCATAATGTTTACCTACCCTCATATCTATCATTTCATCAACAAATACAGAAAAAAATGTGCCTTTAACTTTAACTACCTCCTCGGCTCCTCCCACTTGTGGAGCCTAAACAACTTTAGAAATGTTGAATTCATGCACCTAATCAAGATGTCAGAAGTTGAATTGCAAACGAATTCAGATTGGGGAAAAAATAAACATACTATTAGCTTAATACACAGTAGCCACTAAACATCAAACTGAAATTAGATGATTTTGGAGCTACCGACTTCTTAACATGATTAGTGTTTGACTTTTTTTATTAAAAGAAATATCACATCATTGCAAAATTAGTAGATCTGTAAAAGATAGTAAATGTAAAATCCTAAAAGTACAAGCAACAATTATACCAAAATAGAGCAAAATAGGGTACATTTCTAAGTTACTTACTTGATTGGGAACAAAGAGCTGGCCCATCTGAGCTTCAATTCCATGGCTATGGTGTTAAACACCATCTGTATTCTAGAACTCAAGCATGTTCGCAACTCCATGGAATAGCTGTTTTCTTGAAGCTCAATAGGAAGACAACTAGAACCTTCCTAATTGAAGAGAGGGTGACTTTGTCGTACTTTCCAAAGTGAAGTACACTTCCAGATATTTTTTTTTGAGTTGGTCTTAATGTATCCGGTGGCCACAAATCTTGGACTTAAACTGACTTCTTTTAAAACATTTTGGTTTTGGTCAATATTTGATCCTTTTAGTGATTTTTATACTTTGCTATGTAATACTCCCTCCGTTTAAAAAAGAATGACCTACTTTCCTTTTTAGTTCGTTTCAAAAAGAATGACCCTTTTCTTTTTTGGCAACACTTTAATTCCAACTTTTCACATGGCATGTTTAAGACCACAAGATTAAAGGGCATTTTGGTACATTTGCCATAACTTTAATTTAGGACCACAAGAATCAAAAGTCTTCTTTATTTTCTTAAACTTCGTGTCAAGTCAAACTAGGTCATTCTTTTTGAAACGGAGGGAGTATGTGGATACATTTTGTGGCATTAGCCACTTTCACACAAAATAAAATTTATTTTACATTTTATCTATCATATGATTATTTACCCCTCTCATCTCAATTTATGTACCATAATTAAACTTTTAAGAGCCAATTAAATTTTATTTTGATCAGAATTTTTTATATCTTCCAAATATTTTAAGTTTTTAAGTTGAACTAATATGCAGAAGTTTCTTTATATGTAAAATATATTTTGTGCAGCTCAATAATTTTAATTTTTAATTATTGTAATTTATAATACATTTTGCATAAATTTAAAATATATATATATATATATAACACCTGTATATTTGAATATCGCTACAGTTTAAAATTTTGACTCTCAAAATTACAACTGAGTCGCATAAATATATATAGTTAGTTTTTTTTTGACTATTTTGACTTGAGACATAATTTAAAAAAATTCATGAAAACTTAGAAATTATATATTATAATTAAAAATAATTTAACTTTAAAATTACTCTTGTACCCCTAATAAAATAATTTATAGTCAAATAAATATCTAAAGGTTGTTTTAGACCACAAACTTCAAAAATTTCTTTTTTTCTTAAATATCATGTCAAGTCAAAATGTGCCATGAGAAAATTGATAAAAAAGCAGAAGCCTAGGAAAATAAATAGTTCTTTATTAAAAACAAAATGTTTATAAAATTTAGGAAATAAGGCTAATGAGTAAATACTACTTAGAAATTAATGTAAATCATCTCAACTTATAGTAAAAAAACTAAATAGTATGAATTGAAATGTAGTAAAAACATAGTGCTTTTAGAATTACAAAATAAGTACAATGACTTAATTCTTTTTTAATTAACTACACTTTATTATCTTCAAAATGGTATATTCTCTTTTTAAAATTTTGGTACTTAATAAAATAACATACACACAATTAATATACTTTTTAATACGCTTATTATTAATTAACGCTTGATACATGTGCAACGCACGTATCCTATACTAGTATCCATAAAAAGAAAAAGGATAGGGAAGAGTAATCAATTTATCTTCTTATAACAAATTGATATGATATTTGAATTTGAATTTCAAATTCAAATGAAATTTGAGTTGGAGTGAAGCTCTAGCTTCCTAACCTATACATATATATACACTTCTGCAATGATAAATGTTCGTATTTTTTTTATTATATATAATACTAGAATATTAAATGTCATGCAACATTTTATCAGATAATGTTTAAAGAAAAAAATGTAATAATGTTACAATTGAAAGATAAAGTTTAATTTATATTTAAAATATATGTTTCTCTTTATTAAGATACAAGGGTTTTGAACTTGAAGAACAATAAAAGAAAAAAAAAAACATACAAATTTAAGTTAATACCGTAAAAATATAGGTAAAGTTTAAATTCAATCAAATTTAGTTTTATTTGTTTATCCATTAGATAACACATTGATTTTCAAATTCAAAATTTCAACACAGATTAATTCTTTATTAGATAAACTTAAAACTCAATCTATTTTCTTATCTTATTATTTAAACTCTTTAATTTTGAAAACAAAAAAGGAAATTAATCTCATAAAGAAATTAAAATAAGATAGATAGCATATTATCGAAAAATATTATGATTTTGAAACAAAATTAAAAGGTATTGTCTTTTAGATTTTCCCAACATCAAAAGATAATTTTTTGACATTGTTAATACAGTATAATAAAATTAAGCTGACTTTTTGAAAAATTAAACTAAAAGATTTTTTTTGAATTTTAACATAAAAAATAGAAATTATATTTTCACAGGTTAAATAAATATATATAGAGATAATTTATGATATTGACAATTATTTTTTGATAACATAATTTTATATTTATTTTATAATATGTTAATGTCTGATAGTTGAGTTTTGATCAACTGATAAAATTGGAATGCTTAATTTGTACTTCATGTTGAGACATCTAGATTTTTTGGATCATATTTTGAGAAAGTATTTTTTAATTATAACGAGCAAAGTGTTAAATTGTGTATACCAAGTAACTATAATCCTACCAAATGATAAATTAATGAACATTAAAATATCAAATCTAAGTAATTTAGATTTAAAACTCAGCATTCTATATTTTGGCAAAGAGAAGAAAACTCAACTATTATGGCGTGTAACACAATAAAAAAAATTAATTTAAAGTCAGACTAGATAGAAATAATTAAAATACAGTAAAAAAAAAGTAGCAAAATAAAGGGTTGGGGTTGGGGGTAGGGGGATAATATTTTGAACTTTTTAAAAATATAATGAAGTAATTAGATAATACATATATTACCATCCATAAATTTTAAATTGAAGAGATATATGAACAATAAAAGTTCAAAAAATATATATAAGCAAACAAAATAGATATATTTGTTAAGAAGGGCACCTGATAATTATATTAAGGCAAATTACAAGTTAATAAAAAATAATATAAATAATCTAATAATTTAAAATAGAGAACAATGTAATAAAAAAATATGAAACATAAAAGTTTTAAATAATTATATGATTTGTTGTCTATATTCATATAGATTTGGTTATGGAGTTGTGATAGTGATGGTGTATGTGAGGTCGTGTTGGGGGGAGGGGGGGGGGGCATGTACATTTCAACTAGGAACAATGAAAATTTGGAATTTTTTATGGAGAAAATACTATGATTTGATATGTTCGAACAAGACATCGCAATTTGAAATGATTTAGAAATGAAGTAGTATGTAATAATAATAATAATAATAATAATAATAATAATAATTGAAGAAAGTCCAGCCAAGGATTAAGCCGAGTAGCATCACAATAGAAAATGTACACCAAGGATGTGGGGGGTGGGGTGGGGGATGGGGGAAATTTGAATTAATTTTGAGAATATAATGAAGTAATTAGATAATATATATATATTATTATTTATAAATTTTAAACGGAAGAGATGGAGAGATAGTAAAATAAAAATTTAAATTGTTTTTGACAATTTGAAATTCTTAAAGTGTAAACAACATAATAAAGAAAAATATGAAACATAAAAACTTTTTGCAATTACATGATTGCTTTTACTCACATAGATTTGATTAAAGGTGGGCGAGGGGGGTGGGGGGATATTAACAATCTAATATATTTAAATTGTGAATAATATAATTAAGAAAAATATGAAATATATATATATATATATATACATAATTATTTTTTTCATAAAGATTTGGTTAGAGATGAGGGATTGGCGTAGGGGAGGGGTGGGTGGGGGTGGAGACGTATGGGGGTAGAATTTTTTTTTATTTTTCTTTTAAAAAAATTAGGGTGGGGGTGTGATGGGGTGTGTGGAGATCGAGGTGGAGGTGGGGTAGGGCCGGGAGTTGTGGGTGGGTGGTAGTTTTTTTTTTTTTTTCTTCATATTTCATTAATAAATAATATGATAATTGATTTTTTATAAGTTAATATAATTTAACATGCTCAAAAGAGACATTTCACTATGAAACAATTAAAAATCATACATTAATATTATCCGTGCATCGCACGGGTATGTATACTAGTATATATATATATATAAAGGAAAAACATAGAGAAGGTGATGTGACGTCTCTCTATGCCTCCATTTTTTGAACTTTTCTTCCAATTCGTTATCTATCTTCTTATTATTAAAAAAACCAAAATATTTAAAGGAGAACTTATAACCACCATTTACTTAATTGAAGAAGTCCAAAAGTTATACAGTAACTGATCCATCACCTCTACCTAAACATTAAACATCTTTAAGAAACAACATAATTGAGATGAAACCAAAATGGTTAGAAACGGATTATATAATGAGCTAGGGAAAGGATTTCTTTGCTAGGAAAACCACAATGGTAGTGCATTTGGAGGAAACAATAACGCCGATCGAGTGATGAAAGGCCCTTATATCTATTTCACAAAGAGTTTTGCAGAGTGAGAGACTAGGAAATTCCTATGTAAATCAACAAGTATGCTGCCTTTCCTTTTTTTTTTTTTCCCTTTCTGGATTGATAATATTTGTACTTTTTATTTATTTTCATGTAACTTTTCCCTTTATTGATAAGGATTGGAGATGGAGTGATGGACACTAGAGGAGTATCTATATATAATAATAAAGGAGGAACATAGACAATGTGATGTGACACCTCTCCATGACCTTCATTTCTATTTATCTTTTTTCGGATTTTTCTCCTAAATTTTCTGTTTAACTCACTTTTGAAAATCTAATAGTTAGTAGACACATAAATTACAAGTATAAGCTGAACTTGATCTCTGGGAAACCATTCTTACGAGCAAGCGTCAAATTTGGTTCAACTAAGACAATGGGAAGACGTTTAGGAAGAAGAAAGTTGAGAAGACGCGGATCTCTTCTTCAAAAGCGTAACAATGTAATTTACAGGAAAGCATGATAAGGAAAATCAAGAAATTGCAACAGGAGGAAATTAAGAAGTAACGGCTTCAAAGTAACCAAATGCAAGCTCTTCGGGATTCTTGACAAAGAATATGTTGTGATTTATTCTGATAAAAAAGAGAAACAAATCGAGGTTAATTTGATGAAAGTAATTAGTTGCACATTAAAACATCTTCAGAACTTTATAGGTTCAATATTATGATTTGATTATGCCAAGTGACTTTAGTTATTTTTTTCTTCTTTTAATTTTGAGATACCAAATATTAGGTTATTGGTAACTTTTGGTTTCATAATGAGAATGGTCAAAATCTTCTATCTTTAGAAAAAAAAAAAAGTAGCTTAACCGATAGTAATTTGTGTATTAGATATTTCAAAATTCATTTATAATTAGGTGCTCTTTGTTTTGAAAAAATATAGTTAAGTTTTGATTTTACTTTACGTTAGTTTTAAAAGTTTATTTTGCAGACTATCTTTGGGTTGGAGTAGCAAACTTGTCTTAGTGTATGGTTTGATTTCAAATGATAATTTAAAGATACTTCTAATGTTTTTTTATGAAGATTATATGGCTATCTTGTGTTGTGAGCATGAAAAATATAATATCTCTTAAATTTAATAAGGTCTTTGACGATGGGATTGAAAATATATTATGAAAACACTAAATTGGAATTCACCTATATGCACCATCTTAATTGGTAGAGTAGTATTTAGGCCTAAGTCATCGACAAATTCTTAAAATTGTTTGAAAATTTCATTTAGATACCTTAACTTAGTCTTGTACTTATTAGACATTTCAATATTAACAAATATGTATCTATTAAACATTGTAGCTGACATGACACAAAAAATAACTTTCACCTAGTCTTGAGCAAGTGAATGGCTACTGTAATATTTTTTTAATTTTTTTTTTACAACCTTTTGTCCTTTCTCTTATTTCCCATTTAACTATTTTTAAAAAATATATATAAAAATTTCCTTTCTTTGAAGTTAACTAAAGTCGTCTTCCACAAAACTATCGCCTCCTTGCCACTATTTTCGGCCACCTCTCAGCACACACCACCACATTCTGCTGCCTAACTATCTCAATTTTCCTAATTTCTTTGTTCTCAATTTTCTCCGTCATGTTGAGTGTTTAGAAAAAATCGATATCAACGTCTATGGAACAAACCCAAATTCCAAAATTAAACTGACCCAGAAAGTGATTGAGCAGGCCAAACAAACTGAAAACCCCAATTAAGAAACTGATTTCTGAAAATGCTAACAACTAGAAGATTTTCCTCTATGGAAGTCCGACATAAAATCGAGTCCCCGTCACCCTGTTACGATATCACTGTTCCGTCGGTGAACTTCCGTTCTCCTTCACTTTTGTACCCGTCTCTCCCATATCAGATATGAATAAGAAGAAAAGAAAAAAAAAAAGGAAAGAAGAAGGTTGAATCTTAAATCAATCTGTGAGGTTGAGTTTTTTTTTTTTTTTTTTGTGGGGGCGTGGGGGGGTGGGGTGGGTGTCGACGTGAAGAAGAAGAAGAAGAAAGGGGGTTGGACAGGGTGGGGATAGGATATATTTGTTAGTATAGGTTTTTTTTTTGAAAAATAGGTAGAAAATATATTTGAAATAGTTTTTAATTTTTCTTAATATAAAATTCATTTTTCTATAATTTTTGAAGCCCAGTGCCACTTGTCAAATTTTGATTCGTGTCTTTATCTTATTTTCCGTGAGTGAGCTACACGTACAATTTTTTATGAACTAGTGTTTAATAGGTACATATTTGTTAATATTGGAGTGTTTGATAGGTACAAGGCTAAATTGAGGTGTCTAAGTGAATTTTTCAAAAACCTTTAAGGGTTTGTTGATGACTTAAGCCTAATATTTATAATAGAACACTGCATGTGACGTGAATTAAGAGAGATAATGCGGCATGCCTCTAAAGCCAACAAATTTATTTATCCTTTATCTCTTTTTCTTGACATTCTTCCCTTTCTGTTTATTATTTTTTATTTCATTTTTTTGTGTATTTATTTACCTATTAAATTAAATTTGAGTACCAAAAACTTGACTCTTTGCATTTAATCATCCATTTTATCCGTCTAACCTTTTGAATTATCAATTTAAAGGATAAACTAAAGAAAGAGGAAGAAATAATTAAAGACAATTTTTTCATAATTAATACTCCTATAACATTTCACTTTTCAATTTCTCAATTCTAAAGTTAATGTTTTTATGGTACTCATAGAATTATAAATCGAATGTTATCAAAGTTATATTTCTTATCAGAGGATTTCAGAAGCATTGAAAGGGATATTACGCAGCTTTTGATACCTCTAAGAAGATATAGTAAAAATCATCTTTATTTTCTGTTCATTTAGAAATTAAAGTATTAAATTTAATTTATTTAAATTTAAAAATTAAAAGGAATTTGAACACCGTTTTTACATTTAAATATTAGAAAAATTTATATCTCTAATAAAATATTTTATTATCGCGCAAAGCGCGGTTCATTGCCCTAGTGGTGAATAATTTGGAGTTAAGCTTTATAGATTCAAGCAAACTTCTTAAACATGTCATTGTAGTTTAATATTTTGATTGTTTAATTAAAATAATTTTACATATAATTATTTTGTATTGTATCATCAATGTTGATAATAATAAATAAATTTTACAACACCAATTATATCTTTTTTACATTTACAACTTGTAACTTAAAAAATAATTCATAGAATTTGATGTTGTTGTGGAAATTTAAGTTTCTCGTAAAATTGATATTGGCATTCTCTACTTTGTTGTAAAAAACAAATAATTCCTTCATTTTAATTTGTTTGTCCTACTTTTATTTTTAATCCATTTCAAAAAGAATATTTATTTTCCTTTTAAGAAACTCTTAATTCCTACCTCACATTATGTGTATAAGGTTAATTAAAGAATATTTTGATACATTTGATATATCTTTAATTTAATATTATAAAATAAAAAAATTTCTTAACTATCGAGTTATAATATGACAAATAAATTAAAATAAGGGATATTTTAAATGGAAAAGGGACAAATATACCTCTGAACTATGATAAATGATACGTATATACCCTCCGTCATACTTTGGGTACGCATATGCCCTACCGTTAATGAAATGGTATGTATGTGCCCCTCACACTAACGGTAGGGGCATATGTGTACTCAAAGTATGACGGAGGATATATGCGTACCTTTTATTATAATTCGGGGGTATATTTATCCCTTTTTCATTTTAATTTTTTTATCCCAAATAATTAAGCCAAGCCCACTACCCAATCGAATAAACCCATTGAACCCAATTTCAAACCAACTCGACCCGACCTCTATTTTTTGTTTCAAACCCGATACTCCCTCTGTTTTTCTCTTAAATGTGAACTTCAATCAAATTGCAATAATTGATCGCTGTTGCTAGTTAGTGTTTAGTGGTTGGAGGGAGTGGAGATTAGGCTGGAGGTAGCCAGAGCTAGGGGTAAGGCGATGGTTTGCCGGTGGGGTGTTTCCGGTTAGACGGAGACGGTGGCTATGTGGTGTTGACCAGTGATGGGTAGTGTTTTTGCGACGAAATTTCTCTTAAAATTGGAACGTGAGGAGTTCAATTTATTTGGTGTTGTTTTGGGGGTTATGGGTTAATGGTTTTTTTTTTTGAAATTGATAGTAATGGGTGTTACTGTATTGTGTGTGTATATCGTTATAGGGGTGAGAAAAACGTGTCTGTTTGATAGGCGTCTCTTGGATTTTAATTGGGATCGGGTTGGGTAGTGGGCTTATTGGGTCGGGTAGTGGGTTTGGATTATTATTTGAGATAAAAAAATTAAAATGAAAAAGGGACAAATATACCTCCAAACTATGATAAATGATATGTATATACCCTCCGGCATACTTTGGGTACACATGCCCCTACCGTTAGTGTGAGGGGCATATACATACCATTTTATTAACGATAGGGGCATATGTGTATCCAAAATATGACGGAGAATATATACATACCATTTATCATAATTCGAAGGTATATTTTTCCCTTTTCCATATTTTAAGTGAAGCCTCCATTTCGCTGGACAACCTTGGAGGATGAAGCCTCTCCACTTAGCTCCAAATTTAAAGTAACATTCAACATTCTCTCACCACTATAATTCTAATTCCTCAACCTCCATTTCGCTGGACAACCTGTTGATTTTAAATTCATCAATCTCATACTCACAACACACCAAGGTAGGGGAGAAAAAGTCTCCTAAAACTTTTGGATTTTGGAACGTATAATTTAATTTATTTAGTGTGTGTTTAAGAAGAAAAGGGAAACTTAGTGCTACTACAAAAATGTTTGTTTTAGTTGTAAGATAAAATTACATTTATACCCATTACTAAATTTTTAGATGGAGGAAATTATAATTAAAAAGGGTAAATAAGTCAATCAATTTTTAGTGGATATTTGAGTCACTCAACATTGTTATTCATGCTTTTATATTTTAGTGGATATTTTGGTCTATCAACGTGCTTTGCACGTTATCTCCTATAACCTGAATGATCGCAAAAAATATTAGATAATCATTAATAACTATATGAATTTATTTTAGGATGAGGTACAAAAATGTACTCCCGGCTATGACATTAGATCCCTACCTCAACTCGTATCCTGACTCCCAGCCCTGACTCGACCCATGACTTGAGATCTTGATTCTTGACCCGACATGGGACCCGAATTTGTACCCCAACTCGAGACTCGACTCTTGTCCCAACTCCAAACCTTAAAACCAGCTCTCGATCCTGACTCGACACATGACCTGAGAACCTGATTTTTGACCCGACATGGGACCTGATCTGTACCCCGACTCG
Source organism: Capsicum rhomboideum (assembly GCA_031232105.1). Classification (NCBI taxonomy): domain Eukaryota; kingdom Viridiplantae; phylum Streptophyta; class Magnoliopsida; order Solanales; family Solanaceae; genus Capsicum; species Capsicum rhomboideum. The sequence goes on from CP124712.1 coordinate 127,930,033, forward strand.
TCACTCGACTCTTGACCCAACTCCAAATCTTAAAACCAACTCTCGATCCTGACTCGACACATGACTTGAGAACCTGATTTTTGACTCGACATGGGACCCGATCTGTACCCCGACTCTTGACCCAACTCCAAACCCTAAAACCCGACTCCCGACCCCAAACCAAACCCGACCCTGAACCCCGGATCCAACCTCGACATGAACCCAACTCTAGAGTTGACCTTGATCACCAAACTCGACACCCCACTAGAGATTCCTTCCCATGATCCGACTTTAATTTCGACCTTGACTCGAGATCCAATTTCTGATTTCGTTCCTGTCATATTCCTTAAATTTGAGCAAAATAAGTATATTCGAAAAATATTTTTCCAAAAATATTTTTCTTCTTACCAAACACACACCCTTAATGGTGAATGTAATTTGGAGTTAAGCTTTATCATATTCAAGCAGTCTCCTTAAATATGTCATTGTAATTTAGGATTTTAATTGTTTAATTTAAAATAATTAAGTCTCCTAATGTTAACCTACATAAGTTTTGGAGAAAAAAAGTGTCCCTAAACTTTAGTTATTGGATGTCCTAAAAACAATCTTCCTCTATTAGGATTGACTCTTTGCAATATATTATTGAAAAAATGATTTTGTTAAGAATTTAGCATTAACGGCGTAATGGAATCATAAGCTTATAAACCTTTTATTGATTACTCCTAAAACTAAGGGGTTTTGGAACTAGTTTCATTTAGTTTGTGATTAAAATTTTTTTTTTTAAAAAAGCAACTTAGTTCTATCCTAATACAAAAATATTTTGTTTTGTCCAAAGACAAAATTACAATTATATATATTCATTATTAAGTTCTTAGATGAAGAAAATTATAACTTAAAAGGGCAAATAGGTCAATCAACTTTCAGTGGGTATTTTGGTCACTCAATATTGTTATTCGTTTATAATATGTAGATAGATAGATATTGATTTTAGTACAATACACATACTTGAAAGTAACGGACATAAAAAAAAATTAAATTATACACACTGAAGATGTAATAACTCTTTTACAACAATAATGTAATTTAACTTGTCATAAGATGTTACTTATCATTTACTTCAAGTTACACATCAATGCTACTTTAAAGAGTTTCTTACAAGTAATTACATTTATTACATTTTAAGTGATCTGATTGCATAACTATCTTTCATACATCGTCACCATATACTACTTAAAGAAAAAAAGAGTTGAAGTCATGTACATCACTTATGTAAGGTATTTTTTACACTTATTAGGTTATTCAAAGAATATTTATAGGTAAACCTCCTCAAAATATGAAATTTACAATCTTGAAAATAAGATAGATTATTTCTACAAAAGTGATGGTATAAAGAATTTCTTACGCTGAATTTAATATGCTAACTGCAGTGTATTAAAAAATAATTTTAGCACTATCAGTGCAACTTAACCGATTATACTTTATTTCCCAAGTTAACATATCATGCTTGATATGAAAAGTCACATATTATTGTAGGTCAAGTAAATATGATAGTAAAAAATAATTATTGATACTTTTCATCAGTATATAGAATATAAACTCATAGGATCATGATAATGTTGTTATTTAGTTGGCAGTATTTGAGTTTGCTTCAGTGGCATGTTGCGCAACGGGACTGTTCGAGGTGAATTACACATGGGATAGATACAATTTTTTTTACATGTAAAGGCACAAAAATTATATATCTTGGGATGCATTTCATCCAACGGAGATAACTGATCGTATCATAGTTGATCATGTGGTTAAAACAGCTCTCTCCAAGTTTTTATTATAATTAGAAGTGCTACTATATATAAGACGGAGATTAATGTATTAATAAGTATGCTTTGAGTGTTCCTAATGATATATATATAGTTAGTAGTGTAATTACGTATGTAAATTCTTAGATGGAGTAATGAGGTCTAAGAGAAGGATCAAGTTTGAAGGGTATAGGCGGACATGTTTAGCTTTAATAGTGAATGCATAAGTAGAGGTGGTGTAATGACCCTCCGGCTCATTTTCAGAATTTCCGAGCGTTTTCTCGATTTTGACCTTTTCCATAGTTTCTATTGGATACTTATGACTTGTTGGGACATGTGGTTCGATTCACGGGGAGTTCGATTGGGTTTTAAACCAATTTTCCTGTTTTAGAGCTTTTAAAGTTAAGAAATTTAACTTCAATCAAAATTTCTAGTAAACGACCTCAAGTCAAAATTCGGATAGTTCTGTTAGATCCGGAACATGAATTTTAGGCTAAGGGGGCCTTGGGTTTAGGTCCCGAGGTTTTCAGACTCGTTTTGGGTGCTTGGGTGGATTTTAGTGAAAACCAAAAAAGCGTTAACTTTGGTCAATATTTTATCGAAATGACCTCCATTGGTCATTTAGTCGATTTCATTGAGCCCGAAATACTATTCCAGTAGGGTAGCATATTTGGTTTGCGTGCATGGGATTTCGAATATATACACGGTATCCACCCTCGGACTTGGTGTAACTGATAGAAGAGCTAGTAAGTATAAGAGTGGATCTATACGGATACAGATTGCCCGAAATGTATAAAATATAGACAGGTGATTTAGGATGGAAATGAATAAGCCTCTGGATGTCTAAAGCTCACCACAAATCTGGCCAACTAGTGCCTCCGAACGATCAGGATCAACGAGGATGACTCGAGCTATGATCTGCATTAGAAAAAGATGCAGAAGTGTAGCATGAATATCAAACATGGGGTATCCAATAGGCATCATAGGCTAACTGAGGTTAGAAGATAGAATATAATATAAATAACATGAAAAAGAATCTATACAAAGAAGGTAACCTAGCAGTCTAAGTATAAAAGAGATCCAATAAAAAAAGTAATATATATATATATATATATATATATATATATACACACACACACACATACACACACACACACACACAAAATAGAGTAAAATCACCCTTTATACCAGCATAACACTAACCTAGAGTCCAGCTAAAGCATATCCTCCGGGAGTAAATGTGATTCAAATGAAAACCCACCGAGGAATACCCATTTTACCGCAAAATACTACCCCAAATTTATACTAAGGATCCCTGATCTAATCCTAACACTATACTAAGCATCCTAATCTAGGACTCAAGCAATAATTCTATTCTAAGGTCCTCAAAATATGCCAAATAATCAAAAATATAAAAATAACCCTAAATCTACCCAAAATATCCCCTAACCCACATGCAATTTATAGAATATACTACCTAATTGAGCTAAGTCTAAAGAAAAGGGAAAGTTGTAACCTATCTCAAGGCAAATTGGCAACCCGAACTGTCACACGAGGGATTTTCCTTTCTGTAAAGCCTTAGAATACTGTCATGCTATCAAAAACACAACCTACTCGTTAAGAAAAGAACAACCGCACCCATTTGTCAATTTATAGTTCGGGCCCAAAATCGGATCAAAAATTGACCCTTGGGCCCATCGATGAAATCAGAAATAAATTTCACAATTACCTCACCCGTAGAATAAGGAACCCATGGCTGAATTTGGGCAAGAACGGGACTTGTTTTGAGGCTCAAAACAATCCAAAAAGTCGCAAAATTCAAAGAATCGAATTCGAATTTAAGGAGAATTTGAACAGAATTTGATGTGAAAATCAACGAAAATTCTCGAGGGAAGTGAAACAAACTTATCAGAGCTTAATTGTGAGAAATTCCCGAAGAAATTAGTCCCCAAGCTTCAACACTTAGCATAAAATGAAGAAGAAAATAAAGTTTGGAGTATATATACTGTCAGGGGTCCCTTCTTCGCAAACACAGGGATCCCTTCGTAAATGCGGGACCCCGCCAGGCTTGACCATTACGACCATGATGGTCCCTTTGCAAATGAATCCCGAGGATCCATTGGTCATCTGTCTGATTGGTTTTGTCTGTCTAATTGGTTCAATTACTCTTGTAATTTGGCTTCTATAAGCATGATTTACAACATGTCTTCCAAGTTAGCTCTACCTTACCTGGCCCAATTGGAAATATAATACAGACAGTGTTATGAGTAACTAGAAAATCAAAATAAATCCAATGATGCAACCAAATCGAAAAACTGCCTCCTACCTCAACGATAACTTTATGTCGGAGCTTAAGCTTCAACTCATAGCAACAAGGTCCTGCCCCAGCAGTACCACATAAGTTAAAAACTCCTTCTGGATCCAAGCTTACTTTTGGATCTTTAGCATCGGGCTAGATCAAGGCTGGTAACAACATAATGAGATACACCACATCAATCCTTTTTGTCCACTTGACTTCTAGAAGGTGGCTGTCAACCAAGAAAAAATTAATTTTAGCTAAAAGAAAAACTTTTTAATACACATTAAAATTAGATGAAAACAAAGTCTGGTGCATCATGGGCATGTTGGTGTTCTTGATGATGGGGTTGGCTTCTTCTTCTCCAACATCAAGAAAAAAAAGTAGATTCATTAACTCCCAATTTCTTCTCTGTAGGGGTCGTTTGGTAGAGTGTATAAGAATAGTACAATATATGATGTATTAGTAATGTTGTTATTAGTTAAAGTGAGATTTTTCTTATGCATTGTTTGGATTGGTGTTAAAAATAATATGCATTGTATAGTTTTTATTAAAAAAAATATTTATTTACAAAATCATCCCCACAAATATGGTGGACAAGATTTTGAAGGGCAATTGTATCTTTAACCATGTTAATGCATGCATTAGAACTTATTGCATTACTAATACTATGGATTTAGTCTTCTTATCGAGATGAGCATGAGTGGTCAAGCCCTGCAATGAGATCATGCGCCCTAACCTTTGCATGTATAGTTATACACACCTTAATACCAAATAGAAGTAATTATACAAAAATTGAAAAAGTGTACCAAACAAGGTACTAGTAATACTTTTTAAAAAAAACTAAAGGAGGCCAAGGGCCATTTTATTAGAAATAAGAAAATATTTGCATCAGGCACAAATCAGGCTGAGCCCCTAAGCCCAAGTCCTAAAATAACAAAAACAACAATATACTCAATATATTCCCACAACTGAAAAATAGCAAAAACAGCAAAAATAGAAAATCAAAAAATCAAAATAAAATTGAAAAGGGAAAGTGGAAAGTTCATTCGAAGGTTCTGGAACCTTCAAACTGAAAATTCCTCTTCTTCTTCATCTTCAACTAATCCAGATCACTAAGCTGCAAAGCCATGGTAAGACAATAGTAGAAAAAGAAGTTGCATTTCCAAGTCTAGCTAATTCGTTGAATCTATGTAAACCATAGTTTGGAGAGATTTCACTGCAGACACTCAAAATTCTCAATAGTACCATGAAATATAAACCAACCAAGAATTCTTCAACTCATGTTGTTCAGATCCATTATCAACATACATTTTGGTAAATACAATTTCTTCTTCTCTCGAAATCTATTTGAAGAGTTGTTTGAAAAGCTTACTGTGATACCCTTTTCTAATCAGGATGAGCTTCATGGAAGCTAATACCACTGCTAAAGAAGACTGCAACCATAAGTTCACCCTCTCCCAACTTTTAAATCTTAGATCTGCTAATCACCCGTAACTTGTGACTGTATCTTTTGAATTTACTGATTTAGTTCCTTCCCAATGTGTATTCTTTGACTCTTTGTTGATTCTTTCACCTGTAGCATGAAGTTTACTGTATTGCAAAATCTTGGTTTTGGTATCTTCTAATCCTGAAATTTGATATCCTCGCTTTTTCCATATTAATAATTGCTTTGATTTTTGTTGGAATTTCCTGAAAAGATGAGTAACATATACTTTGTGTACCTGTAAAAGAGAAAACCTGGTTAGCAAAACAATCTGCCAGCATATTTCCTTCTCTGAAAGTGTGCTCCACTTCTACACTTTTATTGGCCCTCAACTTATTGTTCTATTTCATCCCCGTTGCAATACTCCAAGGTACCTCGCAAATACCATCCAACACCTTTTTAAGAAAGAGTGAATTTGTTTCAAGAGTTACAAGCATAAGATTTTGAGATATACAATATTCCAGACCCATTCTAAGGGCAACAGTTTCAGTCATTAGGTTTGAGCCATCATCCAACCTTCTAGTCTCTACATACACCAAATCAACATCTCCATTTCTTATACAAAAGCTACAGAGCATTGGCCAGGATTGGCCTTTTGAGGCTCCATCAGAGTTGCATTTATATTTACCTCCCTCAAGTCTAATCCAAGTTACTACCTGACCCTCAAGTATAGGTATATATTCCTCAAAAAAATTTAACAATCAAAGGATTCACTCAAAAGGAAGGAATTGACTACACAGAGACCTTTTCTTTTATGTCTAAAAAGGATTCCTTGCGCATTATATTGGCATTAGTAACGCACTTTAACTTAGAATTGCAACAGATGAAGATAAAAACTGCATTTTTCAATGGTGATCTAGAGAAAGACGTTTATATGAAACAACCTGAAGGTTTCTCTGGTAGTAATAGTAGCACTTGGTATGTAAGTTAAAAAAAATCCATATATGGACTAAAATAAGCCTCCCACCAATGGTATTTGAAATTTCATAATGTTATCTCTTCATTTGATTTTATTGAGAACATTATGGATCAATGTATATACCAAAAGGTCAGTGTCGCACCTCATTTTTCTGGCGAAAAGCGGGATTCGACATGATAACTCTCTTTGAGATTGTTTAAAAGAGAAGAGCCGCCACCTAACGAATTAAGGTGTGTTAGGGCACCATTCTAACCCTAACTACGAATTTATTTTATTATTTATTCTACTTCACTAGAAATTTAGGTAAGGGTTCAGGTTACCTCGAAAGGAAGGTGTTAGGCACCTTTTGAGGTCCACAAATGTGGGTCCCGACCAAACTCGTATATTACGTGGTGGATTCTACGTGATAAGTAAAAGGTCAATTTTTATTAACTAAATATTAACTAAGCGTTTAAACATGAAACTTCTATTTTATCATAATTAATAAATAACTAAGTGATAAAGCCATTAAACACGTAAACAAAATATGAATCAGATAAGCGAGAAGATAGAATGGACACAATTATATAGCAAAAAATTTGTTAAATTATAAACCTTGACTACCCCAAATAATCCAACATTTAAAAGTAAAGAAAAGAAAAGCTAATTCAAAAGATTTGGACAAGGGTTGATTTTATCCTATTCGGATTAGCGTCTGACTTATTAACGGATGACAATGTCGCATATCTTATTGTCGGATTCTGCTTGGATCAACTTTCATCATTTTCGTCTATCTACCCATCCCACCTAGTTTGGTAATTAAGTTGTTATTACGCCTAAAAGCGCACTAAAGAAAACGACAAAACTAACGTTCCCTAAGATGTCTGCCTGTCCCAACTTATTGTCCAAGAGGCTTTGGACGATCTATTTTGGATAATGATCTAGACATAAACAAAACCTTAGGCTGCCTAATTAGACTCGCGATTCGCGTCATGCAAAACAAATAAAACTAGCAATTAGCACATAAATGTTTTACGCAAATCTCATGGTTAATTAGAATTGATTAGGTGATTAACATGCTTGAAAAGATAATTATTCATTTTACATAATTGAAACCTATAGTCATGATTTCTAGGCGATGAGTATTAATCAAGGCCCAAAAGTTAAATTAAAGCTGGAAATTAATTTTACAATGTGCAGAAAGATTATTTTATTGTGCGGAAAATTATTTTAAATATGCAGAAAATTAATTATAAGTACAGAAAATTAATTATAAGTGCAGGAAATTAATTAAACTATGCAAAATATTAATTTAAAGTGCAGAAAAATTGATTAAAAAGAGTAAAAAATTAATTAAAAATGCTAAAAATTAATTAAAAGTGCTAAATTTAAACTGCTGAAAAATAAGTTCAAAATGCTGAAAATAAATTTAAGTACTGGAGAATAAGTTTAAAATGCTGGAAAATAAATTTAAGTGCTGGAAATTAATATAAAATGCTGAAATTAATCAAACACTCTATAAATAAATTTTGACATGCTCGGAATTAATTTAATATATTGAAGGTTGATTAAAAATCCTAAAACATTATTTCTAGGTGATAAAACCATATAATTAATACGTCAAAATATAATTAATAATCCTAAAATGCATTGCCTAGGAGATAAAGTAATTCAATTAAACATACTAAAAATTGGTAAAATATTCTATAAGCATGACATCTAAGTGATAAGATATTCAAATAACAGAATCCCCACCCCCATAAGCAGTCCCCGTAATTTATTAAACATGGTAGTGTTTATATAGTAAATATTAAAGACCAAAAACGAATAGAAAAGAGAAAATCTAGACTTAATATTAAAACGAGCTAGGCAAACCGCCAAACTCCCGGGCAACTCTTCAAGTCGTCTGGACCCAAGAGCTTCAAGCGGAACCTGTCAAATACCAACAAGTGCACGGAAATGGACCAACGAAATCCTAAAAGATCCTAGGCCGCCCATAACCAACCTTCGACAAGATCATGAGGACATCGAGGATCCTACGCATGCTCACGTCAAAGGGGTTATGAGATACTCTAGGATCGTTTCGCATTCACTTACAACAACATTTAGGCAACCAGACTTCAACCCAAATGTGCTCTCAGGTTCCCAAAACTTTTAATTACAAACAGAGAAAAGGAAATCGCTGCATTTGGAAGTAAACAGAGAAGTAAGCAAATTCATTCAACACAAAAAGCGTTTAAGAAAACATACCTGGACGCTTCCCATAGAATGCTCAAGGCATTTAAGTTTTTCCCAGATATATTAACTAACATAAGAATTTAAATGCACACATGATCTAGCACATAGAAATATTGAATTGCATCGATAGACCACTAACCATTTAGAAGCAAAAAAATAACAAGCCAACCAGAAAACGAGATTGAACCATAGTAGCTTGAGCTAGGCATTTAGCAGTAAAACCAGCAAGGAACCAAAGCAAGAGCAAAAATATTTTTAAATGTGCAGGAGAGTAGATGCTGTAAAAGCGTATGTGAATCCGTAAGAGTAGGAGCCAAAGTCCGAAAATAATAGTGAGGAGAGGTGTTCTTTAAGTGAAAAGGAGGTATTTATTAATGGAGAGAAAATAATTCAGAGATCCAATTAGCTTAGCCAAATCCATTAGGAGAAGAAAATCTTGTTATAATATATCACTAATAGAACTGTCCAAATTAAAGAGAAGGCAGGGAAATTAGTCATTAAATCAATCAAATTAGATATTCTCCTTAAATCAGTGTAACAAATCAATCTAGAGTAAATAAACAGGTCTAAGATTACCATAAATAGGAGAGTAAGAATCTGTCTGAACCAAGTAAAAAGGAAACTCAATGAACAGAATACAAGACAAATGGAGTTTACCATATATAATCGAGCAAAATCTATTGGAGGAGGGAACATATGCTGGAGTAGGGTGATCAGCAAATAAAATCAATCTCACGTTACCATATTTAAGCGTAAAGCTATCACAATTTGAATTCAAAGAGGCACGAAATAACCAGATCAACGATACTAAAGGTGTAGCTTGATTTAAGGAGAAAACAAGAACACGATGCAAGCACGGATTAGCATAAAGAATTCAATTAAACTTAACACTAAATTCAGACAAAACCAAGTCTCGTAATCATGTCAGGCAAAGGGAAAGAACAGGATTTGCAGTCGGGAATTAATGTGAAGTGTATCAACATAGCCATGCCACACCAGAATTCAGAATTGACACCAAATATAGGAAAATAAGGTTAAACAAAGTTCATAAATTTTGGGTCTTTTCACATATGTTACTCTAAAGATATAAATAAACATAAGTTTCAGAAGAATTGAGCAAAACTAACAACCCAAATGCATGAATTTTGACTCTAAAGAAAAAAGAGATGAAGTGAGGCGGCAAAGATAATAATCAAACACAACCATGAATAACGGAATCATACCCAGGATGGATTCACGAGAATACGTCTTACAATCACATCCTTAAAGCTTGAACCAGAATCGGATGACTTTTTAAGTTTCTCAATCATCCCAAATTGTAGTCGTAGGATGTTATTGTCGTTTTATCTGATATGCTGATTTGTTGGAGAGGAGAATCCTTTGGGATTTGGGTTAAGAAGAAAACAGAGGTGAAATAAAGGGAGAGAAGAGTTTGCCGGTGGTGTGGTGGTCAGTGGCTATGGGAAATTGAGAGAGAGATGTCGAGGAGAGTATAGGGGTTCACCGGCTAATTGGTTATTCGCCGGTGGAGCAGTTGTGGTTGTTCGCCGGTGAGAGATAGCTGGAATGGAAAAGTAGCGGAGGCTGTTGGGGTTTTTTCGGTGAGAGAGAGGAGAGTATAGGGGTTCATCGGCCGGTGGTAGCTGGCGGTGATGGAGATTAAAGGAGAGAGGGTACAGCTGGTTTGAGAGAGAGAGAAGGAATTGGCGGCTGGAAAAGAAGAAAATGAAATTAGGGTTAGGGGATTTGGGAGTTGGTTTGATTAAAAGGAAAGAAATTAGGGATTAGATCAGGACCGTCCAATGAGATGTGATGAACGATCGTGATTTAAATTAAGAAATGGGTCGTATCCAATTTAAAATTGGGTCAGGAGTTGGGGTTGATTAGAATTGATTTGGGATTTAAAATTGAGCCAAATTAGATTCAATTTAAGCTAAAATTGATATTATTTGGATATAAATTGGATAGAAATTAAATGAATTGGGAAAAATCAAGTAGAAATAGGCCGCTATTTAATAAATATAGTATCATATATATAATTTAACAAATAAATATAATACCATAAATATTAAATAAAATGTTATTTTGAAATTAATCATAAATAAAGTACGAAAATTGTGAAAAAATAACATTTGAAATGAGTCGTTATTTAACTAAAATAATTATCTATAAAATTAATAACAATAATAAATAATACACGCGTAAATTTTGAAATTAAGATATGTCAAAATAAAACGTATGACTAATTGTTCAAATGTATAGATAACTATATAAAGGAATTTAATATTTAATAAAGATAAAATTAGTCAAATAGCAGCCCAAGTTGGGTATAGGGGGGTCAAAATTGGGTGTCAACAGCTGCCCCTTCGTTGCTCGAGAATGATGGAAGAATTTTCAAGCAAAGAACGTTGACATAGTAGCCAATTTTGTCAGACCGAGAGGAGGACTCTTTTGAATCAGGAGAAACAAGAGAGAGTGTGGAAGATGGTGTGCGAATATCATTTAGGTCATGTCCTGAGATATAGGGCTAAAGAAATTATGTTTTAATAGCAGGAGGGAGAGAATTGTTTAGTCATCTCTCGTTTGTCGAGAAACTCAATGCTCATTTTAAGGTCGGGCGAGGAACCCAATGCTCGTTTTAAAGTCCGGCGAGGAACCCAATGTCGTTTCAAGATCTGGCGAGGAATTCAATATCGTTTTAAGGTCCGTTGAGGAACCCAATGCCATTTTAAGGTCCGACGAGGAACCCAGTATTGTTTTAAGGTTTTGCGAGGAACCCAATGCCATTTTAAGGTCCGACGAGGATTCCTATACCATTTTAAGGTCCGGCGAGGAACCTAATGCCGTTTTAAGGTCCTGCAAGGAATCTAATGTTGTTTTAAGGTCCGGCAAGGAACCTAATGTCATTTTAAGGTCTCGCAAGGAACCCAATGTCGTTTTAAGTCAAATTATTAATGCAATGTATTATTGATTTTGATGTCGTCAAAGTTAAGGAGATAGAGCGACTTAGCTTCTTTCCCAAATTGGGGATGTAGTTTGGGTTTCCTTTGATGAAGTTCCAAGGCAGTGGCTGCATTTGTACCTGCTGTCTGAACCCAAAGAAAAATTGTATGTCAAAAAGTAAGGTTGACTAATACCTTTGCTTGTATTGGCTCCTCGTCATTGTTTTGATTTCATGAACAGACTTGAACTCCATTATGGTGAAATTTTTTAGGTATCCTCAAAAATTTCTACCCCAGTTTAGAATAAAGATATTTTTTGTAACTTATGAATTAGAATGTTGCTTGCTCATGGAATTTTTGACTCCTCAAAAATTCTGCCCCAGTTTTCAGTCACTGAGTCTTATAATCCTGCTACACTCAAAGAATAACATTAAATCAAAAGAAATGATTGTCTTATATTTGAACTTCGAGGTCTCAATTTTGAATCTGTCTTTATATGCTCAAGCGTCTGGCCTATTATTTTGATATTTTGGAATTTATATTTGAGTGAAGTGTTTCGAATTGGATATGGAGGAAAAAGAAATTTTTTATTAGATTGAGACCTGGTCCAATAGTAGGCTACCTGCGTATTCAAATGAAAATCAGGTCAAACATATTTCATGAGTACAAAGGAAGGTAAAGAAAACAGAAAAATTTTATTGGCTGTAGGGAGGATGAATCGAGAGTGATGACGATCTTGCCCTTATCTGTTCATGTGACGTGCTTTGCACTTCTTTTGCAAACCTCTTGGAAAGATTTTTGTTGGATCACCTTGAACAATGATTTCGCCTGTAGTGATGGGGTCATAAATTTTGCTCATTGGGCCTCACTGCACTTTTATCTCCCCTTTTTCAATCAGATTCTGAATCTGGTACCTTAGTGCCGAACATTCCTCAATACCACGGCCTTTAATATTTGAGTGATAAGCATAATTCTTAGATGGATCAAAGTTAGAAGGTGGATACTTAGGGATCCATCCCCTTCTCGGTTGCACAATACCTTGGGCCCTTAGTCTTTCAAATATACTTGCCAATGACTCAGTTAAAGGAGTAAAGGTACGAGGCCTTATTATCTTTGGTTGATGAAAATCACCTTGTACCGGATAATATTGATGTTGAAAGTTGGATTGTGTATGATAAACCTCATCTTGAAATTCTTGCTAGAAAGAGTAGGGTTGAATTTGATAAACCTCGTGTTGAGAATCGTGTGAGTCATAAGGTTCGAGATTCTCATGACGGGAATCAAACACAACATTGACTTCTTCATTAGTTTGATAGCATTGTGTCTGAGGTGATAAATTCTCTTCATTTTCCTCGGATGGACTCTTTGGTGCTTGAAAAGTGATCGCCATTGCAGAAACATCAATAATTCTCCTTGTTCGAATAACATATTCTAACTTTTTTCTGATTGAAATCAGACTCTCAAAATTGTGACTGGTTGAGAAGCACAATTTTTGATAATATATTCCATCTAGCGACCTGATGAAAGTTTTGACCAACTCTTCTTCAGGCACAAAAGGACGTATCTTTGAAGCTTCCAATCTCCATCGAATTGCATATTCCTCTAAAAATTTGCGAGTCATTCTCTTTACTTTGAGTAAATCTCACATTGTCGGATCAACCTTGATGTTAAACTTATATTGTCCAATAAAGTCTTGAGCCATGTCTTCCCATGTATGCGACTTGTCAAAGTCTTGTTTGGCGAACCAAATTAGTGCAATCCCTGACAGACTTTGAATAAATAATCTCATTAGGAGAGCCTCATTATGCCCTATGCCAACTAATCTGCTGCAATAGTCCTTTAGATGTGTGATTGGATCTCCATGCCCATCAAACATGTTGAACTTTGGGACTTTGTATCCTGGAGGCAAATCAACCGTTGGATGTAAACACAGTTTCTCATACCTCAAGTCATGAATGCCTTTGGAGTGTAAACTCTCATCCAACCTCTTTTCTAAGTCACGAAGCTTTTGCTGCCATGCTTCTGAATCAACTCTCTCGCTTCCAAAAGTGGTGTTTGCTGAAGGCAACTGTTGAGAGGGTGTGTGAGTAAGGCGAGAATAAGGAGATACACTCCAAACAGTGGTTTGCATTGGGAGAGAAGGAAGAAGGTTGGAATTTTTTTGAATACTGAGCATATTTGTCATATTGCAGAGAGGGAGTTGGGGCTGGAAAAGAATAAAATGAAATTAGGGTTAGGGTATTTGGGAGTTGGTTTGATTAAAAGGAAAGAAATTAGGGATTAAATCAGGACCATCCGATGAGATGTGATGAACGATCGTGATTTAAATTAAGAAACGGGTCGGATTCGATTTAAAATTTGGTCAAGAGTTGGGGTCAATTAGAATTGATTTGGGATTTAAAATTAAGCCAAATTGGACTCAATTTAGGCTAAAATTGACATTAATTGGATATAAAATTGCTAGAAATTAAATGAATTGGGAAAAATCAAGTAGAATTAGGCTGCTATTAATAAATATAGCACCATATATATAATTTAACAAATAAATAATATTTAAAATAAATATAATACCATTAATATTAAATAAAATGTTATTTTGGAATTAATCATAAATAAAGTACAAAATTGTGAAAAAATAACATTTGAAATGAGACGTTATTTAACTAAAATAATTATCTATAAAATTAATAACAATAATAAATAATACACGCGTAAATTTTGAAATTAAGATATGTCAAAATAAAATGTATGACTAATTGTTCAAATGTATATATAATTATATAAAGGAATTTAATATTTTATAAAGATAAAATTAGTCATATAGCAGCCCGAGTTGGGTATAGAGAGGTCAAAATTGGGTGTCAACAGTCAGTGGGAGTAAAATATGTTCTTAGCTTTATATGTGGATTATATATTATTTGCGTCCAATGATAAATGAATGATACATGAGGTGAATCAATTTCTCTTTAAAAGTTTTGATATGAAAGACATGGATTATGTATCTTATGTCATTTTGCGTTAAGATTTATCGGGATAGACATCAAGGTACCTTATATTTATCTCAAGAATCCTATGTCAATAAAATTTTAGAGAGGTTTTGAATTAAAGGTTGTTCACCAAGTGCAGCTCCTATGGTAAAGGGTGACAAATTCAATTTGAATAAGTACCCGAAGAACGATTTTGAGAGCAAATAAAAAGACATTCCATATGTTTATGCTGTTGGAAGCTTGATGTATGCTCAGGTTTGTACAAAATCTGAGTTAACATTTGTTGTTGGAATGTTAGAAAGACATCAGAGTCATTCAGGTCTTGACCACTGGAGAGCTATAAGAAAGTCTTAAGATATCTTCAAGGGACAAAAGACTACATGCTTATGTACAAACAATCAGATGACTTGGAATTCATTGGCTACTCTGATTCAGACTTTGATGACTATGTTGATTCATGAAAATTAACTTTTGGATACATATTTATGTCAGCTGGTGGAGAGGAATGCCAAACATACTTTGATTACCACTTCCACTATGGAGGTTGAGTTTGTTT
This sequence comes from Capsicum rhomboideum, assembly GCA_031232105.1. Classification (NCBI taxonomy): domain Eukaryota; kingdom Viridiplantae; phylum Streptophyta; class Magnoliopsida; order Solanales; family Solanaceae; genus Capsicum; species Capsicum rhomboideum. The sequence goes on from CP124712.1 coordinate 127,945,211, forward strand.
CTTGTTTTGAGGCTGTCTCGCATGGTGTATGGTTGAAGAGTTTCATAGCTGGGCTGAGAATTGTCGACTCAATCTCCAAGCCATTAAATTTATATTGTGATAATTCAGTTGCTATCTTTTTAGCTAAGAATAACAAAAGTAGTATTCGAAGCAAGCATATCGACATCAGGTATCTAACCATAAGTGAACGTGTTAAAGATAAAAAAAAGTGGTCATTGAACACATTAGCATTGAAGTGATGTTAGCTGATCTTCTAACTAAAGGCATTCCACTGTAGAAATTTAAGGATCATGTAGTCACAATGGGACTTAGTTCCACTATGTAAAATTTTTGTTGTAACAATGAATATTGATGAAACTCTATTTTATATGATATTTCTCATATTTGTAACTGGGTGCATATTCAGTTTTATTTTAAGAAATGTCGCTAAAGTATGGACCTAGAATAAACATTGGGTTTATTCATTAAGTAATAAGGGCTAAGGCTTAGAGGTATAATGCTTGTGATACAGGGAGATACTATCCACTCTTAGAGGAACTATCGTCATGATTCATGTGTTATGTTTCACTTATGGAATTGGAGTATACAAACCAAGTGGGAAAATGTTGGCATTAGCTGAAATGGCATGTAACCTCCATGTCTATAACCTCCCACTCCCATAATCAACTGCCATGGATTTGAATTTCAAATCCTCTTTAACTGTTGCCCATACTACCCAATTTTTAAACCGATGACCAATGTTCTTGATAGAGAAAATTATATATAAGCAGATTCGGTTAAAGGTACATAATTAAGCATAACCTTCTTCAAAATCTCTACACCATTTAAAGAGCGAGGGTTGAGTGCTTAGAAGACTTATCGGTAAAAAAAAGCGAAGACGACGATGCTTCCGATGCCAACTACAAACCCACAACAATGGTTGGAGGTATGTCATCTCTATTTCCGTTGCATTTCACTCTGTAATATCTTACATACATATCAGCACAAGTATGAAAGGTTATTAGGTCTTTGCAATCGGTGGATGATTTCTAGAAGTGCAGCTTGATGATATGCTTTGTTTCAGCCAATATCAACTCTGTGTGATTATTTAGTACCAACATATGAAGCTCATTGTTTAGTAGTTGTAGGAAAGAGAGGCGTCCATTCAAATCCAAGAGAGGCAACATACTCAACTCTGGGAAGAAAGTTTCTCTAGGGAAAGTAGTACGACCAATATAGGTCTCATTAACCATATCCAGAACATCAATTTGTATATCATCGACCTCCTCGGTTGTTTTAACAAAGAAAATGCAATAAGCAATCCCCATTATAAAGAAGAGATGAATGTTGTTCATCATTTGCCCATCACCAGGCGCGGTGGAGGTACCACCTTGTCAATGACCTGCCAGCGACAAGGGGACACCCAACTATTATCGAGAGAGAGAATTTCATAAATGAGGTTGTTGTTTTCATCATCATGGACAAAAACAAACTTGACAAAATCATTATTGTGATTTGGTGATTGGGAGCATGTCGTGTATGCAGTACTGAGAATAATTAGAAGATATGTTCCTTACCTGCAGGCATAAGTCGTGACTACTGTGACAGATTATGGTAAAGCCCCACCATCTGTCTGAATTGTGTAAATCGAGCTGCTTCAAGATATTTGCATCCTCAGAGAGTACATGGCTGAAGTGGAAGTGTTTTTTCACAAAGGTACATGAATGTTGGGTGTAGAAACAGTGTAGACCACAGCTTGCAAACACATTTGAATTTATGCAAAGGCCAAAAGGGCAAGTAGCTCAAGATGCGAATTATAATCAAATTCGGAAGCTCCACAGACACCAAAGGGGCATTTCTGCGTAATAGCGTCATTACTTTAAGATATGTAGAAAAAAAATTACTAGTACGAAAATTAGTCCTCAACTCAGTTTGGAATTTTTTTTATTTTTTATCTTTTGGCTCTCCTAACAAGAATTGCCTTTTATTTATAATAATACTCTAGTTAACTAATCTGGGACTAATTTTAAGATGAGCTTATCTCATATTTGGTTAACATAAAATACATTATTTTGGGATTTTAGTGTTATTTTTATCTCGCCTTGAGGGTGGGATAACTAATTTTAGAATAATTAATTTTGGGATAACTTGTTTCCAACCAAACGACCCCTTAGAATTCTTATCCCAAATTAACTAGGAAAAGATTATTTATTTATAATACAATTAGAATTCTTATCCCAAATTAACTGGGAAAAGAAACAGGAATATAACATAGGCCGGGTATGTCTCCTTGCCTTAGTAGGTGCTTGGGCCTTTGGCCAGGAAAATCACTTTATTTGGAATTTTTAAGTTGAAGTTGGAGTTGTGTTTGATCATATTTTTTAGTTTTTGTAATAAATATTTAAAATTTAAATATATTTTTAAAAAATATAAATTATGATTTAAAAATAAAATATAATTTAAATGAGATTATTTTATGAAAATAAAATATTTTAGAAGTTTTTCAAGAAAAATAATAAAAAAGTGAAAATAAGGTTTTGGTTGTTTTCCAAATAAAAAAATACTAATTTAAGTTGTATTTGGAATTTTCATGGCCAAACAACAATTTTTGAATAAAGTGAAATAATTTTCTGAAATAAAGTGAAATTTTTTTATGACCAAACGGCCTTAGCCTAGTTATATTACTAGAAAGAAAAAGGAAAGTCTGCAAGTTCCAATCCTCATTATTTGAAATCAATATTTTAGTTGCGGTATACATACCAAAATTAAAAAGTGCTTCTCAAAATTTTATGGTTTTAACTATGGTTACAATACTTGTTAAAATAATTTAATCTAGACTTTTAGTTATAATTGACAAGTGTCATTCATCCAAATATGTACTTGAGATAATGGAGAGAAAATATAATGGATAATAGCCAAATCCCCTAGATTGTAGTGTTTGGAACCATTATAGAAAGAATTGGAGTACTACAAAGAATACTGAAAGAAACTAAGGGGTTGTTTTGTCTCGACTAGATTTCTCAGGTCATGATGATACCTACTCTAACCCATCAGTAGGTAAGCCAACTCATTGTCCAGAATAGCTAGTAATGGACTACCAAGAGAAAGGAAGGAAACTGCGGAATAAACATGATAAAAAGACTAATATAATCTCAAAACCTGGTGGAGCCAGTACAAGAGCTTCTAATAAATCAAGAGTACAAGTGAAATACAGGATAAATACATATACAAAGATGTCTCTGAGTACAGAATAGAAATCAATCTAGCAATAAGAGAGAGAGTAGGAACAACTCCAAACGCCAGGAGCTCACCCCAAGTCTCCGATCTATAGCTGCTACGCACGATGCACACATCAACGGCGATAACTTGTACTATGAAATGCACGCTGCAGAAGTGTAGTATGAGTACCAAACATGTGGTACTCAGTAGGCATCGGCCAACTAAGCTCCAGAAATAATGTAAGTATAAATAACATGTAACGCATGAATATAACTACAGGCAACTATCCAGGAAAGCTAAGCATAATGAGGCTATTAAAGCAACAAGGGTAAACTACCCTATTCTAACAGTGCTCAGGAACTAAAGTACAATACCGTATATCACTAGCCAATATACCAATGAAGAGTGAAAGACGGATAGGTAATAGTATACTAGGCAAAAGGATACATATATAATATGAATAGACAAGGAAAGAGAGGGATATGCGGTAATACCATGTATAAATATATATATATATATATAAATAAACTTGTAGTACTAACTCAAAGGTAATAGCCTGAGGGAGTCAACCTAACCTCTCGAGGGCCTTAGCCAAGTAAGGGAGCTAATACTAGCATGATTAGGCCTCTAACCAAAATGTGACTAAGCATGAGGTAACTCAACCATAAAGTAACTCACCGAAATAAAGAAGGGAAACAGAAACGTACCGACAATCTCATGTACCAGTCCATAATCATCCTGCCACGAACTAACCATAATAATCAATAAAGAAGTAATCGGCTAGTCCGGGCAAACAAATACCTAACTGGATGTAACGACCCTCATGGTCATTTTCCTCGTTTTCGTGCGTTCTTGGCATTTAGAGCTTTTGTATAACTGCCCAAGTTAATCATGACTTGCTGGGACTGACAGTTTGATTTTTGGGCAATTCGCTTGAGAATTTTATTAACACCGGACGTGTTGTGAAACATTTAAATTAAATTAGAATTTGATAAAAAGACATAGTTAATTAACTTTCGAAAATATTTTTGATATTTATAAAATTCTTTAGTTAGGATATATCTATACTACTTTATAATAGTTATATAATTTATTAATATTTTTAAACGGGGATAGTAAATCTAAATACCTTAAAATAATATTTTTATTTTATAGAGATTTTATTCGAAGTAATTTTCTATTAATTATGGTATATTTAAAATGTTATATTTATTTTATCACGAGCCTATGCAATACCCGAATATATATATAAGGGGATAAAATTGCACCGATGTGCCACCTCCACCACCATGTGGAAAGTGGAGAGGTGCACACCATGGTGACTCCACTATGTGAAGGTTTCAACTTGACATGTGGAACCAACTAGTGGAAGTACATGGGCCCTATATATATATATATATATATATATATATATATATATATATATATATTTTGGACGAAATGTCCATAATGTATAACATGACATTTTCTTCACTATTTTCATCTTATTCCCTCACCATTTCTGATCATATAAGCTCAATATTGAGCTAATCCATTGAGGTTTGATCTTAGGGGTTTATATATATTGAGTCCGTGGATTCGTTCTCATCGTTTCTACGATACGTTTTCTTATTTTTTACGATAATTTTCGTTTACGATGGTATTGTTGGGATTGGTGTTGATGTTTGAGATATATTTTGAGTTCAAATTGAGGGGTGTTAGTTGTGACTATTTGTCACTGGGTAATTTGGGATATTGTGAAGATTTCGATTTTGTAATTTTGCTAGCGGGCCCCACGTGGATTGTTCGGACATTTTCTGCACTAATGCAATATGGGTATCAATAGTCATGTTTTGACATGTAGTTTATTATTTTGGTATCTTGGAAGCAGTCAGAGGCCTCTTGGAAGGGGAAGGCTCCTGTATAGCTGGTTCTCTTGGCAGGCTTGCGGCGACGTCCAGGTAGGCTTGGTTTCCTTTACACTTAGATTGTGCTTATGTGTAATATATGTATGTTACTGTGCTGGTGTTCTGGGCTGGTATGATAGACTTGGTGGTGGTTTGCTGTGATATAGGCCTTTTAGGATGGATAGGGCTATTCGGACACATTCCAGGCCTGTTATCCTCGTGGTACACCACAGATGACCTATTTAGGGTCGGATAGTATTGTTGTTGTTGTTGCTGGTTGGGGAATGTTATTGTTGGACCTTAGTCCAAGCTTAGACAGACTTAGCCCAAACTTAGACAGATATAACTAGACTTGGTATTCGGGACCCGATAGTGGGCTCCATTACTCTTTTAGTCGACATGTCAGAACTTTGACATCTCTGGGCTTAGTTAAGCCCTAGTATGACCTGTCAGGATTGTGATGGAATTGAGTCACCCCGATTATACCCGGTTGGCCTATTTTGCCTTTTTAATCTCTGATAGCACCGCACTTGATCGGGATTGCTGGCCTTGGCTTAGAATTGAGACCCGCCTTGCGATGAGCTACTCTAGATAACCGGAATGACCTAGATATTGCATGATAGTAGACTACGGACTTAGGAGGCCTGGGGACTTACCTTGTAGAAGATGATGGGCTAGCTCCTTTACCTATACTTCAGCTTCGGCCTGGGACTAGCATGTTCTCCATTTATTGGTTATGATGTGACATTTGGCTTTGTTCTGGTTACTGGCTATGATGATTTACGGTTTGAGTCCGGCTAGCTACTGATTTAGATACGTTGATTTTGGTTATTGACTATTGGGTGTCCCGATTCGAGTCCGACCCCAAATTCTGGTACACTATGCGTTCTGGTACTGGGTATTGTGATTATGATACTCTTGTTATCTGAGTTTCTATTCGAGTCCAAAAGATATGATATATATGTGGCCTATTATTATTACCCACTGTGTCCGATTTGATTTCGGCGTCTGGCCTCTTGTTATTATCCACTGATACCGGTTCAAGCCCGGTGCGCCCCGTTGGTTATTGTGGTTACTGGATACTGATACAGCTTCGAGAAATTGGTGACTATGCATTTACTATTCTTGTGTGTCCCGTCGATTTATGGGGGCCAGGCTGCGTTATTGTTTTCTTCCGTGTGCCTCTCGGGTTAATGGGGGCCCAGATATATTAGTTTGACTTATGTGTTTACTTATGCATTTATTTACTCTTTATTCGGTATCACATTTATTTATCTCTTGAGTATATCTATACGCCTCGGCAGTTACTTATGTATTTATTATTTATATCCCGGACTTAGCATGCACCCTCGCATTTTAGCTTGCTTATATTATATTGAGCTCAGTCGACCGATGATGCCTGCTGAGTACCCGTTGCCTCAGTACTCATACTGCACCTCTGCATCTTTTTCCCCGATGCAGATTCGTACACTATCCGATAATTTTGACGCGATTCTCTTCTCAGCACTGACTCCGGAGCAGGGTGGGCTTACTGACGTCTGAGACAGATCCTACTCCATCTCTACTGTATAGTCTTTTGCTCTCGAGACTATAGCACTTATTGTATATATTTGGTTTTTGTCTAGTATTTTGGGTATGTCTAGTACTGGCTCTTGTACCGACCTCACCAGGTCTTGGGAGGGGTTCTTGACTTTGTATACTATCCTCTTCCTTCTTAGTATTGGTATGTATATATATATTTTGGTTTATTTTTTACATTTCTAGCATGTTTATCAGTATGGTCACTTCCACTCCATCTCTATTCTTCTGAGATTCCGCCCGTCAGCCCGTCGCTTGTCGATACGGGCTAGGGTTTGGCTTGCCTATTGGTGGGTTATGGTAGGCTCCATCATGACTCAAAAATCAAGTCGCGACACTGGACCCCCATAAGCCTGGAAGGTTCACGAAAGCACTCAGCAAACAGCAACCATAACCTGTACCTATACAGACCCCATAAGATCGATAGATACATGCGCTAAATAACTATACAGGTGATAGGCGAATCATTTGAATGAATTAATGCAACATATCCATAAATACCATATCCGATCCAAGTACCATAAAGTACCAAGTACCATAACGTAACAAGTGTATACACATCTTCCAGCTCAGTAGCTCGCAAAGTCATGACCTACGACGACCATCCTTCTCCGGCACAATGGTTCACGAAAGAATGGGTCCATAGGGGATTCGGGATATCCGTATACACTACTTGGTCTAGAACCAGGACTTTCAGTAATCATTATAATCAATCTACTTTGTACAGTACCAGAGAGAGAGATAAGTATAATAAGTGCACGACCTCGAACCGTGACTAAAAGAGTGTAAGTTTGTAAATCCATTGCCCTAGATCAAGTTCGGGACTAAATCGATGTAATTATATAGAAAGGGTTGGATCTTCGTCGACCGAAGAAAATAGTAGTTGTAAGATGAGTGGATTAATAACGGACCAAAATCAACCTCGGTCTACTTTCCAAAATATCATTTTGAGTTCCAAAAGCTCACAAATCATCAAATAAAGTGGTATGATTCCTATTATAAAAGAATCCATTTTAACAGTGAAAAGTGGGAATAAATCCCTTTTTGGAAAACAGTAGTTAAATCAAGGTTTGGGGTTGGAATCCTACCAATAAGTGAGCATGAATGCGCCTAACAGTATGCATACCATCACCAATATCCAAACAATACAACCATAAGCGCTTAAGCATCTATAAACAAAAATCATGCCCTCTTTAAGGGTAAAATGCTCACCTGGAGTCCAACTGGTATCATAACCACGGCCTCGGGCCCAATAATACATAATCAACATAACAATTCTCATAACTTGGGAATTCATAGTAATCAAGGGCATAAAGCCACTACAAGGATCTAATCGGGAAAATACCTCCCAAATCACTCAGCCAAATGATAAATCTTATACTAAGGGATCCTTAATATTAAACTATGGTTAGCATGCTTATAATCGAGGGTGATAGGATTCTATAGTATGACAAGTGTTTTTCACTAAGGTTTGGGTCACATTTCTACCCCAAATTCCCTAAATGGGCTAAGTCATGCTATACTAGTCATAAAGGTATCCTATCATCCCTACCTAGCATGCAACTATACTATACACAATCTTATAGAGAAAAGTAGACCGAAGCCTACCTCGATGTCGAACCGCAAATATTGAATCGCCTACAATTCGTTCGACTTTGCTTCACTATCTCGAAATGCCGCCATGCTATCAAAATAATCATCTACACGTCAATACGAGTAAAATGAGACCCATATTGCTATATAAAAGCTCGGGTCAAAATTTGGGTCAAGAACAAGCCTGTGGGGCCCACAAACAAAATCTAAAATTGAATCCTTCACGAGGTCACTCGAAAGACAAAGAATGTGTGCTCAAAAGTTGAGCATAAACGGGACACAAATCGGGGCCCAAATCAGTCCCCAAAGTTAAGAATTTAAACACCTAATTTCTAAGAATTTGCAATGAAATGAAATGGAATTTAACGGATAAAATGATGAATAAGGACCAAGGAGTGTAGAGCTAACTTACCTTAACTTCAATGGAAGATTCCCCACACTTTCTCTATCTTCAAACTCTCAAAAAAGTTGGAAAATGAGAGAAAATCGGGTGAAGAAGGGGGATTTAACACCCCCAGGTACCGCTAAAATGATCACTTGGCAGCTAAAGTGGATACTGACCGCTAAAGCCACCAGCGCCAAAGGTGAGTGGCCGCTCAAGCGGCACCCCAGTCGATAAAGCGACGTCTACTTAAGCGGACAAGGGGTGCTTAAGCGACCCTCAGCTAAACAGCCAAGACCGCTAAAGCGGCTCGATGTCGCTAAAGCGGCTTCCGCTTAAGCGGTCATTTGGCCGCTTAAGCGTCTGCACCAGCAACTTTGAGGCATCAAATTTTCTAAGTCCAAACAGACTCCAATCGGGTGCTCAGGATTCGTTCGGAACCCCGTGCGTGCAAACGAACTATGCTACCCTACCAAAAAATGACATTCCAAACTCAACGGAACCATCGAAACTTTCATCCGAGATCGTTTCGACTAAATGTGGGTACCACACCCATAGTTTCATTTTTCATCAAATCTACCCAACAATCCAAAATGAGTCTGGAAGCCTCGGGACCTGAACCAAGGGTCCCCCTAGCCTGAAATCAATGTTTCGGAGCTGATGGCGGTGTCAGATTTCTCATTTGAGGTCATCTACTAGGAGTTTTGATCAAAGACCAATTTCTTAACAGCGAAAACTCCAAAATAGAGAAATAAGCCTAAAATGAAAATGAATTGTTCGATAACCGAACCGATAGTTCCAATAAGTCATAAATGATCTGTAGCCACTGTGGGAAGGCTCAAAACCCCGGAATACATAGAAATCGAGAAAATGACCTGGAGGGTCATTACAATATCCACTACTAAAAGGACTTTCATCCTCGAAAGTCAATGGATAGAAAGAGCCAGAAAGCTCGAAAGGAAGAGGTACTGGGCCTACATGCCCCGAGCATGACACCCCAGACAATCTCAAAGAAGAGATAATGCTTCCAAGGGATTTTTCCAAAGGTATCCTTTTTTCAACCGACTTCCTTACTTCACTTTCCAAATAACCAAAACTCAACTTCAACAACCTACTCGCCTTCAACTGAACCAAGAACGACTGATGCACGCAAATCCAGACCACAAAATGCTGGCAACACACCAATACAATACTAACCAGGCAGTAACTCAATCAATCCAAAGGCAAACTAAAGCATGAATCATGCAAACAACTCTAATTTCAAGTCTAACCTTCTTTTGCCTTTCCAAACCTGCTACCTACTCTGAACTATACAAAATATCATCAGAGTCCTGTCCGCACATTCACATCATACTGGCCTCGAAATACTGAAGCTGGTATACTAAAAATCCTTAATGGCAAGCATAAGAATAAGCCAATAAGGTGCTACCTGAATACATAAATAGTAGTGACCAAAGTCTGCACTCTTAAGCCAAAGCTACAGCTGGTCCGAATGACCCTCAAAACCAATAATCACAAGTCCGGAGCACAAGCTCCCGAAACTGAACAATCAATTCCAGGATGTCCCACCAACTATGGATGAAGTCATGATAAGCCCAACTTAAGCATATTATTTCTGTTGAGCAGATAATCCAAAATTTGATGAAAACTGAGAACCAAGAACGAAAGCATTAGAAACCAATACCATGTGCCAACAGACTATCCTCCAAGCATCAATCACGCATAGTCCATCTGGACTGAAAAGAACCAAACCGGTAGGCAAGGAGTAGGCTTAGTCAGCCTATAAATGAATGCTCAACTGAAGCAAATCTGCAAATAAGGTTGCAATCAAGTTATGCAAACCTAAGCTAAAATCTCAACATCGAAGCTGGACCGCTCGATCTCAACTGCCCAAATCGATCCCGCTGACGAATAAGCATCCACATGCCAAAATCTATCATAACTCCCAAGCCGTCATCCAAAGGCATAAAAATCCAAAACTGGAGTCAACAAGCCTTCACTAGGGTCAAATACCCAAATCAATCTCACTATCAGAAATCGAGCGTATACTCAATGGTCCTCGCTAGGGCTGAAACTGTAATGTCACTGAGGACATAATCATGACGGAGGAAGACCACAAGTTGAAGATACAAGGAGCCAAGTCCACATCGGCTGAAAGGCATAATACATTGAGGCATAACCAAGGACTCACCAAGGGTGCAAAAAGCACTAAAGGCACCCAAATCTCAAGTAAGCCCGAAAACATGAACTTTGCCTGAATCTGGTCAAACTAGTACCCAAAACATGGCAACAAATACTTGTTCTAAATAGACATCTGCTTTAATTACTAATAACTGATGCCCAAGCACATATCACCAAGTAGAAGCTTCTCACGAAGTCATAGAAGGCCGAACAAGTACCGAGATGAGAAATTTTCTGAAATCTCCCAATTTATACCAACTTTAACTCAGCTGAGTCGTGAACCATATCGCAGAAAGAATGAAGTCTCCAACTCCACATTTATACCTAGATCAAAACAATCATCAGGAGACAAACCCAACAAATCAGAAAGTAAGCCTTAAACTTTCCAACATCTAAAACGGGCAGTAGGACCAAATTTCCAATTCTAACTTAATACCGACATCAAGGTCAAAACCACTATCGGACGATGAACTATCCCAATTCGAAGAACTAATCTCAAACTCATCATCAATAAGAGCGAGCTATGAAGAAAGATCGTCAGTTCTAAAATCACAACAAAGCCACGGAAGGCTAAACTTACCTTCACATCCTCTCCGCAACTGATCTAACCTCGTTAAGAAGAGCGAAAAATAACCAATCTAAGTTCTAAGCCAAATGGGCAAGAATGGCAAGGAGATAAAAATGCTAACTAGATAACACTAGTCTAGCCATCTATCAAATAAAAGTAAATAAATGTCAAAACAATGACTATGATATCAACAACATAAGATGCAGGGTGTATCAAAAATGAACTTCAACAAAAGTACCACTCTAGGGCCATAACAAGGCCAATATGCCAAAGGAAATGGGACTCGAACCCAAATGCTACACCCTAAAGGAACCCACGATACCGATCCACTCATCCACTACTAAAAGGAATCATTTACGGGGGTAGTCACATATGCATGAAATCTACAACCAAGCATCTAACAACCAATATAAAAAAATATCAAGGCATATAATCACCGATGGGTATGAAAACGCCAAAATCATACAAATAGACACTAAAAGATAGTAAGTTAAATCACACTTATAAGATGAAAATCCGAAGTCATAGTCCTGACATGCCCGAAGGAGTGCAAATCTGAGTGTGTCTGAACTCGAACTGAGCATCTAAATGATCAACTAAGGCACTAAGTGCACTATCTCTAATCGGAGGTGACACAACTCCATGAGACTGATCTATATGAGCTAAATGACTGATAATCCCATGTCGGGGACACTCTCTGGACCAGTGACCGGTCTCTCTACAGTCGTAACAAACCCCTGAAGCTCTAACCAGCGAGAAACACGAGCTGACCCCAACTGGCTGACTGACTCACGCTTAGGGCACTCCATAGACCAATGACCGATCTTGCCATAATCAAAACATGCCCCTGGGACTATCTGATGTACTGTACCTACAGACCCAAAACGGCTTCTACAGCCTAAAAATTTAGATCGAATAATCCATACTGCCTGAACAGAATGCTGTCCTCTGACAGCACCACGATCTACCTGAGAGCTACCCATACTGTGAGGTGCTACCTGTATGGGCCTAATAGGCTGCATATGATGTTGATCTTAGCTTGAAAGATCCCGACCTCCAGACGAAATACCACTAACACTGTACTACTGGCATGGCCTCTTATCGCCACCTCCATAGGTATCAATACATGTCATCTCTGTGGCCCTCGCATGCTCAACAACTAGAAGGAAAGTAGACCCAGTTGCTACTAAATGCTCCGTCGCCAAGCAGAGTGGTACAGCCAATCTTCTGATAAATCTTTGCACCATCTCATGCTTAGCAGCATATATCATAGATGTTTGACTGGCCCACTCGAGAAACCCAATCTTGTACTCTGAAACACACCAGGAACCTTGTTGAACACCAACAAATCCAACTCTGTCCTGAGAAACACTCGACGTATCGAACACCATCTCTGGCTGGGAGTTAGCCACTAATATACTCGGGATACCTAACACTGGATCCTGAAGAACTGAGGCGGTCACAAACTCTGTCGGCCTGGGCTGACCCCAGACTCTCTGACTGATATTGAAGATCCTCTCTATCAATCCTTAACTCCCTAGTCCGTCGCTGGACTAAAATTCTGGTAACACGCGCAGAAATACCATCTGCATCCGTTAATAACCTCGTGTCATCCATCTGGGAAGGAATGGAGTCAAAGAAAGTACTAGAGGTTCATAAAAGTACGGACATACGACAAAGAGTCAAGAATAGAATTTCCTAAGAATGTCATGTAGCCTCCCGAAGATAGGATACAGATGTCTCTGTACAGATCCTCAGGACTCTACTAAACACTTAGCTCTTGTACTAACAACACCGGTAAACCTAGGCTATGATACCAATTTGTCACGACCCTATTTCTCAGATCATGATGGTACCTACTCTGACCCACCAGTAGGTAAGCCAACTTATAGTCCGGAATAGCTAGAAACAGACTACCAAGAGAAAGAAAGGAAACTATGGAAGAAACATGATAAAAAGACTAATATAATCCCAAAATCTGGTGGAACCAGTACAAGAGCTTCTAATACATCAAGAGTACAAGTGAAATACAGGATAAATATATATACAAAGATGTCTCTGAGTACAACATAGAGATCGGTCTAATAATAAAAGAGAGAGTAGGAACAACTCCGAATGTCAGGAGCTCACCCCAAGTCTCCAATCCATAGCTGCTCCGCACGATGCACACATCAATGCCAATAACTCATACTATGATCTGCAGGCTGCAGAAGTGTAGTATGAGTACAAAATACATGGTACTCAATAGGCATCGACCAACTGAGCTCCAGAAATAATGCAAGTATAAATAACATGTAACGCATGAATATAACTATAGGCAACTATCCAGGAAAGCTAAGCATAATGAGGCTAATAAAGCAATAAGGATAAACTACCCTATTCTAACAGAGCTCAGGAACTAAAGTACAATACCGTATATCACTAGTCAATATACCAATGAAGAGTGAAAGAAGGATAGGAAATAGTATACTAGGCAAAATGATACATATACAATATGAATAGACAAGGAAAGAGAGGGATATACGGTAATACCATATATATGTATATATATATATAATAAACCTGTAGTACTAACTCAAAGGTAATAGCCTAAGGGAGTCAACTTAACCTCTCGAGGGCCTTAGCCAAGTAAGGAAGCTAATACTAGCATGATCGAGCCTCTAACCAAAATGTGACTAAGCATGAGGTAACTTAACCATAAAGTAACTCACTGAAATAAAGAAGGGAAATAGAAATGTACCGATAATCTCAGGTACCAGTCCATAATCATCCTGCCACGAACTAACCATAATAATCAATAAAGAAGTAATCGGCTAGTCCGGGCAAACAAATACCTAATCGAACCACCATAAGACTGGAAGGTTCACGGAAGCACTAAGCAAACATCAACCATAACCTATACCTATACAGCCCCCCATAAGCTTGATAGATACAGACCCCAAACAATTAGACTGGTGATAGGCGATGCATATGAATGAATAAATGCAACATATCCATAAGCACCTTATCCGATCCAAGTGCCATAAAGTACCACGTACCATAATGTAACAAGTGTATACACCTCTTCCAGCTTAGTAGCTCTCAAAGGCAGGACCTACAATGATCATGCTTCTCTGGCACTGTGGCTCACGGACGAAGGGGCCCATAGGGGATTCGGGATATCCATATACACTACCTGGTCCCGAACCAGGACTTTCAATAACCACCATAATCAATCTACTTCATCCAACACAGGAGAGTGATATATATATATATATATATATATATATATATATAAAAATAAGTGTACGGATTCGAATCGTGACTAAAAGAGTGTAAATAGTGTAATAAGTGCACGAACTCAAACCGTGACTAAAGGAATGTACACAGTATAATAAGTGCACGAACTCGAACCGTGACTAAAGGAGTGTAAGTCTGTAAATCCATTGTCCGAGATCAAGTTCGGGACTAAATCACCATAATAATATAGAAAGGGTTGGAATCTCCGCCGACCGAAGTAAATGGTAGTGGTAAAATGAGTGGATTAATAAAGAACCGGAATCAACCTTGGTCTACTTTCCAAAATATTATTTTGAGTTCCAAAAGCTCACCAATCATCAAATAAGGTGGTACGATTCCCATTATAAAAGAATCCATTTTAAAAGTGAAATGTGGGAATAAATCCTTTTTTGGAAAACAGTATTAAAGTCAAGGTTTGGTGTTGGAATCGTACCACTAAGTGAGCATGAATATGTCTAACAGTATGCATGCCATAACCAGTATCCAAACAATACAACCATAAGCACCTAAGCGTCTATAAACCAGAACCATGCCCTCTTTAAGGGTAAAATGCTCATCTAGAGTCCAACTGGTATCGTAACCACGACCTCGGGCCCAATAATACATAATCAACATAACAAGCCTCATAACTCGGGAATCCATAGTAATTAAGGGCATAAAGCTACTACAAGGATCTAATCGGGGAAATACCTCCCCAATCACTAAGTCAAAGGATAAATCTTATACTAAGGGATCCTTAATATTAAACTATGGTTAGCATGCTTATAATTGAGGGTAATAGGATTCTATAGCCATGACAAGTGTTTTACACTAAGGTTCGGGTCACATTTCTACCCCAAATTTCCTAAATAGGCTAAGTCATGTTATACTAGTCATAAAGGTATCCTATCATCCCTACCTAGCATGCAACTATACTATACACAATCTTATAGACGAAAGTAGACCGAAGCCTACCTCGATGCCAACCGCAAATATTGAATCGCCTACAATGTGCTCGACTTTGCTCCACTATCTCGAAATGCCGCCACGCTATCAAAATAATCATCTACACATCAATACGAGTAAAATGAGACCCATATTACTATATAAAAGCTCGGGTCAAAATTTAGGTCAAGAACAGGCCTATGGGGCCCGCAAACGAAATCCAAAATTGAATCATTCACGAGGTCCCTCGAAGTACAAGGAATGTGTGCTCAAAAGTTGAGCATAAATGGGACACATATCGGGGCCCAAATCAGTCCCCAAAGTTAAGGATTTAAAGACCTAATTTCTAAGAATTTGCAATGAAATGGAACGGAATTCAATGGGTAAAATGATTAATAAGGACCAAAGAGTGTAGAGCTAACTTACCTTAACTTCAATGGAAGATTCCCCACACTTTCTCTATCTTCAAGCTCTCAAAAATATTGGAAAAGAGTTGAGAAAATAAGAGAAAATCGCTAAAGCGGTCACTTGGATGCTAAAGCTGCCAGTGCCAAAGGTGAGTGCCTGCAAAAGCGGCATCCCCGTCGCTAAAGAAACGTCCGCTTAAGTGGCCCTCAGCTAAACAACCAAGAAGCGGCTCGATGTTGCTAAAGTGGCTTCCGCTTAAGGGGTCATTTGGCCTCTTAAGCGGCTGCACTAACAACTTTGAGGCATCAGATTTTCTAAATCCAAACGAACTCCGACAGGGTGCTCGGAATTCTTTCGGAACCCCGTGCGCGTAAAAGAATTATGCTACCATGCCAAAATCGACATTTCAGACTCAACAGAACCATTAAAACTTTCATCCGAGATTATTTCGACTAAATATGGGCACCACACCCATAGTTTTGTTTTTTATCAAATCTACCCAATAGCCCAAAATGAGTCCGAAAGCCTCGGAACCTGAACCAAGGGTCCCCCTAGCCTAAAATCAACGTTCCAGAGCTGATGCCCCTGTTAGAATTCTCATCTGAGATTATCTACTAGGAGTTTTGGTTCGAGACCAATTCCTTAACAGCGAAATCGAGAAATGAGACTAAAATGCAAACGAACTGTCCGATAACCAAAACGACAGTTCCAGCAAGTCATAAATGACCTGTAGCCGCTGTGGGAAAGCTCAAAATGCAAGAATACACAGAAATTGAGAAAATAACCTGGACGATCATTACATGTTTGGTGTGATGGATAAGAGGAGTTAATCACAGGATAAAATTTTAGTTTCAAAGCCTGGGATAACTTATCCCAGGATTAATAATAATTAGTGCTGGGATAAGTTATCCCTATCTTTGAGTGGAATAGTAATATCATGATAACTTATCCCAAAATAAAATAGGTAAAAAGAAAAAGTATCTCCTTAAAACCTTTTTATACATCACTTTCACATCCATGTTTATTCACATCATTTTTAATAACATATGTTATAACATTCACAACCTGCACTAATTATTTTTATGATAATTCTTCATATTAATCCATTAAAAAATTACACTATATAAATATAATTTTTATTTATGCATATATTATAGTTGAATTTATTTGACTAATTCTTGTGTTTATTTATATTTTGATTTCTCTACGGCTAATTACATATTTTTAATTAAATATTCTTTTAGTCACTTGAAATTTTGTATTTTATATATCAATTAAAATGAAGATAACTTTATTATTTTACAATATAGGAGTGATATGTGCTTAAATGAAGTGACATAAACAATAAAACCACTTTTACTTTAACAAACTTAAGATGGAAGTTTTATTTTTAAGCTAAATAAGATGAAAGTTTTATTTTTAAATACACATGGCATAATCATGGGAATGCACCCACAAAATATTTAAGATAAAAAAATGGAAGTTTTATTTTTGAAGAATGAATAACTAAAGCTTGCAAAGAAAATATTAAAAAACTAAATAAAGTGGAGGCTATTTTTGTAAACAAACAACTTATTCTTAAAAATTATGCAATGTATATTATTTTGAATACATTTGAATACAACAAGCCAAACACTCAATAAGAAATAATCCTTGCATAACTAATCCCAACATAACTTGTCTTCAAACCAAACGACCCAAAGAGTTATCTTGGGAAACAAAGGCAAATAAAGTACTCCCTCCGTTTCATTTTAGATGGAGCCCTCTTACTAAAAATATTTGTTTCACTTTAGTTGTCTCATTTATAAAATCAAGAAAATTTTATTATGTTTTTCCAATACTACCTTTATCATTAAATGACTACATTAAGTGTATATACTCAAATTTAAATTTTCAAAGCATAATTAATAAAGTAAATTTAGTAAAATAAGCTCTAATAAATATTTTTTCTACGGAGTTTGATGATAGTGACGTAAGACATGAATTTCATGAAATCATAACCATGGATTAAGATAGATATAACAAGAAATATGATAATGTTGCACATAGGAATGAAAGTATTTCCACCTCAAATGATGTAAAAAAGTCCCTAAGCTTAGCAACCCTTCTCGGCTATGCTTCTCCTATGAATACCACACTTAATCAATTCCATCTTATAATATCCACTCCAACAAATGCTTATCAGAGCCTGAGTCTAACTTCATATTGTTTCCATTTTCAAGCCTAACTGGGAGTCACAAGGTCCTACATATAGTGCAATCGTACTAGCCTAAGCTATGAAGATTTCTTTTACAGTTTATATCCCTCTCAAAAATTTTGCCCCAAGAATACTGCTCCATCTTGTCATTATAATCAACCAACCTCAAGCTCTAATCAAGGTGTACTAGCAACATAAAATAGTGGCCTGCATGCCTACAAATCACAACATTCAATCCTATCATTACTACGCCTCCTTTATGGACTTCCACACCTAAAACCAGCATCTTTAATCACCTTCACAAGGATTTCCATTGTATATCCCCTTTCTAACCATTCCACATAACAAAGGCTCATTTCCTACTTCCCTTTTCATTTATAACCATAGCTAGACTTGTCACGCCATAATTTTTTTCACATTAAAGAACATCTACTCTCTTATCTAAAATATTACTATGCTGCCATCACCACTATCATCCCAACATAAGGAATGTCACTGAGGGACTAGAGTAAGAGCATCAGGAATAGGAGTGATACTGCTCAATTACGTCTCTTATTTATCATACTACTCAAGATGGGGACTGTGAAGTAAGATACGGTACAATAGGCACGAAGTGCTTCTATATCAAACACATAAATCATAAATAGAGGGTCTTTCTGGCATTAACATAACATAGTATGAGTTCTTAGGACTTGGCATACTAGAAACATGAGTGCATATATCAAGAGTTGTATAATATAAGGATGGAATCCATAAATTCAAGGAATATGACTAAAACCGTTGCTTGAAGTTATTGCCTCTCATTCTGGGAACTGAGGATGGTCATGAGTCTGCATAGAGAGTGTCGTTTGGGCTAAGGCTTGACATAATATGAGTCAGTAACATATAAAAAGTATAGTTCCTTGGAACTAGGAATAACGTGAGACATGGGTTCGTGGATCATGAGCATCGTAACATAGAAATTGGGTCCCTAGAATCTTAGAGAAAAATTTGGATCACTGAGAGACATTATTGCTTCTAGTTCAAAGGACAGATCATGGACATACATAGAGAGTGTGGAACTTAGGCACTGGCATGAATACATAAGACATGGGGAGAGCATCCCCTTGGCTAAAGTACGAGGAATATGATAGAATAAGAACGGGTTTCTATGACATGCACCATAACTCTTTTCTGAAACTCATCATCACTAGAAATATCAAGACTTTCCCAGGTTCAACACCTCATCATCTCCCCCTTAGTTCAAAGATCGCTATCCTAGGTCTGCGGACCTATTCTCTAAATAGAGCTATATGCACAACACTCAGCAAGATGAGGTATCACTACGCACATGAATGGTAACCTCGCCCTAATAAACTATTATAGGAAAAATATTAACTTCTTGCTATTACATTCCTTCAAAGGGTACTACTCTTTAATTTCCTCTATCCCCCAATGTCATTATCATGTAACTTAAGTTTTCACTGGCATACATATCCATTCCCTCTAACACTTAACAATTTGATCTCATATCCACCTATCTCAAAGAAATTTAAATCTATATTAAGAGGTTTAATCTCGTCTATCAAAAATATTCTCCTTAATTCAGCATTACAATCACCATATTATATTTACCTAGCCTTTTCATATGAAACAACTCGCGAACACTTACTAGGAGCACATAACACTTATAAACTTAAAACCTCATCTAACAAATACTACCTGGGTACAACTTATTCTTATAAACTTAAGGCTCTTATTCGTCTAATGACTTATCCATAATTCAATGTTTTCAACACTAGTTCTCATATATATATCATAATTACGCATTCAAACTTTCCACAAGTTATCAAACTAAACTCTTGCACATATCATACCAAGCCTACTAAACCCACTTTCCATAAAGCTTGCATTACTATCCTCGAGCTACCATTCTTTTCACTACAGTCAACACCTAAAGTTCAAACTTAGTGCCTAGTACCAATCATGGACTGCTAATGAAACATCTTACATATTATACTAGCCCAACCAAAATTTTATAATTTCATCAACCTTAATTTCTTATTCCACTTAATTACGGCTTACAAGCACATTCTTCTTTACAACATTACTACTACACCTTAGCATTCATTGCACACCTTCTTACATATTAGACTGGCATAACTCTGCTAAGTAAAATCAAGAAACACTGGGTCTACTACAACCTCATCTTAACTAACCACTCATTTTCTACCGACTACCATAAAATTTACTAATTTTTCTACACCTTAACCAACACCATAACCATGTACCACCTCCATCACTCACTTAATCGGTACAAGACTTAACTACCTTTTTTGATCAGTCATTACCTTCACTCTCAGTCTTCCAAGCTTAGGACTCCATAACTCTGGCTCTGGGATCATCTTACTGCTCATAGCTTATAAAACAGTAATTAACACTATCTCATTGGGTGGCGACATTACCCCAGTATTCACCTATCTACCTTCCCTCTTAAGCATGACATTTGCAACAAAGCTTTCGAAAGGGTCAGGATACACATCTTACCTTGAATTATCACACGATTAATGTGGGTAGGGGTATATGCTTTGAATCCATAGACTTGAACGTACCAATGGATTTGTCTTAAGCCCTTGTGCAGTTCCATAAATTTCTGATGACTCTATCCAAAATATTCACATCGTTAGGGCCCTAAGCTTTAACACCTCTATCACCTCAAAAATGAGGCATAGTTAGTGAAATTAGAGCCAGGAGGGAATTTGGATAAGTTTCTTATGGACAACTATATTGCACGATCTGGAGTATGAAAGAATGGGAAATATTTCCTAAATGCCTTGTAGCCTCCCCTTTATAAGTGTGGCGTGCTGCACACCCATAAAAAGGACTCTATTCGATACCAAGTTTGTCACAATCCGAAACTAGGCCCTGGATGTAACGGGTATCCCAGACCAATGAAGGTCCGAGAAGACCCTTTAGCCTCCTATCATAGCATAATCATTCTCAAGTTACGGAAATATAATAAACCCAAAAAAAGTCATTTAATTTAAATGAAACAGAAACCTAAGACTAAAAAAAATATGACATAATAACATTCAACTATACCAGTCTACGAATCTTCTAACATAGGAAAACTGTCTAAGCCGGGACAAGGCCCCAGTGATACCATAATCTGAAAATATTGAATCTCTATGCTAAACCACCTTCCGAAGGATGGAGGGCTCACCAATTCTGATGTTGTACTAATCCTAACGCTACATAGAACCACGGAAAGGTGCCTCCGAACCTACATCATGAAACGATGTTGCCTCCCAGAGACTGTCAATACGTGGAATGTATTGGTATGCAGAACAAGTAAAGGGATAAGACAAGTTTTATATAAAATAGCCATGAGAGTAAAAATCAAAACATAATAAAATATGTCAGTTATGACTTCAAAGTTGAAAACATAGACATTCTATTCTTTAGTTCTAAACTAGATGGTATCACCGACTTCCATTTAAACACCACGGGCTATGTAGGTCTGATCAACGCTCGACCGGCTAATCCCTAATCCATGTTTGCCGCATGAATCGAGATTAAATCATTATGGCTAGCACAATCATCCTCATAGAGGAAAATATAAGGTCATCCAATTAAGGATCAAACCATCCCTATATCGGTAAAATACAGGTTTCGGGGGTTGAGCCATTTGGACTCGCACCTTCTCGGTTAACCATCTAATTCTCTTTAAGCCCAGATTTTACCCTTTTCAAATCATCAAGCATCATTAAAACAATTTCATTTCCGTTAAGGGCATAGACTATTGTTGGTATCGTCATACCAAGACTTGCAAGTCATCTATTCCATTATTCATTTAACCATAAGGTCTGTCATCAATTTCTCGTGCCCAATATGTCAAAAATCAAGTAAAAGGTAGTTCTTGACAACCAATCAAATCAAGTAAGAAATCTATTTAACAATTAGGAGTCACAATTTCCTCAAGTATTATAATTAATCTTTTAATATGGGTCAATCCATCCATGTGTCGTTAGAATGTTAATATACCATAAAACTCATCAAATAGTAATATCATTTACCCAACAAATATATCCAACACTTTAATGCTTCGAACTCGGATTGACGAACGGTCGGTGGCATTGGAAAGAAAACTCAAAAATCTTTAATTTGGTGGGTATACGGCGACGTAAGCTTCACATTCTAGGAGCAATGCTCGTTTGAAATTGATCCTAATAGAAACTTAATCGTTAGTAGGTCGTGCAACTCGTCTTTGTGCTAGAGGTTTCCTATGACCTTAATTCACATCCAAAACACTAAACACACTAGAGAATTGATCTAAACACTTATATCTCAATAGAAATCATTGGGTTCGGGCCTATATACGTATGAGGAACGGTTCAAATTCTAACCCGAAAGTGTGGGGTGTTACAATATAATTAGTAGAGAAGTGATATTATGTATGCAAAATGTGTAACGAAACGCTGCATCACTAAGTGGGAGTTTACTAACGAAGCTAATCATTTATCTATTTACAAATCTTCTTTCTTTGTTTCCCTTTATTGCTCTGGATATTTTCAACTGACTTTGAAGTTTAGAACCAAGTATGTTGGTTCATTCCCTTTTTTTCTTTTTCTTTTTTCTCTAGACATTTTGTGAAGAGAAAATAAGTACAAACATCGAACTTAAGCTTAAATAAATTTTAAAAAAAAGCACAATTGCATTTACTAATCTGTTTTTTCAGTAACTATATTTACTAATCTAATTAGCTAACCTAAAGTCATTATTAATTACAAGCCCATCCTGTAAGAACTCGACACGTTAGTCATGATATTAGACAAAAATACCCCTTAATCCCTTCGTCCCAATTTATATGACACTCTTTCATCTTTAGTCAGTCCTAAAAAGAATGACATATCTATATTTTTAGTAGCAATTTAACTTTAAACTTTACACTTTACCTTTTAATGATATGATTTATAGTCTTACAATTTTCTATGGTTTATTTTAGATTGCAAATTTCAAAAAATTTCATTTTATTCTTAAATTTCATGCCCACTCAAACACACCTTCACATAAATTGAGACGAAGGAAATGTCATAGTACAATATATTCCCTCTGTTTCATATTACTCTTCTAATTTAAAAAATCAAGCAAGTTTTATTATAGTTTTCCCTTTCTACTCTTAATACTCCCTCCGTCCCATTTTAGTTAGGCACATTTCATTTTATATGATAATTAAGAAATCATAAATGGAGTGATAGTTTTTACTATTTTATCCTTTGGTCATATTAATGATATTCATTGGGCATAGAAATAGACATTGAAATTGTAATTAATTATAGGGGAAAAATGAAAAAAAAATAATTAATTCTATCTTGATTTAATAAGTGATCAATTAATATGAGACATTTATTTTTAGTAAAATGACCAACTAAAATGGGACGGAGAAAGTATTAAATAACTATATAAAGTAATAGCAAAAGTCAAATTATTCCCAATTTTCACTGAAAATTTTTGACGAACATTTTCTCTAAAAAATCAAGCTCCTTAAAAATGAGGAAATAACCTAATCAAAATAAGAAAACAAGTAACTCTCCACATTGATTTTGTCTTCCACACCCCCTCCAACACACCTCATCTTCACTCCATCCCGTAGCCCCATCCCCACTGCTCATACGTCTCACCCCTACCCCAACCGCACCTCCCATAATATTTGTCTAGATTATATAGAAATACTTTTAGAATAATCATTTTGTTTACGTAGCGAACAAGAAAATAAGTAAGAAATCCCATATTTTGCAAGAAAACATTTTTCCTCGTACCGAACACACCCCCTAATTTAAATGACAATCAATGTGTGGCATATATAGTGCTATAGTCTGCAATACATATTATGTTCTAAACCTGTAACAAACAAGCCAACAATAGAAGAAAAAGGTGAGTTTTGCATATCCCCAAGAGTAAAGTTCCAGGGAACAAAGGAAATCTTTTGAACTGGGGGGATGTCAGTCTGATGATAAATAACATATAACACACTAATACAAGGCTTGTTACTCAAAACTGTTTCTATCTAGCTTATCATAATCCTCTATATGAGAGGGTAGAAGAATTATAACTCATCCTTGTTAGGTGTGTCGTCGGCCATAAGTTCTTCAAGGGAGAACTCGTCTTCTTCGATGATTTCTCCATCTTTTCCATCCCATGGTTCACTCTTTACAATTGAAGGAGTAGCAGCTAATGGAAGATTACCTTTTCCACCTAGTCCAGCTTCTTTCACGAAGTCACTGTATATGCAGAATGAATAAATTCATGTTTCAACCCCAAAAAATATTGGATTTCAAATCATATGGAGAAAACTACTTACATTATCGGCTGACGCTGGAATGCACTCTTAAGAGGTGCATATACTCCTTTTTTAACATTCAAAGCTACCATAGCGGGATATCCATAACCACCAACACCGACGTGCTTTTCAAGATCTGGTTGCTTACCAGCACCCACCCAAACAAAGCTGTAAAATTTGACACAATTTAATGTTATCTCCAAATCTGAGTACATTTCAACCCACGTGATTGTGTTGCACGTGATAAGACTTCTGTATAAGAATAGAATAGAATAAGTGTGGCTGAGTGCACTTGCCTGTAGGGATTTCTCTTGAACTTCTCTGCAACAGCTAACAACATTTCTAGGTATTTGTTCCTTCCTTCTGCCTTGGAATCTAATATATCCGGCAGGAACGAAACAAAGCAGATTGCAGCAGAATTGCATTTCTCTTCCATGACATCCTTCATACAGAGATGGATCAAACAAAGTCATTATTTTAACGGGCATGATAGGCAAGAGAAAGGAAGAAAAGTTCACAAGATTAAAAGTAAGCTTACTGGGCTAGTCAACTCAATCACTTCAGGAGGGGCAACATTTGTTTCCAGCTGCTCTACTCCGAAGGACTCAATGGCTGAAGCTGTTCTTGCACCTTCGTATGGAACTGGGCTTTCCTTGTCAGCGCCAAATACCAAAATTGTGGGGAAACCTTGGACATTGTACCTGCTCATCAAAGACTGATGACAGACCCTAATTAGAACTGGGCCACTCAATAAGGTGTTGATAAGGGATGAGAACAGCCATATCATCCGCATTTTCCATGTAATTGCATATGATAACCTAAGTGTATCCCAACATTTTGTTAAGTGCTTACAGTTACTCTTTATTCCAGCTTATTCCCATTTCTCACTTCCCTTTTTAAAAGTGGACTGAGAACTTGGGGCTTAATGATTACTAATTCAAGCAAGTTCCTTTACTTTTAAGGAAGCTAAGCACATATTCATATTCAAAGCTGGAGAAATTACATGAACAGACAGAAAGCAACATATAATTTTAAAGTTAGAAATTGCCAAGGAATAGAGAACTGCAGGCCAGGAAATATGAACAATCAGAATACCGAGAATGATAGCATAGATCATATATCCCTTTGTTGGGCGGGTTCATTTTTGAGAGGTTTCACTTTATAACTCATGCTAATAGGTGCAAGCAGTGTTTTAAGCTAATACAACAGTGTCATAATAGTTGCAAGCAGTGTTTTAAACTAATACAATAGTGTGTCAAAATTGTCTGCGGAAACTACCTTTGTATGTTCTTTGTTATTCTCTTACTATTCGAAAGACAAAAAGAAGAACTATAATTAATTAGATGACATATGTCCAACCGCTCACAAGATTCCAAATTTACCTTCTCCGCATCACAATCTACGTGGCCCAGCTTCACCTTACCCTGAAGGTTCTTAGCAGCTTTCTTCCACTCAGGAGCCAGCTTTTTGCAGTGCCCACACCTTAAAAATGCCATTTAAATTTAAGACCTCAATAAGTAAATAGAAACAACTTTAAAGAGAAAAATGAGGTTCCTACCATATAATTCGCATTAACTTCTAATGTCTAATACTTCTTCTCTCAAATTTTGTTAAGAGTTAAATTCTTACAAATGGCGTAAAAACACTAAATTAACCGGAATACCCAATTACCAAAATTTAGATCAATTTAAAACAATGTCCTGCAGCTTCCTCCCCGAGAAACCAGAATCATATATTAAGTAATGTGCCACAAAATTTAGTGTTACTGACTATAGCAACCTAGAGTCATTTATAGATCTCTATTCTGCACCGTCCATGGAGCAATTACAGCTTACCGAGGACATGACCCTAGATAGAAAGGTGTGGAGGACGCGGATTACGGTAGAAGGTTAGTAGGTAGGAGTGCTCCATGCTACTAAGTAGTAGTGCTTTTGTTTTGTGGTCCGTACTAGTAGTCGTAGTGCTACACTTGCAGTTTCTTGTTCTTGGAGTTTTTGGTAGTGTTTATTGTTTCGGGTGGATCGATTGTAGTATTATTTTGTGGTAGTCTTGATTCTGTTACTATGCGTTGTTTTGTTACTACCTATTGTTTCTTGCTCTTATATTACGTCTTTTTCTAGAGTGTGTTTGTCTTGGGCCGGGGGTCTATCGGAAACAGAATCTCTACCTCACCTCTGAGGTAGTGCTACGGACTGCGTACGCTTTACCCTCCCCAGATTCCACTTTGTGGGAATACACTGGGTATGTTGCTGTTGTTGTTGTTATTCTGCACTGTCCCAAAGAACTAGTCTCAGAGTTATTCAACTACTCAACTGAAACAGTCAAAACTACTTAAAGTGGGTGTGAAATGGGTTATTGCTATGTGAAAGATGGGTAAAGCATATTTATATACACACACCAAAAATAAAACATACTAAGGCCTCGTTTGGCCATAAGAATTTTTTATTTTTTTCTAGAAATTTTAAGAATTCCAAATACAACTTGGAGTTGTATTTGGAAAAGTGAAAATAAGTAAAACTTGTTTTCACTTTTTTCACTCTCACTTCTCTCACAAAAATTCAAAAACAACTCCAATTTATATTCATGGTCAAACACAATTCCAACTCCAAAAAATTTTGATTTTCATGATCAAACGCCTACTAAATAAAAGACCTTAGACTCTTGCAAGGACAAATAATTAAGGGCTGACAATGACGAAAGTAAAGTAGTAACAGTTGAAACTTACCAAGGTGCAAAAAACTCAACAATCCAGAGATCTTTGCTCTTAAGCACATTCTCATCAAAATTGCGCGAGTTCAACTCTACTGATGCACTGGGCTCAGAACTCTCAGAAGATCCTCCTGTTGCTTTTCCGTGTACTCGCTCCTTCAGCAGTGCTTTAATCTGTATGCAAAGTAATTGACATCAAAATATTCCTGGTTTCTCATGAAGATGCAAATGGGACGTGGAGAAAGGACTCAAGACCATCATTACATCAATTATGCAAGATAAAATGACTCAAACTTCGTTAGGATAAGTTGCTAATTAAATAGACTATTACTATCATCAAATGCATAATGTCTGTAGGAAATTATTACACTTAATAAATATAAGGAGTTAATACATAGAATCCTTTTTTTTGACAACTAATGCCTACAGCTTGACCACAGACATCGTTCAAAAGGAATCTATTCATCTTAACTCCTCGATATGGATCTACCAATGCATGATATTTGGCAATAAGAAAATGACTTGGATCTAGCAATGCATTATATTTGGCAATAAGAAAATGATTTGGATCTAGCAATGCATTATATCTAGCAATAAGAAAATGAATGGCAGAATCATTTGATTTGGTCAAGACACAGGGCTTTTGCTGGAGATGAAATTGTAAACAGGCAGAAAAAAAGAAATGATAATGAAGTCTTTTTAACATAAAAAAAGTGGGAAAGAAGAAAACCCTTGTACAGACTGACTTGCAAACAGTGTAAACAGTGATAAGTACCTGCTGCAATGTGAATTCGGCAATTGGCTTAGCATCGCGTGCCCCTTGGTAATCAACAGGAGGTTTTCCAGGTGCAAACACCTTGATGGTAGGAAATCCTCTGATTCCATATTCCTAAATCACGACTACATATGTCAGTTTTATCATTTATGAATTTATCTGAAAGTGTGAAACAGAACTCTTAAGTCCGACCACTGATACTCTGGTGATGCTTGACATATTTAGATTTTAAAATATTAATAATTGATAAATGCATAAACGTGCACAGAAAGATGTGAAAAATGAGAGCAGCAAGGCCATAAATCCAGAAATCGAATGACGTTTTGAAATAGGTCAGAAATTTCAACTCCGATGACTCCAATCAAAGTGCAGGTGTTTTTAAAATCAAGAAATGCAAAAGAAGGACAAGATTTGTGGGGCTCAAAGTGAAAACTGAGAAGTGAGACACATGCTTCTTTGAAGTGAAGCGCACAATTTATGAGAATTAAAAAATATTCAACATCTGCGAATTTAGTACAATAAAAATTAAATTGCAATTAGAATAACTCACCATCTGATACATCCCGAATTTCCTCACGACCTTTCACTAGAAGCCAAGCAAGGGAACTTCAAGGATTACAAGCTATGTTCATGAAGAGAGAGGTGTTGGAGCATGTTTTGACATCATCAAAAGGGTTCCATGTGTTGAAGATTGGACCAAGAACTCAAGAGGATGAGAACCTTCACTGCCTCAAGGTGACGACCCACTTGACGGTCAGTCAAGTGCTTGACCAACCGTCCCATGAGCCGTCAAGTGGAGGCCAAGGAGACCCCTCACTGTTTTGAGGTGACGATTGGGGTGACGGGCAGTCACACCCTTGACGGTCAGTGAAGGGAACCGTCAAGGCCAAACAGAACCCACATTTTTGGGCCTCTTTCTATCTTTGTCAAGGTCACTTTTGGGCCTTTGTAATAAGACTATAAATAGTTAATCCTAGGGTTATCTTTTCTTAGTTGTTTTTGGACATTGAATGAACTAAACACTTGAGAGTGTGATTGGAAAGCTTTTGTTGAATGATTAGCTTAGAAACAAGGGTTTTGAGGGCGTTTCGATCCCCTCTTAGTCTACGTAGAGATTAGGTTCTTGTTGATGTTAGAATTAAGGGGGGTTTTGAATTTAATACATTCAATAGTTCCTATTTCTTCTATCTTCTTTGTGTCTATCTTCATCTATATCTATTGATTATCTCTTGTTTTCTTAGTTAAATCTTATTTTCGTAATTTGCCTCGTATCATTTGGTATCAGAGCCGAGCTTAGAATCGTTCCCACTATTCTAGTCTTGGGTTTATTATCTAGAATATCACAAACAAAAAAAAAAAAAACTATTCACGTTTTTGAGTTTTTGAGATTTTGGGTTTTTGATTCTGACTCTTGTTTTGTGTTTCCGATCTAGTGAGTCGTTATCTAAAATGAGCTTAATCCAGATTGATTTGAATATTCCACCATTGTTGGAGCTTAAGTTTGAAGAAATTTGAAGTGGGTTCAAAATCTGGAAAGTTTGGGTACGTTTTGAGCTTTGAAATCGCTTGGGTTCTGTTCGGGGGCTCGAAGGGAGCTTGGGTTTCGAATTTCATCGAATACCGAGTTCGTTTGCTTAAGGGTCAAAATTTGAATGTTCTTCATGTTCTTCATGTCTTGTTGAAGAAGAACACTCAAAAGTTGAGGTTTGATCCAAAAGAATCAAAGAAAAAGGAGTTGTACTTGTTTGTGCCAAAGAATATTCCCTAGAAAGTACAAGGGCCCACAAGAATTTCATTCCTGAAGGTGTGACGGCCATTGGGACGGTCAGTCACAAGGCTGACCCAGTCACCAAGTCAGTCACCAAGAACAAGTTCAACCCACATTCTGGATAGGGTGTGACGGCCACAGCAACGGTCAGTCACAAGGCTGACGGTCAGTCACCAAGTCCAAGTTCAACCCACATTCTGAATAAGGTGTGACGGCCATTGAGACGGTCAGTCACTGTAGTGACGGTCAGTCACCAAGTCAGTCAACCTGAGAAAGTTTCCGTAAGCTCAATTTAGATTCTTAGTTTCATTTCTTTGATTCTTAATCCTCTTTTTACTTGATTATAACACTAATTAACAACTAGTAATCACCCTACTTAGTTGTGATTAGTTCTTGAGTCCGTTTTCTTTCTTCGTCCTATTTCTTTTTGTGCTTTTCTAGTTTTTATTTCGTCGTAACTTCTTGGCTCAAGTCGGTAAGCAAATTCTTTGAGTCCTTCAAACAAGAATCCATTCCGAACAAGAGTAGAAATCAACACCTCAACTATCATAGGAGTATAAGCCAACAATCAACATTTGCGGATCCAAGTGTGAGGCATACAAAGGTGTGTAGAGTTGTGAGGTTGTTTACCTAACACTAACTTGTTTGTTGTTTTTGTTAGTGTCTTTCTTAATAGGTACTATGGCTCCGGAAGACGACACTCAAAGTTCTTTGGGAGAGATTAACATGGAGGCCCTAATGGCGGCCATCTTGAGTGTGAAGCAAGATGTGAATAAGATGAAAGGTCCAATGTCGGGGTTGGATGGAAGGTTAGTTAACATGGAAGGTCGTCTAAACTCCACCCAATCCACTCCTCAAAACTACAACACCTCCTCTAGTGGGCATGCTCAAAACACATCCACTACTATCTCCCCGGAAACACACCACCAAATGTATAACCCACCAAGACAAACACAAGACCCCATCACCCAAGCCACTATCTATCCACATAACCGAAATCCCGTTCGTCCACTCCAACCTCAATTCAACCAGTCAACCAAGAAATTCCCCAAAACCAAGATCCACCTCACCAAATACCCCATGACCAAGTACCCCAAGCACCACTAAGCCAAAACCCACCAATCCAAGCACCACCTAACCAAAATCAACCCATCCAAGTTGAAGAAGATCCACAAGATGAGTTTGAAGAGTATGATGAAGTGGCTATGTTTGCGGAGTATTGGAGGAATAGACCAAGGCCTCATGGAGGGCATAGGGGTCGAGGAGGAAGATTTGGTCCGATACCACATGGGAGAGGAAACTTGGGAAATCGACCCCAAGTTGAAGGTCCATGGAACTATAATGATAACCAAGGTGGCAATGGAGGTCGGGA
Organism: Capsicum rhomboideum; assembly: GCA_031232105.1. Lineage (NCBI taxonomy): Eukaryota > Viridiplantae > Streptophyta > Magnoliopsida > Solanales > Solanaceae > Capsicum > Capsicum rhomboideum. The sequence continues at coordinate 127,976,348 of CP124712.1, forward strand.
TGTAGGGCATCAATTCTATTAAGACTAGTCTTCCAACTTTCAAAGGAGAGAGTGATCCCGAAGCTTATCTAACATGGGAATCCACTTGTGAGAGAATCTTCCAAGTCAATGATCTCACCGATGCTAAGAAGAGTTGTTATGCCATAGCCCAATTCGAAGGATTTTCTATTGCATGGTGGGAATATGCCAAGAGATTTGAAAACGTCTTAAGCGAGGGACAACCACCACCATGGGATGCAATGAAAGCTATCATGAGAAGGAAGCCGGAAAGGTATAGGCATGAGTTACTTGCCAAGTTGTACAACCTAAGGCAAGGAAACAAGAGTGTCTTAACCTACTATGATGAATTTCAACAACTGATCTTGAAGCTTGAGTATCAAGAGAACATGGAACACGCCGTCATCCACTTCAAGGTTGGGTTGAACAATGAGATTTCCTCGTCCATGACTTGTCATAGGTTCGCTACCATAGAAGAAATCTTTCAAGCGGCGTTAGAAGTTGAGAGGGATCTCAAGGAGAAGACATCTTTCAAACCCAAAGGGTACTCATCCACTAATCCATGGAATAAGAACAAGGAAGTAGCTCAATCATCTTCAGGTTGGAACAAGAACAAGGACGTCAACAAGTCCTATGACAAGAAGCCCGTAGAGAAGACTAGTCCAACGTACCCACCAAGGAATGAAGGTACAAGTATCCCGCTCCCAATCCCAAAGGTTTTCAATGTATTAAATGCCAAGGTTGGGGACACAAGGCAAATGAATGTCTTAACCGGAGGAATGTGATCCTTAAAGAAGGAAGAATGTATTACCTTGGAGAAGAGGTGGGGCAAGAAAATGATGATGAAGAAGAAGCCCAAGAAGGAGAGTGGTTTGAAGAAGATGAGCAAGTAGAGGAAGGAAATGAGAATGCTTGGCCTCAAGATGGAGAGTTTGAGGTTCCAAACTTTGTGGTAAGACGAGTAATGGTTAGTAAGGCATTAGATAACCCGAGTCAAAGGGAAAATCTATTCCATACTAAATGTCTTATCAAGGAGAATGTATGTTCATTAGTCATTGATAGTGGGAGTTGCGCTAACGTTGCTAGTGCTACCATGGTTAATTTATTGAAGCTACCCACAACCAAGTATGCCACACCGTACAAGCTTCAATGATTAAATGAGTGTGGAGAATTGAAAGTGACTAGACAAGTTATGATTCGGTTCAAGATCGGGAATTACAATGATGAAATAGTATGTGATGTTATTCCCATCAAGCTTGTCATATTTTGCTTGGAAGACCATGGCAATACGATCGTTCAACCAAACATGATGGAAGGACCAATCGGTATTCCTTTGAGTTGAATGGTTGAAAGTCCACCCTTCACCCTCTTTCACCATCACAAGTGAATGAGGTACATCAAAGGATGAGAGAGTTGAAGGATAAGGGGAGGAGGAACCCCATTAAGAGGAGAATAATGAAGGAGAAGAAAGGAGAAGGTTGAAAGCAAAAGGACAAATGGTGATGTTGGCAAGAAACAAGGATCTTTTCAAAGAATGTGACAATAAGGGGCTCATGCTCCTTCTAGACCATGCTTTTCACACTAAACATTCTACTTCTCCTATTCCTCATTCCCTCTCTCTTTTTTTACAAGAATATGATGATGTGTTCCCCAAGGAGCTCCAAAAGGGTTACCCCCACTTCGGGGAATTGAACATCAAATCGACTTTGTGCCAGGCTCTCAATTGCCAAACAAACCGGCTTATCGAAGTAATCCAACGGACACCAAAGAGCTTCAAAGGCAAGTTGAGGAACTCCTCAACAAAGGATACATCAAGGAAAGCATGAGTCCATGTGTGGTCCCGGTATTGTTGGTGCCAAAGAAAGATGGGACTTGGCGCATGTGTGTTGATTGTCGGGCGATCAACAAGATAACGGTAAAGTATTGCCACCCTATCCCTAGATTAGATGACATGTTAGATGAGTTGAATAGTTCTTGTGTGTTTTCGAAAGTTGATCTTAGGAGTGGGTACCACCAAATCCGAATGAATCCCGGTGATGAATGGAAAAATGCCTTCAAGACCAAATTCAGTCTCTATGAATGGATGGTTATGCCATTTGATCTTACCAATGCTCCTAGTACCTTTATGCGGTTAATGAACCATGTGATGAAACCATTCATAGGGAAATTTGTTGTGGTGTATTTTGATGATATCTTAGTTTATAACAAATTCATAGATGACCATGTTAAGCATTGAAGTGTGTGTTTGATGTGCTTAGAAAAGAGCAATTGTTTGCCAATCTTGAAAAATGTTCTTTTGGTGTTGATGAGGTCGTCTTTTTGGGATTTGTTGTAAGCTCTCGGGGTGTTGAAGTAAATGAATCCAAGATAGACGCTATACGAAATTGGCCAACTCCACAATCCATTGGTGATTTGAGAAGTTTTCATGGATTGGCTTGTCTCTATAGAAGGTTTGTCAAAGGGTTTAGCACCATAGCCTCCCCGTTGACCGAGGTAATTCGAAAGGATAAGCCTTTCAAGTGGAGCAATGAGCAAGCAAAGGCGTTTGAAACTTTGAAATCAATGCTTAGCTCCGCTCCTTTGTTATAATTGCCCAACTTTGAAAAGATGTTTGAAGTTGAATGTGATGCTAACAAGGTAGGCATTGGGGCCGTCTTAATGCAAGACCAAAGGCCCATTGCATACTTTAGCAAAAAGCTCAAAGGAGCAACCTTGAACTACTCCACGTATGATCTTGAGTTGTATGCCTTGATTAGAGCTTTAGGCAATTGGCAACACTATTTGTGGCCTAAGGAATTTGTGATTCGAACGGACCATGAATCATTGAAACATCTTAGGGCCCAAGATAAATTGAACAAACGACATGCCAAGTGGATTGAATTCTTAGAAACTTTTCCTTATGTAATCCAATACAAGAAGGGGAAGGAGAATGTTGTGGCCGATGCCTTATCTAGAAAACATGTTTTGCTCAATACTGTCTTCTAAATTAATTGGTTTTGAATGCTTGAAGATTTTGTATCCCGAGGACCCCTATTTTGCTCAAATCTTCCAAGATTGTGAGGAATGGTAAAGGGAACAATGGATTAGGGGTAGGTCATCTATACCCTTTTCCAAGTTTGATGGGTTTTAGTTCAAAGGAAAAAGATTGTGTGTGCCCTCAAGCTCTTGGAGAGAGTTGTTTGTTAGAGAGGCACACGATGGGGGTTTGATGGGTCACTTCGGAATTAACAAGACCCTTTGGATCTTAGGGGAACAATTTTATAGGCCAAAAATGCGCGATGATGTTGCACGAGTATGTGGCCACTGTGTAGATTGTAGAAGCGCTAAATCGCGACTTCTCCCTCAAGGACTATATACCCCACTTCCCACTCCCCTACGCCCTTGGTTTGATATCTCTATGGATTTTGTGTTAGGTTTGCCTAGGACAAGGAGGGGAAGAGATAGTATTTTTGTTGTTGTTGATAGGTTCTCGAAAATGACTCACTTTATTCCGTAAACAAGTGTGATGATGCCTCCAATGTGGAAGCCTTGTTCATTGAACATGTTGTTAAGATACACGAGATTCCCAAGACCATTATTAGTGATAGGACTCCAAGTTCCTTAGTCACTTTTGGAGGTCATTGTGGGGTAGGCTTGGCACTAAATTGCTTTTCTCCACGTCTTGCCACCCACAAACCGATGGTCAAACCGAGGTTGTGAATAGAACTTTAGGTTCTATGTTATGCGCCATGGTTAATGGGAAAATGACCTCGTGGGAGGATCACCTACCTTTAGTTGAATTTACTTACAATAGGGTTATTCATATGACTATTGGTATGACTCCTTTTGAATGTGTTTATGTTTTAACCCCCTTACCCCCTTAGATCTCACTCCTTTGTCTAGTGATGTTGTGATTAGCTTAGATGGGAAAAAAAAAAGGTGAATGCCATGAAGAAGCTACATGAGAAGGTAAGGCTACGCCTTGAGAAGAAAAGTCAAAAGGTGGCAAAAGGATGAACAAAGGGCGAAAAAGGCTTGTACTTGAACCAGGTGATTGGGTATGGGTACATTTTCTGAAGGACCGATTTCCAACCCAAAGGAAAGCTAAGTTGATGTCGCGAGGTAATGGTCCATTTCAAGTGCTTGAAAGAATAAATGATAATGCTTACAAGGTTGATCTCCAGCCGGAATATCAAGTGCACAACACATTCAATGTGTGTGATCTTTCACTCTTTGACATGCTTGAGGAAGATGATTCCGAGAATTTGAGGTCAAATTCTTTTCAAGATAGAGAGGATGATACATCCAGAATTTCCTCACGACCTATTACTAGAAGCCAAGCAAGGGAACTTCCAAGGATTACAAGCTATGTTCATGAAGAGAGGGTGTTGGAGCATGTTTTGACATCATCAAAAGGGTTCCATGTGTTGAAGATTGGACCAAGAACTCAAGAGGATGAAGAACCTTCACTGCCTCAAGGTGACGACCCACTTGACAGTCAGTCAAGTTCTTGACCAACCATCCCATGAACCATCAAGTGAAGGTGACCCCTCACTGTTTTGGGGTGACGTGCAGTCACACCCTTGACGGTCAGTCAAGGGAACCGTCAAGGCCAAACAGAACCCACGTTGTTGGGCCTCTTTCTATCTTTGTCAAGGTCACTCTTGGGCTTTTGTAATAAGACTATAAATAGTTAATCCTGGGGTTATCTTTTCTTAGTTGTTTTTGGATATTGAATGAACCAAACACTTGAGAGTGTGATTGGAAAGCTTTTGTTGAGTGATTAGCTTAGAAACGAGGGTTTTGAGGGCGTTTCGATTCCCTCTTGGTCCACTTAGAGATTAGGTGCTTGTTGATGTTAGAATTTAGGGGTTTTTGAATTTAATACAATCAATAGTTCCTATTTCTTCTATCTTTTTTGTGTCTATCTTCATCTATCTATTGATTATCTCTTGTTTTCTTAGTTAAATCTTATTTTCGTAATTTGCCTCGTATCACCATCCAACATACAATAATGTTTATATTGAAAGGAGTCACCGATCTCATTAGAACCACTTTGTGCACCATTATTTGAAGCACAAACTTCTCTAAAGTGCATGGCAATAACCTCTTGCTAAGCACTCACTGCCTTTAAAAAAACACTACGCCAAATTGTCCTAATTTGATTTAACTATTCAGCTTCTTCCCATATTATTTTAGATCGGCATCTTACTCAAGCTAGGGAAACTACAAGTTATAGAGCGTATAGCAGTATTCTTCTCTCTCTTAGAAGAATCGAAACTACATAAAACCATGTCCTAGAGACTTCATTAGCCTTTATGAAAAACAAAGTAAAAGTGGATCAAGTCATCACAACTGCACACAAGTTCAATGATTCTTTAACTTTTTTGATTGTTTCAAAATTTCTTTAACTATGCTAATACGTCAAGGATTTAACTATTTCTGTAGCTTTATATGTTTCAAAAAAGCAAGCTAGTCGCATATTTGACTAATATAACATAATATAACCTAAGCTAGATGGATAGAATTCTTTTAGCTAATTTTCTTCCAACCTTTACTCTAGACATACAGTCATATTCTATATATCCAAGGAACATCCTTATCATGTTAAAATTGCTCTGAATGCGTCAATTATAGTTCCTACAATAACTCCCAAGGCTTAGAAACCCAAAACTGAGTGATCTGCCATAATTCAAGCAACATCGATCTATGTTACGGCATGGATATGTATTTGTTACAGTGTAAGTCTCTGGTGTGTACGACCAAATAAAAACATAATACTAAGGGGTCAAAAGAAATTATATTTCATGAACTTTGTCCGGTTGAGGAAGACAAAGCTCTGGTAAACCAGCTTGATAAAGGTAGTGGTATGGACTTCGTCAATCACAGCCACCTTCCCTCTAGTCACCTCGAAAGAGGAAAGGGGCCTAAGCATGTGTAGTTCCACTCCTTGAGTTTCAACTAGAATGCTAAGGGTTGGAATCCTAGGTAAGTCCCAAAGTCCTAAGTTCTTCCTTTCAATCTTGTCTCTTCTATTTTTGAAAGCATGTTGGCGAATGCCCTTTTCCAGACTGTCTTGTTTTCAGGCCTCCACTGTTGCCCAGGTGAGTATGTGCAGTTAATTTAGTGTGTTGAAGAATTTGAACTAAGTGCTCATACCCATGTTCCACTAATATGATACGTCAACTAATATGAATGATTTTGAGTTGCATGATTTCGGCGACATAGGGTGACATGCATCTTACTTCTTTTTCTTTTTCCAAAGAAAGATGATATAAATCTCACTTTTATATGTTCTTTCATTTTCTATAAATCATCGGTCACACCATTTATCAGCACATTATCTCTGGTCTATAACGAATATCATACTAGAAGGTTTCATTTCATCATCTCAATACATCCTTATCTGATCTTATTCATGTTACAATGCAGAAGACAGTATAATCGAGGAAGTAAATGGATATGCATGTTTAAGACAACAGTAACAAAACAATACCTGCGCCAGGGATTTGTGAGCATCAGCATCAAGAGCTGCAACAGTCGCAACACCTTTCAATATGGTAGCTGCCTTTTCCCATGTGGGTGTCAGAGCTTGACAATGACCACACCAAGGTGCAAAGAACTCAACTAAAACAATTCCTTTTGAATTTAGAACCTGCAATTACCCATTAAAAGTTGAAGATTTTTGAAATGCTATTTAAACCAGCTCGCAATGAAAGCTAGACATCAAGAATGTGTCGGTTACAATAGAAAGCTGATATAAGGCAGTAAAACACTCCCAAAGTAGGATATAAGCACATTTCATAATCAGATGACTACTAGTTTTAATATGCTTAGACCTATTAATGTGCTTTACTCTTTGTCAATGATCCAAACATAAAAATGTTTTTAAGTTTGCAGTGTCAAGGTAATCTATAAATCATTACCACTAGGATATAGGTACATTAATTTCAACAAAGCAGTGCATTAGTCTCTGATACCATCAGAACACATGAACGGAATGTGAATTCACTATAGCCATTAAGTAATAGAACATCAATAATCCGAGTTCTAAAAAATTAGTAGCGAGTCCAAACAACAAGAAGAAAGAACGACATTCAATCAGTGGAACAATTCACACAAATCTCAAACCCCAGTGCAATCCTTCCCAAAATATTACAGAAACGAACATTGATCTCGCGTTTAGACACATAAATAGACACCCTTTAACAGGATAATCAATTGATATAACAAAATGGGGTTTCCCCTTCAACTAAAATCAAAGTGAATCGATGTTTAAAATTGGGTCTTGAATGAAATTTGGAGAAAATAGGGAGCTGTAAATAATAATTAAATGACAATTGAAGCTTAGAGAGATTAATGAGTTTTACTTTGTCAATGATTCAAACATAAAAATGTTTTAAGTTTGCACTTTGCAGGGTCAAGTTAGTCTATAGATCATTACCAGTAGCATATAGGAAAGTGTCGAAGCTACATACAACGAAGGGTGGTCGATTGAATATCCTTCACCGGAAGAATATACTTTGTATAGAGAAAATTACATTGGTCAAAAACTACTTTTTATACATACATATTACATCTTGAACACCCTTGACAAAACTTCTGGTTTCGCCACTGATTATAGGAATACCACTTTAATTAAGCAGTGCATTATTCTCTGATATCATCAGAACACATGAACGTAATGCAAATTCACTATAGCCATTAAGTAAAGAACATCAATAATCCGAACTCTAGAAAATTAACAGAGAGTCCAAACAACAACAAAAAAGAATAACATTCAATCAATGAAACAATTCACACAAAACTCAAACCCCAGTTCAACCTTTCCGAAATATTACAGAAACGAACACTCAGGAGCAAAATTATAGCCTAAAATATGGGGCACATGAACCCATGGTCTGCCCATAAAACTAGATATTTTATGTATATATTTTCTAAAATTGATACAATATTATTCACTGATAAATAGGTTGTCCATAGTATTTTGCCAAGACTCTCTTTCTTTCAGTTATTTTGTTCTTTATATATATATTGCATTTGGACTGTTTATTCTTGAGCTGAGGATCTATTGAAAATAGCCTCTCTATCTCTAAGGTAGTCATTCGGCATGCATACATTCTACCCTCCCCAGACCCCACTTTGGGATTACAATAGGTATGTTGTTGTTGTATTATCCGCTGACAAATGGTTCACTTAGCCCAACTAGGGATCAATTTCCACTTAATACCCTTTTTCCTTTTACAGTGAGTGATGCACGCATGTTCTAGAAATCCTAGATTCGATTGATCTCGCATATAAACACATAAATAGACACCCTTTAACAAGACAATCAATTATCAATTAATATAACAAAATGGGGTTTCCCCTTCCAACTAAAAATTGGTTCTTGAATTTATATTAAAGAAAATACCTTAGACTTAAAGTTGGATTCAGTTAACTGAACAACTGGTGATGAAGGTTCGTACAGGGAATTGGCAGTAGCAATAAAGTGTAGAACAATCAAGAATAGTGGAACAAACGAAATTCGATCCATTGTTTTTCCTTCTTTCGTCGTTTTTGTCGAAGAGAATAATGGAGTATTAATGGTGTGAGGGCTAATACTGAAGAGAAAAATAAAAAAGAGAGAAGCACCAATGCAATGACTACGTGGTATTAGCCAATAAGAGGTGTACACGTCAGCTTATGATGTTATTTCTGGTTTTATAAGAGATCTAACAGAATGATTGGACTCATTGGTGAAGGGAAAAAAATGGAGGGTGAGATTTTATTTTTTTTCCCTTCTCCTTTTTCTAGTAGAAAGTTCTACATAATTTCACCAAAACAACTTTAAAGGAACGGACATAAATTTAGTTAAATGAAAAAACAAAAAGAGTTGCACTGAAGCTATGATTCAATATGTATTTCACTCTGGAAAAAAATAAATTTTCATGAGTAAAAAAATGATCTTTTACTGGTTTTGAAAAATTCATCTTAAAAATTAGCCCAAAAAATATATTTAAGGAGCCATTTGTACATAAATTTGGTTGAAAATTCAAAAGAAAAAATTAAGTTGAAGGTATAAAAAATAGATTTAAAAGTTAAAGTTGTAATTATATGTATTTTGCTCTGAAAATAATTAAAATTTTAGTAGTGAAAAAAGATTTGTTACTTCAAAACTGATTTTAAAAAATTCATCTTAAAAACTAACCAAAAAGTTTAGTTCAATGAATACTCCAACAATATTTGGGGGGGATGTCTTCTTCTTTTTTTTTGGATAACTGGATATATATATATATATATATATATATATATATAATATTAATTAGAGCATTACAGATGAAGTAGTAGTAGTGTCTTGGGCACTAGCCCAACTAGCTAATTTAATACTTATAGAACTACTAACTAGTCTAGAAGTTGAGATTCCTTGTCTATCCTTAAGAAGAATTGACAAGGTTTGATCTAGCGGTTGCGTCAAAATATCAACTTGATTGGGAGTAGTTAGTTGGGAACCCATCTTGCACAAAAAGTCGGCTACTCTATTGACCTGACGGAAACTATGTCGGAGCATAGGACTCCCCAGTCTCCTCAAGAACAACCTGCACATTGAGATAAGAGAGTTATATACCGGTGGGGCAATTTCCAGAGCATTTAATAAATCAAGAGAATCGACTTCAATTTCAACAAGTTGGAGATTAAGAGATTGGACTAATTCTAGTTCTTTGAGCAAAGCATATAGTTCTGCGGTTGTTGAATTTTGGGCAGTGCAACGGCCCATAAATACTACAATCCAATCTCTTTTGGAGTTTCTTACAAGACCAACAATACCACCCTTAGTAGTGCCTCTTATAAAGGAGTCATCATTGTTGAGTTTAAACCAATTAGAATGCGACTTTATCCAGGTAATAGGGATAGGAATGGAGCTATTCAGAGTAGGATCGGATGCGGTAAAAAACTTATATTCAATGACTTTGGACTGCACCATAGAAACATTCAAGAGGGAGCGTTCTTGTTCGAAGACATTATTGTTCCTGTTAATCCACAAATGCCAAATAGCAAAAGGAAGGAATTTGAATGGACTCAGATCCTTTCATGTAGGAAAGTCTTTGATGGGCTTTGAATTTGGATAGATCCAGCGGGCGAGCTCCTTTTTGCTATGAATCCACTCGTTTTAAGTGAGTACATGTCCATAATAAAGTTTGGATTAGCTATAACAAGTTATGTAATTCAATATCTTTTGCTCATAAATATGGTATTCTATATGATCTGTGATATATACTTGAAAGAAGAAAAAATATCTCTCTATAAGTTTATTATATATTTCTCTTACATTTGCTTTAAATTTATAGTATTTTATAACACATTATCATCATAAGGCTCTAATCAAATACTTATCTCCGATAAGTTAAGTCTTGTTAAGGTATATGTTACATCCGATTACTTTTAAGAGTAAAATTATTTTAGTAAAAATAAACGGTACTAATCTATTGGCTAAAGTCTTCTGTTAATTGAGTCCGGAATACTATTTCTCTGAAAGCATGTACTAATTTTAGGTCTTTATATTGATAAAGATGTTATATGCCAATTAATAGAAGGTATAATAGTCAATATTTTAGGTTAGTTAATACTGTTAAGGTGAGCTGACAGTTAGTTAGAAGTAGAGGGAAAGTTGGTTAGCAGAGTAGTGAGTACTAATTCCATTGTAAAGATCATTCTTGACATTCAAGATAATACAATTGCAATTTCTTTTTATTTTCTCTCTTCAAGTTTATCATTACAATCTTGTTCAAGAATCTTTCTTCCTTAAATTCTTTAAGGTTAATATAAATAATCTCATGTCCAAGTCATTGTGGACTAATAAATTGTAACATTTGGTATCAGAGCAGTAGTTCCTTAGAAAATTAATTAATGGGGGAAGTTGGAGGAGAGTCACAAATGACCGTTAAATTGAGTACTCCATGGGCGAATTCCAACAATCTTTTAGTGAACAACTTTGAGTTTTAAGTGAGAAACACGATCGATCCATGGAGGAGATGAAACAGATATTTTCCACCATACGAGGACCTCGGAGAGGTTTTGATAGAGAAGATTCAAGTTCTGCAGATGTAAGGGAATCACATCATAGTACTAACTCTAGGTACTTTTCGCATTGAATTTTTCAAATTCGGTGGTGAGGACTTAAGAGGATGGGTCTATAGATATGAACAATTATTTGAATATGAAGATACGGCAGATGAATTGAAGGTGAAAGTGGCAGCAATCCATTTGGAGGGAAGAGAATTACAGTGACACCAGATGTACATGAAAATAAGATTTTCTCGAGAGACCCCGACAGGGGCAGACCCACATAGGTTCAAGTGGATTTATATAAACCCACTTCGCGAAAAATTACACTGTATATATATATATGTACATATAATCAATTTTTGAAAATATACAAGCTATATATTAAATTTTAAACCCACTATGCACATGTGCAACGCCTAGCCTAGTGATAGAGTGGGTTTATTTTCTTAATCTCGACGTGGCGAGTTTGAACCCCTACAAAGGTTCTTTTTTTTTTCTATGCAGTCCATCGCTCTTTTCTTTATCTACTATGCAACTATAATCTTCTTAGTATTTTTTAACTTTTTATTATTATAATTTTTTTTTTTCTTTATCTAAAACGTTACTAATCCCCAATTCCCTATTATTCTTCAATGGTCAATCCCCGTTATTCTCAAACTCGTTAATCCTCAATTTCTCCTTTTCTCCAATCCTCATTATTCACAAACCTCTGCAGCGTGAAAAAACACACACAAAAAAAAAAAAAATCTACAACCTCCAAGCAAGAAGACAAGTCTTCTCACATCAACACCAAGAAATTTATCAATTTTGTTCTTCACTCTCTATTCTCTACTTTCAATCTTTCACATATACAAAATTATTGCGGTTATTTTTAATTTCTTCAACTAAAAAAATTTTTACTACTTACAATTGAAGAAAATTACAATAATTTTCTCTTCAATTTCAGTTACCTTTTTACAAATCTTTCAAAATTCAAATGCTTGTAATAACTCTTACTTTCTAATAAGATTTTTAATTCGGCAATACAGTTTCCAAATTCAATGAAGAGATATTTCACTCTGGTATCAGCCAAATTGTCACAATCAAGTTCATCCACTCGAAATACTTCTCGCGGGGAAGAGAACTTGAATCAATTAGAAGAAAATCATAATTATGCTAAAAACAAAAGTAAGTAGTAAACATGAATTCTTTACCGGCAGATTCAAAAAAATTCATTTGAAACTATCATCCAGATGATCGTGACGAGATTAGGTGAACATATATCCAAAGAGGTCCTCATCAACCTCGAGTTTGCGAGCTTTTTCAAAGAAATATTTCTGAAATTAAAATATCATTTTAATCGTAAATTCTTTAAAAAAAATATCATGATTGGCTAGAGAATAGTGAGATTGAAGATGTCACTTATTGTTTGTATTGTTATTTTTTTCAAAATGAAAGCACTCATCAAGGTTGAGGCAAAACATTTTTAAGAATAGGGTTCAGAAGTTGGCATAAAAAAAAAATTAGATACGCACGTTGGAGGACAGAACAATGGTCACAATCAGACAAAGAAGTGTTGTGAAGATCTAGTGCGACAAAAACATTCAATTCAAGCCTCATTTGTGAAGGTATCTAATCAAACCAAGCTTGAACACAGAATTATGTTTATAAATTTCTATTGATGTGGTGAGACTCCATTTGAATGAAGGATTGACATTCCGTGGACATCGTGAAGAAGAATCATCATTGAACAGGGGTAATTTTTTTGAAATTCTTTCATGATATGCAAGGCGGTGTGATAAAATTAAAGATCTTGTGTTGAAAAAGGCTATAAAAAATAATCAGTTGACTTCTCATAAAATTCAAAAGAATATTATCACTGCATGTAAACTTGAAACAATTAAAGCTATTATGAAGGATCTAAATGGTGACTATTTATCATTGCTAGTTGATGAATCTTGTGATGTGTCACATAAGGAGCAAATATCAATTGTTTTTCTATATGTTGATAGAGGGGGATTTGTTGTGAAACGATTATAGGGATTGTCCATGTTCATGATACTAGTGCTTTATGTTTAAAAGAAACAATTGTTAACTATCTTATCTTACGCAACATTCTTTGAATTTATCTTGTATACGGGGGCTATGTTATGATGGAGCAAGCAATATGCAAGGACCTTTAAGTGGACTTAAAGTTTTAATTCAACAACAAAGTAGATCAGCTCATATAATTCATCGTTTTGCTCATCAACTTCAGTTGAATCTTGTTGGTGTATCTAAAAAATATCTTCAAGTTGGAGAACTTGCATTGTTGGTTTTCAATGTCTTAAATGTAGTGGGAGATTCTTTTAAATGTATGGATGAACTTCGACAAGCTCAAGAAGAAAAAGTTCAAGAAGCGCTAGATATGGACAAGGTTTAAACTGGTAAGGGCTTGAATCAAGAACTTTTTCTTGCTAGAGCTGCTGATACTCATTGGGGTTCACACTATAAATCGTTTAAGAACTTTATTAGTATGTTTGATTTTATTACTGAAGTCCTTGATACTATTGTTGTTGATTTTAAATCTGTTGAAGAAAAAGCTATGGCAACAGGATATCTTAGAGTTTGTTAAACATTTGAGATTGCTTTCATATTACACTTAATAAGAGATATTTTAACGATCACAAATAAGCTTAATGAATCCTTACAGAATAAAGAACAAGCTATTGCAAATGTCATACTTCTTGTTAAAGTGGTGAAGAAACGATTGCAAGATTTAAGGGATGAAGGATAGGATCCACTTATCAAGAATGTGTCTGCACTTTGTGTCAAATATGATATTTTGATATCCAATTCTAATGAGTTTTATATTAATTTTGGAAGATCTCGACGAAGAGTTGTTGAGTATACTATCTCACATCACTATCGCATGAAAGTTTTGTTTAAGTATATTGATTGGCAACTATAAGAACTCACTGATCGTTTTAATAAGGTGAGAACAGATTTTCTTATTGGAGTTGCTTGCTTGAATCCAGTTGACTCATTTTCTAGTTTTGACATCAACAAAATATATATTGAGAATGGCTAAATTACATCTTGATGATTTTGGTGAAAATATAATGGTTACTCTCAAGAATCAGTTAGAGACTTATATTGTTGATATTTATGATGTTGATGAAAGGTTCTCTAATCTAAAAGGACTTGGTGACCTTTCTGAGGAGCTAGTTAAGACAAAGAAACATTTTAATTATCCTCTTGTATTTCATTTTGTAAAGTTTGCATTGCTCTTGTCGATTGTCAATACTATAGTTGAAAGATTCTATTCAATAATGAAATTGATCAGAAGTGAATTGAGAAATTGAATGGATGATTATTTCATGAGCAGTTGTATGGTGCCTTATGTAGAAAAAAATATTTAATATTATTTTAGATAAGAGTATTATGAATAGGTTTCAAGAAATGAAAACTCATAGAATAAAATTGTGATAATATGTTTTAGTTAATAAAACTTTGTTTTGCTTGCTTCATTGTGTATTTATTTTTTATATATTGAACCCACTTGGTGAAAAGTCTGGTTCCACCACTGGGCTTCGGAGTGGGAAAAGTATGTTCCTACCTTGCGATACAGATTTGGATATTCTATTTAGATGGATCCTTTGTCTGAATTAATGTCATTAAGACAAAGACAAATAGGTATTGTGCAAAACTTTCTTGATCAATTCGATGAATTGCTTAATGAAGTAGACCTTACGGAGAACTAAGTGATTAGTTGTTTGTTGGTTAGGTTGAACCTTGAAGTGGTTGTACAAGTTAAATTGTTGAACGCTAGATCACTAATGAAAGCTTACAGTCAGGCTAAGCTAATTGAGAAATCCTCGAATCTGCAGAAAGGTAGTAGTACATCCCACTACAAGACCAATTCCCCTATATTGCCTCTTCTTAAATTCAATCCTGATCAAGGTTACAAGTTAATTCCACCAAAGATTCTTCCTACTAGACCCTTCTTTAAACTTACTAAAGTGTTGAGTAGCTCTGAGATAAATGAAAGAAGCGTTAAGGAGTTGTGCTATTGGTGTAATAAGAAGTATGTGTTGAGGGCATGATTGCAGAAAAGGGAAACAGATATATCTGTTTAAAGTAGAGGAGGAAGAGACTCAGCAAGAAGAGAAATATCATGAGGTGGAAAAGGAGATCAGGAAAAAGAAGAAGGAACTCTAGCAGTGGCTCAAGTTTCACGACATGCCTTATCAGGGGTGAATAATTACATAACTATGAGAGTTAAAAGTTCCTTTAAGGGAAAAGTAATAAACATTCTGATAGACACAAACAACACTCATAATTTTCTAAACTTTGAGGCAATAAAGAGGTTAGGGTGCTTACTAAAATCTATTCCAGCATTCCCAGTCTCTGTAGCAAATGATAGTAAAATCATGAGCTATTACATGTCTGGAGGATTCTACTGAAAAATCCAAGGGGTAGAATTTTCCTCTAATATGCTAAAATTGGCATTAGGGGATATGATATAGTACTGGGAATACAGTGGATGATCACTTTGGGGGATATAAGGTAGAACTTCATACAACTCAAGATGAAATTCATAGCGGGAAAGCAGAAAGTATCCTTGAGGGGGAGCCAACCCTCTGAGACTCAATAAGTTGATAACAAACATATTAAGCAGGTGATACAGAAACCTGCTCAACTAGCCATGATGGTCATTGCAGTAATTATAATAAGACAAAAGGATGGTAAGCATAGCTTGAATTCATAAGAGGCAAGACTTCCAAAAGAGGTACAAGTTGTAATTGACAAACACTCTCACATATATGAAGTTCCCACAATACTACCACATCATAGAATGCATGATCACAAGATTATTTTGAAAGAGGGAACATCCTCAATCAATGTGAGGCCTTATAGATACCTCAATATACAGAAGGATAAGAATGACAAGCAAATATAAAAAAATGTTGAAACCTGGGGTTATAAAACCAAGTGTCATTCTTTACTCCTCTCTTATAATGATGGTGAAGAAAAAATAGGACATGGAGGATGTATATAGATTATAAAGAGTTGAATAAACACATTGTGAAGGACAAATTCCCAATTCCAGTAATTAAGGATTTATTAGATGAGTTGGAAGGAGCTCAATTTTCACTTAGTTGAGCTTGAGAGCTGGCTATCACTAGATTAGGATGTTGAATAGAGACATGAAAAAGACTACTTTCAGGTCCCACCATGGCCATTATGAATTTGTTGTCATGCCCTTTGGCCTGACCAATGCACCATCAACCTTTCAAAGTTTGATGAACTGTGTATTCCAAAACCATCTTAGAAAGTTCATATTGATGTTTTTGGATGATATTCTAGTATATAGTCTATCATTCAACAGTCATTTAAAATATTTGGAGGTGACATTCAGAATTTTACAACACCACATCTTGTTTGTTAAACTTAGTAAATGCTAATTTGGTCAAGAGGAAGTAGAGTATCTTGGACATATCATATCAGCTAGAGAAGTGGCTACTGATCCCAAGAAGGTTGAGGCTATGTAGGAATGGCCATCACTCAAGTCTTTTAAGAAGCTTAGGGTTTTTCTAGGATTATCTAGTTATTACAGAAGGTTTATCAAGGATTATGGCATTGTGGATATACCCCTTACAGAACTACTCAA
Source organism: Capsicum rhomboideum (assembly GCA_031232105.1). NCBI lineage: Eukaryota > Viridiplantae > Streptophyta > Magnoliopsida > Solanales > Solanaceae > Capsicum > Capsicum rhomboideum. The sequence continues at coordinate 127,993,002 of CP124712.1, forward strand.
GAAAGAAACCTTCATATAGACTTTAGAAGCTGAGATCAACTTCCAAAAAATAAAACAGATTCTGATTGCCCCACCTGTCCTAGCACTTCCTGACTTCAATGAGGAGTTTATCATTGAGGATGATGCTTGTTCAGTAGGTGTAAAGGGCTTTTTGATATAGAAGAATCTTTTATTATCTTTCATGAGCAAAGCTTTGGGCCCTATATAGTCTTTCTTGTCTGTCTATGAGAAAGGGATACTAGCTATTGTGTTAGTTATCCAAAAGTAGAGACCATACTTGATTGGCAGGCCTTTCAATGTTAAAACAAATCGCTAAAGCTTAAAGTATATTATGGAGAAAAAAAGTCCTAGCCAATAGAAATGGCTGACCAAACTTATGGAATATGATTATTCTATAGCTTATAAGAAGGGCAGTAAGAATTTGGTTGCAGATGCATTGTCTAGAAGGGGTGATTAACTTTCTCAATGGCAAGCCATCTCTATAATCATTGGGTAATTACTGCAACAGATGAAGGACTCATATCAAAACTATGTAGCTTTGTTACATATGCTGCAGACTGTGGCTGATGATGCCTTTTCTAAGTCTAGTTATACCTTGAATGATGGGTTGTTATATTGAAAAAAAGGAAATTAATGCTTGGTGACAACAAAGAACTGAAGCTGGAAGTCTTGCAGACTTATCATAATAGTGCCTTAGGAGGTCATTCACACATGGAAGCAACCCTTAATAGGTTGAAGTTATTCTTTTTTGGAAGGGTATAAAACCATAAGTGTTCTATTATGTCAAAGAATGTGTCACTTGCCAACAAAATAAGTCTGATCATGTTGATTCTCCAGCTAGGAGCTTGCCATTGTGGAGAGAGAATGGATATGTCAATTACTACTCTACGTATCTGATATGTGCTTTGGAGTATTGGAATGCTGATCAGAGGCGGGCGACTGTAGAAAGAGGTAACAACCGTGGAAGAGAATACCACATTGTCGCTGTAAGTGCTTGAGAATGAGTTTATGTTGTTCTTGTTACAGTAAGTATTGCACTTGGATTAGATTTTTTAGCAATAGAAGTTCTTGGTGGAATCTCCTTTGCTATTCTTGCAACCTCCACCTATTCATGAGAGAATTTGGCAAGATATTAGTGTTTATTTCATAGAGGGTCTTCCCAAATCTCAAACTAAGTTTTCTATACTAGTGGTAGTTGACATATTGAGCAAATATGCTTATTTCCTGGCACTCTCCCATCCTTATGCAGTTGTTGATATTGCTAAGCTGTTTTTAGATAATTTATGTAGATTTCATGGCTTACCTCAGACAATTTTAAGTGACAAAGACACTATATTTTTTAGTAAATTTTGGAAAGAGTTGTTCACCACTCAAGGGGTTGAACTGCACCACTCCTCAACTTATCATCCTCAAAGTGATGGCCAAACTGAAGCTATGAATAAATATTTGGAATGGTATCTCAAGTGCAGGTGTGGGGACAAACCCAAAGAGTGGGTTTATTAGTTGCCCTTGGCAGAGTGGTGGTACAACACCAACTTCCATACTTCCATTCAGTTGACTCCATATAAGGTGATCTATGGCCAACTTCTACCTCTTCATATCCCTTACTTTTCTCAAGCATCCATGATTGACTCTGTGGACAAAAGCTTCCAGGCTAGAGAGGTTGTTATCAGGTTTTTGAAACATCACCTATTGTTTAGCCTTCACAAGGCCACACTTTCAAATACGAATATCTGAAGTTATCAAAATTCAAATTCGACTGTCTGACCTTTTTTCCAAAGGGGTAAATTTGTAAAAAGAAAATATGAAGTGGGTATTAGTTAAATGGAGACTCCATTGTGCACTTTAATGCCTGACAACCTCCTCTTACTTCTGGCCGGCAGTCTCAAAGTCTAATTGATAAATCATAATGTACGATTTTTTTAATTCAGTAAAAGTCAAACCTAAAATGAAATGAAGAAATATCCTTTAGTTAGTAAGCTGACATGACAACATCCTCCTGCCGCTTCTACATATTAGAATTATTAATTTGGACCAATTTCTTTTTCATGAAAATTAGACAAAATGTCCATTGGATAAAATTTCTTATATAAAAAATAGCCCACTTATTTTTTACTTCTCAAAATGGCCATTTGACCTATTTTTAGTACGAAAAGTAGCCTTTCGGCTGAATTTGATTTTCAGCAAAGAACAAGTTTGTTCTTTCTCTTCTTCTTCTTCTTCTTCTTCGTTCTTTTACTTCTTCCTTTCTTCTTCTCTCTTCTTTGTTGCTTTCCTTTTTTCTTTTTTCTTCTTTGTTGCTTTCAGCCATTAAAGTTTCTTCAAAGTGCGATTTTAAAATTTGACGTATCGCAAACGTAAATCGTTTTGAGTAATAACATATCAAATAGTCAAATATCCAGAGGAGCTCATATCTAAAATTTGAGACTGTTTAGAGGAGATTTTGAGTTGGTCGTGATTGAAAGACTCCACTAGCTATTACTTTTCAAGATGAATTATTGTAATGTATAAGTATTGTGTATATAGATGTATATAAATTTCTGATATATAGCTATACACCATATATACATGATTATCAACTATTTATACAATATCGATACATTGCATAACTATTATATAATAGCATGAATTACGTATACATTATATATACATTGCATGTACAATGACCATTTTTGTTGAAATTTTTTATCATATGTACATTTACATAAGAAGCCCTTCTCTTTTGTTGACAGCCCATTATGCTCTTGAACATGGGCTTTTAATTTCGGATCCATCAGCTCAATTATATGTGAGGCCTTCTTATTTGCTGTGAATTAGTTTATCTTTCATTTCGTCTTTGAACCTCTTTTGTCATCTTCTTCTTCGAATTAGGACAAGAAAAATCAAAAGGGCCAATAGTGAGTAAGTGCTTAATTAGTTCTTTAAACATGTAGAACTTTATAACTAAAAGACAATTACTATCAAATCAAAGTAAAAGTATTATTATGATTAGGAGTCATTCCAAAATAAAAATTCCGATGAAATACTATATATTCGAATTTTAGCCTCATAGTACAATATGAACCTTTAAAGTATTAAAAAAATCATGTTGAAAAAACAAATTAGGTTGAAGCCATTTTATTTGGAATGTAGCTCTCTCTCTTTGTTGAGAGACGATGTGCAAATAATTTGTTTAACTTGAGTGATTTTGCATTGTAATGTATAGGTGCTCCATTATGAATTGTTTCACTAATTTTTTACTTTCTTTTTGCATATCATATACACCGTAGCCATGAACAGTCTCAAGCGAGGTTCAAGGCCATGGCCGAAGTTGAACGAACATTATTTTCTCCTTATTATTCTTTATAGTGAAACTTTCTCATTTATCCTTTCGAAATTCACATTGTTGTTGCAATGTCAGGGAAAGGAAAAGTTACTGACATGACCATGACACTTTTGCAAAGTGGAGAATTTTCTTGAATCCATCTCAACCTAATAATGAAACTATAGATCATTTCTTTGTCGAATGCAGTTCTGTAAGGAGCTATGGGTGCAGATTGTTGGTCTAGATGCATCTGCAACCTGCTGCAAGAGTTATCTGGGGTCAAAATTAAAAGGAGGCCTTAAGTTTTTAATAAAAAAAAAAAAAAAACTTTTTTTAATAAAGTCTATTTTTGTAAATAATATAATCGATTCTTTCTAATAATTCTTTTTTAATTAGCAATATAATTAATGCATTTAATCTTTCTTGAGACATAGTACTCTAGATATATCAAACTTCTTCTAATAATTCTTTTCTTTTATATAAAAAGTTCTCAAACAAATGGCTGTGTTGTATGTTTTGTAATTTTTGTCACTTGGAAATTAATGAAACTTTAATTACTGAAAATAAAGAGGAGATGTTGACAAGGTTTTCCATTAGAATCTGTTATTTAAGGGAAGGATTTTTTTTTTTTAATTACTTTTGTTCATTTGGTAAATGTGCTGATTCAAGTTGTTTTTTATGCATCATTTTTATGATTCTTTTTTTTTAAAAAAAAATATTATCCGCGCATCATGCGGGTAGTAACACTAGTTATTATGAAATAGCGACTAAGTTTTTATTTCAAAAGTACTGTAGGGTGTGTAATCAGGGGCAACTCTAAGCATATAAATGGCCTAAAGCCAAAATTAAAAGGAGGCCTAAAGTTTTTAATCAAAAAAACAAACAAACTTTTTTTAATAAAGTCTATTTTTGTAAAATTATATAATCGATTCTTTCTAATAATTCTTTTTTAATTAGCAATATAATTAATGCATTTAATCTTTTTGAGACATAGGGCCCGTTTGGATTGGCTTATTTTAGGTGCTTTTAAGCTAAAAATAGCTTTTAAGCACTTTTGAAGTGTTTGGGTAAATTTAAAAAGTGCTTATAAGCACTTGATTTTTGGCTAAAATGCTTAAAATAAGCCAAAAGTCATAAGTTAGGAATCCTAACTTATGACTTTTGGCTTAAAATGCTAAAAAATAAGCCAAAAGCCATAAGTTAGGATTTCTAACTTATAGCTTTTGGCTTTTAAGCCAAAAGCCCATCCAAACGGGCACATAGTACTCTAGATATATCAAACTTCTTCTAATAATTCTTTTCTTTTATATAAAAAGTTCTCAAACAAATTTAATATATTTTTTTTAAAAAATCTATAATCTACTATTGTTAAAAAATGAGGCCCCACAAATTTGAGAGCCTAAGGTGGTCGCCTTTTTTTTTTTTAATGAGGTAGAGCCGTCCCTGGGTGTATTTGGTATGGAGGAAGATATTTTTCAATTTTTACATATTTGGTTTGTCAAAATATTTTAAAAAATATTTTTTCTAGGAAAATAAGTTCCCTGAAAATAACTTTCGTAATAGAAGTAGGGAAAACAAGTTTCAAAAGTGGCATTCGAAGTTCACTATCTATTTCCCACCGACCCAAACCCCCAACCCTATCCCACCTCAAAGTAGTTTGATAAATTATATATAAATGCTCTTGAAATAATATTATTTTACTTACTTAACACTGGGAATAAGTAAAGAAAACATTTGCTAGAGAAACATTTTCCTTCGTACCAAAACACACCCTAAATAGAATGACAGTCGAATAACATATATATATTCTAACCCCAAAAAGGCCATTTCAAATTGATTTGAGACCCAAAAAAAAAAAAAAAAAAAAAAAGAAAGAAAGAAGAAAAAGAAAGATTTGAGACGATGAAATACACATGTGCTTTGGAGAGATTAACAGCTTCTCCTTGCTCTATCTAAAGAGACGTCCATGCATGGGGAAAATGACAAGTAAACCAATCATCTTAATTAAGACTATTAATCTTATTTTTATGAAATTAATTATAACTCCACTAGTTATTTCTGTCTTTCTCAATAATATTATTTTACTTATTTAACACTGGAAATAAGTAAAAAAAATATTTGCTAGGGAAACATTTTTCTTCGTACCAAAACACACCATAAATAGAATAACAGTCGAATAACATATATATATTCCAACCCCAAAAAGGCCATTTCAAATTGATTTGAGAAAAAAAAAAAAAAAGAAGAAGAAGAAAAAGAAAGATTTGAGACGATGAAATACACATGTGCTTTGGAGAGATTAACAGCTTCTCCTTGCTCCATCTAAAGAGACGTCCATGCATGGGGAAAATGACAAGTAAACCAATCATCTTAATTAAGACTATTAATCTTATTTTTATGAAATTAATTATAACTCCACTAGTTATTTCTGTCTTTCTCAATCCTCCCAACTCCACCCTAACAAACACAAAAAAGAGACTTAAATCCCAAGCAAGTGACCAGTCATAATCGAAATCCCATATAAATTAATGTGACTCTTAATTTTGGTAAGGGCGTCTACCAAATACATAACGAACTACCTAGGCTACCTACCTCTTAAACGTTTCTATCAACAAGCCATTAATAGGAAATTTATATATATCACAAAAATACATACTCTCTCCGTCCACTTTTACTTGTCACGAATCTAAGATTTCTAGAACATGGGTGCACCACTAAGAAAAAGAAAAAAATGCATTAAGTGAGAATTGATTTCTAGTCCTTAAGATAAATAACTCAACATTCAATCAAGTGCATCGTTAGCCTTTTTATAGTATGGGTGCATAATATAACGTTATACAAATTTTAAAAAATATCTACATAAAACATCTAGTTTTTCGGAGAGGCCAGGGGTTCACGTACCCCATATTTTGCATATAATTTCGCCACTGCTTGTCTAGTTGTCCATTATACTAAAAATAGATATTCACTTTGACTTGTTCAGTTTAGAAAATCAAGAGATAATTTGTCATTTCATACCTATTTTATCCTTATTATTGATTATTATTCATTCCCAATGAGTGAGATGACTTATAAAGTTATAATAATTAGAGGTGATACTGTAAAATTATGATTTTATTTATTATTCCATAAGTGTGTGTCAAGTTAAACATGAACAAGTAAATATGAACGGAGGGGTATACAGTTGCAATTTAGTAGTGAAATATGAACAAGTAAATATACAGTTGCAATTTAGTAGTGAAAATTGAGACGCAATCAAATTGATGTAAGTAAATATGAACAAGTAAATATACAGTTGCAATTTAGTAGTGAAAATTGAGACGCAATCAAATTGATGTACGTAATCGTCTACCTTCTCTTCTTTAAAACCGGGTTAATTACATGTATGATAGTTACTAAGTACTTACTCATGTTGAATTAAGTTAATAAGTTTACGTCTTTTACTCAAACATTTAATTTTCCTTGACACATTCAAAGGGAAAGAAGAGGGAAAAAAAATACTCCTACTTAATTACCGGGAAAATAAATTCCTTCTTTGTTAATCCCGTTAAATATTTAGTGGATCGACACAGGCCACAGCTTATTTTGATTAGTTACATAAACACTCATAAAGATTAAGGAAAATATTACTTAGGTGATTGGACAATATGTTTTTCTTTTAGGTGTGTTCGGTACGAGTAAAATATTTTTTTTTAAAAATATTTTGTAGGAAAATAAGTGGGTTTTTCACTTATTTTTTTGTGTTCGATACATAAACAAAAAAAGTACTATTTTAAAGTATTTGTATGTAATCTAAACAAATATTATGAGAGGTGAGCCTGTGAGGTGAGGGTAAGGGTGTGAGGATGAGGGCTATACGAGGTTGGGAGTGAAGATGAGGTGTGTTGGAGGGTGGGGAGACGATAAATATTTAATATTACTTTTGAAATTTGTTTTTCCTACTTTCATTAGGATAGTCATTTTTCTTATTTTTAAGAAACTTGTTTTCCTTGAAAAAAATATTTTTCAAAAATTTTGACCAACTGAACACGGGCCTATTCATATGGTACCTAACGTAATTCTATTATACCGTGGGACTTCGGGGCTTTCCGGTTCAGCTAGGTAAAAACTTTGTACTTTTGTGCTTCTTCATTTCATTATATATCGTGTATTTCTACAATTTGATGAAGGACAAATTCTCTAAGAAAGAAAGTAATTAATACAAGTAGATATTTACCAGAAAAACGTGTAACACCAAGCATGCCATTTTTTCTTAATTAGGAACCTTATGGATGATCAAACTCAATCCCATCTATAAACTCCCGTTTTCTCAATTTGTATGATGCGGTTTAACTGAGTACTAATGTTAAGAAGAAATAAATATATATTTTTTTAAATAAGCTTGTTTATAGCTCGTTAGGGATAAATGAAACTTTTAAATTTTACAGAAGGAATACTTGTTGTTTCCTTCACCCGAAAAAAATCAGAAAATTGAACAAAATGATAGTTCTAAGCCCATAGTTGATCTCCTTGAATCTAGACCTTGAAACCTCCATTTAACTAGGTAGAGTTACCATTACAATGACTTGTTTTAGGCCATAAACCCATTCAATTCGATGATTTATCAACTGCCTCTCTAGTTAGGCCTTTTGTAAGTGGATCCGACAAATTATCTTTTGACTTCACGTAGTCAACTGTGATAATTCCACTAAAGAGTAATTTTCTAACGTTATTATGCCTTTGTCGTATGTGACGAGACTTTTCGTTATACATAACATTTTCAGCTCTTCCTATCGCCGCTTGACTATCACAATGTATGCATATAGGAGCCACTGGTTTTGGCCACAAAGGAATATTTTCTAAAAAGTGTCATAGCCATTCTACTTCTTCACTGGTCTTGTCTAAGACAATAAACTCAGATTCCATTGTAGAGCGAGCAATACACGTCTATTTGGATGATTTCCAAGAGACTGCTCCTCCACCAAGAGTAAACACATATCTACTTGTGGATTTCACTTCATTTGACCCGGTGATCCAATTTGCATCACTATATCCTTCAATTACCGCTGGATATTTGTTGTAATACAAAGAATAGTCTTGAGTATGTTTTAGATACCCCCCAAACTCTCTTCATTGCCATCCAATGAGTTTGATCGGGATTACATGCGTACCGACTTAATTTGCTAATAGCACATGCTATATCTGGTCGCGTATAATTCATGATGTACATCAAACTTCCCAACACTCTTACATAGTCCAATTGTGACTTGCTTTGACCTTGGTTCTTTGTGAGAGCAAGATTCACATCAATTGGAGTTTTTGCAACTTTGAAGTCCAAATACTTGTATTTTTCAAGTACCATGTTGATGTAATGAGTTTGAGACAAAGCTAGACCTTGAGAAGTCCTTAGAATTTTAATTCCTAAGATCAAATCTGCAACTCCTAAGTCTTTCATGTCAAATTTGCAACTCCTAAGTCTTTCATATCAAACTTGCTAGCAAGCATACGCTTAGTAGCATTTATGTCGGAAATGTCCTTACTCATTATCAACATATCATCCACATACAAACAAACAATGACAATGTGATTTGGAATGTTCTTAATGTAGACGCATTTATCACATTCATTGATCTTAAATCCACTTGACAACATGGTTTGGTCAAATTTTGCATGCCATTGCTTGGACGCTTGTTTTAGTCCATAAAGCGACTTAACAAGTCGACACACCTTCTTTATTTTCCTGGACTTACAAACCTTTCAGGTTGTTCCATGTATATTTCTTCCTCCAATTCTTCATTTAAGAAGGTTGTCTTCACATTCATTTGATGAATTTGAAGACCATACAAGGCAGCTAACGCTATCAACATTCGAATAGATGTGATTCTTGTTACCGGCGAGTATGTGTCGAAATAATCAAGACCTTCTCGTTGTATGAAACCTTTGACAACTAGTCTTGCCTTATAGTTATCAATAGTTCCATCATCTTTCATTTTCTTTTTGAATATACATTTAGAACCCAATGGTTTGTTTCTTGGAGGAAGATCAACCAATTCTCATGTATGATTGTTCAATATGGATTCTATTTCACTATTGATTGCCTCTTTCCAATATTATGCTTCTGAAGGAGAAATTGCTTCCTTGAACGTTTGAGGCTCATTCTCAACTAAAAATGTCAAGAAATCAGGACTAAAGGAAGTTGAAGTCTTTTGACGTTTGCTACGTCTTGGACTTTCCTCATTAGGTATACTTTCCTTTGACACTTCCCGAGGTTGTTTAGATTTTTTACTAGATGACTCACATTCATTTTTATATGGATAAATGTTTTTAAAAAATTCAGCATTATCTGATTCAATTACCGTATTCACATGAATGTCGGGATTTTCTGATTTATGAACCAGAAATCGATATGCTTTGCTATTGGTTGCATAACCAATGAAAACACAATCAATTGTTTTTGGTCCTATCTTAACCCTTTTTGGGTTTAGGAATTTGCACTTTAGCCAAGCACCCCCACACTTTGAAATATTTCAAGCTGGATTTCCTTCCTTTCCATTGTTCATATGGAATGGACTTTGTTTTGCTATGGGGTTTACGATTGAGTATCCGACTAGTTGTTAGAAAAGGTTCCCCCCACAAGTTCTGTGGTAAACCAGAACTTATCAACAAAGCATTCATCATCTTCTTTAAAGTTCTATTCTTTCTTTCCGCAATTCCATTAGATTGTGGAGTGTATGGGGCAGTTGTTTGATGAATAATTCCATATTCCAAATATATTTCAACAAAAGGAGATTCATATTTACCACCCCTATCACTTCTAATCATTTTGATTTTCTTGTTAAGCTGTGTTTCAACTTCATTCTTGTATTGCTTGAAAGCATCAATTGCCTCATCTTTGCTATTAAGCAGATAAACATAGCAATATCGAGTGCTATCATCAATAAAAGTTATGAAGTATCTTTTCTGTCACGCCCCAACCCCATCGAGGCGTGATTGGCACCCGAAGCCGTTATGGCGCGAGAGAACCAATCGTTACTCATGCACTCTCATGTGTATGTCCGCTTATGCATCTCATTTTATATCATGTAATTAAATATCAAAGGCGAAACTCGTGATAACAGATGCAATATATAAAACTTTGGCCATTAGGGCCATTACGTCAAAATGAGTGTACATCTTTTACGTTCATCTTCCCACATATGTCTACAAAGCCTCTACAGATACATGACCATGTCTATACAATATTTACAAAATGCCAACATTTAATGAACACATATGACTTGGGAAGCCCCGAAGCAATTGGAGCTCACCAATACTCTACAAATGGTCCGCAACCTACTGACGAGGTCTACTAATTCCTGCACCTGCAACATGTAAGGTAAGTCCCCAAGAGGGGTCAGTATACCCTTTAGAATGTGATCTATACTCAATGAAACATAAGGCAACCACGTATTACTCCTTTCCAATCTAACACCCTTTACATAATTATGAGAATGACACGTTAAAGATCATGACATTAAAGCACACACTTATATACACATCTCACTTCACTCCTTTACCTCATGAGATTGACATCTTCACTTATGAGGAATAAGTATACTAACTTACACGTCACCTCTCTTATTACTCTTACGAGATTGGTACTATTACTTATAAACAATAGGCACCAGGATAATCATCATACTATAGGACTTTGGAACAAGACATGATTGGAATCATGCTATTCAAACTAAACAAGCTCTTTTTACCTCATTACTCTCGTTGAGATAGTTCTCTTAGAATCTACCACGTTATGACATCTTTGGAACTTCAGTCAATGAATAAAAGATAAGGGAATCATCATTCGTCTAAGAATAAGGCACATATGAATAACAATATACGTCACCCTGAATTGAGATACTTCAAACCTCCCGAAATTGGAAACAAGCCCAATGTCAATAGGAGCAATATGTTGTAGAAGAATACGGAAAGAGTAACCTTACATACCTTGGATTCGCAATACGAACATATAATCCTAGGGGTGCATACAATAGTCCCGCTCCCTCTTTATGTGTCACTCTACAACACAAATGCATAACGAAATTCACATTAACCACCAATTACTTTACAAATGCATACCATGTCAATGAGTTACATGTTTGCCTTTCAACATGCCATTTCCCCTTGACAAAACCATGGATCATACTATTATTCCAAAAATTCCATAATATTCCCAACATTGACCAATACATGATAATTGATACATTTCATCACAACACTTCTCCTTTACACGTTCTTATCCCCACCACATCACAATTAATCCATCAATTCACTTTAATACACTTCATAGCACAAATCGGCCAAAATCCCATAATTTGCACTTATAGAAAAATAACAAATTTAATAACAAAATAACACCATAGATGTTCATATTTTATCCACATCATGATCTTTCATCAAAGGCACAAGTCCTTATTCAAGTTCAAATCCCATGGATCACATATCTTATACAAAAGCACAAAGTGCCATGTCCAACATTTCCAACCATAACCAACATGATATACATATTCTATCATGCTTATAATATGTTAAAGTACAATAATATTCACTTACCCAAACTTGGAATATGATGATCTTGCTCCAAGAAGTGCCTTAGGGTTTTGAAAGCCAAAGGGGTTTTCTCTTGAAATTTCTAGAAAATACAAGAAAAGCATGTGTGTTGTTGTGGATTAAAATTCTGATTTTTCCATGCTTATATAGGCCCTCAAGTCTCATACTTATCCCCACTTGGTCAATAATTGAGTGCCTTCTTTGGGTCAAACAAGAATGGATCATTTCCTTCTTGTTGGGCCATGTATCCATGCTAATATTTGGGCCTCATTTGAGCCCAATGGAACAAAATTAATTTAGCCCAACTAATTACATGTATAATACCCCCACAATATCATGTTTAAATAATTCCATAATGTCACGACATTATTCTCTTGCGAGATGCTCATTCGTCGCCTCGATCACAAAAATAGGAATTCTAGTCGCCTTTGGCTTCCTTGGACATTTTGGATCACTATTCACATTTCATGATTTGGTCATGTAGAAGTATGTAGGAGTATATTGAAGTGTTTGAAGCTTTAACAATGCTCAAATAACTCCAAAGAACCAAAAGAAACCATCCAAGAAGCATCGTAGAATTGCATTGCGAAACGAGCTCGGGAAGGCAAAATGTTTGTGTCTTGCGCCACTGCTGCAAAACAAGGCAGTGGCGCAAGTTTGGAGACCCCTATGAATCAGGTGGCTTGCGCCACACCCCCTGAAACAGGGTAGTGGCGCAAGTTTTGATGCTTTGCTGAATTTTTCGGTCATTTTTCCAACACTTGCGTATCGTCCAATACCTTATCAAAACACTACAAAATACTTACTTAGTGATCTTAATCATCAAGTAAACATGACTCTAAGTCACCAAATGAGGTTAGAATGTGTACGAGGTACTTCACAAATGCTCCACGAAACCACCAAACACTTCCTATGAAAGGCTAGTCACATGTACAAGGCCAAATTTCAATTTTTTTCTCATCTTTAACATTACCAAATACATACTTATAACTCTCGACACCTAAGTAAACATTATTCAATGTCATCAAGTAGAGTTGGGAAGGTACGGGGTGTTACATTTTCCCACCACGAGATGGTATAGACTTCATATCACAAATGTCTATATGGATTAAGTCTAAGGGATTTAAATTCCTTTCAATAGACTTATAAGGATGTTTTGCATACTTTGATTCCACACATACTTGACATTTTACATTATTACTTTCAAACTTAGGTAATAATTCTAAGTTAATCATTTTCCGCATGGTTTTATAATTTACATGTCCTAAACGTGCATGCCATAAATGATTTGACTCAAGCAAGTAAGAAGAAGCTGAAATCTTATTCATATCAATAGAGATTACATTTATTTTGAAGAGGCCCTCGGTGAGGTAACCTTTTCCTACATACATATCATTCTTACTTATTATAACCTTATCGGATACAAACACACACTTAAACCCATTCTTGACTAGAAGTGATGTTGAGACCAAAATTCTTCCGCATTTCTGGAACATGAAGGACATTATTGAGGGTCACTATTTTGCCCGAAGTCATCTTCAAGCCAACCTTGCCCGTTCCTTCTATCTTTGCGGTTGCTGAATTCGCCATACAAATAGTCTTGCCTTTTTCAGAAGAAGTATAAGATGAAAATAGTTCCTTGTTGGAACACACATGGCGGGTAGCACCTGAATCAAACCATCATTCATTTGGATTTCCCACCAAGTTGAATTCAGAGAGCATTGCACAAAGGTTTTCTACTTCTTCATTCAAGTTTGCTTGCTCTTTTTTTTTTTTATCTTTCTTTGGAGCACGACAAACAGAAGCCATATGACCAACTTTGCCACAGTTGTAGCAATTTCCTTTGAACTTTTTCTTCTTGGGTGCTTCCTTCTCATCATCCGACTTCTTCCTCTTTTTCTTATTTTGAGGAGTTTCAACATTATTTGCTCCTGCGATTGAAGACTTTGCATTTTCTCTCTTTTCTGCATTTTTGTTGTCTTCTTCAATTCGCAAACGAACAATCAAATCCTCTAAAGTCATTTTCTTTCGCTTATGTTTCAAATAGTTCTTAATGTCCCTCCACAAAGGAGGCAACTTTTCAATGAAAGCTGCTACATGAAAAGCTTCGTTGATGACCATTCCTTCCGCAAGTAAATCATGTATGATCACTTGCAATTCTCAGACTTGATTCATGACGGATTTGTTGTCAACCATCTTGAATTCAAGAAACTTGGTTGCTACAAACTTTTTCAGTCCGACATCTTCTGTCTTATACTTTTTGTCTAAAGCGTCCCAAAGTTCCCTTGAAGTTTTGTAAACACAATAAACACTGTATAGACTCTCTTCCAATCCATTTAGGATATAGTTCTTGCACAGAAAATCAGAGTGATTCTATGCCTCGGTCACCATAAACCGTTCTTTCTCCGGATTCTCATCCAGTAGAGTTGGAATGTTCTTCGCAATAAACTTCTGCAAGCTTAGTGTGGTTAGATAGAATAGCATCTTTTGTTTCCACCTTTTGAAATCACTTCCGAAAAACTTTTTGGGCTTTTTCGTTGCAGACATAGCGGGAGTAACACGACTTGATGAACTAGCATTCGTTTCCACTGATGCAGAAGTCATCATACCATTAGTTGATTCTTTCATTTTCTATTTGATCACACACAAACAAAATTCAATAACTGGTTAACTATCAATGTGGTTTTATTCAATCAATGAAGTTTTTATGTTCTTTGAATCGATAGAAATAACTTTATTAACTCGATGAATTTTTTATGTTCTTCGAACCGAGTTAAAAAATGGAGTAGAAAGTCTTTAACTTTAATCTCCAACCACAAACAGAAATAGAGATGAAGCAGAAAAATGTAAACAAAATACAAATTATATTGTTTAAGCTTGTTGTTTCCTTCACCCGAAAAAACCAGAAAATTAAACAAAATGATAGTTCTTAGCCCACAGTTGAACTGTGTTTCCTTAAAGAATATAATCCCCTCACAATTGCCCAAGGTTTGGATTAATTCCTCCCAGGATAGAATAGAACACTATTCAGTAAAACCTGTAATGGAATTTGCTGAACTTCGTCGAACTCAACTAATGGAGTAAATCACACTTACTTTGATTTCTTTTGTAAAGAATAAATCTTTTAACTTGTGAAAATAATAATTTTGTATATATCCTTCATCTGAGAAAAACACAAATATTTATAGCCTAAGAGGTGGTGCTTCAGAAGAGAAGCAATAGTTGAAGAAAAGACACAACTTTCTGAAGCGGCGTCATGACCTGCGGCCGCAGATGAATGACCTACGTCCCCAGGTTGCGTAATTCGCCAGAACAGAAAGGTGGTGCTTCAGAAGAGAAGCAATAGTTGAAGAAAAGACACAACTTTCTGAAGCGGCGTCATGACCTGCAGCCGCAGATGGATGACCTACGTCCCCAGGTTGCGTAATTCGCCAGAACAGAAAGTTCTGCTCCAAATGTGAAACTTCACCTGCGTCCGCAACGAAACAGTGTGTCCCTTGTCTCGAAGGGTCGCGTCCCTTTGAGGTGCGTTGTGACATGCGTCCGCATCCGTTCATGTGCGTCCGCATATGGAGAAATAATTTCCTATCGGATTTTTGGATTAAACTATCAATAATTCTCAAGTTTCAAATAAACTTTGTCCAAAAAGATAGTCTCTCGATCATTTGCCAAATCTAAAGCCAAGCCGAGCGAGCGACGACGACGACGGTGCGAGGCTTGTCTTGTTCTTGCCTCACTATCCACATGAAGGAGTGTATTCCAATATATACACAAGAAAGTCTCTTTCTCCCACCAATGTGGGAGAACTTCACTTCCTTAAAGTGAAGACTTATTCTTCATTTTCCTTCCATGTTTTTACCTCCATTTTTCATTCACTTCTTATCAACCAAACCCAACAATACTTTATTTATATGTATTTTGATTTTCTATTGACTTTCTGAAATTGTTGAAGATTATATTCAACAGCTGGGATATGATGTGTATTGTGATTTTTTTCGTTGAGTATTATTGGAAGAAAAAGTGAAATTCGGAATGAAATTTTCTGAGATTTTTTCCTTATTTATTTATTTTTAATCAATATTTATTATTATCTTACTAGTTGTCTAGTATTTTAGTCTAAAAAATGTGTAATATTTTAGTCTCAATTCAAAGAAAAATGTGATTTGTTGAGTAGTAGAAGCAACATTTTGATACTTCCAACTGTCTTCCTACTCCCTAGCTCTACTAGTTTTTGTCTATCCTCTTCCAAAGTCACCATATTCCAATATTCAAATTAAAGTCTTCTAAAAAATTATTGTTTATGACATCATCGAAAATGTCAACCAAGAATCCACTTTTTGCTGAAAATAATTAAATAAATAAATATTTCTTTCATACACTTTACTTGTCGACGATACAAAAAACAGATGTTCACTTACTTGTTTTGTTTGAAATATTAAGAGAGATAATCTATCATTTTTTTCAACATTAAGATGACATACAATAACTAGGGGTGATATAATAAATTTATTATTTTATTTATTATTTTTTAAAGAGTGTATCAAGTCAAATATATACAAATAAATGATATTACTTTCCAACCCCCAAACATGGAAAGTATCCTTTTAAATAAGTATGGGTCTGTTGGACAACCAAAATGATCTCGGCCGTCCACAGCTTGTGATCTGACGGTCCACATTCATTCCTTCACATTGTATCTACTAACTTTACTAAGGGTACAATCGTAAATAACTAATTGTCTTTTCAATATCCTTTCAATGCTCTCCACCAGTCAAGATTTTTGGTTTTCACGTATTCCAAAACGTCAGCAAAGTCTCCCTTCGTCTCATTTTATGTGACCTACTTTTCTTTTTGGTCCGTCCCCAAAAGAATTTCACATTTCCTTATTTGACAACTTTTTAAAGGCACAATTACTCTTTTATCCTTATTGGTCCCACTTAATTAAAAAGTGAATGCATTACCTTTTATTTTTTAAATAAAATTAATACATGTATATTTTTAATTGCAAAGGACAATATGGTAAACATTATCAAGTCAAACCTTATTTCTTAAACTTCGTGCCCAATCAAATTAGGCCACATAAAAAGGGACGAAGGGAGTGTACACTTTCCACCTTTAGCTTCAGTAGCTGCTTTTACTTTTTTGACTACCAATGTTTCTTTCCCCTCTTTCATTTTTCCTCCTTGCGTGAATTCTCCACTGTTTTTGGAAAAGGTTTGCTTCTTCTTCCTCTATAATTTAAAGCTTCTGCTATGTTTCTTCCTTTACTTTCATCTATTTGTTCCTTCTTCTTCTTTCTTTCTTTGTGTGAATCTTGATTTCTAACTACAGATATATGCTATCTTTTTCTTTTGATTGTATGAATCTTGATTTTTAACTACCGAGACATATAAACAAGCACTAAATGAACTAACAATATCAAAATTATCATCTACTTGATGAAATTCAAAATTAAAAAAAAACAAACCTAAATTAAACTTAAAGATTAAGGACAAGAGGTTTGTCATTTTGATTTCTTTTGCATAACAAAAAGCTACAACTTTTTTATTTACTTTCTTTGTTCTTTTTCTCCAAATCTGAGGTTTCATATTCAACTTGATTTAATCTGCATCTGTTTACTTTGCTAGATCTGGAAAACTTTCTTTCGTGTGGAGAAGAAAAAGGTTCGACTTCGTTGCTTTAGGATTCACATTGATTTTCCCGTTTCCCTTATTTCGATAGTCAATTTTTTATTGTTCACAGAAGCTGCTGTTTTTAGTTTTCTATTGTTACACAGCTGTAAATTAACGCTTGGAATTTGGTTACCAACGTCGATCATTTCTTGTTCTAGTTTTCCTCCCCTGTTCTCTATGTTGCACGTTGTTTCTGCTTCCTTCTTTATTGAATGGATTTCGCTATTAGCTTTTCATAATTTGTAACTGTTTTACTCATAATATTAAAATTGTAATTTGTTTGACGTTGTAAATTAACGCTTGCAATTTGGTTATTCAACTATGTTTTTCGTTGTGACTACTGTTTATACTTTCCCGCTCTCTTTATCTGTAGATCTATTTTGTTATGAATAATTTTCGTTGCTAAAAACTCTTCAGATACAAACTTTGTCTAGGGTTTTGCTGGTTTGCTTCATTTTTCCCGATTTGCTTGCTGAATTTGATGAACTATGTTTATGCTGTTAACTTTTCTCTTAAATCACCTTAAACACACTGTACAGAAAAAGTTATTTCTATGTCCCTCTTAATTACAATGCTGACACTTTAAATTCTGCAGGCTTTTAGAACTTAAGTTTGTTCAATCGAAAGAGCAAGAAACATACTCTTTGCTCTAGCCGTAAGTACCTGACTTTTTTGTGTCTGTACGTTTAGTTCTAATATTCAACAACTACGCTTTCCATTGTATTTTACTAAATTTTTGTGGTTTTGCGCTAATGTACAAACACTTGCTTTGTATTTAATTCTTCTTTCAGCGGCCTGCTAATTTACTCTATATATTTACTTCGCACCTTCTTTCAGGTTGATCAAAAATGGCACAGCTAGAAAGCTAAGCTTTCAAGTTTCAACAACTAGAAAACTTGAAAGCTAGAAAATGGTACATATTGTTTGATTAGTTTGCCTTCAACTAGAAAGCTAGAAAATGGTACATGTTATCTGATTAGTTCTAACAACTAGAAAACTAGGAAAAATGGTACATATTGTCTGATTAGCAGTTGGAACTTGAAAGCTAAGATTGCGTCTAGAGTGTATTCTTCTTTTACCATTTATATTTTAATGGTTGGTACTTTTAAATGCTTGGGTCAAATATTTAAGGCTTTAATCGGTATAATCGGTATTGGCTGCTGGATAACCAATGCAACAGATCTTATTTTCAATTTTTGTTCTTTTTGGTAGGTGTTTTTTTCAAAGATAGATATAGTAAACTGCTAGATCTTTCCTTAGGTAATGAGTAATGCTTGCATTGTTGTAGGATATTGGACAATTCTTGCAATTCATCATAATTATGGGGAGAGGACATCAGTGACACACATTGTGACTTGCGAATTGCATGATACACACACATTTTTTGGATTGTTATCCTGCAGAACAACACGATTTTGGCCTACATTCCTTTCAAACTATATATCTTGATTAGCATATCACTCTGTATAGAGTTTTGATACTTTTAAGTCAACATATATGGACTTTGTTCTTGTACCTGCAGTGTCTTGTGTTGGATTTCAAGCGTTTGTGGAATAGAAAATGAAACAAACTATTTGAAGATTATATTTGATGGATTTCATGTGCTTTTACTATTGACTTTATGTATGCACGTGCTTTTTAATCATATTTTTACTAGACTGGATATTATAAGAGCTAACTTTCCTTTTCCTTTTGTCATACCTCATACTGTTTTACCTTCTTCATACACTAATGTGATATAATTAGAAGTTGTCTAGGTAATATTGGACCCGTGCGGAGCACGAACATCGATATCTAGTGTTACTTATAAATATGACTTGTACATCGAATAAGTAGAAGTAAAAGCAAATATTGAAAAAATGGTTGAAAATTATATGACAAAGAAATATCACACTAAAGTTTAAATTTCGAGGGTATTCAAACGAGCATAAAATTTGAAAATCATAAAATTTGATAAAATAATATTATTTTTCAAATATATCATAAATTAAAAGAAAAGAAGTGATATTTTTTAATTAATATTTTTAGTCTTGTTTCCGTGGGCATATGATTTGACCATCCATCAACCATATATATAGAATATAGTTCACAAGGCAGTTTGCGTTTGCACATCATATATATGACTAGTTTTTTTCATAGCCCCCTTCCACTAAAAAAATTGTGGCACATTGTGTTTTGAAAAAGTAATAATTAAAAAAAATTTAACATGGAATGGTAAAATTGAGAATTAAGTTATCCACGGTTAATTAACTTAGGGTGTGTTTGGCAGGGAGGAAACATTTTTTTTTTTTTTCATGTTCAATTGGTCATAGTTTTTTAAAAACATTTTCTGCAGAAAGGAAAACAAGTTCAACAAGTATAATTCCACATTGATTGTGTCCTCCCCCCCCTTGAACACACCTCATATTCATCCCTACACCGGTAGCCCCCATCCCCCCACTCCTAATACGTTTTGTTACTACCGAACACAAGAAGATAAGAAACCTATTTATTTTCTAAAAACATTTTGAAAAACATTTCGCGGAAGTTAAGGATTTAAAGAACAAAAAGTTGGGAGTGGGAGAATATGCGGATAAATTAAGCCCTCAAATTATTTTCTGATATGCAAGTGGAAATTATACCATCTATTGCTATAAATGATAAATATTTTCTAAATATAGGATATCTCGATTTAATTTTTCCAATTAATTAATGATGTGCTCGTTCCTAAATTCTGAAACATTAATTCTCTAGTCCAATTATTCACAGTTACTACTCCCTTAGTTAGCTTAGACTCACCCTTAAAAAACTACTCATTCCTATAAATAAAGAGAGTTTTTACTAACTTATGTAACTCCTTAATAATTTTTTGGTTATATAAAACTCTCTTTATTTAAAGAAGGACAAAGTTGAAAGAACATCATTAATGTCTTCTTGATATCTAAAATACCACTTAGTAACAAAATGAAAAGACTAAAGAGCCACCTACTTAGAAAAGGAGGGAATAATCACGAGCATATTTTAATTTGCTAAGGGTACAGCTTTTTCTATAATCACGAGTATACTCGTGTTATCCTTGAATTTCCAAACGAAGATTGTGAATTGCTAATTAATATAGAAATTACAATATGCGACGAGATAAACTTTTGAAAGTATATACAAATATCATAAATCCAACCTACTCCTATACAAATATCATAAATCCAACCTACTCCATATGTCAAAATTAATTGTGTTTGTACTGCCGTAAACTTTATGTATATAATTTTCTATTTTAAGATTGCCCGATTAATGCAATGAAGCTAGTAGTCCAAATAGAGAAAAGTGAAGCAGGTATAATTGACTCTAACTAGTTTGAGATTGACAACATTTTTTTAAGGTTATCGTTGCTAAACACTAACAATACAAGGAAACATTTTTTTTAATTGAAGGACTTTTCTTATTTAGTTATTTAAGCCATTTACCCAAGTTTTCACCTTTTATGATGGCGAAGAGTTTCTACTTAGATCCTTACCATATAAATTATTCTAGCATAAATTACAAGAATTGGAGGGAAAGATGGAAACCTCACCTTACCTCCATTAACCAAAAACTTCACAAACATTAGAGATAAACTTGTAAAAGTTACCTTAAAATTCATTCACTAGAGTGCATAATAAATTAGGCACATTGAGGGCCTTAGAAGTACATTAACAACCATATTAAGACTATGATAAAAATTCATCCGCATCTCTTGCTTACAACAAACCAATAACGAATACAATATTTACATATATATGTTTATCACATAATCATATAAGTATTAAATACTATACAAGTAAATATTTTCCAATAATTAGTCTATCATTGGCATTGAATACTATACATCATATGACCGAAGGGGAAAAAAATAAAGACCAATTAGTGCAGAATATGTGATATATTGATGATAATACAAATTGTCAAATGTGTGTATATATAGTTCTTGACCAAGCAAAGTATTAGGTTGTAACTTGTAACTAGCCCCATGGATATTAATTCTTACAGGTAACAAAGTCCTATATATGTTCCATTTAATAAATCGCTTGTCAATATTATTAAAGTTGGTAATTGGTATTGCGTGTGAAATCATGAGATCCATTCAACAGTTTAGATTACCTTAATCTAGAAAATTTCCATAGGTATAGAGTGAATTTCACTTTACCCCCTAATATTTATGATTTGGAAAACGATACCTCCCTTACATATTGAAAAGGAACGATACCTCCCTTATGCAATATTTTTCCGGCGAGATTTTTTTTTTATTGAATAAAGATTTTTTTAGAAAAACTAAAATAAGAAAATTAACCCCCTAATCCTTCTTTTTTTTTTTGGCGCTAAAACACTTAAATTTAGGGGGAAATTTTTTTTACCCTAATTTTTGGCACTGTATATTCTTGTTTTTTATTATCATTTTTGGTTTATCGGCTTCACAACTAAACCTGCGTAATCTCATCGAGACATATTTCTGAAGGTGAGTAATAGTACTTTAGGCTTTGTATTTGTACATAGATTCCAATATACTTATATGTTTTCTATTCTTTTTGTAATAATAATTGTTGATCAAATTTAATGCTTCAAAGAACAAAATAAAGTAGCATCATTGTATCATCAATTTGAGAAATCGTGAATTTTGCTGGGTAAATTATCTCTTCAAAAAAAAAAAATTCACAGTGAACATTAAGGCTTCTCATGATGAGTACTACATATCCATTCACTTTTTAATTCACTTTTAGAATATTTTGTTCTATGAAGTAATTTACAAGTAGATATTCTTACAATTGTCCGATCCAAAGTTTTTCTCTTCATCTATTTTCATGGATGAATTCATAATCCTTCAATCGAACAACAAGAAGTTACACTTGTTGGTCTCTTTTTTTTTCCGGTCTCTATGTCCTCTTAATCTTGGATTCTTGGGTGCCTCTTTATTTGCTTCAAATAGATGCAGATTCGTTCAAAAATATTTCATCTGAAGATTTCTTATGTGGTTTGGACTTAACAGAGCATTTTGTCTTTCTTGCTATCTCCAAAAATTAAACAATTTTTCTATTATTTTGATATCATTACTAAAATTTATGCTATAAAGAAAAATATTCTTATATACAAAATTGAAGAAAATATGCAAAATTAATCTATCTTATGTGAAAATCTTAAAAATTCTTATGAAATATATATTAGAAATTCTGCACTTTCTCTTTTTAACTTTATGTTAGTACTTATTTTTTTAATAAAATAGCCCTGTGGGGCCTCATTTCATTAAAAAAAAAAAGATAAAGCATCACTGTTTGTTTATTTCCTACTCTATTTACTACAAACATTTTAAAATTGTCCTAGTATTAAAAAGGACAATAATAGAAGTTATATATTTTTATATTTAAATTTTAAAAAAGAAAAAGAAAAAGAAAAAATATGTTTATTCAATAAAAGAAAAATCTCGCCGAAAAAATATTACATAAGGGGGATATCGTTCCTTTTTAATATGTGAGGGGGATATTGTTTCCCAAATCATAAATATTAGGGGTAAAATGGAATTCACTCATAGTTATATGATTGAGAATAATGCACTTTCACAAATATAATGGAGTACTTACATTTCTAGTTAATCCCTTTTTTATTGCCAGTACGTACAGGAGAATGGTGCTTGCTATTTTACTCCACAGCATAACATTTGTAAGCAACGGCGTTAAAAAAGCTAAGTACGCGTTTGACCATGAAAATTAAATTTTTTGGAGTTGGAGTTGGAGTTATGTTTGGCCATGAAAATAAATTAGAATTCTTTTTGACTTTTCGTGAGAGAAGTAGGAGTGAAGTGAAAACAAGAAAAACTTGTTTTCACTTTTCCGGATTTTTTTTTTACTTTAGTGAAATAAATTTCATGGCCAAACATCACTTGTTTTCACTTTTTTTATTAAAGTAAAATAAATTTCCGAAAAAAAGTAAAAAAAATTTATGGCCAAACGGGTACATTTTGACAATTTATTGGGACTTTGATAACTCTGGTTTAATTTTCCACGATGGCCTTGGCCGGTAGCCAAAATTTAAAAAATATAAATTGAGAAAAGTTTGAAATTTTATGGGAAAATGACGCTTTTAGTCCTTGAGTTATCGCGTTATTTCAATTGCAGTTCTTGTGATATCTAACCAAGCACTTTTAACCTTCAATTAAACAATGAATGCTATTTTTATCCATCGCTAACGGATCTCATCAAATTAAATGGAACAATAAATATTAATAAAACACTTTGAACATAGCACATACAAATTTTCATTTGCACGTTCGTTGTTTGAACAGGAAATAGTTAATTGAAGGTTAAAAGTGTCATTACTAATAATTTTCATTCCATTTAACTTGATGATATTAGTTAGCTAGGGGTTAAAATTGCACACATTATTTAATTGATTATTAAAAGTGCTTAGTCGGATACCACAAGGACTGAAATTAAAATAATGTGATAACTCAGGGACTAAAAGCCCCATTTCTTCAAATTTTGATGAATAAAATTTGTTGAAGAATGAAAAAAAAAAGTCTCATATTGATGGTTAATGGATGGGTGATCTCCTTATAAGGCTTGGACAATCATCTCCCTTTCAGCTAGCTTTTGGGGTGTGAGTTAGGTCCAAAATCTAATTTTACAAAACTGTTGAATATATACTTTTATCTTTTATTTCTTTTTGTTGAATACTAACATTTGCAGTACCATTACCCCCGATGAAAGTAGCGGGATGGATGAGTTTCTTTCTTTCGTAATCAGATGTTTCAAGTTTGAACCCTAAGTTCTTCGTAAAGAGCTAGTGCTTTTCAATTTAATAAATCATACACCACACATTTGAATTGGTCACGTGAATGAGTCTCGAATACCAGATGGTGAAAGAAAATACTATTTAGCAATGCACTAATCCCTTCGTCTCATATTAGTTGTTCATTTTTTTCTTAATACCTCTTAATTAAGAAATCATAAACAAAAAGGGTAGTTTTACTAATTTATCTCTTAAGAAACTTTTTCGAAACTTTGTAAACTTGTTTATACTTTCAAAAGAATTAATTGTAAGGGTAAAATGAGAAAAATTAATTAATTCTATCTTGATTTTATGAATTGACATGGGATAATTATATATTTTTAGTAATGTGAACAACTAAATGAAACGGAGGTATTAGAAATTAGAATTGAAGTCTAGACCAAATAAAAGTAATCCCCCTCCTACCCCCACCCCCTACCCCCACCCCAACACCAATTTATGACCAATAAAAGATGACTAAGAAAACGACTAGGATCCTAGTGTACAAATGTCGATAGAACCTCAATTACTAACAGCAGTAGAAGCTACCTAATCTGAATAAACAAAGAAGCTTATAGGAGTTAAACCATTGAGAAAACTCTGAAAATACAAAAATAGACGAAACAGTCAAATTCAACATACATTATGTTCTTCAATACAACAAAAAAGATCGTTAATTTGTGGGCTGTGGCTATCCACTTCAAAGTCTTATGCAGTTTAGTACTTATTTGATGGCCAACTCTAAGCTATTCTATAACTAACCTTTGCTAAATTACTTTCTCCTAATTTTCACATCCCATTTTTCAAATGCCTCGTTTTGCCCGTGGAGAAGTTTTGGAAATAATTAAGCAGATTTTTATCATGATCCTATGGAAAGCGAGATTAGGAAAAAGTGAAATAAAATTTTAGGGTAAAATTAGCATATGAAAATATAATTCGTCCGACGCTTCTAAGTTTGAGTGGGTTATTGACCCGTACATTTATCAGCTCAACTCATTTCAGTCCAATATTCATTTCACTCCATACAAAATTGGGATGATATCGTAGTCCAAATTAACTCACGAGAAATCTTGTCAAAATATTTTCAAAAAGATAAATTTTTTTTATCCGATATTATATATAATATAATACAGGAAAAAATTTATTAGGTACTAAAAATTATAAAAGAACGAATAAAATAATTAAACTTTATTAATAAGAATTGGCATGGTTGGATTATGTCCGCATCTTAGCCAATTTCAGTCTAAATAACTTTTCTTGACGGATCAATAACCCACCATTTATTAACTGAATCTATTTTGACCTGTCTAAATTCAACACACCCAATATATATACTCTAATTCAGATAAACAATTTCACAAATAGAAGAAGAAATAATGAAGAAGAAAACAGAGACGTACTCAGAGGCGAACCCAGAATTTGAGAATAGGGGGTGCACCATTATCTTTAACATAGTCACGTCAATTACCAGCTACAAAATTTGACATACAATTCTTTTAAACTTAAAGATTACAAAAAATTATGAGTAAAGTATAAACTTCAAAATGATCAAATGTCACTAATTTAGTACTAATATAACAAAAGTAGACCATCCGTTCATACCAACAGTCGTTGCCCGTTAGTTGTTCTCAAGAAAGTTTGGGGATTTTTTTTTTATTTTTTGTGTTTTAGAACTTAAGTATTTTATTCTATTATTATTTTCAAGGTTAGAATTTGTTTTAATTTAAATGAAGAAAGAAGCTTAAAAGGGGGCGGGACCAGATGAGATGGCAAACAATTTTAAGTACGGAATTTAAAGGCAAAAAAAATTGCACCAGCTTGGGCTCAAAACCGTGAAGTCGCGCTTCAGAAAGACGCAAAGTCTACTTTCTGACCAGTGCACCCAAGCAATTTTTGTTAACGAGGGTGCACATTTAACAATATTAAGGTGTTTTAGGATACCTATACATGTATATACAGAAAATTGTTAAAAGTTTTCGGGTGCACGTGCACCCTCAAGGCTCCACGTGGGTCCGCCTCTGAACGTACTAATTAAATATATTGAGTGTGTACATTTCTTAATTAGAAAATATAGGTGCCGCCTATGACTTCTGTAGATGTACAAACTTCCTTCTTATATAAAGCCATTCATTTCTCATTTTTCTCTTCATCGCTCATTCTTCAAGTACTATAACCTTTAAAAATTGAATTATCATTGTATTTAGAGCAAATGGGGCATCAAGTTTTCTTGTTATTTGCTTGCACCATAATAGCTCTTCTAGCTTCTTGCTCTTCATTAGTATCAGCTGAAGTTGTTGAACATTCTTTTCATGTACGTAGTTAATTATAATTATTATCTATCTTCTTTATTTCCCAAGCAAAATGGCAAGGTCCACTCTTCATAAAACCTTGTTGCTCTAGCAATTATTTTGATTTTTCATAAGACCCTATTTCTTTTCATGTTCCTTTTGGTTGCTTAGAGTCTGTCCAAAAAAGAATAATATCTTTTCTTATTTAGAAACATTTTAATTTTGAAATTTTCATTTAATTTTACATTTAATGAGATGATAGTCATATAAATATCTCTGACTTGTTTTAGATCAGACATTTAAAAAATCTTTCTTGTTTTTTTAAATTTCATGACCAATATAATCAAACAAAATCACACAAATTGGGACGTACAAATGGAGTTTTGTTTTCATTTTTTTTCTTTCAAAAATCATGTCCTCTTTGAAATCGAAACTCAAATCCTACTTTAAATCGTAAATCGGACAGCATTCCACTATACATACTAGTATTTCGTATGACAGATATACACATACGCATGTATGGTGTATATCGATTGAGTCTGACCATGTCTTCCACTTGTTACACCTCATCTAAGTTGAGTAGTTAAGGAAAAATGCAAAGATAATTAAATTGCTTTTGGTAGAACTTCTATTTCAATGTAGAATTTAACTATTTGTACACTTGCCATGATTAATTGTTACATGCATTCTTAGTGTTTTTAAGTTTTAATTATATATCAAGAGTTGTGTTACTTTTAGTTACCGTGTAAACAAATTACGCTGACAACTGACTGCATGAATAGAAGTTAAACTCTTTGATTCGATGTATTATTTATGATATTGTTTTTTTTTTTTATATAATAGGTACAAAACCGTACTATAACGAGGCTGTGCCGTAGACAAGTGATCACTGCTGTAAATGGAAGTCTTCCTGGTCCGACCATACGTGTAAACGAAGGAGACACCCTTGTCGTTCATGTCTACAACCTTTCACCTTACAATCTCACTATTCATTGGTAAGTGATTCAATTTTAAGTTCCAAGGCCGAGTTAAGATTTAAAGTTTATCGATTCTGAATTTTTCATAGAATACCTAGCTCGATCGTTTTAATTAATAAATTCCTAATTATATATTTTTCTAATATAAATATAGATAATAGGATCTATGCAAAAGTTACTGAATTCATTCGATTATGTACCTAATATTGTAGCTTTGCGGCTCCGTTCCTGATTTTAATAAAGAAGAAAAAATAATTATGTACGAGTAGTTTGTTAAAGAGGGATAGAAACAACCACTATTTTTAATTTTGGGTTTCATAATGTTACACTCGTGCGTAATAGTTGATTTTCTTGTCTAAAATATCACAATTTTATTGATAAGATGTCGTTTTTGCAGAATCAAATCCTGGAATTGAAATAAAGGCCATTGATACAATAAAAAGTCAGATTTAATAATAGTAGTACTATATATAGATCATCAGTGATCACTAATTATTTAATACGTCTGTGGCAACTATCATTATCATGAGCCTAGCTATCACCTACAATTAGTCAAAGAAATTAGATAATATCATTACATATTCACGTAATGACGTGAACAATTAAAAAAAAAAAAGTAGAAAAAAAAAGTGATATAACAAACTAAGACCATATACTTATTTAAAATAGTGGTAGTTTGGAGGTTTTATAACAGATACACATGAATATACTCATCATCTTCGGGGATATAATTAGGCAGAGATATTGTATACGTACACTAGCACTTATTAAACACGTGAATACAATGTATTTCACTATTGTTATGCCCGAGGATATAGTGTATTCCGCTATAGAGATATTGTATACGCGCAAATACAATATTTATTATGCCTGCAATACAGTGTATTTCACTATTATTATGCACACGAATACAAACTGTTGCTGCATTTCGTAAATATATAATAGAAATATTTCAAAATTAAAGGCGACACTATAGCTATATACAAAAAATTCTCTAAAAACTGATGCAAGTTAATTAATTGATGCAGGCATGGAGTTTTCCAGCTATTGAGCGGGTGGGCAGATGGACCCGAATTTGTGACCCAGTGCCTGATCCGACCCGGACATAGCTACACGTACAAGTTTAAAGTAACAGGACAAGAAGGAACTCTATGGTGGCATGCTCATGTATCATGGCTTAGAGCCACAGTTCATGGTGCACTCATTATTCGCCCTAAAAAGGGCCACTCTTATCCTTTCCCTAAACCTTACAGAGAAGTTCCTATCCTCTTAGGTAACTTAATCCTTATTCAATTATGAATTTAATTACTTTGATATATAGTAGTTGTAACTAGTATGTTGGCCCGATATGAGTTTAAATGAGCGGCATGGTCGGTGAGGATTATATATACATCTTATTTCGGATTGAGTCATAATTAGTATTGTTGAACTGAGTTACCGCTACGGCGGAGTTACTTTTGTTCAAGGGATATCAATTGATGCTCGTTTGCTAGAAAATTACATTGTGTAGATAGATAAAAAGAATTCTATATATATGTACATAGTATATGCTGAATCACCTTAATTTCTTCATGTGTTTATTTCATTATATTTTAACTCCCCTTAATGAAAATTCTGATTCCACATGTTACAACTATAAGAATGGACATATGGAATGAAATTTTTCCTATTGATAAAGCTACCAAATGGAGAAGTAATTTTTTTCCTAATGAAAGGCAATTTATCGAATGCATTTAAACTAGCAAATGAAGTACATATGTTGAAATGTAAATGCAGGAGAATGGTGGAATGCCAATGTTGTGGATGTGGAGAACGAAGGGATAGCAAGTGGTGGTGCACCTAATAACTCTGATGCTTACACTGTTAACGGCTGGCCGGGAGACCTTTACCCTTGCTCTGTTAATCGTGAGAATTCATACAAATCAATTTTTCTTAACTATACTTTTTTGATGTTTTATTTTATTTTCTTGTCTTGCTAACTCGAATTTTCGTTTTCATATTTATTAGAAACGTACAAGTTGAAGGTGAAACATGGGAAAACATATCTCCTTCGTATCATCAATGCTGCACTCAATAACCAACTCTTTTTCAAGATCGCCAACCATAAAATGAAAGTTGTCGCGGTTGATGCTGCTTACACTGATCCCTACATCACCGACGTAGTTGTCACGGGGCCGGGCCAGACGACCGACGTCCTCTTGATGGCCGACCAGGCGCCAGCGTCATACTACATGACGGCTAATCCCTACGCTAGTGCAGCCGGGTTGCCATTTGACAACACCACAACTAGGGGAATTATAGTGTATGAAGATGCACTACCATCAACTCCCATAATGCCAATTTTACCAGCCTTCAATGACACACCAACAGCCCATAAATTCTTCACCAATATAACTGGGCTTGTAACTGGGCCATTTTGGAACCCTCCACCACGTAAAGTGGACGAACACATGTTTATTACTATTGGGTTGGGCTTAACTGCTTGTGGAAAATCAAGAAATGCAACATGTGCAGGCCCAAATGGACAGCGATTTGCTGCTAGCATGAACAATGCATCTTTCCAAGCCCCAGACAAGCTTTCAATGTTGGAGGCCTTTTTCCATAATGTTGATGGAATTTACACAACTGATTTTCCAAACCAACCACCACTGAAGTTTGATTATACAAACCCAAATAATAGCATGAATAGTGCTATTATAATGACCAAAAAATCCACAAAGGTGAAGAAACTTAAGTTCAATTCCACTGTTGAGATTGTGTTCCAAAACACTGCTTTTATTGGAATAGAAAATCATCCTATTCACTTGCATGGATACAATTTCCATGTATTGGCCCAAGGCTTTGGCAATTATAACCCCGCAGTTGATCGGAAAAAATTCAACCTTGTCAATCCACAACAACGTAACACAATTGGAGTTCCAGTTGGAGGATGGGTTGTCATTAGATTTCGAGCTAACAATCCAGGTAAAGATATAGCGCATCTATTTGAAATATAATACGAGTATTTTTTATAACCATTGTGTCCGACTCAAAGGGTACAAGTTACCTTTCACCAACACATATATTTTTGCATCGGGTGAAATTTAAACTTGAGACTTATGGTTCTCAACCAATTTTTTCATTGACCACTAGCCATGAAACAACTTTTGATATTAAGTTATCAACTAACATGAAAATTAAGATTAAATTATAGGATATTTTAGGTGAGATGATTGTTATATTGTTCTAATTATTTAATTTGGAAATTATTATAGGTGTATGGTTGATGCATTGTCATTTGGATGTTCACTTGTCTTGGGGTTTGGCCACAGCTTTTGTTGTTGAAAATGGGCAAACACTATCAACTAGGCTACCTCCTCCTCCACCAGATCTACCTAAATGCTAGATTATTACTTTCCTTCATTGAATTTTTTTTTTTAAAAAAGTGATTTTTATGATCCTCGTTAATTCATTTTTTTCCAATTGTACAAGTGAGTCATTTGTTTTCTCGTCATTCTTTGACTTGTTAAACAAATATGGGTGCATTTAGTTGTCATTCTTTAAGATTCTGTAAAGTATAATGTATCATCCTTGTGCTCTTTGATTATGATGAATAAGATATTGTCTTTGGGATTCTCATTAAACACTAAATAGTTACTCCATATTTTACTTTCAACTCTATTTATTATATATATACTTTCATCACCAAACTGAGGGAATTAAGTTTAGGTATTAATTTGGCTCAAAATTACTAGCAAAAATTAGACTGTATTGCAGCAGTCCACTAGTGTAATTTCACATCAGAATCCAAATTAGCCTACTAATGCTACTTTCATAGTTTATTCCAAACTCATTAAGTAGCACATTGTCATTTCCCCGACTAAAGACGATCAGGTACAACAACAATAACATATCCAGTAAAATCCCACAAATGGGGCCTAGAGAAGATAGTACATACATAGACTTTACCCCTACCTCGAGAGATAAAGAGGTTGTTTCCAAAAACCCTCAGATCAAGATATCAAAGCAGTATAGGAAAAAATAACACAAGTGACAAAATACTAAAAGACAGCATCACTAACATTCTTTAAAAATAAATAAATAAATAAAGACGGTCAGCTGAAATAACTAAATAAATACTCCCTCTTTAAATATTTGAAAAGTTTGTCTTAAACAATTGTACGCCCTTATAGTTATAAATATCATGACATATTTAAGACCACAAGTATTAAGCCTATTTCTATAAATTTTGTGCTCAATCAAATTTCATATAAAATGAAACATGGAAAGAGAGAACACCAAATATGACTGCAGCGCGAAAAGATTGTTCCTCGTCTTTTTCACCTATGATACTACTTTTGCATCTTGCTTGTTAGTCAATTTACTACCAGTCAAGTCGAATCATAGTTGTTTAATTCGTAATTGGAGAAAATAAAAACGCCAAGTAATATAATATATGGATTAAATAGATCCATATTTAGTACTCCCTCCGTTTAAAAAAGAATGACCTAGTTTGACTTGATACGGAGTTTAAGAAAATAAAGAAGACTTTTGAATTTTGTGGTCCTAAATTAAAGTTATGACAAATGTACCAAAATGCCCTTTAATCTTGTGGTCTTAAACATGCCATGTGAAAAGTTAGAATTAAAGTATTGCCAAAAGAAGAAAGGGTCATTTTTTTTTAAACGGACTAAAAAGGAAAGTAGGTCATTCTTTTTTAAACGGATGTAGTATAAAATAAGCGGGCTCACAGTTGCATGATGGTGAAGAAAATATTGAAAACAAAAGAAGTACTAGGCCAAACTCATATTAGTATCATCAAGCAGCTGCATCTGGAAGTTAATAGGGGAAATGCCAAGACTAACATGGAAGAGCCTAATGTTCCGCAATGATGCTTACCCAAACCCAGGTTTACCATTTTGCTACTGCTGATTTACCAGTCTGTCTGTCCCCAATAATTAATTTTCATTGACCACGTCCTATAGGGATCAGCAAATCAACAGCAATAAGACCCGCTTGAAGAGGCTCATATCCGGAACGAGCTCTTCTCTTCTGGTTCATGATTTCTCTTGGCAATATGATTTATCCAGAGGAGAGATTGAGCTTCAAGAGAAACCATGAACTAGAATAGAAAGAGCTTGCCATACATCTTTCTTGGTAGGCACGACAGGTTATTGACAGCTGGTGGACTCACTAAATGGGAAATGACAATTGAAACAAAATGCTTCCTGTGTCAAAGGTGTGAGAAAACAAGAGACACTTGGCAGTGAAATGCGAGTACAACAAAATCTATGGAATAGAAGACTCAGATTGAGGAGGGCGGGAGGGGAAACGGGAGAGGGAATCACAACGTGGGGAAGCGAACCCTCACCAAGTAAGTGATATTCATGTAGCCAACCAACTGAATTACTAAGATTCTCTGGTAATTAATGATATGAATGGTTAGTTACCAAAAGAAGAAGAAAAAACCTAGTCATGTGATCTTCAACCTCACGAGCTAAGAGGAATTTCCTCCAACCTATTTTGGAGCCAACTACTATCCCAGTTAACGTTAAGATTTCAACCCCTGATTAATAATTAAGAAATTTAAAAAAACGCAGTCCAATGACAAGGTATTATAAACAATAATATGGTTATCAACATTTGGTAACTATACGGCTTTTCTGTACTAGTAGTAATTACAATAGAACCAAAAAAATTTGCCGTTGGACCTCATTTTGTCAGCAAACTAGGGGATTATCCTCAACTGTGGGAAGCAGATGCACCTTTAGGAGATGTTTCTGATGCTGTAACAAGATTTTCTGGCGATTTGGACTTTATTAGTGGTCGTCGTAAGAACCTGAGTGGCCATCTTTTAGGTTTTATCTGTCCCAACAATTTCATCTGTTCTCTTCTAAACTTCCTGTTTGCGTACCATTTTCCACCTCGAAAACCCAAAGCATACCTGGAATCAAAGGCACAAAAAGGAAATCAAAGGGCAAGCAGATTTTGAGTTCTTGAGATTTTCTAAGACAATTCATGTGGACACCTTCCAAGCTTCTTTTCGACAAAAGTTGCTAAAAGTCAAACTATATAGAGAAAGAACAGCTGCATAACAAAAGAAAAGAATTATGGTTAGAGGGGACGTAAAAGCAAGTCTCTGATTGTTAGACTACTGTTCATTTAACAATGAATTTGAAAATTTTCCATGATAATAAGTAGTGAAAACTTCTCATCAGCGAAAAAACTAAAATAATAGTAGTACAATAGGAAGATGAAAAGAACGTGAATATGGCTATTTAACCAGCTGGGTGAAGGGGAAAAAGAACCAAAAATAAAACAAGAACAAGGTAACTGCTAAGAA
The DNA here is from genome assembly GCA_031232105.1 of Capsicum rhomboideum. Lineage (NCBI taxonomy): Eukaryota > Viridiplantae > Streptophyta > Magnoliopsida > Solanales > Solanaceae > Capsicum > Capsicum rhomboideum. Next base: position 128,026,904 of record CP124712.1, read on the forward strand.
GTAAAAATCACAAACCCGAGAATAAGTGTGGTTCCAGCAGTTGCAACACAAGCCGGAACACTAATGGATCCAGACACAAGCTTCTTAAATTCAGGATCTTCAATTTGATAATCATTCTTCATCTGCCAGATAAAAGGTCATGTTAGAACTAATGAATTTAGAAGAATTGCTCGTGGCACAGAAGAAAACCAACGTGGTCCAGGGGAACTGCTAGAATAAGACTGATCATGTTAGAGTACCCAAATGATTCTGTTCATATCGGGCAGTGTCCCACCAGCTGAAGCTTCAGTAACCTGTCCCACAACTCCTTTAAGTGTCACCCAGCCCCGCATCTTCAAATTCCCTTTTGTTAGCACTTCTTTTTCCTTTTTCCATGTTCATAAAGCTTAGTTACATGATATATATTAAGATCTTGGTAACTTCCAAAACTAACCTATTCTGGCAAAAAGGAACCAGTGATTGTTTTGGAGCTGAACAATATGTTGACTACTCAGGGAAATAACCAATATATTGATGTTCGACTACTCACTCTATGATAACATTTTATTTTGGGACAACGAAGATACCCCTGCTCTGTGGGGTAGATGGCCAATCTCAAAGTTGGCGCATAGGTTTGAAACCAGAAGGAGTGTGGGACTGCCCTCTACCAGACTATCCTCCTCCCACTTAGATACCAGGCTTTAGTAGAGTCAAATTTGTGGGTATCTGCCTACACCACATACATGTAATTCTTTTACCATGAACCAAAGCAATGGGGGCAATTATCTATGATAATTCATTCGTGGTTTCTATTTTTTAATTCTTAGATGAGTACAATCAATTTGTAGAAGTTGAAAGCAAACACGGCGGGGCGGGGGGGGGGGGGGATGGGATGATGTTGGAGAACGAGTGATTTGACCAATAGAGGTGGGAGAACAAACTAGAAATAAATGAATGGAGAAGTAGTTGTGAGGTGATAACGAACATGATCGCAATGGAGCAAAAAAAAAACAACCGGAAGTGATCGGCCGAAAAAAATGAGTGTCTTGATGGGTCAAGTATTCGACAATTTGTCATCTTCAGATTACTTTGGCACATTCTTATCCACTTCCCAGTCCATACTCCGGCACCATGCTTAACAATAGTTGAATCTTAAATAATGCAGTCCATATCCATAGAATGTACAGGAGGTTAAATTCCAAATATGTTCTCTAATTACACATTACCGAAAGAAGACAACTTCGCCACATCTACTCATTGCCTTGGGGATGAAAAAACTACTCAAAAATTTTATGCAACACTCGATTATCAAATAATTTCAGGTTCTAATTAATTTATTTTTAAACTTCATGTATTTAATTACACTAATTTGTCTATTTCAAAAAAAAAAAAAAATGTACACTAATTTGTAAGGGCATATTGTTGAAGAATTAACTTTACCTTTATCAAAAGAAATTATCCATTTCAAAAAACAAAATATTGTTGAAGAATTAATCGCAACAAGCTTACCCCCACCCCTTCCTATATCGCGGTCCAACAAATCTTCTTGTGTAGTACACATCTTATTCTTTTGAACAGAAATTGTAAAATAGCTGTGGGACAACATTATTCTGCAATGAAAACTTACAGCTTTCTCTATAGATTCGAGACGCTGGTCAACTCTCGATTCATGAAGATGTCGTAAAGTATAACCTGCAAATGTTTGATAGATTAAATATAGCATTACCAAAGTATCTAGGGAAAGGAGAGTAGATAATATAAGTATAAAATGAACAAGCGATTAAATGCATGCACTTCTAGCATGTTTTTAGCAGATAATTCTAAAGAACCACGTCAACCAACTTAGTGGGTGTTTGGATTGGCTTATTTTTAAGTGCTTTTGGCTTTTAAGCAATTTTTTATATTTGGAGGTGTTTGGCAAAGTCAAAAAGTGCTTTTAAACACTTTAGTTTAGGTTTAAAAAGTACAAAAAAAGAAGAAGCCAAAAGTAGGTTGCTACCTACTTTTGGCTTTTGACTTTTGACTTTTAGCTTTTAAGTCACTTTAAAAAAGCCCTTCCAAACACCCCCTTAACCCAAATCGATTTTTGTGCACCAAACAAGATAATTCACAATGTAGCCAAGGGTTCAAATCCAGATAGACCGCATATCATATAAGAAGACGAGGGAGAAACTCTGCAAAAAAAAAAAAACACTTGACGCCGTCAATGAAATGGTGTGCTGCGAATATACAAGAGGAGCATCAAGCCATCAAAGAAATGCCAGATACAATGAAGTTGGAGACAAAAATTTACTTTTACATATTCTGATAGATAGGTCGTATGAACATCTCGGGCAACCAACCTTACGACAACCAACCTTAAGAATCTCATTTACTCAACTGTCAGCTGATCATTAATGCAAAATAATAGTCTCACTGATGGGCAAGATATCCAAAATTATTATGTCATATCAATGGATCAGAACTTCTCACATATTGGAAAACACTCTAATATGCTCGAAGTCAGCTCAACTTATTAAAAATCAAACAGTTTTTATAAAGACAATAGACATATCTTTATTTGCCAGGAAATGGAGAAATTATATGAGTTAATTGACAGTTGAGCACATTGGAGAGCAGATCATAGTTCAAGTTGCAAGCATAATGGTAGCAACACCATATTGAATGAAAAGAATATGTGTAATCGTTTCTTTACTTCATCTCAACTTTTAATTCATTTGTGCATTTTCAATCCCTTTAATGTACCAGCATTGCAACAGCTCCTTGGTTGTCCTCGGGGTATAATCTAGTTAACTCCCACAATGTTTAGTATGAGATCCCAGATTTGATTGGTGAATGAGAATGAAAGAAGAGGTGACCGATATCCTCATTATGCCTTCCACTTAATGAATGTCTGCTACATATATTGAACCCTCTTCCTGGATATTTTCATGAGTTAAGCATGCTCCCTAGGCTACGATCCAGGTGAAACACTCCACCTTCAAAGTGTCTTTTCCCTCTAAATACACTTCCAAGGCCAATGAAAAGGTAGAGAAAGGTCCCTTGGTTGCTTGTAGCATGCTTTTACTGTAAATTTTCCTTTTGCATCACCTTTCCAAATCAGACAGACAGGTCTGGAAAATACAGGATTGCTGTTGTGAAACTTGAGCATAACAAGGACACAGTGTCTGCTTCCCAGTCATTTAAGCTAAACCTGAAGTTGAAATTCCAGCCCTGATCCAACCAAAATTCTGATATAAAAGAGATAGGTTACTGTCGTCTTAATGTTGTTTGGCTAGCCAAACTGTCACACCCCGAATTCCAACGAGGCGTGATTGGCACCCGTAGCCGACATGGCCCGAGAGAACCAATCTTTACTTACTCAATCATATGCATGCCATAAGAAACCCATAAACACATATCAACTATCAAGACCAACAATGGAAGTCATGGAACATGATATATGTACATATATGCGAAACTTGGCCGTTGAGGCCACCAAGTCAAGGACGACATATCCCTTCTACATTCATACACCCACATCCGTCTACAAAAGCCTCTAACAAGAGCATTGACCAAAATGAACCATAAGTCGGGACAAGTCCCCGCTTTACACATTATGTACAATACCAAAACATATATACACTCTGACTCGGAGAAGCCTCGAATGAGCTGGAGCTCACCAAAGAGCCGCTAACACTGGCAATCTACTGAGGAGGCCTACTGGGACCTGCGCCTGCAGCAAGTAAGGTAAATTCCCCGAGAGGGGTCAGTACGAAATAAGTACTGAGTATGCAAGGCTCAGATGAAACTATACAACACATGAATATTTCAATGAATATGTCAATGAACTCAAAACATATGAATACTCAATGTGAATAAGTCACCATGTTATTCTTTGGAAACCATGTGGATTGCTTTCATTCTTTTCATTACTTTCTTTATCTCAATGCTCACATGTCATGACATATCACAATGTGCCCGGGCCCCGACTGATCAGTGGGTCTTTCATATCATCATATAGGGATCGAGTCGAGCTAGGCTTATGCCCCTAGACTTGCCACCCTTGGGATCGAGTCGAGCTAGGCTTACGCCCCTAGACTTGCCACCCATAAATCCATATCTCGGGATCGAGTCGAGCTAGGCTTACGCCCCTAGACTTGCCACCCGTACTTGATCATTGACCACATTTGCATTACTTTGTTCATTACTTTGAGATTGATACTTTGATAATCATAACATCACTTTGGAACTTTGGAACATAACATTGTTGGAAACTTTGAATCATTGACCAATAAGTGAAGGACATATGAATAAATATCAATGAGAAATAGAACATAACTAGCACCATGATACCATTGGAACCATTGGACAATAATCCATGAACAAGAAACACAAGTATAGGCACTATTGGAATATTGGAATATAACCTTATTTGAACTTTCGGAACATTAACCATGAATATGCGAAATGAGATTCACAATTGATCAATGAGTAGGAAATATATGACAATGACCATAGATAATTGCATATGGAATACCTTAGTATATTTCGGAATAGAACTAGAGAAATGTCAATGTGAACACTATTGGCCGTAGAAAGATACGGACAAAGTAACCTTACATACCTTGGATTCGCAATACGAATCTATAACCTTAGATGCATAGACAATAAGCCCGCTCCTTCTTTATGTGTCACTCTACAAATATATAACGAAATTCACATTAACCACCAATTACTTTACAAATGCATACCATGTCAATGAATTACATGTTTGGCTTTAAACATGTCATTTCCCCTTGACAAAACCATTGATCATACTATTATTCCAAAAATTCCATAATATTCCCAACATTGACCAATACATAAAAATCAACACATTTCACCACAATACTTCTCCTTTACACTTTCTTATCCTTAACACATCCCAAATAAGCCATCAAAGCACCTTAATTCAACTCATAACACATATCGGCCAAAATCCCATAATTTCCACTTTTTGACAAGAACAAATTTAATGCCAAAAATAACACCATACATGTTCATATTTTATCCATACCATGCTTTTTCATCAAAGGCACAAGGCCTAATTCAAGTTCAATTCACCAAGATAGTATATCTTACACCAAAAGCAAAATACACTATTCATCACTTTGCCAACACCACTAGCATAATATACATAATCTCCCATGCATATAATATGTTAATCCATGAGGAGAAATACTTACCAAGGCTTGGAATATGTTGATCTTGTCCAAGGAGTCCAAAGGGATTATTTGCCTTAGGGTTTGGAAAAGAGAGAAATGTTTTAAGAAAATATCCAAAAGTTATGAGAGCTTTTGATAATAAAATCTGATGTTGGGGACTTTATATAGACCCAAGGTCATTCTTAGTTCCATGTGGCATTAAGGGATATGTGCAATTGGTCCATTATTGCAAGAATGGGTCATTTCCTCTTTGGGCCAAGTCTTTTAATCCCATTTGGGCCTAATTTTGGGCCCAATCATACATATCCATGCAACCCAAAGATTTCATGTATTATTCACCATATATCTCATGTTTACATATTTCTATAATGTCACGACAACATCCTCTTAAAAGATTCTCATTCGTCGCCTCGATCGCAAAAATTGGAATTCTAGTCACCCTTGGCTTCATTGAACATTTTGGATCACTATTCACATTTTATGATTTGATCATGTAGGAGTATGTAGGAGTGTATTGAAGTTTTTGACTCTTATTCTCCATGAAATCACAACACACCTCCTACGACGATCTAATCGCACATGTTACGTCCGATATCAAATGTTTCCCCAATGACACTATAAAACACATATGCATGGCATCTCAACACCTATGTAGATATGCTCCCAAGGTATCAAGTGAGGTTATAAAGTACGGGGTGTTACATTCTTCCCCCCTTAGAAACATTCGTCCTCGAATGTTAACAACAGTGTCTTATATACAACAAATACATCTTTACTCTAACATACCTATACACATTCACATAATGCTTTTAAATACTTACTTGTTATTGTTCCACCTCCGCACTGTGAACTTCTTGGTCCATTTGGAATAAGTGGGGATACTTGGATTTCATCATTTCTTCCGCTTCCCACGTGATCTCCTCTACTTGTTGATTTCCCCACAGGACTTTTACGGATGCTATGTCTTTATTTCTCAATCTCTTTACTTGTCGATCTAGGATAGCAATGGGCACCTCTTCATAAGTGAGATCCTCTGCCACTTGAACATCTTCTACGGGCACAATACGTGAAGGATCTCCTATGCATTTCCGGAGCATCGACACATGAAATACCGGATGGACTGACGAAAGGTCCTGGGGTAGTGCCAACTCATACGCAACTTGCCCAAATCTTCTACTAATTTCATATGGGCCTATGTAACGTGGACTCAATTTTCCTTTCTTTCCGAACCGCATTACCCCTTTCATCGGTGACACCTTTAAAAATACCCAATCACCTATGGCAAATTCAAGCCCTCTTCTTCTCACATCGGCATATGACTTGTGACGACTTTGAGCCGTTTGTAACCGTTGTTGGATAACTTTAACTTTCTCCATGGCTTGGTGAACAATATCTGGCCCAAGTAAAGCAGTTTCTCCTGCTTCAAACCACCCAATTGGTGATCTATATTTTCTTCCATACAAGGCTTCATAAGGTGCCATTTTAATACTTGAATGATAGCTATTGTTATATGCAAATTCAATAAGAGGCAAATGGTCATCCCAACTACCTTGAAAATCCAACGTACATGCTCGTAGCATATCTTCAAGTGTCTGAATAGTACGTTCGGCTTGTCCATCAGTCTGAGGATGGAAAGCCGTACTCAAATTCACCTGAGTACCCAAACTCCGCTGAAAAGATTTCCAAAAGTGTGCTGTGAACTGTGCTCCTCTGTCTGATATAATAGAAAGTGGAATACCATGCAATCGTACTATCTCCTTTACATACAACTTTGCATAATCCTCAGCTGTATAGGTCGTCTTGACCGGTAGAAAATGCGCTGATTTAGTAAGTCGGTCCACTATGACCCATATGGAATCAAACTTCCACAATGTACGAGGCAAACCCGTAATAAAATCCATATTAATCATATCCCACTTCCAGACTGGAAGATTGATACATTGCATGTAACCTCCTGGTTTCTGATGTTCCACTTTCACTTGTTGACAATTTGGGCACTGCGCGACAAATTCTGCAATGTTCTTTTTCATGTTGCCCCACCAATACACCTCTTTCAATTCATGGTACATTTTAGTAGCACCTGGATGAATGGAATAGCGCGAATGGTGCGCCTCTGTCAGTATTCGTGTCCTCAGCTGATCTACATCTGGTACACATATTCTCCCTTGACATTGAAGCACCCCTTCCGGTGTAATATCAAATGCCTTGGTCAAATTCTGCTGCACATTCTCCTTTAGCTGCAATAAAATAGAATCTGCATACTGTTTCTCTTTCACTTCAGCTATCAAGGAGGATTCTGCTGCGTTCTGCACCATAACTCTATCATCTGCGGTTTCAATAAGGCGAACTCCCAAGCTGGCTAATTGATTCAAGTCTTTGATTATCTCACGCTTTTTATTCAACTGACCACTAGTGCTTTCTACTGCCTTACGGCTCAATGCATCAGCTACTACATTTGCTTTGCCTGGGTGATAAAGAATATCAATGTCATAGTCTTTTAAAAGCTCTAACCACCTTCGTTGCCTCAAATTGAGTTCCTTCTGCTTAAAAAGATATTGCAAGCTTTTGTGATCCGTATAGATGTCAACATGAACACCATATAAATAATGACGCCATATCTTTAAAGCAAAAACTACCGCTGCCAATTCAAGATCATGTGTGGGATAGTTTTTCTCATGTGGCCGCAACTGTCGTGAGGCATATGCTATCACCCTGCCATGTTGCATCAATACACATCCGAGACCAATCCCGAAAGCATCACAATACACTGCATAGCCCTCTGTGCCTTCAGGAAGAACTAACACTGGTGTAGAAGTCAACTTATCTTTCAGGTTTTGAAACCCTCTTTCACATGCATCATTCCATTGAAATTTAATTGCCTTGTGAGTTAACTTTGTCAATGGTGCCGCAATAGAAGCAAAACCTTCTACAAATCTTCGGTAATAACCTGCCAAACCCAGAAAACTGCGAATCTCTGTGGGTGTCGTAGGTCTTGGCCAATTCTTCACTGCTTCTATCTTTTGGGTATCAACCTGTATGCCTTCATCTAATACAATGTGACCCAAGAACGCGACTGATTTCAACCAAAACTCACATTTGGAGAATTTTGCATACAACTTACGCTCACGGAGAATTTGCAACACTTGCCGTAAGTGATAAGCATGGTCTTCTGGTGATCTTGAATAAACAAGGATGTCATCTATAAATACTGTCACGAACACGTCTAGGAATGGCTTGAACACTCTGTTCATCAAATCCATAAACACAGCCGGTGCATTTGTTAGCCCAAATGACATAACTAAAAATTCATAATGGCCATACCGTGTTCGAAAAGCTGTCTTGGGTACATCCTCCTCTCTAACTCTGACCTGATGGTAACCCGACCTCAAGTCAATTTTTGAAAAACACCTGGCACCATGTAACTGATCAAACAAATCATCAATGCGAGGAAGGGGGTATTTATTCTTGATCGTTACTTTATTCAGTTGCCGATAGTCGATGCACATTCTCAAGGTGCCATCTTTCTTGCGTACGAATAATATCGGTGCACCCCACGGGGACATACTAGGCCTAATGAAGCCTTTATCCAGTAAATCTTTCAACTGCTCCTTCAATTCACGCAGTTCCACTGGAGCCATTCTATATGGAGGGATAGAAATAGGCTGAGTGCCTGGAATCACATCAATGCCGAATTCCACTTCCCGTTTTGGGGGTAAACCTGGAAGATCCTCTGGAAATACATCAAGAAATTCATTGACGACCGGTACAGACTGTGGAGTTAATGGTTCTGCATCATTATCTTTCACTCGTACCAAATGACATATGTATCCCTTGGCAATCATTTTTCTGGCTTTCAAATAGGAAATAAATCTTCCTCGTGGTGCCCCTACCTTACCCTGCCATTCTAGAACATTTTCCTGTGGAAAACAAAATTGCACCTTCTTGGCCCGGCAATCTACCGTAGCATAACAAGAGGCCAACCAATCCATTTCCATAATTACATCAAAATCCACCATGTTCAATTCAATAAGATCGGCCAACGTATCATGACCACACACAGTTACCACACAGTTACGATACACTCTCTTTGCAATAATATATTTACCAACCGGTGTAGACACTTCAATTGACTTAATTAATATTTCCGATGTCGTTGCAAATTTCGCAGCAACCAATGGAGTAACATAGGAAAATGTAGAGCCTGGGTCAATTAATGCATATACATTATGTGAGAATATGGATAATGTACCTGTGACGACATCTGGGGAAGCCTCTGAATTCTGGCGGTCCACCAAAGCATAAGTGCGATTCTGGACCCCGCTAGTACTGGCTCCTCCTCTGGTACCTCTACCACGACCAATAGGCTGCACCCCTCGGCCCTGTGAAGGAACCAATGCTGAAGACGCAACAGCCGACCCAGCTGGTTGTGCTATTCCACCCATGCTCCGCTGTGGACATTCTCTCGCTATATGTCCCGGCATACCACACCAAAAGCAGGCATTCGTCCCTGTTCGACATGTACCTGTGTGCATACGCCTGCAGTGCTGACACTGCTGACGAGGGAAACCTGCTGACTGTGATCCATGACCCCCACTACTCTGTCCAGCTGAACCACCTCGAAACCCTCGAGACTGAGAATAAGCACTCCCTGTGGAATAAGAGAATGACGGTCTAGGTGGTCTCGGAAACATGCGGGGCCTAGATCCTCCTTGGGACATCATAGGTGGTCCCATAGGTCTAGCCCTTTTGGACTGTCCCCTATCAAATTCATGTACCCTGCGTCTCTGTCTCTGATCCTCCATTTTCTGGGCGAAGGCTTGTATGCGAGCAATGTCCATGTCCCTATTCAAGGCCGCAATAGTGCAATCTCTTACCAAATATGGCTCTAGTCTGTCCACGTATCTATGGACCCTGTCTGTCATCGTAGCCACAACATTTGGCGCATATCGAGCCAAGGAATTAAATTGCAAGCTATATTCTCGGACGCTCAAATTTCCTTGACGGAGATTTAGGAATTGATCCGCACGTGCCTCACGGATCTCATAGGGCAAGTAATGATCAAGGAAAGCCACTTTAAACTCTTCCCAAGTAGGTGGATCTGCACCAATGTCACGGGATTTCTTCCAATCCTCATACCACAATATTGCCTCTCCCTTCAACTTGTACGCAGCAAGTTCAACTGTCTCTACCCCTGTCACATGCATAACTTCCAATGCCCTCTGAATTTGATCCACGAAGTCCTGTGGATCTGCTTTTGGATCTGCCCCTGTGAATATAGGAGGGTCCAGTTTCAAGAAATCCTGTGTTCTGCGACTTGCCATTCTAGCCTCATCATTATCATGTGCCATAGCACCAGCTCTTCCCTGGCTTTGTGCCGCCACTAACTGTGTCAACATCTGTACAACATTTCTAAGATCCTGATCTGTGGCATTTGTCGGTGGTTCCACGGGCATTTCCCTTCTTCTCGGCTCTTCTGGAGCTGAAGAAGTAGAAGAAGCTCGCGTTGCGAACTCAGTTTCAACCCCACCTTGAGCAACTTGTTCAGGCGGTGGTCTACTTGTTCCTTCACCAGCAATTCTATTGATCAGCTTACTTTTACCTTTTCCTCTTCCTCTTCTAGTGTTCGGCATTTTGACTATACCAAAGAAAAACAATTACCAAAATCAGATACAATACAACTGACAACATTGGCTCTATTGCACGATCTAGAGTGAAGGAAAGAAACAACATCCTAAATGTCCCGTAGCCTCCTACTTATAAATGTGGTGCAAAACACATCGATAAGTAAGACTCTACTCAGACAAGGCTTTGTAGACATCCTTAGACCGACTGCTCTGATACCACTTTTGTCACACCCCGAATCCCAACGAGGCGTGATTGGCACCCGTAGCCGACATGGCCCGAGAGAACCAATCTTTACTTACTCAATCATATGCATGCCATAAGAAACCCATAAACACATATCAACTATCAAGACCAACAATGGAAGTCATGGAACATGATATATGTACATATATGCGAAACTTGGCCGTTGAGGCCACCAAGTCAAGGACGACATATCCCTTCTACATTCATACACCCACATCCGTCTACAAAAGCCTCTAACAAGAGCATTGACCAAAATGAACCATAAGTCGGGACAAGTCCCCGCTTTACATATTATGTACAATACCAAAACATATATACACTCTGACTCGGAGAAGCCCCGAATGAGCTGGAGCTCACCAAAGAGCCGCTAACACTGGCAATCTACTGAGGAGGCCTACTGGGACCTGCGCCTGCAGCAAGTAAGGTAAATTCCCCGAGAGGGGTCAGTACGAAATAAGTACTGAGTATGCAAGGCTCAGATGAAACTATACAACACATGAATATTTCAATGAATATGTCAATGAACTCAAAACATATGAATACTCAATGTGAATAAGTCACCATGTTATTCTTTGGAAACCATGTGGATTGCTTTCATTCTTTTCATTACTTTCTTTATCTCAATGCTCACATGTCATGACATATCACAATGTGCCCGGGCCCCGACTGATCAGTGGGTCTTTCATATCATCATATAGGGATCGAGTCGAGCTAGGCTTATGCCCCTAGACTTGCCACCCTTGGGATCGAGTCGAGCTAGGCTTACGCCCCTAGACTTGCCACCCATAAATCCATATCTCGGGATCGAGTCGAGCTAGGCTTACGCCCCTAGACTTGCCACCCGTACTTGATCATTGACCACATTTGCATTACTTTGTTCATTACTTTGAGATTGATACTTTGATAATCATAACATCACTTTGGAACTTTGGAACATAACATTGTTGGAAACTTTGAATCATTGACCAATAAGTGAAGGACATATGAATAAATATCAATGAGAAATAGAACATAACTAGCACCATGATACCATTGGAACCATTGGACAATAATCCATGAACAAGAAACACAAGTATAGGCACTATTGGAATATTGGAATATAACCTTATTTGAACTTTCGGAACATTAACCATGAATATGCGAAATGAGATTCACAATTGATCAATGAGTAGGAAATATATGACAATGACCATAGATAATTGCATATGGAATACCTTAGTATATTTCGGAATAGAACTAGAGAAATGTCAATGTGAACACTATTGGCCGTAGAAAGATACGGACAAAGTAACCTTACATACCTTGGATTCGCAATACGAATCTATAACCTTAGATGCATAGACAATAAGCCCGCTCCTTCTTTATGTGTCACTCTACAAATATATAACGAAATTCACATTAACCACCAATTACTTTACAAATGCATACCATGTCAATGAATTACATGTTTGGCTTTAAACATGTCATTTCCCCTTGACAAAACCATTGATCATACTATTATTCCAAAAATTCCATAATATTCCCAACATTGACCAATACATAAAAATCAACACATTTCACCACAATACTTCTCCTTTACACTTTCTTATCCTTAACACATCCCAAATAAGCCATCAAAGCACCTTAATTCAACTCATAACACATATCGGCCAAAATCCCATAATTTCCACTTTTTGACAAGAACAAATTTAATGCCAAAAATAACACCATACATGTTCATATTTTATCCATACCATGCTTTTTCATCAAAGGCACAAGGCCTAATTCAAGTTCAATTCACCAAGATAGTATATCTTACACCAAAAGCAAAATACACTATTCATCACTTTGCCAACACCACTAGCATAATATACATAATCTCCCATGCATATAATATGTTAATCCATGAGGAGAAATACTTACCAAGGCTTGGAATATGTTGATCTTGTCCAAGGAGTCCAAAGGGATTATTTGCCTTAGGGTTTGGAAAAGAGAGAAATGTTTTAAGAAAATATCCAAAAGTTATGAGAGCTTTTGATAATAAAATCTGATGTTGGGGACTTTATATAGACCCAAGGTCATTCTTAGTTCCATGTGGCATTAAGGGATATGTGCAATTGGTCCATTATTGCAAGAATGGGTCATTTCCTCTTTGGGCCAAGTCTTTTAATCCCATTTGGGCCTAATTTTGGGCCCAATCATACATATCCATGCAACCCAAAGATTTCATGTATTATTCACCATATATCTCATGTTTACATATTTCTATAATGTCACGACAACATCCTCTTAAAAGATTCTCATTCGTCGCCTCGATCGCAAAAATTGGAATTCTAGTCACCCTTGGCTTCATTGAACATTTTGGATCACTATTCACATTTTATGATTTGATCATGTAGGAGTATGTAGGAGTGTATTGAAGTTTTTGACTCTTATTCTCCATGAAATCACAACACACCTCCTACGACGATCTAATCGCACATGTTACGTCCGATATCAAATGTTTCCCCAATGACACTATAAAACACATATGCATGGCATCTCAACACCTATGTAGATATGCTCCCAAGGTATCAAGTGAGGTTATAAAGTACGGGGTGTTACACAAACATCCTACCAAAACACGTTCGTCCTCCAATTAGAGATTCAAGTCTTTTGCGTTACTTTTTGGATTTGGAGATGTTGGAGGAACCTAAAGGATTTCTAACTACTCAACAAATTTTTTGCTATAGTTCTATTAATTTAATTTCACTGCTTTGAGCATTCCTCAGCTACTAGTTCTCTGGATGTCAAAGATGGTCCTAATCAGTATAGGAAACATATTCAGAAGTTGAACCTCCTCACACTAGACCTGATATATCCTTGAATCTTCAAAAGGGTTCCTCCTCACATACTCATGCCCTCAGAAACATCAAGCAAGATCCTGCACACGATCTTTCTATGCCTCTTTGCTTCTTTTCAACTCAAGATTTCTGAACAGGTATCAAGGAGACCAATTTTTGTTTCTGTGATTTTATGAGGTTGCAGATTGCCCTGTTGGAAGTCTAAGAAGCAGCTTACCATTTTTTTAATCTTCAGCAGAGGCTGAATATAATTCAACGAGGAAACTGGTGGTACAATTGCCTTAGGTAATTAGACCGCTAGATGAACTGATTGTCCCTTGCACTGTGGCAATCAAGCATTTATTTACCTTACTGAATCCAGTTTTTGATTACTGCACCAAGCACATTTGAGTGTGATTGTCGTTTTATCAGGGAGGAATTGATTGAGGATATAACACCCCGTACTTTTATAACCTCACTTGATACCTTGGGATCATATCTACATAAGTGTTGAGATGCCATGCATATGTGTTTTATAGTGTCATGGGTGAAACATTTGATATCAGACTTAACATGTGCCATTAGACCTTCGTAGGAGGTGTTTTGTGATTTCGTGGAACCTTTGGGTAAGAACTCGTACTCATTTTAACCTCATTTGGTGACTTTAAGTCATGTTTACTTGATGATTAAGATCACTAGGTAAGTATTTCGTAGTGTTTGGATAAGGGATTGGATGATACGTAAACATTGGATAAGTGGCCGGAAATTTCAGCAAAGTGCTGAAACTTTTCCACTACCCTGTTTCAGGGGTGTGGCGCAAGCCACCAGCCTGCAGAAAATTCAGAGAGGCTGCATTTCCTGCGCCACTACCCTGTTTCAGGGGGTGTGGCGCAAGGCACAACAATTGTGCCTTTCCGGAGTCGTTTCGTAACGCAATTCTACGACGATTTCTCGATGGTTTCTTTTGGTTCTTTGGAGTTATTTGAGCATTGTTAAAGCTTCAAACACTTCAATATACTCCTACATACTCCTACATGATCAAATCATGAAATGTGAATAGTGATCTAAAATGTTCAATGAAGCCAAGGGCGACTAGAATTCCAATTTTTGTGATCGAAAGGACGAATGAGAAATGTTTAAACGAATATTGTCGTGACATTATGGAATTATGTAAATATGAGATAAAAGGTGAATAATACATGAAACTTGGTGGATTACATGGATATGTGTTATTGGGCCCAAAATTAGGGCCCAAAATGGAACAAAAGATAAGGCCCACAGGCAAAAATGACCCATTCTTTCAATAATTGACCAAGTGAACATATCATGTAATGCCAAGTGTGGCTAAGGCTTACTTGAGGTCTATATAAATCCCCCAACATCAGATTTTTATTCCCCAAAGTCTCTCATCACTTTTGGATATTTTACAAACATTTCTTTCATTTCCAAACCCTAAAGCAAATAAACCCTAAGGCATATTTGGACGAGATCATCCTATTCCAAGCTTTGGTAAGTGTTTATTTTCATGGATTAACATATTATATGCATGGGAGATTATGTATATTATGCTAGTTCTGTTGGAAAAATGATGAATAGTGTATTTTTGCCTTTGGTGCAAGATGTGTCATCTTGGTGATTTGAATTTGAATTAGGCCTTGTGCCTTTGATGAAAAAGCATGGTATGGACAAAATATGAACATGTATGGTGTTATTTTTGGCATTAAACTTGTTCTTGTCAAAAAGTGAAAATTATGGGATTTTGGCCGATATGTGTTATGAGTTGTATTAAGGTACTTTGATGGATTATTTGGGATGTGTTATGGATAAGAAAGTGTAAAGGAGAAGTATTGTGGTGAAATGTGTTGATTTTTATGTATTGGTCAATGTTGGGAATATTATGGAATTTTTGAATAATAGTATGATCAATGGTTTTGTCAAGGGGAAATGGCATGTTTAAAGGCAAACATGTAACTCATTGACATGGTAAGCATTTGTAAAGTGATTGGTGGTTAATGTGAATTTCGTTATGTATTTATGTTGTAGAGTGACACATAAAGAAGGAGAGGGATTATTGTATACGCATCAAAGGTGGTATATTCGTATTGTGAATCCAAGGTATGCAAGGTTATTTTGTCCGTATCTTTCTACGGCCAATAGTGTTCACATTGACATTTCTTTAGTTCTATTTCGAAATGTACCAAGGTATCCCATATGCACTTATCTATGATCATTGTCATATATTTCCTACTCATTGATCAATTGTGAATCTCATTTCTCATATTCATGGTTAATGTTCCGAAAGTTCAAAGAAGGCTATGTTCCAATATTCCAATAGTGCCTATACTTGTGTCTCTTGTTCATGGATTATTGTTCAATGGTTCCAATGGTATCATGGTGCTAGTTATATTATATTTCTCATTGATATTTATTCACATGACCTTCACTTATTGGTCACTGATTCAAAGTTTCCAACAATGTTATGTTCCAAAGTTCCAAAGTGATGGTATGACTATCAAAGTATCAATCTCAAAGTAATGAACAAAGTAATGCAAATGTGGTCAATGATCAAGTACGGGTAGCAAGTCTAGGGGCGTAAGCCTAGCTCGACTCGATCCCGATATATGGATTTACGGGTGGCAAGTCTAGGGGCGTAAGCCTAGCTCGACTCGATCCCGATATATGGATTTATGGGTGGCAAGTCTAGGGGCGTAAGCCTAGCTCGACTCGATCCCGATGTATTGATTTATGGGTGGCAAGTCTAGGTGCGTAAGCCTAGCTCGATTCGATCCCGATGTATTAATTTATGGGTGGCAAGTCTAGGGGCATAAGCCTAGCTCGACTCGATCCCAATATGATGTTATGATATGAAAAGACCCACTGATCAGTAGGGGCCCGGGTACATTGTTATCATTGAGCATTGAGATAAAGAAAGAAAATAAAGTAATGAAAGCAATCCACATGGTTTCCCAAAATACCAAATGGTGACTTATGCACATTGATTCTTCATATGTTTTGAGTTCATTGACATATTCATTGAAATATTCATGTGTTGTATAGTTTCATCTGAGCCTTGCATACTCAGTACTTATTTCGTACTGACCCCTCTCGGGGAATTTACCTTACTTGCTGCAGGCGCAGGTCCCAGTAGGCCTCCTCAGTAGATTGCCAGTGTTAGCGGTTCTTTAGTGAGCTCCAGCTCATTCGGGGCTTCTCCGAGTCAGAGTGTATACATGTTTTGGTTTTGTACATAATATGTAAAGCGGGGACTTGTCCCGACTTATAGTTCATTTTGGTCAATGCTCTTGCTAGAGGCTTTTGTAGACAGATGTGGGTGTATCAGTGTAAAGGACATATGTTGTTTTGACTAGATGGCCTCAACGGTCAAGTTTCATATGTATGTATAAAGATGTCCCATGTTCTCCTTTATTCGTCTTTCACGTTTTTATGCAATGGTGATTATTATATGCATATGATTGAACATAGGCAAAGGTTGGTTCTCTCGGGCCTTATCGGCTACGGGTGCCAATCATGTCTCGATGGGATTCGGGGCGTGACAGAGGACATATGTCAATTCATTTTACACTTATTTGTCTCAATAGGCAGATCATTTTACTAAGCCACTATCATACCCTACCCATAATGATCTCCCAAGCAGACTCCAACTTGGATGAGGGTGTTGGCGAGAAGGCATATATGCAAGAGGACCTCACTCAAGCAAAGAAGATTTCGCCGTCACATCATTATCTAAAGAGATTGCAGTTGATATTATTAAGTAGCTGAAGTTCTTTTCTTTAATCAGTCTGATCCAGCTGGTAGATCTTTTGATTAAATAATTTGGCCACCTTAATTTAGTTATGGTGCATTGCAAGTAGCATCATCTTATATATAACTCAAGAAGTATGTGTTATGCATAGAATGTAATTTTTGAAACTTCCTTCAAGTTCTTTCTACGATCTCTCTAAGATTTTGAATTATGTATGGAGTTCAATGAATTTCGTCATAAACTCGTCTTTCTCAATAACCATCCTCTCCCATTCAAGTTCTTTTCTCTTTTTAGGCGACAAGTTCATTTTCATTCCCTTGACATGGCAAGTGTGAAGCAACTTCACTATCCAGTGAATTCCAAACAGCAGATGACACAAGGCAAACTAGAATAGGCTGATTGATCCAGGTAGCTAGAGGCTCCAATCAAAAGAAACCGTGCGTACACAAGAAAGAACATAGGCAAGCCCTTCTTACTTACTAAATAAAGACTAACCACTCTTTTACACATCAAAACTTCCTCCTGTTACAATGCACAAACCAGATAATGGGAAAAAATAATTAAAGTTCATAAATGAATACCCAAATCTCCAACAAGTTGGCAAACAAGTTAATGAAAAATCTATAAGGACAAAACCATACAATCAACATACCAAACCATGCTGTAGCAACTGATGCTATCGAAGTCGAGATTGTGAACACCACCTTATGCCTCTCAAATATATCGTATTCCCCAATGAAATCACACAAAAACAAAAGAAAGAAATCATATCTCCACTATTACATATATTAATCAAAAAAGAAACAACTTTTTATCCAAAACCCAGAAGAACAATCAATACCCATCAAAGAATAAGGCAGGGCAGCGCAGGGCACTAAAGCTCCAACTATGTTTGGGGTCCATGAAGGGCCGGACCATAAGGGCATAAATGGTCGGACCACAAGAGCCTATTACATGCAGTCTTACCATGTATTTCTGCAAGAGACTATTTCCACAGGTTGAACAACTTTAATACAAAACCCATAAGAATAATCAATACCCATCAAAGAATTGAGTGCAACTCGATGCTCTAAAGCTCCCACTATGTATGGGGTCTAGAAAGGGTCATGCCACAAGGGTCTACTGTTCACAATCTTACCCTCCCGTGACATCATGGTCACATGGCAACAACTTTATCAATTAAAGCTACCCATCAAATAGTAAGGACAAAGCAACTCGATGCACTAATAAAGCTACCGCTGTATGCAGGGTCCGGGAATAGTTGTATCACAAAGGTCTATTATACACAACTTTATCCCCCAATAATATCGTGGTCACATGAAAACAACTTTCCCAGTTACCACTACCTTCAACACTCATCAAAGAACCACAAAAAAAAAGTGTAAGTGTAGTGTAGGACAGTCGGGTGGACTAAAGCTCTCGCCAATGAGGACCAGAAAGGGTTTGTTGTACACAATCTTACCTTTCCATGACATCATTGTCACATGACAACAACTTTATCAGTTACAACTACCCTTCAATACCCATCAAAGAATCACAAAAAAAAAAGAAAAGGAAAAGAGAATGCCTTAGTTGAATAATAAGTATCCTGAATAGCAGACCATGAATTAGAAGCTTTTATTCTCAATTGAGGTACTTTTACACGGTTAACAATTGAGGAACCAGAGGTTCTAAACCGCTGCAGACCCCTATACATGTTCGAACAAATTTGCCAAAAAAAAAATATGCATATAGGAATTATCAAATATAAGGGGGGAAATGGGCTTTGTTTTTTCGTACTATAATTTTGGGAAGAGATAATTATGTTGGATATTAATGTTAATTGCCTCCAACTGTATTTAGTTTAGAGTGATTAACTTGCGGAATGGGCAAAGTTTAGTTGAATAGGAGCCATCAGTCTATTATAGGGTCAAGTGAGAAATTGAATAAAAAGAGTCTCTCAAGTCATCTTTTAATTATTGGTGATATTGACCAAGGCTTTGGTCAAAAATCACTTAAAAAATCTTATTAACTTAATTGATGATCAAATTAATATTTTTAAAACTTGTTAATCTTTTCTAAAATACAAATCAACCCATAATTATTTTAATAAAAATAAAATATTCAAAAATAAAAAATCAGTTCTCTTCTCTCTCTCCTTCAAACTTCTCTCCTCTCCTCTCTCTCTCTCAAAATCACCCAACAGTTTTTGCGCCTCCATAGATAACAGATCGCCGCTGCCTTTATTTTCGACGACTTTCAAACTCCGGCGATCCCAAGTTTCAGTTCCTCGTGACTCTGGCGATCCCAATTTCGATTAATTCACAGGTAAAGGCTTCTCTTTTTTTTCTTCAAAAAAATTAGGGATTTTTAGTTATGAAGAAAAAGAAAAATTTGAGTTGTCTTCTCTTCTAGTATGTGTTAATAAGAATGAGGTTTTGTTGCTTAAAAAGGAAATAAAACCCCGAGAAAATACTAATTTGTGGTATTTTATATCTTAATATGATGGTTGATGTAAATGTGGTATCTTTCTGAGTGAAATACAATTTATTTATTTTTTTGTTGTTGTTCTCGAACATTGTTGTATAAATAGTGAAATTTGAATTTTGATTTTTTTCCGGAGACATATCTGTTGTGACCAAATCCAATAGCTGTTGAGATTGTACCATAGATTAGATTTCGTGTTCTTAAATGGGTCTAGAATTTTCAATTGAATATTATTTATTTTTAAACAACAGTTGATTTTATTGGTGTTGTTGTATTGATAAATGTTGGTGTTGTTCTTGAACACTGTTGTTCAAGTGGTTATATTTATGGCTTGTTGTTTGTGTTGTTGTATTATAAATATTGGTGTGCTTTGTTGGTGTTGTTGTTTTTGTTGATTTTGTTGATTTTGTTGGTGTTATTGGTGTTGTTGTATTATAAATGTTGGTGTGTGTTAACTTTTATTGGTGTTGTTGGTGTATGTTGGTGTTCTTGGTGTTGTTGGTATTGTTGTTGTTGTTTTTGTTGGTTTTATTGATTCTGTTGGTGTTGTTGTATTGTAAATGTTGGTATGTGTTAACTTTTGTTGGTGTTCTTGGTGTTTTTGTTGGTTTTGTTGATTTTGTTGGTGTTATTGGTGTTGTTGTATTGGTAAATGTTGGTGGTGGTGTTGTTCTTGAAAATTGTTGTTCAAGTGGTAAATGTTGGTGTATGTTGGTGTTGGTGTTGTTGGTGATATATGTATATAAATGTTGGTGTTGTTCTTGAAAATTATTGTTCAAGTGGTAAATATTGGTGTTGGTGTTGGTATTGTTGGTGATATATGTATATAAATGTTGGTGTTGTTGTTGTTGTTGTTGTTGATGAAATATGTATATACATATGTGGTAAAAATGTTGTCAATATCCTAACAAATGTGTAGTATGTTGCAACAGAATAAGAATCTGTTGGAACATATTAAGCATCTGTTGGAAACAACTATACCATCTGTTGGTTTACTGTTATGATGTTTCTAACAGATGACTTATTTGTTGCAACGGATGAGTGATATGTTGGAACAAATAAAAATAATAGGGTATACTGTTTTACTTTGTTCCAAAAGATGACCCATTTGTTGCAACAGATTACCCATCTGTTGAAAGAAGTAAAAATAATATGGTATAATATTTTGATTTCTTCCAACAGATCACTTATCTGTTGAAATAGACCACGCATCTGTTGGAACTATTATTTTACTGTGTTGTATTTGTTAAATTCATTGTTATCTTTTTTTAAATGATGCAGAAATCAATTATAATCTTTTTTATTTTCCTTTTGTTTGTAGATAAAATAGCTCCCAAATGAAAAAAAAAGTGAATCAACTCCAAAGAAAGAAAGAAGAAAAGTAGCTAGGCTACATTCACCACTAAATGAGCTTGTTGTATAAGATGATGAAGTAGAAGAAGATGAAGGAGAAGATGATGAAAATGAACATATTAAACATATGTTGTAACAACTATACCATCTGTTGGTTTACTGTTATGATGTTTCCAACAAATGGGTAATCTGTTACAACAGATAGGTCATCTATTGGATGAAATCAAAATAATATACCCTACTGTTTTGATTTCTTCCAATAGATGACCCATCTATTGCAACAGATGAGTCATCTATTGAAAGAAATCAAATTAGTATTGAAACTATTTTTATTACTTCCAACAGATGAGTGATCTGTTGCAACAGATAGGTCATTTGTTGGAAGAAATCAAAACCGTATTGAAACTGTTTTTATTTCTTCCAACAGATGACCCATCTGTTGCAACAGATAAGTAATCTGTTGGAAGAAATAAAAACAACTTCAATACTGTTTTGATTTCATCCAAAAGATGATCCATCTGTTGCAACAGATAAGTTATCTGTTGGAAGAAATAAAAACAGTCTTGCTACTGGTTTGATTTCTTCCAACAGATGACTTATCTGTTGCAACAGATGGGTCATCTGTTGGATGAAATCAAAACAGTATTGAAACTGATTTTATTTCTTCCAATAGATCACTCATCTGTTGCAACAGATGGGTCATCTATTGCAACAAATCACTTATATGTTGCAACAGATCACTCATATATTGAAACTCTTATTTTACTGTGTTTTACTTGTTAAATTCATGGTTATCCTTTTTTTAATGATGCACAAATAAATTATAATCTTTTTTATTTTCCTCTTGTTTGTAGATAAAATGGTTCCCAAAAGAAAAAAAAGTGAATCAACTCCAAAGAAAGGAAGAAGCAAAGTAGCTAGGCTACATTCACCACTAGATGAGCTTGTTGTACAAGATGATGAAGTAGAAGAAGATGATAAAAATGAAGAAAGAGAAGAAGATGATGAAAATGAACACGACGAAGAGGAAAGCTTCACAAGAGATCTTAAACTTAGATAAAAAAATCAACATGATCTAAATACTAACATTGATCCTAATAGCCCTTCCACTGAAGAATTTGTCAAAACCATTTATATTGATAATTTTCCTGTGAGAATGCAGTGTGATGGTGCCACAAATTTAACTGGTGAGTGTGTGGTAAATTCGGCCATGGAAAATTCTTTGACACCTTCAGAAAAATACTTCGAGAACAAAAATTGAATGTCTATTTTAAGGACAGCTGCTTTGGGCAATATCTTGATTTGCCGGAGGACAATAATGCTCGTTTTCAAATGACCATGTAATTTGTGATGACTTCTATTTCTATGTAATTATTGGTTTTGACAATATAAAATTTTTATATTTTCATGTTTTTGTTTAATTATTTTATGTAATTTGGGATGACTTGAATTTATTTTTTGTTATGAATTTTATTTTGTCATGAATTAATTTCTTAGATGTATAAATTTACAGCATTATTTCCAACAGTTCTACTGTATCTGCTGCAACAGATGTATATCTGTTGGAAATATTGAAACAAATATAGACATCTGTTGCAGATAATTTCCAACATACTCTATATATATATTGCAACAGTTGATAAATCAAATCAATAGATGAATAATTGTTGAAACTAATCAAACAAATATAGATATCTGTTGCAACAGATATGTTCTTAACAGTATGTTTAATTAGTTCCAACATACTCTACATATGTTGCAATAGTTGATTAATCTGTTGCAACAGATGAATAATCCATTGGAACTAATCAAACATATATAATCATCTGTTGCAACAGATATACATATTTGTTGCAACCGATGAATGATATGTTTGATTAGTTCCAACATACTCTACATATGTTGCAATAAATGAGTAATCTGTTGCAACAAATGTTTAATCTGTTGCAATAAATATTTAATTTGTTGGAAATAATCAAACAAATATAGTCATCTGTTGTAACAGGTTATAATCTGTTGCAACATATTATACACTTAGTTGAACATGTAATTACTATGAAATTCATTGAGATTGTAATTGAACTTATTAATTGAAGGCTAATTATAGTTAAATAACTTTGTGCATCACTAATCATGATTTAATGAAGCAATTCACATCAAATTAGTCGATTGATCACTCTATTTAGGACGAATACACTTAGTTGAACATGTAATTACAATGAAATTCATTGAGATTGTAATTGAACTTATTAATTGTAGGCTAATTATAGTTAAATAATTTTGTGCATCGCTAATCATAGTTTAATGAAGCAATCCACATCAAATTAGTTGATAGATCAGTCTATTTAGGACGAATACACTTAGTTGAACATGTAATTAATATGAAATTCATTGAGATTGTAATTCAACTTATTAACTGAAGTCTAATTATAGTTAAATAACTTTGTGCATCACTAATCATGGTTTAATGAAGCAATTCACATCAAATTAGTCGATTGATCACTCTATTTAGGACGAATACACTTAGTTGAACATGTAATTACTGTGTAATTCATGGAGATTGTAATTGAACTTATTAATTGAAGGCTAATTATAGTTAAATAACTTTGTGTATCACTAATCATGATTTAATGAAGTAATTCACAATTTCACATCAAATTGGTCAATTGATCACTCTATTTAGGATGAATACACTTAGTTGAACATGTAATTACTGTGTAATTCATTAAGATTGTAATTGAACTTATTAATTGAAGGCTAATTATAGTTAAATAACTTTGTGTATCACTAATCATGGTTTAATGAAGTAATTCAAATCAAATATATGTAGAGTATATTAAAAATAATCAAACATATCATTCATCTGTTGCAACAGATGTGTATATATGTTTGATTATTTCCAATAGATAAGTCATTTGTTGCAACAGGTTAGTCATTTGTTACAACAAATGTGTATATCAGTTTGATAATTTCCAACAGATGAGTTATCTATTACAACAGATTAGTCCTCTATTGCAACAGATGTGTATATCTGTTTGATGATTTTCAACAGATGTGTCATCTGCTACAACAGATAATGCATCTGTTGCAACATATGTAGAGTCTATTGGAAATGATCAAATATATTAGACACATGCTGCAACAGATTTCTATATATCTTGCAAAAGATGAGTATATCTATTTGATTATTACCAATAGATGAGTCATCTGCTGCAACAGATAATGCATCTGCTGCAGCATATGTAGATTCTGTTGGAAATAATCAAACATATTAGACATCTGGTGCAACAGATGTCTATATCAATTTGATTATTTCCAACAGATGAGTCATCTGTTGCAACAGATTAATCATCTGCTGCAACATAATTCATTATTCTAACTAATTTTACATCTGTTGCACTAGATATAACATATATTGCAACAGAAGTTGTTCCCACACATACAACATTTGTTAGACCACAACAAAAATATATTTTATATAATAAATAAATTATATCACCAACTAAAATGAGTTAAAATTATCAAGTTCATAACTAAACCAACAACAAAAAGATTACAATAATTATGGAGCCTTTCTATCTGGATATGTAGTTCTTTTGTGACCAACCCGTCTTACATGTGGAGCACTTATTACAATAATTAGTCATCTTCTTGAGTCTATAATCTTGAAGATTGCTTGACTGTGTTGATTGAGAACTGCCCACTGTATTGCTCGCAACAACGGGTGAAGGTGTTTGGTCCTCCTCCACTTTATCTCTACTCTCATCATCTGAAATATTCATGTCCACGCCATCCAATTAATTATTTAACATATCTTGTTGGTCTTGTTCTATATTCTGATTCTCTATTGGTTTTTCAACCACGTACACCCTTAAAATGGGCTTAGCTGCATCACTCAAATAAGCACGCAAATGAACCTGATCGCTTGTCTTAAAAGGTAGGACCCTTTGATTTTCAAAAGAGTTATGCATGTAACTGATGACAAGATCTTTTCGTTGAAAATTTAGTCCACTATTGCTGATAATTAAGTTCACAAAATCATCATACAATACATCTCTTTGGACTGTCATCAATATCGTCTCTAACATGTCACCATCCTTCCAATACCAAATAAATCAGTTGTTCTTCTCGATCCACTCACCATGACAATCAACACCTATTGTTATTGAATCCTCCATTAATGGTACCTAAAGGAATTTTTAAAATTTTTAATAATAATAGTATAATAAATTTGATTGACTATGTCCAACAGTAAAATTAAATGCATTATCATTGTCCCAAAAGATAAGCATATGTTACAATAAATAACTCATCTGCTGCAACAGATGACCTATCTGTTGGGTGCATGTTCAGAACCAATAGCTCAATCCAATAGGTAAGTCATCTGCTGCAATATATGAGTCACTTATTGCAACAGATGACTAATCTGTTACAACAGATGCTCTATCTATTGGATTGAGCTTCTAAATCTGAACCAACTTTGCCAGTTGATGTAACATGAATCTAATAGGCAGGTCATATGCTGCAACAGATGACCCTTCTGTTGCAATATATGACCCATCTGTTGTAGTAGATGACTGATTTGTTGCAACAGATGACCCATCTGTTGCAGCAGATGTCTTACCTATTGGATTGAGCTACTGGTTCTGCAGTTCAATCCAATAGGTAAGTCATTTGTTGCAACAAATAAGTCATTTATTGCAACAGATCACTCATCTATTGTAGCAGATGAACTACATGTTGAATTGAGCTACTGGTTCTGCAGCTCAATCCAACAGGTAAGTCATATGCTGCAACAGATGGCTTAGTTGTTGGATTGAGCTGCTGTAACATGAATCCAATAGGTAGGTCATCTGCTGCAATAGCTAGGTCATCTGTTGCAAAAAATGACTTACCTGTTGGAACTACTTTAACAGTAGTGGAAACAATCCAACAGTTGTTGTAAATGAATACAACAGCTGTTGGATATGCTACTGAAAATTATTGAAAAAAAGCAGATATACCCATATGAGAAATTGAACTCAAATTCATTAATTTTACTTACCAAAATCACCTATGAAGTAATGCCCAGTGATATACAAACAAAATTTGATCCAATAGAAGCAGTAGCGGCAGCAACAAGAACAAGAACAACAATTGCGACAAATAGCAGAAGAAGAAAGAGATGATGAATAATAATAATAAGATGATGATGATGAAGAAGAAGAAGAAAAAGCAACAGCACCAACAAGCAGCTGTGATCATATAAATTTTAAATATATTAGTCCAAATAAATATGGTGGATTAATATAATTGAATTAATTATTTAAGTCAATAAATATGGATTTAATTAAAGTCCAAAATTCATCGGGCTAGTCCATTAATTTGGGCTATAAATAATGAGCCCATTTGGTTAAGCCCAATATGCCATCTTATTCTAGAGGCCCAATTTGGCGCCACGTGTCAAATGACGTGGCATGCCAAGTCAAGTAAAGGAGCCAATAGGACTGTGCCACATGTCAAAATTGTAACACCCCGTACTTTTCTAACCTTAATTGATATCTTGAGATCATATCTACATAGGTGTTGAGATGCCATGAAAATGTGTTTTATAGTGTCATTGGTGAAACATTTGATATCGGACCTTCGTAGGAGGTGTTTTGTGATTTCGTGATGCATTTGGGTGATACCCCGTATACATTCAAACCTAATTTAGTGACTTGGAGTCATGTTTACTTGATGATTAATATCACTAAGTAAGTATTTTGTAGTGTTTGGATAAGGGATTGGACGATACGCAAGTGTTAGAAAAATGGCCGAAAAATTCAGCAAAGCAGAAAAACTTGCGCCACTACCCTGTTTCAGGGGGTGTGGTGCAAGACACTGATTCAGAGGGCATTGAATTCTTGCGCCACTACCTTGCTTTTCAGCAGTGGCGCAAGGCACAAAAAATGTGCCTTTTCGGACTGTTTTTGTAACGCAATTCGACGACGCTTCTTGGATGGTTTCTTTTGGTTCTTTGGGGTTATTTGAGCATTGTTAAAGCTTCAAACAATTCAATACACTCCTACATACTCCTAGCTGATCAAATCATGAAATGTGAATAGTGATCCAAAATGTCCAATGAAACCAAGGGCGACTAGAATGCCTATTTTTGCGATCGAAAGAACGAATGAGAATCATTTAAGAGAATATTGTCGTGACATTATGGAATTATGTAAACATGAGATATATGGTGAATAATACATGGAAATTGATGGGTTAAATGAATATGTCTTAGTGGGCCCAAATTAAAGCCCAAAAGTGGAAGAAAGACATGGCCCAAATGGGTCAAATGACCCATTCTTCCATTTGACCTTCTAGAACACTATATTAAATGATAAAGAGTGGATAAGGATGGACTCAAAAGCTTATAAAAGGGACCAAAAATCTGATTTTATCCATTATACACACACATGTATTTCTATGTTTTTCCAAAACATTTTAAGAAACCCCTTTTGGCTCTCAAAACCCTAAGTCCACTTTTGGAGAAAATCATCACTATTTAAGCTTGGGTAAGTGTTTATTATTATGGTTTAACATATTATATGCATGGGAGATTATGTATATTATGCTAGTTGTGTTGGTAAGGTGATGAAAGTGTATTTTTGCTTTTGGTGAAGGATGTGCTATCTTGGTAATTTGAACTTGAATTAGGCCTTGTGCCTTTGATGAAAAAGCATGGTATGGACAAAATATGAACATGTATGGTGTTATTTTTGGTATTAAACTTGTTCTTGTCTATAAGTGGAAATTGTGGAATTTTGGCCGATATGTGTTATGAGTTGTATTAAGGTCATTAGATGGGTTATTTGTGATGTGTGATGGATAAGGAAGTGTAAAGGAGAAGTGTTATGGTAAAATGTATCAATTATCATGTATTGGTCAATGTTGGGAATATTATGGAATTTTTGGAATAATAGTATGATCAATGGTTTTGTCAAGGAGAAATGACATGTTTAAAGGCAAACATGTAATTCATTGACATGGTATGCAGTTGTTAAGTAATTGGTGGTTAATGTGAATTTCGTTATGTATTTATGTTGTAGAGTGACACATAAAGATGGAACGGGATTATTGTATACACATCTAAGGTTGTATATTCGTATTGCGAATCCAAGGTATGTAAGGTTACTTTGTCCGTATCTTTCTGCGGCAAATAGTATCCATATTGACATGTCACTAGTCCTATCCCGAAATGTGCTAAGGTATCCGATATCCGTTTATCATTAGTCATTGTCATATATTTTCTACTCATGGATCATTTGTGAATCTCATGTCTCATATTCATGGTTAATGTTCCGAAAGCTCAAATAAAGTTATGTTCCAATATTCCAATAGTGCCTATACTTGTGTCTCTTGTTCATGGATTATTGTCCAATGGTTCCAATGGTATCATGGTGCTAGTAATGTTATATTTCTCATGATGTTTATTCACATGTCTTTCACTCATTGGTTAATGATTCAAAGCTTCCAACAATGTTATGTTCCAAAGTTCCAAAGTGATGTTATGACTATCAAAGTATCAATCTCAAAGTACTGAACAAAGTAATGCATATTTGGTCAATGATCAAGTACGGGTGGCAGGTCTAGGGGCGTAAGCCTAGCTCGACTCGATCCCGAGATATGGATTTATGGGTGGCAGGTCTAGGGGCATAAGCCTAGCTCGACCCGATCCCGATGCATTGATTTATGGGTGGCAAGTCTAGGGGTATAAGCCTAGCTCGACTCGATCCCAACATGAAGATAAGTCATGAAAAGACCCACTGATCAGTAGGGGCCCGGGTACATTGTTATCATTGAGCATTGAGATAAAGAAAGTAAAGAAAGTAATGAAAGCAATCCACATGGTTTTCCAAAATGCAAAATGGTGACTTATTCACATTGATTATTCATATGTTTTGAGTTCATTGAAATATTCATGTGTTGTACAGTTTCATCTGAGCCTTGCATACTCAGTACTTATTTCTTACTGACCCCTCTTGGGGAATTTACCTTACTTGCTGCAGGCGCAGGTACCAGTAGGCCTCCCCAGTAGATTGCCAGTGTTAGCGGTTCTTTGGTGAGCTCCAGCTCATTCGGGGCTTCTCCGAGTCAGTGTGTATATATATTTTGGTATTTTACATATTGTGTAAAGTGGGGACTTCTCCCGACTTATGGTTCATTTTGGTCAATGCTCTTGTTAGAAGCTTTTGTAGACGAATGTGGGTGTATCAGTGTAAAAGACATATGTTGTTTTGCCTGGATGGCCTCAACGGCCAAGTTTCATATGTATGTATCAATATGTCCCATGCTTTCCTTTATTCGTCTTTCATGTTCTTCTGCAATGGTGGTTATGATTAATGATATGCACATGATTGAACATAGGCAAATGATGGTTTTCTCGGGCCTTATCGGCTACGGGTGCCAATCATGTCCCGATCGAATTTGGGGCGTGACAAAAATAATGCAGCAAGCCTAGTGAAATCAAAGGCCCATAAGAATACGCCATATCACTTAAATCTGATTGGCCAAAAGAAGCTCATCTTCACCATGACTCTTTCCTTTCCACAACTATAAATAGGGGCCTCATAATTCAAAAAGGGGACCAACAATTCTAACAAAAAGCAAGAGAGAGCTCGTGGATCAAACACTACAGATTTCTATACAAGCTACAAATCAAGCATTCAAGTTCATACATAACTGAAGATCAAGACGAAGATTCAAGATCAAGCCTAAAACCCCTTGAATCCAAATTCACAAGTTAAGATCAAATCTATTAAATCCACAAATCAAGTTTAAGTTCATCAAATTCAAGATTGAGCTCGAAGCCCTTGAATTTATATTTAAAAAGGCGAATCAGAGGATTCATAGAGATTGTAACACTCACATATTGAAATCAATAAACGATTGTTGCAATATTTTTTTGTCCCAATTATTATTTTTCTCGACTCGAATTTTATTGTCTACAAATTCTGGCACGCCCAGTGGGACAAGCTCTACCTCTCATCTCAACTTTCCAACTTCAAAGTTCAAGAATACCGAAATGACTTTCAAGAAGGTCAACTCTCAATCCACTGCCCCTAAGGCTGTAGTTTCCAAGATATCCGCCGAGCTAGAAAGCATCCTTGATGTTACTTTTGGAAGCTTTGGGGCTGTCACAAGGAGCAAGGCCAACATGATGGGGCAACAAACACATCAAGTGTTGACGACATCAACTCCAGTTTTTAGATCTTCAACCCCAAAAAGAACAATATCCTCTATAAGTGCTTCAGAAGAAGCAAGCAGTGTGGCAGAGAAAATTAAGAAGACTCTGGATCTACTTGATCTCTCTGGTTCAAAAAACTCTGGGACAAAGAATGATGGTCATTCAACCAACATGTCATCTCCACTTACTCCGCCCGAGCCAAGAAATTCAGAGATCAACTTATGTGATAATCCGTGCTACTCTCCGATGTCTCTAATAATCATGCAAACAATGGTAACTGATGTCTCATCTATGGAGGAGCAACTTGCGAATATGGCGAAAGCGATTGAAGGTTTGACCAAGTATGTACAAACTCAAGACACTCGAATTGATAAGTTGATGGATCGAATGGAAGGCTTAATAGATGGAAATTCTAGCCATGCACCTAGAAAGGCTCCAGAAGTTCAAGAGATAGATCCTCCTGCCAAACAGATACCACCTACTAAGGAGGTGCCAGTCGCTTCAGACGAAATAATCCCAATTGATCGATTGAAGGAATTCATTGAAGGGACCCTCAAGGACAAGTACGAGGTTGCTACCAAGTCTTCCCTGACGTATACCAAGCCTTACACTGCTAGGATTGATAGCTTCAAGATGTCTGTCGGCTATCAACCCCCCAAATTTCAATAATTTGAGGGCAAAGGGAATCCAAAGCAACATGTCACCCATTTTGTTGAGATATGTAATAATGCCAGAACATATGGTGACTATCTTGTCAAGCAATTTGTCCGCTCCCTAAAGGGAAATGCCTTTGATTGGTATATGGACCTCGAACCCAATTCAATTGATAGTTGGGAGCAACTGGAGCATGAGTTCCTAAATTATTTCTATAGCACGAGGTGTACAGTGAGCATGGTAGAGCTCACAAATACTCATCAAAGAAAGGATGAGCCAGTTATCGACTTCATCAATCGATGGAGGAATGCTAGCCTAAACTGTAAGGATAGGCTTAGTGAAACTTCCGCAATAGAGATGTGTATCCAAGGAATGCACTGGGAGCTTCTCTATATTTTGCAAGGCATTAAGCCAAAATCCTTTGAAGAGTTGGCTACCCGTGCTCACGATATGGAGTTGAGCATGTCTTCTGCCGGAAAAGGAGTAACACCCATCCATGACCCTCGAAAGGTAAAGGACAAACAAGAACCTAGGAGATGGACCAAGTTTGTCCCCAAAAGCGACAACAAAGAATCCATGAATGTCAACGTGTCTCCTGTGAAGCTCACCACAAAGGTGAGCAAGAAGCAAAGCGTAAAGACTACCTCTCAAGCGCGTCCAAACCAGAAATTGACTTTTAAGGAGATGCAGCAAAAAGATTACCCATTCCTTGATTCTGACATTTCAAAATTTTTTGATGAACTTCTTGAGTTGAAGCTCATTGATCTACCAGAAATGAAGCGGCTCGACGAAGCTGGAAAAATTGATGACCCAAACTATTGCAAGTATCACAGGTTTGTGGTCACCCTTTGGAGAAATGTTTTGTCTTCAAGGATAAAATCATGCAACTGGATAATGAGAATAAGATTGTGCTTGATGACGAGAAGGCCAGCTCTCATCAAATCTCCATCACTTTTGGCTCACTCGATCCGATTCAAATATGTAACTTCAAAGAGCATAATGAAGAGTTATTGGAGCATGACAAGTCTCTAATTGATGAAGGTGATGATGAAGGTTGGACTTTTGTGACTAGGCGGAGATGCAACAAGAGGACGAGTCTACGAAAAGACTCATCCAAGCAGCCAACCAGAAGGAGAATGGTAAAATAATCGAGGAAACAGAGGTTGGTTGAGCTGCCAAAGAGGGAGAGTGTAGTGGAGCATTACCACCAAAAACCACGGTGTCCTGTGACCTTGGAAGAATTCTTTCCAAGTTGGTTCTGCACCAAGACTACTCAAGACAACATTGAGGCATCTTGTTTTAATACTGACAAAGAAGAAGCAAAGGGTGAAAGCCTATTGATGGAACCTCCTTCTCCTAAAAGGCCTACTAAATCTCTTCACCAAGAAGCACATATATGTAATACAAAAATCACATTTACAGACGATGATCTCCTGTTTGCTGAAACACTATACAATCGTCCCTTGTATATGGTAGGTCATGTTCTAGAGAAGAAGATAAATAGAATCCTGAGAGATGAAGGGTCTGGAGTAAACATCCTGCCTATTCGCACACTGAAGGAACTTGGCATCACAACTGATGAACTTACTGAAAGCCATTTGATGATCCAAGGGTTCAATCAAGAGGGTCAGAGAGCCATAGGATCCATCAAGTTAGAAATCCATATGGATGATTTATGATCAAATGTATTGATGCATGTGATCGATGCCAAGACTTCATATAATATATTGCTTGGTAGGACTTGGGTACACGAGAACAAAATTGTTTCATCCTCCTACTATCAATGCTTAAAGTATCTTGAAAATAGAGTGGAGAGAAAGATAGTGGCCGATAATAAGCCATTCACTGAAGCTGAATCACAATTGGCAGATGTAAAATTATACTTGAAGAATTATGTCGTGAAGGAAAAAAAAGGTTGATGATGTCACATCAACCAAGAGTGATGATCTTGCAGCTAAGAAGCTCGTGGTGGCTGTTGAAAACATTGTCATTAAAAAGCCTCCCTTCACTTCAAATAAAGGGAATGTCGCGTACTTGAAGAAAAAGGCAACTCATGTGCTTCGTTATGTACCAAAGGTAGGGAAAGAACGACACTCATCCGATGTCCAAGATAATATACTAGGGGGGCTAACTCTTCCGATAAAGCAAGTTGATGCAATAAATTTGTCCTCAAAGCTACTTGGGGAATTTGTGGCTCAAAATTCATCACGAGATATGATACTCCCTTTAAAGCGTACGAAAGAAGGCTTTGATCCAAACTCTTACAAGTTATTTGTAAAGGCTGGATACAACCCTAATGAGCCATCAAATTTGGGAAAAATCCCATCAGAAGCCACTACCAAGCAAACACACGAAGGCTTAGGGTACATGCCGCCATCGCCAGTTCGCATCTCTATAAGAAGGGTAGATAGTGACTATATCACTGTAGAAGAGGAGTCCACTACTTCCACCAAAAGGCCTTCTGTCTTTGATCGACTTGGAGAATCAACCACAAGAACTTCTGTGCTTGAGAGGTTGGGTCCACTGAAGAAAAAGAAGAGTAACAAACCTCGAAGAAGTTATCAAGGCACTATGACATACTCTTCACCTAGAATCCAGAAGGATTTCCAAAGTTTGATTCCTTTTAGAATGAGGCGACAGACGGAACTTGTGGTTTCGTGCAAGGAGGTGTTAAAGACAAAGACTCATACTGTCGTTTATACCAAGGAACATGAGGAAGACAAAGAAAGTATAGGCTCTTCATATCATATTACAACCCAGAGTGAGTACAATACATCATCTCTAATAATGGTTGAAGAGTTGAAAGATATTTCCTGGTGTTGCCATATATCTGTCAATGAAAATGATCCTCAAGAAAAGAAAGATGCTGGAGATGCTCCGTCAGAACTTGAAGAAGGATTAAAGACGACAATAGATCCCCTAAAGAAAGTTAATCTTGGCACTGATGAAGACCCAAGGCCAACTTTCCTAAGTGCTTTTCTAGAAATGGATGAAGAACTCGCTTACATGGACTTACTCAAAGAATATAGGGATGTTTTCGCTTGGAGTTATAAGGAGATGCCTGGCTTATATCCAAAAGTAGCAACTCATCAGTTAGTAGTCAAGAATCGTGCTCATCCTGTTAAGCATGTAACACCCCGTACCTACTAACACCCTATGAGACGACGCTGAACAATGGTTTTTCAAGTGTCAAGAGACAAAAGTATTTACTTTGTAAGATTATTGATGAAATAAATGCTACTGGGCCTAATGCATGAGATTAGACCTTTGTAGGAGGTGAAATACCCGTATGTTGTCAAACCTATACAACTACGTGTACAATTATGGAAATAATAAAACATGAGAGAATTGGTGAATTATCCATTAAATTGTTGGGTATTAACGAGTCATGAGTCATTGGGCCAAATGAGGCCCAAATTAATAAGAAGTCATGGCCCAAATGAAAAATTGACCCATGCTTTTATTGCTCTTTCATTGACCAAGACCCCTGTTGGGGACTTACCTTACATGTTGCAGGTGCAGGCATTAGTAGACCTCCTCGATAGGCTGCAGATCATATACAGATCTTTGGTGAGCTCCAGTTTCTTCGGGGCTTCCCAAGTCACATATGTACACTAGGTTTTGGTATTATGTAAATATTGTATAAACATGGTTAGGCATCTGTAGAGGCTTTGTAGACAGTTGTGGGAAGACAAAGTGTATGCTCATAATGACTTGATGGCCCCGTCGGCCAAGATTCACATATATATATATATATATATTTAGCACATGTTTCATAAATGCTACTATTAGCATTATAAGTTCTTACGTGATAATGGTGTTTCTTATGGTATACATACGAAGGTTCATGAGTAAAGATTGGTTCTCTCGGGTCATATCGGCTTCGAGTGCCAATCACGCCTCAATGGGATTTGGGGCGTGACAAAGCAGGCCCAAAGACGCTTCAGACCCAACTTGGTTCCATTGATTGAAAATGAGGTTAACAAGCTCATTGAAGCTGGCTTTATTCGTGAAGTTAAGTACCCCACATGGATATCAAGCATTGTTCCTGTACGGAAGAAGAATGGTCAAATTCGAGTTTGTGTCGACTTTAGGGATCTCAACAACGCATGTCCTAAGGACGAGTTTCCAACCCCTATTCCAGAGTTGATGATTGATGCTACTACTGGTTTTGAGGCGATGTCTTTCATGGATGGATCATCCGGTTATAACCAAATCCGTATGACACCAAAGGATGAATAGCTCACTGCATTTCATACGCCTAAAGCTATTTATTGTCACAAGATGATGCCTTTTGGTTTGAAGAACGTTGGTGCCACTTATCAAAGGGCTATGCAAAACATCTTTGATGATCTACTCCATAAAAATGTTGAATGCTATGTGGATGATTTAGTGGTAAAATCAAGAAAGAAGAACGACCGCTTGAAAGACTTGAGAATGGTATTTGAGTTACTTCGAAGACATCAGCTTAGGATGAATCCGTTGAAATGCGCCTTTGGAGTTACTTCCGAAAAGTTCCTTGGCTTTATTGTACGACACCAAGGAATTTTTAATACAAGGTTGATACAATTTTGAAGATGCCCGAGCCTCGAAACATTCATGAATTAAAAAGTCTTCAAGGGAATCTAGCATACTTAAGGAGGTTAATCTCAAATTTGGCGGGAAAATGTCAACCATTTAGCCATCTCATGAAGAAGGGTGCCCCTTTAGAATGGGACCAAACTTGTAGTAAGGCCTTTGAAAATATCCAATCTTACTTGATAAAGCCTCTAGTTCTTGTGGCACCTATACCTGGAAAATCATTGATTCTCTACATCGCTGCACAAGAAAGCTCAGTCGGAGCACTATTGGCCCAAGAAAATAGTGAAGGTAAAGAGAACTCTCTTTATTACCTGAGTAGAATGATGACACCAAATGAGCTGAATTATTCACCTATTGAAAAGTTGTATTTGGCGTTGGTCTTCTCTGTAACACCCCGTACTTTTCTAACCTCACTTGATACCTTGGGTTCATATCTACATAGGTGTTGAGATGCAATGAGTATGTGTTTTATAGTGTCATTGGTGAAACATGTGATATCGGACCTAATACGTGCGATTAGACCTTGTAGGAGGTGTTTTGTGATTTCTTGAAGCATTTGTGTGATACCCCGTACACATTCTAACCTCATTTGGTGACTTGAAGTCATGTTTACTTGATGATTAAGATCACTAAGTAAGTATTTTGTAGTGTTTTGATAAGGGATTGGACGATATGCAAACATTGGATAAGTGGCCGAAAAATTCAGCAAAGTGCTGAAACTTGCGCCACTACCCTGTTTCAGGGGTGTGGCGCAAGCCACCTGCATTCTGAAAATTCATATAAGGCTGAAATCTTGCGCCACAGCCTGCTTTGCAGCTAGTGGCGCAAGGCACAAATTTTGTGCCTTTCCGGACCCGTTTTGTAACGCAATTCTATGACGCTTCTTGGATGGTTTATTTTGGTCCTTTGGAGTTATTTGAGCATTGTTAAATCTTCAAACACTTCAATACACTCCTACATACTCCTACATGATCAAATCATGAAATGTGAATAGTGATCCAAAATGTCCAATGAAGCCAAGGGCGACTAGAATTCCTATTTTTGCGATCGAAACGACAAATGAGAATCTCGTAAGAGAATATTGTCATGACATTATGGAATTATGTAAACATGAGACATATGGTGAATAATATATGAAATTTGATGGGTTACATGGATATGTGTTATTGGGCCCAAAGTTAGGCCCAAAATGGGATTAAAAGACTTGGCCCAAAGAGGAAATAACCCATTCTTTCAATAATTGACTAAGTAAACATATCATTTAGTGCCAAGTGTGGCTAAGGATGACT
Source organism: Capsicum rhomboideum (assembly GCA_031232105.1). Taxonomy (NCBI): domain Eukaryota; kingdom Viridiplantae; phylum Streptophyta; class Magnoliopsida; order Solanales; family Solanaceae; genus Capsicum; species Capsicum rhomboideum. Next base: position 128,064,049 of record CP124712.1, read on the forward strand.
TGAGGTCCATAAAAAGCCCCCAAAATCAGATTTTTAATCATACAAGACTCTCATGCCTTTGTGATATTTTCTCAAATATTTCTTTAAGCTCCAAACCCTAAAGCAAAATATTCCTTTGGACTCCTTGGACAAGATCAACATATTCCAAGCCTTGGTAAGTCTTTATTCTCATGGATTAACATATTATATGCATGGGAGATTATGTATATTATGATAGTTGTGTTGGCAAGGTGGTGAATAGTATATTTTTGCCTTTGGTGAAAAATGTGCTATCTTGGTGATTTGAACTTGAATTAGGACTTGTGCCTTTGATGCAACCCGATCCCGATGCATTGATTTATGGGTGGCAAGTCTAGGGGAATAAGCCTAGCTCGACTCGATCCCAACACGATGATATGATATGAAAAGACTCACTGATCAGTCGGGGCCCGCGTACGTTGTGACATATGTAATGACAAGTGAGCATTGAATGTAAAGAAAACAACGAAAGTAATGAAAGCAATCCACATGGTTTCCAAAATGCATCATGGTGACTTATTCACATTGATTAGTCAATTGTATTTGAGTTGATTGAGATATTCATGTATTGTACAGTTTCATCTGAGCCTTGCATACTCAGTACTTATTTCGTACTGACCCCTCTCGGGGAATTTACCTTACTTGCTGCAGACGCAGGTACCAGTAGGCCTCCCCAGTAGATTGCCAGTGTTAGCGGTTCTTTGGTGAGCTCCATCTCATTCAGGGCTTCTCCGAGTCAGAGTGTATATATGTTTTGGTGATGTAAATATTGTGTAAAGCGGGGACTTGTCCCGACTTATGGTTCAGTTTGGTCAATGCTCTTGTTAGAGGCTTTTGTTGACGGATGTGGGTGTATCAATGTAAAAGACATATGTTGTTTTGACTGGATGACCTCAACGGCCAAGTTTCTTATGTATGTATAAATATGTCCCATGTTTTCCTTTATTCGTCTTTCATGTTCTTCCGCAATGGTGGTTATGATTATGATATGCATATGATTGAACATAGGCAAAGGTTGGTTCTCTCGTGCCTTATCGGCTATGGGTGTCAATCATGTCTCGATGGGATTCGGGGCGTGACATTCTCAATTCAAAAGATGAAGTACTACTTTCAAGCTCAAATTGTTTATCTGGTGTCTAAAGCAAATCCCATCAAGTTTGTAATGTCGAAACCAGTCCTCAGTGATCAACCTGCAAGGTGGTACCTTCAATTTCAACAATTTAAGATCGTGTACATCCCTCAAAAGGCCGTAAAGGGACAAACATTAGCAGATTTTTTGGCAGACCACCCGATACCTGATAATTGGGAGCTAACTAATGAACTTCCTGATGAGGATGCAATGGTTATTGAAGTTCGACCTCTATGGAAGATGTACTTTGATGGTGCGGCACATCGTGGTGGAGCTGGTGCAGGCGTAGTGTTTGTCACTCCGCAGGAAGAGGTTATCCCATACTCCTTTAATTTGACACAATGTTGCTCTAACAATGTTGTTGAATACTAAGCGTTGATACTTGGACTTGAAATGGCCGTCAACATGAAAAAACTACAATTGCAAGTCTTTGGTGACTCCCAATTGGTGATCAAGCAGCTTTTGGGAGACTATAAAGTCAAAAAGCCCGAGCTACGCCCATATCATAGTTATACTCAGAAGTTGATAGGATGGCTTGGAGAAGTTACCCTCCAACACGTGCCAAGAAAGGAAAATAAGCAGGCCGATGCATTGGCTGCTTTAGCTTCAACCCTTACTCTTCCGAATCAAACACGAGTTACTATCCGCCAAGAATGGGTAGTACCACCACCGGATGAGGAGGAATATACAGAAAACAAACTTGAGCATCTCGTCACTGTGTCTGAAGCCGTAAAGGTAGATTGGCGACAACCAATTATTAACTAATTGTGTTATGGAATACTTCCTGAAAATCCAATAAAAAGACTGACATCCATCGTCATGCACCTCGTTTTCTTTACTACAAGGACACACTTTATAGAATGTCATTTGAAGGAGTACTCTTGCGATGTTTAGGAGAGGAAGAAGCAGTTCAAGCTTTGCAGGAAGCACACTCGGGAGTATGTGGATCTCATCAGTCTGGCCCGAAGCTCCACTTTCACATAAAAATGATGGGATATTATTGGCCAACGATGGTGAAAGATTGCTTGGACTATGCTAGAAGATGCAAGACCTGTCAATTTCATACGAATTTCATACATCAGCCTCCTGAAATATTACACCCCATTATCGCATCTTGTCCATTCAATGCTTGGGGATTGGATGTTGTAGGCCCACTACCAAAATCTTCTGGTGGACACTTGTACATCTTAGTTGCGACAGATTACTTCTCAAAATGGGCTGAAGTTGTTGCACTCAAAGAAGTGAAGAAAGAGAATGTTGCAAACTTTATCCGAGTAAATATCATCTACCGCTTTGGAATTCACCATTACATAATAACTGACAATGGCAAACCATTTGATAACAAACTGATGAAAAAGATTTTTGATCTCTTTGGTTTCAAGTAGCGTAAATCTTCTATGTACCATGCTGCCGCCAATGGTCTAGCTGAAGCATTCAATAAGACTTTATGGAACCTGTTGAAGAAAGTCGTCTCCAAATCCAAACAAGACTGGCATGAACGAATGGAAGAAGCTTTGTGGGCATATAGGACGACTCACCGCACATCGACGCAAGCAACCCCATACTTACTTGCTTTTGGAGTTGAAGCAGTCCTACCACTTGAGCGTCAAATTCCTTCTTTAAGACTTGCTATTCAAGAAGGGCTCACCGAAGAAGAAAATGCTAAGTTGCGTCTTGCGGAGTTAGAAGCTCTTGATGAGAAGAGGCTAGAGGCTCAACAAAATCTTGAATGTTATCAAGCCCGTCTATCTCGTTCTTTCAACAAAAAGGTTCGCTTGAGGTGCTTCCAAGTTGGAGATCAAGTCCTAGCAGTAAGGAGGCCCATTATACTTCTCATAAATGTGGGGGAAAATTCACCTAAAAATGGGATGGACCATACGTCATACAAGAGGCATATTCAAATGGCGCTTACAAGTTTGTTGATGCAGATGGCGTGAAAATTGGTCCTATGAATGCCAAATTCTTGAAGAAGTACTATCCTTGAGGGAAGATGATGCTCCTTAAGGCACGAGCATAAACTGCATGTCCACTCCTGGCGCGCAAGAGTATAAACTGTGTACGACTCAAAAAGAAAAAATGTCCGCTAGGTTGAAAATCTCGAAAGAGGCGGCTTAGGCAAAAGTTAGGACCAAAAAAATAAAATAAAATTAAAAAAATAAAAAAATAAAAATATACACTCTTCCAGAACTACATTGTGACTTGATCCTTTTCACCGAGGTACACAGGCGCTTAAAAGTTTCATTCTAAGTTCAGTTGTATGAGTGTCAAAAAAATACATGTTCCCGCTTGATCCGCCACACGAAAGTTAAGTCTGCACATATTCTGATTAAACTTTGGGCTTACACAAAATGTTCATGACTCAATGGGGGCAGAGCTTCATATAAAAGGTAAGCTTCTGCAACAGGATTTGAGACCCTCAAGTTCTCCGAGCCTACAAGTTGAAGTTGTAAGTCTTCCAAGCCTGCGAATTGAAGCGTGGTTGTTGAAGTCAAAATTCACCAAGTCAGTAACGTTGAAGTCTCAGGTTCACCACATCTGCATGCTAAAGTAGTCAAAGTTCAACAATTCTGCAAGATGAAATCTCAAATCTACCAAGTCTGCAAGTTGAAGTTGTCAAAATTGCCAGGTTTGCAAGCTGAAGTCTCCAAATCTGCTAAGTTTGCAAGCTGAAGTCTCCAAATTGAAAGGTGGAACCGTCAAAACCTCTAAGTTTCAAGTTAGGCCTTCAAAATTTTCATGCCTTAAGGTGGACGAAATTTGTCCCTTTGCACCTTAAGTTAGCCTTTTCACAGGTTTATCCTTGAAAGGATATATAAATCTCCATGCCTTAAGGTGGACAAAAATTTGTCCCTTTGCACCTTAAGTGACCTTTTCACGGGTTTATCCTTAAAAGGATCTATAAATCTCCATGCCTTAAGGTGGACAAAAATTTGTCCCTTTGCACCTTAAGCTGGCCTTTTCACGGGTTTATCTTTAAAAGGATCTCTAAACTTCTATGCCTTAAGGTGGACAAAAATTTGTTCCTTTGCACCTTAAGATGGCCTTTTCACGTGTTTATCCTTAAAAGGATCTATAAATCTCCATGCCTCAAGGTGGACAAAAATTTGTCCCTTTGCACCTTAAGCTGGCCTTTTCACGGGTTTATCTTTAAAAGGATCTCTAAACTTCCATGCCTTAAGGTGGACAAAAATTTGTCCCTTTGCACCTTAAGCTGGCCTTTTCACGGGTTTATCTTTAAAAAGATCTCTAAACTTCCATGCCTTAAGGTGTACAATATTTGCCCCTTTGCACCTTAAGCTGGCCTTTTCACGGATTTGTTATGTAAATCATCCAAACTTGAAACAGAACTTGTTAGGTCTCAAGGTGATGGAGGCGAAGTTAAACTCTCGCACCTTAAGCTGACCATTGCATAAGTACGTCGGTGAAAGGGACCAAACTTGAAGCCGAACTTGTTAGGTCTCAAGGTGACGGAGGCGAAGTTAAACTCTCGCACCTTAAGCTGACCATTGTATAAATACGTCGGTGATATGGACCAAACTTGAAGCCGAACTTGTCAGGTCTCAAGGTGAAGTAGGCGAAGTTAAACTCTCACACCTTAAGCTGACCATTGCATAAGTACGTCGGTGATAGGGACCAAACTTGAAGCCGAACTTATCAGGTCTCAAGGTGACGGAGACGAAGTTAAACTCTCGCAACTTAAGCTGACCATTGCATTAGTACATCGGTGATAGGGACCAAACTTGAAGCCGAACTTGTCAGGTCTCAAGGTGACGGAGGCAAAGTTAAACTCTCGTACCTTAAGCTGACCCTTAATAAATGCTATATGTTTGAGGTCTACCTACAAAAGAAGAAAGGAAAAGACAACACGAAAAAAAAAAAGGGGGCTCAAGAAGAAGAGAGATTATTACCTGTCAGGATGTTTCAAACTCGAAAGCCATACATCACCAACTCAGATAGGCTTGAGACAAGATGTTTTGGTGAGAATAAAGCCCTTGAAGTCTAGTTTCAAACAATCAAAATATTTTTTGATGGTGACAGCCCGACATCATGATATAAATTATTTGTCGAGACAATGCAAATCTGAAATTCTCTGCGAGACAGAATTTAAAGTCAAATTCAAAAATTTATATAGAACAATCAGGGGGGTTTTAAATTCTAAATTTTGGATATATCATAGATGAATATGTCTGGTTTCTATATAATTAAGCAGATCATGATTTTGATACTCCCACATTGAGATACAATTTTTTTGGTATCATCGCGCAAATCTGAAACTGCTGGTGCATCAAAATCCACAGGTAATTTCGAAATAATATCTGAAAATATCCCGAAAGTATTAAATCATGAATTTTGGATATGTTATAGATCTTTGTGTCTAGTTTTGGAAGAATCAAGCAGCTTGTGATTTCATCATTCCTACTTCAAGATATCAAGGTTCTAGTAAAGACAAGCAGATCTGAAATTTTCAGCATGATAAAAGTTAAGGCTAATTTCAAAAAATTGTGTAGAATGATATTGATGGATTTTAAGTCTAAATTTTGGCCATGTTGTAGATCTCGAAGTCTAGTTTCTGGAATATCAAACCATTCATGATTTTGATACATCTACAATTTGATATGTATTTTCTACCACTAGCATGCTGGACTGAAAAAAAAGTGACGAAAATTAAAAGAGAAGAATATATTACCTAGCATTGTGCTCCTTTGTGTGACTCCCGATGCTGCAATGTCAAAATAATAGAGAGAGTCCATCTATTTATAGATGTAGCAAGACATTAATAGTCTCCTTGTTGAAATAAAACTAGGAGAAGTTTTCAAGTCCTTAAGGAGGTGACATACTCCTAATTTAAGTGGAATTGGGACAATTCAAGTTTGTAGGAATATAGACATCCTAATTCTAATTGGAGAATGGTTGGTTATGGAATAGAAGGATTTCATTTCCAAAATGGAAAGGAGTATCCTGAAGACGTGCAAACAAGAAAAAAAAAGAAAAGAAAAGTCAATTAATTTATTTTGGACTTGAATTTTGACCTAGAATAAAGGGGTTCCATAAACGTTAAGGAATTTTGCATATCTAATATACCCATGATAATTTCTGTGCACATAGCACTTCGTCATGATATATATATATATATATTTATTTATTTATTTATTTTTTGCACACAAATTCCGGTGCAAGTAAAAAGTCAAGTCAATACTTCGAGCCTAGTCTTCGAAAGATTAAATATCTCCGACAAATCTCGAAGTGAGGGCATTTGTGATCATATAAATTTTAAATATATTAGTCCAAATAAATATGGTGGATTAATATAATTGGATTAATTATTTAAGTCCAATAAATATGGATTTAATTAAAGTCCAAAATTCATCGAGCTAATCCATTAATTTGGGCTATAAATAATGAGCCCACTTGGTTAAGCCCAATATGTCATCTTATTCTAGAGGCCCAATTTGGCGCCACGTGTCAAATGACGTGACATGGCAAGTCAAGTAAAGGAGCCAATAGGACCGTGCCGCATGTCAAAATGATGCAGCAAGCCTAGTGAAATCAAAGGCCCATAAGAATGCGCCATGTCACTTAAATCTGATTGGCCAAAAGAAGTTCATCTTCACCATGACTCTTTCCTTTCCATAACTATAAATAGGGGCCTCATAATTCAAAAAGGGGGACCAATAATTCTAACAAAAAGCAAGAAAGAGCTCGTGGATCCAACACTACAGATTTCTCTACAAGCTACAGATCAAGCATTCAACTTCATACATAACTGAAGATCAAGACGAAGATTCAAGATCAAGCCAAAAAGCCCTTAAATCCAAATTCACAAGTCAAGATCAAATCCATTAAATCCACAAATCAAGTTCAAGTTCATCAAATTCAAGACTGAGCTCGAAACCCTTGAATTTATATTTAAAAAGGCGAATCAGAGGATTCATAGAGATTGTAACACTCACATATTGAAATCAATAAACGATTGTTGCAATATTTTTCTGTCCTGATTATTATTTTTCTCGACTCGAATTTTATTGTCTACAACAGCAATGAAGAAAATCGAAGAGAGGAGAAAAGAAAAAAAAGAGCTCTAGCCTCCTAGCCGCCTTTTCCCCCCTTCTTTTTTAGTTTTAGGGTTTTATAAAGATGGGTCAAAGTGTAATTTCAAAAACTTGGGGATATAGAATTTATCCCCTTAATCCTTAATCTAAAAATAGTCACCCATACTCAATAATTAAGACTTGAGTCACCAAAACTTAATTTCAAAACTTTTTGATCATCCTTAATTTATTGTCCCGGGTTAAGTGAGATGTTTTCTTCTTCTTTTTATTTAGGCCAAATACATATAAATAGACCCTTAAACTTGTCAAAAATTTTCATTTAGATACCTAATTTAATATTGTTCCTATTAAATACTTAGACTCAAGCTAAACTGTAGCTAAATATTAATTTACTCCATAATTAACTTAAATAAATTTTTAAGTGACTTTAACCTTGACTTGATAAAAAATGTCACCAAAATTTAATTGAAGAATAAGGACCTGGCCATTAAAATCAAAAAAATATATTCACTTTATTTGATATTTTTGAAGTTGAAAATAGTGTTGGAGTTATGTTTGACATAATATTTTAAATAAGGTGTTTTTGAAGTTAAAAAAATATTAAAAGTGAAAATAAATTTTAAAAATTTTAGAGCTTTATAAAAATAAAAAATTTAAATTTTATTTTAAAAAAATAAATTAGAAAGTGCAAAAAGTGAATTCAAAATTAGCAAAGTGCAAAAAGTGAATTCAAAAATAGCGAAAGGTGTTTTTTAAAAATTTAAATATTATAAAAATATATTTTAAAATATTTATAACCAATCAAGTATTCAAAATAAAATGAAAATACATTCCGAAATATTATTCATCGCCAAACGTCTACTAAATCTACCTTTTTTCCCAATTTTCGTCAGCCGTAAGAAATACACTTCTAGCAAAATTTTCATCAATTATAAAAACCCTGTACCTTTTCTTCTTTTCGCTCCCGTGTTCATCCGTGGCTGCAAAAGTTCTCTGCCTTTTTTCCTCTGCTATTTCAGTGTTTAACAGTAAATTCTTTCACTCTGCATTTTTTCTGCGTTTCTCTCTCTGTTATTGTTTATTTGATTTTTCCGCTTCCTTTTTTAAGAAGAAAAAAAAAATCATTAGTATGGCTAATTTTTTGCAAGTCATGTGTTATGGTAAGAGTATGATAAGTGAATTGTTAAGGCAAGTGAAACTACAACAACATCGAGGTCATCTACTTTCTACTTTTATTTAGCGTTGATAAAGAGAAGAATTTAGATCATGCAACAAGTTGGAATATAGGGATCAATGTACACAAAATCAACTCTAATTTGTTTGCGTATGTAAACGTAATTAGGATGATTGTGTTTAGCATACAATCACAAATTGCGCGATGCAATTACTGAAATAATGAAGGGTAATGGATAAGGAAACATACTAGTATGTATTGCACCCAAGGGTGTGGCCTAATGCTCAAGGTTGTGGGTGAGAACCATGAGGTCTCATGTTCAAATCCCAGCGGAGACAAAACCACTAGGTGATTGCTTTCCATCTATTCTAGCGTTAGTGTATAGAGTTACCTGGTACTTATTGCTGGTGGGAGGCGACAAATATCTCGTTGAATTAGTCGAGGTGCAAGCTAGCCTAGACACCACTGTTATCAAAAAAAGAAACATACTAGTATGTATTTTGTTTTAAGGATTGGCACTAACTTAAGCTTTCTAAGATCTTTTTGTCTTTGATTGAACAATCAAAAACTGTAAAAATTGTCAAAAGTAGCCTCCTTTTTGGTTGCTTGGTTTGAGGCTAGATTTTTTGAGATTCAAATTGCAGGCAGAGGTCCTTCAAAATATTTTAGGTTATACGTTGACTTGCGATTCTCTAAATAAGCTTGCAGCTCTGGTTTGCCCTGTTGCATATATTAGCTGGTTTTACCTAGTTGCTGCTTTGACAAATCATTTGCCGTGTTTGAACCATAAGTGAGACTTCGATAAATTTGTAACATGTTGTATCAAGCCTTCTGCTGTGAGCTTATATCTGTTAATCATTAGAAATTCGTAACATGTTGAAGTAGCTCTGGATCTAATGCTCCCGTGGAAGTAATGTGTGTGTCTGGTTAGTTATGAAAGAGTCCTGCCTCACTCAGGACAATTTACAGAGAAGGGACTTTTAGCTAAGCAACAAATGTTACTTGTGTGAACAATGTTCGGAGGCAGTTAACCATCTTTTGTACACTGTTCTGTAGCAACTCGAGTTTGGCAAATGTTTTGTAACTATTTGGGTTCTAGAGCAAAAAAGTTTTGCCTAAAGCAAGAAGACCATATGGAAATTGGAAAACCATTTCATCATGTATATGGTGGTGTATACAGAGAGAGAGAGAGAACGGAAGTGTTTTTGAAGCCAAAATGGAGCTCTATGGGGATGATAAAATCTTATAGTATTTTTGTGATTTCCGTTGGTGTAAATTAGAACTTGTAAATGAAGCTGAGACCCTGTTACAGTTCATATACATAGTTAGGGATCTTTTGGATTTTTTGATGTAATGTTCTGCACAATCTTTGTGCTTTCCTTTTTATAATATATTTACCATTTCAAAAAAATAAAAATAAAAATCTTTCTGCTGTGAGCTATCTGGTATGAAGTAAGCTTGAAGTTAAAGGTGTAGATGAAGACCTTAAGGATTCCTTATAACCTCCTTTAGCATTTAAAAGCAAGGTTACTACATGACTAGAGTCTAGACAATGTGCTTGCTTAATACACTTAGGTATTAATTACTTTTACTTCAGTTACACTAGCAATGTATGTTGATTTTCTGCCGAAAATCTCATACTATTTCAAGCTGACTTGTAACTTAGTATTCAAGCATGCTTGAATAGAGCCTGAAACTAGCACTCAGCATTCAAGCACTCCATGAAATAATATATTTTAAAAATAAATAAATAAATGTACTAGAAATCTCAATTTTTTATATTTAAAAATTTAAAGTAATACCAAATAAAAGAAAAAAAATTGGTTCTTCAAATAATATCTTTTTGCAATTAATCGAGATTCGGGCAAGCTGGTCCGGACACCATGACTATAAAAAAAGTTATCTTTTTTGCAATTTGTGTAGCTGTGTTGGCTTGGTATCAAGGACTGGTATAGCTGACAACGAATTTAGGATTGACGCTTAGTTGATGTATTTATTGATTTTTACGGTTTGGTTGTAATGAAGCTGGGGTCTATCGGAAACAACCTCTCTACTTCATCTGAGGTAGTGGTATGGACTGCGTACACTTTACCCTCCCCAGACCCCATGTTGTGGGAATACACTAGGTATGTTGTTGTTGTTGGTTGTAATGAAGCTGCATGATGGTTTAACCTGATAATTTTTTGGATTTCTTTTGTTATTTTTCTCTTTTATGATGATACGAATTTTCATAATGTAATTCTCTGTTCTTTAGGTGTAAGAATGGCATCTACTGGACAACTTCAATTATCTTTGAAGAAACCTAATCCTGCAGTTAATAGAACAACAACAACATACCCAGTGTATTCCTACCAAGTGGGGTCTGGGGAGGGTAAAGTGTACGCAGTCCATACCACTAATCCTGCAGTTAATAGAGAAGGAGATAAACTGATTATCACTCCTTTAGGGGCTGGAAATGAAGTGGGGCGGTCCTGTGTTTTCATGCCTTTTAAAGGGAAAAAAATCATGGTAGGCTACATATTTTGTCATTCTTCTTCAAAAGCTTTTTTTTGGCCACAAGTTCTGAACTTAATTGACTCCTTTTGATGTTTCTTGGCAGTTTGATTGTGGCATTCATCAAGCTTACTCAGGCACGGCTGCTTTACCTTATTTTGATGAAATTGATCCTGCATCTATTGATGTTCTTCTTGTTACCGAGTAAGTTTTCTGTGCCAGATGTCAGTGCTATGATGCACGTTCTGATTTTGAGCAACTTGTGCAACCGCTAGTTGTCTCTGCAGTGCCATCGAGTCCCTTGTCATGTGTAATAACTGTTAATCATTTCAGTGGTTGTTTCTTTTTATCCTTATTGTATTGGTTTCTATTCCTGTTTATTTTACTTTGCTTCTCACTTTAATATGATCTAATGCTTTACAGTGTTCACTTGGATCATGCTGCATCCCTTCCGTATTTTCTCGAAAAGGTTTATTCAGGGGTTCATGGTCTTTTTATTCTGGACATTTAGTACTTCTATGCTGATTCATATTGGCTTTTTTGGTTTACAGACTACATTTAGAGGGCGTGTTTTCATGACACATGCCACAAAGGCCATGTACAAATTGCTTTTGTCAGAATATGTGAAAGTTAGCAAAGTCTCGGTTGAAGAAATGTTGTTTGATGAAAATGACGTCAGTAACTCCATGAACAAAATTGAGGTTTGTTTTCAGCATCCCTTGCTTGATCTCCAAGCATTTGTATGATTAGTCATTTAGATTATACATTCACTTCTCTTGTAAGGTCTTGGTTTCAAAACAGGTTCTACATTGGACAAAATAATTTCACGCCATTGCCTGTTTGTATTATACATCTGGTCCGCATGTAGACCTCTTGGAATTTCTTCTGTCTAGTATAATAATACTGTGTATATGTAGTTTTTCTAGCCTTCTCTTTGAAGAGCTTCCCTATGTGTACTTTATTTCATTTGGGTTAAGCTCTTTTTTAGTGTTAACAGAATAACAGTATTAAGGGCATTCGGGTCATTTTAACAGAAAAGGTGCTTATCAACACTTTTTGACAAACACCGTTTGCTTATTTTACTTCTATCCAAACACGTATGGCATAACTGCTAATTCGTAATTTCAGCTTCAACACTTAAAAAGTGCTTTTCAACTTTGGTGCTAAAGCTACTTAAAAATCAGCTAAACCAAACGGGCTCCAAGTCTAAATTGAACCAATAAAAATCTAATTTACTTAAGTACATTTCTTTCCGATAAGAAATTGATTTGCTAAATTTTAGATTGTGGTCGCCTGGAGGGTGGGGTAGTGGAGAGAAGGGATGGTGGGGTGATGGTAAATTTGGTGGTGTGCTGGGAGCACAAACTCTAAAAAGTGTTTCCTTCGCCTACCGCCTACAATATGAAAAATGAAAGCAACTCAATATGTTATTTCTTCACCTGGATAGTTGTTCCTTGCTTATAAGAGGTTGTCCTGCAGAAAATTTTATTCTATTGGACACTTTTGGTTGTTCCTTGTTTACTTGTCCTGAATGAGTGTTAGATTTAACTTACTATTATATGATCTTTAAAGAAGCCATCGAGGTTGGAGTGTGCTTTTCATTTAGCTAAAGGAGGCGTAAACTTTTGTGTTTAGTTGCTGCATCTTCTGGGTGCTTTGGAAGGAGTAAAATTAATCTTCTGGATATAATAAACATTAATATTCATACTAGAAAACAAGATGGATAGATCTTGCTTTGAATATTCTTTCATGCCTCGTTGGACATCTGCAACCTTTGAGAAATACGTGTATGAGTGTCAGAGTGTATACATGGTGATTCAACTGCATCGTTAGCCTTGAACTACTCTTTTCCTGCTAAATAAAATTCTTCTTTTCCATTCTCTAGAAAAAAAGAATTTGAACCTTTTTCAGTGTTCTAGAAATGTAATTGACCAGTTTGTTGTTGTTGAACTCATTAGAACCATTGGCTTAGGTGCCCCCGTGCCTTTGGTCTAGTGGTAAGAGTATGGCATGTGACGTGAGTTAGACGCACGTCATCAGTTCAAACAGTACCTCAGACAAAATCATGGTATTTTAAGTGGAGAAGAGTAGAGTTGCGGGCCCTATTACCCAATGAGTTTCGAACCGTGCCCCATTACCCTGGAGGAGTTCTCGGTTATCACAGAAAAAGAACTGTTGGCTTAGGTCCTGTGAGTATGCTAACGTAGTTGCATGACCTTCTTAGTTGATCTATGACAGGAAAAACTAAAAAGGGCGTTTGTGTCATAAACCATGCAGCTATTCTTGAACTGGCCTATTATAACTCCTTACTCATTAGACCTTATTACAGAAATTACTAAGTCATTAGTCTCATATTTTTTATTTCATGGAAATATATTCTCTACTTCATACAGCGTACACTTTATCTGAGGGGGTCTATCGGACAGCCTCTCTACTTCATCTGAGGTAGTGGTATGGACTGCGTACACTTTACCCTCCCCAGACTCCACCTGGTGGGAATACACTGGGTATGTTGTTGTTGTTGTTGTTGTATGGTAATATATTCTCTGTCCTCCATCAATGACCATGTGGAATTGTTGCTCGTGGACTCCTAAAAAGCAACGAACACCATTTCTAATTTCGAAATACATTTTTTTAGCTGGACACATCAACTTATCGCTAAACAAACAGATTAGATTACCTTTTGCTTTTCTGTTTCTTCATAAGCATTTACACCAAGGGTGGTGGAGGCAAAAAAAAAACAAACTCCTGGAAATGGAATAACCTCTTCCTTAGCCAATTAAAAAAAAAGTAGAAAGAGATCATTTGTAGGGAATAGCACCAAAATGCTTTCTCCCTTGAGAGGAAAGAGAGAAGCATATCATGATTATTAGATGTTTGTCAGTGTGCTATGTGTACATGCTTTGAGTTTTGGCTTGCCAATTTTATTTGTATTATATTTTTTCTTATTTTATTTTGTGGGAAACCATGTTCGGTGTCGGTTCACTTTTTTGTATTCCACTTGCATTCTGGAATTTTCCCCACCATATCAATGAATTAGTACTTGTCATTTTTTAGATCAGACTACATATTTCGTTAGACTTATTTTGACATGTGAAAACTTGTTTTGTAGGTTATTGACTTCCATCAGAATATATGGAAGTAAATGGTATTCGCTTTTGGTGTTATACTGCCGGCCATGTCCTTGGTGCTGCCATGTTTATGGTTGACATTGTTGGTGTTTGAGTTCTCTATACAGGATACTATTCCCGTGAAGAAGACAGGCATATCCGCACGGCTGATTTCTGTATTGCTGCTTGTTGTTTGACACTTCTTTGGTGGCCATTTTGAAGAACATTATTGTAACTCTTGGTGATTATAGTAGGAAATTTTGGTCCCATGATTTTTTACTCCACACTGAAGAGTTTTCTACGTATATCTTGGTGTCTCGTGTCATTGGTTTTATTTTGCTCTTGCTTATTTCTTTTGGTTGATATACTTGTTGCTTTATTACCATTGTGCTTGAGTTTGTTTGTCTTCTCTTGATTCAAATTGAGAAGGGAACGTTTAAACTTGGGTATTCTTCCGCTGCTACCCTGTCGTGCATTTTGTTAGTGCCCTTGTCTTTCCCAATAAAGTGGTATCAGAGCATTGGTTGTTCTTGATTGTCGATTTGAATGATGGAGACAAATAGTAGTTATTATTAGACTTAAAAATGCAAGATGAAAGATCTTTTATTTGTCAAGAAACTGCATTTGCCTGTGTTCGCTTCTAATAAACCTCAATCCATGACAGATGAGGATTGAGAATTTGAGCACTTGTTGGTTTGTAGCTATATCAGACAATGGGTTGAAGATAATGTTATAAACCATATTGTGAATGAGACACAATATGTTAAGAGTTTAATTCACAATTTTTCTGCACTTTAAATTAATATTTCTGCACAGTTTAGACAACTCATCACCACGATCCCCAACCATTGAACCTCTAGTAAGCTTCTACTGGCCAGCACCAAGGATGTTAATATAACCCTCATCATCCAGGTTCCCTACAGAAATCAAATTCAAGCGAACATCTGGAGCATATTTGACATTATTGAGAACAAGTTTGAAACCATTGTTACTTTCCAAACAAACAGTACCAATGCCAAGTACTTTAACTTCATCATTATTGCCCATTTTCAACATCCCAAATTACCTGAAGTATAAGAAGAAAATAATGCCTTCTTTGGCGTGACATGAGAAGTAACACCAGAATCCACAAACCAGTTAGACTCATCACGAACAAGATTAATGTCATTTTCACCACAAGCAATAAGAAGATCATCATTAGCAACAACAACAACAAGATTTTCATTATCGCCTTCTTTCTTTTGTCGTCTCATATCTCTCTTATGCTTGTGACAGTATTTCATGATATGCCCATTCTTGTGGCATCAGTCACATGTAACATTATTGAATCTGGACTTTGACTTGCTTCTACTTTTATTTCTGTCATTTGGACCTTTGGACTTGTTTCTCCCCCTATCTTTAGTAACCAAAACATCAGAGTGTGAAGCTGAAGAAGATAAGGCCTGATATCTTCTTCTCATATCTTCATTTAAAACATCACTCTTAACATATTCCATAGTCTGATATAGCTACAAACTGTGTCTCATTCACAATATTGTGAATTAAACTGTGCATAATATTAATTTAAAGTGCAGAAAAATTGATTAAAAAGTGTAGAAAATTAATTAAAAATGCTGAAAATTAATTAAAAGTGCTAGAAAATAAATTTAAACTGCTGAAAAATAAGTTCAAAATGCTGAAAATAAATTTTAGTGCTGGAGAATAAGTTTAAATGCTGGAAATTAATATAAAATGCTGAAATTAATCAAACTGTCACGCCTCGAATCCCATCGAGACATGATTGACACCCGTAGCCGATAAGGCCCGAGAGAACTAACCTTTGCCTATGTTCAATCATATGCATCTCATAATCATAACCACCATTTCATAAGAACATGAAAGACGAATAAAGGAAAACATGGGACATATTTATACATACATATGAAACTTGGCCGTTGAGGCCATCCAGTCAAAACAACATATGTCTTTTACACTAATACACCCACATCGGTCTACAAAAGCCTCTAACAAGAGCATTGACCAAAATGAACTATAAGTTGGGACAAGTCCCCGCTTTACACAGCATGCACAATACCAAAACATATATACACTCTGACTCGGAGAAGCCCCGAATGAGCTGGAGCTCACCAAAGAACCGCTAACACTGGCAATCTACTGAGGAGGCCTACTGGGACCTGCGCCTGCAGCAAGTAAAGTAAATTCCCCGAGAGGGGTCAGTACGAAATTGTAACACCCCGTATGTTTCCGAACCTAGTTAATTCCCGTAACATGCATGGAATTATTTAACCATGAGATTGTTGAGGACTTATGCATTAATTTTGTGGGCTAAAGTAATCTTGTGCTATTGGGCTCAATAAAGGCCCAATAATGTTGCAAAGACATGGCCCAAATGAGAAATTTGACCCATTCTTTCATTTCTCTTTTATTGACCAAGTAAACCATTAAGTGGTTGGATAAGGATGCTATATATATGCTCCAAAATCAGATTTTAATCATTCATTCCACCTTGCCGTTTCTTGAAAAATCTAGACAATTCCAAGAGACCACAAAGAAACCCTTCTCTAAGCCAAGGCAACTACACTTGTTTTGAGCAAGATCATCACTTGGTGAGTATTGGTAAGTGTATATTCTCATGGTTTACTTTATTATAGGCATGGAATATTGTGTAGATGATGTTGGTTATGTTGGTGAAGTATGAGAAATTCATTAAGTGTAAAACAACTTGTGTGTGCTAATCGGAGGATGATTTTGTCTTGAAAGCATGAACATGGATTTGTGCTCTTGAAGGAAATAACCTCGATGGATTTAATATTGCCATGTGATATGTGATTATAGTCTTGAATTGTTTTGTCATGGTGTGTCATGTTGGGAATTTCCATTGTGAAATTTGTTATGGTTTTGGTGATGTTTTGACCGTAAAGTGTCGTTTTGGTGTTGTTACGTGTGTTGTGAGACCATGGATGCTTGTTGGCATATAAGATGATCAAAAATATGTTAAAAGAAGTTTGGTTATGATCATGGACCATTTATTGCATAAAAAGGCCCCAAAAAGACCATTCCGGACCAAAACGGGCATCCGCCCCCGCAGACGGAGGCACCTGCGGGCGCAGATGCCAACGCAGATGCCACTGGAGGGCACCTGCGTGCGCATCTCAGCCACCTGCACGCGCAGGTGGCAGCGCAGGTCAGCCCAGAATTATGTTTTGATTGTTTTCGTATCCCTTTGATCCCCGAAAGCCCGATACCCTTTTTGGATGAAATTATGAACTTGTGATGTCGTTTTAATGACTCTAAAGTGTCGTATGAAGGCATGTTGGACTGTATTAAGTATGGATGATTGTTCATATGTTGTTATAAAGGAATAACTACGACGGAATGATAAAGAGAAATGTGTAAAAGGTAAGTATGGGTGAAAGTCTATCAATGTATGATATTTGGGTCAATGTGTGTAATGTTATGGTGTTGTTGATATGGAAATGCAGCGGAGGGTATTGTAAGGGGGTGATGTGACGTTATATGGTGGTCACATAGTTCGTTGTCGTCTTGTACGCCTATTTCGTGACTAGTTGCTAATGTAAGTTCCGGTTGTGTACTTGTGTGTAGAATAGACGTAAAGGGAAAGCTGAAGTGTTGTATTCAAGAGTAAGATTGCGTATCCATATTGAGAACATAAGGTATGTAAGGTTACTCTGTCCGTATCTTTCTACGGTAAATAGTATTCTCATTGACATTATGTTGTCCTATCCCGAAATGTACTAAGGTATCCTACATCCGATTATCAATTGTCATTGTCATATGTTTCCTACTTGTTGATCAATTGTGTATCTCATGTCTCATGTTCACGAATAGTGTTCCAAAGTTTCAATAGTGTTTATACTCATGTGTCTCATTCATTGATTATTGTCCAAGGGGTCCAATAGTGTTATGTTTCCATTCGGTATTGTGTTTTCTAACAATGTTACTCATATGTCTTTCATTCATTGGTTAATGATCCAAAGTTCCAAATAAAGATATGGCTATCATTCTATCAATCTCTCATAAGCAAAGTATCAATCTCTCACAAGTAAAGATATCAATCTCGAAGTAATGATCAAAGTAATGCAAATGTGGTTAATCATTGATTTATGGGTGGCAAGTCTAGGGGCGTAAGCCTAGCTCGACTCGATCCCGAAGCATTGATTTATGGGTGGCAGGTCTAGGGGCATAAGCCTAGCTCGACTCGATCCCAATATGACGATAAGTCATGAAAGACCCACTGATCAGTAGGGGCCCGGGTACATTGTTATCATTGAGCATTGAGGTAAAAGAAGCAAAGAAAGTTATGAAAGCAATCCACATGGTTTCCCAAAATACCAAATGGTGACTTATTCACATTGATTATTCATTTATCTTGAGTTCATTGAAATATTCATGTGTTGTACAGTTTCATCTGAGCCTTACATACTCAGTACTTTTTTCGTACTGACCCCTTTTGGGGAACATACTTTAAATGTTGCAGGCGCAGGTACTAACAGGCCTCCCCTGTAGGTTATCAGTTGTGTGCGGATTCATTGGTGAGCTCCAGTTAGTTCGGGGTTTCTCCGAGTCACAGTGGTATATGTATTTTGGTGGTGTGTGTGTTGTGTAAAGCGGGGACTTGTCCCGAATTTCAGTTGCCATTGGTCAATGCATTTGTTAGAGGCTTTTGTAGACGTATGTGGGTGTATGTATATAAGATGTCACATGGAGTCTTATTTTGATGGCCTCAACGGCCAAGTTTCTCAATTGTGTATATATATATGTCACATGTTCTATACTTTTCGATTTTAGCTTCTCCTGCTTCTATGTGATAGTAGTGTTTCCTATGACATGCATATGAATGAATAGAAGCAAAGATTGGTTCTCTCGGGCCTTGTCGGCTTCGGGTGCCAATCACGCCTCGTGGGGGTTCGGGGCGTGACAAAAGTGGTATCAGAGCAGGTCGTTCTAAGGGTGTCTACAAAGCCGTGTCTGAGTAGAGTCTTGCTTATGGATGTGTTGCGCGCCACATTGATAAGCAGGAGGCTACGGGACATTTAGGAGTTGTTTCACTTCTTCACTTTTAGATCGTGCAATAGAGCCAAAGTTGTAGGTGGACGTATATGTCTGCATTGACATTTGATTTCTTTGCATAGTCAAAAGCTGATTATAAGAGCAAAGGTAAGCAGGTTGATATGCCTGCCGAGGAAGAAATGAGTAAATGACCACTTGACCAAGCTAGTCAAGATGGGGTTGACATGGAATTTGTTATACGGGTTTTTCTAAGCCAAAAAGTAGAGAAGTATCCATAGAACCACCTATAAATGCCACTGAACGGGAATTAAGTAATGGAGAGTATATGTTGACTCAGAGAGTTGTTGTAGTGGGAAAGCTGGCCCAATGATGAGTAATGATATGCTCACCGGGTCGGATCTGTATGCAGACCCATAGGACTTTATCGACCAAATCAAAAAGGCTCTAGATGTTATACATGTGACCGGGTATTGATGTATTTCCAGCTAGTTGGGAGAAATGTAAAACGGTATTCCTTGACTAGTACCTCTCATATGAGGTCCGAAAAGCTTATGTGGATCAATTGCTAAAGCATTGCTAAAGAACTATGAGTATTCGAAAGTACAATCTTCGGTTTCATTCTGTGGTTAGGTATACTCCAAAAGTAGTAACCATTATGACCGATAGAATGCATCGGTGTAGGGACAGATGGATTGTACAATTGCGATCTTGAAACAAAAAAAGATATTGATATAGTCAGATACAGGCTTTTTGCACAGATAATGAAAGCTCAGAGGCACTAGAAAAGAATATGTCGGTTTGGGTTGAAAGTTTGTTATTAGAGTGGTATGTCGGGCCATAAAATACGGCTTCTCTTGAGCTAGTTACAGGTACCGTACCCGTATTGATTGACCCATATTCAACACTATCATATGTTATTTTATTACGTGCTGACAATTCAAATGAACACCAGAATTACTCGTTATGTCACTTGAAGTTTATACATCAGTCGGTGAATCTATGATAGTTAAAAGAGTATATCTTAAGTGCATAGTAATTGTTTGTGGCCATGAGACACCGGTTGATCTTATTGAGCTGACAATAGTGGATTTTAATGTTATAAAGAGATTGTGCCATAGTAGATTGCCGAACTAAGAAGTTATATTGTCGTTTTCCCCAAAAGAAGAAATGTGGGGGCACTAAGAGGAAAAAGTTGTTCCCCATAGTAACGCACGTAAAAGGATACTCTAAGGCATACACATGTCACTTGGTAAAAAGTGAAAGATACTGATGTGAAGCCACCAACTCTTCAATCAGTTCTGGTGGTAAATGAATTCCTCGATGTATGAGCTAGTATTACTGTGATGTCAGGTACTTGACCCATTTTTACTTCTTCATATAGTATGGCCCCGGCAAAGTTATGGGAATTGAAAAAAACAAAAAAAACACATTAAAAGACGTGATGAACAAGGGATTCATACGAACTAGTATGTTCCCTTGGGGTGCACCAGTGTTAATTGTATTATTGGCAACTGAATAAGATGACAATTACGAATGAATATTCCCTCCCCAGAGTTGACAATTTGTTTGACAAAGGGGGTGAAATGAATGGTGAAGTGATGAATGAATGACGACGAAAAAAAAAGAGACAAAGAAAGAATGATGATGATATACCCAAGACAACATTACAACTATGGCATGGTTATTATGAATTCCTAATATGTCAATTGGACTAGTGAAAGCACCTATAGCTGTTATGGGTGAAATGAATAGGGTGTTCAAAACACTTTTCAGGGTGTGTGTGTGACCCTGTTTGGTGATGGTATTCAAGATCACAAGAGGACCATGCATTGTATAGGAAGAAGAGATAAAGGTTGTTATACAAAAGATGAAAATGGTGAACAATTGGCTAAGGCCTACGATGCTTATAGAGATTCATCGTTTTCTTGGGTTGGTTGATTATTATAGGAGAATTGTTGAAGTATTTTATTCTAGCCCTACACCCTTAGCAAAACTTATATACAAGGCAATGAGAAGAATGATGCATATGAGAAGAGTTTCCAAGAGTTGAAAGATAAAGTAACTCCCACACCAGTTTTAAGTGCCTCCCGAAGGCATAAGAATGTTATGCAATGTATGGTAGTGCTTCCGGATTGCTTTACAGTTATGGTGTCACTATTTGTAAGGGATTCATGCTGACATATATACTGTCCATAAGAAAATATATTGTATCTTAAGCCGAAGGACTTAAATCTGGGATATCGAAGGTGGCTTGAACTATTAAAAGATTAGAACAATGGTATCTTGTGTCATTTGGAAAAGCAATGGGATAGTTGATACATTAAGCTGCAAGCCAGTAGAAAGTATGAATGGCCAGCTCACGGAAAAGAAAGGTATAGTGACGAAATCTATATCAATGAAGCAATAGGGGTTTTTGTTTTCTGGGAACTCCTGATGAAAGAATTATAGTATCAAATATGGCGGGATTTTTATTGACATCTGAAATAAAGGAAAGAGCAATATGTAAGTTATAGTTTTAGTTCAATTGAAACAAAATGTACAGCAGAGTGCGACAAAGATATTTGAACAAACACAAGGGGAAGTATTTTAACGCTAATGTAAACTGTGTATATTGGGTATAGACGAGTTAAGGAAATGAATTATGACAGAAGAACATCGTTCACGATATTTTATTCATTTTGAAACAACCAAAATATACCATGGTTTAGCAGAGATGTCTTAGTAAGGTTACATGGACAAAAATATACATTGCGGAACTTATAGCTCAATGTCCAAGCAGTCACAGATTAACAGTATGGTATCAGAGGTCTGTATGTTTTATACAATGTATTACCCTTTCAGATTGGAGGTGGAACATGAGTGACGCAAATTAATCACAGGGTTACCCCGTACACTACGAAAGTTGATTCCATATAGGTGATAGTTGACAGGCTCACCGAGCCAGCGTATTTCCTACTAGTTAGGACCACCGATACAGCTGAACATTATACAAAGTTGTATGTTACAGAGATAGTATGATGACATGGGATTCTACTCACTCTTATATCCTACAAGAGAGCTCACTTTATTATACAGTACAGTGTTGGGAGTCTTTTCAGTAAAGCATGGGTACACAGGTAGATGTAAGCAAACAGAATGTATTATATGAACATTTGAAGATATGCCACGAGTTTATAAATTGGACTTTAAAGGTAGTTAGGATGAACATCTATTGTTTATTGCAATTGCTTACAATCAAAGTATCAAAAGGCAACTTACGAAGTTTTATGTGAAAGCAAAGAAGATCATCAATTGGATGGGTTAAAGTTGACGAACTTTGTTTTGCTCGGGTCAGATTTTGCTCATCAAGCTATAGAGAAAGTGAAGGTGATATAACAGCAGCTACAAATGGCCCAAAGTCGATACAAATCATATGCTGATATTAGAAGAAGGGAATTAAAGTGTGCCATAGGTGATTAGGTATTTTGACAACGTGACCAATGAAAAGGAAAGAAATAATGAGAATCGAAAAGAAAGGGAAATTGTCCAAAGATTTGGGCAAATTGCGTAATTGTTGGCACTAGTCCAAGAACTCCTCACAGTTTATTCAGTATTTCATAGTCGATGCTTTGAAAATGTATAGGAGATGCTCTCGTATTGTTCCCAGGGGAGATATACAAGTTACGGAAGATCTCACATGTAAAGAGAAAGATCGATAAACAAAAGCAATGATAAAGAAAGGAGTAGTTTCCGTAAAGCACTATGGACAAAAAAAAAATTTTTTTGCAAGTAGAAGGAATCACATGGGAAACCAAAGGAATGATGAAAACTAAGGTACGCGTATTGTTGTAAACAGAAGAGAAAGTTTAAGGTATGGAATTGGAAAAATAATAAGGAAATAATAAGTAAGTACCTATGAGCATTATTGTGATAACATGAAGAATGAGCCTAGACTTACAGTGGTTACAATGACACAATGCTATTCACATTCGAGGACGAATGTTTCTAAGGGGGGAAGAATGTAACACCCCGTATGTTTCCGAACCTAGTTAATTCCCGTAACATGCATGGAATTATTTAACCATGAGATTGTTGAGGACTTATGCATTAATTTTGTGGGCTAAAGTAATCTTGTGCTATTGGGCTCAATAAAGGCCCAATAATGTTGCAAAGACATGGCCCAAATGAGAAATTTGACCCATTCTTTCATTTCTCTTTTATTGACCAAGTAAACCATTAAGTGGTTGGATAAGGATGCTATATATATGCTCCAAAATCAGATTTTAATCATTCATTCCACCTTGCCATTTCTTGAAAAATCTAGACAATTCCAAGAGACCACAAAGAAACCCTTCTCTAAGCCAAGGCAACTACACTTGTTTTGAGCAAGATCATCACTTGGTGAGTATTGGTAAGTGTATATTCTCATGGTTTACTTTATTATAGGCATGGAATATTGTGTAGATGATGTTGGTTATGTTGGTGAAGTATGAGAAATTCATTAAGTGTAAAACAACTTGTGTGTGCTAATCGGAGGATGATTTTGTCTTGAAAGCATGAACATGGATTTGTGCTCTTGAAGGAAATAACCTCGATGGATTTAATATTGCCATGTGATATGTGATTATAGTCTTGAATTGTTTTGTCATGGTGTGTCATGTTGGGAATTTCCATTGTGAAATTTGTTATGGTTTTGGTGATGTTTTGACCGTAAAGTGTCGTTTTGGTGTTGTTACGTGTGTTGTGAGACCATGGATGCTTGTTGGCATATAAGATGATCAAAAATATGTTAAAAGAAGTTTGGTTATGATCATGGACCATTTATTGCATAAAAAGGCCCCAAAAAGACCATTCCGGACCAAAACGGGCATCCGCCCCCGCAGACGGAGGCACCTGCGGGCGCAGATGCCAACGCAGATGCCACTGGAGGGCACCTGCGTGCGCATCTCAGCCACCTGCACGCGCAGGTGGCAGCGCAGGTCAGCCCAGAATTATGTTTTGATTGTTTTCGTATCCCTTTGATCCCCGAAAGCCCGATACCCTTTTTGGATGAAATTATGAACTTGTGATGTCGTTTTAATGACTCTAAAGTGTCGTATGAAGGCATGTTGGACTGTATTAAGTATGGATGATTGTTCATATGTTGTTATAAAGGAATAACTACGACGGAATGATAAAGAGAAATGTGTAAAAGGTAAGTATGGGTGAAAGTCTATCAATGTATGATATTTGGGTCAATGTGTGTAATGTTATGGTGTTGTTGATATGGAAATGCAGCGGAGGGTATTGTAAGGGGGTGATGTGACGTTATATGGTGGTCACATAGTTCGTTGTCGTCTTGTACGCCTATTTCGTGACTAGTTGCTAATGTAAGTTCCGGTTGTGTACTTGTGTGTAGAATAGACGTAAAGGGAAAGCTGAAGTGTTGTATTCAAGAGTAAGATTGCGTATCCATATTGAGAACATAAGGTATGTAAGGTTACTCTGTCCGTATCTTTCTACGGTAAATAGTATTCTCATTGACATTATGTTGTCCTATCCCGAAATGTACTAAGGTATCCTACATCCGATTATCAATTGTCATTGTCATATGTTTCCTACTTGTTGATCAATTGTGTATCTCATGTCTCATGTTCACGAATAGTGTTCCAAAGTTTCAATAGTGTTTATACTCATGTGTCTCATTCATTGATTATTGTCCAAGGGGTCCAATAGTGTTATGTTTCCATTCGGTATTGTGTTTTCTAACAATGTTACTCATATGTCTTTCATTCATTGGTTAATGATCCAAAGTTCCAAATAAAGATATGGCTATCATTCTATCAATCTCTCATAAGCAAAGTATCAATCTCTCACAAGTAAAGATATCAATCTCGAAGTAATGATCAAAGTAATGCAAATGTGGTTAATCATTGATTTATGGGTGGCAAGTCTAGGGGCGTAAGCCTAGCTCGACTCGATCCCGAAGCATTGATTTATGGGTGGCAGGTCTAGGGGCATAAGCCTAGCTCGACTCGATCCCAATATGACGATAAGTCATGAAAGACCCACTGATCAGTAGGGGCCCGGGTACATTGTTATCATTGAGCATTGAGGTAAAGGAAGCAAAGAAAGTTATGAAAGCAATCCACATGGTTTCCCAAAATACCAAATGGTGACTTATTCACATTGATTATTCATTTATCTTGAGTTCATTGAAATATTCATGTGTTGTACAGTTTCATCTGAGCCTTACATACTCAGTACTTTTTTCGTACTGACCCCTTTTGGGGAACATACTTTAAATGTTGCAGGCGCAGGTACTAACAGGCCTCCCCTGTAGGTTATCAGTTGTGTGCGGATTCATTGGTGAGCTCCAGTTAGTTCGGGGTTTCTCCGAGTCACAGTGGTATATGTATTTTGGTGGTGTGTGTGTTGTGTAAAGCGGGGACTTGTCCCGAATTTCAGTTGCCATTGGTCAATGCATTTGTTAGAGGCTTTTGTAGACGTATGTGGGTGTATGTATATAAGATGTCACATGGAGTCTTATTTTGATGGCCTCAACGGCCAAGTTTCTCAATTGTGTATATATATATGTCACATGTTCTATACTTTTCGATTTTAGCTTCTCCTGCTTCTATGTGATAGTAGTGTTTCCTATGACATGCATATGAATGAATAGAAGCAAAGATTGGTTCTCTCGGGCCTTGTCGGCTTCGGGTGCCAATCACGCCTCGTGGGGGTTCGGGGCGTGACAGAAATAAGTACTGAGTATGCAAGGCTCAGATGAAACTGTACAACACATGAATATTACAATGAACTCAAAACATATGAATAATCAATGTGAATAAGTCACTATGTTGCATTTTGGAAACCATGTGGATTGCTTTCATTGCTTTCATTACTTTCTTTATCACAATACTCACTTGTTATCACATATGTCACAATGTACCCGGGCCCCGACTGATCAGTGAGTCTTTCATATCATATCATTGTGTTGGGATCGAGTCGAGCTAGGCTTATGCCCCTAGACTTGCCACCCATACATCAATGCATCGGGATCGAGTCGAGCTAGGCTTACGC
Source organism: Capsicum rhomboideum (assembly GCA_031232105.1). NCBI lineage: Eukaryota > Viridiplantae > Streptophyta > Magnoliopsida > Solanales > Solanaceae > Capsicum > Capsicum rhomboideum. The sequence continues at coordinate 128,090,095 of CP124712.1, forward strand.
CCCTAGACTTGCCACCCATAAATCCAAACCTCGGGATTGAGTCGAGCTAGGCTTACGCCCCTAGACTTGCCACCCGTACTTGATCATTGACCGCATTTGTATTACTTTGTTCATTACTTTGAGATTGATACTTTGCTAGTCATCACATCACTTTGGAACTTTGGAACATAACATTGTTGGAAACTTTGAATCATTGACCAATAAGTGAAGGACATGTGAATAAATATCAATGAGAAATATAACACAACTAGCACCATGATACCATCGGAACCATTGGACAATAATCCATGAACAAGAGACACAAGTATAGGCACTATTAGAATATTGGAACATAGCCTTCGTTGAACTTTCGAAACATTAACCATGAATATGAGAAATGAGATTCACAATTGATCAATGAGTAGGAAATATATGACAATGATCATAGATAAGTGCATATGGGATACCTTAGTACATTTCGGAATAGAACTAGAGAAATGTCAATGTGAACACTATTGGCCGTAGAAAGATACGGACAAAGTAACCTTGCATACCTTGGATTCGCAATACGAATATACAACCTTAGATGCGTAGACAATAATCCCTCTCCTTCTTTATGTGTCAGTCTACAAATACATAACGAAATTCACATTAACCACCAATTACTTTACAAATGCATACCATGTCAATGAATTACATGTTTGGCTTTAAACATGTCATGTCCCCTTGACAAAACCATTGATCATACTATTATTCCAAAAATTCCATAATATTCCCAACATTGACCAATACATGAAAATCAATACATTTCACCACAATACTTCTCCTTTACACTTTCTTATCCATAACACATCACAAATAATCCATCAAAGCACCTTAATACAACTCATAACACATATCGGCCAAAATTCCAAAATTTCCACTTTTAGACAAGAACAAGTGTAATACCAAAAATAACACCATACATGTTCATATTTTGTCCATACCATGCTTTTTCATCAAAGGCACAAGGCCTAATTCAAGTTCAAATTACCAAGCTGACACATCTTTCACCAAAGACAAAAATACACTATTCATCACCTTGCCAACACAACTAGCATAATATACATAATCTGCCATGCATATAATATGTTAATCCATGAAAATAAACACTTACCAAAGCTTGGAATATGTTGATCTTGTCCAAAGAGTCCAAAGGATTTATTTGCTTTAGGGTTTGAAGTTTAAAGAAATGTGTGAGAAAATATCACAAAGGCATGAGAGTTTTTGGACAATAAAATCTGATCTTGGGGCCTTTATATAGATCCCAAGTCATCCTTAGCCACACTTGGCATTACATGATATGTTTAATTGGTCACTTAGTGGAAGAATGGGTCATTTCTTCTTGGGCCAAGTCTTTTAATCCCATTTTGGGCCTATCTTTGGGCCCAATAACTCATATCCATGTAACCCATCCAATTTCATGTATTAATCACCATATCTCTCATGTTTACATAATTCCATAATGTCACGACAATATTCTTTTACACATTTCTCATTCGTCCTTTCGATCGCAAAAATTGGAATTCTAGTCGCCCTTGGCTTCATTGAACATTTTGGATCACTATTCACATTTCATGATTTGATCATGTAGGAGTATGTAGGAGTATATTGAAGTGTTTGAAGCTTTAACAATGCTCAAATAACTCCAAAGAACCAAAAGAAACCATCGAGAAATCATCGTAGAATTGCGTTACGAAACGACGCCGGAAAGGGCATAAGTGTTGTGCCTTGCGCCACACCCCCTGAAACAGGGTAGTGGCGCAAGAATCCAGCCTTCTCTGAAGTTTCTGCAGGCTGGTGGCTTGCGCCACACCCCTGAAACAGGGTAGTGGCGCAAGTTTCAGCCTTTTGCTGAAATTTCCAGCCACTTATCCAACGTTTACGTATCGTCCAATCCCTTATCAAAACACTACAAAATACTTACTTAGTGATCTTAACCATCAAGTAAACATGACTTAAAGTCACCAAATGAGGTTAAAATGTGTACGAGTTCTTACCCAAATGCTCCACGAGATCACAACACACCTCCTACGAAGATCTAATCGCACATGTGAAGTCCGATATCAAATGTTTCACCAATAACACTATAAAACACCTATGCATGGCATCTCAACACCTATGTAGATATGAGTCCAAGGTATCAAGTGAGGTTATAAAGTACGGGGTGTTACACAAACACTCTATAAATAAAATTTGACATGCTCGAAATTAATTTAATATATTGAAGGTTGATTAAATATCCTAAAACATGATTTCTAGGTGGTAAAATAATTTAATTAACATGTCGAAATATAATGAATAATCCTAAAATGCATTGCCTAGGTGATAAAGTAATTCAATTAAACATGTTAAAAATTCGTAAAATATCCTATAGGCATGACATCTAAGTGATAAGATATTCAAATCACCTAATGCCCACCCCCGTAAGAAGTCCCTATAATTTATTAAACATGGTAGTGTTTATATAGTAAATATTACAGACCAAAAACGAATAGAAAAGAGAAAATCTAGACTAAATATTAAAATGAGCTAGGCAGACCCCCAAATTCCCGGGAAACTCTTCAAGTCGTCTGGACCCAAGAGCTCCAAGCGGAACCTGTCAAATACCAACAAGTGCATGGAAATGGACCAACGAAATCCGAAAAGATCCTAGGCCGCCCATAACCAACCTTCGACAAGATCGTGAGGACCTCGAGGATCCTACGCATGCTTACGTAAAAGGGGTTATGAGATGCGCTAGGATCCTTTCGCATTCACTTACAACAACACTTAGGCAACCAGACTTCAACCCAAATGTCTTCTCAAGTTCCCAAAACTTTTAATTACAAACAGAGAAACGGAAACCATTGCATTCGGAAGTAAACAAAGAAGTAAGCAAATTCATTCAACACTAAAAACGTTTGAGAAACCATACCTGGACGCTTCCCATAGAATGCTCAAGGAATTCAAGTTTTTCCTAGATATATTAACTAATGTAAGAATTTAAATGCACACAGGATCTGGCACATAGAAATATTGAATTGCGTCGATAGACCACTAATCGTTTAGAAGCAGAAAAATAACAAGCCAACCAGAAAATGAGATTGAACCACAGTAGCTTGAGCTAGGCATTTAGCAGTAAAACCAGCAAGGAACCAAAGCAAGAGCAAAAATATTTTTAAGTGTGCAGGAGAGTAGATGCTGTAAAAACGTATGTGAATCCGTAAGAGTAGGAGCCAAAGTCCAAGAATAATAGTGAGGAGAGGTGTTCTTTATATAGTGAAAACGAGGTAGTTATTAAAGGAGAGAAAACAATTCAGAGATGCAATTAGCTTAGCCAAATCCATTAGGAAAAGAAAATCTTGTTATAATATATCACTAATAGAATTATCCAAATTAAAGAGAAGGCAAGGAAATTAATCATTAAATCAATCAAATGAGATATTCTCCTTAAATCAGAATAACAAATCAATCAAGAGTAAATAAACATGTCTAAGATTACCATAAAATAGGACAGTAAGAATCTGTCTGAACCAAGTAAAAAGGAAACTCAATGAACAAAATACAGGACAAATGGAGTTTACCATATATAATCGAGCAAAATCAATTGGAGGAGGGAGCATATGCTGGAGTAGGGTGATCAACAAATAAAATCAATCTCACGTTACCATATTTACATGTAAAGTTATCACAATTTGAATTCAAAGAGGCACGGAATAACCAGATCAACGATACTAAAATTGTAGCTTGATTTGAGGAGAAAATAAGAACACGATGCAAGCACGGATTAGCATAAAGAATTCAATTAAACTTAATACTAAATTCAGACAAAACCAAGTCTCAGAATCATGTCAGGCAAAGGGAAAAAATAGGATTTGCAGTCTGGAATTAATGTGAAGTGTATTAACACAACCATGCCACACCAGAATTCAGAACTGGCACAAAATATAGGAAAATAAGGTTAAAAAAAGTTCTCAAATTTTGGGTCTTTTTACATATGTCACTCTAAAGATGTGAATAAACATAAGTTTTAGAAGAATTGAGCAAAACTAACAACCCAAATGCATGAATTTTGAATCTAAAGAAAAAAAATGAAGTAAGGCGGCAAATATAATAATCAAACACAACCATGAATAACGGAATCATATCCGGGATGGATTCACGAGAATCCATCTTACAATCACATCCTTGAAGCTTGAACCAGGATCGAATGGCTTCTTAAGTTTTTCAATTATCCCAAATTATAGTCGTCGGATGTCATTGTCATTTCATCTGATATGCTGATTTGTTGGAGAGGAGAATCCTTTGGGATTCAGGTTAAGAAGAAAACAGAGGTGAAATGGAGGGAGAGAGGAGGTTTTCGGTGGTGTGGTGGTCAGTGGCTATGGGAAATCGAGCGAGAGATGTCGAGGAGAGTATAGGGGTTCACCAGATGGTTGATTATTCGCCAGTGGAGCAGTTGTGGTTGTTTACCGGTGAGAGACGGCTGGACTGGAGAAGCAACGGCTGCTGGTGGGGGTTTTCTGCTGAGAGAGAAGAGATTATAGGGGTTCACCGGCCAGTGGTGGCCGACAGTAATGGAGATTGAAGGAGAGAGGATGCGGCTGGTTTGAGAGAGAAAGAGGGAATTGACGGCTGGAAAAGAAGAAAATGAAATTAGGGTTAGGGAATTTAGGAGTTGGTTTGATTAAAAGGAAAGAAATTAGGGATTAAATCAGGACCGTCCGATGAGATGTGATGAACGATCATGATTTAAATGAAGAAATGGGTCGGATCCAATTTAAAATTGGGTCAGGAGTTGTAGTCAATTAGAATTGATTTGGGATTTAAAATCGAGCCAAATTAGATTCAATTTAGGCTAAGATTGATATTATTTGGATATAAAATGGCTAGAAATTAAATGAATTGGGAAAAATCAAGTAGAAATAGGCCGCTATTTAATAAATATAGTACCATATATATAATTTAACAAATAAATAATATTAAAAATAAATATAATACCATAAATATTAAATAAAATGTTGTTTTGAAATTAATCATAAATATAGTACGAATATTGTGAAAAAATAACATATGAAATGAGTCGTTATTTAACTAAAATAATTATCTATAAAATTAATAACAATAATAAATAATACACGCATAAATTTTGAAATTAAGATATGTCAAAATAAAATGTATGACTAATTGTTCAAATGTATAGATAATTATATAAAGAAATTTAATATTTGATAAAGATAAAATTAGTCAAATAGCAACCCAAGTTGGGTATAGGGGGGTCAAAATTGGGTGTCAATAGCTGCCCCTTCGTTGCTCGAGAATGATGAAAGAATTGTCGAGCAAAGAACGTTGACATAGTAGCCAATTTTGTCCGACCGAGAGGATAACTCTTTCAAATCAGGAGAAACATGAGGGAGTTGTGAAAGATGGTGTGCGAATATGATTTAGGTCATGTCGTGAGATATAGGGATAAAGAAATTATGTTTTAATAGCAGGACAAAGAGAATTGTATAGTCGAATCTCATTTGTTGAGAAACTCAATGCTCGTTTTAAGGTCGGTCGAGGAACCCAATGCTCATTTTAAAGTCCGAAAAGGAACCCAATGTCGTTTCAATGTCCGGTGAGAAACCCAACCGTTTTAAGGTCCGTTGAGGAACCCAATGCCATTTTAAGGTCCGACAAGGAACCCAATACCGTTTTAAGGTTCTGCGAGGAACCCAATGCCATTTTAAGGTCCGGCGAGGAACCCAATACCGTTTTAAGGTCTGGCCAGGAATCCAATGTCGTTTTAAGGTTAAGCAAGGAATTCAATGCCGTTTTAAGGTTCGGTGAGTAACCCAGTGTCGTTTTAAGGTCTCACGAGGAACCCAATGCCATTTTAAGTCAAATTATTAATGCAATGTATTGTCGATTTTGATGTCGTCGAAGTTAAGGAGATAGAGAGACTTAGCTTCTTTCCCAAATTTGGGATGTAGTTTGGGTTTCCTTTGATGAAGTTCCAAGGCAATGACTATATTTGTACCTACTGTCTGAACCCAAAGTAAGGTTGACTCATACCTTTTCTTGGCTTGGCTCCTCGTCATTGTTTTGATTTCAAGAACAAACTTGAACTCCATTAAGGTGAAAATTTTTAGGTATCCTCAAAAATTTCCACCCCAATTTAGAATAAAGATGTTTTTTCTAACTCATGAATTAGAATGTTGCTTGCTCATGGAATTTTTGACTCCTCAAAAATTCTGCCCCGATTTTCACTCACTGAGTCTTATAATCCTACTACACTCAAAGAAAAACATTAGATCAAAAGAAATGATTGTCTTACATTTGAACTTTTAGGTCTCAATTTTGAATCTGTCTTTATATGCTCAAGAGTCTGGCCTATTAGCTCGATATTTCAAATTTAGATTTGATTGAAGTGTTTCGAATTAAATATGGAGGAAAAATAAATTTTTTATTAGATTGAGACCGGGCCCAATAATAGGCTGCCTACGTATCCAAATAAAAATCAGGTCAAACGTAGTTCATGAGTACAAAGGAAGGTAAAGAAACAAAAAAAATTTATTGGTTGTAGGAAGGACAAATGGAGAGTGATGACAATTTTGCCCTTATTAGTTCATGTGATGTGCTTTGCACTTCTTTTGTGAACCTCTTGGAAAGATTTTTGTTGGATTACCTTGAACAATGATTTTGCCTGTAGTGATGGGGTCATAAATGTTACTCATTGGGCCTCGCTTGTCACGCCCCGAATTCCAACGGGGCGGACTGGCATCCGAAGCCGATAAGGCCCAAGAGAACCAATCTCTGCTCATGTCCATTCATATGCATGTCATAAGAAACATCACCATCACGTATAGAGATATAAGATACCAATAGCGGAAATCATGGAAAACATGTGATATATACATGTACGAAACTTGGCCATTAGGGCCACCAAGTCAACATTGACATACATTCTTTCATTTATCTCACCACGTACGTCTACAAAGCCTCTAACAAATGCATACACATAACCAACCTAAAGTCGGGACAAGTCCCCGCTTTATATAACATTTACAATACCAAAACAAATGTACACATGTAACTCAGAAAGCCCCAAATCAATTGGAGCTCACTAATGATCAACAAATAATCCGCAACCTACTGTGGAGGTCTACTAGTACCTGTGCCTGCAACAAGTAAGGTAAGTCCCCCAAGGGACGTCAGTACGAAGAATGTACTGAGTATGTAAGGCTATAAGAAACTGCATCATAAATAAGACTTCAATGAATTCAAATACAAGAGAATAGTCAATATGGATAACCCATCGTTCTGTATGTTTGGAACCATGTATATTGCTTTCATTACTTTCTTTGCTTCTTTGTTCATTCATCATCACTTGTACTATGTCATACCCGGGCCCCAACTGATCAGTGGGTCTTTTCATAACATAACGTTATGTTGGGATCGGCCCGAGCTAAGTTCTTACCTCTAGAGCTGCCACCCATAAACCAATATATCAGGTTCGGTTCGAGCTAGGTTCTTACCTCTAGAGCTGCCCCCTGTCAGGTTCGGCCCGAGCTAGGCTTATGCCTCTAGAGCTTCCCCCTGTCCAATAACCTCGGGATCGGCTCGAGCTAGGCTTATACTTCTAGAGCTACCACCCGTACTCTTACAACCAACAACTATGCATTACTTTATTTCTTTACTTTGAGAGATTGATACGTTGATAGTCATAATATTATTGAAACTTTAGAATCATAACATTATTGGAACAATGGGATCTTTGGAACATTAGTCAATGCACATGAGACATGTGAATCACAATTGATCAATGCATAAGGAACATGTGATGAACCATGATTGATAACCGAAAATAGGATACCTTAGAACATTTCGGAATGGAACAAGTACAATGTCAATGTGAATACTATGTGCTGCAGAAGGATACGGATAGAGTAACCTTACATACCTTCACTTCCAAGTATGAATACACAATCCTATTTATGAATACAATAGTCCAGCTCCTTCCTTACGTTTCACTCTACAATACAAGTACACAATGGAACTCTCGTTAACAACTACTTACCGTACAAGTGTACAAGACGACAATGAGCTATATGACTGCTATATAACGTCATTTCACCCTTTATAATACAATTCACTGCATTACCATACCAACAACACCATAACATTTCAAACATTGACCAAGACAGCATAAACCAATAACATTTCACACCACGTTTACCCTTTACGCTTCTTCATTATCATTCCGTCATAATTACTCCATCAAATTGCCTCATAACAACATATTAACAACAATCCATAATTTATATAATCCAACATACCTCCAAACGACCCCTTAAAGTCATTAAATAGGTATCATAAGTTGATAATTACATCCAAGAAGGGTATAAGAGGCTTCGGGGATCAAAGAGAGACAAAACCATACAAAATGAGATTCTGGGTTGACCTGCGAAGCCACCTGCACCCGTAGGTGGTTTACATGCGGCCGCAATTGCCCTCTGGCCTTGTCCAGAGCCACCTGCATTGACATCTGTGGCCGTAAGTGCTCCAGACACGAGGGCGGATGCCCGTTTTGGCCAAAAAGGGTCTCTTTTAGGTCCTTTTTTGTAATAAATGGTCCATGGCCATGAATAAACTTCCCTTTACATAATTTAGGTCAACTTGGATTCCAACAATCAACCATGGTTTCACAACACACATGAACATCACCAAAACCACATTTTTCCGTCAATACACCACCAAGTCCATGCACAATTTTGCAATAACAATTCCAAACATTATACACAAGGATAAAACAATTTAAGGCTATAATCACATATCACATGTCAATATTGAATCCATAAAGTTCACTTCCTTCAAGACCACAAGTCCATTTTCAAGTTTATAAGGCAAAACCCTTCTCCGATTGCAAACATAGACAGTTTTACACATAGTAAACTGTCCAACACTTTGCCAACAAAACCAACATGATTTATACACCATATTAAACATATAATATACTAAACCATGAGAATAAATACTTACCAAAGCTTGGAAGATTATGATCTTGTCCAAAAGAGTGATGGCTTAGGGTTTGTGTGTAGAGAGAAATATTTTTGAAAAGTCTAGAAATGGCATGTGTGTCTTTGTGAATAAAAATCTGATTTTTCCTTGCTTTATCTAGTACTTAATGGTCATCCTTATCCTTATTAAATGCATGCTTGCTTGGTCAAACACAAGAGTGGGTCATTTCCATTTTTGGACCATGTCTTCTATATGATTTTGGGCCTCATTTGAGCCCAATGGCACATGATTTACTTAAGCCCAACAAATTAATGCATAATTCACCAACCCTCTAATGTTTTAAATAATTCCATAAATGTTAACGTAGTCTTATAGGTTCGGAAATGTACGGGGTATTACATCGCTGCACTTTTATCTCCCTCTTTTTAATCAGATTCTAGATCTTGTACCTTAGTGCTGGACATTCCTCAATACCATGACCTTTAATATTTGAGTGATAAGCACAATTTTTAGATGGATCAAAGTTAGAAGGTGGATACTTAGGGATCCATTCCCTTCTCGATTGCACAATACCTTGGGCCCTTAATCTTTCAGATATACTTGCCAATGGCTCAGTTAAAGGAGTAAAGGTACGAGGCCTCATTCTCTTTGGTTGATGAAAATCACCTTGTACCGGATAAGACTGATGTTGAAAATTGGATTGTGTATGATAAACCTCATCTTGAAAATCTTGCTGGAAAGAGCAGGGTTGAATTTGATAAGCCTCGTGTTGAGAATCTTGTGAGTCATAAGGTTCGAGATGCTCATGACGAGAATCAAACATAACATTGACTTCTTCATTATTCTGATAGCATTGTGTCTGTGGTGATAAAATCAATCTCACGTTACCATATTTAAGCGTAAAGCTGTCACAATTTGAATTCAAAGAGGCACGGAACAACCAGATCAACGATACTAAAGTTGTAGCTTGATTTGAGGAGAAAACAGGAACACGATGCAAGCACGTATTAGCATAAAGAATTCAACTAAACTTAATACTAAATTCGAAAAAACCAAGTCTCAGAATCATGTCAGGCAAAGGGAAAAAATAGGATTTGCAGTTGGGAATTAATGTGAAGTGTATCAACAAAGCCATGCCACACCAGAATTCAAAATTGGCACCAAATATAGGAAAATAAGGTTAAAAAAAGGTCTCAAATTTTGGGTATTTTCACATATGTCACTCTAAAGATGTGAATAAACATAAGTTTCAGAAGAATTGAGGAAAACTAACAACCCAAATGCATGAATTTTGAATCTAAAGAAAAAAAATGAAGTGAGGCGGCAAAGATAATAATCAAACACAACCATGAATAACAGAATCATACCTGGGATGGATTCACGAGAATCCGTCTTACAATCACATCCTTGAAGCTTCAACCGAAATCGAATGGATTCTTAAGTTTCTCAATCATCCCAAGTTATAGTCGTAGGATGTCATTGCCACTTTGCCTAATACGCTAATTTGTTGGAGAGGAGAATCCTTTGGGCTTTGGGTGAAGAAGAAAACAGAGGTGAAATAGAGGGAGAGAGGAGTTTTTCGGTGGTGTGGTGGTCGACGACTATGGGAAATTGAGAGAGAGATGTCGAGGAGAATATAGGGGTTCACCGGATGGTTGATTATTCGCCAGTGGAGCAGTTGTGGTTGTTTACCGGTGAAAGATAGCTGGAATGGAGAAGTAGCGACGACTGGTGGGGTTTTTTCTGGTGAGAGAGAGGAGAGTATAGGGGTTCACCATCCGGTGGTGGCTGGCGGTGATGGAGATTGAAGGAGAGAGGGTACGGCTGGTTTGAGAGAGAGAGAGAGGAAGTTATCGGCTTGAAAAGAAGAAAATGAAATTAGGGTTAGGGGATTTGGGAGTTTGTTTGATTAAAAGGAAATAAATTAGGGATTAAATCAGAACCGTCCGATGAGATGTGATGAACGGTCGTGATTTAAATTAAGAAATGGGTCGGATCCGATTTAAAATTTGGTCAGGAGTTGGGGTAAATTAGAATTGATTTGGGATTTAAAATTGAACCAAATTGGACTCAATTTAGGCTAAAATTAACATTAATTGGATATTAAATGGCCAGAAATTAAATGAATTGGGAAAAACCAAGTAGAATTAGGCTGCTATCTAATAAATATAGTACCATAGATATAATTTAATAAATAAATAATATTAAAAATAAATATAATACCATAAATATTAAATAAAATGTTATTTTAGAATTAATCATAAATAAAGTATGAAAATTGTGAAAAAATTAACTATATTTTAGACTTTGATGGCTATGTTGATTCACGAAAATTAACTTTTGGATACATATTTATGTTAGCTGATGGAGCTATATCTTGGAGGAATGCCAAACAGACTTTGATTACTACTTCCACTATGGAGGTTGAGTTTGTTTCTTGTTTTGAGGCCGCCTCGCATAGTGTATGGTTGAAGAGTTTCATCTCTGGGCTGAGAATTATCGACACAATCCCTAAGCCATTAAAGTTATATTGTGATAATTCAGTTGCTATCTTTTTAGCTAAGAATAACAAAAGTGGTAGTCGAAGCAAGCATATCGACATCAGGTATCTAACCATAAGTGAACGTGTTAAAGATAAGAATGTGGTCATTGAACATGTTAGCATTGAAGTGATGTTAGCTAATCCTTAACTAAAGGCATTCCACTGCAGAAATTTAAGGATCATATAGTCACAATGGGACTTAATTCCACTATGTAAAATTTTTGTTGTAACAATGAATATTGATGAAACTTTATTTTATATGATATTTCTCATATTTGTAGTTGTGTGCGCATTCAGTTTTAATTTGAGAAATGTCGCTAAAGTATGGACCTAGAATAAACATTGGGTTTATTCATTAAGTAATAAGGGCTAAGGCTTAGAGGTATAATGCATTGTGATACAGGGAGATACTATCCGCTCTTAGAGGAACCATCGTCATGATTCGTGTCTTATGTTTCACTTATGTAATTGGAGTTTATGGACCAAGTAGGAAAATGTTGGCATTATCTGAAATGGCGTGTAACCTCCAATCTATAACCTCCCACTCCCATAATCAACTGCCACAGATTTGAATTTCAAATCCTCTGTAACTGTTGCCTATACTACCCAATCTTTAAACCGCTAACCAATGTTCTTGATGGAGAATATTATGGATAAGCAAATTCGGTTAAAGGTCCCTAATTAAGCATAACCTTCTTCAAAATCTCTACACCATTTAAAGAGTGAGGGTTGAGTGCTTAGAAGACTTATCGAAAAGAAAGCGAAGCCGACAACGCTTCCAACGCCAACTACAAACCCACAACAATGGTTGGAGGCATGTCATATCTATTTCCGCTGCATTTCACTCTATAATATCTTACATACATGTCAGCACAAGCATGAAAGGTTATTAGGTCCTTGCAATCGGTGGATGATTTCAAGAAGTGCAGCTTGATGATATGCTTTGTTTCAGCCAATATCAATTTTGTGTGATCATCTAGTACCAACATATGAAGCTCATTATTTAGTAGTTGTACGAAAGAGATACGTCCATTCAAATCCAAGAGAGGCAACATACTCAACTCTGGGAAGAAAGTTTCTCTAGGGAAAGTAGTACGACTAATATAGGTCTTATTAACCATATCCAGAACATCAATTTGTATATCATCGACCTCCTCTGTTGTTTCAACAAAGCAAATGCAATAAGAAATCCCCATTATAAAGAAGAGATAAATGTTGTTCATCATTCGCCTATTACCAGGCGCGGTGGAGGTACCACCTTGTCAATGACCCGCCAGCGACAAGGGGACGTCCAAATATTATCGAGAGAGAGAATTTCGTAAATGAGGTTGTTATTTCCATCATCATGGACAGAAACAAACTTGAAAAACCGCTATTGTGAATTGGTGATTAGGAGCATGTCGTGTAGATGATCAGATTGTATGCGGTACTAAGAATAATTAGAAGATATGTTCCTCACATGCAGGCATAAGTCGTGACTACTGTGATAGATTATGGTAAAGCCCCACCATCTGTCCAAATTGTGTAAATCAAGCTGCCTCAAGATATTTGCATCCTCAGAGAGTACATGGCTGAAGTGGAAGTGTTTTTCACAAAGGTATATGAATGTTGGGTGCAGAAACAGTGTAGACCTCATCTTGCAAACACATTTGAATTTATGCAAAGACCAAAAAGGCAAGTAGCTCAAGACGCGAAATATAATCAAATTCGGAAGCTCAACAGACACCAAAGGGGCAGTTCTGCGTAATAGCTTCATTACTTTAAGATATGTAGAATTGCCCTTTTTGGATCAGTTTGGAAATCTTTTTACTTTTTATTTTTTGGCTCTCCTAACAAGAATTGCCCTTTATTTATAATAATACTCTAGTTAACTAATCTGGGATTAATTTTAAGATGAGCTTATCTCATATTTGGTTAAGATAAAATATATTATTTCAGGATTGTAGTGTTATTTTTATCTCGCCTTGAGGGTGGGATAACTAATTCCAGAATAACTAATTTTGGGATAACTTGTTTCCAACCAAACGACCCCTTAGAATTCTTATCCCAAATTAACTAGGAAAAGTTTATTTATTTATAATACAATTAGAATTCTTATCCCAAATTAACTAGGAAAAGGAACAAGAATATAACATGGGCCGGGTATGTCTCCTTGCCTTAGTAGGCGCTTGTGCCTTTGGCCAGGAAAATCACTTTATTTGGAATTCTTAAATTGAAGTTGGAGTTTTGTTTGATCATATTTTTTAGTTTTTGTAATAAATATTTAGAATTTAAATGTATTTTAAAAAAATATGAAATATGGTTTAAAATAAAATATAATTTAAATGAGATTATTTAAAATAAAAATTTTAGAATTATCTTCAAGAATTTTTTTTTAAAAAAGTGAAAATAAGGTTTTGGTTGTTTTCCAAATAACAAATACAAATTTAAGTTGTATTTGGAACTTTCATGGCCAAACAACAATTTTTGAATAAAGTGAAATAATTTTCTGAAAAAAAGTGAAATTTTTTCTGACCAAATGGCCTTAGCCTAGTTATATTACTAGAAAGAAAAAGGAAAGTCTGCAAATTCCAATCCTCATTATTTGAAATCAATATTTTAGTTGTGGTTTACATACCAAAATTAAAAAGTGCTTCTCAAAAGTTTATGTTTTTAAATATGGTTACAATACTTGTTAAAAGAATTTAATCTAGGCTTTTAAAAGTTATAATTGACAAGTGTCATTCATCCAAATATGTACTTGAGAAAATGGAGAGAGAATATAATGGAGAATAGCCAAATGCCCTAGATTGTAGTGTTTGGAACCATTATAGAAAGAATTGGAGTACTACAAAGAATACTGAAAGAAACTAAGGGGTTGTTTTGTCACAACCCAATTTCTCAGGTCATGATGGCATCTACTCTAACCCATCAGTAGGTAAGCCAACCATAATTCGGAACAGCTAGTAACGGACTACCAAGAGAAAGGAAGGAAACTACGGAATAAATATGATAACAGGCCTAATATAATCCCAAAACTTGGTGGAGCCAATACAAAAGCTTCTAATACATCAAGAGTACAAGTGAAATATAGGATAAATACATATACAAAGATGTCTCTGAGTACAACATAGAGATCAGTCTAACAATAAGAGAGAGAGTAGGAACAACTCCGAACGTCAGGAGCTCACCCCAAGTCTCTGATCCATAACTGCTCCTCACGATGCACACAACAACGACAATAACTCGTACTATGAAATGCAGGCTGCAGAAGTGTAGTATAACTACCAAACACGTGGAACTCAGTAGGCATAGACAATCTGAGCTCCAGAATAATGCAAGTATAAATAACACATAACGCAAGAATATAACTACAGGCAACTATCTAGGAAATCAAAGCATAATGAGGCTAATGAAGCAATAAGGGTAAACTACCCTATTGTAACAATGCTCAGGAACTAAAATACAATACCGTATATCACTAGCCAATATACAAATGAAGAGTGAAAGATGGATAAGTAATAGTATACTAGCCCAAAGAATACATATACAATATGAATAGACAAGGAAAGAGAGGGATATACGGTAATACCATATATATATATATACAAATAAACCTGTAGTACTAACTCAAAGGTAATAGCATGAGGGAGTCAACCTAACCTCTCGAGGGCCTTAGCCAAGTAAGGGAGCTAATACTAGAATGATTAGGCCTCTAACCAAAATGTGACTAAGCATGAGGTAACTCAACCATAAAGTAACTCACCGAAATAAAGAAGGGAAACATAAACGTACTGACAATATCAGGTACCAGTCCATAATCATCCTGCCACGAACTAACCATAATAATCAATAAAGAAGTAAACGACTAGTCTGGGCAAACAAATACCTAACTGGACCCCCATAATCCCTGAAGGTTCATGGAAGCACTCAACAAACAACAACTATAACCTGTACCTATACAACCCCCCATAAGACCGATAGATATAGGCGTCAAACAATTATACTGGTGATAAAAGATGCATATGAATGAATGAATGCAACATATCCATAAATACCATATCCGATCCAAGTGCCATAAAGTACCAAGTACCATAACTTAACATGTGATACGTCTCTTCCAGCTCATTAGCTCACAAAGAAAGGACCTACGACGACCATCCTTCTTCAGAACTGTGGCTCACGAACGAAGGGGTCCATAAGGGATTCGGGATATCCGTATACACTACCTGGTCCCGAACCAGGACTTCCAATAATCATCATAATCTATCTACTCTGTACAGTATCGGAGAGAGAAAAAAGTATAATAAGTGCATGACCTCAAACCGTGACTAAAAGAGTGTAAGTCTGTAAATCCATTGCCAGAGATCAAGTTCGAGACTAAATCACCCTTGATAAAAGTAAATAGTAGTGGTAAGATGAGTGGATTAATAACGGACCAAAATCAACCTCGGTCTACTTTCCAAAATATCATTTTGAGTTCCAAAAGCTCACAAATCATTAAATAAGGTGGTATGATTCTCATTTAAATGAATCCATTTTAAAAGTGAAATGTGGGAATAAATCCCTTTTTGGAAAACAGTAGTAAAATCAAGGTTTGGGGTTGGAATCGTACCACTAAGTGAGCATGAATGCGCCTAACAATATGCATTCCATCACCTGTATCCAAACAATACAACCATAAGCGCATAAGCGTCTATAAAAAAATCATGCCCTCTTTAAGGGTAAAATGCTCAACTGGAGTCCAAGTGGTATTGTAACCACAACCTTGGGCCCAATAATACATAATCAACATAACAAGATTCATAACTCGGGAATACATAGTAATCAAGGGCATAAATCCACTACAAGGATCTAATCGGGGAAATACCTCCCAAATCACTAAGTCAAATGATAAATCTTATACTAAGGGATCCTTACTATTAAACTATGGTTAGCATGCTTATAATCAAGGGTAATAGGATTCTATAGCCATGACAAGTGTTTTACACTAAGGTTCGGGTCACATTTCTTCCCCATATTCCCTAAATGGGATAAGTCATGCTATACTAGTCATAAAGATATCCTATCATCCCTACCTAGCATGTAAATATACTATACACAATCTCATAGAGAAAAGTAGACCGAAACCTACCTTGATGCCAAACCGCAAATCTTGAATCGCCCATAATTTGCTTGACTTTGCTCCACTATCTCGAAATGCTGCCACGCTATCAAAATAATCATCTACATGTTAATACGATTAGCATGAGACCCATATTGCTATATAAAAGCTCGGGACAAAATTCGGGTCAAGAACAGGCGTGTGGGGCCCGTAAAAAAAATCCAAAATTGAATCCTTCAAGAGGTCCCTCGAAGGACAAGGAATGTATGCTCAAAAGTTGAGCACAAACGGGATAAAAATCGGGGCCGAAATCAGTCCCTAGAGTTAAGGATTTAAAGACCTAATTTCTAAGAATTTGCAATGAAATGGAACGGAATTCAATGGGTGAAATGATGAATAAGGACCAAGGAGTGTAGAGCTAACTTACCTTAGCTTCAATGGAAGATTTCCCACACTTACTCTATCTTCAAGCTTTCCAAAAAGTTGGAAAATTAGAGAAAATCGGGTGAAGAAAAGGGATTTAACACCCCCAGGTACCGCTAAAACGATCACTTGGCCGCTAAAGCGGCCACCACTAAAGTGGCTACTGACCGTTAGAGCGGCCAGTGCCAAAGGTGAGTGGCCGCTAAAACAGTATCCCCGTCGCTAAAGCGTCGTCCTCTTAAGCGGACAAGGGGCGCTTAAGCGGCCCTCAGCTAAAAAGCCAAGGCCGCTAAAGTGGCTCGATGTCGCTAAAGTGGGTTCCGCTTAAGCGGTCATTTTGCCGCTTAAGCTACTACACCAACAACTTTGAGGCATCAGATTTTCTAAGTCTAAACGGACTCCGATCGGGTGCTCGCGATTTGTTCGGAACCCCATGCATGCAAACGAACTATGCTACCATACCAAAATCGATATTTCAGACTCAACAAAACAATCAAAACTTTTATCCGAGATCATTTCGACTAAATGTGGGTCCCACATCTATAGTTTCATTTTTCATCAAATCTACCCAATAGCCCAAAATGAGTACGAAAGCCTCGAGACTTGAACCAAGGGCCTCCTAGCCTAAAATCAATGTTCCGGAGCTGATGGCGCTATCAGAATTCTCATCTGAGGTCATCTACTAGTATTTTTGGTTCGAGACCAATTCCTTAACAACGAAAGCTCCAAAACAGAGAAATGAACCTAAAATGCAAATGAACTGTCCGATAACCAAACCGACAGTTCCAACAAGTCATAAATGACCTGTAGCCGCTGTGGGAAGGCTCAAAACCTCAAAATGCATAGAAATTTAGAAAATAACCTGAAGGGTCATTACAATATCCACTACTGAAAGAACTTTCATCCGCACAAGTCAATGGATAGAAAAAGCCCGAAAGCTAGAAAGGATGAGGTACTAGGCCTACATGCCCCGAGCATGACTCTCCAGACAATCTCAAAGAAGAGACAATGCTTCCAAGGGATTTTTTCGAAGGTATCCCTTTTTCAATTGACTTCCTTACTTCACTTTCCAAATAACCAAAACTCAACTTCAACAACCAACTGACCTTCAACTGAACCAAGAACGACTGATGCACGCAAATCCAGACCACAACATGCTGACAACACACCAATACAAGCCTAACCAGGCAGTAACTCAACCAATCCAAAGGTAAACTAAGGCATGAATCATGC
Source organism: Capsicum rhomboideum (assembly GCA_031232105.1). Lineage (NCBI taxonomy): Eukaryota > Viridiplantae > Streptophyta > Magnoliopsida > Solanales > Solanaceae > Capsicum > Capsicum rhomboideum. The sequence goes on from CP124712.1 coordinate 128,108,379, forward strand.
AACCAACCCTAATTTCAAATCTAACCTTCTTTTGCCTTTCCAAACCTGCTACACACTCCGAACTATACAAAATATCATCTGAGTCCTGTCCGCACATTCACATCATACTGCCCTCCAAAGAGTGAAGGTGGTATACTAAAAATCCATAATGGCAAGCATAAGAATAAGCCAATAAGGTGCTACCTGGATACACAAATAGTAGTGACCAAAGTCTGCACTCTTAAGCCAAAGCTACAACTGGTCTGAATGACCCTCGAAACCAATAATCACGAGTCCGGAGCACAAGCTCCCGAAATTGAATAATCCGATCCAGGATGTCCCACCAATTGTGGATGAAGTCATGTTAAGACCAACTTAAGCATATTCTTTCTGTTGAGCAGACAATCTAAAATTTGACAAAAACTGAGAACCAAGGTCGAAACAATAGAAACCAATACCATGTGCCACTGGACTATCCTCCGAGCATCAATCACGCATAGTCTATCTGGACTGAAAATAACCAAATCGGTAGGCAAGAAGTAGGCTTAGTCATCCTATAAATGAATGCTCAACTGAAGCAAATCTGAAAATAAGGCTGCAATCAAGTTATGCAGACCCAAGATAAAATCTCAACATCGAAGCTGGACCGCTCGATCTCAACTGCCCAAACCAATCCTGCTGACTAATAAGCATCCGCATGCCAAAATCTATCATAACTCCCAAGTCGTCATCCTAAGGCATCAAAATCCAAAACTGGTGTCAACAAGACTTCACTAGGGTCAAATACACAAATCAATCTCACTATCATAAATCTAGCATATACTCAATGGTCCTCGCTAAGGATGAAACTGTAATGTCACCAAGGACATTATCATGACGGAGGAAGACCACAAGTTGAAGATACAAGAAGCCAACTCCACATCGACTGAAGGACATAATGCATCGAGGCATAACCAAGCACTCTCGAAGGGTGCAAAAAGCACAAAAGGCACCTAAATCTCAAGTAAGCCCGAAAACATGAACTTAGCCTGAATCTGGTCAAACCAGTACCCAAAACATGGCAACAAATACTTATTCTCAATAGACATCTGCTTTAATTACTAATAATTGATGCCAAAGCAAATATATCACCAAGTAGAAGCATCTCACGAAGTCATAGAAGGTAGAACAAGTACCGAGATGAGAAATTTTCTGAAATCTTCCAATTTATACCAACTTTAACTCGGCTGAGTCATGAACCATATCACTGAAAGAACGGAGTCTCCAACTCTACATATATACCCAGATCAAAACGATCATCAGGAGACAAAACCAGCAAATCAAAAAGTAAGCCTTAGACTTTCCAACATTCGAAACGGGCAGTATGACCAAATTGCCAATTTTAACTTAATACCGACATCAAGGTCAAAACCACAATCGGGCGATGAACTATTCCAATTCGAAGAACTAATCTCAAATGCATCATCAATAAGAGAGAGCTATAACAGAAGACTGCCAATGCTAAAATCACAACAAAGCCATGGAAGGCTAAACTTATCTTCACTTCCTCTCCGCAACTGATCTAACCTCTCTAACAAGAGAAAAAAATAACCAATCTAAGTTCTAAGCCAAATGGGCAAGAATGACATGGAGAGAAAAATGCTAACTAGTTAACACTACTCTAGCCATCTATCAAATAAGGTAAATAAATGTCAAAACAATGACTATGATATCAACAACATAAGATGCAGGGGGTACCAAAAATGAACATCAACAAAAGTACCACTCCAGGGCCATAACAAGGCCAATATGCCAAAGGAAATGGGACTCGAACCCAAATGCTACACCCCCAAGGAACCCATGATACCGATCCACTCATCCACTACTAAAAGGAATCATCTATGGGGGTAGTCACATATGCATGAAATATACACCCAAGCATCTAACAACCAATATAAACAAATACCAAGGCATATAATAATCGATGGGTATGAAACCCCCAATATTATCCAAATAGACACTAAATGATAGTAAGTCAAATCGCACCTATATGATGAAAATCTGATGTCATAGACCTGACGTGCCCGAAGGAGTACGAATCTGAGTGTGTTCGAACTCGAACTAAGCATCTGAATGACCAACTAAGGCACTAAGTGCATTGTATCTACCCGAAGGTGACACAACTTCATGAGACTGATCTGTATGAGCTGAGTGATTGATAATCTTATGCCGGGGACACTCTCTGGACCAGTGATCGGTCTTTCTACAGTCGTAACAAACCCCTGAAGCTCTAACCCGACGAGCAACACGAGCTGACCCCAACTGGCTGACTGACTCACGCTTAGGGCACTCCATAGACCAATGACCAATTTTACCATAATCAAAACATACCCCTGGGACTATCTGATGTACCATACCTACTGACCCAAAACGATCGCTACATCTTGAAAACTTAGATCGAATAATCCATACTGCAGAACTCTTTCCACTGACACCAGCACGATCTACCTGAGAGCTACCCATACTCTGAGGTGCTACCTGTATGGGCTTAATAGGCTGCATATAATGTTGATCTCGGCTTGAAAGATCCCAATCTCCAGATGAAAACTACTAACACTGTACAGCTGGCATGGCCTCTTACTGCCACCTCCATAGGTCTTAATACATGCTATCTCTATGGCCCTCGTATGCTCAACAACCCGAAGGAAAGTAGACGCAGCTACTACAAAATGCTCTGTCGCCAAGTGGAGTGGTACAACTAATCCTCTGATAAGTCTCTGCACCATCTCATGCTCAATATCATACATCATAGATGTTTGACTGGTCCACTCGGAAAACCTAATCTCATACTCTAAACCAGACCAGGAACCCTACTGAACAACAATAAATCCAACTCTGGCCTGAGAAGCACTCGATGTGTCGAACACTATCTCTGACTGGGAGGTAGCCACTAAAATACTCGGGATCCCTAACACTGGATCCTGAAGAACTGAGGTGGTCACAAACTCTGTCGGCCAGGGCTGACCCCAGACTCTCTGGCTGATGTTGAAGATCCTATCTATCAATCCTTGACTCCCTAGTCCGTCGCTGGACTAAAATTCTGGTAACACGCAGAAGTACCATCTGTATCCATTTATGACCTTGTATCATCCATCTGGGAAGGAATGGAGTCAAAGAAAGTACTAGAGGTTAAAAGAAGTACGGACACATGACAAGGAGTCAAGAATAGAATTTTCTAAGAATGTCATGTAGCCTCCTGAAGATAGGATACAAATGTCTTTGTACCGATCCGCAGAACTCTATTAAACACTTAGCTCTTGTACTAACAACATCGGTAAACCTAGGCTCTGATACCAATTTGTCACTACCCAATTTCTCAGATTATGATGACACCTACTCTAACCCACCAGTAGGTAAACCAACCCATAGTCCGGAACAACTAATAACGGACTACCAAGAGAAAGAAAGAAAACTGCGGAAGAAACATGATAAAAAGACTAATATAATCCCAAAATATGTGGAGCCCGTATAAGAGCTTCTAATACATCAAGAGTACAAGTAAAATACCGGATAAATATATATACAAAGATGTCTCTGAGTACAACATAGAGATCAGTCTAACAATAAGAGAGAGAGTAGAAACAACTCTGAATGTCAAGAGCTCACCCCAAGTCTCAAATCCATAGCTGCACCGCAAGATGCACACATTAACGGCGATAACTCATATTATGATCTGCAGGCTGCAGAAGTGTAGTATGAGTACCAAACACGTGGTACTCAGTAGGCATCGACCAACTGCGATCCAAAAATAATGCAAATATAAATAACATGTAATGCATAAATATAACTACATGCAACTATCCAGGAAAGATAAGCATAATGAGGCTAATGAAGCAATAAGGGTAAACTACCCTATTCTAACAGTGCTCAGGAACAAAAGTACAATACCGTATATCACTAGCCAATATACCAATGAAGAGTGAAAAAAGGATAGGTAATAGTATACTTGGTCAAAGAATACATATATAATATGAATAGATAATGAAAGAGAGAGATATACGGTAATACCATATATATATATATATATATGTATACAAACAAACCTGTAGTACTAACTCAAAGGTAATAGCCTGAGGGAGTCAACCTAACCTCTCGAGGACCTTAGCCAAGTAAGGGAGCTAATACTAGCATGATCAGGCCTCTAACCAAAATGTGACTAAGCATGAGGTAACTCAACCATAAAGTAACTCACCGAAATAAAGAAGGGAAACAAAAACGTACCGAAAATCTCAGGTACCAGTCCATAATCATCCTGCCACGAACTAACCATAATAATCAATAAAGAAGTAATCAGCTAGTCCGGGCAAACAACTACCTAACTGGACCACCATAAGCCCGGAAGGTTCACGAAAGCACTCAGAAAACAAAAACCATAACCTGTACCTATACAACCCCCCATAAGACCGATAGATACAGGCGCCAAACAATTTATTGGTGATAGGCGATGCATATAAATGAATGAATGCAACATATCCATAAGTACCATATCCGATCCAAGTGCCGTAAAGTATCAAGTACCATAACGTAACAAGTGTATACACCTCCTCCAGTTCAATAGCTTGCAAAGGAAGGACCTACGACAATCATCCTTCTCCGGTACTGTGGTTCACGGACGAAGGGGCCCATAGTGGATTCGGGATATCTGTATACACTACCTGGTCCCAAATCAGGACTTCCAATAACTATCATAATCAATATACTCCGTCCAATACTGGATATATATATATATATAAGTGCACAGACTCGAACCGTGACTAAAAGAGTGTACATAGTATAATAAATGCACAGACTCGACCCTTGACTAAAGGAATGTAGATAGTATAATAAGTGCACGGATTCGTACCATGACTAAAGGAGTGTAAGTCTGTAAATCCATTGCCCGAGATCAAGTTAGGGACTAAATCATCATAATAATATAGAAAGGGTTGGAATCTCCATCGACCAAAGTAAATAGTAGTGGTAAAATGAGTGGATTAATAACGGACCAAAATCAACCTCGGTCTACTTCCAAAATATCATTTTGAGTTCCAAAAGCTCATCAATCATCAAATAAGGTGGTACGATTCCCATTATAAAAGAATCCATTTTAAAAGTAAAAAGTGGGAATAAATCCTTTTTTGGAAAACAGTAGTAAAATCAAGGTTTAGGGTTGAAATTGTACCACTAAGTGAGCATGAATATGCCTAACAGTATGCATGCCATCACCAGTATCCAAACAATACAACCATAAGCGCCTAAGCGTGTATAAACCAGAATCATTCCCTCTTTAAGGAAAAAATGCTCATCTGGAGTCCAACTGGTATCGTAACCACGGCCTCGGGCCCTATAATACATAATCAACATAACAAGCCTCATAACTCGCGAATCCATAGTAATCAAGGGTATAAACCCACTACAAGGATCTAATCGGGGAAATACCTCCCAAATCACTAAGTCAATGATAAATATTATACTAAGGGATCCTTAATATTAAACTATAGTTAGCATGCTTATAATCGAGGGTAATAGGATTCTATAGCCATGACAAGTGTTTTACATTAAGGTTCGGGTCACATTTCTACCCCAAATTTCCTAAATGGGCTAAGTCATGCTATACTAGTCATAAAGATATCCTATCATCCCTACCTAGCATGCAATTATACTATACATAATCTAATAGAGAAAAGTAGACCGAAGCCTACCTCGATGCCGAACCACAAATCTTGAATCGCCTACAATTCGCTCGACTTTGCTCCACTATCGCAAAATGCCACCACACTATCAAAATAATCATCTATACGTCAATACGAGTAAAATGAGATCCATATTGCTATATAAAAGCTCAGGTCAAAATACGGGTCAAGAACAGGCCTATGGGGCCCATAAACAAAATCCAAAATTGAATCCTTCACGAGGTCCCTCGAAGGATAAGGAATGTGTGCTCAAAAGTTAAGCACAAATCGGGCCCCAAATCAGTCCCCAAAATTAAGGATTTAAAGACCTAATTTCTAAGAATTTGCTATGAAATGGAACGGAATTCAATGGGTAAAATGATGAATAAGGACCAATGAGTGTAGAGCTAACTTACCTTAGCTTCAATGGAAGATTCCCCACACTTTCTCTATCTTCAAGCTCTCAAAAATATTGGAAAAGGGTTGAGAAAATGAGAGAAAACCGGGAGAAGAAGGAGAATTTACCACCCCCAGGTACTGCTAAAGCGGTCACTTGGCTGCTAAAGCAGCCACCGCTAAAGAGGCCAGTTCCAAAGGTGAGTGGCCGCAAAAGAGGCATCCCCATCCCTAAAGCAACGTCCGCTTAAGAGGCCCTCAGCTAAACAACCAAGGCCGCTAAAACGGCTCGATGTCGCTAAAGCGGCTTTCGCTTAAGGGATCATTTGGCCGCTTAAACGGCTGCACCAACAACTTTGGGGCATCATATTTTCTCAGTCCAAATGGACTCCGATCGGGTGCTCGGGATTCGTTCGGAACCCCATGCGCGTAAACGAACTATGCTACCATGCCAAAATCGATATTCCAAACTCAACGGAACCATCAAAACTTTCATCCGAGATCATTTCGACTAAATATGGGCACCACACCTATAGTTTTGTTTTCCATCAAATTTACCCAATAACCCAAAATGAGTCTGGAAGCCTCGGGACCTGAACCAAGGGTCCCCCTAGCCTAAAATCAACGTTTCAGAGCTGATGGCCCTGTCAGAATTCTCATCTGAGGTCATTTACTAGGAGTTTTGGTCCGAGACCAATTCCTTAACAGCGAAAGCTACAAAATAGGGAAATGAGCCTAAAATGCAAACGAACTGTCCGATAACCAAACCGACAGTTCCAGCAAGTCATAAATGACCTGTAGCCACTGTGGGAAGGCTCAAAACTCCAGAATACATAGAAATCGAGAAAATGACCTGGAGGGTCATTACATGTTTGGTGTGATGGATAAGAGGAGTAAATCCCAGCATAAATTTTTAGTTTCAAAGGCTGGGATAACTTATCCCAGGATTAATAATTAGTGTTGGGATAAGTTATCCCTCTCTTTGAGTGGAATAGTAATATCGTGATAACTTATCCCGAAATAAAATAGGTAAAAAGACAAAAGTATCTCCTTAAAACCCTTTTATACATCACTTTCACATCCATGTTTATTCACATCATTTTTAATAAAATATGTAATAACATTCACAACCTTCACTACTTATTATTTTTATGATAATTCTTCATATTAATCCATTAAAAAATTACACTATATAAATATAATTTTTATTTATGCATATATTATAGTTGAATTTATTTGAGTAATTCTTGTGTTTATTTATATTTTGATTTCTCTACGACTAATTACATATTTTTAATTAAATATTCTTTTAGTCACTTGAAATTTTGTATTTTATATATCAATTAAAATGAAGATAACTTTATTATTTTACAATATAGGAGTGATATGTGCTTAAATGAAGTGACATAAACAATAAAACCACTTTTACTTTAACAAACTTAAGATGGAAGTTTTCTTTTTAAGCTAAATAAGATGAAAGTTTTATTTTTAAATACACATGGCATAATCATGGGAATGCACCCATAATAATATTTAAGATAAAAAGATGGAAGTTTTATTTTTGAAGAATGAATAACTAAAGCTTGCAAAGAAAATATAAAAAAACTAAATAAAGTGGAGGGTATTTTTGTAAACAAGCAACTTATTCTTAAAAATTATGCAATGTATATTATTTTGAATACAACAAGCCAAACACTCAATAAGAAATAATCCTTGCTCTCGCAGCCCATTTTTCTCGCGAAAAGTGGGATCCGACGTGACAACTCTTTTTGGGATGATTTAGAGTGAAGAGTAGTCACCTAACGAATTAAGGTGCATTAGGGCACCATTCTAGACTAATTACGAACTTATTTTAATTTATTAGTCTACGTCAACCAGAAATTTGGGTAAGGGTTCAGATTACTTCGAAAGGAAGGTGTTAGGCACCTTTCAAAGTCCATAAATGTGGGCCGAACTCATATATTATGTGGGGGATTTATGTGATAAGCAAAGGTCAATTATTTTTATTAACTTAATATTGACTAAGTTTTTAAACATGACAATAATAAATAAACTAAACATGCAACTCAGTTATTAGTAATTATCTAAATGATAAAGTAGAAAAATATATAAACAGACTGTTAATCGGATAAGCGAGAAGATAGAAGAGACACAATGATGTAACCGAAAAAATTCATTTAAATGGTAAGCCTAAACTTCCCCAAATAATTAAAACACTCAAAAATAAAGAAAAGAAAAGACGATTTAGAAGACTAGGACAAGGAGTTAATTTTATCCTATTCAGATCAGCAGCCGGCTTATTAACAGACGACAATGTCGCATATGGCATTTTCGGATTCTGCTCGAGTCAGCTTCCATCATGTCCGTCTATCTACCCACCCCACCTAATTGGTTATTAAACCTAAAAGCGTTCTATAGAAAATGATAAAACTAACGTTCCCTAAAATGCCTACCCGTCCCAACTTAATGTACAAGAGGCATTGGACTTACTATTTTGAATTTGGGTCTAGACAAAAGAACACTTAGGTTGCCTAATTAGACTCGGGATTCGCATAAAACAAAACAAACAAGACTAAGCAAGTAGCATGTATTGGTTTCAAATAAGCCTCTTACTTAATTAGAAATGATTAGGGTGATTAACATGCTTCAAATAATTACTTACATTGTAATTACAACCTATAGGTGTGACGTCTAATGCTGTAGATTAATTAACATTTATTAATCTTATAGGCATGATTTCTAGGCGAAGAGCATTAATAAAGGTGCCGAAAATTAATCTAATGTGTTAGATATTAAATTAAATTAATGATGTTGAAGGTCAATTAAAATGCTAAAAGTTAATTAAAAGTGCTGAAACTTAATTTTAAAATACTAAAAAATTAATTAAGAGGGCTGAAAATTGATTTGAGTTATAGAAAAATTAACTAAATGCTGGAAATTAATTGTAAAACATGCTGGAATTAATTTAAAACTTGCTGAAAATTATTTTAAGCTTGCTGGAAATTATTAAAAATATACTGAAAATTGATTTTTAAATGCTGAAAATTATTTAAAACTTTTCTGAAAAATTAATTTTAATATGCTAGAAATTAGTTTAAATATGCTAAAAATTAATTAAACATGCTAAAAATTAATTTTATTTATTAAGACATACTTGAAATTGTTTAAACAATCCTAGAGCATGATTTCTAGGTGATAAATCAATTGAATTAATAATCCTAGAATGTATTGCCTAAGTGACAAAATAGTTTAATGAACATGTTTGAAATTTGTTAAATAACCCAATAGACATGGTATTTAAGTGATAAGACAGAATCTCCGCCCCCATAAGCAGCACCCATAATTTCATTATAGATTAAAGTTTATACAATATTTGCATGCCAATAATGAATATGCAAGAAAATAAACAAAGACTGCTCGGATCAGTGTTCAGGGATGCGTGATGAGGAAAAAAGCATCAAGGCTCCGCATCACGCATTATACGATGCTTGAAGCGATGCGACCGCATCATTGAAGTGAATCGCAATTTAAAAGAAAAAAGACCTAATAGAGCATCCAAACAGTAAATTATAAGTGAAAAGACCTCATTAACTATATAATCAACAATAAAGACAATATATATAAGCAAAAGTTTAAATGAAACACCAAAATCACAGGTTTGAGCATTGAAACACAATAGCAAATAAAACAGTTCAACAAAATAGCAAAACAAACCAGAAAAAAGAAGTAAAAAACTAAAAACAAATCTAAATTATAATGTTTCAATCTAAGGCTCTTCCAGTTCATCAAGTTAAAAAAACAGAGAAAAAGAAAGAGAAAAAAGAGGGAAAATAGAGAAATAAGAGGGAAAAAAACAGAGCTGCAATAAGAATAAAAACAGAGCAGCAGTAAAGAAAAAGAAAGAAGAGCAGAAGTTTGAAAAAAAAAAAAAAAAAAAGAACAAGAAAAGAAACAGTGAAACAGAGAAGGAAAGAAGAAGAAAGAAGGAAGAAAGTTTATCTTAAAACAGTGAAGTAGCAGCAACAATGGAGAAGAAGAGAAGAAGTCGCAGCAGCCAGAAAAACTGAAGAAGAGAAGAAGTCGCGATAGCTAAACATACAAAATCGCACAAGTGAAGAAAAAGAAAACAAGTTGCGACTCTTTTCTTTCCTTAAATTGACCCAATTCTTTTTTTTTTTTTTAATTTAAAAATGGCCTAACAAATAAAATCAACACCATGCGAGCGCATCAGTACGCATCACGCATCAGAGGGTGATGCGCCCGCTTTCTGCAGATTGCCTCGCCTCCAAAACTCGAAGCGCCAAAGTCACACATCGCATCGCATCGGTGCATTATGCGCTGATGCGCCCGCATCCAAGAACACTGGCTCGGATAGTCTTTAAAGCGCCCCAAACCCAGGCAACTCTTCATCTATCCCGAACGTTTACCTTCCAATGGCACCTGTTAAACGCAAACAAAGTATCCAAGCAAACATAGAGAATTGGGAAGCACTAGGTAGGGCCACAACCAGAGAAACAGACATACGTATAAATTTCGAAATTAGTTTGGATTAAATCCTATAGGAATGTTTTCTAGGTTCAATCCAGAAGAAAACTATCACATAATAAATTAAAAATACGTCGATGAAGGCAAACCTATTAGCAGCAAAATTAATAAAAGAAACCAAACTTTCAAAAGTAGATGGACAACAAGCCTTCCAGAAAACAAGGAGAGATCGAACCACAGTGACTCAAGCAGAGTAGACAACAGTAAAAGTAAACAAAGAATGAGAACCAGCAGTCCCAAAGTAGAAGCAGAAATGTACTCTTAATACTTTAAGTGTAGAAGAGTGTAAACTAGTGATAGAGTAAAGCCTGTGAGAGTTCGTCCCCCTAAAAATGAGAGGTATTGTAGTTTTTATAGTTGGAGAGTTGTAAGCCAAATCAAAAAATAAAAGGAAGTAAGAATATTCATAATATCAATTAGTGTGGATTGTTTTCCTTAAATGGGTATCCGGATCAATCAAATGCAAAATGAGCTCAAATTTATCATAAATAACAAGTAATGGAGCTGTCATATAATTAAGGAAAAGAATGGGAGAGAACAATTAATAGCTAAAGTCAAGATTGCCAAAAATAAACAAACACCCAAATATGTCATATACTATTAAATAATTTACATAGAGCAAAGACCTCAAACTACCATAATTGCACATAAAACTTTAACAAATCTGATTTAGGAAGGAGAGTAATCAAATCGGGGTCGATTATGTCAAAGAATTGGAGTCCAAATGAGGTAAATCATGAACGATACACAAAGATCACATGAACTACTGGTCCATCACTAAGCATCTAAAATGAAATTCAATCCGAATTGCAATCATAATAGCCAATTTTGAGATGTAGTACTAGCTTCCAGGTTAGGTCATAATCAGAGTTTGTGCCAAATTGATACCAGTAAAATATGATTAAGTAATGATGAAACAAATAACAATCAAGAACATTTGAAGACAAATCAGCAACCTTTAACATAATAATAAGCATAAAAGATCATACCAGAGACAGACTCACAAGAACCCATCGTAAAATTATTAAACAAACGACTCCAAGTCGCCTCGACAACACTGCCATCACATAGGACTTGATAAAAAAAAACCACTAGGTATTTCGGATTTATTTCGAGCGGAATTTCTCTTGAAACTTGCCGGAATATTTTCTCAAGATGGATAGTTCTCCGAAGCAGTCGTGGTGTTGGTGGTGCGGTGAAGAGAATGAGGGGAGAGAAAGTTGAGGCGGTTGGATGGGATTTCACCAGCTGAGAATTGTCGGGGCATTCACGGTGGAGTTCGTCATAGACAGAGAGCGTTGAGAGAGGAACAACGGTGGTCGCCGGCTGCATGGCTGTGTGTAGCAGCAGAGGTGTGGTGGCAGAGAGTTGAGAGATGCGGGAGATCGAGGAGAAGAGAGAGAGAAGAGGGAGAGCGGGTCGGTCAGTGGAGGAGCTCCAGTGACTGAGGTTAGCCGGAGCTGTGGAGATGGTGGAGATGAGGAATGTTTCACAGGTCATGGTGACCGGAGTTGTGAAGGCGGTGCGGTGGCAGGGGGTTGAGAGAGGAGAGAAGGTGGCGGTCGACGATGGAGTTCGCCGATGATGATGGGTTTTTTAGTGAGAGAGAGGAGAGAGTATAGGGGGCGGTTGGTGTATGGAGGAAAATGAATTAGGTTAGGGTTTGGGGGGTTTGTTTGGATTAAAAGGAAAGAAAAAGAAGGATTTAATCTCAGTCGTTGATCAGCAGCATCTTTAATCACTTTCGTAAGGATTTCCACTGTATATCCTTTTTCTAACCATTCCACATAACAAAGGCTCATTTTCGACTTCCCTTTTCATTTATAACCTTAGCTCGAGTTGTCACGCCATAATTTTTTTCACATTAAAGAACATCTACTCTCTTATCTAAAATATTACTATGTTATCATCACCACTATCATCCCAACATAAGGAATGTCAATGAGGGACTAGAGTACGAGCATCAGGAATGGGAGTGATACTGCTCAATTACGTCTCTTATTTATCGTACTACTCAAGATGGGGACTATGAAGTAAGATACGGATAATAGGCACGAAGTGCTTCTATATCAAACATATAGATCATGAATAGAGGGTCGTTCTGGCATTAACATAACATAGTATGAGTTCTTAGGTCTGGGCATACTAGAAACATGAGTGCATATATCAAGAGTTGTATAATATAAGGCTGGAATCCACAAATTTAAGGAATATGACTAAAACCGCTGATTGAAGCTATTGCCTCTCATTCTGGGAACTGAGGATGGTCATGAGTCTGCACAGAGAGTGTCGTTTGGGCTAAGGCATGACATAATATGAGCCAGTAACATATAAAAAGTATAGTTCCTTGGAACTAGGAATAACGTGAGACATGGGTTCGTGGATCATGAGCATCGTAACATAGAAATTGGGTCCCTAGAATCTCAGAGAAAAATTTGGATCACTGTGAGACACTACACCTTCCAGTTCAAAGGATAGATCATGGACATACATAGAGCGTGTGGAACTTAGGCACTGGAATGAATACATAAGACATAGGGAGAGCATCCCTTTGGCTAAAGTACGAGGAATATGATAGAATAAGAACTGGTTTCTATGACATACACCATAACTCTTTTATGAAACTCATCATCACTAGAAATATCAAGACTTTCCCTGGTTCAACACCTCATCATCTCCCCCTTAGCTCAAAGATCTCTATCCTAGGTCTGCGGACCTACTCTCTAAATAGAGCTATAAGCACAACACTCAGCAAGATGAGGTATCACTACGCACATGAATGGTAACCTCGCCCTAATAAACTATTATAGGAAAAATACTAACTTCTTGCTATTACATTCCTTCCAAGGGTACTACTCTTAGATTTCCTATATCCCCCAACATCATCATCATATAACTTATGTTTTCACTGGCATACATACTCATTCCCTCTAACACTTAACAATTTGATCTCATATCCACCTAGCTCAAAGGAATTTAAATCTATATTAAGAGGTTTAATCTCATCTATCAAAAATATTCTCCTTAATTCAACTTTACAAAACACTATATTATATTTACCTAGCCTTTTCATATGAAATAACTCACGAACACTTACTAGGAGCACATAACACTTATAAACTTAAAACTTCATCTAACAAATACTACCTAGGTACAACTTATTCGAATAAACTTAAGGCTCTTATTTGTCTAATGACTTAGCCACAATTCAATGCTTTCAACACTAGTTCTCATGTATATATCATAATTACGCATTCAAACTTTCCACAAGTTATCAATCTAAACTCTTGCACACATCATACCAAACCTACTAAACCCACTTTCCGTAAAGCTTGCATCACTATCCTCGAGCTACCATTCTTTTCACTAAAGTCAATACCTAAAGTTCAAAGTTAAAGCCTAGCCCAACAAAAATTTTATAATTTCATCAACCTTAATTTCTTATTCCACTTAATTACGGCTTACAAGCACATTTTTCTTCACACCATTACTACTACACCTTAGCATTCATTACACACCTTCTTACATACTAGACTGGCTTAACTCTGCTAGGTAAAATCAAGAAACACTGGGTCTACTACAATCTCATGATAAGAATAGTCAAACTTAATCCTACAACCTATCTAATTATAGCCCATCAACACATTCTTCTTTTTCACATCACATCTATTTAACCATACATATATTTAAACTGCCTTCATAGTTGTCTAAACATCAAGGAGTCTCCTTTTCTAAGAATCACAAGTTGAAGTATAAATTCATAAATTCTGAACCAATCTATCCGTCCATTCACAACCTATAATTGATTTATACCACTATAATAACAAGACATCATGAGCTCCTTCCCTATTTCAAATGAATTCATAAGCATCTTAACTAACCACTCATTTTCTACCGACTACCATAAATTTACTAATTTTGCTACACCTTAACCAACACCATAACGACGTACCACCTCCATCACTCACTTAATCGGTACAAGACTTAACTACCTTTTTCGTTCAGCCATTACCTTCACTCTCAGTATTCTAAGCTTAGGACTCCATATCTTTGGCTCTGGGATCATCTTACTGCTCATAGCTTATAAAATTGTAATTAACATTGTCTCATCGGGTGGCAACAATACCCCAGTATTCAGCTATCTACCTTCCCTCTTAAGCACGACAGTTGCAACAAAGCTTTCGAAAGGTCAGGATACACATCTTACCTTGAATTATCGGACGATTAATGTGGGTAGGGGTATATGCTTTGAATCCATGGACTTGAATGCACCAATGGATTTGTCTTAAGCCCTAGTAAAGTTCCATAAATTTTTGATGACTCTATCTGAAATATTCATAACGTTAGGGACCTAAGCTTTAACACTTCTATCACCTCAAACATAAGGCATAGTTAGCAAAATTAGAGCCTGGCAGGAATTTGGATAAGTTTCTTATGGACAACTCTATTGCACGATCTGGAGTATGAAAAAATGGGAAACATTTCCTAAATGCCTTGTAGCCTCCCCATAAAAAGGACTCTACTCGATACCAAGTTTGTCATAACCCGAAACTAGGCCCTGGACGTAACGGGTATCCCAGACCAACGAAGGTCTGAGAAGACCCCTAAGCCTCCTATCATAGCATAATCATTCTCAAGTTGCGAAAATAAAATAGATCCAAAAGAAGTCTTTCAATTTAAATGAAACAGAAATCCAAGACTCGAAAAAAATACAACATAATAACATTCAACTATACCAGTCTACGAATCCTCTAACATAGGAAAACTGCCTAAGCCGGGACAAGGTCCCGACGATACCATAATCTGAAAATATTGAATCTCTATGCTAAACCGTCTTACGAAGGATAGAGGGCTCGCCAATTCTGATGTTGTCCTGTTGATCCTAACGCTGCACAGAACCTCGAAAAGATACCTCCAAACCTACATCATGAAACGATGTAGCCGCCCAGAGACTGTCAATACGTGGAATGTATTGGTATCAGAACAAGTAAAGGGATAAGATAAGCTTTATATAAAATAGCCATGAGAGTAAAAATCAAAACAAAATAAAATATGTCAGTTATGATTCCAAAGTTGAAAACATAGACATTCTATTATTTAGTTCTGAACTAGATGGTATCACCGACTGCCATTTAAACACCACGGGCTATGTGGATCCGATCAACATTCGACCGGCTAATCCCTAATCCATGTTTGTCGCATGAATCGAGATTAAATCAGTATGGATAGCACAATCATCCTCATAGAGGAAAATATAAGGTCATCCAATGAAGGATCAAACCATCCCTATGTCGGCAAAATATAGGTTTTGGGTGTTGAGCCATTTGGACTCACACCTTCTCGGTTAAGCATCTAATTCTCTTTAAGCCCAGATTTTACCCTTTTAAAATCATCAAGCATCATTAAAACAATTTCATTTCCTTTAAGGGCATAGACCATTGTTGGTATCGTCCTACCAAGACTTGCAAGTCATCTATTCCATTATTCGTTTAACCATAAGGTCTGTCAGCAATTTCTCATGCCCAATATGTCAAATATCAAGTATAAGATAGTTCTTGACAACCAATTAAATCATGTAAGAAATCTATTTATAACAATTAGGAGTCACAATTTCCTCAAGTATTATAATAAATCTTTTAATATGGGTCAATCCATCCATGTGTCGTTAGAACATTAATATATCGTAAAACTCATCAAATAATAATATCATTTGACCCAACAAATATATCCAACACTTTAATATGGATGAGAGTAAAATAAAATCAATTAACCTCTTCAAGTTTTAAATCACTATGTAGTTAAGAGCAATTTCAAGTAAAAGACATTGCATCACAATTTCATGCTTCTTTCGTAAATTTTGTATATATATAACTTACAACCCTAATTCAATGTTCAAAATACATATAAGTATATAAGGGTTTAGATACCATAAACTTGAAATTTGATTTGAGAAGGGTTACTCTACATAGCTTTTGATGGAAAGAATTTCGAGAAACTTGAGGTTTGAGCCTTGAATCTTGAACCCTAGGTGCTCTTGCTTCTAAGAGTTTTTAAGGAGAGGTGGAATGAGGATTTGGGAGATTTCTGCTTTTAGGACGATTTTAGGGTTATAAAATGGGTTAGGGAAGTTATATGGGGTAAAAGGACTAGTTTGCCCCTAATTTAATAAGAGAAAAATGAATTATTTTTTACGTCGGGGAAGTGTGCTCGGCGCCACACAGCCCAATGCGAAGGTTAACCAGTGGTCTCCTGGCTTGAGCTCAGCTCCGTACTTCCCAACGCGCAGCTGGGATAGTTTCTCACTAAAACGCCAATAACTTTTTGCTCCAAACTCGAATTGACGAACGGTCGGTGGCATTGGCAAGAAGATTCAAAAACCTTTAATTTGGTGGGTATAGGACCACTTAACTCTTCACATTCTAGGAGAAATGCTCATTTTCAAGTGATCCTAATAGAAACTTAATCGTTAGTAGGACGTGCAACTCGTCTTTGTGCTAGAGGTTTCCTATGACCTTAATTCACATCCAAAACACTAAACACACTAGATAATTGATCTAAACACTTATATCTCAATAGAAATCATTGGGTTCGGGCCTATATACGTATGAGGAACGGTTCAAATTCTAACCCGAAAGTGTGGGGTGCTACAATATAATTAGTAGAGAAGTGATATTATGTATGCAAAATGTGTAACGAAACGCTGCATCACTAAGTGGGAGTTTACTAACGAAGCTAATCATTTATCTATTTACAAATCTTCTTTCTTTGTTTCCCTTTATTGCTCTGGATATTTTCAACTAACTTTGAAGGTTAGAACTAAGTATGTTGGTTCATTCCCTTTTTTTCTTTTTCTTTTTCTTTTTTCTCTGGACATTTTGTGAAGAGAAAATAAGTACAAACATCGAACTTAAGCTTAAATCAATTAAAAAAAAGCACAACTGCATTTACTAATTATTTTTTTCAGTAACTATATTTACTAATCTAATTAGCTAACCTAAAGTCATTATTAATTACAAGCCCATCCTGTAAGAACTCTACACGTTAGTCATGATATTAGACAAAAATACCCTTTAATTCCTTCGTCCCAATTTATATGACACTCATTCATCTTTCGTCAGTCCTAAAAAGAATGACATATCGCTATTTTTAGTAGCAATTTAACTTTGAACTTTACTCTTTACCTTTTAATGGTATGATTTAGTCTTACAATTTTCTATGGTTTATTTTAGATTACAAATTTCAAAAAAAAATCATTTTATTCTTAAATTTCATGCCCAGTGAAACACACTGTAACACCCCGTACGTTTCGGAGTCTAGCTGACTACCGTAACATTTATGGAAATATGAAAACGTGAGAGATTTGGTGAATTATGTAATAAATTGGGGGCATTTAATGAGTCTTATGTCATTTGGGCCAAATGAGGCCCAATACTCAAGAGCAAGACATGGCCCAAGAGGAAATTTGACCCATTCTTGTCTAGTCTCCCATTTGACCAAGTAAACACCAAGTGTGTGGATGAGGAGCACTTAAAAGGGACTATATAAAGAAATAAAAATCAGATTTTTAACCAAAATAATTCTCATTTCATTTGCAAGACTTATCCAAAACAACCTTTTCTCTCAAAGACAAACCCTAAGCTCTCATCTCTTTGTGGCCAAAATCACCAACTTGTACGATGTGGTAAGTGTTTCTTGTGATGGTTTACTATATTTTATGCATGAGAAATGGGTTATATTATGTTGTTTATGTTGGTGAAGTATTGAGGAGCTCACAAAGTGTGAAATGCTACATGTTGCTAAATCGGAGATTGGCTTTTGTCTTGTGAACTTGAACATGGATTTATGGTCACGAAGGAACTGAACTTTATGGATTAAATATTGACATGTGATATGTGAACATAGTCATGCCTTGTTTTATCCTTGTGAATTATGTTTGGAATTGTTAGTGTAAAATTGTTTTTGGCTTTGGTGGCGTATTGGCCGAGAAGTGTAGTTTTGGGCGTTGTTTATATGTGTGTGAGACCATGACTGAATGTTGGCATTCAAATGATCAAAAATATGTTAAAACAAGTGTGGATATGATCATGGACCATTCATTGCATGAAAAGACCCAAAAAGGACCCATTTTGGCCAAAACGGGCATCCGCCCCCGCAGACGGAGGCATCTGCGGGCGCAGATGCCAACGCAGATGCTCCTGGAATCTACCAGGAGCCATCTACGAGCGCAGGTCAGCCACATGCGGGCGCAGGTAGCAGCACAGGTCGTCCCTGGTTCCGATTTTGTATGTTTTCGCATCTAGTTGCTCCCCGAAGACCCCGATACCCTTTTTGGATGTAATTATCAACTTGTCATGTCATTGTAATGACTTTAAAGTGTCGTATGGGGACATGTTGGATTATGTTAAGTATGGATTGACTTTAATGTGTTGTTGTGAAAGACGTTTGGGTGACGAAATGACGTAAATGTAACTTCTTATCGAAAAGGAAGTGTAAAGCATGATTTTGGAGGGGAATGTTAGTGATGTGTGATATCATGGGTATTATGTGAATTGTTTGGTAATGGTAAAGCTGTACATGATATTGTACGAAGGTGAAATGGCATTGTGTGACAACAATGTGACTTATTTCCATGTTATACACTTGAAATGAAGTAAGTGGTTAATGCAAGCTTCGTTATATACTTTTGTGTGTAGAGTAAACATAAAGGGAAAGCTGAAGTGTTGTATTCGCGAGTAAGATTGTGTATCCATATTGAGGAATTAAGGTATGTAAGGTTCCCCTTTTCTTATTCTTCTGCAGTATATAGTGTACACCTTGTTAGGGTACTTACTCATTTTCGAATTTTCCTAAGGTATTTCAATTCGAGTTATCATTTATTGTTAATCACATATATCTCATTCTTGGCTTATTATCATTCATGATTCACATAATTATGAACATAGTTCCAAGTTCCAATAAGGTTATATTCAAAAGTTCCCAAAAATGAAGTAACCATTGATTGAGCGATTTCAAGATTTAAGAAGTGATGTTGTAAAGAGGAGAGATGTTTCATGGGTGGTATCCTAGGGGTTAAATAACCTAGCATGGGTCGATCCCAATATTTACGGATGGTATCCCAGGGGTGAGAAGAACACCTAGCATGGGTCGATTCCTCTACGGGTGGTATCCCAGGGGCAAAGGAAAAGCCTAGCATGGGTCGATCCCGATTACTATTGATTACCCACTGATCAGCTTGGGGCCCGGGAACTATATGAATGGATGAAAGAGTGTTGGATGAAGGAATGAGTGAATGAGCGTATGAGTTTAAAAGTAAAGAAAGTAATTCACCTAATGTACAGTTTTCCATATATTCAGAATGATGACTTATCCATGTTGAGTACTCTTTTATATTCGAAATCTTTATGTATCGTACAGTTTCATACAGCCTTACATACTCAGTACATTTCTCGTACTGACCCCTCTTGGGGGATTTAACTTATTTGCTGCAGGCGCAGGCACTAGTAGACCTCCCTAGTGAGTTGCAGGACTTCTTTTTGACCCTTGGTGACCTTTGGTGAGCTTCAGTTGGTTCGGGGCTTCCCGTGTCATAGTGGTATAGATATATTTTGGTATTGTACATGTTATGTAAAGCGGGGCTTGTCCCGAATCTAGGTTGGTCATGTATGCACTTCTATTAGAGGCTTTTGTAGACGTACGTAGGTATGCCAAGTGATGTTGTGTGTAGTTTGATTCTATGGCTATGTCGGCCAAGTTTCTCATATGTCTATATATATATATCTTACATGTTCCATGATTTCCGATGTTAGCCTTTTATGATTTTACGTGTTGGGGGTGTTTCTTATGGCATGCGTATGAATGAATGTAAGCAGAGCTTGGTTCTCTCGGGCCTTGTCGGCTTTGAGTGCCAATCCGTCCCGGCGGGGTTCGGGGCGTGATAAAAGTGGTATCAGAGTAGGTCGTTCTACGGGTGTCTACAAAGCCGTGTCTGAGTAGAGTCTTACTTATCGATGTGTTGTGCACCACATTTATAAGTAGGAGGCTATGGGGCATTTAGGATGTTGTTTCTTTTTCTTCATTTCTAGATCGTGCATTTAGATCTATACGTGAAATTGTTCCTAATCACGAGTATTGTTGTTCTGTGTATTATAGAAAATGCCAAAGGCAAAAAGAGGACGAGGTAAAAGTAAGCAGCTAGACAGAATTGTAGGAGAAGGAACTAGTAGAGCTCCGCCTGAACCGGTTAATCAAGGCGGCGCTGAACCAGAAATGGCATCACAAGCTTCTTCTACTCTTCCATTATCAGAAGAGTCAAGAGGAAGAGAAGTGCCTACAGAACCAGTAGTACCTACTACTGACCAGGACTTAAAGGATGCAGTGCGAATGTTGACTCGAATTGTTACTGCACAAGTTCAGGGACAAGGTGGTCCAGTTATAAATGATGATAGCGCAGCTAGGGCAGCCAGTCGACGAACGTAGGATTTCTTGAAACTAGATCCTCCTACATTCACGGGATCGGATCCAAATGAAGACCCGCAAGATTTTATAGATCAAATCCAAAGGGCTCTGGAGGTGATGCATGTAGCGGGTGTAGAAATGGTGGAGCTTGTGGCTTATAGATTAAAGGGCGAAGCTATATTGTGGTATGAGGACTGGAAGAAGGCCCGTGGTATTGATGCAAACCCACCTAGTTGGGAAGAATTTAAAACAGCCTTCCTCGACCACTACCTTCCTTATGAGATCCGAGAGGCTCGTGCGGATCAATTCTTGAATCTCCGTCAGGGGAATCTGAGTGTGCGGGAATACAGTTTGCAGTTTAATTCCTTGGCTAGATATGCTCCGAACGTAGTGGCCACAATGACAGACAGGGTACATCGATATGTGGATAGGTTGGAGCCGTATTTAGTGAGGGACTGTACCATTGCCACTTTGAACAAAGATATGGATATAGCTCGAATTCAG
The DNA here is from genome assembly GCA_031232105.1 of Capsicum rhomboideum. Classification (NCBI taxonomy): domain Eukaryota; kingdom Viridiplantae; phylum Streptophyta; class Magnoliopsida; order Solanales; family Solanaceae; genus Capsicum; species Capsicum rhomboideum. The sequence goes on from CP124712.1 coordinate 128,129,948, forward strand.
GCTTTCGCTCAAAAAATGGAGGATGAAAGACAGAGAAGAAGGGTACATGAATCTGATAGAGGACAGTCCAAAAGAGCGAGAACCATGGGATAGTTTGTGGCATCCCAAACGGAATTCAGGCCTCAAAGTTTTAGTAGACCGCCTAGACCTTCATTCTCACATTCCACAGCAGGCGCACAATCTCAATTTCGAGGGTTTCGAGGTAGCAATGCTGGGCAGAGTAGTGGGATTCGGGGTTCGCAGACCGCTGGATTTTCTCGTCCGCCATGTCAGCAATGTGGATGATTTCATGTAGGTGAATGCCGAATTGGGTCAAATGCTTGCTTCTGGTGCGGTATGCCGGGACATATGATGAGAGATTGCCCACGGAGAGGCTTGGGTAATATGGCACGACCGGAAGGGTCGACTATAGCGTCATCATCATCGGTTCCTTCTTTAGGCCGAGGTACGCAGTCTGTCGGTTGAGGTAGAGGTACCAGGGGGGAAGCCAATACTAGTGGGGTCAAGAATCGCACTTATGCTTTGGTGGACCAGCAAAATTCAGAGGCTTCTCCTGATGTCGTCACAGGTACATTATCCATATTTTCATATAATGTATATGCATTGATTGACCCGGGTTCTACATTGTCCTATGTTACTCCGTTAGTTGCTGCAAAATTTGTAAAGACACCAGAATTGTTAATTAAATCAATTGAAGTGTCTACACCGGTGGGTGAACATATTGTTGCAAAGAGAGTGTATCGAAATTGTGTGGTAAATGTGTGTGGTCATGATACACTGGCCGACCTTATTGAACTAAATATGGTGGATTTTGATGTGATGATGGGGATGGATTGGTTGGCTTCTTGTTATGCCATGGTAGATTGTCGGGCCAAGAAGGACATTTTCATATCCCACAAATGAATGTCCTTGAATGGAAGGGGGATGTAGGGGCACCACGAGGAAGATTTATTTCTTATCTAAAAGCAAGAAAAATGATTGCCAAGGGATACATATGTCATTTAGTACGAGTGAAAGATAATGATGTGGAACCATTAACTCCACAGTCCGTACCGGCAGTCAATGAATTTCTTGATGTATTTCCAGAGGATCTTCCAGGTTTACCCCCAGAACGGGAAGTAGAATTTGGCATTGATGTGATTCCAGGCACTCAGCCTATTTCTATTCCTCCATATAGAATGGCTCCGACAGAATTGCGTGAATTGAAGGAACAATTGAAAGATTTGCTGGACAAAGGCTTCATTAGGCCGAGTATGTCCCCATGGGGTGCACCGGTATTATTTGTACGAAAGAAAGATGGCACTTCGAGGATGTGCATTGACTATCGACAATTGAATAAGGTGATGATCAAGAACAAATATCCCCTCCCTCGAGTTGATGATTTGTTTGATCAGTTACAGGGTGCCAAGTGTTTCTCAAAAATTGACTTGAGGTCAGGTTACCATCAAGTCAGAGTTAGAGAGGAGGATGTACCCAAGACAGCTTTCCGAACACGGTATGGTCATTATGAATTTTTGGTTATGTCATTTGGCCTAACAAATGCACCAGCTGTGTTTATGGATTTGATGAATAGGGTGTTTAAGCCATGTCTGGACGTGTTCATCACGGTATTTATAGATGACATCCTAGTTTATTCAAGATCACCGGAGGACCACGCTACTAATTTACGGCAAGTGTTGCAAATCCTCCGTGAACTTAAGTTGTATGCAAAATTCTCCAAATGTGAGTTTTGGTTAAAATCAGTTGCATTCTTGGGTCATATTGTGTCAGATGAAGGGATCCAGGTCGATACACAGAAGATAGAAGCGGTGAAAAATTGGCCAAGACCTACGACACCCACGGAGATTCGCAGTTTTCTAGGTTTGGCAGGTTATTACCGAAGATTCGTAGAAGGGTTTGCTTCTATTGCGGCACCATTAACCAAGTTAACTCACAAGGCAAGTAAGTTTCAATGGAATGATGCATGTGAAAGAGGGTTTCAAAAATTGAAAGATAAGTTGACTTACACACCAGTGTTAGTACTTCCTGACGGCACAGAGGGCTATGCAGTGTATTGTGATGCTTTTGAAATTGGTCTCGGATGTGTGTTGATGCAGCATGGTAGGGTGATAGCATATGCCTCACGACAGTTGCGACCACATGAGAAAAACTATCCCACACATGATCTTGAATTGCAGCGGTAGTTTTTGCTTTAAAAATATGGCGTCATTATTTGTATGGGGTTCATGTTGACATCTATATGGATCACAAAAGCTTGCAATATCTTTTTAAGCAGAAGGAACTCAATTTGAGGCAACGAAGGTGGTTGGAACTTTTAAAAGATTATGACATTGATATTCTTTATCACCCAGGCAAAGCAAATGTAGTAGCTGATGCATTGAGCCGTAAGGCAGTAGAAAGCACTAGTGGTCAGTTGAATGAAAAGCGTGAGATAATCAAAGATTTGAATCAATTAGCCAGCTTGGGAGTTCTCCTTATTGAATCCTCAGATGATAGAGTTATTGTGCAGAATGCAGCAGAATCCTCCTTAATAACTGAAGTGAAAGAGAAGCAGTTTGCGGATTCTATTTTATTGCAGCTAAAGGACAACGTGCAGCAGAATTTGACCAAGGCATTTGATATTACACCGGAAGGGGTACTTCAGTGTCAAGGTAGGCTATGTGTACCAGATATAGATGAATTGAGGAAGCGAATTATGACAGAGGCGCATCACTCGCGCTATTCTATCCATCCGGGTGCTACCAAAATGTACCGTGATTTAAACAAAGTGTATTGGTGGGGAAACATGAAGAAGAACATTGCGGAATTCGTCGCTCAATGCCCAAATTGTCAACAAGTGAAAGTGGAACATCAGAAACCGGGAGGTTATATGCAGTGTATCAATCTTCCAGTTTGGAAGTGGGATATGATTAATATGGACTTCATCACAGGTTTGCCTCGTACGTTGCGGAAATTTGATTCGATATGGGTTATAGTTGACAGGCTGACCAAGTCGGCGCATTTTCTACCAGTCAAGACCACTTACACAGCTGAGGATTATGCAAAGTTATATGTGAAAGAAATAGTACGATTGCATGGTATTCCACTTTCTATTATATCAGACAGAGGAGCACAGTTCACAGCGCACTTTTGGAGATCCTTTCAACAGAGTTTAGGCACACAGGTGAATTTGAGTACGGCTTTCCATCCACAGACTGATGGACAAGCAGAACGTACTATTCAGACACTTGAAGATATGCTACGGGCTTGTGCATTGGATTTTCAGGGCAATTGGGATGACCATTTGCCTCTTATTGAATTTGCTTATAACAATAGCTATCATTCAAGTATTCAAATGGCACCTTATGAAGCTTTGTACGGGAGAAAATGTAGATCACCAATCGGGTGGTTTGAAGCAGGTGAAACTACTTTACTTGGACCGGATATGGTGCATCAGGCTATGGAGAAAGTCAAAGTGATTCAACAGCGATTGCAAACGGCCCAGAGTCGACACAAGTCCTATGCTGATAGTCGAAGAAGAGGACTTGAATTCACCATAGGTGATTGGGTATTCCTGAAGGTGTCCCCAATGAAAGGAGTAATGCGGTTCGGAAAGAAAGGCAAGTTGAGTCCACGATATATAGGTCCATATGAAATTATTAGAAGATTTGGGCAAGTTGCCTATGAGTTGGCAATACCCCAAGAACTTTCCTCAGTCCACCCGGTATTTCATGTATCAATGCTTCGAAAATGCATAGGGGATCCGTCCCATTTTACTCTTATTAAAGATGTCCAAGTTACAGAGGATCTTACCTATTAGGAGGTACCTATTACAATTCTGGATAGACAAGTGAAGAGGCTCAGGAATAAAGACGTAGCATCAATAAAGGTACTTTGGAGAAATCAACAAAAAAAAGAGGTCACATGGGAAGCAGAGGAGACGATGAGATCTAAGTACCCTTATTTGTTCCAAAGGGAAGATTGACAAGTAAGCATGTATAAGCTTTGAGTTTATATTTATATGATGATATGAAAAAATGTTCCTAAATTTGTACTTTTTTACAGTGAAATGATACACTAACATTCGAGGACGAATGTTTCTAAGGGGGGAAGAATGTAACACCCCGTACATTTCGGAGTCTAGCTGACTACCGTAACATTTATGGAAATATGAAAACGTGAGAGATTTGGTGAATTATGTATTAAATTGGGGGCATTTAATGAGTCTTATGTCATTTGGGCCAAATGAGGCCCAATACTCAAGAGCAAGACATGGCCCAAGTGGAAATTTGACCCATTCTTGTCTAGTCTCCCATTTGACCAAGTAAACACCAAGTGTGTGGATGAGGAGCACTTAAAAGGGACTATATAAAGAAATAAAAATCAGATTTTTAACCAAAATAATTCTCATTTCATTTGCAAGACTTATCCAAAACAACCTTTTCTCTCAAAGACAAACCCTAAGCTCTCATCTCTTTGTGGCCAAAATCACCAACTTGTACGATGTGGTAAGTGTTTCTTGTGATGGTTTACTATATTTTATGCATGAGAAATGGGTTATATTATGTTGTTTATGTTGGTGAAGTATTGAGGAGCTCACAAAGTGTGAAATGCTACATGTTGCTAAATCGGAGATTGGCTTTTGTCTTGTGAACTTGAACATGGATTTATGGTCACGAAGGAACTGAACTTTATGGATTAAATATTGACATGTGATATGTGAACATATTCATGCCTTGTTTTATCCTTGTGAATGATGTTTGGAATTGTTAGTGTAAAATTAGTTTTGGCTTTGGTGGCGTATTGGCCGAGAAGTGTAGTTTTGGGCGTTGTTTATATGTGTGTGAGAACATGACTGAATGTTGGCATTCAAATGATCAAAAATATGTTAAAACAAGTGTGGATATGATCATGGACCATTCATTGCATGAAAAGACCCAAAACGGACCCATTTTGGCCAAAACGGGCATCCGCCCCCGCAGACGGAGGCATCTGCGGGCGCAGATGCCAACGCAGATGCTCCTGGAATCTACCAGGAGCCATCTGCGGGCACAGTTCAGCCACCTGCGGGCGCAGGTGGCAGCGCAGGTCATCCCTGGTTCCGATTTTGTATGTTTTCGCATCTAGTTGCTCCCCGAAGACCCCGATACCCTTTTTGGATGTAATTATCAACTTGTCATGTCATTGTAATGACTTTAAAGTGTCGTATGGGGACATGTTGGATTATGTTAAGTATGGATTGACTTTAATGTGTTGTTGTGAAAGACGTTTGGGTGACGAAATGACGTAAATGTAACTTCTTATCGAAAAGGAAGTGTAAAGCATGATTTTGGAGGGGAATGTTAGTGATGTGTGATATCATGGGTGTTATGTGAATTGTTTGGTAATGGTAAATCTTTACATGATATTGTACGAAGGTGAAATGGCATTGTGTGACAACAATGTGACTTATTGCCATGTTATACACTTGAAATGAAGTAAGTGGTTAATGCAAGCTTCGTTATATACTTTTGTGTGTAGAGTAAACATAAAGGGAAAGCTGAAGTGTTGTATTCGCGAGTAAGATTGTGTATACATATTGAGGAATTAAGGTATGTAAGGTTCCCCATTTCTTATTCTTCTGCAGTATATAGTGTACACCTTGTTAGGGTACTTACTCATTTTCGAATTTTCCTAAGGTATTTCAATTCGAGTTATCATTTATTGTTAATCACATATATCTCATTCTTGGCTTATTATCATTCATGAGTCACATAATTATGAACATGGTTTCAAGTTCCAATAAGGTTATATTCAAAAGTTCCCAAAAATGAAGTAACCATTGATTGAGCGATTTCAAGATTTAAGAAGTGATGTTGTAAAGAGGAGAGATGTTTCATGGGTGGTATCCTAGGGGTTAAATAACCTAGCATGGGTCGATCCCAATATTTACGGATGGTATCCCAGGGGTGAGAAGAACACCTAGCATGGGTCGATTCCTCTACGGGTGGTATCCCAGAGGCAAAGGAAAAGCCTAGCATGGGTCGATCCCGATTACTATTGATTACCCACTGATCAGCTTGGGGCCAGGGAACTATATGAATGGATGAAAGAGTGTTGGATGAAGGAATGAGTGAATGAGCGTATGAGTTTAAAAGTAAAGAAAGTAATTCACCTAATGTACAGTTTTCCATATATTCAGAATGATGACTTATCCATGTTGAGTACTCTTTTATATTCGAAGTCTTTATGTATCGTACAGTTTCATACAGCCCTACATACTCAGTACATTTCTCGTACTGACCCCTCTTGGGGGATTTACCTTACTTGCTGCAGGCGCAGGCACTAGTAGACCTCCCTAGTGAGTTGCAGGACTTCTTTTTGACCCTTGGTGACCTTTGGTGAGCTTCAGTTGGTTCGGGGCTTCCCGTGTCACAGTGGTATAGATATATTTTGGTATTGTACATGTTATGTAAAGCGGGGCTTGTCCCGAATCTTGGTTGGTCATGTATGCACTTCTATTAGAGGCTTTTGTAGACGTACGTGGGTATGCCAAGTGATGTTGTGTGTAGTTTGATTCTATGGCTATGTCGGCCAAGTTTCTCATATGTCTCTATATATATATATCTTACATGTTCCATGATTTCCGATGTTAGCCTTTTATGATTTTATGTGTTGGGGGTGTTTCTTATGGCATGCGTATGAATGAATGTAAGCAGAGCTTGGTTCTCTCGGGCCATGTCGGCTTTGAGTGCCAATTCGTCCTGGCGGGGTTCGGGGCGTGACACACACCTTAACATAAATTGAGACGAAAGAAATGTCATAGTACAATATACTCCCTCCGTTTCATATTACTTTTCTAATTTAAAAAATCAAGAAAGTTTTTATTATAGTTTTCCCTTTCTACTCTTAATACTCCCTCCGTCCCATTTTAGTTGGGCACATTTCATTTTATACGGTGATTAAGAAATCATAAATGGAGTGATGGTTTTTACTATTTTACCCTTTGGTCATATTAATGATATTTATTGGGCATAAGAATAGACATTGGAATTGTAATTAATTACAGGGGTAAAATGGGAAAAATTAATAAATTCTATTTTGATTTAATAAGTGATCAACTAATATGTGACATTTATTTTTAGTAAAATGACCAACTAAAATGGGACGGAGGGAGTATTTGTCACGTCCCGAGTTCCAACGGGGCGGACGTGGCACCCGAAGCCGTTGAGGCCCGAGAGAACCAACCTATACATTCGTATGGAACACAGGATGTATGCATATGGAAACGACATCGTAGAGCTTAAGCGTGGAAAGACATTTATATATATATAAGAAACTCGGCCGGTAGGGCTGCAAAGTCAAAATGAGAAGACATCCCTTCATTTACTGTACAATATCTACAAAGCCTCTAGCAGAAACCAGAGCAAGTCTATAATCGGGACAAGTCCCCGCTTTACACAACCATGTACATAACATCAAATTCAATGTGTACATATGACCCGGAAAGCCCCGAATCAGCCTGGAGCTCACCAACTGTACGCAGAGTGTTCGAATCCTACTGTGAGGGTCTACTACCTCCTGTTCCTGCAGCAAGTAAGGTAGGTCCCACAAGGGGTCAGTACGAAAGAATGTACTGAGTATGTAAGGCTATAAGCAAATATAAGCAATATAGGAATTCTAATGAAATCAGAGACAAGAGAGTAGACAATATGGATAAACCACCGTTCTGTATGTGTGGAACAAAGTACATTATGTTCATTACTTTCTTTGCTTTTACGTTCATTACCATCATCAATAACTCATATCGTACCCGGGCCCCAACTGATCAGTGGGTCATAAGGATGGGGTCGTCTCTAGCTAGGCTTATGCCTCTTTGAGCTACCACCCATAAATCAACAAAGCAGGTTCGGCCCTAGCTAGGTTTTCACCCCTTTGGGCTACCCCCTGTGTCCAATAATCAATCGGGATCGTCTCTATGCTGGGCTTTACCCCCCGTCGAGCTACCACCCTTACTCAATAAACACTTATATGCATTACTTTAATTCGTTCATTAAGAGAGTGATACATTGGTGGTTGCGACATTATTGACACTTGGAAACCATAGTCAATGAATAAGAGGCATACAAACAACAATTGCTAAGCATTTACTTGGAATGAGACACGTTACGACATTTCGGAGGGATGGTAAATTCGGGCAAAATATGAACAATAATTGTGACCAAGGGTCATAGGAAAGAGAAACCTTACATAACTTAGCCTTTCAATATGTGACTACAGTAATCTAGAAGGACTTGGAGAAATATCTAGAAAGGCATGAGAGTGAGGAATGAATTAAAAATCTGATTTTTGGCCTTTCTATAGACCCTCAAGTCAAGTTAATCCTTGGCCACATGTTTGATCCATGTGGAATGGGTCACTCCCTTCTTTATTGAGGCCCATGTCTTGTTACATAATATTTGGGCCTCAAATGCAGCATATATCCAGCCCAACACATTTAAGGGGTCCCACACTCAAACATTTCATCTAGTCAAAAATAGGTCAATAAAGCCGGCAAAATTTCACGATATCGTGACTGGTGTCGTAGACACCAGTCACGCCACGTAGGCTGTGTCGTGGAAATCAGACGACAATTTCCATGTCTCTGAAGTTGTTCCACGGCACCACTCACGCCACGTGAGTGGGAGTCACGGCACGTGAGTGGGAGTCACGGCACGTGACTCCTGCCGTGGAAATCAGAGACTTTTTCCAAGTCTCTGAAGTTGGTCACCGCAGCCACCCACGTCACGTGGGTGGGACTCACGCCACGTGAGTCCTGTCGTGACTCACCTCTGAGTCTCAGGTCTTTCCTTCTTCGCATGCTCATTTTCAACACAGGTTTCTTCACCTTTCCTTCATTTAGCCTTGTACCCCGACTATTGTATATGTTCATGTACTCGTAGCACCTGAGGTGTTACAGTATTAAATAACTATATAAAGTAATAGTAGAAGTCAAATTATTCCCACTAAGTATAAAAGTATTCCACTTTTCTAGGGTGATTGCATTCCAATTTTCACTGAAAATTTTGGAAAAACGTTTTCTCTAAGAAAACAAGCTCCTTAAAAATGAGGAAATAACCTAATCAAAATAAGAAAACAAGTAACTCTCCACATTGATTTTGTCCTTCCCACCCCCTCCAACACACCTCATCTTCACTCCACCCCGTAGCCCCATCCCCACTGCTCACACGTCTCACCCCTACCCCAACCGCACCTCCCATAATATTTGTCTAGATTATATAGAAATAATTTTAGAATAATCATTTTGTTTATGTAGCGAACAAGAAAATAAGTAAGAAATCCCATAGTTTCCAAGAAAACATTTTTCGTCGTACAGAACACCCCCCCTAATTTAAATGACAATCAATGTGTGGCATATATAGTGCTATAGTCTGCAATACATATTATGTTCTAAACCCGTAACAAACAAGCCAACAATAGAAGAAAAAGGTGAGTTTTGCATATCCCCAAGAGTAATAATCCAAGTAAGTTCCAGGGAACAAAGGAAATCTTTTGAACTGGGGGATGTCAGTCTGATGATAAATAACATATAACACAGTAATACAAGGCTTGTTACTCAAAACTGTTTCTATCTAGCTTATCATAATCCTCTATATGAGAGGGTAGAAGAACTATAACTCATCCTTATTAGGTGTGTCGTCGCCCATAAGTTCTTCAAGGGAGAACTCGTCTTCTTCAACATTCAACCCCAAAAAATATTGTATTTCAAATCATATGGAGAAAACTACTTACATTATCGGCTGGCGCTGGAATGCACTCTTAAGAGGTGCATATACTCCTTTTTTAACATTCAAAGCTACCATAGCGGGATATCCATAACCACCAACACCGACGTGCTTTTCAAGATCTGGTTGCTTACCAGCACCCACCCAAACAAAGCTGTAAAATTTGACACAATTTAATGTTATCTCCAAATCTGAGTACATTTCAACCCACGTGATTGTGTTACACGTGATAAGACTTCTGTATAAGAATAGAATATAATAAGTGTGGCTGAGTGCACTTGCCTGTAGGGATTTCTCTTGAACTTCTCTGCAACAGCTAACAACATTTCTAGGTATTTGTTCCTTCCATCTGCCTTGGAATCCAATATATCCGGCAGGAACGAAACAAAGCAGATTGCAGCAGAATTGCATTTCTCTTCCGTGACATCCTTCATACAGAGATGGATCAAACAAAGTCATTATTTTAACGGGCATGATAGGCAAGAGAAAGGAAGAAAAGTTCACAAGATTAAAAGTAAGCTTACTGGGCTAGTCAACTCAATCACTTCAGGAGGTGCAACATTTGTTTCCAGCTGCTCTACTCCGAAGGACTCAATGGCTGAAGCTGTTCTTGCACCTTCGTATGGAACTGGGCTTTCCTTGTCAGCGCCAAATACCAAAATTGTGGGGAAACCTTGGACATTGTACCTGCTCATCAAAGACTGATGACAGACCCTAATTAGAACTAGGCCACTCAATAAGGTGTTGTTGATAAGGGATGAGAACAGCCATATCATCCGCATTTTCCTTGTAATTGCATATGATAACCTAAGTGTATCCCAACATTTTGCTAAGTGCTTACTGTTACTCTTTATTTCCAGCTTATTCCCATTTCTCAGTACCCTTTTTAAAAGTGGACTGAGAACTTGGGGCTTAATGATTACTAATTCAAGCAAGTTCAGGGCCTTTACTTTTAAGGAAGCTAAGCACATATTCATAGTCAAAGCTGGAGAAATTACGTGAACAGACAGAAAGCAACATATGATTATAAAGTTAGAAATTGCTAAGGAATAGAGAACTGCAGGCCAGGAAATATGAACAATCACAATACCGAGAATGATAGTATAGATCATATATCCCTTTGTTGGGCGGGTTCATTTTTGAGAGGTTTCACTTTATAACTCATGCTAATAGGTCCAAGCAGTGTTTTAAGCTAATACAACAGTGTCATAATGGTTGCAAGCAGTGTTACTAATACAATAGTGTGTCAAAATTGTCTGCGGAAACTACCTTTGTATGTTCTTTGTTATTCTCTTACCATTTGAAAGACAAAAAGAAGAACTATAATTAATTAGATGACAGATGTCCAACCGATCACAAGATTCCAAATTTACCTTCTCCGCATCACAATCTACGTGGCCCAGCTTCACCTTACCCTGAAGGTTCTTAGCAGCTTTCTTCCACTCAGGAGCAAGCTTTTTGCAGTGCCCACAGCTTAAAAATGCCATTTAAGCTGAGAATGGCATGCTTTGTGGGGCTCAAAGTGAAAACTGAGAAGTGAGACACATGCTTCTTTGAAGTGAAGCGCACAATATATGAGAATTAAAAAATATCCAACATCTGCGAATTTAGTACAATAAAAATAAAATTGCAATTAGAATAACTCACCATCTGATACATCCTGAATTTCCTCACGACCTTTCACTACAAGCCAAGCAAGGGAACTTCAAGGATTACAAGCTATGTTCATGAAGAGAGAGGTGTTGGAGCATGTTTTGACATCATCAAAAGGGTTCCATGTGTTGAAGATTGGACCAAGAACTCAAGGGGATGAAGAACCTTCACTGCCTCAAGGTGACGACCCACTTGATAGTCAGTCAAGTGCTTGACCAGCCGTCCCATGAGCCGTCAAGTGGAGGCCAAGGAGACCCATCACTGTTTTGGGGTGATGATTGGGATGACGGGTAGTCACACCCTTGACAGTCAGTCAAGGGAACTGTCAAGGCCAAACAGAACCCACATTTTTGTGCCTCTTTCTATCTTTGTCAAGGTCACTTTTGGGCCTTTGTAATAAGAATATAAATAGTTAATCCTGGGGTTATCTTTACTTAGTTGTTTTTGAATGAACCAAACACTTGAGAGTGTGATTGGAAAGCTTTTGTTGAATGATTAGCTTAGAAATGAGGGTTTTGAGGACGTTTCCATTCCCTCTTGGTCCACGTAGAGATTAGGTGCTTGTTGATGTTAGAATTTAGGGGTTTTTGAATTTAATACATTCAATAGTTCCTATTTCTTCTATCTTCTTTGTGTCTATCTTTATCTATATCTATTGATTATCTCCTGTTTTCTTAGTTAAATGTTATTTTCGTAATTTGCCTCGTATCATTTGGTAGCAGAGCCGAACTTAGAATCGCTACCACTATTCTAGTCTTGGGTTTGTTATCTCGAAAATCACAAAAAAAAATTATTATTCACGTTTTTGAGTTTTTGAGATTTTGGGTTTTTTGATTTTGAGTCTTGTTTTATGTTTCCGATACTAGAATCGGGTTCTCTAGTATCTAGTGAGTCGTTATCTAAAAATGAGCTTAATCCGAGTTGATTTGAGTATTCCACCATTGTTGGAGCTTAAGTTTGAAGAAATTTGAAGTGGGTTCAAAATCTGGAAAGTTTGGGTACGTTTTGAGATTTGAAATCGGTTGGGTTGTGTTTGGGGGCTCGAAGGGAGCTTGGGTTTCGAATTTCATCGAATTTTGAGTTTGTTTGCTTAAAGGGTCAAAATTTGAATGTTCTTCATGGCTTGTTGAAGAAGAACACTCAAAAGTTGAGGTTTGATCCAAAAGAATCAAAGAAAAAGGAGTTGTACTCTTTTGTACCAAAGAATACTCCCTAGAAAGTACAAGGGCCCATAAGAATTTCATTCCTGAAGGTGTGACGGCCATTGTGACGGTCAGTCACAAGGCTGACCCAGTCACCAAGTCAGTCACTAAGAACAAGTTCAACCCACATTCTGGATAGGGTGTAACGGCCACAACGAAGGTCAGTCACAAGGCTGACGGTCAGTCACCAAGTCCAAGTTCAACCCACATTCTGGATAAGGTGTGACAGCCATTGCGATAGTCAGTCACCAAGTCAATCAACCTGAGAAAGTTTTCGTAAGCTCAATTTAGATTCTTAGTTTCATTTCTTTGATTCTTAATCCTCTTATTATGTAACACCCCGTACTTTTCTAACCTTGAGATGCCACGAAAATGTGTTTTATAGTGTCATTGGTGAAACATTTGATATCGGACTTAACATGTGCGATTAGACCTTCGTAGGAGGTGTTTTGTGATTTCGTGATGCATTTGGGTGATGCCCCGTACATATTCTAACCTCATTTGGTGACTTTAAGTCATGTTTACTTGATGATTAAGATCACTAAGTAAGTATTTTGTAGTGTTTGGATAAGGGATTGGACGATACGCAAGTGTTAGAAAAATGGCCGAAAAATTCAGCAAAGCAAAAAAATTGCGCCACTACCCTGTTTCAGGGGGGGTGGCGCAAGCCACTGATTCAGAGGGCAGTGAATTCTTGCGCCACTTCCTTGCTTTTTAGCAGTGGCGCAAGGCACAAAAATGTGCCTTTCCGGACTCGTTTTGTAACGCAATTCGACGATGCTTCTTGGATGGTTTCTTTTGGTTCTTTGGGGTTATTTGAGCATTGTTAAAGCTTCAAACACTTCAATACACTCCTACATACTCCTACATGATCAAATCATGAAATGTGAATAGTGATCCAAAATGTCCAATGAAACTAAGGGCGACTAGAATGCCTATTTTTGCGATCGAAAGGACGAATGAGAATCTTTTAAGAGAATATTGTCGTGACATTATGGAATTATGTAAACAGGAGATATATGGTGAATAATACATGAAAGTTGATGGGTTAAATTGATATGTCTTATTGGGCCCAAATTAAAGCCCAAAAGTGAAAGAAAGACATGGCCCAAATGGGTCAAATGACCCATTCTTCCATTTGACCTTCTAGAACACTATATTAAATGATAAAGAGTGGCTAAGGATGGACTCAAAATCTTATAAAAGGGACCAAAAATCTGATTTTATCCATTATACACACACATGTATTTCTATGTTTTTCCAAAACATTTCAAGAAACCCCTTTTGGCTCTCAAAACCCTAAGTCCACTTTTGGAGAAGATCATCACTATTCAAGCTTGGGTAAGTGTTTATTATTATGGTTTAACATATTATATGCATGGGAGATTATGTATATTATGCTAGTTGTGTTGGCAAGGTAATGAAAGTGTATTTTTGCTTTTGGTGAAGGATATGCTATCTTGGTAATTTGAACTTGAATTAGGCCTTGTGCCTTTGATGAAAAAGCATGGTATGGACAAAATATGAACATGTATGGTGTTATTTTTGGTATTAAACTTGTTCTTGTCTATAAGTGGAAATTGTGGGATTTTGGCCGATATGTGTTATGAGTTGTATTAAGGTCATTTGATGGGTTATTTGTGATGTGTGATGGATAAGAAAGTGTAAAGGAGAAGTGTTGTGGTAAAATGTATCAATTATCATGTATTGGTCAATGTTGGGAATATTATGAAATTTTTGGAATAATAGTATGATCAATGGTTTTGTCAAGGGGAAATGACATGTTTAAAAGCAAACATGTAACTCATTGACATGGTATGCATTTGTAAAGTAATTGGTGGTTAATGTGAATTTCGTTATGTATTTATGTTGTAGAGTGACACATAAAGAAGGAGCGGGATTATTGTATACGCATCTAAGGTTGTATATTCGTATTCCGAATCCAAGGTATGTAAGGTTACTCTGTCCGTATCTTTTTACGGCAACTAGTATTCACATTGCACTAGTCCTATCCCGAAATGTACCAAGGTATCCCATATCCGCTTATCCATGGTCATTGTCATATAATTCTTACTCATTGATCATTGGTAAATCTCATGTCTCATCTTCATGGTTAATGTTCCAATATTCCAATAGTGATTATACTTGTGTCTCTTGTTCATGGATTATTGTCCAATGGTTCCAATGGTATCATCGTGCTAGTTATGTTATATTTCTCATGATGTTTATTCACATGTCCTTCACTCATTGGTTAATGATTCAAAGCTTCCAACAATGTTATGTTTCAAAGTATCAATCTCAAAGTAATGAACAAAGTAATGCATATGTGGTCAATGATCAAGTACGGGTGGCAAGTCTAGGGGTGTAAGCCTAGCTCGACTTGATCCCGAGGTATGGATTTATGGGTGGAAGGTCTAGGGGCATAAGCCTAGCTCGACCCGATCTCGATGCATTGATGTATGGGTGACAAGTCTAGGGGCATAAGCCTAGCTCGACTCGATCCCAACACGATGACATGATATGAAAGACCCACTGATCAGTCGGGGCCCGGGTACATTGTGGCATATGTAATGACAAGTGAGTATTGAATGTAAAGAAAGTAATGAAAGTAATGAAAGCAATCCACATGGTTCCCAAAATGCAACATGGTGACTTACTCACATTGTTTAGTCATTTGTATTGAGTTCATTAGTATGTTCTTGTGTTACAAAGTTTCATTTGAGCCTTACATACTCAGTACTTATTTCATACTGACCCCTCTCGGGGAATTTACCTTACTTGCTGCAGGCGCAGGTCCCAGTAGGCCTCCCCAGTAGATTGCCGGTGTTAGCGGTTCTTTGGTGATCTCCAGCTCATTCGGGGCTTCTCCGAGTCAGAGTGTATATATGTTTTGGTGATGTACATATTGTGTAAAGCGGGGACTTGTCCCGACTTATGGTTCAGTTTGGTCAATGCTCTTGTTAGAGGCTTTTGTAGACGGATATGGGTGTATCAGTGTACAAGACATATGTTGTTTTGACTGGATGGCCTCAACGGCCAAGTTTCATATGTATGTATCAATATGTCCCAAGTTTTCCTTTATTCGTCTTTCATGTTCTTATGCAATGATGGTTATGATTATGATATGCATATGATTGAACATAGGCAAAGGTTGGTTCTCTCGGGCCTTATCAGCTACGGGTGTCAATCATGTCTCGATGGGATTCGGGGCGTGACATATTACTTGATTCTAACACTAATTAACAACTAGTAATCACCCTACTTAGTTGTGATTAGTTTTTGAGTCCGTTTTCTTTCTTCATCCTATTTCTTTTGTGCTTTTCTAGTTTTTATTTCGTCGTAACTTCTTGGCTCAAGTCCATATAATCTTTGAGTCCTTCAAACAAGAATCCATTTTGGACAAGAGTAGAAATAAACACCTCAAATATCATCGAAGTATAAGCCATCAATCAACATTTGCGGATCCAAGTGTGAGGCATACAAAGGTGTGTAGAGTTGTGAGGTTGTTTACCTAACACTAACTTGTTTGTTGTTTTTGTTAGTGTCTTTCTTAATAGGTACTATGGCTCCGGAAGATGACACTCAAAGTTCTTCGGGAGAGATTAACATGGAGGCCCTAATGACCGCCATTTTGAGTGTGAAGCAAGATGTGAATGAGATGAAAGGTCAAATGTCAGGGTTGGATAGAAGGTTAGTTAACATGGAAGGTAGTCTAAACTCCACCCAATCCACTCCTCAAAACTACAATGCCTCCTCTAGTGGACACGCCCAAAACACATCCACTACTATCTCCCCGAAAATACTTTACCAAATGTATAACCCACCAAGACAAACACAAGCCCCATCACCCAAGCCTCTATCTATCCACATAACCGAAATCCCATTCATCCACTCTAAACTCAATTCAACCAAGTCAACCAAGAAATTCCCCAAAACCAAGATCCACCTCACCAAATACCCCATGACCAAGTACCCCAAGCACCACTAAACCAAAACCCACCAATCAAAGCACCACCTAACCAAAATAAAACCATCCAAGTAGAAGAAGATCCACAAGATGAGTTTGAAGAGTATGATGAAGTGGCTATGTTTGCGGAGTATTGGAGGAATAGACCAAGGACTCATGAAGGGCATAGGATTTGAGGAGGAAGATTTGGTCCGATACCACATGGGAGAGGAAACTTGGGAAATCGACCCCAAGTTGAAGGTCCATGGAACTATAATGATAACCAAGGTGGCAATGGAGGCCAGGATGTAGGGCATCAATTCTATTAAGACTAGTCTTCTAACTTTAAAAGGAGAGAGTGATCTCAAAGCTTATCTAACATGGGAATCCATTTGTGAGAGAATCTTCCAAGTCAATGATCTCAGTGATGCTAAGAAGAGTTGCTATACCATAGCCCAATTCGAAGGATTTGCTATTTCATGGTGGGAATATGCCAAGAGATTAGAAAACGTCTTAAACGAGGGACAACCACCACCATGGGATGAAATGAAAGCTTTCATGAGAAGTAAGTATATCTCGAAAAGGTATAGGCATGAGTTACTTGCCAAGTTGTACAACCTAAGGCAAGGAAACAAGAGTGTCTTAACCTACTATGATGAATTTCAACAATTGATCTTGAAGCTTGAGTATTAAGAGAACATGGAACACGCCATTATCCGCTTAAAGGTTGGGTTGAACAAGGAGATTTCCTCGTCCATGACTTGTCATAGGTTCACTACTATAGAAGAAAACTTTCAAGCGGCCTTAGAAGTTGAGAGGGATCTCAATGAGAAGACATTTTTCAAACCCAAAGGGTACTCATCCACTAATCCATGGAATAGGAACAAGGAAGTAGCTCAATCATCTTCGGGTTGGAACAAGAACAAGGATGTCAACAAGTCCTATGTCAAGAAGCCCGTAGAGAAGACTACTCCAAAGTACCCACCAAGGAATGAAGGGAATAAGTATCCCGCTCCCAATCCCAAAGGTTTTCAATATTTTTTTTTTAACTTGGTAACTTTGTATTATATCACAAAATAGTACATGGGTTGTACTGAAACCTTATATACAAGTGGTCCCCAAATCCTACTGCTCTATGACTAAATTGAGTCTAAAACATCAATTATAGAGACAGTATCATTTGAGTAAAACTAATTACACCAAAAACATAATAGCAGAATGTAGTTAAGCTTCATATTCTGCACACTATTCTCTATGCTCTCAAAACACCTAGAGTTCCTCTCTTTCCATATTGCCCACCATATAGCAGCAGAGATAAGTCTTCATCTGTCTCTGTCATTTGCCTGTACTCCTACTTTCTCCCAACTCTTTAAAGCTTCAGAGACTTTCCTGGGCATAGTCCAGGAAATTCCTTTAAGACTAAAAAAAATTCTCCATAGTTGTTGAGTGTACTTGCAGTGTAGAAACAGATGGTTAACAGTCTCTAATGTTTTCCCACAAAGAAATCATCTAGAGCATAGGGTTATCCCTTTCTTCATGACATTGTCTTGAGTCAGGGCCGCTTCTTTGGCCAACAACCAAACAAAACATGATACTTTATGGGGTATTCTACTTTTCCAGATTTGTTTTCATGGACAATTTGTATTCTGCTGGTTTGTCTGATCCATTAACTTATAAGCTCTATTGACTTTGTCTGATCCATCAAAGATTTTCAATGTTTTAAATGCCAAGGTTGGGAACACAAGGCAAATGAATATCCTAACCAGAGAAATGTGATCCTTAAAGAAGGGAGAATGTATTACCTTAGAGAAGAGGCGAGGCAAGAAAATGATGATGAAGAAAGAGCCCAAGAAGGAGAGCGGTTTGAAGAAAATAAGCAAGTAGAGAAAGGAAATAAGGATGCTTGGCCTCAAGATGGAGAGTTTGAGGTTCCAAACTTTGTGGTAAGATGAGTAATGGTTAGTCAGGTATTAGATAACCCGATTCAAAGGGAAAATCTATTCCATACTAAATGTCTTATCAAGGAGAATGTGTGTTCATTGGTCATTAATAGTGGGAGTTGCGCTAACGTTGCTAGTGCTACCATGGTTAATTTCTTGAAGCTACACACAACCAAGCATGCCACATCGTACAAGATTTAATGGTTAAATGAGTGTGGAGAATTGAAAGTGACTAGACAAGTTCTAATTCTGTTCAAGATCGGGAATTTCCATAGTGAAATAGCATGTGATATCATTCCCATGAAAGCTTGTCATATTTTTCTTGGAAGACCATGGCAATACGATCATTCAACCAAACATGATGGAAGGACCAATCGGTATTCCTTTGAGTTGAATGGTTGAAAGTTCACCCTTCACCCTCTATCACTATCACAAGTGAATGAGGTACATCAAAGGATGAGAGAGTTGAAGGAGAAGGGGAGGAGGAACCCCATAAAGAGGAGAAGAAAGGAGAAGGTTGAAAGTGAAAGGAAAAATGGTGATGTTGGCAAGAAACAAGGATCTTTTCAAAGAATGTGACAATAAGGGGCTCATGCTCCTTCTAGCCCATGCTTTCACACTAACCATTCTACTTCTCCAATTCTTCATTCTATCTCTCTTGTTTTATAGAAATATGATGATGTGTTCACCAAGTAGCTTCCAAAAGGGTTACCCCTATTTTGGGGAATTGAACATCAAATCGACTTTGTGCCAGGCTCTCAATTGCCAAACAAACTGACTTATCGAAGTAACCCAACGGACACCAAAGAGCTTCAAAGGCAAGTTGAGGAATTCCTCAACAAAGGATACATCAAAGAAAGCATGAGTCCATGTGTGGTCCCGGTATTGTTGGTGCCAAAGAAAGATGGGATTTGGTGCATGTGTGTTGATTGTCGGGTGATCAACAAGATAACAGTAAAGTATCACCACCCTATCCCTAGATTAGATGACATGCTAGATGAGTTGAATGGTTCTTGTGTGTTTTCAAAAGTTGATCTTAGGAGTGGGTACCACCAAATTCGAATGAATCCCGGTGATAAATGAAAAACTACCTTCAAGACCAAATTCGATCTCTATGAATAGATGGTTATGCCATTTGGTCTTACCAATGCTCCTAGTACCTTTATAAGGTTAATGAACTATGTGACGAAACCATTCATAGGGAAATTTGTTGTGGCATATTTTAATGATATCTTAGTTTATAGCAAATCCATAGATAACCACGTTAAGCATTTGAAGTGTGTGTTTGATATGCTTAGAAAAGAGCAATTGTTTGCCAATCTTGAAAAATGTTCTTTTGGTGTTGATGAGGTCGTCTTTTTGGGATTTGTTGTAAGCTCTCGAGGTGTTGAAGTAGATGAATCCAAGATAGATGCTATACGAAATTGGCCAACTCCACAATACATTGGTGATGTGAGAAGTTTTCATGGATTGGCTTGTTTCTATAGAAGGTTTGTCAAAGGGTTTAGCACCATAGCCGCCCCGTTGACCGAGGTAATCCAAAAAGATAAGCCTTTCAAGTGGAGCGATGAGCAAGCAAAGGCATTTGAAACTTTGAAAACAATGCTTAGCTCCGCTCCTTTGTTATAATTGCCCAACTTTGAAAAGATGTTTGAAGTTGAATGTGATGCTAACAAGGTAGGCATTGGGGCCATCTTAATGCAAAACCAAAGGCCCATTGCATACTTTAGCGAAAAGCTCAAAGGAGCAACCTTGAACTACTCCACGTATGATCTTGAGTTGTATGCCTTGATTAGAGCTTTGGGCAATTGGCAACACTAGTTGTGGCCTAAGGAATTTGTGATTCAAACCGACCATGAATCTTTGAAACATCTTAGGGCCCAAGATAAATTGAACAAACGGCATGCCAAGTGGATTGAATTCTTAGAAACTTTTCCTTATGAAATCTAATACAAGAAGGGGAGGGAGAATGTTGTGGCCTATGCCTTATCTAGAAAACACGTTTTGCCCAATACTTTGTCTTCTAAATTAATTGGTTTTGAATGCTTGAAGACTTTGTATCCCGAGGACCCCTATTTTGCTTAAATCTTCCAAGATTGTGAGGAATGGGAAAGGGAACGTGGATTAGGGTTAGGTCATCTATACCCTTTTCCAAGTTTAATAGGTTTTGTTCAAAGGAAAAAGATTGTGTGTGCCCTCAAGCTCTTGGAGAGAGTTGTTTGTTAAAGAGGCACACGATGGGGGTTTGATGGGTCACTTCAGAATTAACAAAACCCTTGGATCATAGAGAAACAATTTTACTGGTCGAAAATGCGCGATGATGTTGCACGAGTATGTGGCCAATGTGTAGATTGTAGAAGAGCTAAATTGCGACTTCTCCCTCAAGTACTGTATACCCCACTTCCCACTCCCCTACGCTCTTGGTTTGATATCTCTATGGATTTTTTGTTCGGTTTGCCAAGTACAAAGAGAGGAACAGATAGTTTTTTTTGTTGTTGTTGATAGGTTCTTGAAAATGGCTCACTTTATCTCGTGTCACAAGTGTGATGATGCCTCCAATGTGGCAACCTTGTTCATTGAACATGTTAATATACATGGGATTCCCAAGACCATTGTTAGTGATACGGACTCCAAGTTCCTTAGTCACTTTTGGAGGTCATTGTGGGGTAGGCTTGACACTAAATTGCTTTTCTCCACGTCTTTCCACCCACAAACCGATGGTCAAACCGAGGTTTTGAATAGAACTTTAGGTTCTATGTTATGCGCCATGGTTAATGGGAAAATGACCTCTTGGGAGGATCACCTACCTTTAATTGAATTTGCTTACAATAGGGTTATTTATACGACTATTAGTATGACTCCTTTTGAATGTGTTTATGGCTTTAACCCCCTTAGATCTCACTCTTTTGTCTAGTGATGTTGTGATTAGCTTAGATGGAAAAAAAAGACGGATGCCATGAAGAAGCTACATGAGAAGGTGAGGCTACGCCTTGAGTATAAAAGTCAAGAGGTAACAAAAGGATGAACAAGGGGCGAAAAAGGCTTGTACTTGAACCGGGTGATTGGGTATGGGCACATCTTCTGAAGGACCGGTTTCCAACCCAAAGTAAAGCTAAGTTGATACCGCGAGGTGATGGTCCATTTTAAGTGCTTGAAAGAATGAATGATGATGCTTACAAGGTTGATCTCCAACCGGACTATCAAGTGCACAACACATTCAATGTGTGTGATCTTTCACTCTTTGACATGCATGAAGATGATGATTCCGCGAATTTGAGGTCAAATTCTTTTCAAGATAGAGAGGATGATACATCCCGAATTTCCTCACAACCCATCACTAGAAGCCAAGCAGGGGAATTTCAAGGATTACAAGCTATGTTCATGAAGAGAGAGGTGTTGGAGCATGTTTTGACATCATCAAAAGGGTTCCATGTGTTGAAGATTGGACCAAGAACTCAAGAGGATGAAGAACCTTCACTGTCTCAAGGTGACGACCCACTTGTCAGTCAGTCAAGTGCTTGACCAAATGTCCCATGAGCTGTCAAGTGAAGGAGACCTCTCATTATTTTTGGGGTGACAGGTAGTCATACCCTTGACGGTCAATCAAGGGAACCATCAAGGCCAAACAGAACCCACGTTGTTGGACCTTTTTCTATCTTTATCAAGGTCACTCTTGGGCCTTTGTAATAAGACTATAAATAGTCAATCCTAGGGTTATCTTTACTTAGTTGTTTTTGGATATTGAATGAACCAAACACTTGAGAGTGTGATTGGAAAGCTTTTGTTGAATGATTAGCTTAGAAACGAGGTTTTGAGGGCATTTCGATTCCCTCTTGGTCCACGTAAAGATTAGGTGATTATTGATCTTAGAATTTAGGGGGTTTTGAATTTAATACATTAAATAGTTCCTATTTCTTCTATCTTCTTTGTGTCTATCTTCATCTATCTATTGATTATCTCTTGTTTTCTTAGTTAAACCTTATTTTTGTAATTTGTCTCGTATCACCATCCAACATACAATAATGTTTATATTGAAAGGAGTGACCGATCTCATTAGATACACTTTATGCACCATTATTTGAAGCACAAACTTCTATAAAGTTGTCACACCCCGAGTTTCAACGAGGCGTGATTAGCACCCGAAGCCGATATGGCTTGAGAGAACCAATCTTTACTCATACCCAATCATATGCATGCCATAAGAAACATTACCACCAAGTAAAGACATAAGATGCTAAGAGAGAAAATCATGAAGCATTATATATATACATATATGAAACTTGGCCGTTAGGGCCATCAAGCTAAGGTGGACATACAACTCTTCGTTCATATACCCACATCGGTCTACAAAAGCCTCTAACAAGAGTACACACATAAATATCTTAAATTCGGGATAAGTCCCCGCTTTACACAACGCTACAGTACTAAAATAAATGTACACAAGAGACCCGGGAAGCCCCGAACCAACTGGAGCTCACCAAATATCGGCAAAAGATCCGCAACCTACTGTGGAGGTCTACTAGTACGTGTGCCTGCAGCAAGTAAGGTAAATTTACCCAAAGGGGTCAGTACGAAGAATGTACTCAGTATGTAAGGTCGTAATAAACTATATGATACATAAGAACCAACATGGATAAGTCATCACTCTATATGTACGGAAATATGTACATTAGATGGCTTGCTTCTTTTACTTTTATGCTCACTCATCTCTTCATCGTTCACCTCTTCATTCACAATTCATTCTTCCATTCTTACAATGCCCGAGCCCCAAGCTGATCAGTGGGTAATCAACAGTTTTCGGGATCGACCCATGCTAGGCTCTCCTTTTGCCCCTGGGATACCACCCGTAGAAGTGGGATCGACCCATGTGAGGTATGTTAACCCCATGGGATACCACCCATAGATATTGGGATCGACCCATGCGAGGTATTTTAACCCCATGGGATACCACCCAAGAACACATCACTTCTCTTCACAACATTACTTCTTTAATCTTAAAAAAAGTTCATTCAATGATTATATCATTATTGGAAACACGTAGATGCTTACTTTATGCCTTTACGCTCATGAGATTGATACTTTGTAATTGTAACAATATCGGAAGCTTTGGAACATAACATTATTGAAACTTGGAACCATGTCCATAACTATGTAATACATGAATGACAATAATCAAGAATAAGGTATATGTGATTAACACTAGATGATAACATGAAATGAGATGCCTTAGGACACTTCGGGAATGAGTAAGTACCATAACAAGGTGTACACTATATGCTGCAGAAGGATACCGAAAGAGGAACCTTACATACCTCGTATTCTCAATATGAATACTCAATCCTATATGTGAACACAATAGTCCCGCTCCTTCCTTATGTTTCACTCTACAACACAAATACATAACGGAATTTACATTAACCACCAACCACCTTACAAATGCATATGACGTCAATGAATTACATGTTTTCCTTTAAAATTGTCATTTCCCCCTCGACAATACCATTGATGAAATTATCATATTAATAATCCCACAATATTCCCAACATTGACCAAAATATCATAAACCATTAGCATGTCACACCAAGTTCATACTTTCCACTCTTCATCACCACAACATCACCATTATTCCATCAAATTACTTCAATACACCTCATAACAACAAATCGGCCAAAATCCCATAATTTACACTTATATGAAATTGACAAGTTTAAGAATATAATCACACCATACATGTTGATATTTCATCCATACCATTCTCTTTCATCAAAATCACAAGGCATATTTCAAGTGTAAATCCCATGGATAACACATCTTTTACAAAAAAATACAAAGTGTCATATTCAACCCTTCCAAGCATAACCAACATGATTTACATACTTTCCCATGCATATAATATATTAATCCATAAGAATAATCACCTACCTAAGCTTGAAAAATGATGATCTTGCTCCAAAAGTTGGCTTAGGGTTCTTTAAGAGTTGAGAGAAATTTTGGGAAATTTCTAGAAATGTGTTGTGTATTTCTTTGAATAAAAATCAGATTTTTCTTTCATTACGTCACCAATTCCGTACACTTTTTCCATAACAACAATTTCCAAAAATGACACATAAAGAAAAATCAACTTAGGGCATAACCATATCATACATGTTGATGTTCAAACCATCAATCTCACTTCTTTCAAGACCAACAGCCACTTCCAAGTTCACATCACCAAAATAACATTTCTAGTATCACATAACAAAAGTGCACTAATCAACACTTTCTTGACGCAACCATCATGATCCATATAAGCTTTAATGCACATAATATAATAGACCACAAGAATAAATACTTACTAACACTTACCAAGTGATGATCTTGGCAAAACAAGTGTGGTTGCCTTAAGCTTGAAAAGGGTTTCTTTTTGGCTCTTGGAAATGTCTAGAAAATGTAAGAAATGGCAAGGTGGCTTATGTGATAAAAATCTGATTTTTCTTGCCCTTTTATATCCCCTTAAGGTCATATTTAGTCAACCAATTAGTCAATAATTGATGGATTTTCTTGGTCAAGAAAGAATGGGTCAAATTCCCCTTTGGGCCATGCCTTTCTTGTTTCACTTGGGCCTTAATTTGAGCCCACACTCACAACATTAAATTTGGTCCATTAACATTCATGAGTCTTGCAGCAACTTTATCAAGTTTAAATAATTCCATCACTATTAAGGTAGTCTCATGCGTTCGGAAGTTTACGGGGTGTTACATTCTCTCCCCCTTAAGAACATTCGTCCTCGAATGTTAATAGTAGTACTAATTAGTCCCAACAAATTTAAGTCTAAACACATTTGTCACATTGCCACATATTTAAAATGCTCATACGTACTTACTTGTCACTACTTCAAGTCGGCGTCTTGGACCTTCTCCTCGGTAATAAATAAATACGGATACTTTGCTTTCATTCTTTCTTCAGCTTCCCATGTAATTTCTTCTACTTGTTGATTCCTCCAAAGGACTTTCACGGAAGCTATGTCTTTATTCCTCAATCTCTTTACTTGTCGATCTAGGATAACAATGGGTACCTCTTTATACGTAAGATCCTCCGTAATTTGAACATCTTCAACGGGAACAATACGAGATGGATCTCCTATGCATTTTCGAAGCATCGAAACATGAAATACCGGATTGACTGAGGAAAATTCTTGGGGTAGGGCCAACTCATACGCAACTTGCCCAAATTTTTTAATGATTTCATATGGGCCAATGTAACGTGGACTCAATTTCCCTTTTTTTCCGAACCGCATTACCTCTTTCATCGGTGACACCTTTAAAAATACCCAATCACCTATGGCGAATTCAAGCCCTCTTCATCTAACATCAGCATATTACTTGTGGCTGCTTTGGGACGTTTGTAGCCGCTGTTGGATCACTTTAACTTTCTCCATAGCCTGATGAACAATATCTGGCCCAAGTAAAATAGTTTCACCCGCTTCAAACCATCCAATTGGTGATTAACATTTCCTTCCGTACAAAGCTTCATAAGGTGTCATTTTAATACTTGAATGACAAATGGTGGTCCCAACTTCCTTTAAAATCTAACGTACAAGCCCGTAGCATATCTTCAAGTGTTTAGATAGTACGCTCCGCTTGTCCATCTGTCTGAGGATAGAAAGCCGTACTCAGATTCACCTGTGTACTCAAGCTCTGCTGAAAAGATCTCCAAAAGTGCGCTGTAAACTGTGCTCCTCTATCTAATATAATAGAAAGTGGAATACCATGCAACCGCACTATTTCTTTAACATACAATCTTGCATAATCCTCAGCTGTATAAGTGGTCTTGACTGGTAGGAAATGTGCTGACTTGGTAAGCCTGTCCACTATAACTCATATAGAATCAAATTTCTGCAATGTACGAGGCAAACCTGTAACGAAGTCCATATTAATCATATCCCATTTCCAAACTGGAAGATTGATACATTGCATGTAACCTCCCGGTTTCTGATGTTCTACTTTCACTTGTTGACAGTTCGGGCATTGAGCGACAAATTCTGCAATGTTCTTCTTCATATTTCCCCACCAATACACTTCTTTTAAATCATGGTACATTTTGGTAGCACCCGGATGAATAGAATAGCGCGAATGATGCGCCTCTGTCATAATTCGTTTCCTCAACTCATCTACATCTGGTACACATAATCTTCCTTGACTTTGAAGTACCCCTTCTTGTGTAAGATCAAAGGCCGCAGTTAGACCCTGTTGCACATTCTCTTTTAGCTGCAATAACATAGAATACGCAAACTGCTTCTCTTTCACTTCAGCTATTAAGGAGGATTCCGCGGCATTTTGCACAATAACCCATTCATCTGGAGATTCAATAAGACGAACTCCCAAGCTGGCTAGTTGATGTAGATCTTTGATTATCTCTTGCTTTTCAATCAACTGGCCACTAGTGCTTTCTACTGCCTTGCAGCTCAATGCATCAGATACCACTTTTGTCACACCCCGAGTTCCAACGAGGCGTGATTGGCACCCGAAGACGATATGGCCCGAGAGAACCAATCTTTACTCATACCCAATCATATGCATGCAATAAGAAACATTACCACCACGTAAAGACATAAGATGCTAAGAGCGGAAATCATGAAGCATTATATATATACATATAAGAAACTTGACCGTTAGGGCCATCAAGCTAAGGTGGACATACAACTCTTCGTTCATATACCCACATCAGTCTACAAAAGACTCTAACAAGAGTACACGCATAAACATCTTAAATTTGGGACAAGTCCCCGCTTTACACAATGCTACAGTACTAAAATAAATGTACACAAGAGACCCGGGAAGCCTCGAACAAACTGGAGCTCACCAAAGATCGGCAAAAGATCCACAACCTACTGTGGAGGTCTACTAGTACCTGTGCTTGCAGCAAGTAAGGTAAATTTACCCAAAGGGGTCAATACGAAGAATGTACTGAGTATGTAAGGCTGTAATAAACTATATGATACATAAGAACCAGCAGGATAAGTCATCACTCTATATGTATGGAAATATGTACATTAGATGGCTTGCTTCTTTTACTTTTATGCTAATTCATCTCTTCATCGTTCACCTCTTCATTCACAATTCATTCTTCCATTCTTACAATGCCCGGGCCCCAAGCTGATCAGTGGGTAATCAACAGTTTTTGGGATCGACCCATGCTAGGCTCTCCTTTTGCCCCTGGGATACCACCCGTAGAAGTGGGATCGACCCATGCGAGGTATGTTAACCCCATGGGATACCACCAGTAGATATTAGGATCGACCCATGCGAGGTATTTTAACCCCATGGGATACCACCCAAGAACACATCACTTCTCTTCACAACATTACTTCTTTAATCTTGAGAAAAGTTTATTCGATGATTATATCATTATTGGAAACACGTAGATGCTTACTTTATGCCTTTACGCTTATGAGATTGATACTTTGTAATTGTAACAATATCGGAAGCTTTGGAACATAACATTATTGGAACTTGGAACCATGTCCATAACTATGTAATACATGAATGACAATAATCAAGAATAAGGTATATGTGATTAACACTAGATGATAACATGAAATGAGATGCCTTAGGACACTTCGGGAATGAGTAAGTACCATAACAAGGTGTACACTATATGCTGCAGAAGGATACGGAAAGAGGAACCTTACATACCTCGTATTCTCAATATGAATACTCAATCCTATATGTGAACACAATAGTCCCTCTCCTTCCTTATGTTTCACTCTACAACACAAATACATAATGGAATTTACATTAACCACCAACCACCTTACAAATGCATATGACGTCAATGAATTACATGTTTGCCTTTAAAATTGTCATTTCCCCCTTGACAATACCATTGATGAAATTATCATATTAATAATCCCACAATATTCCCAACATTGACCAAAATATCATAAACCATTAGCATGTCACACCAAGTTCATACTTTCCACTCTTCATCACCACAACATCACAATTATTCCATCAAATTACTTCAATACACCTCACAACAACAAATCGGCCAAAATCCCATAATTTACACTTATATGAAATTGACAAGTTTAAGAATATAATCACACCATACATGTTGATATTTCATCCATACCATTCTCTTTCATCAAAATCACAAGGCATATTTCAAGTGTAAATCCCATGGATAACACATCTTTTACAAAAAACACAAAGTGCCATATTCAACCCTTCCAAGCATAACCAACATGATTTACATACTTTCCCATGCATATAATATATTAATCCATAAGAATAATCACCTACCTAAGCTTGAAAAATGATGATCTTGCTCCAAAAGTTGTCTTAGGGTTCTTTAAGAGTTGAGAGAAATTTTGGGAAATTTCTAGAAATGTGTTGTGTATTTCTTTGAATAAAAATCAGATTTTCCTTTCATTACGTCACCAATTCCGTACACTTTTTTCATAACAACAATTTCCAAAAATGACACATAAAGAAAAATCAACTTAGGGCATAACCATATCATACATGTTGATGTTCAAACCATCAATCTCACTTCTTTCAAGACCAACAGCCACTTCCAAGTTCACATCACCAAAATAACATTTCTAGTATCACATAACAAAAGTGCACTAATCAACACTCTCTTGACACAACCATCATGATCCATATAAGCTTTAATGCACATAATATAATAAACTACAAGAATAAATACTTACTAACACTTACCAAGTGATGATCTTGGCAAAACAAGTGTGGTTGCCTTAAGCTTGAAAAGGGTTTCTTTTTGGCTCTTGGAAATGTCTAGAAAATGTAAGAAATGGCAAGGTGGCTTATGTGATAAAAATCTGATTTTTCTTGCCCTTTTATATCCCCTTAAGGTCATATTTAGCCAACCAATTAGTCAATAATTGATGGATTTTCTTGGTCAAGAAAGAATGGGTCAAATTCCCCTTTGGGCCATGCCTTTCTTGTTTCACTTGGGCCTTAATTTGAGCCCACACTCACAACATTAAATTTGGTCCATTAACATTCATGAGTCTTGCAGCAACTTTATCAAGTTTAAATAATTCCATCACTATTAAGGTAGTCGTATGCGTTTGGAAGTTTACAGGGTGTTACAAAAGTGCATGGTAATAACCTCTTGCTTCACATTGCTTCCTTACTTAAAGCAAAGAAGCACTCACTGCCTTTAAAAAAACAACTACGCCAAATTGTCCTAATTTGATTTAACTATTCAGCTTCTTCCCATGTTCTTTTAGATCGAAATCTTACTCAAGCTAGGGAAACTACAAGTTATAGAGCGTATAGCAGTATTCTTCTCTCTCTTAGAAGAATCAAAACTACATAAAACCAAGTCCTAGAGACTTCATTAGCCTTTGTGAAAAACAAAATAAAAGTAGATCAAGTCATCACAACTGCACACAAGTTCAATGATTCTTTAACTTTTCTGATTGTTTTAAAATTTCTTTAACTATGCTAATACGTCAAGGATTTAACTATTTCTGTAGATTTATATGTTTCAAAAAAGCAAGCTAGTCGCATATTTGACTAATATAACCTAAGCTAGATGGATAGAATTCTTTTAGCTAATTTTCACTCTAGACATACAGTCATATTCTATATATCCAAGGAACATCCTTATCATGTTAAAATTGCTCTGAATGCCTCAATTATAGTTCCTACAATAACTCCCAAGGCTTAGAAACCCAAAACTAAGTGATCTGCCATAATTCAAGAAACATCGATCTATGTTACATGAATATGGGCATGGATATGTATTTGTTACAGTGTAAGTCTTTGGTGTGTAGGACCAAATAAAAACTTAATAAATCCAGAATGTCTTGTTTTCAGGCCTCCACGGTCACCCAGGTGAGTATGTGCAGTTAATTTATTGTGTTGAAGAATTTGAACTAAGTGCTCATACCCATGTCCCACTAATATGATACGTCAACTAATATGAATGATTTTGAGTTGCATGATTTCGGCGACATAGGGTAACATGCATCTTACTTCTTTTTCTTTTTCCAATGAAAGATGATATAAATCTCACCTTTATATGTTCTTTCATTTTTTATAAATCATCGGTCACACCATTTATCATCACATTATCTCTGGTCTATAACGAATATCATACTAGAAGGTTTTATTTCATCATCTCAATACATCCTTATCTGATCTTATTCATGTTACAATGCAGAAGACAGTATAATCGAGGAAGTAAATGGATATGCATGTTTAAGACAACAGTAACAAAATAATACCTGCGCCAGGGATTTGTGAGCATCAGCATCAAGAGTTGCAACAGTCGCAACACCTTTCAATATGGTAGCTGCCTTTTCCCATATGGGTGTCAGAGCTTGACAATGACCACACCAAGGTGCAAAGAACTCAACTAAAACAATTCCTTTTGAATTTAGAATCTGCAATTACCCATTAAAAGTTGAAGATTTTTGAAATGCTATTTAAACCAGCTTGCAATGAAAGCTAGACATCAAGAATGTGTCGGTTACAATAGAAAGCTTATATAAAGCAGTAAAACACTCCCAAAGTAGGATATAAGCACATTTCATAATCAGATGACTACTAGTTTTAATGTGCTTAGACGGACTAATGTGCTTTACTCTTTGTCAATGATCCAAACATAAAAATGTTTTAAGTTTGCAGTGCAAAGGTAGTCTATAAATCATTACCACTAGGATATAGGTACATAATTTCAACAAAGCAGTGCATTAGTCTCTGATACCATCAGAACACATGAACGGAATGTGAATTCACTATAGCCATTAAGTAATAGAACATCAATAATCCGAGTTCTAAAAATTAGTAGCGAGTCCAAACAACAAGAAGAAAGAACGACATTCCATCAGTGGAATAATTCACACAAATCTCAAACCCCATTGCAATCCTTCCCAAAATATTACAGAAACGAACATTGATCTCGCTTTTAGACACATAAATAGACACCCTTTAACAAGATAATCAATTGTTATAACAAAATGGGGTTTCCCCTTCAACTAAAATCAAAGTGAATCGATGTTTAAAATTGGGTCTTGAATGAAATTTGGAGAAAATAGGGAGCTGGAAATAATAATTAAATGACAATTGAAGCTTAGAGAGATTAATGAGTTTTACTTTGTCAATGATCCAAACATAAAAATGTTTTAAGTTTACACTTGGCAGGGTCAAGGTAGTCTATAGATCATTACCAGTAGCATATAGGACAGTGTCGAAGCTACATAGAACGAAGAATGGTCAATTGAATATCCTTCACCGGAAGAATATACTTTGTATAGAGAAAATTACATTGGTCAAAAACTACTTTTTATACATACATATTACATCTTGAACAACCTTGACAAAACTTCTGGTTTCGCCACTGATTATAGGAATACCACTTTAATTAAGCAGTGCATTATTCTCTGATATCATCAGAACACATGAACGTAATGCAAATTCACTATAGCCATTAAGTAAAGAACATCAATAATCCAAACTCTAGAAAATTAACAGAGAGTCCAAACAACAAGAAAAAAGAATAACATTCAATCGATGAAACAATTCACACAAAACTCAAACCCCAGTTCAACCCTTTCCGAAATATTACAGAAACGAACACTCAGGACCAAAATTTTAGCCTAAAATATCGGGCACCTGAACCCGTGGTCTGCCCATAAAACTAGATATTTTATGTATACATTTTCTAAAATTGATACAATATTATTCACTGATAAATAGGTTGTCCATAGTATTTTGCCAAAACTCTCTTTCTTTTAGTTATTTTGTTCTCTATATATGTTGCTTTTGGACTGTTTATTCTTGAGTTGAGGATCTATTGAAAATAGTTTCTCTATCTCTAAGGTAGTCATTCGGCATGCATACATTCTACCCTCCCCAGACCCCACTTTGGGATTACAATAGGTATGTTGTTGTTGTATTATCCGCTGAAAAATGGTTCACTTAGTCCAACTAGGAATCAATTTCCACTTAATACCCTTTTTACTTTTACAATGAGTGACGCACGCATGTTCTAAAAATCCTATATTCGATTGATCTCGCAAATAAACACATAAATAGACACCCTTTAACAAGACAATCAATTATTAATTAATATAACAAAATGGGGTTTCCCCTTCCAACTAAAAATTGGTTCTTGAATTTCAATTAAAGAAAATACCTTAGACTTAAAGTTGGATTTAGTTAACTGAACAACTGGTGATGAAGGTTCGCACAGTACATTGGCAGTAGCAATAAAGTGTAGAACAATCAAGAATAGTGGAACAAACGAAATTCGATTCATTGTTTTTCCTTCTTTCGTCGTTTTTTGTCGAAGAGAATTATGGAGTATTAATGGTTACTCTCAAGAATCAGCTAGCGACTTATATTGTTGATATTTGTGATGTTGATGAAAGGTTATCTAATCTAAAAGGACTTGGTGAACTTTCTGAAGAGCTAGTTAAGACAAAGAAACACTTTAATTATCTTCCTGTATTTCGTCCTGTAAAGTTTGCATTGCTCCTGCCGATTGTCACTGCTATAGTTGAAAGAGTCTTTTCAATAATGAAATTGATCAAGAGTGTCACGCCCCAAATCCCATTCGGGACGGACTAGCACCCGAAGCCGATAAGGCCCGAGAGAACCAATCTTTGCTAATGTATATTCGTATGCATATCCTCATGTGAACATCATTATGCCTTGTGCAACTATACGGAATTCATGGAAAGCATGTACAATATATGAAACTTGGCCGTTATGGCCATTACGTCACAATGAACATACATATCTTACATTATGTTTCCCACATAAGTCTACAAAGCCTCTACAGATACATGACTATGACATGCCTAGAGTCGGGACAAGTCCCCGCTTTATACTGTATGTACAACATTACAATAAATATACAACTATGACTCAGAAAGCTCCGAACCAAGTGGAGCTCACCAAAACTCTGCAATTGATCCACAGTCTACTGAGGAGGTCCACTAATGCGTGCACCTGTAACATGTAAGGTAAGTCCCCAAGAGGGGTCAGTACGAAGAATGTACTGAGTATGTAAGGCCATAATAACTACGTCAGTACATCAGAGCTTCAATGGAAACAATTTTAAGAGGAACTCTATATGTGGAACCGTGTAATTTTCTTTCTTTATTATCACCTCCAATGATTTGTACATAATAACAACAACCATGGAATCAATATAAGAAAAATAGCAAATGTGAATAAACTCTCTTTCGGTATGTAGGATACCATGTACATTACGTTCTTTCTTTTCCTTGCCTTTACTTTACTTTATTTATACATTGCTCATATGCTGTTAGGGCCCTCATCATGCAGGTGATCTTTTCACCCCATGGATAATATCATCATGCAGGTATTCTTTTCACCCCATGGATAAGATCATATCATCATACAGGTATTCTTATACCCCATGGATAAATGAACATCATCATGCAGGTGTTTGCACCCCATGGATAAAGTAACATCATCATGCAGGTATTTGTACCCCATGGATAAAGTATCATCAGATAAATGAACATCATCATTACTTTGTTTTTACCTCATTTCTTTACTTTTGAGATTGATACTTTAACTTGTGAGAGATTGGTACTTTTTCTTATGAGAGATTTTTATTTGTACAATGATAGTCAGAACTTTCTTTGAAGCTTTGGATCAATAATCAATGAGTGAGAAACATGTGAATAAGCATTATTGGAAACATAGCCTTCATGGAAGCATAACATTGTCGGAACCATTGGACAATGATCAATGAACAAGATACATGAGTATAACCACTATTGAAACCTTGGAACATAACCTCACTGGACTTTTGGAACATTACCAATGAATATGAGATATGTATATAACTCTATTGGAACTTGGAAACATAACATGATTGGAACAATGTTATTCAACTAAACAAGCTCTCTTTACCTCATTGCTCTGTTGGGATAATTCTCTTAGGATCTACAACATATGACAACTTAAGAACTTCTGCCCATAAATAAGAACTAAGTGGGTCATGATTCGTCTAGGAGTAAAACACATATGAATAACAATATATATCAACCTTAGTTGGAATACTATAGAACCCCTTTGGAATAGAACACTGTTGAAATCTTAGGATAATGATCACTAAATACGATACATGTGGATATCAACTGTTCACCAACCTGAGATGCAATACCTTACAACATTTGGAACTTTTGACATGTTAGCTAATGAACATGAGTCAACCAATGGGCATGAGTCATATAATTCACCATTGACCAATGAGTAAGGAACATATGAGTAACTCTAGCCAACTATCGGATACGGAATACCTTAGAGTATTTCGAAATCGAATGAGTACTATGACAATGTGAACACCATATGTTGCAGAAGGATACGGAAAGAGTAACCTTACATACCTTGTATTCGCACTACGAATATATAATCCTAGAGGTGCATACAATAGTCCCGCTCCTTCTTTATGTGTCACTCCAAGCTTGAAAAGTGATGATCTTGCTCCAAAGGTGGCTTAGGGTTTGAAGAGCCCAAAGGGGTTTTCTTGAAAATTCTAGAAAAAGGCAAGAAAGCATGTGTGTTTTGTGGGTTAAAATCTGATTTTTGTGCCCCTTTTATAGAGCTTTAAAGTCCTCTTTATCCACCTTGCTCAATTATTAATTAGTCAAAGGAAGAATGGGTCATTTGACCCATTCTTGGCCCATGTCTTTTGCCTCATTTTGGGCCTCTTTTGAGCCCAATTTATTTAATCCAATAAAATCAATAATTTCTCATGTTTAATTCATTTCATACGCGTTACGATAATATTCCCACTCATGCAATTCACACTCGTAGCCTTAATTCCAAAAACAAGCAGTTCTAGCCACGTATGGCTTCCTACGAGGGTAAAATCATCATTTTGACGCCAAATTTGTTCTCGAGTAATTTTATCACATCAATATAATACTTTACTCATTTCATGTATATACTCTTGGTTGTATAAGAAACGTGGCAAAAATCGGCCCGGTACGTCCCCGGGCACCCTTGGACACTTAGACAAATTTTTGGAGGCATTGCTGGTTTGGCCGCCCCAGCCAGTGCCTGGCGCCCACCAGGGCAATGAGCTTTAAAAGGTTGCTGGTTTGGGCGCCAGAACCAGCGCCTGGCACCTCTTGTGGCACTTGAAATTTTATTTTTTTTTTTGCTTCGACTTTTCTTTGCGGATTTGGTTAGATACTTCAAATCCTATTATTTAACTTACTTCTTACCCTTAATATCCTTTGTTTGGAGGTCCTCTTAGCTTCATTTTAAACCCCACAAATGCTCCACAAAAATCACAAAACACCTCCTATGAAAGGCTAATCACATGTATGAAGCCAAATTTCAATTTCCTCCTCATTAACATTACCAAATACGTACTTATAGCTCTCGACACCTAAGTAAACATTATTTAACATCGTCAATTAGGGTTGGGGAGGTACGGGGTGTTACAAAGAGTGAATTGAGAAATTGAATGGATGGTTATTTCATGAGCAGTTGTATGGTGTCTTATGTCTAAAAAAAATATTTAATAGTATTTCAGATGAGAGTATTATGAATAGATTTCAAGAAATGAAAACTCATAGAATAGAATTGTGATAATATGTTGTAGCTAATAAAAAAAAAATTTGATTGCTTCGTTGTGTATTTATTTTTTATATATTGAACCCACTTGGTGAAAAATCTGGATCCGCCACTCGGCTCTAGAGTGGGAAAAGTATGTTTGTGCCTTGCGATGCAGATTTGGAGCTTCTATTTACATGGATCCTTTGTTTGAATTAGTGTCATTAAGACAGACAGGTACTATTCACAACTTTCTTGATCAATTTGATGAATTCTTAATGAAGTTGACCTTACAGAGAACTTAGTGATTAGTTATTTGTTGGCTGGGTTGAACCTTGAAGTGGTTGTACAAGTTAAATTGTTGAACGCTAGATCACTAATGAAAGCTTACAGTCAGGCTAAGCTAATTGAGAAAGCCTTGAATCTTCAGAAAGGTAGCACTACATCCCACTACAAAATCAATTCCCCTATATTTCCTCTTCTTAAATTCAATCATGATCAAGGTTACAAGCCAATTCCACTAAAGAGTCTTCCTACTAGACCTTTTTTTAAACCTACTATAGTGTTGAGTAACTCTGAAATGAATGAAAGAAGAGCTAAGGAGTTGTGCTATTGGTGTAATAAGAAGTATGTGTTGAGGATATGATTGCAGAAAAGGGAAACAGATATATCTGTTTAAAGTAGAGGTGGAAGAGACTAAGCAAGAAGAGGAATATCATGAGGTGGAAAAGAAGATCAGGCAGAAGAAGAAGGAACTCTAGCAGTGGCTCAAGTTTCACTATATGCCTTATTAGGGGTGAATAATTACATGACTATGAGAGTTAAAAGTTCCTTTAAGGGAAAAGTAATACACATTCTGATAGGCACAAGCAACACTCATAATTTTCTAGACTTTGAGGCAACAAAGAGGTTAGGGTGCCTACTAAAATCCATTCCAGCATTCCCAGTGTACCACCCCGTAAACTTACGAACGCATGCAACTACCTTAATATTGATGTAATTATTTAAACTTGATAAAGTTGCTGCAAGACTCATGAATGTTAATGGACCAAATTTAATCTTGTGAGTGTGGGCTCAAATTAAGGCCCGAGTGAAACAAGAAAGGCATGGCCCAAAGGGGAATTTGACCCATTCTTTCTTGACCAAGAAAATTCATCAATTATTGAATAATTGGTTGACTAAATATGACCTTAAGGGGATATAAAAGGGCAAGAAAAATCAGATTTTTATCACATAAGCCACCTTGCCATTTCTTACATTTTCTAGACATTTCCAAGAGCCAAAAAGAAACCCTTTTCAAGCTTAAGGCAACCACACTTGTTTTGCCAAGATCATCACTTAGTAAGTGTTAGTAAGTATTTATTCTTGTAGTTTATTATATTATGTGCATTAAAGCTTATATGGATCATGATGGTTGTGTCAAGAGAGTGTTGATTAGTGCACTTTTGTTATGTGATACTAGAAATGTTATTTTGGTGATGTGAACTTGGAAGTGGTTGTTGGTCTTGAAAGAAGTGAGATTGATGGTTT
This sequence comes from Capsicum rhomboideum, assembly GCA_031232105.1. Lineage (NCBI taxonomy): Eukaryota > Viridiplantae > Streptophyta > Magnoliopsida > Solanales > Solanaceae > Capsicum > Capsicum rhomboideum. The sequence continues at coordinate 128,167,523 of CP124712.1, forward strand.
GAACATCAACATGTATGATATGGTTATGCCCTAAGTTGATTTCTCTTTATGTGTCATTTTTGAAAATTGTTGTTATGGAAAAAGTGTATGGAATTGGTGACGTAATGAAAGGAAAATCTGATTTTTATTCAAAGGAATACACAACACATTTCTAGAAATTTCCCAAAAATTCTCTCAACTCTTAAAGAACCCTAAGCCATCTTTTGGAGCAAGATCATTATTTTTCAAGCTTGGGTAAGTGATTATTCTTATGGATTAATATATTACATGCATGGGAGAGTATGTAGATCATGGTGGTTATGTCTAGAAGTGTAAATAATGTATTCATGCTTTTTGCTAAAAGATGTGTTATCCATGGAATTGTAACTTGAAATATGACTTGTGGGTTTGATGAAAGGGCATGGTATGGATGAAATATCAACATGTATGGTGTGATTGTGTTATTAAACTTGTTATTTTTCTATAAGTGTAAATTATGGGATTTTGGCCGATATGTGCTATGAGGTGTATTAAGGTGACTTGATGGACTAATTGTGATATGGTGTGAATGAGAAAGTGTAAAGGAGAAGCTTTGTTGTGAAATGCTATTGGTATATGATGTTGTGGTCAATGTATGGCATGGTAGGGGTATTGTTGGTATGGCAATGCCGTAAATGGTATTGTAGAGAAGGGAATGACATTTCTAAGGCAAATATGTAACTCATTGACATCATATGCATTTGTAAGGTAGTTGATGGTTAATGTAAACTCCGTTATATATTTATGTTGTAGAGTAAGACGTAAGGAATGAGCTGGACTATTGTATTCATATCTAGGCTTATATATTCATACTTGGAAGTGAAGGTATGTAAGGTTACTCTTTCCGTATTTTTCTGCAGCATGTAGTTTTCACCTTGTTATTGTACTTACTCATTTCCGAAATGTACTAAGGTATCTCATTTCAGGTTATCATTCATCGTTAATTATATAAACCTTATTCTTGATATATTGTCATTTATGTATTATATACTTATAGATATGATTCCAAGCTCCAATAATGTTGTGTTCCAAAGCTTCCAATAATGTTACAATTCCAAAAGTATCAATCTCATGAGCGTAAAGGTGTAAAGTAAAGCATCTATGTATTTTTCCAATAATGATACAATCATCAAACGAACTCTTTCCAAGATTAAAGAAGTAATATTGTGAAGAGAAGTGATGTGTTCTTGGGTGGTATCCCATGGGGTTAAAATACCTCGCATGGGTCGCTCCCAATATCTACGGGTGGTATCCCATGGGGTTAAAATACCTCGCATGGGTCGATCCCGCTTCTACGGATGGTATCCCAAGGGCAAAATAAAAGCCTAGCATGGGTCGATCCCGAAAACTAATGAATACCCACTGATCAGCTCGGGGCCCGGGCATTGTAAGAATGGAAGAATGAGTTGTGAATGAAGAGGTGAATGATGAGGGAATGAATGAGCAGAAAAGTAAAAGAAGTAATCCATCTAATGTACATATTTCCATATATCTAGAGTGATGACTTACCTATGTTGGTTCTTTACTTATAATTGATTCCATTGAAGTATTTACGTATGATACAGTTTCATTCAGCCTTACATACTCCGTACATTCTTCGTACTGACCCCTCTTGGGGGATTTACCTTACTTGCTGCAGGTACAGGCACTAGTAGACCTCCCCAGTAAGCTGCAGGACATCTGTTGATCTTTGGTGAGCTCCAGTTGGTTCGGGGCTTTTTGGGTCTCTTTTGTACATTTGTTTTGGTACTGTAATGTTGTGTAAAGCGGGAACTTGTCCCAAAATTAAGATGTTTATGTGTGTACTTCTGTTAGAGGTTTTTGTAGACCGATGTGGGTATATAACGTAAGATATGTATGTCAACCTTGACTTGATGGCCCCAACGGCCAAGTTTCTTTAATATATATATATATATATATATATATATAATGTTCCATGATTTCCGTTTTTAGCATTTTATGTCGGTACGAGGTGGTGATAATTCTTATAGTATGCATATGATTGAGCATGAGTAAAGATTGGTTCTCTCGGGCCATATCTACTTCGGGTGCCAGTCCACGCCTCGTTGGAACTCGGGGTGTGACACCCAGTCTCTGTAGCAAATGGTAGTAAAATTATGAGCTATTACATGCCTGGAGAATTCTACTGAAAAATCCGAGTAGAATTTTCCTCTAATATGCTAAAATTGGCATTAGGGGGTATGATGTAGTATTGAGAATACAGTGGTTGATCACTTTGGGGGATATAAGGTAGAACTTCATGCAACTCAAGATGGAATTCATGGTGGGAAAGCAGAAAGTATCCTTGAGGGGGAGCCAACACTCTGAGACTCAATAAGTTGATAACAAACATATTAAGAAGATGATGCATGCTCAACTTGCCATGATGTCCATTGAATTAATTATAATAAGACAAAAGAATGGTGAGCATAGCTTGAATTGACAAGATGCAAGACTTCCAAAAGAGGTACAAGTTGTAATTGACAAACACTCTCACATATATGAAGTTCCCACAACACTACCACATCATAGAATGCATGAACACAAGATTATTTTGAAAGAGGGGACATCCCCAATCAATGTGAGGCCCTACAGATACCTCACTATGCAGAAGGATAAGATTGGTAAGCAAATATAAAAAATGTTGAAACCTGGGGTTATAAAACCACATTCCTTATTCCTCTCTTATAATGATGGTAAAGAAAAAATAGGACATGGAGGATGTATATAGATTATAGAGAGTTGAATAAACACATTGTGAAGGACAAATTCCCAATTCCAGTAATTGAGGATTTATTAGATGAGTTGGAATGGGCTTAATTTTCACTAAGCTGGGCTTGAGAGCTGGTTATCACCAGATTAGGATATTGAATAGAGACATGGAAAAAGACTACTTTCAGGTCCCACCATGGCCATTATGAATTTGTTGTCATGCCCTTTGGCCTGACCAATGCACCATCAACCTTTCAAAGTTTGATGAACTGTGTATTCCAAAACAATCTTAGGAAGTTCCTATTGGTGTTTTTGGATGATATTCTGTATATAGTCTATCATTCAACAGTCATTTGAAATATTTGGATGTGACATTCAAAATTTTACAACACCACATCTTGTTTGTTAAACTTAGTAAATGCTCATTTGGTCAGGAAGAGGTAGAGTATCTTGGACATATTATATTAGCTAGAGAAGTGGCTACTGATCCCAAGAAGGTTGAGGCTATGTAGGAATGCCCATCACCCAAGTCTTTTAAGAAGCTTAAGGTTTTTCTAGGATTATCTAGTTATTACAGAAGGTTTATCAAGGATTATGGCATTGTGGATATACCCCTTACAGAACTACTCAAGAAAGAAGCCTTCATATAGACTCTAGAAGCTGAGATCAGCTTTCAAAAAATAAAACAGATTCTGATTGCCCCACCTATCCTAGCACTTCCTGACTTCAATGAGGAGTTTATCATTGAGGTTGATGCTTGTTCAGTAGGTGTAAGGGGATTTTTTAATGTAGAAGAATCATCCATTATCTTTCATAATCAAAGCTTTAGGCATTATGTAGTCTTCCTTGTCTGTCTATGAGAAAGAGATGCTAGCTATTGTGTTAGTTATCCAAAAGTAGAGACCATACTTGATTGGCAGGCATTTCAATGTTAAAATAGATCGATAAAGCTTAAAGTATATTATGGAGCAAAAGAGTTCTAGCCAATAGAAATGGTTGACCAAACTTATGGAATATGATTATTCTATAGCTTATAAGAAGGGAAGTAAGAATTTTGGTTGCAGATGCACTGTTTAGAAGGGGTGATTAACTTTCTCAATGGCAAGCCATCTTTATGATCATTGGGAAATTACTGCAGCAGATGAAGGACTCATATCAAAACTATCTAGCTTTGTTGCATATGCTGCAGACTGTGGCTGTTGATGCCTTTGTAAGCCTAGTTATACCTCGAATGATGGGTTGTTATGTAGAAAAAAGGAAAATTAACGATTGGTGACAACAAAGAGCTGAAGCTGGAACTCTTGCAGACTTATCATAATAGTGCCTTTGGAGGTCATTCACGCTTGGAAAAAACCCTTAATAGGTTGAAGTTATTCTTCTTTTGGAAGGGTATGAAACCATAAGTGTTCAATTATGTCAAAGAATGTGTCACTTGCCAACAAAATAAGTCTGAGCATGTTGATTCTCCAGCTAGGAGATTGCCACTGTAGAGAGAGAATGGATATGCCAATTACTACTCTACGTATCTGATGTATGCTTTGGAGTATTGGAATGCTGATCAGAGGCGGGCGACGGTAGCAGGAGGTAATAACAGTCGTGGAAGAGAATACCACATTGTCGCTAAAAGTGCTTGAGAATGAGTTTATGTTGTTGTTGTTACAGTAAGTACTGCACTTGGATTAGTTTTTTTAGCAATAGAAGTTCTTGGTGAATCTCCTTTGCTATTCTTGCAACCTCCACCTATTCCTGAGAGAATTTGGTAAGATATCAGTCTTTATTTCATAGAGGGTCTTCCCAAATCTCAAACTAAGTCTGCTATACTAGTGGTATTTGAATATTGAGAAAATATGCTTATTCCCTGGCCCTTTCCCATCCTTATACAGTTGTTGATGTTGCTAAGTTGTTTTTAGATAATATATAGATAGCTAGATAGCTAGATAGCTAGATAGCTAGATAGCTAGATAGCTAGCTAGATAGCTAGATAGCTAGCTAGATAGCTAGATAGCTAGATAGCTAGATAGATAGATAGATAGATAGCTAGATAGATAGATAGCTAGCTAGATAGCTAGATAGCTAGATAGATAGCTAGATAGCTAGATAGATAGCTAGCTAGCTAGATAGATAGATAGCTAGCTAGATAGATAGATAGATAGATAGATAGATAGATAGATAGATAGATAGATAGATAGATAGATAGATAGATAGATTTCATGGCTTACCTCAGACAATTTAAAGTGACAAAGACACTATATTTTTGAGTAAATTTTGGCAAGAGTTGTTCACCACTCAAGGGGTTGAACTGCACCACTCTTCAGTTTATCATCCTCAAAGTGATGGCCAAACTGAAGCTATGAATAAATGTTTGGAATGGTATCTCAGGTGTAGATGTGGAGACAAACCCAAAGAGTGGGTTTATTAGTTGCCCTTGGCAGAGTGGTGGTACAATACCAACTTCTATACTTCCATTCAGTTGACTCCATATAAGGTGATCTATGGCCAACTTCTACCTCTTCATATCCCTTACTTTTCTCAAACATCCATGATTGACTCTGTGGACAAAAGCTTCCAGGCTAGAGAGGTTGTTATCAGGTTTTTGCAACATCACCTGTTGTTTGGCCTTCACAAGGCCACACTTTCAGACACGAATATCTGAAGTTATCAAAATTCAAATTCGACTGTCTGACTTTTTTCCCAAAGGGGTAACTTGCAACAAGAAAATATGAAGCAGGTATTAGTTAATGGCGACTCCATTGTGCACTTTGATGCCTGACAACCTCCTCTTACTTCTGGCCACGCGGCAGTCTCAAAGTATAATTGATAAATCATAACGTATGAATTTTTTAATTCAGTAAAAGTCAAACCTAAAATGAAATGAAGAAATATCCTTTAGTTAGTAAGCTGACATGACAACCTCCTCCCGCCACTTCTACATATTAGAATTATTAATTTGGACCAATTTCTTTTTTATGAAAATTAGACAAAATGTCCATTGGATAAAATTTCTTATATAAAAAATAGCTCACTTATTTTTTACTTCTCAAAATGGTCGTTCGACCTATTTTTATTACGATAAGTAGCCCTTCGGCTGAATTTGATTTTCAGCAAAGTACAGGTATGTTCCTTCTCTTCTTCTTCTTCGTTCTTTTACTTCTTTCTTTCTTCTTTGTTGCTTTCCTCTTTTCTTCTTTCTTCTATGTTGCTTTCAACCATTAAAGTTTCTTCAAAGTGCAATTTTAAAATTTGACGTGTTGCAAACGTAAATCGTTTTGAGTAATAACATATCAAATAGTCAAAATATCGATAGGAGCTCATATCTAAAATTTGGGACTGTTTAGAGGAGATTTTGAGTTGGTCATGATTGAAAGACTCCACTAGCTATTACTTTTCAAGATGAATTATTGTAATGTATAAGTATTGTGTATATAGATGTATATACATTTCTGATATATAGCTATACACCATATATACATGATTATCAACTATTTATACAATATCGATACATTGCATAACTATTATATAATAGCATGAATTACGTATACATTATATATACATTGCATATACAATGACCATTTTTGTTGAAATTTTTTGTCATATGTACATTTACGTAAGAAGCCATTCTCTTTTGTTGACAGCCCATTATGCTCTTGAACATGGGCTTTTTATTTCGGATCCATCAGCTCAATTCTATGTAAGGCCTTCTTATTTGCTCTGAATTAGTTTGTCTTTCATTTCGTCTTTGAACCTCTTTTGTCATCGTCTTCTTCGAATTAGGACAAGAAAAATCAAAAGGTCCAATAGTGAGTAAGTGCTTAATTAGTTCTTTAAACATGTAGAACTTTATAACTAAAAGACAATTACTATCAAATCAAAGTAAAAGTATTATTATGATTAGGAGTCATTCCAAAATAAAAATTCCTATGAAATACTATATATTCGAATTTTAGCCTCATAGTACAATATGAACCTTCAAAGTATAAAAAAAATCATGTTGAAAAAACAAATTAGTTTGAAGCCATTTTATTTGGACTGTAGCTCTCTCTCTTTGTTGAGAGACGATGTGCAAATAATTTGTTTAACTTGAGTGATTTTGCATTGTAATGTATAGGTGCTCCATTATGAATTATTTCACTAATTTTTTACTTTCGTTTTGCATATCATATACACCGTAACCATGAACAGTCTCAAGCGAGGTTCAAGGCCATGGCCGAAGTTGAATGAACATTATTTTCTCCTTATTATTCTTTATAGTGAAACTTTCTCATTTATCCTTTCGAAATTCACATTGTTGTTGCAATGTCAGGGAAAGGGAAAGTTACTGACATGACCATGACACTTTTGCAAAGTGGAGAATTTTCTTGAATCCATCTCAACCTAATAATGAAACTATAGATCATTTCTTTGTCGAATGCAGTTCTCTAAGGAGCTATGGGTGCAGATTGTTGGTCCAGATGCATCTGCAACCTGCTGCAAGAGTTATTTGGGGCCAACATTTTAACTGGATCATTCATCAGTTCAAGAAAAAGAATGGCAAGACTACTCAAATTAACCTACACAGTGTTTTGTTTTTTCACTTTGAAGAGAAAGGAGTATAAGATTTTTGAACGTGTGACAAAAGACCCTGTAGCTATGAAATTGTTTTTTTTTTGTAACAATAGAGCTGCTGGTGATATGAAATCCCTGCAGCCCAGACTTTAATTTGTAGCTTTGATACTTATTCTTTTTATGTTTATATATTATTTAGGCGTCAGATGGCAATTTGTAGGACAGGGAGTTGTTTGCTTTGAACATAGCCAACTGGGAATGGCTGTGTTGTATGTTTTGTAATTTTTGTCACTTGGAAATTAATGAAACTTTAATTACTGAAAATAAAGAGGAGATGTTGACAAGGTTTTCCATTAGAATCTGTTATTTAAGGGAGGGATTTTTTTTTTATTACTTTTGTTCATTTGGTAAATGTGCTGATTTAAGTTGTTTTTTATGTATCATTTTTATGATTCTTTTTTTAAAAAAAAAAATATTATCCGTGCATCGCGCGGGTAGTAGCACTAGTTATTATGAAATAGCGACTAAGTTTTTATTTCAAAAGTACTGCAGGGTGTGTAAACCGTGTGTTTGGTATGGAGGAAAATATTTTTCAATTTTTACATTTTTGGTTGGTCAAAATATTTTGAAATTTTTTTTATTTTTTTTTTTTAGGAAAACAAGTTCCCTGAAAATGATTTTCGTAATAGAAGTAGGGAAAACAAGTTTCACAAGTGGCATTTCAAGTTCATTATCTCTTCCCCACCCACCCAAACCCCCAACCCACACTCCCCACCCTATCCCACCTCAAAGTAGTTTGATAGATTATATATAAATGCTTTTGGAATAATATTATTTTGCTTACTTAACACTGGAAATAAGTAAAGAAAACATTTGCTAGGAAAACATTTTCCTTCGTACCAAACACACCCTAAATAGAATAACAGTCGAATAACATATATTCTAACCCCAAAAAGGCCATTTCAAATTGATTTGAGACAATGAAACACACATGTGATTTGGAGAGATTAGCAGCTTCTCCTTGCTCTATCTAAAGAGACGTCCATGCCTGGGAAAATGACAAGTAAACCAATCATCTTAATTAAGACTATTAATCTTATTTTTATGAAATTAATTATAACTCCACTAGTTATTTCTGTCTTTCTCAATCCTCCCAACTCCACCCTAACAAACACAAAAAAGAGACTTAAATCCCAAGCAAGTGACCAGTCATAATCGAAATCCCATATAAATTAATTTGACTCTTAATTTTGGTAAGGGCGTCTACCAAATACATAACGAACTAGCTAGGCTACCTACCTCTTAAACGTTTCTATCAACAAACCATTAATTGGAAATTTATATATATCACGACAATACATACTCTCTCCGTCCACTTTTACTTGTCGTGAATCTAAAATTTCTAGAACATGGGTGCACCACTAAGAAAAAGAAAAAAATGCATTAAGTGAGAATTGATTCCTTGTCCTTAAATAAATAACTCAACATTCAATCAAGTGCACCATTAGCCTTTTGTGGTATGGGTACATAATATAATGTTATACAAATTTTAAAAAATATATACATAAAACATCTAGTTTTTCGGAGAGGCCAGGGATTCACGTAACCCATATTTTACATATAATTTCGCCACTGCTTTTCTAGTTGTCCATTATACTAAAAATAGATATTCACTTTGACTTGATCAGTTTAGAAAATCAAGAGATAATTTGTTATTTTATACCTATTTTATCCTTATTATTGAGTATTATTCATTCCCAATGAGTGAGATGACTTATAATAATTAGGGGTGATATTGTAAAATTATCATTTTATTTATTGCTCCGTAAGTTTGTGTCAAGTTAAACATAAACAAGTAAACATGGACGGAGGGGTATATATACAGTTGCAATTTAGTAGTGAAATTTGCGACGCAATCAAATTAATGTACGTAATCCTCTAGCTTCTCTTCTTTAAAACCGGGTTAACTACATGTATGATAGTTACTAAGTACTTACTCATGTTGAATTAAGTTTATAAGTTTACATCTTTTACTCAAACATTTAATTTTCCTTGACACATTCAAAGGGAAAGAAGAGGGGAAAAAAATACTCCTACTTAATTACCGGGAAAATAAATTCCTTTTTTGTTAATCCCGTTAAATATTTAGTGGATCGACACAGGCCAGCCACAGCTTATTTTGATTAGTTACATAAACACTTATAAAGATTAAGGAAAATATTACTTAAGTGATTGGACAATATTTTTTTCTTTTAGGTGTGTTCGGTATGAAGGAAAATATTTTAAAAAAATATTTTGTAGGAAAATAAGTGGGTTTTTCACTTTTTTTGTGTGTGTTCGATACATAAACAAAAAAAATACTATTCTAAAGTATTTGTATGTAATCTAAATAAATATTATGAGAGGTGAGGTGAGGGTAAGGGTGAGGATGAGGGCTGTACGAGGTTGGGAGTGAAGATGAGGTGGGTTGGAGGGTGGAGAGATGATAAATATTTAATGTCACTTTTGAAATTTATTTTTTCTACTTTCACTAGGATAGTCATTTTTCTTATTTTTAAGAAACTTGTTTTCCTTGAAAAAAAAATTCAAAAATTTTGACCAATTAAACATAAAAAATTTAAAAACCTTTTCCATAAAAATGTTTTCCTCCCTACCGAACACACGCGTAGTCTAAAAACTTTGTACTTTTGTGCTTCTTCATTTCATTATATATCGTGTATTTCTACAATTTGATGAAGGACAAATTCTCTAAGAAAGAAAGTAATTAATACAAGTAGATATTTACCAGAAAAACGTGTAACACCAAGCATGCCATTTTTTCTTAATTAGGAACCTTATGGATGATCAAACTCAATCCCATCTATAAACTCTCGTTTTCTCAATTGATATGATACGGTTTAACTGAGTATGAATGTTAAAGAAAAATAAATATTTTTTTTAAATAAGCTTATTTATATCTCATTAGGGAAAAATGAAAATTTTAATTTTACAAAAGGAATACTTTATTTATATGTATTTTGATTTTCTGTTGACTTTCTGAAATTGCTGAAGATTATATTCAACAGCTGGGATATGATGTGTATTGTGATTTTTTCGTTGAGTATTATTGGAAGAAAAAGTGAAATTTGGAATGAGATTTTCTGAGATTTTTTCCTTATTTATTATTATCTTACTAGCTGTCTAGTATTTTAGTCTAAAAAATGCGTAATATTTTAGTCTCAATTCAAAGAAAAATGTGATTTGTTGAGTAGTAGAAGCAACATTTTGATACTTCCAACTGTCTTCCTACTCCCTAGCTCTACAAGTTTTGGTCTATCCTCTTCCAAAGTCACCATATTCCAATATTCAAACTAAAGTCTTCTAAAAAATTATTGTTTATGACGTCATTGGAAATGTCAACCAAGAATCCACTTTTTGCTGAAAATAATTAAATAAATAAATATTTCTTTCATACACTTTACTTGTCGATGATACAAAAAACAGATGTTCCAAGAATTCACTTTTTACTGAAAATAATTAAATAAATAAATATTTCTTTTATACACTTTACTTGTCGACGATACAAAAAACAGATGTTCACTTTTTTATTTAGTTTGAAATATTAAGAGAGATAATCTATCATTTTTCTCAACATTAAGATGACATACAATAAGTAGGGGTGATATAATAAAATTATTATTTTATTTATTATTTTTTAAAAAGTGTATCAAGTCAAATATATACAGATAAATGATATTACTTCCCAACCCCAAAACATGGAAAGTATGTTACTTATAAATATGACTTGTACATCGAATAAGTAGAAGTAAAAGCAAATATTGAAAAAATGGTTGAAAATTATATGACAAAGAAATATCACACTAAAGTTTAAATTTCGAGGGTATTCAAACGAACATAAAATTTGATAAAATAATATTATTTTTCAAATATATCATAAATTAAAAGAAAAGAAGTGATATTTTTTAATTAATATTTTTAGTCTTATTTCCGGAGGCATATGATTTGACCATCCATCAACCATATATATATAGAATATAGTTTACAAGGTAGTTTTGCGTTTGCACATCATATATATGACTAGTTCTTTGCATGGCCCCCTTCCACTAAAATAATTGTGGCACATTGTGTTTTGAAAAAATAATAATTAAAAAAAAATTAACATGGAATGGTAAAATTGAGAATTAAATTATCCACGGTTAATTAACTTAGGGTGTGTTTGGCAGGGAGGAAACATTTTTTTTTCATGTTCAATTGGCCATAATTTTTTTAAAACATTTTTTACAGAAAGGAAAACAAGTTCAACAAGTGTAATTCCACATTGATTGTGTCCTCCTCACCCTTGAACACACCTCATCTTCATCCCTACACCGGTAGCCCCCATCCCACCACTCCTAATACTTTTTGTTACTATCGAACACAAAAAAATAAGAAACCTATTTATTTTCTAAAAACATTTTGAAAAACATTTCGCGGAAGTTAAGGAGTTAAAGAACAAAAAGCTGGGAGTGGGAGAATATGCGGCTAAATTAAGCCCTCAAATTATTTTCTGATATGCAAGTGGAAATTATACCATCTATTGCTATAAATGATAAATATTTTCTAAATATAGGATATGTATGAAATTTTTCCATTTAATTAAGGATGTGCTCGTTCCTAAATTTTGAAACATTAATTCTCTAGTCCAATTATTCACAGTTACTACTCCCTTAGTTAGCTTAAACTCACCCTTAAAAAAGTATTTATTCCTAGAAATTACTAACTTATCTTTAATAAATACTTTGAAAAAGATGTAACTCCTTAATAATTTCTTGGTTGTATAAAACTCTCTTTATTCAAAGAAGGATAAAGTTGAAAGAACATCATTAATGTCTTCTTGATATCTCAAATACCACTTAGTAACAAAATGAAAAGGTTAAAGAACCACTTACTTAGAAAAGGAGGGAATAATTGTTGTATTTCGGGTTTAGTAAAATCTGTATTTTCCAATAATAACTTCAATCACATGTTCAAAATAAAACAAGAACAATCACATGAAGTTGTAACTTTGTATTTAAACAACAAGAACTTCAACTTTGAGTTCAAGAACAACAAAGAAGTTCAACAACTTCAAACACAAGTTCAACAACTATGAACTATCAAAGTGAAGTTTCTACTATTTTCTAAAAAATAACAAAACCGTAAGAAAAAGATGAAGACAAAAATGGAGAATCAAGTCCACCGAATTCACGGTGTGTCCTTAAGGAATTTATTCCTCTCAAGTACCCGAGGTTATGGAATCTTTCCTCCCATGATAAAATGATTCACTTCAGTAAAATAGTGGTACCTCAAATTCTACCGAACAACGAATTCACTCAATGATTTGATGATCACACTTGAATTTTTTCAAGAAGAAGAGAGTGTTTTTCTTTCACTTAAAACGTCACCATATCTGAGGAAAAATTCAGGTATTTATAGCCAAAAGGTGGTGCTTCAGAAAGGAAGCAATGGTTCCAGAAAAACGCACTGTTTCAGACCGTCGAGACCACCTGCGCCAGCAGGTGCCATTTCGGTACAAAACAGAAAGTTTCGCTTGAGTCTGGCTTGACCTGTGCCGGGTCATCTGCGACCGCAGATGCCGACCTGCGCGCGCAGATCACTCTCTGTCTTTGAAACAGTGCCTCGAAGGGTCTCGTCCCTTCGAGGTGCGTTGCGACATGCGTCCGTAAATGGAGAAACTTCAGATTAAATTTTTGGATCATTAACTCTCAAGTTTCAAAAGAATTTTGTCCAAAAATATAGTCCCTCGATCGATCATACAAATTCAAATCCAAAGCCGAGGAGCGATGACGACGACGGCGCGAGGCTTAACTTGTTCTTGCCTCACTATCCACATGAAGGAATACATCTCAATATATGCACAAGAAAGTTCCTTTCTCCCACCAATGTGGGAGAAACACTCTTCTTTAAAGTGAAAACTCAATTCACTTTTTGCCTCCATTTTCCATTTATATTTTGCACTAGAACCCAACAATCCCCCACATGAATGGGGAGTGGCTATTTCATTTAAAAATATTCGGACACGTGTGTGATCAACAAGCAAAGACTAATTGCATCTGAATAAGTAGGTTTCCCTTTGAACTCTCCGTAGTGAAGTTGCATCGGATGCACTCGGTCAATCGGTAGATGTGATATCTTTGAACCGTCGAACTTTAGTGTACACCTAGACAACACAAGTCACACAATCAGCCTTTTACCATTTATGGTTCTCACGATTTTATTTGTTTCAGCCATGAACACAGCTTGATTTCATGAGAGCATAGAGAATAGGCCTTTACTAACATTCTCCTTGAAGTGGCTTCCACTTCACTCTCACATAGGTGATTCCTAAACGTTTCAATCCTACAGATCAAACTATTTGGTCAAATCTGCCAAACTTAGAAACCCTTAAAAGACTACCAACCATAAGTCTTATCCTTGTTTCCTGAACATTGTCTTCATCATGAGAATGGGTTGAGTTTATTAACAATATTGAACCGTCAGTTACAACTTTGTTTGATCTCTTTGAACCTAGCTCTTGGGATCTCTAGTCTTCTAGGTAGAGTTACCACTGTGATGACATGTCCTAGGCCGTAAACCCATTCTCTTCGATGATCTCTCAACTCCTTCTCTAGATAGGCCTTTTGTAAGTAGAGCCGACACATTAGCCTTTGATCTTACATAGTCAATCATGATAATTCCACTAGAGAGTAGTTCTCTAACGGTATTATGTCTCCATCTTATATGACGAGATTTACCGTTATACATCATGCTCCCTTCCCAACCTATCGCAGCTTGGCTATCACAGTGTATGCATACTGGTGCTAAAGGTTTGGGCCAATAAGGAATATCTTCCAAGAAATTCTGGAACCATTCAGCTTCTTTACCGGCTTTATCTAACGCGATAAATTTAAATTCCATTGTAGAGCGGGCAATACATGTCTGTTTGGATGATTTTCAAGAGACTTCTCCTCCACCTAAAGTAAATACATATCCACTCGTGGATTTTACTTTATTCGATCCGGTGATCCATTTTGCATCACTATATCCTTTAATTAATGCAGGATATTTGTTATAATGCAAAGCATAGTCTTGAGTATGTTTTAGATACCCCAAAACTCTTTTCATTGCCATCCAATGAGTTTGATTGAGATTACCCGTGTACCGACTCAATTTACTAATAGCGCATGCTATATCTGGTCGCGTACAATTCATGATGTACATCAAACTTCCCAACACTCTTGCATACTCCAATTGTGAGTCACTTTCACCTTCATTCTTTCGAAGTGCATAGCTCATATCCAATAGAGTCTTGGCAATATTGAAATTCAAATACTTGAACTTGTCAAGTACCTTTTCAATGTAATGAGACTGTGACGATGGCAACCCTTGTGGAGTTCTATGAATTCTTATCCCTAAGATCACATTCGCAACTCTAAGGTCTTTCATATCAAACTTGCTCTCAAGCATTTGTTTTGTATCATTTATGTCATAAATGTCTCTACTGATGATCAACATGTCATCCACATACAAACAATGACTTTGTGATTTGGAGTGTCTTTAATGTAAATTCATTTATCACATTCATTTATCATGAATCTGTTTGCCAACATGGTTTGGTCAAACTTTGCATGCCACTATTTGGGTGCTTGTTTTAGTCCATAAAGTGACTTAACAAGTTTTCACACTTTCTTTTCTTTACCAGGAACCACAAAATTCTCGGGTTGTTCCATGTAAATTTCTTCCTCCAATTCTCTACTTAAGAATGCAGTTTTCACATTCATTTGATGGATTTCAAGACCATCTACCGCAGCTAATGCAACCAACATCCGAATGGACGTTATCCTTGTTACTGGCGAGTATGTGTCAAAATAATCAAGTTCTTGTTTTTGTCTAAAGCCTTTCACAACAAGTCTTGCCTTGTATTTGTCAATAATACCATCAGCTTTCATTTTCCTTTTGAAGATCCATTTAGAACCTAAAGGTTTATTTCCTGGAGGAAGATCAACCAACTCCCAAGTATGGTTGCTCAAGATTGAATCAATCTCACTATTGACAGCCTCTTTCCAAAAGGATGAGTCCACAGACGACATCGCTTCTTTAAACATTAGAGGTTCATTTTCAAGAAGAAATGTTACAAAATCTAATCCGAAGAAAGTCAACGTTCTTTGTCGCTTACTACGCCTTGGATTCTCTTTATTAAGCATATTCTCCCTTGGTTCATCCCTAGGTCGTTTAGACCCTTCACTCGACAATTCATTTCGAGATTTATACGAATAAATGTGTTCAAAGAACTCAGCATTATCTGATTCAATTACCGTATTATCATGGATATTCGGATGTTTGGATTTGTGAACCAAAAATAGACATGATTTACTATTTATAGCATATCCAATGAAAATACATTCCACAACCTTTGGTCCTATTTTCACCCTTTTGGGTATAGGAACTTGGACTTTCACTAGACCACCTCACACTTAGAAATATTTCAATTTGAGTTTCCTTTCTTTCCATTTCTCATATGTAATAGATTGTGTCTTTCTATGGGGCACTCTATTGAGTATTCGATTAGCTGTAAGGATAGCTTCCCCCCCATAAGTTTTGCGGTAAACCTGAACTTATAAGTAAGACATTCATCATTTCCTTCAACGTTTGATTCTTCCTTTCCGCAATCCCATTTGATTAAGGTGAGTACGGGGCCGTAGTTTGATAGACAATTCCATTTTCCAAACATATCTCCGCAAAAGGAGATTCATATTCTCCACCCCTATCACTTCTTATCATTTTGATTCTTTTATCCAACTAATTTTCAACTTCAGTTTTATATTGCCTAAATACATCTATTGCCTCATCCTTACTATTTAGCAAATAGACATAACAGTATTTAGTGCAGTCATCAATAAAAGTTATGAAATACTTTTTCCCACCACGAGATGGTGTCGACTTCATATCACAAATATCTGTGTGAATTAAGTCTAAGGGATTGAAATTCCTTTCAATAGACTTATACGGATGCCTAGCATACTTCGATTCAACAAATGTTTGATACTTTGATTTACTGCACTCAAAGTTAGGCAAAACTTCCAAGTTAATCAGTTTTCGCAAGGTTTTGTAATTGACATGTACCAAAAGTTCATGTCATAATTCATTTGACTCAAGCAAGTAAGAAGAAGCCTCAGCTTTATTCTTTTCAACAGCCATTGCATAAAGTTTGAAAAAGCCCTCATTGAGGTATCCCTTTCCTACATACATTTCATTCTTGCTTATTTCAACTTTCTCAGAAACAAACACACATTTAAACCCGTTTTTAACAAGTAGTGTTATCGACAATAAGTTTTCCTAATAGTAGAAACATGGAGAACATTGTTGAGAGTCAACACTTTATCGGAAGTCATTTTTAGGAATATATTCTCACTTCCTTCAACCTTGACTGTTGCATTATTTCTCATAAAGATCACTTCTTTAGGACCAGTAGTATCATAAGTAGCAAAAGCTTCTTTGTCCGCACAAACATGTCTAGTGGCTCCTGAATCTAACCACATTAGATTATATTCTGTGATCATTGCACATAGATTCTCAATCTTTCCAGTTGCTTCCAACATGTTTATCTTATTTCTTTTGTTGTTCCTTTTCAGAACTTGACAACTTAGAGCTTTATGGCCAACTTTACTACAATTATAGCACTTGCCTTTGAACTTTTTCTTGTTCTGCTCTTCCTCTTGTCTAGAAGAATTCTTCCTCTACATATTATGTGCAACATTCTCTTTAACAAGATTTACACACATCATTACTGATTTCTCATGCAATTTAATGTCCTCTTTTATCTTGAGACGAATCACATGATCTTCTAAACCAAACACTTGATTTTCAAACATTCCTTTTCCTGGAACATGAGGATATCTACTTGTGAACATTTGCATTTCAAGTTTGATCAGCCAAAAGAACATCATTTGTTGCCATTCTTTGAAGTTCATACCAGAATATTTTTTCGGTTTCT
Source organism: Capsicum rhomboideum (assembly GCA_031232105.1). Taxonomy (NCBI): domain Eukaryota; kingdom Viridiplantae; phylum Streptophyta; class Magnoliopsida; order Solanales; family Solanaceae; genus Capsicum; species Capsicum rhomboideum. Next base: position 128,184,807 of record CP124712.1, read on the forward strand.
CTATCGTTTCTATTGCTTCAGCAATATCTGAACGACTTAATGACGCAACATTGGTTGTCGTTGGGACAACACCAATCACAACCTAATCAATTCGTTGTTCAGTTTCATTCGTCATTTCCTTGTCAAGCTTTGATAAACACTTTAGTAGTTTAGAATACTAACTATAAAGACTTTAATCTTTAAACACTTATTTCTAGTCAACAATGAAGTTTTTATGTCTTCAAATTATCAACCCAATGAACTTTGATATCTGACGAAGTTTTTATATTCTTCAAATCAAACACAAATTCAAACAGAGTAAAAATCCATAGATTTTAAACTCCAGGAGCTAATACAAAGAGTTCATCGAATCGGTGAAGTTTTTATATTCTTCGAACCGAATTCACAATCCAATTACATGAGATTTAGTCTCCATAAAATCAGACACTATACAGATTAACAAGTACTTAATAAATTCCTTAAGATTGTTGTATTTCGAATTTAGTAAAATTTGTATTTTCCAATAATAACTTCAATCACATGTTCAAAATAAAATAAAAACAATCACATGAAGTTGTAACTTTGTATTTAAACAACAAGAACTTCAACTTTAAGTTCAAGAACAACAAAGAAGTTCAACAACTTCAAACACAAGTTCAACAACTATGAACTATCAAAGTGAAATTTCTACTATTTTCTGGAAAATAGCAAAACCGTAAGAAAAAGATGAAGACAGAAATGGAGAATCAAGTCCACCGAATTCACGTGTGTCCTTAAAGAATTTATTCCCCTCAAGTACCCGAGGTTATGGAATATTTCCTCCCAGGATAAAATGATTCACTTCAGTAGAATAGTGGTACCTCAAATTCTACCGAACAACGAACTTCACTCAACGATTTGATGATCACACTTGAGTTTTTTCAAGAAGAAGAGAGTGTTTTTCTTTCACTTAAAACGTCACCATACTTGAGGAAAAATTCAGGTATTTATAGCCAAAAGGTGGTGCTTCAGAAAGGAAGCAATGGTTCCAGAAAAATGCACTGTTTCAGACCGTCGGGACCACCTGCGCCCGCAGGTGCCATTTCGACACAAAACAGAAAGTCCCGCTTGAGTCTGGCTTGACCTGCGCCGGGTCATTTGCGTCCGCAGATGCCGACCTGCGCGCGCAGGTCACGTTCCGTCTTTGAAACAGTGCCTCGAAGGGTCACGTCCCTTCGAGGTGCGTTGTGACATGCGTCCATAAATGGAGAAATTTCATATTGAATTTTTGGATCATTAACTCTCAAGTTTCAAATGAATTTTGTCCAAAAAGATAGTCTCTCGATCGAAAATCCAAAGCCGAAGCCGAGCCAAGCGACGACGACGACGGCGCGAGGCTTAACTTGTTCTTGTCTCACCATTCACATGAAGGAATGCATCTCAATATATGCACAAGAAAGTTACTTTCTCCCACCAATGTGGGAGAAACACTCTTCTTTAAAGTGAAAACTTAATTCACTTTTTCCCTCCATTTATTCCCTCCATTTTCCATTCACATTTTGCAGTAGAACCCAACAATAATCACAAGCATATTTTAATTTGCTAAGGGTACAGCTTTTTCTATAATCACGAGTATATTCGTGTTATCCTTGAATTTCCAAACGAAGATTGTGAATTGCTAATTAATATAGAAATTACAATATGAGACGAGATAAACTTTTGAAAGTATATACAAATATCATAAATTCAACCTACCCCATATGTCAAAATTAATTGTGTTTGTACTGCCGTAAACTTTATGTATATAGTTTTCTATTTTAAGATTGCCCGATTAATGCAATGAAGCTAGTAGTCCAAATAGAGAAAAGTGAAGCAGGTATAACCGACTCTTAACTAGTTTTAGATTGATGATATTTTTTTAAGGTTATCGTTGCTAAACACTAACAATACAAGGAAACATTTTTTTTTATTGAAGGACTTTTCTTATTTAGTTATTTAAGCCATTTACCCAAGCTTTCACCTTTTACGGTGGGGAAGAGTTTCTACTTAGATCCTTACCATATAAATTATTCTAGCATAAATTACAAGAATTGGAGGAATAGATGGAAACCTCACCTTACCTCCATTAACCAAAAACCTCACAAACATTAGAGATAAACTTGTAAAAGTTTACCTTAAAATTCATTCACTAGAGTGCATAATAAATTAGGCACATTGAGGGCCTTTGAAGTATATTAGCAACCATATTAAGAATATGATAAATCTATCCGCATCTCTTGCTTACAACAAACCAATAACGAATACAATATTTTCATATATATGTTTATCACATAATTATATAAGTATTAGCTACCATACAAGTAAATATTTTCCAATAATTAGTCTATCATTGGCATTGAATGCTATACATCATATATATGACCGAAGGGGAAAAAAAATAAAGACCAATTAGTGCAGAATATGCGATATATTGATGATAATACAAATTGTCAAATGTGTATATAGTTCTTGACCAAGCAAAGCATTAGGTTGTAACTTGTAACTAGCCCCATGGATATTAATTCTTACAGGTAACAAAGTCCTATATATGTTCCATTTAATAAATCTCTAGTCAATATTATTATAAGTTGGTGATTGGTATTGCGTGTGAAATCATGAGATCCATTCAACAGCTTAGATTACCTTAATCTAGAAAATTTCCATAGTTATATGATTGAGAATAATGTACTTTCACATATATAATGGAGTACTTACATTTCTAGTTAATCCCTTTTTTATTGCCAGTACAGGAGAATGGTACTTGCTATTTTACTCCACAGCATAACATTTGTAAGGAACAGCGTTAAAAAAGCTAAATTTTGACAATTTATTGGGCTTTGATAACTCTCGTTTAATTTTCCACGCTGGCCTTGGCCGGTAGCCAAAATTAAGAAAATATAAATTGAGAAAAGTTTGAAATTTTATGGGAAAATAACGCTTTTAGTCCTTGAGTTATCGCGTTATTTCAATTGCAGTTCTTGTGATATCCGACCAAGCACTTTTAACCTTCAATTAAGCAATGAATGTTATTTTGATCCATCGCTAATGGATCTCATCAAATTAAATGGAACAATAACTATTAATAAGACACTTTGGACATAGCACATACAAGTTTTCGTTTGCACGTTAGTTGTTTGAACAAGAAATAGTTAATTGAAGGTTAAAAGTGTCATTACTAATAGTTTTCATTCCATTTAATTTGATGATATCCGTTAGCCAGGGGTTAAAATAGCACACGTTATTTAATTAACTATTAAAAGTGCTTAGTCGGATATCACAAGGACTGAAATTGAAATAATGTGATAACTCAGGGACTAAAAGCCCCATTTCCTCAAATTTTGATGAATAAAATTTGTTGAAGAATGAAAAAAAAAAAGTCTCATATTGATGGTTAATGGATGGGTGATCTCCTAATAAGGCTTGGACAATCCTCTCCCTTTCAGCTAGCTTTTGGGTTGTGAGTTAGGTCCAAAACCTAATTTTACAAAACTATACTTTTATCTTTTATTTCTTTTTGTTGAATACTAACATTTGCAGTACCATCACCACCGATGAAAGTAGTGGGATGGATGAGTTTCTTTCTTTCGTAATCAGATGTTTCAAGTTCGAACCCTAAGTTCTTCGTAAAGAGCTAGTGCTTTCCAATTTAATAATGCAAACACCACAAATTTGAAGTGGTCACGTCAATGAGTCTCGAATACCAGATGGTGAAAGAAAATACTATTTAGCAATACACTAATCCCTTCGTCTCATATTAGTTGTTCACTTTTTCTTAATACCGCTTAATTAAGAAATCATAAATAAAAAGGGTAGTTTTACTAATTTATCTCTTAAGGAAATTTTTTGGAACTTTGTAAACTTGTTTACACTTTCAAATAAAAGAATTAATTGTAAGGGTAAAATAAGAAAAATCAATTAATTCTATCTTGATTTTATGAATTGACATGGGATAATTATATATTTTTAGTAATATGAACAACTAATATGAAATGCAGATTTTAGAAATTAGAATTGAAGTCTAGACCAAGTAAAAGTAATCCCCCTCCTACCCCCCCCCCCCCCAGCACCAATTTATGACCAATAAAAGATAACTAAGAAAATGACTAGAATGCTAGTGTACAAATGTCGATAGAACCTCAACTACTAACGGCAGTAGAAGCTACCTAATCTGAATAAACAAAGAAGCTTATAGGAGTTAAACCATTGAGAAAACTCTGAAAATACAAAAATAAACGAAACAGTCAAATTCAACTTACATTTTGTTCTTCAATACAACAAAAAAGATCGTTAATTTGTGGGCTGTGGCTATCAACTTCAAAGTCTTATGCAGTTCAGTACTTATTTGATGGCCAACTCTAAGCTATTCTATAACTAACCTTTGCTAAATTATTTTCTCCTAATTTTCACATCCCATTTTTCAAATGCCTCGTTTTGCCTTAAACAAAGTCTTTTACGCAATCGTGGAGAAGTTTTGGAAATAATTAAGCAGATTTTTATCATGATCCTATGGAAAGCGGGATTAGGAAAAAGTGAAATAAAAATTTTAGGGTAAAATTAGCATATGAAAATATAACTCGTCCGACGCTCCTAAGTTTGAGTGGATTATTGACCCGTACATTTATCAGCTCAGCTCATTTCAGTTCAATATTCATTTCACTCCATTCAAAATTGGGATGATATCGTAGTCCAAATTAACTCACGAGAAATCTTGTCAAAATATTTTCAAAAAGATAATTTTTTAATCCGATATTATATATAATATAATACAGGAAAAAAATTATTAGGTACTAAAAATTATAAAAGAACGAATAAAATAATTAAACTTTATTAATAAGAATTGGCAGGGTTGGATTATGTCCGCATCTTAGCCAATTTCAGTCTAAATAACTTTTCTTGATGAATCAATAACCCATTATTTATTAACTGAATCTATTTTGACCTATCCAAATTCAATACACCCAATATACATACCTCTAATTCGGATAAACAATTTCACAAATAGAAGAAGAAATATTAATGAAGAAGAAAACAGAGACGTACTAATTAAATATATTGCGTGAGTACATTTCTTAATTAGAAAATATAGGTGCCGCCTGTGGCTTTTGTAGATGTACAAACTTCCTTCTTATATAAAGCCATTCATTTCTCATTTCTCTTCATCTCTCATTCTTCAAGTACTAGGAGTATAACCTTTACAAATTGAATTATTATTGTATTTAGAGCAAATGGGGCATCAAGTTTTCTTGTTATTTGCTTGCACCATAATAGCTCTTCTAGCTTCTTGCTCTTCATTAGTATCAGCTGAAGTTGTTGAACATTCTTTTCATGTACGTAGCTAATTATAATTATTATCTATCTTCTTTATTTCCCATGCAAAATAGCAAGGTCAACTCTTCATAAAACCTTGTTGCTCTGGCAATTATTTTGATTTTTCATAAGACCCTATTTTTTTTCATGTTCCTTTTTGGTTCCTTAGAGTCTGTCCAAAAAAGAATAATATCTTTTCTTTTTTAGAAACATTTTAATTTTGAACTTTTCATTTAATTTTACATTTAATGAGATGATAGTCATATAAATGTCTATGACTTGTTTTAGATCAGACATTTAAAAAATCTTTCTTGTTTTTTTTTTTAATTTCATGACCAATATAATCAAACAATATCACATAAATTGGGACGTACAAATGGAGTTTTGTTTTCATTTTTTTTTTCTTTCAAAAATCATGTCCTCTTTGAAATCGAAACTCAAATCCTACTAAATCATGTCCTCTTTGAAATCGAAACTCAAATCCTACTTTAAATCGTAAATGTGACAGCATTCCACTATACATACTAGTATTTCGTATGATAGATATACACATACGCATGTATGGTGTATATCGATTGAGTCTGACCATGTCTTCCCCTTGTTACACCTCATCTAAGTTGAGTAGTTAAGGAAAATGCAAAGATATAATTAAATTGCATTTGGTAGAACTTCTATTTCAATGTAGAATTTAACTATTTGTATACACTTACCATGATTAATTGTTGCATGCATTCTTAGTGTATTTTAAGTTTTAATTATATATCAAGAGTTGTGTTACTTTTAGTTACCGTGTAAACAAATTACGCTGAGAGGTGACTGCCGTGAATAGAAGTTAAACTCTTTGATTCGATGTATTATTTATGATATTGGTTTTTTTTTTTTATAATAGGTACAAAACCGTACTATAACGAGGCTGTGCCGTAGACAAGTGATCACTGCTGTAAATGGAAGTCTTCCTGGTCCGACCATACGTGTAAACGAAGGAGACACCCTTGTCGTTCATGTCTACAACCTTTCACCTTACAATCTCACTATTCATTGGTAAGTGATTCAATTTTAAGTTCCATGGCCGAGTTAAGATTTAAAGTTTATCGATTCTGAACTTGTCATCGAATACCTAGCTCGATCGTTTTAATTACTGAATTCCTAATTATATATTTTTCTAATATAAATATAGATAATAGGATCTATGCAAAAGTTACTGAATTCATTCGATCATGTACCTAATATTGTAGCTTCGCGGCTCCGTTCCTGATTTTAATATAGAAGAAAAAATAAACATGTATGAGTAGTTTGTTAAAGAGGAAGAGAAACAACCACTATTTTTAATTTTTGGTTTCATAATGTTCCACTCGTGCGTAGTAGTTGATTTTCTTGTCTAAAATATCACAATTTTATTGTTAAGATGTCGTTTTGCAGAATCAAATCCTGGAATTGAAATAAAGGCCATTGATACAATAAAAAGTCAGATTTAATAATAGTAATACTATATATAGATCATCAGTGATCACTAATTATTTAATACATCTGTGACAACTATCATTATCATGAGCCTCCAATTAGTTAAAGAAATTAGATAATATCATTACATATTCACGTAATGACGTGAACAATTAAAAAAAACTAGAAAAAATTAAGTGATATAACAAACTAAGACCCTATACTTATTTAAAATAGTGGTACTTTGGAGGTTTTATAGCAGATACACACGAATATACTCATCATCTTCAGGGATATAATTAGGCAGAGATATTGTATACGCACACTAACACTTATTAAACATGTGAATACAATGTATTTCACTATTGCTACACACGAGGATATAGTGTATTCCGCTATAGAGATATTGTATACGCGCAAATACAATATTTATTATGCCTGCAATACTGTGTATTCCACTATTATTATGCACACGAATACAAATTGTTGCTGCATTTCGTAAATATAGAAATTGTATAGCAATATTTCATAATTAAAGGCGACACTATAGCTATATGCAAAAAATTCTCTAAAAACTAATGCAAGTTAATTAATTGATGCAGGCATGGAGTTTTCCAGCTATTGAGCGGGTGGGCGGATGGACCGGAGTTTGCGACCCAGTGCCCGATCCGACCCGGACATAGCTACACGTACAAGTTTAAAGTAACAGGACAAGAAGGAACTCTATGGTGGCATGCTCATGTATCATGGCTTAGAGCCACAGTTCATGGTGCACTCATTATTCGCCCTAAAAAGGGCCACTCTTATCCTTTCCCTAAACCTTACAGAGAAGTCCCTATCCTCTTAGGTAACTTAATCCTTATTCAATTATGAATTTAATTACTTTGATATATAGTAGTTGTAACTAGTGTGTTGGCCCGATATGAGCTTAAATGAGTGGCATGGACAGTGAGGATTATATATACATCTTGTTTCGGATTGAGTCATAGTTAGTATTGTTGAACTGATCGAGTTACCGCTACGGCGGAGTTACTCTTGTTCAAGGGATATCAATTGATGCCCGTTTGCTAAAAAATTACATTGTGTAGATAGATAAAAAGAAATTTGTATATATGTACATAGTATATGCTGAATCACCTTAATTTCTTCATGTGTTTATTTCATTATATTTTGACTCCCCTTAATGAAAATTATGATTCCACATGTTACAACTATAAGAATGGACATATGGAGTGAAATTTTACCTATTGATTTTTTTCTAATGGAAGGCAATTTATAGAATGCATTTGAACTAGCAAATGAAGTACATATGTTGAAATGTATGTGTAGGAGAATGGTGGAATGCCAATGTTGTGGATGTGGAGAATGAAGGGCTAGCAAGTGGTGGTGCACCTAATAACTCTAACGCTTACACTATTAACGGCTGGCCAGGCGACCTTTACCCTTGCTCTGCTAATCGTGAGAATTACATACAAATCAAATTTTCTTAACTATACCTTTAATTTTGTTGTTTTGTTCTATTTTTTTGTCTTGCTAACTCGAATTTTGGTTTTCATTTCTACTAGAAACGTACAAGTTGAAGGTGAAACATGGGAAAACATATCTCCTTCGTATCATCAATGTTGCACTCAATAACCAACTCTTTTTCAAGATCGCCAACCATAAAATGAAAGTTGTCGCGGTTGATGCTGCTTACACTGATCCCTACATCACCGACGTAGTTGTCACGGGGCCGGGCCAGACGACCGACGTCCTCTTGACGGCCGACCAGGCGCCAAAGTCGTACTACATGACGGCTAATCCCTACGCTAGTGCAGCCGGGGTGCCATTTGACAACACCACAACTAGGGGAATTATAGTGTATGAAGATGCACTACCATCAACTCCCATAATGCCAATTTTACCAGCCTTCAATGACACACCAACAGCCCACAAATTCTTCACCAATTTAACTGGGCTTGTTACTGGGCCATTTTGGAACCCTCCGCCACGTAAAGTGGACGAACACATGTTTATTACTATTGGGTTGGGCTTAACTGCTTGTGGAAAATCAAGAAATGCAACATGTGCAGGCCCAAATGGACAGCGATTTGCTGCTAGCATGAACAATGCATCTTTCCAATTCCCAGACAAGCTTTCAATGTTGGAGGCCTTTTTCCATAATGTTGATGGAATTTACACCACTGATTTTCCAAACCAACCACCTTTGAAATTTGACTACACAAACCCAAATAATAGCATGAATAGTGCTATTATAATGACCAAAAAATTCACAAAGGTGAAGAAACTTAAGTTCAATTCAACAGTTGAGATTGTATTCCAAAACACTGCTTTTATTGGAATAGAAAATCATCCTATTCACTTGCATGGATTCAATTTCCATGTCTTGGCCCAAGGCTTTGGCAATTATAACCCAGCAGTTGATCGGGAAAAATTCAACTTTGTCAATCCACAAGAACGCAACACAATTGGCGTTCCAGTTGGAGGATGGGCTGTCATTAGATTTCGAGCTAACAATCCAGGTATATATATAGCGCGTCCATTTGAAATATAATGTTTTTTAAACCATTGCTTGTTGCTCGCACCAGGCATTTTTGCCTCAAGTGGAATTTAAACTTATGGTTCTCAACCAATTTTTTCATTGACCACTAGCCATGAAACAACTTTTGATATTAAGTTATCAACTAGCATGAAAATTAAGATTATATTATAGGATAGTTTTGGTGGGATGATTGATATATTGTTCTAATTATTTAATTTGGAAATTATTACAGGTGTATGGTTGATGCATTGTCATTTGGATGTTCACTTGCCTTGGGGTTTAGCCACAGCTTTTGTTGTTGAAAATGGGCCAACATTATCAACTAGGCTACCTCCTCCTCCACCAGATCTACCTAAATGCTAGATTATTAATTTCCTTCTTTGATTTTTTTTTTTTTTTGAGTGATTTATATGATTCTTGTTAATTTCATTTTTTCCTATTGTATAAGTGAGTCAATTGTTTTCTTGTCATTCTTCGACTTGTTAAACAAATATGGGTGTATTTAGTTATATCATTCTTTAAGATTCTGTGAAGTGTAATGTATCATCCTTGTGCTCGTTGATTATGATGAATAAGATTGTTTTTGGGATTCCCATTAAACACGAGTTACTTTTAACTCTCTTTATATGTACTTTCATCACCAAACTAAGGGAAGTTTATGTTTTAACTTGGCTCAAAATAACTAGCAAAATAGACTATATTGCAGCAGTCCACTAGTATAATTTCACATCAGAATCCAAATTAACCATTAATGCCACTTTCACAGGTTACTCCAAAGTCCAAACTCATTAAGTAGCACATTGTCATTCCCCCACTAAAGACGATCAGCTACTACAACAACATACCTAGTGAAATCCCACAAGTGGGGTCTGGAGAGGATAGTGTGTACAGACCTTAACCCTGCCTTGAGAGGTAACAACGTATTTTGCGATAGACCCTCGGCTCAAGGGGAACATATCAAAGCAGTTCAGAAAAAAGAAATAACGAAAGTGAAGAAGCCACAACAAACTACTAAAGATAGCATAACAACAAAGCATTCTGATAAAAGGAACCTGAAGACAATCAGCTGAAATAACCAAACAAATACTCCCCTCTTTAAATATTTGAAAAGTTTGTCTTAGACTATTTTATGCTTTGATATCCACAATATCATGACGTATTTAAGATTACAAGTATTAAGCCTACTGATAAATTTTGTACTCAATCAGACTTCATATAAAATGAAATATGGAAGAGAAAACATCAAATATGACTGCAACATCAAAAAAACTGTTTCTCGTCTATTTCACCTACGATACTACTTTCGTGTCTTGCTTTTAGTCAATTTACTACTCGGTCGGAATCATTGTTGTTTAATTCCTAATTAGGGAAAATAAAGCCGCGAAGTAGGATAAGTTACGGATTAAATTGATCCATACTTATTATATAAAGGGCTCACAGTTGCATGACTTTGAAGAAAATATTGAAAGCAAGAGAAGTACTAGGCCAAACTCATAATAGCATGGCTGTGAAAAGAGTATCATCAAGCATCTGTATCTGAAGTTAAGAGGGGAAATGTCAAAACTAACATGGAAAATCCTAATGTCAATTTACTACCCAAAGCCAGGTTTACCATGTGGCTACTGATGCATGACAGGCTATTATTAACAGCTGATAGACTCACTAATCGGGGGATGACAATTAAAAACAAAACACTACTACAAAACTGTCAAAAACCGACCTCAAAAGAAATGTATCCTACCACATTAAAGATGGGGTTTCGATCTCACTGGAAATGGGGGAGGAAATTAAGAGGGGAATCAAACCCACACCAAGTAGGTGAATATTCATATAGCCAACCAACTGAACTACTAAGATTTCCGAGAGGGTTTTTTAATTAAGGGTGACAAAAAAGTTTGAAAATTAAAAAAAGGTGACACAAGTTTTAATTATTGAGTAGAGGTGACAATTTTGTCATTAGTGTTAATGACATGCAGCAACTATCATAGTTGTTGTAGCAACTTCGAAAGTTGCTGCAGCAACTTCCTAATCGCTAATTAACAATAAATTTGACTTGGGTTGGTCAAACTTGTCACCAATTTTAATTTCAAAACTTATTTTTCACCCTACACTCAATTCTCTCAAGATTACCCGGTAATTAATGATATGAATTGTTAGTTACCAAAAGAAGGAAAAAAGAACTAGCCATGTGATCTGATCTTCAACCTCACGAGCCAAGAGGAATTTTCTCCAACCTATTTAGGAGCCAACTACTATCCCAGTTAACATTAAGACTTCAAACCCTGCTTGATAATTAAGAAATAAAAAAATGCAGTCCAATGACAAGGTAGTATAAACAATAATATGGTTATCAACATTTGGTAAACTATACGGCTTTTCTGTACTCGTAGTAATATCGATAGAACCAAAATATTTGCCATTGGACCTCATTTAGTCAGCAAGTTGGGGGATTATCCTCAATTGTGGGAAGCAGATGCATCCTTAGGTAATGTTTCTGATGCTGTAACAAGATTTTCTGGCGATTTAGACCTTATTAGTGGTCGGCGTAAAAACCTGAGTGGCCATCTTTTAGGTTTTATTTGTCCCAACAATTTCATCTGTTCTCTTCTAAACTTTCTGTTTGCGTACCATTTTCCACCTCGAAAACCCAAAGCATACCTGGAATCAAAGGCACAAAAAGCAAATCAAAGGGCAAGCAGGTTTTAAGTTCTAACGATTTTCTAAGACAATTGATGTGGAAACCTTTCTAGCTTCTTTCCGACAAAAGTTGCTAAAAGTCTAAAACTATATAGAGAAAGAACAGCTGCATAACAAAAGAAAAGAATTGTGGTGAGAGGGGATGTAATAGTGAATCTGTGTTTGTAAGACTATTGTTCATTTAACTACGAATTTGAAAATTTTCCATGATAAGAAGAAGCAGGGGAAACTTCTCATCAACGAAAAAACTAGAATAATAGAAGTACAATAGGGCAACGAAAAGATCACGAATATGGCTACTTAAACAGCTGGGTAAAGGGGAAAAAAGAATGACAAATAATACAAGAAGTAACTGCTAAGAAGAAAAAATCACAAACCCGAGAATTAGTGTGGTTCCAGCAGTTGCAACACAAGCCGGAACACTAATGGATCCAGACACAAGCTTCTTAAATTCAGGATCTTCAATTTGATAATCATTCTTCATCTGACAGATAAAAAGGTCATGTTAAGAACTAACGAAATTTAGAAGAATTGCTCGTGGCACGTAAGAAAACAAAGGTGGTCCACGGGAACTGCTAGAATAAGACTGATCATGGACAGTACCCAAATGCTTTGCTCATATCAGGCAGTGTTCCACCAGCTGAAGCTTCAGTAACCTGTCCCACAACCCCTTTAAGTGTCACCCACCCCCGCATCCCCAAATTTCCTTTTGTTAGCACTTCTTTTCCTTTTCCCATGTTCATCAAGCTTAGTTACATGAGATATTAAGATCTTGGTACTCTATTGCCACACAAAGCCAACCTTTAGAGTCCAGAAAATGGAACTTCCAAAACTAACCTATTCTGGCAAAAAAGAAGCCAAGCAAAAAGAAAACAGTGATTGTTTTGGAGCTAACAATATGTTGACAAGGATACTCGATGAAATAGCCTATATATTGATGTTCAACTATTCACTCTATGATAACGTTTTATTTTGGGATAACAAAGAAACCCTTGCTCTGTGGGTTAGCTGGCCAATCTCAAAGTTGGCGCACAGGTCTGAAACCAGTAGGAGTGTGGGCCTGCCCCTCTACGCTCCTCCCACTTAGATACCAGGCTTTAGTAGAGTCAAATTTGTGGGCATCTGCCTACACCACATCCAAATTGTACTTCTTTTACCATGAACCAAAGCAATGGGGGCAATTATATATGATAATTCATTCGTGATTTTTATTTTTACTGTTTCTTAGATGAGTACAATCAATTTGTAGAAGTTGAAAGCAAACGAGGGGATGGTGGAGGATGTTGGAGAATGAGTGAAGTGATTTGGCCAATAGAGGTAGGAGAACAAACTAGAAACAAATGAATGGAGAAGTACTAGTTGTGGGGTGACAACGAACATGATCACAATTGAGCAAAAAAAAAAAATGGAAGTGATCGGCAGAAAAAAATGAGATGGTCTTGACGGGCCAAATCTTTGACATTTGTAATCTTTGGATTACTTTAGCCAGGCCAGCCCCCACTTTGTACTTCTGCATGGCCACCCATTGGCATTCCTATAAGAAGCATTGAGTCACTTGAGGTTTTCTAGGAGGCGGGTTGCACCTAAGGCTGCTAGGAAGGTGAGTACACAAGCTATAGAAGATTGAGTGTTGTTCGTAGAAAACCACACACGTGTTTTTGCCTTTCATTCATAAAATTTTATACTTATAAAAAAAAAAGGTAGCACACAAGCTGACGAACATGTAAAATCCTAGTTAACTCCACAGACATACTCCACACCATGCTTAACAATAGTTGAATCATAAACAATGCACTCCATATCCATAGTATGTACAGGAGTCTGTTCTCTAATTACACATGACCCAAAGAAGACAACTTTGCCATATCTTCTCATTGCCTTGGGGATAAAAAAAACTACTCAAAAGTTTTATGCGACACTCGATTATAAAATAATTCCAGGTTGTAATAAATTTATTTTTAAACTTCATGTATTTAATTACACTAATTTTCAAATTAAAAACAATTACGCTAATTTGTAAGGGCATATCGTTGAAGAATTAATCCCCACAAGCTTACTCCCACCCCTTCCTATATAGCGCTCCAACAAATCCTCTTGCACAGTACACATCTTATCTTTTGAACAGAAATAGTAAAATAACTTTGGGACAACATTATTCTGCAATGAAAACTTACAGCTTTCTCTATAGATTCGAGACGTTGGTCAACTCTCGATTCATGAAGATGTCGTAAAGTATAACCTGCAAATGTTTGACAGCTTAAATGTGGTATTACCAAAGTATCTAGGGAAAGAAGAGTAGATAATATAAATATAAAATGAACAAGAGATTAAATGCATGCACTTCTAGCATGTTTTTAGCAGATAATTCTAAAGAACCAAGTCAACCAACTTAAGCCAAATCAACTTTTGTGCACCAAACAACACAATTCACAATGTAGCCAAGGGTTCAAATCCAGATAGACCGCATGTCATATAAGAAGACGAGGGAGAAACTCTAGCGAAAAAACACACTTGACGCTGTCAATGAAATGGTGCACTGCGAATATACAAGAGAAGCACCAAGCCATCAAAAAATGCAAAGCCAGACACATTGAAGTTGGAGGCAAAAGTTACTTTTACATATTTTAATAGATAGGTCGTACAAACATCTCCTTCAAACAACCTTAAAAATTTGATTCACTCAACTGTCAGCTGATCAATTAATGCAAAATAACAGTACTAAGATTCCCTTCCGGTGACAATTCACAAACCAGATAATGGAAAAAAACATAAAAGGTCATAAATGAATACCCAATCTCCAACAAGAATTGGCAAGCAACTTAATGAAAAACCTGTGAAGACAAAACCATACAATCAACATACCAAACCATGCTGTAGCAACTGATGCTATTGAAGTTGAGATTGTGAACACCACCTTATGCCTCTCGAATATATCCTATTCACCCGACGAAATCAAACAAAAACAAAAGAAAGAAATTATATTTCTACTATTACATGTATTTATGAAAAAAGAAACAATTTTTAATCCAAAACCCATAAGAATAATCAATACCCATCAAAGAATATGGGCAAGGCAGCCCAATGCACTAAAGCAGCTCCCACTGTCTGGGTCCAGGTCGTCCACAAGGGCTTTACCCTCCCGTGACATCGTGGTCACATGGCAACATCTTTACCAATTACGGCTACCCTTCAATACCCATCAAAGAATAAGGGCAGGCAGCCCAATGCACTAAGGGCTCGTTTGGTTGGGAACAAGTTATTCCGGGATAATAACTTATCCTAGGATGAGTTATCCCGAGATTGTTATTCCACCCTTAATATGGGATAAAAATAACATTATAATCTCGGGATAAGTAATTTCACGATAAGTTATCCCGTGATTTTATCTCAACCCGACATGAAATATCCTAAAATTAATCCCGAAATTAGTTATCACTTATCCCTCATAACAAACGAGCCATAAAGCTAACGCTATGTGCGGGGTGCAAGGAACAGTTGTACCACCTGAGGCGTATTCAGGATTTCGAGAGGATGGGTGCACTTCGAGTGTGGGTTCACACATTTATATTTAAATATTTTTAGAAAAATACAACACTATTATATATGATCTAGGATGGGTTCACTTGAATCCGATGACCCCCAGCTAGATACCCCCTGGTCACCGTACCACAAGGCCCTATTGTCTCCAGTGACATAGTGGTCACGTGGCAACAACTTAATTAGCTACGACTACCCTTCAATACTCATCAAACAATCACAAAAAAAAAAAAAAAAAAAAAAAAAGGAAGAGACAATACCTTAGTTGAATAATAAGTATCCTGAATAGCAGACCATGAATTAGAAGCTTTTCTTCGCAACTGAGGCACTGTTAAACGGTTAACAATTGATGAACCAGAGGTTCTAAAACGCTGCAGACCTCTGTACATTGCTTCCACCAAATTTGAAAAAAAAAATAAAAAAAAATAAAAAAAATCAAATTTTAAGGAAAATGGGTTTTGTCTCTTCGTATTAAGTTGAAGATTAATGATAATTGCCTCGAACTGTTTTCAGTTTAGAGTGATTAACTTGCGGAATGGGCAAAGTGTGAAGTTGAATACGAGCCGTCAGTTTATTATAGGGTTAAGCTGAGGATGTTTTTCTTCTTTTTTTAGTTTAGACCAAATAGGGTGCCAAAATCAAACACAACCCACACAATCGTCAAATTCGGTTAAGTTTGGATTGATTATTGACCGCCTATTTATGAGCTTAACTTATTTCAACTCAATCCATTTCAATTCATTAAAAATTAGATTGATATGTAGTCCAAATTAATTTTCGAGAAATCTTATTAAAATATTTTAAAAAGATTTTTTTTATTTGATATGTTATATATAGTTATAATAAAGAAAAAATGATTTTATTCGATAATCAAAATCTATAAAAGAACAAATAAAGCAATTAAAACTTAGAAAAATTGCACGGGTTGGGTTATAATTCGTTACCTAACCCATTTTGACCCAACGCATTTTGATCCAAATAAATTTGGATCGGGTTGGGTCTTGATCCGTCTAAATTTGACCCAACTCGCCTAATTGTTACCCCTAACTACATATATATAGCATCTTAAATTGTCAAAAAAAATCATTTAGACACCTAAATTTAATATTGTACCTATTGAACACTCAAACTCAAGCTAAATTGTATCTATTAGACACATATTGTTGACATGGCATAATGTGTATACTACAAACATTTTACGTGTGTGGAAGACCTAAAGCACTTTCTCCTTCCATAGCCTTCTTCCTTTCTCTTTCCCAGCATAAGTGTTAATTATATGTATAATAGGTATAATTTGGCTGGAGTTCAAGTGTTCAATAGGTACAATGCTTAATTTAGGTATCAAATGGAAAAATTTTGACAAATTTAAAGAGTTGTATATGTATTTGGCCATATAATTTTGGAAAAATACATAAAAAAACCCCTAAACTTGTCAGCTCAACTCACTTTAGCACTTTAACTTTACGAACATTTAAATACCCCCTTAAACAACTTTGGAATGAATTAAATTCCACCCTGAAAGTAAAACACCAGATTCATAGGGTGAGGTGTATTACACGCGCGTGCCACGTCAGCTACATGTCAGCAACGTATGTGCCACGTCAGCAATTTATTTAAAAATTAATTTTTTACTTATTTCTTTTCACACTTTTTTTTTATTTTTATTATTTCTTCTTTTAACACTAATTAATTGTTGAACGAAAAAAATCCATCTTCCTCTCCCCAAACTTCACCATCTCCCACCCGGCCCACCGTTACCTAACTCTCGCCGTTAACCGCTACAGCCGTCTCATCCTCTCCGAGCACCACCGCCATATCATCACTCCGTCGATCAACCTGACGTCATCAACTCCGTTACAAAGCCTCGTCATCTCCGTCTCTGACGTCACTTCACCGTTATCTCATGGCGTCAACGAATCCTACTCTCTCTCCACACCCAACGGTTCTTCCTCCTTCTCCTCCGCCGCCGCCGCTTACATCACCACAGCTACAATATGGGGAGTCATGCGAGGACTCGAGACATTCTCACAACTCGTGTACGGAAACCCTACTCGAGTCGCCGCCGGCGTGTACATACACGATCTACCGATTTTCATTCACAGAGGTGTGATGCTGGATACTTCGAGAAACTTCTACGGAGTAGATGATTTGTTAAGGCTTGTTAAAGCTATGAGTATGAACAAGTTGAATGTTTTTCACTGGCACATAACTGATTCACATTCATTTCCGCTTGTTGTTCCGTCGGAGCTGGAGCTCGCCGGAAAAGGTGCGTACGTCAATGAGATGATGTATTCGCCGGCGGATGTGGAGAAGATTGTTGAATTTGGTATGGAGCATGGAGTTAGGGTTTTACCTGAAATTGATAGCCTCACATTTGCAGTTTTGGATTATTAAACGCGTTTTTTTTTCTTCTTTTATATTTAATTTTTTATTCACGTCAGCTTTAGGGTGGAATTTAATTCATTCCAAAGTTGTTTAGGGGGGTATTTAAATGTTCATAAAGTTAAAGTGCTAAAGTGAGTTGAGCGGACAAGTTTAGGGGGGGGTTTTATGTATTTTCCCTATAATTTTCAAGAGAAAAAGATGAAGTTGAAATTTCTCAAATAGCAAATATAGGGCCCTAAATAATAGACTGTAGCAACACTTTCAGAATTATTTCTGATAGCATACTGTATATATATTTGATACGCTATTTTTGGGTGCAAATACATATACAAATAGATAAATACGAAGAGATTCAAATAAATAAGGAGAGTATCTTTTATTGTTGCTAAAATCACGCATGAGATCACTTTAATGAAAGATTGTGTTACCAAATATAATGTTGCATTAAAGGTTATTCAAATCATAGATAAATGTTGATGATTTTCTCTTTTTCTCTCTCATCAATCTCTCGCCTCTCTCTCTTTCTGTTCTATATTTTTCTCATTTTTTTTTAAAACAAATTCTATTTCTATCACTTTCTCGTTCTTTTTTAACTTTTATTTGTATTTGTATATAAACAGGTATATGCATTATTTGTATCTGATTGAGTCTATCATATACAAAATATGCAATGTATCATTTATATTTGTATGACAAACTTATCATTCATAATTCTATATATAAACAAATATCATTTGTATTTGTATGGTATAAGTTATATCAACAAAATATAATTCTTATCGATTAATATATTTTGCATCATTTGTATTTGTATGACTCAAGTTATATCAACATGCATCCTTTGATACAAATATTTCATTTTATATTTGTATGGTCCAAGTTACATCAACATATACAATTCATATCAATGAATACAAATAAAAAAATATAAGTATCAAAAAGATACTTGATTTCATTGATCGATTACAAATACAATTGATACAATCAGCTACAAATACAAATAGAGATACAAAACAAAATGAAACAACGAAAATCAGTCAAATACAAATACAATTCTAATAATGCAGTCAACTACAAATACAAGTTCAAAATAATCTCTTTTTAATCAGTGAAAGCAACCATCGATGGAGACCAAAACAGTGATGTTCATCGGAGAAGATCAAGATCTTACCGGAAAATACAAGGTCGCCGGATCACCTCCCTTTTCCCCATTTTTCTGATGTCACCACCACTTAAACACCCCCACCTCCTTTATTCTTCCTTTCTCTTCAATGTTCGGACAACCAATCAAAAAACCAAAGCAAATAGCAACGACCATGTTGCTCCTACCTCGTCGTTGTCACTCGTGAGTTGTAGGTCTGACCGAATTCACAATTTTCCAACAAAAATCAAAACCACGCCCGAGCAAATAGCTACAACAACTATGATGAACACCCTTCTCGTAGGAAAACAACCAGTAACCACCGCGAAACCCACTCCTTCTGTTCCTTTCTCCGTCATAACCACACCGGAGAGAGGGGAAGAGCGTGGTGGTGGTGCATCGCCAAAACTCCAATAAGCTTCGTCGAGAAAAAATTGAGAAAGTAAGAGAGAGAATTGTACTAAAAAAAGAAAGTGATAAGGTAAAAATATTCAAAAAATAAATGGTAGCGGGAAAAAGGAAAGTAAATATGTTTTTAGTTAAGTAATAGTATAGTAAATGTTGGGTCTCATTTAAAATAATGCTATAATTATTGTGTGATGCATTTTTTATAAATTATTGTTATAGGGCTTGAGTATGTCATGCCATGTCTACAAAAATGAACTAATTTTTCTGGACTTGTTTTCTCGGCCATTTTTTTATTTCCTAGTTAATTAGCTTCTAAATTTCTACAGGAGATTTTAATAAGAATTTTCAAGTAAAATGATCTCCTAGTCATGCAAATATATCTGTCAATGGTCTTACAAGAAGCATTATATTGGACAAGGAATTTGATAACTAGTTAAAATGCAATTAAATTTTTATATCTCTAGCTCTTTTTTGTTTTGCTATGAAAATAATGCTTGATAAATATTTGTTATGGTTTTTTTTTGTTTGTTTCAACTTTTTCAGGTTCAACGATTGCTTTGAGAGGTTTCTAGCTGTTTGGTCAATTCAATATGAAGATTAAGTTAATATCAAAAAAATTAATAAGCATGATTGTGACAGTTTATGTATACATAAAACTAAATTTTTTATACTTTTAAAAAAAATATTTAATTTTTTAATGAAATTGGATTACTAATGAAGGTGTTTTCGTATCAATCAAATTCCGTCAAGGTTGATTTTGATTTCTGGAAAGTGTGGTTGAAAAATCTATTTCTCCTCAAATAAATATTTATGTTGGTGGATTGGATAATAGAAGAGAAAATCAACTTATGATTTGATCCAACACAAGACTTCCACACTTAGAGTCTGTTTGGGATTGTTGTTAGAAAGTCAAAACTTTTTTTTTTTTTTTTGGGGGTGGGTGGGTGGGGGGGCTTTTAGAAATAGCCTAATTAAAGCATAAAATAGGCAGTAGTAGCCACATTTTACAAAATTGCAATTCATAGCCGTTGGATCAATTGTATTCAACCGACTGTATCTATACTATATTAAAAGTGGGAAGGGGCTTAGAAATGTTGTTTGAACTTTTTGCTCTACATTAAAAAACTCCACAATAGACAAAAGCATCATTTTACTATTTTTCTCAAATTATTAATTAATTATATGTATAATATTTTAAATTAAAGAGTTCTCAAATATGATAAGAATTATTAAAAGAATTAATAATCAATGAATAAATTATAAAAATTAAGTAATCCTAAAATATATGGTAAGAGTTATAAGGTTTTTCGGAGCTAAATACCTGTTTTACCGATGTTACTTGAAACTTCTTGTCAAGCTATACCGATTTTTGGAGAGGAGGAACGGAAGCAAGTTTAATGTTGTGATTCTTAAGCGGCCGTCTATGTAGAAGAATATTATTGTATGTTTTTTTTTTCTTCGAGAGAGTTGATGTATTTACTTGTGATTTTTATCTTTTAATTGATTTAGGCAAACAGGATAATATGTCCATCAATTGATATAGTTTAGAATCGAAATGTTGTTCATTGATGATTGCTAAAATTAATTCAGTAGGCATGAAAGAAAATACTCTACTAATTGTTGTTTTATAACTGCAATTGATAATGAAATCAGGGTAATAACATCAGGAAGAATTCCAGACCTAGGGAACATCAAGGCGAATGACTCAACCATGTTAGTGGAGATTGGGACGTCGACTATACGCTGGGATTGGGTCTCATCATTGATCTTCCAGTCATTGGCAACATCACCATTCCTCTCTCTTATAGTGGCGAGTATAAGTTTCCTGAGTTTTTTTGTTTCTTTATCTTTGAAATTTATATATTTTATTTACATTACTTTGTGTCTTTTTATCTGAATCTTTTGAATAAATTAGAGTTTATTAATCGCTAATTTATTTCAAATAGTTATATTATATTATTATGCTCATATATAATGTAGTTCATTTTTTGTTTTACCTTATTATTTAGAGTGTTTATCTTTGATATGTTTAATACTTATCGGTTTTTAATTGGTTCATCCATGCACATGTTTGTGTATGAAAATCGATGGTTGAGGAAATTCATATACTGGAGACTAAAGGAGCGGAAGATCAAATCTGATGTGAATAAGCTTGTGACAGATCGAACACCATGTTAATTGTGGCCAACATTTGAATAGTGTACAAAACATAAAATCAAGAAAAACGTTCAAGGATAGAGTGTCAGAATCCTCAAAGCAAGCATGGAGGATCATTGATGGAATTTGTATCTTACCAAATAAATGCACTTGAAATCGGAGGTAACATCGGAGTTGTGTCATTGACATTGGGGCTAAGGCAAAACGCTGAGGCGGCACAACAACAACAACAACTGCAACATGTTGAATATATATCCAATATTGCGACATAAATTTTATGTAAATTAAACTTTAAAAATCATAAACAAGGTATTTATGGGCCTTTATAGATAGAGAAAAAAATATATCCTAAATATTTGTAATCAATCATTTATCACTTGGTGGAGGAATGAATAGTATTTCATTGCTACAAGTATGGATTATTCAAACTAATAAGACATGAATTTGGATATTTCCCTTTAACTATTCATGTCAACTAAACGGGGGGATTGAAGGGAATTTTGTGAAGAGAAAATGAATTATGGGAGTGTGTGACTTGAACTATTGATTGATCTGTGTAGATATATGCCTGCCACATGGAAATTCACAATCAAATGTGTCTTTGTTTCAATCGTCGTGTAAGCCCCATACAGAGGATAGACTGGTTCGCTTAAAGAAAATTGCTCCGAGCCCCCAAGACAAATTTCTTTGTGCAAATAAAAAAGTAAAACTTACAAGAAATAATTTGCCTTTGGATACTTGCTCCTATTAAATCAATGCCTAAGAAGGGTGAGATTAGAATTAATCAAGGTTTGGACTCCTCAATACATAATTGATCTTTTGCAACAATACCCACTCGAAATGGAGCTTATTTGTGAAAATTCAATTTATACGTGAAATATATGAGTCCTAAAATATAAAGGAGGAAATTTGCTAA
This sequence comes from Capsicum rhomboideum, assembly GCA_031232105.1. NCBI lineage: Eukaryota > Viridiplantae > Streptophyta > Magnoliopsida > Solanales > Solanaceae > Capsicum > Capsicum rhomboideum. The sequence continues at coordinate 128,207,334 of CP124712.1, forward strand.
AATATATGAAATGAGTTTTAATTAACATTTGGATTTACATCGGTTACTTTAAAATTTAAAGTCGGAATTACTTTAAAATTTAAAGTCAGAATTATATTTAACTGTTATGATTTTACTTTTAATGAGGAAAGCGCCATGCATGGAAAACCTTCTTTAAGAGAGAAAGCCCCTTGCCGAGAGAAATATTATAATGGACTGTGAATCCTTACCTTATTCAAATAAAATCAAGTTCAACCTTTTTAGCTATTACTTTGAAATATTCATATTCTTGAAGTTCTAAAGCTATATGAACATTTTGAGCTACTAAAATTGCCCTTTTTCTTTCTCTCGCTCTCTATAAAATTCTTCTATTTCGGGATAAACGTGCAACGCACGTTCTCATAGACTAATTTATATAAAATATAAATACAGTAACTAATTGCATGCACCAAAAACATATTCTTTGTATCGTTAGCTGGACAGACGATGTATCACTGTATTTGTATCAACGAATAAATGTGTATCAACAAATACAAACCTTTCTTTCTTTTCTTTTCTTTTTTGTATTTTATATTTTCATTCCTCTTTTTCTCCTTTTTATTTTGTATTTTCACCTCTCTTTCTTTCTCAAATGTATCAAACTTATTATCTGTATTTGTATATTAACAAGTATATGTATCATTTGTATTTGCTTGTGTCTATCATATACAAATACAAATATATTATTTGTTATAAATGTATTATTTGTATTTGGATGGTTCAATTTTGTATCAACAAATACAATTTGTATTTTATAGAAAAAAATACAAATACAAATACAAATATATCACGAATCAAATTTAAAATACAAATACAAAAAATATCATGTAATAATTGTATTTTATAGAAGAAAAATTAATTTTATAAATCAGATATAAAATACAAATACAATCAGTTTTATGATTTAAATTAACAATAAAAAAAACGAAGCAGAAGGTGATGGAGGTGGTCTTCTGGTTGTTAATGGAGATGATGTTGGTCGGAGATGGTGTCAAGGAGGAAGGGTGTGTTCAGGTTGAGCCGATGGAGAGCTTCATGGTGTTGTTAATGGTGCAAAATCCAATTTTTCCTCTGATTTCTACGTGAATTCAGAATGGAGGAGTTCGAATAGTGGTGTTAATGGTGTGGGATATTGTTTCCGGCCAAGAGTTGGCCCGAGTGGTGGTTGACCGGTGGTTTTCAATGATGAAATTGGAAATTCATGGTCTTCTCCTCTCTGTTTTTCGTTTTTTTAATTTTATTTTGACCTGGAAATAACAGTAGATCAGTGGGGGTAAGGGGTTGAAGGTGATTGATCAAAATTGAGATTGAATGTGTGTCAGTGGTAGTGAGTAATGCAAAATAAGGAGAAAGACTATGAATTGTATTTAATTAAGAAGAGAGGCTATGAATGGTAATTAATTGAAACTTAGGTTAAATAGAAAAATATATTTTATTAATTATACATATATACCAAAATATCCCTTATTAATTAATTAACATATCTCATAAGTTTGATTAAAGTTTATTTAAAAATTTTATTCTTCATTTTTACACTATAATTTTATTTTATTTTTTTACGATTTATATTTTATTATTTTATTCCCTACTCCTTTTCTTTAAAAAATCGAAAACATCATTGATGTTGTTGATAGAAGAATATATAACTCTTTATTTTTTATTACTCTTACTTAATGTAAATTTGGTGGGTAAAATGATTAAGACGTCACTTTAATTTTTGAAATAGTTTTTAAATTCATTTTACTTGATATTTTTAAGTATATCTAAATCATCATATTAATATTATATAAATATTTAATTTTTTTTATGCATCTATGTAATAAATGTTTATTGAAAATTTTGTAATATGTACTTTTTAATTAAATAATAATAAAAAAATTAATTAGAATATTATAATAGATATTCAAAATAATTTCTCTGTATAGTGCAGATGTAATGACCCTCCTGGTAATTTCCCTCATTTTCGCGCGTTCTCGACATTTAGAACTCGGTACAAAAAAAAAAGATAATATATAGTTAATTACCTTTCTAAAATAGTTTTGATATTTATAAAAGTTCTATAGTTTAATATTGTATTAATTAGGCTCATTATTTTGGACACTTAGTATATTATTTAAGTCATATATATGAGAACATATTTAGTCAAAGGTGGCTAAAATTTCTTTACTTATATCAAAATATATATATCTACATAACCCTACCTTTTTCTTCTACAATATTTCCAACATTTCTCTCTATATATTTCACCATTTTTAATCAACTTAAGCTTATATTTGAGCAATTCCCTTGAGGTTTAAGGTTAGAGGTTGGTAGATTTGAGTTCGTGGACTCGTTCTCGATGTTTCTACGGTGCGTTTTCTTATTTTTACGGTAGTTTTAGTTACGGTGGTTGTTGGGATTGGTTTTGATGTTTGAGCTATATATTGAGCTCAAATTGAGCGGTGTTAGTTGTGACTATTGGTCACGGGGTGATTTGGGACGCTGTGACGATTTCGATTTTGCGATTCCGCAAGTGGGACCCACATAAAGCGTTCGAATATTTTTTCCGAACTAATGCAATATGGGTATCAATATTCATGTTTTGACATGTAGTTTATTATTTTTCTAGCGTGGCAGAAATCTGAGGTCTCGCGGAAGGGGAAGACTCCTATTTAGCAAGCTTTGGCAGGAGTTTGGCGGCGTCCAGGTAGGCTAGGCTTACCATATACCTAGAATGAGTTTATTTATAGTATTTGCATACTATTATGCTAGTGTTTGGGCTGGTAGTTGTAGATTGGCATTGGCTTGCTATGATTAGGCCTTTTGGGCCGGTTAGGGCCTTGTTCGGATATGTTCCGGGCCCGTTATCCTCGTGGTGCGCCAGAGATTACCTTTATAGGGTTGGTTAATGTTGTACTACTGTTAGTAAGGGTTTGGGGAACCTTAGCCCAGACTTGGTTCCGGGACCCCGTAGTGGGCCCCGCTACTCTTCACAGTCGGTATAGTTAGCTTTAAACATTGTTAGGCTTAGTTAAGCTCTGAGATGATCTTTTAGGATAAAATTTATGTTGAATTACCCTAGTTATGACCTTTTGACCTGTTTAACCTTGTCAGTCCCTAATAGGACCGTATTTGATCGGGGTCGGCTAGTTTGATTTAGAATGCGGACCCGCCTTGACATGACTTATAATGTATACCCAGACTTGTATATACATATTGTTTATAGTAAATAGTTGAACTGGAAGGATCTTGAGATTGACTTGTAGTACGTGGTGGGTTAGCTCCTTATTTATTTTTCGGGTTCGTTCTAGGGCCAGTATGTCCCCGTTTACTTGTGTTTGTGTGGATTCTGGCACTACTCTGTCACTTGGTTACTGATTATTATGAGTTCCGGTGCGAGTCGGGCAACTGATTCAGATATGATGGGTATTGATTATTATGAGTTTCGATTTGAGTCCGACCACTGATTCAGATATGATGGTTACCGATTGTTATGAGTTTTGGTTTGAGTCCAGCATCTGGTTATGATATGATTGGAGAGTTTTGGTACTGGGTACTGTAGTTACGATACTGTTATTCTCTGAGTTCCGGTTCGAGTCCGGCGGTTATGATATATATGTGGCCTATTGTTATTATCCACTATGTCCGATTCGATTCCGGCATCTGGCCTCTTGTTATTACCCATTGGTGTTGGTTCAAGCCCGGTGCATACCCTTGTTGGTTATTATGGTTACTGGATACTGATACAACTTCGAGATACTGGTGACTATGCATTTACTTTTCTTGTGTGTCCCGCTGGTTTATGGTGGCCGGACTGGGTTATTGTTTTCTTTCCTGTGCCTATCGGGTTTATGGGGGCTCAGATAGGTTATGTTTGACTTGTGTGTTTACTTACGCATTTATTTACTCGTTATTCTGTATCACACTTATTTTCTCCTGAGCATATCTATACGCCTCAGCAGTTACTTATGTACTTCTTATTTATACCCCAGACCTAGCAGGCACCCTCGCATTTTAGCTTGCTTATATTGTATTGAGCTCGGTCGGCCGATGATGCCTACTAAGTACCCGTTGCCCCAGTACACATACTGCACTTCTACATCTTTTTCCCCGATGCAGATCCATGCACTAGCTGACGGTTTTGACGTGACTCTCTTCTCAGCACCGACTCCGGAGCAAGGTGAGCTTACTGACGTCCGAGGCAGATCCTACTCCATCTCTACTGTATAGTCTTTTGCTCTCGAAACTGTAGTACTTATTGTATATATTTGATTTCTGTCTTGTGTTTTGGACATGTCTAGTAGTGGCTCTAGTACCGACCTCACCAGGTCTTGGGAGGGGTTCTTGACTTGATATATTGTCCTCTTCCTTCTCAGTCTTTGTATGAATATATATTTTGATTTTGTTTTTATATTTCTAGCATGTTTATTAGTATCGTTATTTCCACTTCATCTCTGTTTTCTGAGATTCCGCCTGTTATCCTGTCGCTTGTAGCTCCGGGCTAGGGTTTGGCTTGCCTATTGGTGGGTTACGGTAGGCGCTATCATGACTTGAAAAATTGGGTCGTGACAGCTTGGTATCAGAGCCTAGGTTTCACTGGTATTGTTGGTGCATGAGCCGATGTTTAGTAGAGTCTCGCAGATCAGTACAGAGACGTCTGTCTCCTATCTTCGGGAGGCTACAGAGCATGTTTAGGGTAAATCTTATTTCTTTGATTCACCTCCGTGCGTTGGTGTCTATGTTGGTTTCTAATCTCTATTTGGTTCACTCTTTACGCAGATGGTTAGGACGCATAATACGAGAGCCAGGGGTCGAAATCCCAAGCCTGCAGTGAGGGCTCCTGGTTGGGGCCGAGGTCGACCTAGAGGTCGAAGGCAGGGCAGAGTAGCATCGCTAGGCCCAGATCGTGCTAAGGATCAGTCACCCGATCCCGTTATAGTTTCAGATGTTCTGCCTCCACAGCAGTTGGTGGGCCAGAGAGCAGCCCAGGCTCCACTTGATTTTATTGATACTTCTTTGCTCTGAGGTACATTGCTTTAGTTTTTGGGGATAGTTGGAGGTCAGCTTACAGCAGAGGTAGTTGATATGGGGGCGCAGACAACAGCTGTAGCACCCCGAGTTACTGTTTAGCCAGTACCGATAGCTCCACAGCCGGTTACAGATCAGCCTGTTATGTCTATCGATAAGCAGAAGATGTTGGGGCGTTTCTTGAGGTTGGCTCCACCGAGATTTGCTGGTACTCCCTGTGAGGATGCATATGAGTTCTTGTCTAGCTGCGAGGATAGACTGAGGAATTTGGGATTGGTACAGTCTCGTGGTGTTGATTTTGTGGCGTATCAGTTTGATACCGCATCGAGGAGATGGTGGAGGGGAATCTTAATTCCAGGCCAGCGGGATCTCCGTCGGTTACCTGGACCCAGTTCTCCAAGATTTTCTTGGGAAAGTATATGCCCAGTACTATGCGGGAGCGGCTCAGGGATGAGTTCTCCAAATTGACTCAGGGTTCATTAGCTATCACCGAGTATGAGGCGAGGTTTCATGATCTTGCTAGGCACGCTACTTCTATTTTGCCTGATGAGTATGAGAGAGTTAGATGTTTTGTCAGGGGACTGAGATTGCCACTCTGCAGGGCTACCCAGAGTTTAGTGACTTCGAGGAAGTCATTCGCAGAGATTACTGAGCATGTATACTCTATTGAAGAGATAGATTGCGAGGTCCAAGGGGGCAGCGATAAGAGACCTCATGTCCAGGGGAGTTTCAGTGGGAGCCATAGTGGTTCGCAGTTCAGAGGTCGTGGTTTCCAGTTTCAGGGTAGGTACCCTCAGCAGAAGCAGCAGTCTTTTCAGTGACAGGGTAAGCCCAGTAGGCCCGTACAGTCAGCCTTACAGATATCTGATAGGGGTCAGCCCGTCTATAGTGGTTCTATTAATCAGCCTCAGGGACGTGGTCAGCCCAGTTCATCGACTAGAGGTGGTCATATCGGATCTTCTAGGCCGAGCAGGGATCCAGGAGCATGTTATACTTTTGGGGTTGTCAGTCATTTCGCGCGTGAGTGTCCTCAGCGTAGGGCGATTGAGCCTTTAGTTCAGACAGCACAGCCCATCAGATTTGTACCACCAGCAGGCAGAGGTGGTGCACAGGGTCGTCGGGGTGGCCCCCAGGGTTTTCGAAGTGGAGCGCAGGGAGGTCGGACTGGTAGTCAGGTTGGTGCTCAGACTAGTAGTAGCCAGCGTCAGTTGTATGTCGTGCCGGCTAGGCCGGAGGCTGAGGCTTCAGATACGGTGATTACAGGTATGATTTTCGTATGCCATCAGCCAGCTTCTGCATTATTTGATCCCGGATCCACATTTTCTTATGTATCTACTTATTATGCACCACAGTTGGGTTTATGTTCTGAGTTGTTATCTGTGCCTTTACGTGTATCTACACCCGTTGGTAATTTTTTAGTAGTGGATCGGGTATATAGATCATGTCTGGTACTAGTCAGGAGTTTGAGACTCAGGTTGATTTTATTGTATTGGCCATGGTAGACTTTGATATGATTCTGGGCATGGACTAGTTGTCTTTTTATCATGCAGTCTTGGATTGCTTTGCCAAGACTGTTACCTTAGCCATGCCCGATGTACCCCCGGTAGTGTGGCAGGGTTTTGTTAGCCGCACACCGACGGGGATTATTTCATATGTTCGGGCTCATAGATTAATGGCAAGGGGTTTTGATTCATTCCTTGCTTATGTTCGGGATGCTAGCATTGAGAGTCCGTCACTTGACTTCGTCCCGGTTGTTCGTGAGTTTCCTGATGTATTCCCGACTGATCTACCTGGCCTTCCTCCTGAGCGTGATATAGAGTTCATTATTGACCTCGAGCCGGGCACTCGACCTATTTCTGTGGCTCCTGCTGAGTTGAGAGAGTTTAGTAGTCAGCTTGAGGATCTTTTGGGGAAGGGTTTTATCAGGCCCAGTGTGTCGTCGTGGGGTGCTCCAGTTTTGTTTGTAAAGAAGAAGGACAGATCTATGTGTATGTGAATCGATTACAGGTAGTTGAATAAGGTAACAGTGAAGAATAAGTATCCTATGCCTCGTATTGACGATTTGTTTGATCAGCTTCAGGGTGTAGCAGTATTCTCGAAGATAGACTTGAGATCTGGATATCATCAGTTGAGAGTTAGGGCTGAAGACATCCCTAAGACAGCCTTCAGGACTCGGTACGGCCACTATGAATTTCTGGTGATGTCTTTTAGGTTGACTAATGCCCCAACAGCCTTCATGGATTTAATGAATCGTGTATTTAGGCTAAGAGTGGCCACCGGACCGGTACGTTCTGGTATCTGTACCGGTTCATACCATTTCGGTAGGAACCGGTTCAAAATAGTATGGAACCTACCGGTATCCGGTTCGGACCGGTTTCGCGGTTTCATTCCCGAAAACTGGTACCGGTCCATATCGATCAATTTTGGTTTTGGTTCGGTCTGGTCCGTTCCGAAACTTAACGAAAACTAGCCGTTGGGGACCGTTGCCAATGGCTAGTGGGCCCCCTAAATGGATAGTTTGACCCCCCAGGGCCCCAGCACCCCCAGGCCCCCCTTAGCCCCACAGCCCCTCCCCTCCCCCACCCCCTTCCAAAATCTTATAAATACCCCTTCCCCATTCAAATTTTATTCATAATTTCAATTTTTCAACTCTCATCCTCTCTCAATTTTCTACTCTCAAGTCTCAATATCTATAAATTCTATAATTATTATTATTATTTTTCAATTGAAGTATAATTTGGTGTCTTTTGGAGGAGCAATCTTTTTCAAGTTGTAAATTTCGGTTATAATCGTCTGCTTTTACGACAAGCGTTTGGTACATTCGTTCCACTCTCTAGTCTTTTAATTTATTTTTCGTATTTATTAGTTGTGTACTTGTGTTTTGTTTGTTTTAATTTGCTACTTTCATATTTTATTTCATTATATTATGGATTCCTCTAAAAAAAATTCTGGTAAAAAAAGTATTGCACAAAAAATAAAAGATTTTATGAAATTTGGTAAAAAAAAAAATCAAGGTTCTTCTAGTTCTTCTCACTTGCCTGAAGTTAGATTTAATACGGATGATTTTATGCATGTTAATGAAACTGATTTTGCTCATCCCTCTATCATAGAAATTAATAGCAATACCCCTATTCCCCATGAAGCTCTCGAAAGATTGTATAATGATTTTGAAGATGAATTAGATGAAGAAGTAGAATTACATGTGGATGATGGTTTAGATGATACACCAACTAGTCCCACTCCCGCCGCCACTAGTGTCAAAGCTCCAACTCAGGATAATCCTCAAGATGGAGCTAGTCGTTCCCCCTATTTGTCCGGTTAGGGGTAAGACCAAGACACAACGTGCTTTAAAATCAGCTGTGTGGAAATTTTGTTATTTGAATGATGAAAAAACTGTTACTACATGTGGTATTTGTAAACAACAGTGGAAATATGTATCTGGCGGGTCTGGAGGTTCTACTGGGGGGGTTAAAAACCCATTTGATTAAGAAACATCCGAGAGAATAGAATGCATTTGGCTTCCCGTCAAACTGCCGGTTCTGGCACTGGACCCTCTGTTGCCGGGTCAAACATGTTTCAAACTGAACTAAACCCTTCAAACCCGACTGGTCCTGTTACACAACGACCCTATAATAGGGATCGTGATCGTGAAAATTTTGCAAAAATGATTGCTGTCTGTGGTTTGCCTTTTAATTTTGGAGAAAATGAAGGTTTTATAACATATATTCGGGATACATATAATCCCAGTTTTGAAGGTTTTTCAAGAAGTATGGTAAAAAGAGATATTTTTGAATTTCAAGAAAAACATATGCAATTTCTTCGTAGCTATTTTTACATGATGGATTGTAGGGCTGCTATTACCACTGATATGGGTCGTAGTCCTAACGGTAACGATTATTTAACTGTTACTGCACATTGGGTTGATTATAATTGGAATTTGCAAAAAAAGAATTATTGCTTATAAAATTTGTGAACATAAAAAAACCGGTGTTTATATTGTTTCTATTGTAGGTCAAATTTTAGAATTTTATTTTCTTTCTGATAAAGTGATTAGCATTACTTTAGATAATGCTTCTGTTAATTTAAATGTTATTTCTCATCTACAAACTAGAATTTGTCCAATTAGTGAATATGTTTTTCATGTTAAATGTGCTGCACATATATTAAATCTAGTTGTGAAGGATGGTATTCAATTATTTGATAATACTTGTGATAAGGTTGAAAATGTTGTGTTTTGGATTTCTCATATGCATAATAGTAGTAGAATTAGACAATATAAAGAATTTTGTCGATCGTGTCAACTTCCGTATAAAAAAAATTCCAAAACAAGTTAAAACTATTAATATGATGTTTAATTCTCATAACGCTTATCCTAGTCATCAACTCAATGAAAATTATTAGAATCAAATAGAAGCACTTAAAGGTTTTTTGAAATCATTTTATGATGCTACAAAAGTTTTTTCTGGATCGTATTATCCCACTATTTCTGAAATTTTATTGCATATATGGTCTATTTCATCCTTTTTTGCAGAGTATAAATATAATGAATTTTTTAAAAATGCTATTGTAGCTATGGTTGAAAAATTTTAAAAATATTTTTTTCCTATCTCCCAAATTTATTTAATTGCAATTCTTTTTAACCCGGAATATAAAGAACATGGTGTAAAAGCTTTGGTTAGAGGAGTTTATCATAATTTAAATATTCAACCGCATGAAAGTCCCGATTTGATAACTTGTCAAAATAGCATTCACACTTATGCTAAGGAATTGTATGACAAATATTGCACATTCGATAATGCTGAAGTTCCTCAAACTTCTATGCCTCAACTAGATGCCCATGGTAGAGCACAATCATCACTTGGTCTTCATTCTTCTCATAAATGTGAATTTGTTAAATAACTTGACCAGGGTTCTAATACTATTACAAATCAAGAAGGCGTACCACAGCTATTGAATTGGTGGAGGGCTCGTGATCATCAATATCCAAAACTTAGCAAGATGGTGAAGGACGTGCTAGCTATTCAAGGATCATCCGTAGCTTCGGAGCAAACTTTCAGTGCGGCAGGATTTCAAATCGGCGATCATAGATATTCATTAGCAGAAGACAGTTTGGAGGTATCGGTGACTTTTAGAGATTGGATCAACGCCGAACGAAGAAATAAAGGAGTTCCAAAGTTAACTAAATTACAAGAAGATTACTTAGATGCAGTCATTGGATGTAATAGTGACGATGACATTGAAATTAAAGATCGTCAACAAGTTTTACCAAGACCGGAGGTTATTGCTCAAAATTTACAAAAGTTAGAACAAAAATTTATAGGATTATACAACTAGTAGCTTACATTCGAGGCTTAGTTGAAACAGAACCCTTCCTAGAAGGTGACTGCTTAAATTAGGCGCTCTCTACTAATAGTTGTAAATTGTAATACAAATTTAAAATTTTGAATAAATTGTATTGATTTTTAATTTTATCATACTTTTACAGTTTTACTTAATGCATTTCCTTTTTGTTTAGTTTGAGTGTTTAAATAAGCAACTTATAAACTTAAAAACTTATATAACTCATAAATTGAAAAACTTAGAAAAAAAAACTTTAACAAAGTTATATACTTTTATATAAACTTTAAAATTCAAATATATAAACTTCAAAATTCAAATATATAAACTTCAAAAAATATAAACTTAAAAATAAATTGAAAAACGTAGAAAAAACCATATTTAAACTTAATTCAAAATATTTAAAAACTAAATTTAAACTTGAATACATAATTCAAAATATAACTTTTATTCTTTAACTAAAATGTAAAAAATAATTTATTTATTCAAAGTATAAAATATTATTTTTTAAAAAAATTAATATTAAAATCGCCCGTACCGGTTATCCTATTCCGTTCTGTTTCGATCCATTTCGGTAGTATACCAATTACGAACGGAACGGAATGGAATCGCGATTTCATATCGATTATTCTGAACCGGTACAACCCGGTACCGGTTCCATACCGGTCCGGTTCATACCGGTACCGGTCCATACTGGTACCGGTCCATTTCGGTCCAGCCATTCCATTCCGGCAGAATGCCCAGTCTTAATTTAGGCCATACTTAGACTCCTTTGTGATTGTGTTTATTGACGACATCTTAGTTTATTCCAGGAGTAGCGAGGAGCATGGGCAGCATTTGGGGATTGTGCTCCACACTTTGAGAGATCATCGGCTTTATGCCAAGTTCTCAAAGTGTGAGTTCTGGCTTGAGTCTGTAGCTTTCTTGGGGCATGTTGTATCCAGACACGGTATCATGGTAGACTCAACAAAGATTGAGGCTGTTCGAGGTTGGGCCAGGCCCACGTCGCCTACCAAGGTTCACAGTTTTGTTAGGTTGGTAGGTTATTACAGATGGTTATTTGAGGGCTTCTCGTCTATTACATCACCTATGACCAAACTGACTAGGAAGGAGGTTCCGTTTCAGTGGTCTGAGGATTGTGAGGCAAGCTTCCTGAAGCTCAAAGATCGACCTACTTCAGCCCCTGTGTTGACTCTTCCAGTTGAGGGCGAGGGTTTCACCGTGTATTGTGATGCGTCTGGTATCGGTTTGGGATGTGTTCTGATACAGCGGGGTCGTGTTATTGCATATGCATTGAGGCAGTTGAAGGTGTACGAACGTAATTACCCCAATCATGACTTGGAGTTGGCAGCGGTAGTGTTTGCACTGCGGATTTGGTGGCATTATCTATACGGTGTTCATTGTGATATCTTTATAGACCACCGCAGTCGTCAGCATATTATGACTCAGAGAGATCTTAATTCAAGGCAGCGCAGGTGGATTGAGTTGCTGAAGGACTATGATGTCTCTATTCTCTATCATCCGGGCAAGGCGAATGTGGTAGCGGATGCCTTAACCCGGAAGACAGTGAATATGGGTAGCTTAGCCTTTATTCCAGTTTCTCAGCGGCCATTAGCTTTGGACATTTAGTCCTTAGCTAACTCGATGGTTCGATTGGATATTTCTGACCCCAGGAGGATTGTTGCTTGCGTTGAGGCCAGATCTACTTTGCTGGAGCAGATTCAGCGTTGTCAGTTTGAGGATAGTGGTCTTCGTAGCCTTCAGGATCAGGTGTTAAGGGGTGAGTCCGAGAAGGATACCTTGGATTCGAATGGTGTTCTGAGGTTTGATGGCCGTATTTGTGTTTCGAGGGTTGGGGACTTGGCTCAGTTGATTCTGCGCGAGGCGCACAGTTCTTGATATTCTATTCACCCCGGGACAGCTAAGATGTATAGAGATCTGAGATAGCACTATTGGTGGCACGGTATGCGATGAGACATAGCAGGGTTTGTAGCTCGATGCCTTTGTTGTCAGCAGGTAAAGGCTGAGCACCAGAGACCCGGTGGTCTACTTCAGCAGTTACCCATTCCCGAATGGAAGTGGGAGCGGGTCACGATGGATTTCGTTGGTAGGTTACCTCGCACCTCTTGTGGCTTTGATAGTATTTAGGTTATTGTAGATCGGTTGACTAAGTCCGCGCACTTTTTCCCTATTCGAGTTTCCTACAGTGCTGAGAAGTTAGCTCGTGTATATATTCAGGAGGTAGTTCGCTTACACAAAGTGCCGATGTCTATTATCTCAGATCGAGGGTCTAAGTTTACCTCCAGTTTCTGGCAGGCTTTCCAGGAGGAGTTGGGTACTCAAGTGGACCTCAATACTGCGTTTCATTCTCAGACCGATGGGCAGTCGGAGAGGACGATTTAGATATTGGAGGATATGCTTCGCGCTTGTGTACTTAACTTTGGGGGGCAATGGGATCAGTTCTTCCCTTTAGCGGAATTTGCGTATAATAATAGCTTCCACTCCAGCATTCAGATGGCTTCATTTGAGGCTTTGTATGGTAGACGATGTCGGTCTTCAGTTGGATGGTTCGGGACTTCAGAAGTCAGTCCTTGTGGCACAGATTTGCTCCGAGAGTCTTTGGACCGAGTTTGGGTGATTCAGGATAGGTTGCGGACAACTCAGAGTAGACAGAGGAGTTATGCTGACCGTAGACGTCGTCCGTTGAGATTCAGAGTTGGTGATAGGGTCTTCTTACGAGTATAGCCAATAAAGGGCGTGATGCGATTCGGTAAGGTGGGCAAGCTTAGCCCCAGGTATATTGGACCCTTTGAGATTTTGCGGACAGTCGGGGAGGTAGCATATGTGTTGGCCTTACCTTCAACCTTTTCATCTATTAACCCGGTATTTCATGTTTCTATGCTGCGACAGTACATTCCGGATGAGTCACATGTGCTTCAGTGGGACTCGGTTCAGTTAGACGAGAAGTTAACATTTATTGAGGAGCCTGTGTCCATTTTAGCCAGAGATGTCAGATGGTTACGCTCCCAGGACATTCCAGTAGTTAAGGTACAATGGCGTCACCGTCCGGTTGAGGAGGCCACTTGGGAACTTGAACGTGATCTGAGAGCCCAGTATCCCTACTTGTTCACGTCTTCAGGTATGCATTTACTGTTGACTTTCGCGGATGAAATTCCTTTTAGTAGTGGATGTTGTAATGACCCTCCTGGTCATTTCCCTCATTTTCGCGCGTTCTCGACATCTAGAACTCGGTACAAAAAAAAAGAAGATAATATATAGTTAATTACCTTTCTAAAATATTTTTGATATTTATAAAAGTTCTATAGTTTAACATTGTATTAATTAGGCTCATTATTTTGGACACTTAGTATATTATTTAAGTCATATATATGTAGACATATTTGGTCAAAGGTGGCTGAAATTTCTTTACTTATATCAAAATATATATATCAACATAACCCTACTTTTTTTTTTCTAAAATATTTTTGATATTTATAAAAGTTCTATAGTTTAATATTGTATTAATTAGGCTCATTATTTTGGACACTTAGTATATTATTTAAGTCATATATATGTAGACATATTTGGTCAAAGGTGGCTGAAATTTCTTTACTTATATCAAAATATATATATCAACATAACCCTACTTTTTTTTTTCTACAATATTTCCAACATTTCTCTCTCTATATTTCACCATTTTTTATCAACTTAAGCATATATTTGAGCAATTCCCTTGAGGTTTAAGGTTAGAGGTTGGTAGATTTGAGTTCGTGGACTCGTTCTCGATGTTTCTACGGCGCGTTTTCTTATTTTTACGGTAGTTTTAGTTATGGTGGTTGTTGGGATTGGTGTTGATGTTTGAGCTATATATTGAGCTCAAATTGAGCGGTGTTAGTTGTGACTATTAGTCACGGGGTGATTTGGACGCTGTGACTGTTTCGATTTTGCGATTCCGCAAGTGGGCCCCACATAGACCGTTCGGATATTTTTTCCGAACTAATGCAATATGGGTATCAATATTCATGTTTTGACATGTAGTTTATTATTTTACTAGCGTGGCAGAAATCTGAGGTCTCGCGGAAGGGGAAGACTCCTATTTAGCAAGCTTTGGGAGGCGTTTGGCGGCGTCCAGGTAGGCTAGGCTTACCATATACCTAGAATGAGTTTATTTATAGTATTTGCATACTATTATGCTAGTGTTTGGGCTGGTAGTTGTAGATTGGCATTGGCTTGCTATGATTAGGCCTTTTGGGCCGGTTAGGGCCTTGTTCAGATATGTTCCGGGCCCGTTATCCTCATGGTGTGCCGGAGATTACCTTTATAGGGTTGGTTAATGTTGTACTACTGTTAGTAGGGGTTTGGGAAACCTTAGCCCAAACTTGGTTTCGGGATGCCGTAGTGGGCCCCGCTACTCTTCACAGTCGGTATAGTTAGCTTTAAACATTATTAGGCTTAGTTAAGCCCTGAGATGATCTTTTAGGATAAAATTTATGTTGAATTACCCTAGTTATGACCTTTTGACTTGTTTAACCTTGTCAGTCCCTAATAGCACCGTATTTGACCGGGGTCAACTAATTTGATTTAGAATGCGGACCCGCCTTGCCATGACTTATAATGTATACCCAGACTTGTATATACATATTGTTTATAGTAAATAGTTGACCTGGAAGGATCCCAAGATTGACTAGTAGTACGTGGTGGGTTAGCTCCTTATTTATGTTTCGGGTTCGTTCTGGGGCCAGTATGTCCCCATTTACTTGTGTTTGTGTGGATTCTGGCACTATTCTGTCACTTGATTACTGATTATTATGAGTTTCGGTTCGAGTCTGGCAACTGATTCAGATATGATGGGTATTGATTATTATGAGTTTTGGTTCGAGTCCGGCCACTGATTTAGATATGATGGTTACCGATTGTTATGAGTTTCGGTTCGAGTCCGACATCTGATTATGATATGATTGGAGAGTTTTGGTACTGGGTACCGTGGTTATGATACTGTTGTTCTCTGAGATTCGGTTCGAGTTCGGCGGTTATGATATATATGTGTCTATTGTTATTATCCACTATGTCCGGTTCGATCCCGGCGTCTGGCCTCTTGTTATTACCCATCGGTGCCGGTTCAAGCCCGATGCATACCCTTGTTGGTTATTGTGGTTACTGGATACTGATACAGCTTTGAGACACTGGTGACTATGCATTTACTTTTCTTGTGTGTCCCCCTGGTTTATGGGGGCCAGACTGGGTTATTGTTTTCTTTCCTGTGCCTATCGAGTTTATGGGGGCTCAGATAGGTTATGTTTGACTTGTGTGTTTACTTACGCATTTATTTACTCGTTATTCTGTATCACAGTTATTTTCTCCTGAGCATATCTATACGCCTCGGCAGTTACTTATGTACTTCCTATTTATACCCCGGACCTAGCATGCACCCTCGCATTTTAGCTTGCTTATATTGTATTGAGCTCGGTCGGCTGATGATGCCTACTAAGTACCCGTTTCCCCGGTGCACATACTGCACTTCTGTATTTTTTTCCCCGATGCAGATCCATGCACTAGCCGACGGTTTTGACGTGACTCTCTTCTCAGCACCGACTTCGGAGTAGGGTGAGCTTACTGACGTCCGAGGCAGATCCTACTCCATCTCCACTGTATAGTCTTTTGCTCTCGAGACTATAGTACTTGTTGTATATATTTGGTTGTTGTCTTGTATTTTGTACATGTCTAGTAGTGGCTCTTGTACCGACCTCACCAGGTCTTGGGAGGGGTTCTTGACTTGATATATTGTTCTCTTCCTTCTCAGTCTTGGTATGAATATATATTTTGATTTTATTTTTATATTTCTAGCATGTTTATTAGTATGGTTATTTCTACTTCATCTCTGTTTTCTGAGATTCCGCCTATTAGCCTGTCGCTTATCGCTCCGGGCTAGGTTTTGGCTTGCCTATTGGTGGGTTACGGTAGGCGCCATCATGACTTGAAAAATCGGGTCGTGACAACAGATTTCTTATCTAACAAGTATAATACATTTTACAATAGTTATAATACATCTATATTATACTAGATTAGTGTACGTACGTTGCATGTGTGTTTCACGTCAACATAAAAAGTTGCGTACAGAGAAAAATTATACAAAAAGGCAACCTTTTAAATTTTTATTGTCTATTAGAAATACATGAATATCTATTATTGGATACTATCACAATTCATAAATTAATGTGTCATGTATGCTCAATCTTATCAATTTTGAACGTTTTGATGTTTGCATGTGGAGTTTCTAAAATACAAATTCTCTGTTAGTCTTCACTCTCCATTATTACACCTTCCTGTCTATCTTCCAAAGTATGTTATTTTCTTGTCCTAGTTTAGTGTACGTGTGTTTCACGTGTATCGTTAATTAATAATTAAGCTATAAAATAGAAACTAAAGCAATACAAAATCATATTGCATAAATGTAACTTCTAATTACTTTAGTTTACTGCTAATTGCGGATTTAAACAGTTTATGTTGGTTTTGGGACTCATGACTTGTTTTTCCATCTTCCTTCTCTTTCCCCCTTTATACCCAGCTTCCCTTTTCTGCTAAATATCCATACCCCTTTGGTTCATCAAACCAAACAAAGTCTTTGACTATATAAGCTTCTTTTTTTTACCGTGTATATTATCAGTTAAATCGAAAATTAATTAACGAAAATCAATAATAAATATCTTATTGATTTGGACATCAATTTATCGTGTTTATAATTAAAAAATAATAAACTAAATTTGTAATATATAAAACCGGACAAATCGATCAATTTAAAAATAAGGACTCCAAAACTGAAAAAGTAATTGCAAAAAAATCATACAATTAAACTGACATCATAAATGACGAACCTAAGTCGATAACACAATTAAACTGAAGTTGACAATAATAACAATTTGACCCTAAAGAATTCAAAGAACACTAACAGAACCTGGCAAGCTATGGGAGGTCAATAGCCAAAAGATTGCCAAAAGTTTGTGCTTTCTATCAACTGTGAGTGTAAGATGACTCAGGCTTTTGCTTGTAGTCCCTCCCGATGATTCTCCTGGGATGCAAGGTGAAGCTATCAACTAAAGCAAGTTTTCATCCACCTAGAAATTCTTTGATCTTGGCATAACTGATTCGTTTTGTGTTTTGACAACATAAACTAAGAGATTTTTTCCTTGTGTTAATTTAGCTTCCATCCTGATCACTAATGAATCAGTTGGCTGTCATTTTTTTGGAAATAGAGTGGTAAGAAATATAGTAGCCAATCATATCATGCCTCTCACTAATAAATGATGCTATGGCCTTTCGTGTGCTTCACCTAAACTCGAGTTGTCATCTCTTCAACGTTCGTGGCAGTGTAATACAGTTGAAGTTCTAAAGTAGCCACCGGTTATCAATTATTTTTGACGTGTCTATCTGGACGTACTTGAGGATAGGTTTGTTCTGGAATCAATATTTTTCTCATATCAAAAACATGTGGTTATCCTTAACATATATATGTTTACCACAGTGTCAGAAGCTTCAAATTTAAGTTTATTCTATTATAGGCCAGCTTTCGCGCACTTCACCTAATTTGACGGGATATCTGCCGGCTGCCACCTCCCACCAGCAACAGACTAACTTTAATTTTTTAATATATAAATTGCTTTATTTGCTTTTACTTTAGAGGGTCAAGTTATTTCTTTTCCCACTGACACTGTTGGTATAAAGTTAAACATATGGGATCAACATGCAATTTTATATTTGGACTAATAGCTAGGTGACAACATATTTACTTAAGTATTTACGATCACAACAACAATAATATACCCGATATATTCTTATAAAGTAGGGTCTGAGGAAGATAAAGTGTACGCAGACCTGATCTCTACCTCATAGGTAGAGCGGTTGAACTCTACCTCGAGTATAGTTGATCAACAATTAACCCTTAAAACACTATTGCTAAGTCATTGTCCTATTTCATAAAACACTATTGCTAAGTGACTACAAAGATTAAATCTAGTTCTATATTACATCTGCAACTTTTATACAAGCCAAGAACAACTGCTCAATACAAATACAACACAAAAATCAGTCAGTGTCCATTATCAATACACAAATCAGAGTACTGAATTTGTTCTGAAATAAAATAGAATTATACTTCGAGGCTTGAAAATTGAAGGATGCGAAATCAATAGGCATTGGAGGCTGTTGCTAAGCGTATTAATTACACAATTAACTACATTTTCTTCTTCTTCGCAAATATCTTATCCTTGATAACAAAAATAAATTTAAAACAAAAAATAGCAATAAAACAATTAAAAACTTACGTTTTCTTCTTCTTAGCAAACATCTGCTTTGCACGTGTGCGTCACGTCAAGTCGATAATCAATATAAATGGTTAAAAGAATAATAAATTAGTGAAAAATAACAATTTACTTTAAATAGAATGTATTTTTTTTTTCTTTGAGGTTAATTCCACATAAGATATGTACACACTAATTGACTAAAAAGATATTGAAAGAAGAACTTGATGAGATCTTTGATTAGGTGTGAGTAAAAGATGAAACCCATAAGGATTATTCAATCACTAGTCATACGACCCTAATCGAAATGCATACATTTGTCTCATACACTATGGGGAAAAGAGGCTCGGTGTCCCAGTCTCTCGAATGAAGTGTAGCGTCAGCAGTTGCCTTTGTGATAATCTACAGATTATGTTACATTTAAGTAACATAGGGGGCAAGACAAAGAACCATGCATCAAACAAACGACAAATCATTATAGTGCAAGCAGATCAAATGTTACTCGATCAACTATAACTCATTATGTTGCAAACAGCTCAACGTTACTCAATAATATCAGCACTAACACTTCTGCAGATGGGAAGTACAATAATAGTTAAGACAGAAAGATCATTATAGGTCACAAACTTCATAAACAACCCAATCCTAACACTCAAGTTAGCAGTTTGCTTCATTACTACAATTTGTCCAATCCAATAGGCAGTTGCATGAGTAGCTAATACAAATCATAGTTAAAGGGAGAGGGTTTCGACAGTAGAGACATCCTACAAGTGCAAAAAGAATTTCAAATCTTAAAGCACTTGCACATAGATTACTACAATTGAGAAAACAATCTTGCTACCAAGGAAGTTACTTACCACGTATGCTCAGGGTTATAGTTTTTGGACATATATATATATATATGATGTCAACTCTTTACTTGAATTCAACCTCCCTAGATGTGTGCAAAAAGGTAAGTCTGAGTTTTTGCTTTGTATATAGCTATACCTACTTGGTGACAATATATTACATGAAGGGCGTGACTCTACACAAATAAACATATTAAATTACATGAAGGGCCCGACTATGCCTTAATATAACACGTTGGCAAACACATAAATGTAACAATAACAAATCCACGGTAATCCCAAAAGGGGGTCTAGAGAGGGTAGAGTGTACACAGAATTTTACCCCTACCTCGAGGTGTAGGTTGACTTTCACCCCTACCTCAAGGAGGTAGAGAAACTATTTCTAGACATCAGCATACATAAATCACAAGTATAAATGGTCAAATAGAAATAAGACCTTATAATTATGCATTCGTACAAATAAAAGTAGAAAGGTCTGGAACCATATTATATTCTTCGGTGTATACAGAAAAATACCTTTCCCTTTCACGACCTCATATATAATTGATCAACATGCCACCCTTAAGAAAACGTTTTTAATCCAGAAAATATTCTCAAAGGTGCTCAACAAAGAGAGAACAAACTGAAGATGCAGTGGATATATTTTCGATCATATGTGCATGGAACCAAATAATAAACACATTAACATTATAAGATCTGGAAAAAAAAATTATAACATTGATAAAAAACAACATATAACATTAATTCAAATCTTTCACCAATTCAATCTTTCATTGAATGTAGTGCGTAAAATTCAAAAACTGAAGCACAATAAAGATGCGGACAAATATATCAACCATCATATATATAATTACAGAAAAATATGATAAAAAGAGAATTATAGCACCTGTAAAACAATCATTGTGTAGGTGTTTTGCTTTGACCCGAGGTAGATATTTGTTTCAATATTCTTGTCCAATTGGAGTTAGGATAGGACTACAGAACTTTGAGTTTCATTAAATAATAGTCCTTTGCCGTGTAATAGGACACACATTTGAAAAAAAAGTATCGATGAAGGGTAAAAAGTTCAAATCATCTTTCTAAGGGTCTTCACACTTTTAATATATTATAGCTTATAGCTACAGATTATAGATGTGTAATTCACTTTTAATATATATCACAAATTTCTTATCAAATAAGCATAATACATTTTAAGATATTTATAATACATCTATATTACATACATAATTCACTGTTAATACATATTTACGCTAAAATACATAATATTGTTATGTATTGTTATGAATGGTAATAAATAAAAAATATATTTAAACACAATAATTAGTTGGGGCTCCGATGCGGAAAAAAAAAAAAAAAAAAGAAAGTTAAAGTTGTCTTGGCGGAATCCGTAGAAGGCTCTTAAAAATAAATAAATACTCCTTTAAAGTAGCTAAATTTTTATCAATTATAAAAACCCTGTACCTTTGCTTCTTTTCTCTCCTGTCTCTGCAAAAGTTTTCTGCCTTTTTTCCTCTGCGATTTCAGTGCCTAACAGTATGTTTATTCTCTCTGCATTTTTTTCTGCGTTTCTTTTATCTCTGTTATTGTTTATAGTTTGAGTTTTCTGCTTCCTTTGTTTTTTTAAATCATTATTTTGTGGTACTTTTTGCAAGTTATTTTAATGTTAGTATGATGAGTAAATTGTTAAGGTGAGTGAAAAAAGTGAAACTGCAACAAAATTGAGGTCAAATACTTTCTACTTTAACTTCGTTGTTGATAAAGAGAAGAATTTGAATCATGCAACAAGTTAGAATATAGGGATCAATGTACACAAATTCAACTCAAACTTGATTGCGTATGTACACCGTACACGCAATTAGGATGATTGTGTTTAGCACACAATCACAAATTGCACGATGCAATTACTGAAATAATGAAGGGTAATGGATAAGGAAACATACTAGTATGTATTTCACCTGAGAGTGTGGCCTAATGGTCAATGGCGTGGGTGAGAAACATGAGGTCTCAGGTTCAAATTCCAGCTGAGACAAAAATACTAGGTGATTTCTTCTCATCTATCATAGCGTTGGTCGATAGAGTTACCTGGTACCTATTGCTCGCCCGGACACCACTGTTATTAAAAAAAAAAGACATACTGGCTTGGTTTGAGGCTAGATTTTCCGAGACTCTAATTGCAGGCAGAGGTCCTTCAAAATCTTTTAGATTATACGTTGAAAATTTCCAGTCTTCTTGCGATTCCCTAAATTCTTGCCAGCTCAGTTTTATCCTTGTGCATATATTAGGTGGTTTTATATAGTTTTTTTTTTTTGTTGTTGTTTAAGGTAAAGTTTAGGTGGTTTTATATAGTTGTTGCTTTGACAAATCATTAGTCTTGTTTGAACCATAAGTGATCGAGAACTTCGATAAATTTGTAACATGTTATATCAAACCTTCTGCTGTGAGCTTATATCTGTTAATCGTTAGAAATTTGTAACATGTTGAAGTAGGTCTGGATCTAATGCCCCCGTGGAAGTAATGTGTGTGTCTGGTTAGCGATGAAAGAGTCCTGCCTCACTCAGGACAATTTACAGAGCAGGGGCTTTCAGCTACGCAACAAATGTTACATGTGTGAAGAATGTTCTGAGGCAGTTAACCATCTTTTTTGTACAATGTTCTGTAGCAACTCAAGTTTGGCGAATATTTTGTAACTATTTGGGTTCTAGAGCAGAAAAGTTTTGCCTAAAGCAAAAAGACCATATTGAAAACAATTTGAGGAATTCTTGATTGACTGAGACAAAACGATTCATGTATGTGGTCGTGTATACAGAGAGAGAGAGAGAACGGAAGTGTTTTTGAAGCAAAATGCAGCACTATACCGATGATAAAATCTTATACTAGTATTTTTGTGATTCCCTTTGGTGTAAAATGTAAATTAGAACTTGTAAATGAAGCTGAGACCCTGTTACAGTTCATATATTTACTGCATAAATAGTCAGGGATCTTTTGGTTTTTTTTGATGTAATATTCTGCACAATCTTTGTGTTTTCCTTTTTATAATATATTTACCATTTCAAAAAAAATAATCTTTCTGCTGTGAGCTAGCTAGGCTTGAAGGTCAAAGATGTAGATGAAGACCTTAAGGATTCTTTATAACCTCCTTTAGAATTTAAAAGCAGGGTTACTACATGACTAGAGTCTAGATAGTGTACTTGCTTAATACACTTAGGTATTAATTACTTTTTACTTCAGTTACACTAGCAATGCATGTTGATTTTCTGCTGAAAATCTCATACTATTTCAAGCTGACTTGTAACTTAGTATTCAAGCATACTTGAATAGCTGGTGGAACTAGCACTCAGCATTCAAGAACTCGATGAAATAATATTTTTTAAAATATATAAATGTACTAGAAATCTCAATTTTTTATATTTAAAAACTTAAAGTAATACCAAACAAAAGAAAAAAAAAGGTTCTTCAAATAATATCTTTTTGCAATTAATCGAGACACGGGCAAGCTGGGCCGGACACCATGACTATAAAAAAAAATAAAAATTTGCAATTTGGGTTGCTGTTTTGACTTGATGTCAAGGACTGGCATGGCTGAAAATGAATTTAGGATTGATGCTTAGTTGATGTAAATATTGATTTTTATGGTTTGGTCGTAATGAAGCTGAATGCTGGTTTAACCAGATAACTTTTTGGATTTCTTTTGTTATTTTTCTCTTGCATGATGATACGAATTTTCATAATGTAATTCTCTGTTCTTTAGGTGTAAGAATGGCATCAACTGGACAACCACAGTCATCTTTGAAGAAACCTAATCCTGCAGTTAATAGAGAAGGAAATAAACTGATTATCACTCCTTTAGGGGCTGGAAATGAAGTGGGACGGTCCTGTGTTTTCATGTCTTTTAAAGGGAAAAATATCATGGTAGGCTAAACATTTTGTCATTCTTCTTCAAAAAATTTTTTTTGGCCACAAGTTCTGAACTTAATTGACTCCTTTTGATGTTTTTTGGCAGTTTGATTGTGGCATTCATCCAGCTTACTCAGGCATGGCTTCTTTACCCTATTTTGATGAAATTGATCCTGCATCTATTGATCTTCTTCTTGTTACCGAGTAAGTTTTCTGTGCCAGATGTCAGTGCCATGATGCACGTTCTGATTTTGAGCAACTTGTGCAACCGCTAGTTATCTCTGCAGTGCCATCAAGTCCCTTGTCGTGTGTAATAACTGTTGATCATTTCATTGGTGGTTTCTTTTTATCCTTATTTTATTGGTTTCTGTTCATGTTTATCTTACTTTGCTTCTCACTTTAACTTGATCTAATGCTTTGCAGTTTTCACTTGGATCATTCTGCATCCCTTCCTTATTTCCTCGAAAAGGTTTATTCAGGGGTTCATGATCTTTTTATTCTGGACATTTAGTACTTCTTTGCTGATTCATATTGGCTTTTTTGTTTTGTTTTCAGACTACATTTAGAGGGCGTGTTTTCATGACACATGCCACAAAGGCCATGTACAAGTTGCTTTTGTCAGAATATGTTAAAGTTAGCAAAGTCTCGGTTGACGAAATGTTGTTTGATGAAAATGACATTGTTAACTCCATGGACAAAATTGAGGTTTGTTTTCAACATCCCTTGCTTGATCTCCAAGCATTTGTATAATTAGTCATTCAGATTATACATTCATTTCTCTTGTGAGGTCTTGGTTTGAAAACAGGTTCTACGTTGGACAAAATAATTTGACTCCATTACCTGTTTGTATTATACATCTTGTTCACACGTAGACCTCTTGGAAGTTCTTCTCTCTAGTATCATAATACTGTGTATATGTAGTTTTTCTAGCCGTCTCTTTGAAGAGCTTCCCTATGTGTACTTTATTTCATTTAGGTTAAGCTCTTTTTTAGTGTTAACAGTATTAAGGCCATTTGGGTCATTTTAACAGAAGAGTTGCTTATCAACACTTTTTTAACAAACACACCGTTTGTGTATTTTACTTCTATCCAAACACGTATGGCGTAACTGCTAATTCGTAATTTCAGCTTCAACACTTAAAAAAGTGTTTTTCAACACTTTGGTGCTAAAGCTACTTAAAATCAGCTAAACCAAACGGACTCAAGTCTAAATTGAACCAATAAAAATTTAATTTACTTAAAGTACATTTTTTCCCGATAAGAAATTGATTTGCTAAATTTTAGATTGTGGTGGCCTAGAGGGTGGGGTAGTAGAGAGAAGGGATGGTGGGGTGATAGTAAATTTGGTGGTGCGGTGGGAGCACAAACTCTAAAAAGTGTTTCCTTGGCCTACCGCCTACAATCTGAAAAATGAAGCAACTCAACATGTTATTTCTTCACCTGGATAGTTGTACTATAAGAGGTTGTGCTGCAGAAATTTTATTCTATTGGACACTTTTGGTTGTTCTTCGTTTACTTGTCCTGAATTAGTGTTCGATGTAACTTACTATTAAATGATCTTTAGAGAAGCCATTGAGGTTGGACTGTTCTTTTCATTTAGCTAAAGGAGGCGTAGACTTTTGTGTTTAGTTGCTGCGTCTTCTGGGTGCTTTGGAATGAATAAAATTAATCTTCTGGATATAATAAACACTAGATTCATACTAGAAAACAAGATGGATAGACCATGCCTTGAATATTCTTTCATGCCTCATTGGACATCTGCAACCTTGGAGAAATACGTGTATGAGTGTCAGAGAGTACACACGGTGATTCAACTGCATCGTTAGCCTTGAACTACTCTTTTGTTGCTAAATAAAATTCTTCTTTTCCATCCTCAAGAAAGAAAGAATTTGAACCTTTTTCAGTGTTCTGGAAATGTAATTGACCAGTTTGTTGTTGTTTAACTCATTAGAACTATTGGCTTAGGTGCCCACAGGCCTTTGGTCTAGTGGTAAGAGTATAGCATGCGACGTAAGTTAGGCGCACGTCATGGGTTCAAACACTATCGCGGACAAAAGCCTGGTATTTTATGGGGAGAAGAGTAGAGCTGTGGGCCCATTACCGACTGAGTTTCAAACCGTGCCCCATTGCCCTCGAGGAGTTCTCGATTATCACAGAAAAAGAACTGTTGGCTTAGGTCCTGTGAGTATGCTAACGTAGTTACATGACCTTAGTTGATCTATGACAGGAAAAACTAAAGAGGGCGTTTGTGTCATAAACCATGCAGTTATTCTTGAACTGGTCTATTATAACTCCTTACTCATTAGACTTTATTACAGAAACTACTAAGTTATTAGTCTCATATTTTTTATTTTATGGTAATGTTGTCTCTGTCCTCCATCAATGACCCTGTGGAATTGTTGCTCTTGGACTGCTAATAAGCAACAAACACCATTTCTAATTTTGAAATACATTTTCTTAAGCTGGACACAGCAAGTTATCGCAGAGCAGATTAGATTACCTTTTGCTTTTCTGTTTCTTCATAAACATTACACTAGGGGTGGTGGAGACCAAAAAAAAAAAAACTCCTGGTAGTGGAATAACCTCTTCCTTAGCCCAATTAAAAAAAGTAGAAAGAAATTATTTGTAGCGAATAGCATCAAAATTCTTTCTCCCTTGAGAGGAACGAGAGAAGCTTATCATGATTATTAGATGTTTGTCATTTGGTGTGTTATGTGTACATGTTTTGTGTTTTGGTTTGCCAATTTTATTTGTATTATATTTTTTCTAATTTTATTTTGCACGGAACGATGTTCAGTGTCGGTTCACCTTTTTGTATGCCACTTGTATTCTGGAATTTTCCCCACCATATCAATGAATTAGTACGTGTCATGTTTTAGATCAGACTACATATTTCGTTAGGCTTATTTTGACATGTGAAAACTTGTTTTGTAGGTTATTGACTTCCATCAGAATATGGAAGTAAATGGTATTCGCTTTTGGTGTTATACTGCCGGCCATGTCCTTGGTGCTGCCATGTTTATGGTTGACATTGCTGGTGTTCGAGTTCTCTATACAGGAGACTATTCCCGTGAAGAAGACAAGCATCTCTGCACGGCTGAGATTCCACAAGTTTCTCCAGATATTTGCATTATAGAATCAACTTATGGTGTTCAACTCCATATGCCACGTCAGATAAGAGAGAAGCTTTTCACTGATGTCATACAGTCAACACTGATGCAAGGGGGTCGGGTGCTGATTCCTGCTTTCGCCTTGGGACGTGCACAGGAACTTCTCCTTATCCTGGACGAATATTGGTCTAACCATCCTGAACTAGCTAACTTCCCCATATATTATGCTTCTCCACTTGCAAGAAAGTGCATGGCTGTCTATCAGACTTACATCAATTCCATGAATGAAAGGATCCGTAATCAGTTTGCCAGCTCAAATCCCTTTAATTTCAAACATATATCTTCCCTGAATAGTATTGAAGACTTTATAGACAAGCCATGTGTGGTGATGGCAAGTCCAGGTAGTCTTCAAAGTGGTTTGTCAAGGCATTTGTTCGATAAATGGTGCTCTGACAAGAAAAATGCTTGTGTTATACCCGAGTATGTAGTGGAAGGGACCTTGGCAAAGACTATCATCAATGAACCGAAGGAAGTCACCCTCACAAATGGCTTGTCTGCTCCACTTAATATGCAGGTTCATCACATTTCATTCTCAGCTCACGCAGATTATGCTCAGACAAGTACCTTTTTGAAAGAACTTATGCCTTTGAATATAATTCTAGTCAACGGAGAGGCTAATGAGATGGGAAGACTCGAGCAGAAACTTACCTCCCTCTTTGCTGATGGGAATACTAATATAATCACTCCCAAGAACTGCCAGTCAGTTGAAATGCACTTCAACTGACTATACTGTTATTAAAATGCTAAGAATATTGAACGAGGAAAAGAAGCTCTAGAAAATATTCTTTTAGGATAGAATCTTTGTTTCTTTAATTCATTTGCCAGTTTTATGTCTGCAAGGGGTCGATCGTTTGATAGAATTAGAAAAAAACATGTATAGCTTTGTGTTTTATTAATATCTTGCTTGATATATTCTTTAATCTATACACTATTTGGTTTTATGTTAGGCATAACTAATGAATGAAAAATCATGGTACTAGTAATCCGAAGGTTATTAATGTATGCATTAGTATGTTTAAAGACACAATTATTCTTCAAAACTTTTTTCGTCTCTTTTCCACCATAATTATGGAGAATACTATCGTAAATAGATAATTTTTAGAAATAATGCAATACATGTTTTTTTAATACCTCAAGTAAACAATGCATAAAAAATATGGAGATATACCTATATTGATGAAACTGGAACCTATACCTATTATTGATGAATAGGTGGAGGATGTGGCCTCTAATTCAGAAATTATAGTCAAGGAAGATGTTGATAAAGAAGTTTTGGCTAACTCTGAAAAGCCAGATGTTGTTCATGATATTCAGATCGATGCAAAGAAATCTCCAGTTGTTAAAGGAGAGGTTTCTGGTGGAAAAAGAAAAGGAAAGGAAGCTTTAAAGCCTTTAACTTTGATTCCTAGACCCCCACCTCCTTTTCCTCAACAACTGAAAAGAAACATGGAAGATGGCAAGTTTCATAAGTTCATTTCTATGTTGAAGAAGCTGTCAGTGAATATTCCATTAGTTGAGGCACTCCAGCAAATGTCGGGATATGACAAGTTTATGAAAGACTTGGTCACCAGAAAGAGGACTGTAAGCTTTGATCCAGCTGATAACGTACACCATTATAGTGTGATTTTTTCACGCTCTTTGGTTCAAAAGAAGGAAAATCTCGATGCTTTCACCACTTCATGCACTATTAGAGTATTCAATTTCGCCAAGGCGTTGTATAAGCATGGTGCGAGCATCAACTTGATGCCACTTGTAATATATAGGCAGTTGGGCTTGGGAGCCCCTAAACTGATGATAATACGGCTATTAATGGCTGATCGTTTGGTCAAGAGGTCGATGGGGATCTTATGTGATGTGTTGGTAAAGGTGGAGAATTTTATTTTCCCTACCGACTTCATGATCTTAGACTGTGAAGTGGATTTTGAAGTTCCCATAATCTTGGGATGGTCTTTCTTAGCAACAGGTAGAGCTTTAGTTGATATGGAGAGTTGCGAGATAAAGTTCAGATTGAATAATGAGGAGGTTGTATTCAATATATGCAAGTTTATGAAGCAACTAAGATATATGAGTGTGGTCTCGGTGATTGATATAGTTGATGATGAGGTGCTGGAAGTGCCTATTGACGAAATATTTGCAGTTGAGACTCTATCTGCAGTTATGATGAACTTCGATGGTGACGATATTAAAGATTATGATAAAATAGTGAAGGCCTTGATCGAGATGGGGTCTTATTCTTATGCCCCAAGGAAATTTGATTTGGACTTAAAGAATATACCAACTTCTCCGACTAAGCCTTCAATTGAAGAACCATCTGTGTTGGAGCCAAAAGTTCTACCTAATCATCTTTGCTATGCGTTCTTAGGAGAGAATAGTATGTTGCCAATCATTATGGCAATAGACTTGGTCGAATGACAGGTTGAGGCACTTGTGTCAGTTCTAAAATACTTTAAAAGGGAAATCGGGTGGACCATTACTGACATTATTGGGATTCTACCATGTATTTGTACACATAAGATTCAGTTGGAAGAAGATTGTATCCCAAGCATCGAACACCAACATCGACTCAATCCACTAATCTAAGAGGTGGTAAAGAAAGAGATTATCAAATAGTTAGATGTAGTTGTCATGTATCATATTTTAGACAACAGATGGGTGAGTCCGGTGTAGTGTGTTCCTAAAGAGAGAGGTATGACCATTGTTCCTAATGAGCAAAATGAGTTGATTCCACTTCGACTGGTCATAGGCTGGTTTGTATGTATGGATTACAGGAAATTGAACTCTTGGACACTTAGAGATCATTTTCCAATGCCATTCATGGATCAGATATTGGACAGGTTAGCAGGCAGAGGTTGGTAATATTTCCTTGATGGGTATTCTAGGTACAACTAGATTTCTATTGCCCTAGAACATCAGGAAAAGACTACTTTTACCTATCCTTATAGGACCTTTTCCTTCAAATGTATGGTGTTTGGGTTATGAAATGCACCTGCCACTTTTTAGATTTGTATGATAGTGATTTTTTCTGATATGGTGGAGGACACTATGGAAGTTTTCATGGATGATTTTTCTATGGCAGGCAATTTATTTTAAGAGTGTTTAGCTAGCATTGGCAAAGTGTTACAGTGGTGTGAAGAGACTAATCTAGTATTGAACTGGGGAAAATGCCACTTCATGGTGAAGGAAGGCATCATTTTGGGCCACAAAATATCAAAGAAAGGTATTGAGGTTGATCTAGCAAAAATAGAAGTCATTGCTAAGTTACCTCCACCAATCTCTATAAAGGGGATTCTGGGTTTCCTTGGTTATGCAGGTTTTTATTGGAGATTTATTAAGGATTTCTCAAAAATTGTCAATCCTCTATGTAAGCTGTTGGAGGAGGAAGCAAAGTTCTTGCTCGATGAGGTTTGTTTGAAGGTATTTGAATGCCTTAAAGAAAAGTTAACTTCTGCTCCCATAATTATTGTTCCGAATTGGTGCAAACCATTTGAGGTAATGTGCGATGCAAGTGGGGTTGTACTTAGAGCTCTCTTAGGTTAAAAGTGGGAAAAGATCTTTCACCCAATCCACTAAGCTAGTAAGGCACTAAATAGGGCTTAGAGGAACTACATTGTAACTGAAGTGGAAATGAAGTGGCTGACCACTTGTCTAGGATTAATGAAAAGGGAAGATCAAAGGATGATGTAGAGATAGATGACTCCTTTCCAGATGAATGGGTATTGACAGCCTCTCAAGATCTAATCCCATGGTTTTCCAATTTTGATAACTACTTAGTTTGTGATATGATACTGGAAGATTTAAACTTTCATTAAAGAAAGAAATTTCTACATGACATGTGTAACTACTTTAAGGATGAGTCATACTTATTCAAGCTCTGTGCTAACAATTTAATTAGAAGGTGCATTCTGAAAATTGAAGTGTTGAGCATACGTGAGGCATGCCATTCATCCCCTATGGGAGGTCATCATGGTGGTGCAAGGACAGTGCAAAAGATTTTGTAGTATGGGTAGTACTAGCCCACATTCCATCAAGAGTCCCACGATTTCGTGAAGGCCCGTGACCAATGCCAAAGACAAGAAGCTATCTCTCGAAGGTATGAACTACCTATGACTCCAGTTCTTAAAGTCGAGTTATTTGATGTTTGGGGCATAGACTTCATGGGTCTTTTTATGAGATCCTATGGCCAAAAATACATACTGGTTGCAGTAGACTATGTATCAAAGTGGGTGGAAGTTGTGGAGCTTCCGAATAATAAAGGTAAGAATGTGACTATGTTCCTGAAAAGGAGCACCTTCTCAAGATTTGGCACTCCCGAGCAATAATCAGCGATAGGGGTTCGTATTTTTGTAATAAAGTGTTCCATGCTTTGCGAGCAAAGTACAGAGAGAAGCAACATAAAGTGGCTACCCTTTATCATCTACAAACCAGTGGTCAAATTAAGGTATCAAATCTTGAGATAAATACTATTCTTGAAAAGACGGTGAATGCTAATAGGACAGTTTTGTCTAGGAAGCTTGATGATGCCCTATGGGCATATCAAACTGTGTTCAAAATGCCTATTAGCATGTCTCCTTACCAGTTGGGTTTTGGCAAGGCGTGCCACTTGCCATTCGTGCTTGAACATAAGGCCTTATGGGCACTTAATAAGCTTAGCTTGAGCTAGAATGATGCCTCAAATTTGAGGCTTGAGCATATCAATGATATGAATGAGTTTTGGCTAAGGGATTATGAGAGAACGACTCTCTACAAAAAGAAAATGAAATTGTACAATGATCAGAGGATCAAGAAGAGAGAATTACTAGCCCACCATCCACAAAAACACCCAAGACTTTGTCAAAGCATGATCAATGCCAAAGACAGGGGTCAATCTCCCGGAATCAAGAAATGCATATGTCTAAAATGCTGGAAGTAGAGTTGTTTGATGAGTGGGGCATCAATTTTATGGGTACGTTCGTGAGTTCTTATGGTCGCAAGTATATCTTGGTGGCAGTGGATTCTGTATCCAAATGGGTAGAAGCTATAGCTTTAGCTGACAATTAAGGTAAAAGTGTGGTTGCATTCTTAAAAAATAACATTTTCTCTCAGTTTGGTACTCCTCACATGATCATAAGTTATGGGGGTCACATTTTTGTAACAAGGAGTTTTGTACAACTCTAGCCAACTACGAAGTGAAATAACACAAGCTGTCTGCTCCCTATCACCCACAAGCCAGTGGGCAAGTAGAGGTATCAAATCGAGAAATCAAGATGATATTGGCAAAGTCTGTGAATGCTAATTGTAGCGATTGGTCTCGAAAACTTGATGATGCATTATGGGCTTATTGCACAACTTTTAAAACGTTGATAGGTATGTTTCCTTACCAACTTGTCTTTGGTAAAGCTTGTCATTTGCTGGTAGAACTTGAGCACAAAGCCCTGTGGGCTCTCAAAAAGCTTAACTTGAGTTGGAATGAGACTGCGGATTTGAGGTTGGAGCAACTAAATGAGCTGGATGAATTTTGGCTACGAGCTTATGAGAGGGCTGACCTCTACTAATAGAAAATGAAATTATACCACGATAGGAGAATTGAAAAGAGAAAGTTCAAAATCGAGGACTTGGTATTGTTGTTCAATTCAAGGTTCAAGCTGTTTTCGGGCAAGCTGAAATCAAAATGGTCTGGACCATTCAAAGTCACCCAAGTGTTCCCATCAGGAGTAGTGGAGTTGGAAAACAAAGATGAAAAGTTGTTTAAGGTAAACGGGCAATGGGTAAAACAATATGTTAGAGTGTCGGAAGAGGTAAAGGTATTATGTTTGGTGTATATTGATGAACTCTGAGTAGTCAAGATACCAGAGTTGTGTCGCAACGTTGAATCAGGCACTAATGGGAGGCAACCCATATCTTATTGTTGCAAAATGTCCCTTAGAATCGTTTTAACTCTTGAGTATGATTGATGTGGATATTTAAGTGTGCAGGAAAAGAAAGTACAGGTGAAGGCATAAAGGATCACATTCTGGTTGAGGTTGACGGTTTTCCTAACAAAAATTCAAGGTTGTGACGAACCGTCAACTCGAGTCGTCACAAGAGGCAAGCAAATTGGTGATTCTGGTTAAGGGTTGATGGCACACCGAATGAACCGTCAAAGTACTGATTAGCCATCACCCTAAACCATCACAAGAAACAAAGAAAGATGATAATCTAGTATAGGCTGACGGTTCATATAGCGATCCATCATACATGTGATGAACTGTCAAAGCCTAACGTCAAACATGACTCATCTGAGGTATAATCTGTTTAAGCATAACGGCTCGCCCGGCGAACCATCACAAACTTGACGGTCTATCACAGGTAAGTGTAATTTATTTTAATTTTGATTAACCCGATCCAACCCAAACCTTACACCTACTATCTAACCCAATACCCCGACCCTCATCTGACTAAGCCCCAATGCTTTAAGAGAACCATTTTAAAATATCAAGCAGTTTCTCATCTCTTTCTCTCCATCTTTAATCTCCATTACCCACTAAGCATAACCTCTTCACCATACCTGCCTATGTTCTTATATCATTACCTATCACCCAAACTCCATTACCCATCACCCAAACTCCATCACCCATTAAATTTCCAGAGTCCAAACTCACTTCCACCATAGTTGTTCGTCTGAGAGTTTTGCGCAAGTCAAACACATGAGTTTTCTTTCTTTTTGTCATCTAAAATCAAAGTATGTTCTTACTCATCTCACATTGCTATTTATTTTAGTGGTGTTGGTATGTTGAAAGTTTGAATTAGGAGACAACACAACTTTTGAATCGCAAAAGCTAAATTCCAAATGATTTGTGTTGTTCTCCAATTCAAAGTATGAACAAGGAATTTTTTAGGGTGAAGTCTGAGTAGATCGAAAATAATTGATTCATGGTTGAGCGATGTACACATTGTGGAAATTTTATTTGGTGTAGTGTGTACAAGTAAGGAAATTCAAAGAGAGATCAAGTCAAAAAGGGGTACTATAGGTGTTCAACAAAATGCCTAAATGAAGGATTTTTGCCTGGTTAGCTGTGACAGTTCGTGTGAAGAAACGTCACAAGTGTGACGAACCGTCAAGCTTAACCATCATAAGAAAAATTTCACCTAAGTATCTTTCTCAGCCTGATGGGTCATCTGACGATCCACCAGGGTTGTGACAGCCACCAAAGTGAATCGTCACATAGTGACTAATACACTGGAAAACACTGATGGTTAGGGATGATGAGCCATCACAAGTGTGACTAACTGTCATCCCAAACAGTCAAATACAAGCAGTTTTGAATTTCAAGCATTTTGCTTAAGGTTTTGTTTTGTACAATGACTAATTTGTTCCTTCCACAGGTACCATGTCTCAGAAACTTCCAATATCACAAGGTGGAGCACAGAAAAGGCAAGATAGGGCTGCCTCGACTTTGAAACTTTGAGATGAACCAGAAAATGAGGTCGAGGAAACTGCTGCA
This sequence comes from Capsicum rhomboideum, assembly GCA_031232105.1. NCBI lineage: Eukaryota > Viridiplantae > Streptophyta > Magnoliopsida > Solanales > Solanaceae > Capsicum > Capsicum rhomboideum. The sequence goes on from CP124712.1 coordinate 128,241,361, forward strand.
CCAGTCTACTACATTAGGCAAAGTGCAAACAAACACGTTCATGCCTTCTAGTCTGATGAAGAAGATGAGTCATCAAGCGAAGAATCCAGTAGTAATGGGAAGAGCCGTGACATTTCGAGCTGAAATCCAAATGAAGAAGGAGGTACTGAGGCTACCAAAAGTCCAGAAAAAGAACCTGAACTAGATTGAGGTGAGATAATTAGAAGCAAAGCCCTAGGGGTATAGAAAATCTATTCAATGAAAATTCGAGGGAGTGGAAAAACATAACCAAGATGGTCTCCTTCCTACAAAGACTAGAAGTTTGAAGATACATTTTGCTGAGGAGTATCAAATCCTCACAATAAAAATTGCCAGAGTACCCAGATATTGAGAAATAGTTTAATGAATATGGTTTGGGTTGGATGAGTACACCACCTGGGAGTTACTATCCTGCCATGGTTCGTGAATTCTTTGCAAACTATTTAGCCATCCTCGAGAAAGAATGCAAGAAGGGGTAGAAAACATTTGATACACGATTATTGGTCAGGCTCCCAGTTTGAGGGGTTTCAGTGGACATTTTTAATTATACAATTAACCAGATCCTCTATGGCCAAACCTATATACCTCCAGCTATCACCCCAAATTATGAACATCGAATAATGTCGGCGTCACAGCAGCAACCATGGCTAGCATATATGTTGACTGATGGGGAACCTTCATGGTTGAAAAATAAGAATGAGAAGATAGTCAAGTCATCGTTGAACTTCGTGGCTAAGTTTTGGTGGGTTGTGGTACCATTGAGATTATTGCCCACGTAAGTAAATGCCAACCTAAAAGAGATTAGGGCCATTTTAGTGGCTAGTTTGATGGCGGGGTTCAAAGTGAATTTCGGACAAATGATTGCGGATGAAATACATGCCAGGGCTGCAAAAACTTATATATCGTTGCCATTCCCTTGTCTGGTGACATGTCGACTGGTGAAAGGGTCTATTTTGAGTGGGGTTAATGATGAAATGGTGGCCACCAAAGCCAAGGACATTAATAAAACATGGGATGATACTAAGTTTGAGTAAAGGGTGCAAAAACCTCCATCTTTTGGACCTTCGAATCAAACCACTCCAGTGGCGTACGACACTCTTTTAGGTAAGCCTTGAGCCATAGTTGTTGATGATCTATAGGGTGCATCTGCTACATCCGGGGCTGAGGCTGTTGCCTCAACTGTTGAGACTGCTGACACGACATCTATGCCACCTGCGTATTTGGAGTTCCGTTAACTCCACAAAATTTTATGAAAGTGGTCAAGAAGCAGAAAAAGTTTGAGAAACAGTTATAGGAATGGGCTAAGCAATTTAAGCCCTTCATGGATCAAACAATCAAGAAAGCATTGAGGTTGTATGCAAATCTGCATGCCCACATGAATGATATGGAGTTGTGAGTCAATAACAGGTTGAAGGAATTGTCTATTCCATATTTGGCTAAGTTTACGGCCAAACTGAAAAAGGCCCAAGATGACATTGTTATATTACAAGGTGTTTCTACCATGGGGTACCCAGATACGACAGTGGTGGAGTCAGAGGAAGATGACCCCATAGTTGATTTAATGGGATAACTTCTCAAAGCCAGTGGTAAGAGGCCGATTAAAGGCGGTGAAGAAAAGCAAGGATCAAAGAAGAGAAAACACCACAAGAGGATGCAGGAAGAAAAAGATCTGAAGAAGGCAACAAAAGCCTAAAAAAAAAAATGAGGCTTTACAACAAGAGTGTGTAAGAGCACAACAGATAGGAGCTTCTTCTAGCTCAGCACATGGAGTTGGACTCACGCCACCGGTATTGCCTACTCTCATTCTTACTCCTACTCCAGAAACTAAGATAGTTGTTGATGATTTGAGCACTCTGGTTCACACCGGTATCATCGTTCCTGATTCAGAGGTCGCCAAGGCCACCAAAGGTGTGCCAGACTCCGAGTCATAAGGGCTTTACATGTATTCCTTCTTTTTAGTCTTTACTTATCATATTCATGGATTAGGGACAATGCATATTTATTTTGATGAGGGTGGGGGTACCTGTGAGTCTGTTACCACCAGAGGGTTTTTATTATCATATTTCTTTTCCCTCAGGTGGTCTATCTAGTAGAACCTTCATGTTTAGGATTACTGCTTTTGTGTGTTTTTAAGCTAAATTATTAGCAATTAGTGGCCTGATTTTTGTGGTTCTTGGAAAATGGAGATCCCTCCAAAATTAATTTGTTTAGCACTTATGGTATGGTTTCATGTTGTTGACCTTTTTAGATATTTGAATGTCATTAGTGTATATGGATGGAATAAGTTTGCTTAAGCTGAATTGCCATTGTGACAGTGGGTATTGGCAAGTGTTCTTTTGTGCTAAGTGTTTGTGAGCTTATTGTACTCTTTCTAACTTTGTGCATGCATTTAGAACTTGTCTGGTCTATTCTGTTAAAGTTGTAAGTTGTTTGATTAGGAAAGGATCACAGACCCTGTTTGAATCTAGTCCATTTAGCCTCAAAATAACGTCCAAATAAAGTAAATAAATCCCTTGATCCCTATTTTGAGTTGTTCAGACCTTTTCATTCAACAACTATTCATCTTCCCTCTTTTATCTCTGAACCTCTATTTTGGCCCTGGTCCCTCCTTGGACAATGTGCACCTCAACTTAGGCAAATTGCCTAAGTTGAGGATGGCTACTGTAGGGGTATATGATGAGTGAAATGGAGTATGAAAAGATTCAATTGTGGATGAAAAAGAATTAGTGGATGTGAGCATGAAAAGAAAGAAAAAGAATATATAAAAAAAAAAAAAAAAGGCAAAGTTAAAGTCGAGTCAACAGAGTTGCCACACCCATGAACATAAATAATTGGTAGAACAAGGTGAATAAGGGCAAAATGGTTAGTCTAAAGAGGAACCAAGAGTATGGTAGTGTCAAGGAGGGCTTAGTCACTGATTCCCAAATGTATCCTACCTGCACCCAAGCCTATATTACAAGCCATGAAAAATCTTGTAGTGATCCTGGTCAACCTTCTATAGAATGAAAATAGAATAGTAAGGGCAAGCCCATGGCATCGTATGTGTATCATTTGAAATTCCTTGTGAGTGTGAGTGTCTTGTTTCCAATCCCTAATGCTATTTTTTATGTGTGCATGGGACTTTTTGGTAGTGAGGGCACCAAAAAGGCACTGTTGATTACTAGCTGTTAGGATAGCGGTCTTGGTGTATGCAAATTATTCATTGATATCATAATGACATGCTTAGATCCGTATTTATTGACATATCAAATGAGTGCTATGTGCTTTGTTGGATAATGATAAGAATGGGGTGAGTTTGGAAAAAACTGAACAATACTTACTGATTTTTATAGTTTAGCTTAGTTTTCTTGTGTTTCAAGCGTTTGTCTAGCATAGTTTTATTTGGTTGCTTGAGGACAAACAAACATTCTAAGTTGAGGGTGTTGATATGTCGGCTATTGAAAGCACATCTTACAGTTTTAACCAAGAATAATCTTGAGTTTTTAAGCAACCGTTGTTAGATTTGAAGGTTTTTTTATGTTGAAATGCAGGAAATGGAATCAAGATGAAAGAATGAAGAAACTGGGCTTAAAGAATGTTGAGTGATGGTTCATTTGATGAACCATCGGAACTGTGACACACCACCACTTCAGCTGTCACAGCAAGGCAGAGGTAACATGAGGGAAGATCAATGTAACAGCTCAATCTGACGTTCCGTCAAGACTGTAATGGGCCGTCACACTCCACCATCAAACCAAAATAGATTAGGTAAGTTCACCAACATTTGTGATGGCTCAGCTGACAAACCGTCAAGAAATTGGCGAGCCGTCATGCCTGTCGGCAAGCCCAAGCAGAACTAATGTCAAGATGAAACCTTGTGACGGTTTGATATGATGAATCGTCACATTCCTGGCGAACCGTCAGGCGAGCAGTCAAGGCATAGACGGCAGTCCAATTTTAAATTCAGATTCTCAAATTTCTGGAGCCTATAAATACCTAGTCTAGGGTTTAGAATAGGTATCTTTTCACACTTTGAATATTTTTTACGTCACTCTCTTGGGTTTTGAATGCTTGGAGGTTTTTGGAAACATCAATTGAGATTTTGTCAAGAATTCAAGGGTTAGATTTCATGTTTGTAAGAATTCCTTCTTTAAATATGAACTTCTTTGTTTTCTTTATCTCAATAATCATGTGTAGCTAAAACCCCTATAATTAGGGTTGTGAAATCCATGGCTAAATAACGGTTTTAGGGTTAATGTTGGAATGAATTTGTATTATAGATGTGAATGTGTTGTTATTCTCTTCCTCTTAACTGATTTCTAATGGTTGCAAACATTAGAACAAGCCATTAGTTTAACTTGCTTGAAATAAGAGGTTAAAACCGAGAAAAAGGTTTAACAATGAGGATTCGAAGTTTCTAACCTCCATCTAATGAGTAATGCTCTGGCGAAATTAATTAACTCGAGGCTAGAATTGAGTTTACTACCGTCCTGACTTTAAGTTCACGAAAATTAAATGAATAATCATATAATTAGGTTGAGAAATGTTTAGACGTGCATTTGAATTCAATTGCTTGACATTCCTTGTATTAAGAAGAATTCATTACTGATATTGACTCGAAAGTGTTAAAAGGTCATGGTGATTGCAATCCTAGTTCGTTTTCTCTACTAATTCATAGTTCGTAAAATGTAATGTTGGTTACTTAAAACAAGCTAGATATTTGTTCAAAATCACTTATTATAAACCCCCCCCCCCCCCCTTTCATGGAAATTATAGATTAATTGTCACTTAAATCGCAAACGACATAGCGTTCACCTTATTTCCTGTGGGATTCAACCACAACCTTTGTTGGGTTCTATAGTTGACAACGATCGCTTATACTTCTTAAGGGAGGTGTAATTTGGGTGTATCACCCATTAGGCTTGTAGGGAAGATAAACAAGGGATTTCAAGTTGATAGTGGAGGTTTGGGGTAGGTTTCAATGAAAGAGAAGATTAGTTCCCTAAAGAGTAAGTTATCCCAGTCTTCAAAGATGAATAAAGGAGAGGTTGTGTCAAAAGGAAAGATGATGACGAAAGATGTAGTCATCCCAGAGTTGGAGTCTGAAATTGAGAAAAGAGATTATGACATTCGTAATCAGACAGTGCTCTTTGGAAGAGTATTTGATCCTACTATTGCAACTAGGTTTAGGATGCATTCCCTCATTACTCTTATTGATGTTCAAGCATGGATGCATTTGTTTGACTCCACAGGTATTGCATATGTTAGTGAGGTTAGAGACTTCTATAATGATCTGATGTTCACAGAAAATGAGTTGTCACTTGATGCCACTGTAAATGGAATCAAGTTCACCCTAACAACCTCACTACTTGGAGAGATTCTTTGTGTACCTAGTGTCGCGCCCCATTTCGAACCGGTCGAAACAGTACACAATGTGTGTGGTGGTCGTTGTGACTCACTGGTTTCGAAAATTTATTTTTTAGAGTCGCCACCTAAATTTTAAGAAAAAAATTAGGAACACCATTTTTTATGAAAACTCTGTTTTTGGTCTTTCAAAAACGTTTGAGATTCTTAAGTAAGGGTTTTGGTTACTCGAGGGAAAGGTGTTAGGCACCCCTCAGAGCCTATCCGAAGATAGTCCTTAAACTCAGTTTAGGAAAACATTTTGAAAAATATTTGTTTATTACTTGATAAAATAGTTATTTACATAAAATTTATCGGATTAAAAAAAAAGAGGAAATACACAAGGCATATAAATGTATACTTATGATATACGAAAAATGGAACGCAATTTATTGTAACATATAGATGCATGTTTCAAAAATATGAAAATGAAGAGTAAAGTTGACATTACTATTTTTGTTAAATATATATATTAAAAAATGGTATAAAGTTTTATAATTTTACAAAAAATATAATGTTTAATGGCGTATAAAGTAAAGAATATAAACAAAATTTATGCAAAAATAAAGAAAATATAATTTTGAAAACATGTAAGAATTTATTATAAAATAAACATGTATATGCAGAGGAACAAAATTTATTTAATTTGAAAATGAGTTTATATAAATGCGTTTATCGCAAATTAAAAATATTTATAAAAATGTCAAAATGCAGTAATATGTTAGTTCTTGAGTAAAATAGATTTGCGTAGATTTAAAATATAAAAATCATGCTAATATTTATTTATTTGTAAAGATTCTGAAGATAATGGTTTAAAGTAAATAAAGTAAATGTAATAGTAAAAATACACATATAAATATATGGTTGAAATAAAGTATAAATAATAATAACAACAATCTTGTTAAAAAGTAAATAAGTAAATAAATGAATAGATAAGAATAGTGATGAAATATTTTGTATATGATAACGTATACATATATATATCTTGTGTTTTTGAGTTTTTTAAAAGTCTAGAAACTTGAAACAAATGTTGAGGAAAATGAGTTAAAGTAAAGAAAAACATTGGTATAATTTAATTTATTAAAAGGAGTCGGAATTGAATAAATTAGAACTCAAAGGTCTAAATTTTTGTCATTCACAATATAATATTAAAACTCTCTTTTATTTTTAAGAAAATGTTAAGGTTGCGACTTTTGTTCATTCTTATTTTTAAAAAAATGTTTTTGAGGTGAAAAATTAGTTTAAAAAGTTAGTTCGATATTAAAGTTGCTAAAGCCCATTTTTATTCAAGAAAAATCCATTTAACTAGTCACGTATTAATCACGAGAAGGCATGGCCATCAATCTACTTCTAAGGAAACCCGCAAATATTTAAAGTCATGTAAAGCAATAAACAAATAATAAAATTTTAAAACAATTCTAATAACAATAAGAGTAATTAATTATCATTCTAAGCATCAAAGCTACAAGTGTAGAACATGATTAACAGATAAAGGAGAGGGCTAAAGAGATACTAGACTCCGTTTTGGAGTTGAGTTTCTAATTTATGCGACTCCGGGGCTCTGCGATCATCCTATTCGGTTGACCCGATGTTTGGGTCGAAATAGAGTTTCAATCGAAACTCCAATTCCCGAGTTCACATGTAAAAATAAAGAGGATAAGGATTAGAAAACAATTTAAGTTCCAATGAGTAAATGAAACACGAAGCAAAAGGAAATATAGCAGAAGACATAAACTTAAAATATAACACATATATAGTTTCCAGAAGTAGGAACATGCTGCTATACAAGAATCAATGCCCATACACATAAACGTATACTTCTGATTTTTCAACTACTATAGAGGATTTCTATAGACAGAGATCTCAAACAATCTAACCCAATTTATAAAGTCACTAGGACTTGAACTGTGCTCCATATTGCCACTTAGTATGAACAAAGCATTAAACAAAATCAATTTTAGCTTTAAAGAGGAAAAGAAAAAGCCAGTAGACTACCCTAGTCTTACACTAACGCATGCTACTGCCCCCTTTATTAGAACCAAAAAAATGGCTTCTTAAGTCATATTCCCAAAGGACACTTCCTAGTTCATATTAGCTATGTGGCATGTGCAGCATGGTGCTAATTTAACATTCAGACAATAATTCACAAGCTTGTAAAACTTAGCTAGTTAAGACACTTCCTCTCAAAATGGTGAACATGAAAACACATCAGATTTTTAACCATTAAAGAACATAAAAGAAACGAGCACACAGATGTGAGAAAGATGGACAAGTTCGCCAGAGATAGACCAACATCGACAACCCGAATTAATTTTAAGGAAAATATAAGTTCAGCAAACGTAATCCAAGGTTCATAATTAAACTAACTCTAGACCTAGTTAAATCAGTTCATATCGAGTTTTACACATCAAAGCGTTAGAACCTTACCACAACTTGTAGTTAATAGGCGTTGTTGTCTAAAAACATTCCAAATAATTTAACAGAGAGCCTTATTACATTATCCCACCAAGTAAGATTCAGGACTCGCATCTACAGGGCTATGAATTTAACAGGAAACTATTTTGCACTTTAGATGCATCACAAATTCAGAGGCGGGCCAGTCACGCATTGAAGAAAATCAAGATGAGACCATTTCTTTCGGATAACACCACCATAAAACTCAGAACCAAAACAAGTCACATATTCACATAATCGACACAAACGAAAGAGAACAGAATGAGAGTGGAAGAGAAGAGAAGGATTCACACATAATGGTTATGCCTTTTCCATTAAAGTGCAACTACCTCCTAAAATATATCAACACTCCAATCCACAAAAGCAACAAGAAACATTCAAAAAAATGTTCACTGGACATGTAGAGTTTAAGAGCAACATGCTTTCCTAAACCAACATTTGATAATAGATAGAATAAAAAAGCAACCAGACGTATAGAAACGACATAAACTTAACGAAATCATTGAAATAGATTCGTGTATAATGAACAATAACACCATAGACAAACTTGAAGCAAAGTTAATATCATGAACTCATATTCAAAAAATAGCCGACAGAGAAAAGATGAAGGCTAAATAAAAGAATAAATATTTACCTTTTGTTGGGCAGCAAGACTGGAGCTTCGACGTCAAGGATTCTCCGGCTACCGAACTCAAAATCCAAGAGGTCAAACTCAAAAATGAAAACTAAGGAAGAACAAAAGAGTAGTATGAACTTGGTGGTAACTTGTTCTATGTCTTCCCTTTTTCTTTTTTTTAAACTTGTTCCCCAAAAACTCCTTTCCTTGAGAGGGTGAAAATGCCTCTATTTATAGGCAAAATCCGGACTTGAAGGGACGGATTTTCAACAAGAATATTAGGAAAGACGTGGGAATTGAGGGGAGATTTGAAATTTAAATTCAAATCCCTGTAAAGAATCTCTCTTTCCTTCATATCTTGGACAAATCTGATGGATTTAATGACTATTTGAAGCCAACTTTCCATTGTAGCACCGATTGAGGTCTGTTTTTTGCTGATTTATTGGATTCACGAGTTGGAGATGTCAAAAATGGGGGAATCTTCACAGGGGTAGCGACAACTATGGTGGAGGCTAGGGTTTCGATTTGGGTATGGTGGATGAGAGAAGAGGAGAGAAAAAAGATGGGGAGGTCTGGTTTTTTGTTGTTTTGAGGAAAGGAGATGGAGATATGTCGATGAGAGGAAAGAGAGAAAGAGACGCAGTTTCTGATTTTTTGGGGAAGGGATAATGCGTGTATTGGTTTTTGGATTTTTGACTTAATCTGATTCGTCCGATCGGATGGTTCAGATTTAAAAGAATATAATAAATAAATTTTATATATATATATATATATTTTAAAAAGGCTAAAAATTTGTGGTCCTTGGATTGAAGAAAATTTGAACGATCCAGATGAATTTGTGCTTGTTGGGGGAATATTTGTGTTTTTTTGCTGACATAGTGGTGTGTAATTGGTGGATGAGATGTGGAGTGGATTGATGAGATGGATGTGGGGTTGGCTGATTTGGGATTTTTTAAATGGATCGGGTTTTTGGGCCAAATTTTGGGTCTCTTTAGTCTGAAAATGGGTAAATAAAAGTGGGCTTCAATAAATAAGATTGGGATTGAATTATATTTGGCCCAAATACCTTTTTTTTTTGAAAAAAAGGCATGGTATATCCTCCATGGATTCATATTGGCATAATGTAGCCAATTCTTCTGATTTTGTCAAATGTCCAATTTTGACATTTTTGGCCATTTATATTAGCCAAATTCATTTTTTTTCTCTCTCTTCATTTAAAATTTATTTTAATTATTTAATACATTCTCTGTCCTCATTTTTAACATATTTTTTTAATTTTATTTTCCAATATTAACTTAACCATGTCCTTTTCCTTCAACTTCTTCCCCATTTTTCTCTTCCATTTTCTTTCAAAATTCTCTCTATTATCCGTGATTTACTCAACTCTAACCCACGAAAAGCTTCATTTCTTTCATCTATTTTTTAGTTGCTATAATTTAATTGAAAAATTTATTAATTTTTAAGTTTTCATGCTTTTCAATGTCGTGATTTTTGCGCTAGATGATTGACGATTGTTTTTAGCTACTTAGAAGTAATGGGTAAGGGAATTTTTTTAAAAAAATGTGAAAAAATTATGTGTAGTGATTCCGATTTTGTAGAATCTCCTCCAAAATTTCCATTTTCATCACATGCAAGTCCTTTTAGTCAATGTACTGTGAAGGAGAAATTCTATGTTTCTCCTCAGATTTCTAAGATTTAGTCAAAAAAGAGGAAAATTATTGATAAAAATGAAATGGGTGTCGGCATAGTGGATAAGAAACCCAATGCTAAAGGGAAGGAAAAAGTTATAGAAGAAGAAGTTGAAGAGAATGAAGGGAATGTCGACTTGGAGGATAAGAAACCCAATAGTAAGAATAAGAAGAAAATTGCGGTTAAAAATCGCATCTTAAAGGTAATATTTGAATCTTATTACTTTCAGGTTGTATACATGTGGTTTTATGTTTTTGAGATTTGTATTATATAGATTTTAGTGGAAAAAAACACAAATTTTGATTGGGTTTTATTTTGCAGAAGTGGGAATATTACATTCCTGTAGGCAAAAAATTCCGAGGTGCTCGCTATAGCTCCCACGTTAACGTGGATGTTGTTAGTAAGTTGAAATCAAAGCTTAGCAAGCCTCAGTTGGAAATGTTTAAGAAATTTATTTTTGGTTATTTTCTTGACATGCCCGAAATCCATGTTCAAAATCAAGTAATTGTTTATTTGATAAGAAGGGAGTTGGTGCAGGAACGAAATGATTTGTTTTATGTCAAAATTAACAAATCTACTTTGTGTTTTGGATTAAAAGAATTTGGAATCATAACAGGTTTACGGTGTTTTGGGGATGATGAATTTGTTGGAAATTATAATCGTTCAAATAGGTTAAGAAGTATTTATTTTGAGGAGAATACTAAAGTGTTGCTAGATGACTTGGTATCTTGTTTTGAGGATTTGAAATGTATTCAGTCGGATGAAGATACTGTCAAGATTGCAATTTTGTATTTTATTTATACATTTTTATTTTTTGGGGTTGGCGGAAGAACAACTATAAGTGATCGTGATTTTGAGTTGGTTGAAAGTGGAGAATATCATAATTTCCCATGGGAAATAGTTGTGTTTAAGGCATTGTTGGAATCTGTTAGGGATAAGATGTATTATGTGAAAAGTTTCCATAGATTTGGGGGTTTTCCACTTGCTTTACAGTTATGGTTATATGAGTGTTGTTCAAGTGTACATCCAGAAATCGCACAACGAGTTGCTAATGGAGTACCAAGAATATTAAATTGGAAAGTTGTTCATGAGATTCCATCGACGAGATTCTTAGGACAATCTCTGTTTAGCAAATCCAATAAGAAGGTAAGTTTTGTTATATTTGTTATTGTCACACCCCTTTTTCGCTCGTTTGGTGTCGAAGGGTTTTTTCCAATTAAAGTGACGGTATTGAATAGGGATTATTTTATTTACAGAGCCGCCACTTGGAATTGAGTTATGGTGTTCCAAGTCACCGTTTTGAATCCCTAATCAAAAGGAAGTTGACTCTTTGATATTGGTCCGCGAACTAGAAATCCGAGTAAGGAATTCTATTGACCGAGGGGAAGGTGTTAGGCACCCCTCGTGTCCCGTGGTTCTAGCACGGTCGCTTTAATGACCTATGTTGGGCTTAAGTTAATTCTTGGATAAACTGGATTGATTATTGCTTAATTTACCTAAGAAAAATGTACAAAGTTATGACTTATGTTTTCGGCTGAGGAGCGTAATCACACACAAAGCCTTGTAGTTACGGAAATTGATCAAGGAGCGTAACCACACACATGATCAACCTCGATATATTAACTAACTAGTCAAATTGCCTGTGCTTCGCGCAGTCACATTTTTATGCATAGTGAATTGTTTTAACTAGTTTTTTTTTTAATAGATATAAAGGAATTAAAATACGATTTTATTATTTTATTTTTTTTATATATTTTTTTTTACATGAATAGCTAGATAAATTTACTGTACTTTTTCTAACCGGTAAACATAGATTATACATGAATATACACATGTTATACATCTGTCGGCTATTTTTAATTTAACCAATTTGGTGGAAGACTATTTAATTTAATTCTCCAACAAAAATATTGTAAACATCAGACGTAATACATATATATATGGAAAATATAAGATAGGAAAAAGATACTAATAAGAATCATCACATAACTTTTGTAAATTGTTGATAACAACGTTTTCTAGGAGTCATGCTCTAGTTATATAGAGAAGTTCATGCTCATTTTATTGACACAAAAAAAAAAGTAAGGTGAGCCTTTGAAGCTGTTAAATGTTGTTCATAAATAATACGGATAACTAATTTTTGTCGATAATGCTATTTATTAGTGATTGTAGTTAAGGGTATATATGTTTCATAACTAATATTAACTATGACAAACAATAATATTATTAGACGTTTGGCTTAGGTCTTATTGTCTTCCGTTCTTAGCTAAACACTTTTAGAATTTTAATTAAAATTTGTATTTTAATTCATTTTATTACTAACACTATTTTATCTCTCTTATATTACATCATGTAAGGGGTTTAGTTATCAAAAGATGTTTGTTTTTTGTATAATTCATATAGGGAAAATTATAGCTTCCCCCATAGACATGTAAAGAATTTATGTACATGCATCAACAAATTTTGGAAGATGGTTCTCCCTTTATATTTGTAAATGAGTAGGTAACTTTCTAGTTTTCATCAGAAAAGTACATAAAATTTTATGGTCTTATGATCTTTCATTGTAAGGCATAGTAAAAAAAAAATAGAGCAAACCCGAACTCCTTCATGACACAAATCCGCAAAATCACATTTTTATGAGATTCTGTCTTTCTTAGTTACCTTACCTACAACCTATTCATTTTTTTTTTTTAGGGGAAAAATGTTTTAAAAAAAAAGGTCTAACGAATTTAATTAGTCAGAACTTGCCTACTTGAGAAAAAAACAAATATTAAAGAATAATCTAACCTAAAACAAATTTCTATGCGATAATAGATAGGAAATATTTCTGCATCAACTATACTAATAGGTTAATAAAAAATAAGCTAATTATGTTGTTATAGTTAAACAAATAATGATAATATAGGACATATTTTTATTATATAGTGTAAAGGAATTTTAAACTGGGCATGCACGTTCTTTTAATCTCATCAAATATTCTTTTGACTTAATATCCCCCAAGGCATTATTATAGTTCATTAGCATTAACTTTATCAAGACAAATAGTAAAACCATATTAAGCACTTTTTAATAGAAAATTCATCAATGTACAAAACTCACATATAAAAATAAATCAAGAATTGTAACAACATTAAAATAATAAAGGAAAAGATGAACCTCACATAAATAATCAACCCTGTACATCAAATAATGCATAAAGCCATTTAAATAATTTTGTTCATGATTTGATTCACAATAAAACTTACAAAAATAAATAGTGCAAGATCGGATAAAAAACTGTATGATGAACTAAATGAAAGTAAGAGTAGAAAGGCCGTCACCGAAAACTCGAATCAAAAGACAAACTCCAAACTCTAATCCACAAACCTTCCAAATTGCTTAGTATTTTGTGTTGCTCCCTCTCTTCTCTTTTTCTTTTCCTTCTGAATTTTTCTATCTTTTTCTCTCCTCTGTCCGTGTGGTTTTTTTTTCCTTCTTCCTAATTTTCCTTTAACTTTTTCTGTGTTGCCTCTTTTTTTTTTTTTCCGCCCCTTTTTTCCGTGTATGTGTATGTATATATAGTATTAGTGTAGTAGGGTGTGTGTTTATGTAGTGCATGTGTGTGTGTTATGTACGTGGAGTAGTGTAGGTGAGTGTGTGCGTGTAGTGGAGGGAAAAGGGAGGGGGGGGGGGGACGTGCAGGTGGGGTTTTAGTTAGTACTTTTTCATTTTATTTTATTTTTAATTATTATTTCTTTATTTTTTAGTTAAAGACATAAGTAAAAATATAGTAGTAAAAGTAGTATTAGCTAACTATTAAAAAATATAGAAAAGTTAAATAGCTAGTCCTAAAATATTGATGAGGAAAGGAAAAATATAATAAAACTACTAGTTTATTTATATATAAAAAAAACTAAAAGAAAACATATTTTCTGAAAGAATTTTTTCTTTCTTTTAAAAATGTAAGAACACAACTTATCCTAAAAGTGACTTATTTATTGAAACTTTTATACAAATAAAACCTATAAAAAATGAGATAAAAACTAGAATAATAATTAGACGTAAATTAAATATTTAATGCAAAAATAGGCTAAAGCTCGGGGAGGATCAAAAATCACGTGTCTACAGTTATACATTATATGAGAGGAAAAATCAGTTCAACATATTTATTTATTGCTGATTTTTTAAATTTCTTTTTAATGATTGTTAGGTATGGTCAAACATTTCTCTTACAATTGATGAATTGGGAGCGCTTAACTTGCCGATTGATAATGTATGTCAATCCCATCTTACCAAAGAAAATTTCAGAACTCTATTGCATAACAAGAAGGAATTTTGCAAGAAAGAGGATAAAGAAAAGATTGTTTGTAAGGTAAACAAGGCTGTGAAGGCAATGAATTGAAATGTGATGTGAAAGATGTCGGTTAGCATCTTTATTGGGGTATATATATATATATATATCTTATTTATTGTAATATATAATTCTTTAACATTTCACGATTGTCTATTTAGCTTGCGAAGGAGTTACCTTTATTGAAAGAGGTTGAAAAAGAATCGTTTGCTAAGTTGTCCAAGACAAAGTCAAGTATGCATAATGAGAATAACAAGAATCATCATAGGGTGAATTATAGTGTGCATTCAAGAGGTGCAACTGATTCTTCTAGTGATTATGTTCTGCGGAGTGAATTTGACAAGGTAAATTCGATTGTTTTCATATGATATATATTACTTTTTCTTTCATAATATGGTATTAGTATTTATGATTAATATAATTAATTAATATATATATATTCTCATATATTGTTTTAACCATTTCAACAGCTTAGCAATGACTTTAAATATTTTAAGGATTGTGTGAAGACATCTCTTCAACAATTAGCTGATAAATCAGATTGTGAGGTAATTTTCAATTATGCATATTCATAAATTTTATAGGCATGTGAAAGATATCTGTTTGGTAGCTAAATTTTTATTTCTTTGTTAAAATATTGTTTATCATTTATAGTCAACCATTATTGTTAGGAACATGAAAGGAAAAAAGTAGGTGTTCAAAATGTTTCGCCTGGTTTAAATCATACAGGACTCCAAATAGCTGAGGTATACGGTGAATTTTATTTGAAAGAAAAAATCAGTTTAGTTTGATTTCGTAGCTTATACTACATTGTCAAGTTTATTATTATTTTATCATTTATATCTTATAATACAGTGTCACATTTTGTATAATTTTAAATGTGATATGCTTAGTTGTGCTGGATTATAATCATTTTTTTAAGTTATAGGTTTGTATAGAAAAGAATGTTGATAATGAGAATGGTATTGACGTTAATTGTCTACTAAATCACACTCTTGCACATAATGATATTCTTTCAGTTGATACCAAGTTTGATTGCCAAATTGAAGATGGAGGCATGCTAAATGAAGGCAATACATCATTTGTTCAAGGTTTGTATGTTTTTTTAGATTTACCTTTTTATATGTTTTATTTTAATTAACTAATATTTTTGTTCTGATTATTATAGGGATGTCTTCATCTGCTAGTGGTGATTGTAATTTGCTATCAGATTCTCAACTCAACCATGTGTACGATCAATCTGTTATTCTGTATCCAGCTTTGAGAGACAAAGTGATATCAAAATCCATTGCAATAGATCTTTCTAATGTGACAAAAGACTCCTATTCCAATCAGACAAAGAGAATCAAGATTACTGAAAATTTTCAAAAGTCATCACGCCTCACTGATTTTGAATCTGGTGGAAGTAGCAAAGTAAAGTTTGGTAGGAAAAGAATATTTACACTTAAACATCCTTTCATGGTAGATATTGGATATGATGTTGATCTAAACTTGCGAGATAATTTTGCAAAGTTTGTTGATACATATGCACTGAAGAAAAAATTCAAGTAAGTGTAATTTAGTTTTACACTTTAATTAACATGTATACACTGTTATTTGGGATATTTAGTCTCCTTATTTTTTTTCAGAAACAGTCAAGATAGATACTGTAAGGGTAGAGGTGAACTGAAGGATGCATTTTTGTATGGGGATATTCCTATTAAATCAAAGGATTGGTTTCACAAACTAAATTATGGAGGTAGCTTTCTAGATGACACGGTATGTTGCTTATCTATATATTTGCATATTTGAATTACTTTATAGCAACTTAAACAGTTTATACTCTTAATCTATTTACAATTAATACACTAAAACAATTTTCTGATTAAATAATATTAATTATGTAAACAATTTGATTTTATATTTTATTTTGTTTGCTTCATTTATTTTGAAATTTGATTTGTACTATGTTCACTCATAGCAAAATTTTAAAAGTGTGTATACATCTGTCTCAATTAGCATTGATAGTTTCATATTATTTCTTTGTTGATTTGACTCTTAAGTATTAAAATCAAAGTGCTACCTTAGTAGTTTAATTTTTATTTTTATTTTCAGCATATTGATGTTGTGTTATATTACTTGAGGAAGAGAGCCAAATATGATGCCAACTTGCCGATCAGATTCACCACAACTAATTTTTCATTACTCGCAAGGTTATGTCATTGTATGATCGTTGGATTAATAGTAACATGGACTATGGAGTGATCAATCATGACCATGAGATTGCAGCATACATTCTTGGATTTTACATGCCTTGTAGTGTTCCTTGGCATACAGTTGATCATGTTTTAATTCCTATTTGTGTTGAAGAACATTGGATTTTAGCAATTCTCAATTTCAAAGATAGGGCTATATATGTGTATGATTCTATGAGAGGTGCGAGGCATGATGCCAGAATACGATCTGCTGTTGAGCCCTTTGCCATTTTGATTCCTTACTTCTTATCTAGCACTGAATTTTACAAAAAAAAAGGAAGATTTGGATGTCAATCAACCCCCTTATTCTGATAAATTGCTCCTTCAGTCTTTGGACATACACTTTGTTGATGGTTTGCCCGCCCAATATGCTGCGTAAGTATCTCTGTTAGGCTTTAATTGTTTAAAATATTACTGAATTATTCCTTCATTTTTTAAGTTTAGTAATTTGGTTTATTAATATATATACAGGGATTGTGGATTATACTTGGTCTCATTTGCGGAATACTTTCCACTTCCTTCATGTAGTGATTAAATTCTTGCAAAGTATACGCCCTGGCCATTGCATAAAAAATTTCCTGTAGCTGTAATTGATTCCTCCTATAATTGTCATTTATGTTATTCCAAAGATGCCACATACAAACACAATGAGGCACCCCTGGATACACTATTGATATAGCCCTTAATATGCTTTGATGTCGGTCAGATACAAAACACATTCTTTCTCTAACACTAATCGCTTCTTTTAACCTTTCGAAGAACCACTCCCATGAAGCATTATTCTCTGAATCAACAATTGCATATGCTATTGGTAAAATATGTCCTTCAGAAGTCAACAAATTATGGTTAATCAGAAGTCAACAAATTATGGTTAAGTTATTAAAATATTTCAACTCAACTATAAGAATTTGTAAACCAGGATTTTTTTTTGTTTTGTTAAGTATATAAAATTGCAAAATAAGTTTATGATTATTGAACAAGTTCTAACAATATGTAATTTAAATCATCTATAATAAAATTAACAATCAGTAATATTACCTCCAGCGTCCTGACAGCTAGCAGTTAAAAATGTCCCTCTGTAACATGATTTTAAAAAGCTACCATCGACTATCACAACTGGTCTGCAATACTTCCAACCTTTTATTGACGAATTTAATGCTGCAAAAGCATACATGAAATTTCCTTTTGTCTGTTTTACGCAAGCTAACAAGTGAACCTGGATTAGATTGCTTTAGCATATAAAGGTAACTTGGTAGTTTGGCATATGAATCACTAGGATCGCCTCGCAACATTTCTAGTGCCTTTTTTTTAGATCTATGTGCCTTCCAGTAACTCAAATCTATGCCATAGAGTCGCTTCATGTCCCTTTGTATGTCTCTGGCATTGTATACAACTTTTGGATCATCTAATGTGTCCACTATAACTCTTCCAATTACTGTTGAAGTGACTACACACTGAGTACCCAATCTGTTTTGTGCAGAACAAGTGTGAATATCAATGAATTTTCTCACTATGAAGACTGTTGAGTTGTGGAAGGTAGAACACCTGAACATCCAACCACAATCCTTACTAACACACTTAAGAGTATACCTGGACAATTGAAAAACAGAATATAAATAGACATATACTTTGTAAAAATATGAATGCACATATTTGTATATATTTATGCCCCTTTCTACAAAGGAATCTCTTCACTTTAACTTTTAATATGGATACATAATGTTTACATTGCAGAATATAAGAACAAAATAATTGAATTAACTTCTTATACATTGCAGTGGCACATTGCAGTGCCACTGTATTCAAGTTAGTTGTTGAACATACTAACCATATTTGTTATGTCTGGTTTAACCACATATATAAAACATACATATGTATGTATATAAATACATACATACCTATATGTAATATTTAAAACTCTCATTTGATAGAATTCAATCATATTAGCAAATAACCTTACATGTATACAACTTGTCATAACAATATTTATTTAGATTTTGCTAAATTTGGTATACATTCATACCTGGAAGAACTTGATCTTTCCACCCTATACTGGAATTTATCTCGCATTGCGTAATTCTGAATGGTACCCTCCAAAATTGTTTTTTCCTTGTAACGCTGCCGTTCTGCAGGAATTATATCCTTAACACAATCTATAATAGCGCCATTTCTTAGAAATTCAGCCTCACGATCACCCACTTCACTGCATTCAAGTAATGGGTTATTGTTGATGTTGACACTGCTGCGGTTAGAGTAGTTTGGGGTAATATCAGTTCTATTCCCATATACATCAATCGGAAGCACACTATGAATATCTATAGGCTTCCAAGTTATACACAAAGGATAATCTTTGAAATTGGTGCTTCCTTTTTTCATCTCTATGTATACTTGTAATCCCATAGTATTGCGTATCACCATTGGTTTTGAATTCTCATCAATTTTATACCGAATCTCTAAAGAATTGAGATATGTATTTACTTCTAGATGACCAGCAATAATCTGAATGAATTCATTATAATCAATACCTGTATTGATGACAATTCCTTCTATTTCATAATTCTCAAACCTGTTGTTAGAATCCCATTTTCCGTTGTAGTGAATCCAAAGAGCCAGCGAAGGTATCTTCTCTAATTGTCCTCTTGCTTTTCTCTCAGTACATTAGATTTCTTTGAATTTGTATTTACAGTTTATGAACTTAATAAAGCCTTAATAAAAGCATAGTGGGATACAACTGAAACGTCTTTCTAGGGTATGCATTAAGTGTATAATTTATTTATTTAAATTTATGACTTTTTAAATTAATTATCCATTAAAAGAAGTTAAACTTTTATTAGATGGCTAATTAATGCCAATAAATTTCGGCTCCTTTATTGCCAATCTTTATTTGGCTATTTTTTTGCCAATTATATTAAAGAGTGGTATATATGTATAAATTCCTCTTCTTTTTTTTTTGCACTAAAATTAATTTTAACAATGCTTCTTATTGTCCTAAATTTTTATTATATTTTGTATATAAATTATATAAATAATTTAGTATTCGTTTTTAAATTTAACGATTAATAAATAAAAATGTGTATAATAATAAAATATTGTGAAAAATATAATTAGAAGAAATTTGAATGCAAGTGTCAAAAAATATTTTTGCGTGATTTTAATATCAAAATATTTAAAAACATGATAGTGAAAAAATAAACTCTATTTCTCATCCATTTAAAATTTCATAGAAACTAAAATATGAATTTATTTTAGAAAATTATTTAGGACCGAGAAGCATATAAAAATAATTAAAGGAAAAAAAATGAGTCAAAATTGGGTGTCAACACCTAGTTTTGGGTTGGATACTGTGAAGGACAAGTTTGCCTCAGAGACCTTCCTTGATAATATTGCCAAATCAAAGAGACTGTTGAGGAGCTTTAGATTACTCAAAAAAGAAATAAAGCCTGAATTTCAACTGGTTTTTGAACTGGTTAGGAAGGTGCTACTTCCAAAAGCTGAAGGTCGATCATGTGGATCTATACTAGATCTCTATCTAATGAAAGCTCTTAACTCATGCACTCCAATTAATCTTCCTAAAATCATGATTGAGCATATAATTAAGATCTGTAAGCTGAAGGAAGTCAATCATGATCTGGTCTATGGATTTTCTTTTTGATCACTTTGGGATTAAACCAAGATCTGGTTCCCATACTATTGGAGAAAAAATGCAAAAATTCACACTCAATACCCTTGCAGAGTGTGAGTGTGCTACGAAGAAAAGAGGAGTTAGTCCTAAGTTTGCAGTGTCAAATCTCATTGTTGCTCAGGAGGTGAGTAATCTGAAGATAAAGGAGTTGTCAACCATGGTTGCAGAAAAGGAAGATGAAATTAAAGCACTGAAAGCTTAATTGACTGAAGTCACAGAAGGAACTGGTCTTACACCAGGTGTCTCAAATCAAGCTAAGATTGAGATCACTCAGCTAAAAGAGGAGAATGCATAACTCAAGGATGAGAATGCTTAGTTGAAAATCAATAATAAGGCATTGATTGATGATAATCGTGCAGCTATAAAACGTTTTGATCACCTCTTTTATAGTTGTCTCTCTACTTCCCATCCTAGTTGATCCCTTTTGTCTATCCCTTCACTCCATACTCTTACCTTCCTCTTGTTTTGACACCAGTGCATGATTAATTTCTTTTTTTGTAGAACTTGAACTCTAACTTGTCTAATGATTCTAAATGCTTGCTTGAATATGAATATGTTCCTATCCTTATCTTTTTTGTGATTTTTTTTATGCATAGTGCCTAATTATTTTTGTGATCCCTTTTTAATGATGTCAAAAGGGGGAACATTAAGGAAAGGAAAGGGGAAATTGGTGAAATAGAGTATAGTTGCATGATGAAAGAGGGAACTAGTAGAAAGAGTTGGGGGAACTAGTGAAATAGAGTAGAGTTGTATGATGAAAGGGGGAACTGGTGGAAAGAGTTGCATGGTGAAAGGGGGAAATACTGCAAAAGGATCTATGTTTGTCATCATCAAAAATGGAGAAATTATTAGGTTCTAGCCTTGTTCTTATTATGCTCATGTTTTGATGATTGACAACTTTATCATTGGAACCTGGTCCATGCCCGTCCTTTGTGATTTATGTTTTGGTGATTGCCTAACCTAGTGGAAGGACCAGTTACGTGAACTAGTGTCTCAGTGTGCAGTTTTGTAGTTGCACACATTTGTCGTATGTGTCAGCTATCCAGTACTCTCTGGACAGTGTCAGCACATTAGTGGGATGAATTCTCAGTGATCCTTTTTTTAGCATCACCAATGAGAAAGTTTCTCTCCCAATGCTCGTCATATATATACATCATCCTTGAGGAGAGAAGCTTATCTTTTGCATAAATCCGAAAATAATTTTCTCAAGCAAAGGCCTCAGCTGATATTACAAGACTCAATAATTTAGAAACTCTTGCTCATAGTGATGTTTTTGTTTCTAGGTTGACTGAGGTTTTGTATTGAACTTATAATTATAAACCCACATATCTTTTTAGAGATTCCAGTGAGTATTTTGCTTAGCTTCTTTTGTTAAGATTTGAGTTGTTTTGTAGTTGGAGGTAGTTATGGTGTCTCACAATTGAGTTATTGTGAGGGTGTGTTTGCAACAGAGTTATTGCAAAGAGATAGGAATTAGGAGGTTAATTCCTAGGTTGTAATCGAAGGTTGCTCGTGTTTAGTAAAAGTTGTTGGTGAAATCCTACTAAGGTAGGTCGTGGTTTTACTCTGAGCAAGGAGGCTTCTACGTAAACATCTTTGTTATTTACTTTCTTGCAAATTCTCTTTGTGTTCTTACTGTTCTTCAATATCCTCATAGAGGGACCTGGTACCGAATCAGGTCTTAGTTACAGTGGTGGACTCTTACGAACCATTACGGTATTTTTACAAAGGGTTTAAATAAACAATTGACTTGATTAGACTATTTATCCTTGTTATTGATACAAGGCTTGATACATAAAAAGTTGTGTGGTGATTTTATTGGTTGATAGTGGTTGATATTGATTATACCTCCCTTAATGAGTGTTGTTCGAGTGATTTAGGAGGGATTGATGATATTTTGGGGTCGTAATTGGTGTTTCTGAGTTGAGTTTGACCTTGTGTGCGCTTATTGAGATGTTTGTGCACTTTTTATCATTGTGAATCATATATACTCACTCATAGGGGTGTTCATGGGTCGATTTGGGTTGGTTATTGGTCAAAACCAAAACCAAACCAACTTAGTCGATTTTTAAAATTCTAAAACCAAACCAAACCAAACCAAATAAAAAAAATAGTCGTCGGTTTGGTTCAGTTTGGTTTGGTTTTTTCGGTTTATAACTAGCTAATGATAAAAGTCAAAAAATTTTAAAAATAAATTCAATCCCACATATGAGATTCAACAGAATGTTGTGCCTCAACCTTGAAAGTAAGCTAAAAACTCTCTTGGGAAAACTTCCCTTGTCACTTCAGCCCTTCACTGTTATACTTCGGCAAAGTCACAAACAACACCCTTAAATTGACAGAACACCGTTTGAACACTTCTAAAAAAAAAAATCATTTGAAAACTACATATTAAGAAAATGATATAACAAACCATCCAAAAGGTGAAGAGATAAGTTTCTTGCTCAATAGGACCAAAAAGAAAGTTCAAAACTACTTATTATCTATAATCTAATGAAACTCAGTCGTGGATTTCATACACAACAAGATATTAGTTTCACAACTAGTATCATTTGTCATTCAAAGTGCGAAAATCATTTAGAATCTCATAAGGTACTACCAACTAAATGGAGATATATGATTGGAAGTGCTACGTCTAAATTTAAGTTCACGATTAAAATTTAAAATGTAACAAAATATTTATATTTTTTTATGGATAATATATAAATAATTATAACATATATATATATATATATATATATAAAAAAAAATTATCGGTTCAGTTTGGTTATTTTGTCGATTTTTTTAGAGTAAAACCAAAACCAAACCAAATAAGTATCGGTTTTTAAAATTTAAAACCAAACCAAATGACGGTTTTTTAATAGGTTTGGTTTGGTTCGCGGTTCGGTTTGGATCGATTTTTGGTTAAAACCAAAACCAAACCAATTTAATCGGTTTTTAAATTTCTAAAACCAAACCAAACCAAGTAAAATAAAAAACTATCAGTTTGGTTCTTGTCGGTTTGGTTCGGTTTTTAACTAGCTAATGATAAATTGATAATGGTAAAATAACAGAGACATGGGGCAACTATTTCAAATGAATATTAGGAATCAACAAATTTCTTATTACTATCACAAGATGAATGTATATGAATTCTCTAGTATTTTTCAATACTATTTCGATGTTTTAGCATGTTTAAGTTGCATAACTATAGAGGTTACTTCGCAACACATGTCTAACATCCACAAAATTAAGATGCAACTTTAAATAGAATGGTTAATCCTACCAAAATCAAAGGGGCAAAGCATTGAAGAGTAGATAGATATTTTAGCAAAGAAATTCGGTAATATACCACACCACATATAGACAATTAGATTTAGAGTGTTGGGTTTGAACATATTTTTTCTATAAATGAAACTTAAGGGCCTGTTTGGAAAGCCACTCTGGTAATTGAATTTGGTGTAATTGGGTGTAATTACACTGTCTGACATGTTTGGTTGACCAGGTAATTACTTGGTCAGCAGGTAATTGGGTGTAATTGGCAGGGGGTAATTACACTCTCCAATTCACAGGGGGAGCTGTGAATTGCTGGTAATTACATGATGTAATTACAAGTTGATTATTTTTTAATTTCTTTCTTTTATTTTTATTTTTATTTTTTTCATTTTAATTTATTTTAAATGTCTATTGTTTTAAATTCTTTCTAGATTTATTATTCTAATAAAAATATTTTTTATTATTTATTATTTATATTTCATTTCCTTCTCATTTCTCAACCTTTACTTCTTGTGATCCCATACAATTTTTCGTATTATTATTATTATTTTTATGTTTATTTTTTTTATTTAACATAATTTAGTTAGTATTCTAATTATTAAATTAAGTAGAATTCATTGTTGAATAAGGTTATAGACTTAGATTTTTCTTTTCTTTTGAATCATATTTATGTTATGTTGAAATTTGACATAAGAGTATTATTTATTTATTTTGCATTTTGAACTTATGTTATATTTTCAATTTCAATTTTTTTTTTTACTAGTATTGACATGATATTTCACATTGCAAGCCATTCATTTTTTAGTTAGAATTGATAAAATATCTTTTTGTCAAATGTTTTAATAATTTTATGACATTATATTTATAATATTAATCCTTTTGTCAAACATGCATTTCATGATGTTCTTAAAACTCATGTACTTTCTATTTTTATGATTAATTTTATTAAAATATACTAGTTTGAAAAATATAAATCCATTATTTTTTATAAGGACATATGTTTATTAATTAATATAATTCAAAAGACAATATATATATATATATATATAATATTTAATTTAATATCATTTATAAAGGCACTTATTTATCTAATATAAATTTTTAGTTTTTGATAATTAGCTTTTATTTTAAAAATTGAATATAACCATGTAATTACACTTGTGCAACCAAACAGTACACTTGTAATTACACTGTAATTACACTGTGGCATACAAACAGGTCGGCGTAATTACTAGGCTGCGTAATTAATAGACTGGTAATTACTACCCTAGTAATTACACCAATTTCAATTACCAGGTGACTTTCCAAATAGACCCTAAAAGTTTTGTAGTGCATGTGAAAGAAGTATACTAAAATAAAATTACTGATTAAAAGATATAAAATATTTATAATTATTTATGAAAAACTAATATCATATATTCAAATAATTATAAATTTTACGTATATAATTTATCGGTTCGGTTGGTTATTTATTCGGTTATTTTTTAGTAAAAATCAAAACCAAACCAAATATTGTCGGGTTTTAAAATTTAAAATCAAACCTAACCAAACAAAATCAAATATCGAGTTTTTTAATCGGTATGATTTGATTCGCGATTCGATTTGGTTTTTAACCAAACCATGAACACCTAACAAGACTGAATCTTTGTACAATCTATATGAATGGGTTGCTTGTTAATGCCCACCAATTTTCCAAAATTTACAGTTTACCCCATAACATCCTTTATTTAGATTACTCCCTTTTGAATTATGTATACATACGAAAAAAAAATAAATTAATCGTTATTAATAAGAAAATCACATGTTTCGAGTTCAGCTTTCCTAATGATGGAAGAGTGCATATAGAAACTACATAGCTCATGTTTTCATATTCATGTGTCAAAATCTCAGCATCAAAATTTACGATATTACTTATTAATCTACCTTTATTAATTTATTTAGTAATGACCACGCGAATACAAATAATACAAATGACTGTAGTAGTGACCAACAAAAGTTGTGGTGAAGTGGTAAGTACTCCTTCATCCTTAACCAGAGGTCTCGAGAGTGACCAACAAAGGTTATGGTGGAGTGGCAAGTATTCCTTCATCCTTAATTAGAGGTCTCGATTTCGAGTCCCCCTGGATATGGAGTCATTTTTGTTAGAGAGCGCTTTACCCCCAATATGAGACTTTTTAGAGCGAATTCGAATTTAATCGGGCTCTAATATTAATATCGGACATGGGTGAGAAACTTTAAAAAAATGACTAGTAGTGTTGTGAATGACCAAAATTTTAGGTGTCAACAACACCTAGTGCTACTTTATATAGTATTACTATTAACATCAAAATGCAGGAATTTTAGGTAAAACTCCAAAGCCACCATGATTAAAATAATTAAAAGTACTAGTATTTGACTAGAAAAACCAATAAGAAACTTAGTGGGATCAATTCTATTGGTCACTTTGTTGAAGTTGAGATCTCATTTTTAGCACTGTTTATGCACCAAATAATCGGGTGAAAATCATTTTACACCCCTAATTTTACTTTAAAAATTAAACACCCTTCTCAACTTTGAATAATAATCACTCTCCCCCTTTTTTTCTATTTAATTTTTTTAAAATACCTACTTTACCCTTAATATCAACATTTGTATCTTCTTTTTTTTTTTAAAAAAAAAAAAAACTTTGTTATAAACACAATTTTTATTTTTTAATTTGTACAACATATTTTCTATTAAAAGCTAAAAGTTATTTTTTAGATGAAAAAAGAAAAGTGAAAAATATTAATTGAATATATAAGTTAATGACGTTCTATAATGAAATAAATGAGCAAAATAATTTTATTAAAAATCAAAGCTCTAATATTTATTTATACGTGAAAATAATAGGTAATTATAATTTTATAAATATATTTCAATACAGGTAATACAAAAATAATTAATAGTCGAGGGTCTTTCGAAAATAACCTCTCTACCTCATCGAGGTAGTGGTAAGGTTTGCTTACACTTTACCCTCCCCAGACCTCACTTATGGGATTTCACTGGATATAATATTGTTGTAGAAGTATATTTATAACAAATCAAATAATTATTGCTAATGAATTTTAAAATATAATTTAGAAAATAATTCATTATTGACAACCAAAACTCGTTTATCTATATATACATTAGAGATAAGAGAGAATTAAAATATGCATCTATATAAATAATTATATACATACATACTTAATACATATAATATAGAAATTGTATCATAAAAAATAACATTAGATTTTATGATTAATTTATAAAAGAATTATTTTACTAATAATGTTAATGAATTTAAATAAAAATGGTAAATAACTAGGTTACGAAATATATATATATATATATATAAAAGATTGAAAATGTTAAGGGTAAAATAGACATTATATAAGAAAAAAGGGAAGAATAATTATTATTTAATGTTGAGGGGTGTTTGATTTTTAAAACAAAATTGGGATTTTCACCCCCAAATAATTTTACAACTGGATTATTCTTGAAAGTCGGTGACTTATTTCATGATCTTGAGCTTTCTGGCGTCCAATGATTTTAAAGATTTTGCCAATCTAAAAGGTCATTTAGCATTTTACCATTTCTTATAATTTACTACTTTATTAACTTTTCTCTCCTATATGTACATTTCTTATTTGACCCGACCCAGTGACGGATCCAGGATTTTAAGGTAGTGGATGCTGACGTTCCTTTAACGTAAAATTATTGTCCATAAAATCTAAGAACAAAATTACTTGAACACAATAATAATTTTTTTAAAAAAAGTTAACGAGAAAAACATTGAAAAAAATGGCTTCAAAAAAAGAAAAAGTGAACAAAGAAAGTAAAAAAAATAAACAAGAAGAAGAATAAGTATAAAGAAAGTATAAAAGAAAGAAATAAAATAAGTTTTATGGGAGAAAAAGAAGGAGAAGTCATGTAAGAAAAAGGGGGAAAAAAGCTCTTCTCACAGTGAATCGAACCTTGAACCCCCGCCCACAAATGTACCTTAACTTCCAGTTCTCAACCAAAGCACCTGTCCTACGTTTAAGCTTTTGGGTGCTCTTCCCTCTTTATATCCTAATTTTCAGAAATTTTGTACTAATAATATATAGTTTTCGCCGAGGTCAATGGGTGCTCGAGCACCCGGAACCCTACATGTGGGTCCGCCCCTGACCCGACCCAAGTAATGTTCCTATTAATTTGCTAAAACCAATCTTTTT
Source organism: Capsicum rhomboideum (assembly GCA_031232105.1). Classification (NCBI taxonomy): domain Eukaryota; kingdom Viridiplantae; phylum Streptophyta; class Magnoliopsida; order Solanales; family Solanaceae; genus Capsicum; species Capsicum rhomboideum. Next base: position 128,269,235 of record CP124712.1, read on the forward strand.
TTTTTTTTTTTTTACTACTCCACAAGTTACTTTCCTAAACCTATTTCAGCAAACGAAAAATGTTATTACAATTATGTTGTGCAATATTTCAACTTTATAACAGGTTATTAAGTTGGGAAAACTTTAAAAATAGCAAACTTGAGCCATTAATTGAGCGACTCGTAACAACAAGTTGATAATTACTCTAAGTTAAAGGCTTTGGATAGTTCTTCTTTCCGGACTTCGTTAATAATTGAACCCGATGTTGAAATTGGAATTGTTACGGTTCTTCCTATTAGTTACCGGTTAGTGTATCAGATAATTCTGTTGAGTGTTGAATTATTTGATCTGCACTAAGAAACAAAAAATGATGCTATAGCTGTACGATGTTGCATTGCTGCTTTTGGTGTTCTATGATATACAATTTATAAATGATAAATTATGCCCAACATGAGAATGACAACATAACCACTCTTATGCTTGGTGATGAAAACTTATATTCTTCTCCAAGCTCTAATGAAGCTAACTCACAACAGAAAGAGGAGCCCTTAGTTGTGAAGATTAGAGGTTAGAAATAAACTTAATAATAAAAAAAAAAAGGACAGCCCGGTGCACTAAAGCTACCGCTATGCGCGGTGTCCGGGGAAGGGCCCCACCACAAGGGTGAATTATACGCAACAACTGTTTAATTCAAATAGTGGGATTTGATGGTTGTTTAAGATTATTGTATCTTGGAAGTGCTTCTGTTTCCTTGTACTTGTTCTTGTTTATCTTTGAAATATGTGTGTTTGTTTGTGAAATGAAGACACTAACACTTCATCTTCGGGCTATAAACAAAAGAATTGAATTCTTGTTTCCTGGTGATAATAGTGACTCCATCAACACTTATTTCAAAGTCATACCTCAGGAAGCAGTGAACTACTTTTTTGGTGATAATAAAGTATGTGTGGATCTGATTTCCTCTCTTCATGTTTTATGCTGCTATAGGTTGCTATAGGTTGGAGTGCTAGCGAAGATGGGACTGTGAGTCAGCATGACTTTCGGAAGGGTGTGTCTTGTCCTAAGCTGGTTCGTCTTGTCAAGAATGTCGTAATATACTTATTTGTCTTAACTCATCCTACATTATGATGAATATATTTCCTGCTTCATCAAAAGATTAAAAGTCTCTCTCTCTGTTATAAGAAGATCTGAGTTACATCTGCTTCTTTTTCTTTGATAACGAAAAGAAACGTTTATCTAGTTGCCTCAAATAAGCTAATTAAACTGCTTCATCAAAAATGTGTTTTTCCTTTTTTTATGACATCTTTGTCTTAGGTATGTCGCTATGCTATTTTGGCAAAAACAATTGTGTTATGAGCTTTACTAGTTTTTCCTTGGCTAGCCTGAAGCTTTGGCTATCAATTCAAAAGTTCGATATGATTAGAATTAGTTTTTATGCTTGGTTCTTTAACCATCATTGTTTCCTTGAGGACTATTTTTTCTCGAGTGGTTGATGTTAATGTTTCTAAGAAATCATTAGCTGATCCTCCTAAACATTTGTTTGCTCTGAAGTCGTGTGATATTAGCTCCACGAGGCCTCATTTGCTTATTGTTGGTGGAAGTTGTAGTTGTTCTTACTAGTCTATTGCAGTAAGGGTATACTCCAGGCAATATTGTTGATTTCTGATTTGCAATTCAATTTTTTGCAGTGATGCTTTTTCTCGGTTGAATGATAGAGGATTAGAAACAAGGAGATAATTTATATGTATGAGATTTTATACATAGCTGATGAAGTCAGTGGATTTCTTGCTGCTGCTCTTTGGTAGAATAAGAGTTCCATGCTGTGTGTGAATACCAGAAAAATGCAGGGAAATAATTGTAATTTTTTTTTTTTTAAAAAACCCTCTGTTTACCACGGTTCAACCGTGGCTAATTTGTATAAAAAATTTGTAAAGAACTTTAAATATTACACATTGGGGGGTGGGTGGGGGGTGGTTACCGAGTGCGCACAAAGTGCTCACCTGAAAGGCAAAGGTTGTGGCAGAGGTTGTAGCGACTGCGGTTTATCCTGGGATTTCACAAAAAAAAAAAAAAACTTAAATACATTTTATTTTTTCATTCCCAGATTTACCCACGAAGCAACCGTAGCTAATTTATCTAAAAATTGTGGCTATCAAAATGTTACCACGGACACAAAACCGTGGCTAATTTCCTCGCGATGCTCCTGTTGTGCACGCTAGCAACCACGGCTAATGAATCGTGGCAAAGGTGTTTTAGCCATGGTTTTGCACGTGGCTAAATGCCCCGTTTTTAAAAATATTTCAATTTTAAAATCTAAAACTAAACCAAACTTTAAATGTCCGTTTTTTGTTAATCAGTATGGTTTGGTTTGTGGTTTTGTTTGGTTTTTAACCAAACCATGAACACCCCTACATGAGCCGAACATATTGTATGAAGACTCCTATATTAGTGGATTAAGAGATGAGTGATCTCTTTATATGGACTTGTGCAATCCTCTTAGTTGACTTTTGAGGTTGAGTTAGGTTCAAATTTAAATTCTTTAACATATTATCGTTATTATCATTATCAAATATATTTCTACTTCACATTTATTTTTCGATTCTTAGTATTTTACGTTTCGATTTTTATGCAATTTGATCAATTGGGTAATATTGAAATTTGAAATATATGTACAGGTATAATTTGACTTCTTGTGAAAGCATTTGCTTCTCTTTTGTTTCACGACAATGAACCAATGAAAGTAGAAATATACGATATTATATTTTAATAGTTTCCAAAAGAAATACATAGAACCGAATCATTTGATTATTTGGTCTAAAACTGTATTTGGATTTAATAAATATTGAGGTTAAAAGTTTAACTGATTTTTTTCTTAATTTTTTTTTATTACATTGGGGCAGGCCGGCAGGGGATGGGGAAATGGAGGAGGAGATTATAAGGTGAGGAATCGAACCCTCACCAATAAACTGAAAGTTCAGGTACCAAATCAACTGAGCTACTCAGATCCCCTTTTAACTAATTTAAAATAGGCTGAAATAAAATGTTAAGTAATATTTTGCTTGATTAAAAAAAGGACAATTTCACATTCTTTGTGATTTTCGATAATGTGTTTACTCGCTTGTTTTGATATTTTTTTACGACAACTTCTTTAGCAATTGATCATTAATATATAAAATTTTATGATATAGGTAGTTTTCCTTTACTAATATAAGAATATGTTTATTTAATTTTGTAAATACATATTCTAAGAATTCAATGAAGAGAAAATGGATATAAGCACATCTAGGCATGTGTTTAAAATTTTTTCCGGAAGATTGTTGAGGACTATTTAACTTCTTATGGTGCTGGATAGTTGAGGTCACAGATTCAAGCCGTGGAAAAATCTCTTGCAGAAATGCAATGTAAGCCTCCGTATAATAGATCCTGTGGTCCGATCTTTTTTCGGACCTCGTACACCGTGGGAGCTTTAGTTCACCAGGCTGTTCTTTTATGTTGTTGTGTTGTCGTGTCAGATGATATATACAATTTCTAGTCATGGTGTTTATAGTTTAAATTATGAAGTTCTATGATTTTGTAAGTACCATGTATATGAAATTCAATCATAGATTATTTAGTGTTTTACCATTTGTGAACGTTAAATAATTCCCTAAAACCATAAAAATTTTGTCATAATTAAGCACACATTACATGCATATGCAGTATCTTTGAGGCTTTTCCACCAACCCATTTACACTAATTTGGATGATCTATACCTAATTTATGCCAAAGTTGGTCTATATATCTTGACTTTAGAAGTGACAAATTTACTCAATGACTCCCCCACCACCTCCACTATAATTAATCAAATAAAAACAATAATCAGAATAAGCCCGAAAAGAAAATTGCATTACCTTTTTAATTACTTACAATATGTCAACCTCACACAGCATACGTGCCTAATGCCTATATATACTCCCTAAGTTTTCCCCATCAAGAAAAGAATTCACACAAAGAGCATTTCTTCTAAAATTGTGTGACTTAACTTATATTTGTTAATTGTAAGAAAACGAAGACATGGAGTTCTTCTATGTTTCTCTTCTTTGCCTATTTGTTTTTTTGGTTTCCCTCTCCCTTCACTTCCTCTTCTATAAGAACAAATCCGCTGTGTCGAGTCCCCTTCCTCCTGGCAAAACAGGGTGGCCTGTGATCGGAGAGAGCCTAGAGTTTCTCTCCACTGGTTGGAAAGGTCACCCTGAAAAATTCATCTTCGATCGTATGGCTAAGTACTCTTCTATTGTCTTCAAAACTCACCTTCTTGGTGAACAAGCCGCCGTTTTTTGTGGTGCGTCGGGCAACAAGTTTTTGTTTTCTAACGAAAACAAACTAGTACAAGCATGGTGGCCAAATTCCGTGAACAAAATCTTTCCATCTTCAACACAAACATCTTCCAAAGAAGAAGCTATTAAAATGAGAAAAATGCTTCCGAATTTCATGAAACCTGAAGCGTTGCAACGTTACGTTGGGATCATGGACCATATAGCCCAACGTCACTTCGCTATCGGATGGGAAAGTCATGACCAAGTTGTTGTTTTCCCATTAGCAAAACGTTACACTTTTTGGTTAGCTTGTCGATTGTTTTTGAGCGTGGAAGATCCTAACGATGTGGCTAAATTTGCCGACCCTTTCGATGTTTTGGCTTCTGGATTGATTTCAATCCCTATAGACTTTCCCGGAACGCCATTTAATCGTGCAATTAAGGCTTCGAATTTTATTAGGAAAGAACTAGTTGCAATTATAAAACAGAGGAAGATTGATTTGGGTGAGGGGAAAGCATCAGCAACACAGGATATATTGTCATACATGCTCTTAACGTGTGATGAAAATGGGAAATTCATGGGGGAGTTGGATATTGCTGATAAAATATTAGGGTTGTTGATTGGTGGACATGATACTGCTAGTTCTGCCTGTGCTTTCATAGTTAAGTATCTTGCTGAGCTTCCAGAGATCTATGAAGGAGTTTACAAAGGTAATTAACTACTACTTAATTACATTCAATTACAACAAGACTCATTTATATTAATTACATTCAATTACAACAAGACTCATTTATTTTTCAATTCTCTTATATATATACTAGTTCTCGTGCGTTGCACGTGTATCTCATGCTAATTAGTATAGATATTTAAAAATGGTAAAAATAGTATTAAAATATGTACATGATGAGTTTCACGAAAATTTGAATAGAGAAAATACAAGCATGAATTGGTGAATGGTGAAACTATTTAACTGATATTATTGTTATTCCAACCACAAACATAGTGAAATATATGTGAGAATAGCCTTTATTTTTTTGGAGGTGAAAGTCGAATTTGGTGAGAAAAAATGTTCATTTTAGTAATAATTTTTTTACTACGATCATAATTGCACAATATCAATTAAATTGCATGTTTGTTCTTTACCCATATGTATTGTTTTATTTGTATTGTTAATATTTTTTTGCTGATAAAATTTAATGCAATTTGTTGGATTGACTTCAATGATATAAATTTAATAATATATTAAACATTTAATTTAAAATTTTATTTTCTTGTTTTTGATATATGCTTCAATAACATACAATTTACATTTCATTATAAGTATCATTTCCTATGATTGCAATTACTTCACATCTAAAATTAACGTTTTTATTTTGGTTAAAGAAATTATAGCCTCCTCCTTTTTATTGAAGGAATGTAACATTTTACAAAAATCGTATAAAGATTGTACTTAACAGTTATTAACATCAAAAAATTTAATTGATATATATAAAATAGTTACACATGTATCTTTTGTTTGATTCAAAATTGTGAATCCTTTCATCCGTGAATTTGATAAAGAATATTCATTGAGACTTGTGATATATATAACTTTATCAACTTCTAAATGCTTCGCTTGCATGATTTAATCTGTCGGCTAAATATTCCAATTCTTAAGAGGATAAAAAGATATCATGTTCAATAATAAATAAGAAATATTAGGATAATGGCTACACATGTGAAATTGTAATTCTTGTCAATTATAGTTCGACTATGAAACAATCTACTATATGTGTCCCACAAAACAAATTGTTTTTATTTTTATTTAGTTTCATTTTAAAAAGATTTAGTGTAACATTTTAATTAATTTTGCAACAAATAATTAAAAAAAAAATTAAAAAACTTACGCTGTATGTTATACGGATCACTCATAATTAATTATAGTGATATCCAAGGCAATACCTATTAAAACAGAATCTAAAAAGAAAAGGGAGATAATATTATATAATAGATCAAATTAATACACTAATATATAAACAAATATGAATAAAAATTCATAGTCTTGTCACTTACAAATAGTCAAAAGAAAATAAATGTACTTGAACAGAAAAATAAGACTATAAAATTTTAAAAGTAATTTTGAAACCTTTCTCTTTTTATATCCCGTCAACTTTATCACTAACGATTTGATCAAGTTTATAAAATTGGGAGAACTTTGGAAAGACAAATGATATCAAATATCTTTGAAGTGCACTCTATTTATAAGTGAAAAATTTACATTAGGGGTTCATTTTAAAAACATATAGGAAAATGAAAAGCCAAAGAGCAAAAACTTAAAATAAATTTGAGTAAAGAAGGTTAACGGAAAATTAAAAATTTACTGATCATGGACACATTAGCTTTGATTAACTGCTCTTTGACTGTTTCAAAAGGTAGTTAAAGGGTTCTACTTTTTTGTATTCTTAATTAATAATAATGAAAATAATTAAGAGTTGTTATTACCAATTATAAAGTCACGTTATGTAGTGGATTTATTATGTTCATTATTTCACATGAGTAGTGCATTGCATTTTTTGTATTAATATTTAATTAATTAAATATTTTATAATATTTTGATTTAGTGTAGGGATAAAATGGTAATCCCACATTCAACTAAGTGGCTTCCTACTTTTAGAATAGTTATGATTATGATTATGATATATGTGCATTCATAATTAACATGTAGTTTTCATATGTTGTACCAGGTAACTTGCTATTTGTTGCATATTACGAATGCATACCTCCATTCAGTTTGCTACTAATTTAGCGTGTGAATATGTCTATAGAACTGAAAATCGGGAAAGAAAGTTTTATTTCTTTGCTTTCTTAGTTTTTTGGGAAAAGGGTTCGAAATATATCCAAACTTTGACAAAAATTGTTGTAACACGTCTGAACTTTGCGGGGGGTCCTATGACCCCTAGTACTATTTATTAGTGTATTTTAGAGACATTTATTTACACAGATGGACCAAAATGTGAATACACGCGCACTAAGCGCGTGACTGAGTTAGTGGTCCAGCTAAGCAAGTAAAGGTCACAAAAATACACTACTAAATAGTCCGGGGGTGGGGGTGGGGGGGTCATAGGACACCCGCAAAATTTGGGCATGTTACAGTAAATTTCTCCAAAGTTTGGATATATTTCGGACCTGTTCCCTAGTTTTTATATGCGTATTAACATTGTGCTCATGCTTCACGAAACGGAACTTAAGTAACAGATAAGAAAAAACTTGTATCGTTTTGTAGAATTTTTGAACAAATATGATTTTGACTCTAAATATTACTTATTATAATACTCCCTCCGTTCCAATTTACGTGAAGGTGTTACTATTTGGAGATCGTCAAACAATTTTTTCTTTGACTAAAATTTTCTTACACTTTTTGAAAATATTTTCAATCATTAATCATGTTGACCGGTAGTACTTTTCGTGTAGATTTCAAATATGTAAAATTTATTTCAAATTATTTGAAGAATCCATGTATACCCAAATTCATGATCAAAATAAGTGTTTTGATCCTCGTACTCCGAACAGCTTCACATAAATTGGAATAGCGAGAGTAATATATACATCCTCATGTTCTGGTTCTTTATGTTGATGCACAAGTAATCATTTGTTTGATCAAATACCATATTATTTGAATGAAAAGTGTACTTTTTTTCCTCTATTGATTCTTACAATTGTTTTGGTTCAAAATATGTATATAGAGCAAATGGAGATAGCCAAATCAAAGGGTCCAGGGGAATTATTGAACTGGGAAGACATTCAAAAGATGAAATATTCATGGAACGTGGCGTGTGAAGTTTTAAGACTTGCCCCACCCCTGCAAGGTGCTTTTAGGGAAGCCCTTTCTGATTTCATCTTCAATGGTTTCTCAATTCCTAAAGGATGGAAGGTAAATAACTCCATACATATCCTCCTAGAAAATATCTTCTTCTTCTTGTTCTTCTTTACTCGATGAAATATTCATTCATCAACAATTTATATCGCCATTAAAAAAAAAGAAATTGGATTTAAAGTTGCATCAATTGACAGTGTATATAATTTGTACTCTTATCAATCGATGTGATAAAGCCGAGCACACAGCCATATTCATCTGACTTAAAATGAAAAGTTATAACATGATATTCTGGAAGAATTGCGTAAAACTTTTGAGTCTATACTTGTATGTAATTTGATAATTATTCTCAAATACTAACATTAATAAATTGTTTTTACCAAACTCCAATTTTCATGTGGACTAAAAAATTAATTTATATATGAAGATATATTGGAGTGCAAATTCTACACACAGGAGTGGAGAATTCTTCCCAGAGCCTGAAAAATTTGACCCTTCAAGATTTGAAGGAAGTGGACCTGCTCCATACACATTTGTACCTTTTGGTGGAGGACCAAGAATGTGCCCTGGAAAAGAGTATGCTCGTTTAGAAATTCTTGTCTTCATGCACCATCTTGTTAAAAGGTTCAAGTGGGATAAATTAATTCCAGATGAGAAAATCGTCGTCAATCCAATGCCGATTCCGGCGAAGGGACTCCCCGTCCGACTCTACACTCACAACCAGCATGCATGATCGACCAAGACTGCACGCAATAGTAACAAATTTAATTTGTGAACTATCCATACCAAACATTATTATATTGTGCCTTATCCCATCCCTTATTTCATGTCTCTACAATTGTTCTCTTTTTAATTTTTTGGTCTCCCCTAATAAATTTATTTGGTTTGTGTCCTCTTATTGTTAAGGCACTTTTAGATGTGTGACCAATAATTGGTGTTCAATATTCTCCGTCAATTGTATAATAAGAAAGTTATTTCGTGTAATTACTTGCATCTACTCATGATTTCATTTTTTTTTTGTAAATAGAATTTAAATTATATATAATGACAGTGTAAAAAAATTTGTGCACTATCAAGTTACTTTTACCTATTAAAATTAAAGTTATATATTATAATTTATAGATTATCAATCTATTTACATTGTTGTGTATATAACTTAAATACACTTTTTAGTATAATTAACATAACTACGGATGACCAATAGCCAAAGCTATAATTCAATGTCATTCTGATTTGAGGTCATGATACAGCAACCACTAAAGTATCCATTTAGGACATGTCGACGTTTCGTTTAGCAATTACTAATGTAGCAGTAAAATTTATCATATCAAATGAGAAAAATGCTTTCTATTCCCACAGACTATGTTAAATAGTTTAAATATATTTGAGTTGCAAGTTAAGTGAAAGATTATTGTTCGTTTTGCACATATAATTGTGATGGCATCTTTAAAGCAAGAAACTAATAATTGCATTAGTAATTAAGTTGAAAAAAATAATCAATACTATGTAACAACTCATGAATCTTGTTTTAAGATTTAGCTCCAAATTTATGTTTTGAAACCGTGGATATGTTAGTTTTTTGGATTTACATTTTGGCATGATCCGGGTTGAGATTCGAGAGGCTCAAGAATTTTTCGACACAATTTTGGACTTAAAATGATGCTGGTGCAGATTTGATAACGGTGCACCATAATTACAGTCACGAAGGTCGCAATTACGGACTTGAGAAGTCTAGTGGAGGTTCGCTTTAGCGAGGTGCTAATGTATTTGAGATCCTTGGGTCAAATGTTGACTTCTGCAAGTGTGTTGCTTTTGTAATAGTGGGAAATCTTGTGGCCTTCGCTTTTGCGAAGCACATGATCGTATTTTCAAATGGCGCAATGTAACAACCTGCATGGTCATTATTTCCTTTTTAATTCATTGTTCCAACTTCAACCTTCTTGTAGCTTCATTATGTTATTTGTGACATGTGAATGGGTGGTATGATTTTCGAGGTGATCGGATGAGGTTTAGTTGAGATTTTCAGTTTTCAAAGTTGAAAATTTGAGAAGGTTGACCAAAGTCAACATTTTGGGTTAACGAAGTTGGTTCTGAGTTCTAATAGTTCTATAAGATCCGGAAGGTAATTTTTGACTTAGTTGGATTATTGGTAGTGGTCCCGAGCCATTCAAGGGTGTTTTGGACCTTTAGATGAAATTCTAGTTTTTCTTAAAGCTTTAAAAATGACCACGGTAACTATTCGATCAAGAAGACCTCAGATGGGTGATTTGATGATGCCATCATGTCCCAAACGTGTTTTACGATTGATTTTTATTATTGGTTTGTGTCCAGGAGGACTATGATGAGTTTTGTGTACTCGTTCGAAGTTTGGTGTTTCGACGTCATTGAACTTTAATAGTACCACATGAAGTAAATAAGTTTCAAGTGGTGTTTGGATGGAACTATTAGATTTTTATCGATTTTTGAAACATTGCAAAATGAATCGTCGCATTTCGAGTTCGTATGAGGGAGATATGACCATTTTAGCATGGGCAACTAGTGCGAAGTTCTGGTGTTAGCGCGATAGTGCTGAACGAATTCACATGAACAGTGCACTAAAAAGTAGATTTCGGGATTTTAGTTATTTTAACATTTTAGGATCTAGGAAGCTCCGATTGAGGCGATTTTTGATGCGTTCTTTTGGTATAAACATTGGATACGTAATTCCACATTTATTTTATTCATTTTCCAAGAATACCCATTACATTTTCATAATTATATTCACAAACATTGAGATTTGAAACCCCAAAAATAAGGAGTTGAAAATCGCTGGTTTGAGGATCGATTTGTGATGGGGTTTCATTGATTTTTGGAACTTGTGGTCCTTATGTTATGATAAATTGATTTTGGCATCAATTTGTTGATTTGTCAATTATTTCAATGTTTTGAATCACATATGAGCATGAAATTGGGGATTTTGGGCCTAAGTTTAAGAAATTAAATTTTGATGATTTTAAGGTCGATTTGAGCTCCATTCCTTTATGAAATTTTATATTTGGATTTCATATCTTATGGGTAAACTAAATTTTAAAGAAAATTACTGCTTTGCCCTTGGGAGATTGAGGTTGCTTTTTGGGTATAATATAACAATATAGGTATCAATACACACATTCACTCATAGATCAGGTTCCTGATAGATTGGGAGTATTTTGAGGTTGTTTTAGAAAGAAAGACGTATTGGTGATGGTTCGTGGCAAGTTTGCTCAACATTTAAGGTATATGGCTTGCTTTACTCAGATTTAGCTTGGGTGATAGCTTATCGTATAAAGTATGTTATGGATTGAGTGAAATGATGGGGTTAGAAGTATTGAGTAAATTAAATTAATGTTGTGAATATCCAAATTGCAGCATTTAACTGATAAATGGCTTGTGATTTGAAATTTGTATTACATTCGGTGAAATTGAGATGGGCTTTACATGATAGATTGAATTGTGATATTTAATCATATATGAGAGGTTATTTTTTCATGATGGGTATTGTATTGTAAGCAATCACTTAAAGTGATGAAATATAGCCTAAGAGCACAATTGGAGAGTATTTATCGTTAATGAGGCTTTTAGCTTATGAAAATTGTGAGATAATGGCATCCCCATATAATTGTTGCATTTGAAAATTTACATTATTTATTATGATCATGCATACTCATTCATTCTCATGGATCATAGATATAGTAATATAAAAATAGTACTTTTGGAAAGAAACTATGATTTATGTTTCAATTCAAGTCCTGGTAGGTTATATTGATTTAAGAATTTGTTTGAGTTTAAGCAAATCATATTGATTAAAGAACCGGTTCAAGCCTGGACCATATATACCAAAAGCCCTGATTTGAGTCCGGACAGGATATATGAAAATCCAGCTCTAATTTCGGTCAGGGCATATGGACATCGCGAATCCCCTATAGGTTTTACCTTCCAGCATGCTAACATGGAGAGGGGGGGGGGTATATCGATAAGATCATTGACCATTGTATCACATTTAATTATGTTTCCTATGATATCCTATTGTATCACCTCTTATAATTGTATTGTTTGAACTACTGGGACTTTTTTGCATGCAGGGTTATTAACATTCTATATGAAATATAATTACTTACTCTTGCTCGATCGGCGTATAATGTCTACTGAGCATACGTGGTTTTCTACTCACACTACACTTGCTACATTATTTTGATGCATATCCTAGCATCAGCTAACCTAGTTGGTTTTCGCTTTGAGGCAACACTTCTTTGGGAGCTTGGGTGAGCTACTTGGCGTTCAAAGCTGTGACTGGCTTCTTCTATTTTTACAATTTTTGCCTTTTACTATTTTAGATAGTTTTGTAGCTTTGAAAATGGTTGTATGACATCTTTAGGTGCTCTTGTACTGGTGACACTAGGGCTTGGGTGTATTTTATTATTTTCACACTTCTGTTGTATTTATAAAGGCTGTATTTCAAATATTACTTCCATTATTTTTATTACTTCTTAGTTTTGACTTAATTTTTTATTAGGATGAAGGATTGGCGTACCTACCGGTGGGTTAGCGTAGGTTCCGTTATGACCTTGGATTTTGGATCGTGACACATAATTGCGCGCTAGGTATCATATGTGGGATGGTCTCTTGGATTATAAAAAGGGATAATTTTAATGATTTTTGCCATTCTATCACCTTCTTTGGATATGTAACAACCCCAAAGTTCTTTCATGATCCTAGTAGTTTCCCATGAATATAGACCCGTTAAATGAAGTTATTTGACCCTTATAAAGGTTAGAAATCAATTGGAATGTGTTCCAATGTTTATGTGAGAGTTTTTGACGTTAAAAATTGCCCATGGGTCACGTTTTAGGGTCCCACGCATTGGGATCCATGCCACGTCTCAGAAGCATCCTAATGGGCAAAACTTCTGTAGCTCAGTGTGTTGGCAATGTTGATGCCCTTCAAACATAGAATTATTGTATGTTCTTAATTACTTTTTGGTAGATATGATTTACTTTTGGGTGTTTATGCAGGAAAATAGGTCCCAGAAGAAAGTGTTAGAAAATATGCTAGAAAAGAGCAAGTATTGATTCGTGGTGTCAAAGTACAACTCGTGAAGTCATTGCACGAGTCATACTAAGACACGTACTGATGAAGCAGTGGCTAACAAAAAGGGTAAATTAAGGTAAGGTCACACTACGACTCCTATGACTCGTAGTCAGCAGTATGGGCCCGTACTGTATGCTCATGGGAAGAAGAACAGAAAAGATGCAACCTAAAGACAGTGACCACAGATGCAGCCTACGAGTCGTGATGTGAAAGTACGAGTAACCCTGACTCGTCCGGAGAATCGTAAGGAGGGACATCTGAAAGTTTGCCAATCAGGGCTCAAGAACATGAATAGTAGTCCTAGAATACGAATCGTATAATGACCCGTAGGAACTGTAAGAATCTATTAGAATTTTGGCAAATCATGAGTAATGGCCTCCAACCTACGAGCCATACCTGCACTGTACGAGTCGTACTGACTGCTGGGCCTGTAATCTGATTTTGTTTAGGATTAGTTTTACTTTTATCTATAAATACCTTTCCTATGTTTTCTTTTACAGTTTACACACCCTTTTACCTTAAGGACGTATTGTATTAGTTTGATACAACTTGTTCTTTCATTTTTGGAGCAATTACATACTTTGATTCTTGATTATTGATCTTTCATTAATAGTTAAGATTCTGAATTTCTTCTACTCTATTCATAAGTTTATAATTATGATTTCTTCAATGAATTCCCATTGCGATCCTACAAACATGAGTAGTTGAATCTCATAACTATGGTTGTGGGAACTGATAGTGCTAAATTACACTCGTTTAAGTGCACGTGATCGTTAGCAATATTTTTACCCAACTATGGAGTCAGGATCGATCCCATGAGGAATGAACTTGAAAGGTTCACTTTAGAGCATAAATAAATCACTAAATGCTTGCTCGTGTTGATTTTAAATAATAAAAGGAAATAGGGACGGGGGGTTGTAACTAATGTCGAACACTTTGTGATTCAACTTATCAAGAGAGTTTAATTGCACTAATCAAAAATTAAAGAGTAGTAATCAATGGTAGAGGTAACTTGGGGTTGTGTTATCATGAGTTTGAATTCATACATGGGTAAGAAACAATTTTCCTTCATTTGACTAAAGTCACAGGTAGGCTAGGTCTTGGGTATTAATGCTAATCTCTCGATTTAACACTAAATTTAACAAGAGAGTTCTCTCAAACCCTCATGTGTATCATCATAACCAACCTACAACCTCAAATAGATAGCATTATTTCTAAGATCTATCATTAAATAATAAGAATCAAGTCACTGTTAACCATTACTCTTCACCCATATCCTTTTTCTCAAGGATGATAAAGGATCTAAGCTCAACTAGAGTTTGCAACCTCTAATTTTTTGTTGGAAATATGGAGTAATAGCTAAACCCATAACAAATAATTAATTAGGAAGGTAAATAATCACTATCCATGCATTAATCACTACTCAATTATGACATAACCCCAAGTTGGGGAAATTAGCCAAGCATAGTAGAAGAGAGAGAAAATTTACCATTATGCTCATTGAAATCCGTCATTAGATCCAAATATTTACAAGAAATTCTTCAAATCTAATGTAGAACACAAAGATAAAAGCTAATCCCAATCTTAGGGTTTGATTACAACTTGCTTAAGCTAAAAATTATGGAAAAGATAGGGTTTGAAGTCTCAAAAATCTAGTTATAGCTGAAGTAAATCGGGGCCAAGATAATTACACAAATGCCACCATGCTCACTTTGGTGATGGAACAGAGCATCGGTGAACTCAATGATGATGCAGAATTGCACCCATGTCGCCGAACTGACTTAGAGGTTGAGCTTCAGTTGCTTGCATCTATTGATTTTTGCGGTGGTGACCTATCATCGCCCAGATCGACAGTGAACCACAAAACTTCATCTCCTACTTGCCGAACTACTTCCTTTAGGACTTGAATACATTGTTATTCTTGGCGCTGCAATTCTCTCTTTGGCGATGTGTCAAACTC
The DNA here is from genome assembly GCA_031232105.1 of Capsicum rhomboideum. Classification (NCBI taxonomy): domain Eukaryota; kingdom Viridiplantae; phylum Streptophyta; class Magnoliopsida; order Solanales; family Solanaceae; genus Capsicum; species Capsicum rhomboideum. The sequence goes on from CP124712.1 coordinate 128,284,428, forward strand.
CTTGGGCGATGCCACTTCTATTTTTAGCTTTTTTTCTCCATCTTTTTGCTTCCTCATGCTTCATCAAACATCTTTTGGCTTCAACCTCAAAAAACAAACAAACAAACATTAAGAACTAGCTTAAGATGGCATTGAGGACTTGATTTCTTACCAAATCTAGGCCAAATGAGTCTCAAAATACAGATTCATCAACACCCCCATCTTAAACCTTTGCTTGTCCTCAAGCAAATCAATGTACACACAATAAAATCAACATTGTCTACAGATGGTACTACTTGGAAGTCCAAACACATGCTTCTTTGTGAAAATTATCTGGCCCTCATGATTTTAGAAAGTGTTGGCACAAGTATCCACTATCAAACATTCAATTCATGAACTACAAGCCTCAAACATTGACTAGCCGCTACCAAACCAAGCTTATATATATCAACCAAGGTCAATTAATGTGCTCGAATGAATGCAATAGAGTGCCCTCACAACAAGAATATCTCTTTTTTCACGATGCAGTCAAATTTAAAAATCAAGGGATTAATCATGAACCACTCTCGCTCCCAAAGAAGATCATGCATAAGAATACCATTCCATAGACTTCCCATATTTTCCATATCACCATAATTAAGCATGTTAAGTTGGAGATCACAAAAGTCTTTGGTCGGCTTAAAATGTAGGCAATGGGTAAGGTAGGATAGCATATGATTATAGTGACTCTACCTCCTTAAAGAACTACATGAGACCTTAACTTAATTCTTCCCCAAAGCTCACTTCATTTGACATGCTATGGACTATTTCTTTTGGTTTCACTTGCCAACTTCCTTCTCCCATCATTTTCAAAGTAAAACAACTCAAATATTCACAATCTAAATCTACAATTGCAACTCTTTTTCATTAATTTTCATTCTCTATCTCTTTTTATAGACATATTTACACGGAATACATGGATGAACTAGAGAAGAAAGTAAGCGGTCCTCGATTCTATGAACTTCCAATCACAAATCCTAACCGATAGTTCCTCTACCCCTAACTTAGGCTTTTGGTATAAGTTGGTTTAAGGCCTTACCTACATGCTTCAAGATGATTTTGGTTCAAAAGAGGGTATCGTAAGGGAATGGGTTATGGCTTGTAATATAATTGTCCAAGAAATAGGCTACAAGGCACAAATTAGTGAAAAGATTTGTCACTCAACTCATAATAGGGATGCCTTCACTTCAAAGGTTCACTCTTGATTGATAACCTAAGGTCATTTTCCAATGTCACAATGCCTTATGCTTAGCGATAGACCAACTAGGAAAGTTCTAGATGGACTCATAGAACAAGATCAAATCGAAGCCTCACCACTCATGGCACTCAATCACACAATTGAAGCAGCACCTTTAATTTTTCAATTGACATACCGCATTCATTGCACATATCAAGGGAGGTAATCAAATATTCAAAACATGATGCAAGTTTTCACAAAAATGAGTGCCTAACCACTTCAACTCAACCAACTAAAATTTTAAAAGATGGGCACATTTTGAAAGGTGAATCAATTCACAAACCAATTTGTCATTTTCAAGTGTTATGCATGTGAATGATCTCCACAAGTGTACTCTTCAAGCCAAAATATTCTATTGCAAGTACACTTCTACTTGAGTACCAGGCTAACAAGAGCCTTATTTATCAAACATACTACTTATTACTACACTATGAAATAAGAAAATAAAATGTAAATCACACAGACACTCAAATCAAGTCGCAAAATGCATGCACCCATTAAATAAAAATTATCCAAAAATATTACAACCCGAATCATGAAATAGTTTTAGAATCAGAATCAAACTAGTACCAAAATCTCAGAAATCAAAATATCATATTATTACAGATCCAAAATAATACCCCCAACTCAAAAGTAAACATTATCCTCAATGTAATAGGACTAAGAGATAATATAAGAATGAGTGGAAGGGTTACCCTAAAAGTTGCTAAGTCTGAGGCGATGACCAGCTCGCAGAAGAGGCCTCAGTCTGGGCATCAATGCTCAGCTCAACTCGGGATGTCATCTGTGGGGCTGGATCTGGGGTAGGTATCTCTAATGTGGCTTCTGGGTTGGTAGCATGATCGAATATCTCCTCAGTGGGTTTGGACCCTCTACTGCCAATCTGTAATACCACCCTCAGTGGGGTGGTATTATTTTCTTAATTCATGATTAAATGTTTCGAGTTCAAATTTCATAAATAAAATAAACTTTAATATAATGTGTTTACCCCAAAGCTGGACTTTATAAAAGGCGAACTCAATTAGTCAAGTACAAAATGATAAATTGACCACAAGGTGGAAAACCACTAAAAAGTAGTTAAGGTCTTCAACTTTAATTATTGTATTCTACCAAGTCAGTGGGTAAGACACCACCTAATTAAGGAGAATTTCTTTCAAAGGAGGACAAATATGGGAGTGGAAAAGAACGGGATTAATTAGACTTCTTCAACCCATGATAGATAATGCAAACTAACAGTACTTTGTTGGAAAATTAATCGATTATTCCCCTTAAGTAAGGGTGGAAGATTATTAGCAATTAATTATTAATTGCCTTGTTCATCTTTAATGATTCTCAAGAATATTGGACCCAAGGCTCCATTTCAAATCAAAGACTTTAAATACCAGTTAGGAGAACCCTTGTGATTTATAAACTAGTCCAGTTTGGTAGACTTTCGAATAAACTTTGTTATATAAAATATTTGCATGTGAAACTGACCATTGAATAACTAAAACAGTGAGATTTCCTTTAAATAAATATTACAGACGAACTAGGTTTGAAAAAATGAGCTTTACATCGTACTCAAACACAACATGTCTGACTTACCCAAAAAAAAAAAAAAAAAACTTGTATGATTCAATAAAACAAGTCAAAGTCCTATTTCTATTCCATCCCATTTTTGGCATTCCTAGACAGGCAAGATTTAAGTTATATACCCCTTCAATCGATTCATAATATGTGGTATTTTTAATTTAGACACACCCCTTTAAAATTATAATCACTCATTCCTAGAAAATAAGAAATGTTTTCACTAAAATGTCCACCTATATAATATGACTTCTTAGTTATGTAGAAATTTACTTACCTAAATAAGAGTAAAGAAAAAAAAAATTAATATCTTCTTGATTATATAAAAAATAATTTATTTTGAACTAAATATAAAAAACAAAAACACCATATAATATTGAGTGAAGGGAGTACAATGAAACACAAGTAGAATTTTACAATCATTAATTGGCTATAGCAGATTGTTTATCATTTTCTTTGTTATATATGATCAATAAATATAATAGAAATGTACTTTCCATATTGCTTTTAGTTTAAGTGATCTAATTATATAAATATACCTTTACATGATAATTAGAGCATAGAACTTTAAATTCATACTAAATTAGGAGTAATAGAGTAGTCTTTGTTTGACTGTAATTGAAACAAAAGTCTAGCTAGTGATGATTCATTCACACAGGATTTAAATGAATCTTGATTACTTTATGCATCTTTCATGAAGGATAACTATAACGTTGATATTCCTCTTCTGAAATGAAAATACACCAAAATTTACTGTCCCTAATGCCCTCATACCAACACTCATTTGGTGCATGTGGCCCCCAAAGTCATGACTTGTCCACTTTGTTTATATTCGTCGCACAATAAGGTTGTGTTCGGTATGAAGGAAAATGTTTTCCTATTTTCTCATTTTTGACTAAAAATTTTGAAAAATATTTTTCCTAGGAAAAGAAGTTCCTTCAAACTAAAGAAAATAACTTCTTTAATCAAAGTAGGAAAAACAAATTACAATATTCATATATATATGGATTGTTACATCCCGTTATTTATATATTAAGAGCCTAATGACACAAAAGTCCATACATTAAGGACCATTTTGATTAATTTCTCAGATATTTCACCCTAAGGTTAATATTGTTAGAATTTGCCACTTATGATGCTAACATGACATCCACCTTTTAAGAAAATCTTCCTCCCTAGTGCCAAAGACTACTAATTAATACTTGTGACATCACGTACAGTCGTTGTATGTTAAGCATTTTTCATGAGAATTCCAATTATATATCACATGATTTCGAGGAAGAATCTCCATCTTACCTCATGTATTCATCTAATTAATTCAACAATTCACACGACAAAATAGAGGTGAGTTTGTTTTGGTTGTATAATTTTTCTTTTGTTGATTATAAATCTTTACTATGCTATTAACCAGGTTAAATTATCAATAGTTTTACTATAAAAAAAAAAAGATGTTAAATATCATGTGCTTATTGATTTTATATATATACATCGGGTGTTTGTGTGTCTTCCCTTGCTTTTGATGACAAAAGTACTTGTGGTGGGGTGGTATTTTTTTTTTAAATTCATGACCAAATGTTTCGAGTTCAAATTTCATAAAAAAAAAAATCAGCTTTAATATAATGTGTTTACCCCAAAGCTGGACTTTATAAAAGGCGAACTTGAATTAGTTAAGTACAAAATGATAAATTGACCACAAGGTGGAAAATCAGCAAAAAGTAGTTAAAGTCTTCAACTTTAATTATTGTATTCTACCAAGTCCGTGGGTAAGACACCTCCTAATTAAGGAGAATTTATTTTAAAGGAGGACAAAGATGGGAGTGGAAAAGAACGAGATTAATTAGACTTCTTCAACCCATGATAGATAATGCAAACTAACAGTACTTTGTTGGAAAATTAACTGATTATTCCCCTTAAGTAAGGGTGGAAGATTATTAGCAATTAATTATTAATTGCCTTGTTCATCTTTAATGATTCTCAAGAATATTGGACCCAAGGCTCCATTTCAAATCAAAGACTTTAACTACCAGTTAGGAGTACCCTTGTGACCTATAAACTAGTCCAGTTTTGTAGACTTTCGAATAAACTTTGTTATATAAAATATTTGCATGTGAAACTGACCATTGAATAACTAAAACAGTGGGATTCCCTTTAAATAAATATTATAGACGAACTAGGTTTGAAAAAAATGAGCTTTACGTCGTGTACTCAAACACAACATGTCTGACTTACCCCCCAAAAAAAAACACAACTTGTATGATTCAATAAAGCAAGTCAAAGCCCTATTTCTATTCCATCCCATTTTTGGCATTCCTAGACAGGCAAGATTTAAGTTATATACCCCTTCAATCGATCCATAATATGTGGTATTTTTAATTTAGACACACTCCTTTATAATTATAATCACTCATTCCTAGAAAATAAGAAATATTTTCACTAAATTGTCCACCTATTTAATATGACTTCTTAGTTATGTTGAAATTTACTTACCTAAATAAGAGTAAAGAAAAAAAAAATAATATCTTCTTGATTATATAAAAAATAATTTATTTTGAACTAAATATAAAAACTGAAAACACCATATAATATTGAGTCAAGGGAGTACAATGAAACACAGGTAGAATTTTACGATCTTTAATTGGCTATAGCAGATTGTTTATCATTTTCTTTGTTATATATGATCAATAAATATAATAGAAATGTATTTTCCATATTGCTTTTAGTTTAAGTGATCTAATTATATAAATATACCTTTACATGATAATCTATATATAATAATAAAGAAGAAACAAGACAAGATGATGTGACATTTCTTTATGGCCTCCATTCCTATTTATCTTTTTTGTGGTTTTTTTGACTTTTTTTTTCCTACTACTTTTTAAGTATCCTTGTAATAATATTAAATGGCTCAATAATCAATTCTCCACTTCTCCTTCTCTTAAAGTTTCACTGATGACATTTATCAGCCACTACACGTACTCTATTAGTTAAAGATAATAATGTTCAACCTTTATGCATAGGATTTATTGTTTACCTATAACTGTAAAATTATTATCAATAAAGACAATGAATAATTATGAAAGTAATAAAAATTGTTGTAAATGAGGACAATATAGAAGAGGGGCGGGGAAAAAGGGAGCGCAAGCAATCTTTGCAGAGATTGTTCTTCCAAATAAATTAATATAACTATTTTGAGAGATTTTTCTTTTTGCTCAATACTCACACACAGAGAATTAGCAGAGGACAGGGGGGAGATTTTGTCTCGTGAAGATAAATATTTCCTAAAATTTGAGTGCACTGATATTAGACAAATCACTTCTGCTTCAAAAGATTTTTTTTAAAATTTTTTTGATAAGAAGTAAGTGACCTGTATACCTATATATTGATCTTTCTCTCTTTTTTTTTTCTCCTCATGATCATTAAACTTTTGATTTCTTATTTATGGTGCAGATTTAGAGTATCGATCGTCATACGTATACAAAAAGAACATTATGTGTGCTGAAAAACAAAACAGTTATAAGGTCCATGTCTTTCATTTCTTTGAAAGCTTAAACTAGGCATATGTGACCATTTGTCTTATTTAATTTGAGGATGTTACCTTTGTTTGCAGGAATTATTTCAGAGGGTGCAACTCCCATAAAGATTTTAAAAAAAAAATAAAAAAAATCAGTAAGTGTATATCTTTATCATATTCTTATCGCTTTATCTTCATAAGGTCGTACGTAGAAAGTGTGTTTGTATTCCTGGATACATATGAATATTTTTTTTTATTTTATTTTAATTGAGTGTAGAAGAAGAGGAAATGAGAAATGGAATCACACAACGAGAAATCGAACCATACCAACAAGGTAAAAATTTAGTTCATCAACTGAGCTACGAAGATTTTCCACTTGTATATATTTTAAAGATGCATTCATATATAGTTGAATCTTTTAGTTTACAATTCGAAAGAGGAGAGTATATGTAATTGGATTCCTCTCGGAGATAACATTCTTCTTGTACATATTGTTATTTTTTCGCAAAATATGAAAATGTTTTATATGTATTACTTGTGCTTGTAGAATTCCCCAATAGAATATATTAGAAAAGGGGCTTAATTAAGGATTCTTTTATAAATAGCACTAAACAAAACGAACAAATTAATAACTTTTACTTCTTTCTCTATCACTTGAAAAAATGATGGGGTTATGCAATTTGCTTTGGAATATTATCAAGTCTTTGAACGAATAGATTATCCTCTCATTATCTTTTCCTTATTGTTTTGAATTGGTTATATTAAGTATTCTTGAAAATAAGCTAAAAATATAAAAATAAATTTTGGGTTGCATATCTATTTCGATATTTTAAAAGTGATATTTTTTATTTTTATTTAATATTCTAAAAGTTATATTTTATCTCATTTTTCCTTTTTATATTATACCTTATTTTGGAAATCCAATTCTATAACATAAACGAGAAGAGAAAAGCAAGAATGATGCCAAAAAGCTATAAGAATATAAAACTAAATCCTGTGCTGAAATTTTAAATATTTATTAGTCACAAAATTAATATTATATCATAACGTTATATAGATATTACGATAATACAAAAACAATGTTGTGTTGGATTTTTATTCGGTATCTTGTATGGGATATAAAATATTTACTTTAAAGTTTATGCTATTTAAGAAATTGAATTGTTTAATGGGATAAAATATCATTTGTTGTTGATGTCGAATATCATCCAATTTTGGCAATCGAATATCATCCAATTTTGGCAAATTGGAGGATATGAAAAAAAAAAAAAAAAATCAACATATTATATTAAGAAACAACCAACAATATTATTACAATTGGTGTAGTCAATAGTAAAGATAAATATTTTAATTTAAAACTAATAAAAATAATTATTAAACCATACTCTTTCCATTCCTTTTTATATGGTTCCTTTTCTTTTTTTAGAGTCAAACGATACAAACTTTGAACAATATTTTAAGATGTATTTGTTAATCAAATTGAAAAAGGAAAAATTGCAATTTATAGTATTTTTCATATAGTTTTTGAATATCTAAATTTTAATTTAAAAAAATTAAACTAATGGAATCTAATTTAGCTTTGAAACTTAGTCAAATTAACTCACGGAAAAAGAAGGAAGCATATAAAAAAGAATGAAGAGAGTATCTTTTTTTCTTAATAACCGTGCGAAGCGCGAACATATTCACTAGTTAGAGCATAGAACTTTAAATTCATACTAAATTAGGAGTAATAGAGTAGTCTTTGTGTGACTGTAATTGGAACAAAAGTCTAGCTAGTGATGATTCATTCACACAGGATTTAAATGAATCTTGATTACTTTATGCATCCTTCATTAAGGATAACTATAACATTGATATTCTTCTTCTGAAATGGAAATACACTAAAATTTACTGTCCCTAATGCGCTCATACCAACACTCATTTGGTGCATGTGGCCCCCAAAGTCATGACTTGTTCACTTTCTTTATATTTGTCGCACAATAAGGGTGTGTTCGGTTTGAAGGAAAATGTTTTCTTATTTTCTCATGTTTGACTAAAAATTTTGGAAAATATTTTTCCTAGGAAAACAAATTCCTTCAAACTAAGGAAAATAACTTCTTTAATCAAAGTAGGGAAAACAAATTGCAATATTCATATCAATCTCAAAATAACCCACCCCCACACAAAATAAAATGTTCTTACCCACCCCCTACCCCTACCCCCACCCCCGTCCAAATTTTTTTTAATTTCAAATTTTTTTCTTACCCTACCCCCTACCTCAGCCCCCCCCCCCCCAAAAAAAAAAAAAATTAATTTATTTTTAATTTGTTTTTTTTAAATTTTTTTAAAAAATTCTTAACCCACCCCCTACCCCCACACCTACCAGTCCCCCCCCCCCAACCCCGAATTTTTTAATTTTTTTTTTTAATTTGGTTTTTTAAAAAATTTTAAATTTTTTCTTACCCTGACACCCCCTATCAGCCCCCCTCCAAAATAAAAAAATTAAATTTTTTAAATTTGTTTTTTTTAAATTTTATAAAAAATTCTTACCCCACCCCCATGCTACCCTGTAATGACCCTCTAGGTCATTTTTTGTATTTCCACAGTATTTCAGAGTTTAGAGCTTTTTCATAGCTGTCCCAAGTCATTTATGACTTGCTGGAGCTGACAGTTCGGTTACCGGACAGTTCGTTTGGTATTTATAGCCAATTCCCTATTTTGAAGTTTTCGCTGTTAAGAATAAGGTATCGGGTCCAAAACTTTAGGTTAACGGCCTCGTATGCCAATTCTTACATTTTTGTTAGCTCTGGAACATCGAATTTAGGCTAGGGGGACCCTTGGTTGGGGTCCCGAGGCTTCCGGGCTCGTTTTGGGCTATTGGGTGGATTTTGTTTAAAATGGCTCTTGGGTGTGGAACCCACATTATATCGAAATGACCTCGGTTGGGAATTTTGAAGATGTCGTTGAGTCTAGAATGTCGAATTCGATAGGGTAGGATAGTTCGTTTGCATTCATGGGATTCCGAATGAATCTTGAGGGTTTAATTGCAAACTCGGCACTTAGCCAAGTTTGCTGGTGCAGGACAAAAATGGACTTTGCTATCGCAAGGCTTGGGCCGCGTTTGCGAAGGCCAAGGTCGCTGGTCATCGTGTTAGCGAGCAGACCTCCGTGTTCACAATGAGTTAGCTGAAGTGAGGCTCGTGTTCGCGATGGGGTCACCGCGATCGCGATGAAGGGACCCCTAGCAGCATGTAAAGTTGTGGAACCCGACTCCCCTTTATTTTTTCTTAAGTCCTAAGTCCATACAAACCCTAGAGAGCTTAGAGAGAGTTGAGATCAATCCTTGGGTGTCGGGGGTGAGCTAGAGAGGTTGTTGGGGCCATTTTCTCGACTTTATTTTCGTAAGTTTTCGTCTAATTTCTTAATTTATTCTCCAATTTAACTTTAAATCCCTAGTTACTTTATGGGCTGATTTAGGGCTCGTTTGTGCTTGAATTTCACCCATTTTTTAGGATAAATGATCCTTGAGCTTAGAGGGACGTTTCAACAATTTCAAAATTGTGATGTAGTAAGCGGTTCCCATATGGAATTTTTGACTCGATCTTAGACCCAGAGTATTTCTATGCAATATGGGCATTATTATTCTCATATTTATGCATAGTTTATTATTTTGATAGCGTGGCATCGTGTGGAGGTTTCTCGGAAGGGAAAATCTCTGATCTAGTAGACTTTATCGAGCTTTTGGCGACGTCCAGGTAGGCTACGGTTACTTACTTCATAGATTGAGCTTGATTATGGTATTAGTGTAGTATTATGCTAGCGATGGGTAGGCATTTACGGCTTGGTTGCTAGTTTGGCATTTTACTAGTTAAAGTTAGCCGATTTGGATCCTTTTGGGTAGATATTGGCCCCGTTTTCCTTATTTATGGATAGAATGATGCTTTAGGGCTAGTTTTGGGATATTCAAGACCTAGGAACCTTAGCCTAGTTTTAGGGTTGTCCCTTGCCTTAGTGTGGACTTTTGAGACTAGTAGCGGGCCCCGTCGACCCTTTTTTAGGTCAAATGGATAAACTAGCTCTTTTTAGAATTAAGAGTCCCCTTTGTTTTCCCTCAGGCTAAACCTTAAGATTTAGGATGACTTCGAACATCCCTTGAACTTGGTTAGTTTTCTATCCGGGGTAAGGTATCATTTTGGCTTCTAATATTTGAGACCACAAATCTAGCATTTACTTTCCTTATGAACTTGACCGGGTTACTTGGGGGTCTAGACACTAATGGATGTTAAGAAAAGTTACGACTTTGGAGTAATTGGACACTTAGCTTACTTATTAAGTTTCGGTTTAAGTCCGGCAATTAGTTGATCTCTTATCATCTATTATATCGAGGTTACTTATGGCATATTTACCATATGATACTCTAATACTAGTTCCGGTTCAAGTTCGGCATTCTTGATCAGTTTATGGCACTTTACTATGATGATATTAATTGCGGTTCTGATTCAAGTCCGACATTCATGAAATGAAGAGAGTTCCAGGTATGTTATTACTTACGAGCATATTTTAACTTGTTATGGTCTGTATTCCCTCATTATTTGCATCCATCGGGCTTATGGGGGCTCGATTGAGTTCTTTCTTATATGTCTACACCTTCTGGGCTTATGGGGGTCCAGTTAGGTTATAATTAGACTGTATTTATCTTAATTTATCTGTCTTGCATATTTATCGTTTTATCCCGGGTTGGTGTATCATTTCATACTTACACTTATCCATGACTAGTTTACTTTCTCGCATTTTATTGTACTTTTATTATGATTTAGCTCAGTCGGCCGATGATGTCTACTGAGTACCCATTATTTTGGTACTCATACTACACTTTTGCATCTTTTTTTGATGCAGATCTAGGTACGAGTCACCACCATTGACGTTCTATCTAGCTTGCTTTGGGGATTCGGAGATAGGGTGAGCTTTCAGAGCCGGAGTTGGTCCTCTCTCCTTCTACCATTTTTTGAAAGTCTTTACTTTTGAGACTACCTGTACATTTGATACTATTTAATACTCTTATTTTTGGATTTAGTGGCTCTTGTACTGACCATACTAGGTCATGGGATGCTCTTTTGTATACTTTCCCTTTTTCCTCTATTACTCAGTCTTGCACTTATATTTATGTGCTTACAATCCTATTGTAAGCTTTTTTTGGTATTTCTTATACCTTCCACCAATTAGCCCATTACTTAACATTCTGGGCTATGGTTTGGCTTACCTATTGGTGTGTTAAAGTAGGTGTCATCATGACTCGAGAAAGTGGGTCCTGATAAATTGGTATTAGAGCCTAGGTTTACTAGTGTTGTTGGCACAAGAGCAAATGTCTAGTAGATTTCTACGAATCGGTACGATGACGTCCGTATCCTATCTTCGGGAGGCTACAGGATATTCTTAGGGAAATCTCACTTTCTTTGTTCATTTCGTGCGATGAGTCGGTGTTGGTTTCTGAGTTCTCATTTGTTTCACTCTTTGCAGATGGCTAGAATGCGAGCTATGATGGTCGGAGATGAAGACCCTGAGTCTGCAACCAGGGCACCCGCTAGGGGCCTAGGTCGACCCAGAGGTCGAGGTTAGGCTAAAGTTACAGACCCAACTAGGGTTCAGGATAGAGAGTCTTCACAGACCCTGCTATTGCTCCCAAGCCAAAGGTATCTCCAGAGATTTAGCAACTGGTGGGCTAGGGGGCAGCCCAGACCCCACTGGGATTCATATCTTCCTCAGTCCTCAGAGATGGCTTACTTCAGCTATTGGGATTGGTGGGTGGTGCATCATCTAATTGTAGTCAGTCAGTAGACCAGAGTGGTACTAATCTAGGGGTGCAACCTGTAGCTGCGGCTCATCAAGTTGAGGTTCCTCCAGCACTGGTAGTCCCACAGTTGGTAGTTGCGTAACCTGTTATGTCTATCGAAGAGTACAAGATGTTGGGTTGATTTCTGATATTGACTCCATCTAGGTTTGCAGGTCCCCCAGGAGAGGATGCTTATGAGTTTCTGGCTATTTTTTAGGAGAGGCTCCATAATTTGGGGCTGGTTGAGTCATGCGGAGGTGACTACACGGCATATCAGCTTGACAGGGCAACACGATAGTGGTGGAGGGTCTACCTTGATTCCAGGCCAACTGGATCTCCGCCTATGACTTGGACTCAGTTCTTCTAGGCTTCTTGGAGAAGTACATGCCTCACACTATGCGTGAGTGCTTGAGGGATGAGTTTTCTACTTTGAGATAGGGTTCTATGATGGTGGTCAAGTATGAGGTGAGGTTTTATGAGTTAGCCAGACATGACACCATGATTCTGCCTATAGAGTATGAGAGGATTCGATGTTTTGTCAGAGAGTTGAGTCTACCGCTCCGCAGGGCTACTAAATGTTTGGTGACTTCAGGGAAATATTTTACTGACATTGCCGCTCATGCCTTTTCTATAGAGGAGATGGATTGCGAGCCTTAAAGGGGCAGCGATAAGAGACCGCGTCAGTAAGGTAGTTTCAGTGGGAGCCAGAGTGGCTCCCAATTCAGGGGGAGAGGTTTTCAGGATAGGTACCCTCAATATCAGTCCTATCAGCACCAGGGTCAGTCTAGTAAACCCGAGTAGGCAACACTTTAAATTATTGACAGAGGTCAGCCTGGTTATAACGACTACAATGGTAAGAGCAGGGGTAAGTCTTCTAGGGGTGCACAGTCTGGATCTCTAGGCCAAGGTGGCTATTTCAGGTTAGACGGATATTCTGGATAGAGCAGAGTGCCTGGGGCATGCTATGATGATAGGGTTGTTGGTCATTTCTCCAGAGAGTGTCCCTGGAGTAGGATGATTCAGCCTGCAGCATAGAGTATTCAGCCAATCAGATCAGTGCCGCCTCCAGCTAGAGGTGGTGCTCCGAGTTGTAGGGGTGGTCCTCAGAGTTCTAGAGGAGGTCCTGAGACAGGTAGAACAGGTGGTCGGTCAGGTACCCAGTCTGGAGGAAGACGGGGTCAGTTGTATGTTGTACCTGGTAGGCCGGAGGCGGAGTCTTCAAATATTATTATTACAGGTACAATTTCAGTATACCATCAGCCAACTATTGTTTTATTTGATCCGGGATCCACTTATTCATATGTTTCTGCCTATTATGCACTGCAGTTAGAGTTGTCTTGGGATCCTTTATCTGTGCCATTGCGTGTATCTACTCCTGTGGGTGATTCTTTAGTAGTGGATCACGTTTATAGATCATGTGTTGTGACCGTTTGAGAGTTTGATACTTGGGCCGACCTTGTAGTGCTAGATATGGTGGATTTTGATATGATTCTGGGCATGGACTGGTCATCCCCCTATCATGCGGTCTTGGATTGCTTTGCCAAGACCATTACCTTAGCCATGTATGGCATGCCCTCGGTTGTGTGGCAAGGTTCTTTTAGCCACGCACCGATGGAGATTATTTCTTATGTTCGAGCTAGGAGATTGGTATCGAGGGGTTGCGGGTCTTATCTTGCTTATGTTTGTGATGTTAGTGCTGAGAGTCCTTCGCTCGATTCTGTTTCTATTGTACGTGAATTTCCTAATGTTTTCCCTACTGACCTATCTGGCCTTCCTCCTAAGCGTGATATTGAGTTTGTTATTGACCTTGATCCAGGCACCCAATCTATTTCCAAGGCACCTTACCGTATGGCTCCTATTGAGCTTAAGGAGCTAAATTCTCAGTTTCAGGATCTTCTGGGTAAGGGTTTTATTAGATGAGCGTATCTCCTTTGGGTTATCCTATCTTGTTCGTGAAGAAAAAGGATAGTTCTATGTGTATGTGTATCGACTACAGGCAGCTGAATAAGGTCACAGTGAAGAATAGGTATCCTATACCTTGCATTGACGACTTATTTGACCAGCTTCAAAGTGCGGTAGTGTTCTCTAAGATTGACTTGAGATTCGGTTACCATCAATTGAGGATCTGGGCGGAGGACATCCCAAGATAGCCTTCAGGACTCACTATGGCCATTATGAGTTCCTGGTGATGTCTTTTTGGTTGACCAATTCCCCATCAACATTCATGGATTTGATGAACCATGTTTTCAGGCCCTATTTGGACTCTTTCGTGATAGTTTTCATTGATGATATCCTTGTTTATTCGAGGAGCAAAGAGGAGCATGAGCACCATTTGAGGACTATACTTCACACTTTGAGAGATAATAGGCTTTTTGCCAAATTCTCAATGTGTGAGTTTTGGCTAGAGTCTGTGAAATTTCTAGGACACATCTGTGAAACTTCTAGGACACATAATGTCTAAGGATAGGATTATGATAGATCCAACAAAAATTAAGGCTATTTGTGATTAGGCCAGACCTACATCTCCAATGGAGGTTCGAAGCTTTATTAGTTTGGCAAGATACTATAGGCGGTTCATCGAGAGTTTTACTACCATTGCGGGACCTATAACTAGATTGATGAGGAAGGAGGTTCCATTTTAGTGGTTCGATGAGTGTGAGTTGAGCTTTCTGAAGCTCAAGGACTTGCTCACTTCAGCTCCTATTTTTGACTCTTCCAGTTAAGGGTGAGGGGTTTACAGTTTATTGTAATGCTTTTGGTGTTGGTTTACGTTGTGCGTTGATGCAGTAGGGCCGGGTTATTTCTTATACATCGAGGCAGCTAAAAGTGCACGAGCGCAACTACCCCACTCATGATTTGGAGTTGGTAGCGGTAGTTTCGCGCTTAAGATTTGGAGGCATTACTTATACGGTGTTCATTGTGATATATTTACCGACCATCGTAGTCTTCAGTACATTATGACTCAGAGGGATCTTAATTCGAGGCAATGCAGGTGGATTGAGTTGCTAAAGGACTATGATATCTCTATTTAATACCATCCGAGCAAGGCGAATGTGGTAGCGGAAGCCTTGAACCGAAAGGCGGTGAGTATGGGTAGCTTGGCCTTTATTTTAGTTTTGGAGCGCCCATTGGCTTTGGTCATTCAGTCCTTAATCAACTTGATGATTCAACTAGATATTTCAGACCCTAGGAGGATTCTTGCCAGTACTAAGGCTAGGTCTACCTTGATGGAGCAGATTCAGGATCGTCAGCTTGAGGATAGTAGGCTTTGTGGCATTCGAGATCAGGTGTTGAGGGGCGAGTCCAGTCGGGCTACCTTAGATTTCAAGGGTATTCTGAGATTTGATGGTTATATTTGTGTTTCGAGGGTTGGAGACCTGATTCAGTAAATATTGCGGGAGGCTTATAGCTTCTGATACTCTATTCCCCCTAAGACAGCTAAGATGTATAGAGATTTAAGGCAACATTACTGGTGGAGTGGTATGAAGAAGGATGTAGCAGACTTTGTAGTATGGTGTTTGTGTTGTCAGCAGGTAAAGGACGAGCATCAGAGATCGGGTGGATTGCTTCAGAGGCTACCCATTCCTGAGTAAAAATGGAAACGGATTTCTATGAACTTCGTAAGTGGTTTGCCTCGTACTTTTCAAGGTTCTGACAGTATTCGGTTCATTATAGATCGATTGACCAAATTGGCCCATTTCATCTCGATTCAAATTTCCTTCAGTGCAGAAGGGTTAGCTCGTATCTATGTTTATGAAATAATTCGCCTCTATGGAGTACCCGTGTCTATTATTTCGGATAGAGGCTTAGTGTTCACTTCTAGCTTCTGTAGGATATTTTAGGAGGAGTTGGGTACTCAGTTTGATCTTATCACCGCATTCCACCCCCAAACTGACTGTCAGTCGGAGCGGACTATTTAGGTTTTAGAGGATATGTTTCGTGAGTGTGTGATGGACTTTGGAGGTCAGTGGGAGCACACTTAGTTTTAGTGGAGTTCGCTTATAATAATAGCTACCATTCGAGTATTGAGATGGCACCATTTGAGGCATTGTATGGTAGGAATTGTAGATCTTCGATTGGTTGGTTTGAGACTTTTGAGGTTAGTCTCCGTGGTACCGACCTACTTTATGAGTCTTTAGTTAGGTTTCGGATGATTCTGGATAGGCTACGGCAACTTAGAGCAGGCAGAAGAGTTATGCTGACCGTAGGCTTCAGGCATTGAAGTTTGGGATTGGAGATCGATTTTTATCCAAGTATCGCCCATAAAGGGCGTGATGAGATTCGGGAAGAGGAGCAAGCTCAGCCTCAGGTATATTAGGCAATTTGAGATACTTCGGACCGTTGGAGAGGTGGCTTATGAGTTGTCCTTGCCCCCAGATTTTTCAGTTGTTCACCCAGTTTTCCATGTCTCTATGCTACGAAAATATATTTTGGATGAGTCGCACGTGCTTCATTGGGACTCAGTTCAGTTGGATGAGAGGTTGACCTTTGTGGAGAAGCCACTTTCTACACTGGCTAAGGATTTCAGGCGGTTGCACTCTAGAGAGATTCCAGTGGTTAAGGTTCAATAGAGGCACCGTCTAGTTGAGGAGGCTACCTGAGAGATCGAGAGTGAGATGCGGACCCAGTATCCCCGCCTGTTCGAGCCTCAGGTACACCTTGATCCTTTACTTTCGTGAATGAAAAGTCCTTTCAATAGTGGATATTGTAATGACACTCCAGGTCATTTTTTGTATTTCCACACTATTTTTGCATTTAGAACTTTCCCATAGCTGTACTGGAGCTGACAGTTTGGTTACCGAGCAGTTCGTTTGGTTTTTAGAGCCAATTCCCTGTTTTGAAGTTTTTACTGTTAAGATTTGGATATTGGGCCAAAATTTTAGGTAAATGACCTCGTATGCCAATTCTGATAGTTTCGTTAGCTCCAAAACATCGAATTTAGGCAAAGGGGACCCTTGGTTTGGGTCCCGAGGCTTCCGACTAGTTTTTGATTATTGGGTGGATTTTTATTAAAATGGTCCTTGGGTGTGGGATCCACATTATATCGAAATGACCTCAGTTGGGAATTTTGATAGCGTCATTGAGTCTAGAATGTCAAATTCGATAGAGTAGCATAGTTCATTTGCATTCACGAGATTCAGAATGAATCTCGAGGGTTCAATCGCAAACTTGGCACTTAGCCAAATTTGCTGATGCAGGCCAAAAATGGCCTTTGCGTTTGCGAAGGTCAAGGTTGCTGGTTATTGCATTTGTGTGGCTCTAGGCCGCGATCGCAGAGACCAAAGTGATTGGTCATCTTGGTTAGCTAGAATGAGTTAGCCGAAATGCATCTTGGTTAGCCAGAAAGAGTTAGCCGAAATGAGGCTCGCGTTCGTGACGGGGTCCCCGAGATGGCGATGAAGGGACCCATGGCAGCATTTAAAGCTGTGGAACCCGACTCCCCTTCATTTTTTCTTAAGTCCCAAGTCCATACAAACCCTGAAGATCTTAGAAAGAGTGGAGATTGATCCTTGGGTGTCGGGGGTGAGTTAGAGAGGTTGTTGGGGCCATTTTCTCTACTTTATTTCCGTAAGTTTTCGTTTAATTTCTTGATTTATTCTCCGGTTTAACTTTAAATCCTTAGTTATTTATGGGCTGATTTAAGGCTCGTTTGTGCTCAGATTTTACCCATTTTTGAGGTTAAATGATCCTTGAGCTTAGAGGGATATGCCGATGGTTTCAAATTTGTGATGTTGTAAGCGGGCCCCACATGAGATTTTTGACTCGATTTGGGACCCGAAGCATTTCTATGCAATATGGGTATTTTTGACTTGATTTTGGACTCGAAGCATTTCTATGCAATATGGGTATTGTAATTCTCATATTTATGCGTAGATTATTATTTTGATAGTGTGGCATCATGCGGAGGCTTCTCGGAAGGGAAAAACTCCGATCTATCGGACTTTATCAAGCTTTCGACGGCGTCCAGGTAGGCTAGGCTTACTTACTTCGTAGATTGAGATTGATTATGGTATTAGTGTAGTATTATGCTAGTGATTGGTAGGCATTTATGGCTTGGTTTCTAGTTTGGCGTTTTACGAGTTAATAGCCGATTTGGATCCTTTTGGGTAGAAATTGACCCCGTTTTCCTTATTTTATGGATAGAATGATGCTTTAGAGTTAGTTTTGGGATATTCAACACCTAGGAATGGGGTTTTAAAACCTTAGCCCAGTTTTAGGGTAGTCATTTGCCTTAGTGTGGACTTTTGGGACTCGTAGAATTAAGTGTCCCCTCTGTTTTCCCTCAGGATAAACCTTAAGCTTTAGGACGACTTAAGACATCCCTTGAACTTCAATTAGTTTCCTATCCCGGGTAAGGTATCGTTTTGCTTCTAGAACAATATCTGACACCTCAAATCTAGCATTTACTTTCCTTATGAACTTGACCGGGTTACTTAGACACTAATTAGATGTTAAGGTAAGTTACGACTTTGGATTACTTGGACACTTAGCTTACTTATCAAGTTCTTTTTCAAGTCCGGCGATTAGTTGATCTCTTGTCATATATTATATCAACGTTACTTATGGCATATTTACCACATGATACTCTAATACTAGTTTCGGTTTGAGTTCGACATTCTTGATCGGTTTATGGAACTTTACTAAGATGATATTAATTGCAGTTTTGGTTCAAGTCTAGCATTCATGGTACGAAGAGATTTCCAGGTATTCTATCACTTACTAGCCTATTTTAACTTGTTATAGTTGGTATTCCCTCATTGTTTGCATCCATCGGGCTTATGCGTGCTCGGTTGGGTTCTTTCTTAGAGGTTTACACCTTCTGGGCTTATGGGGGTCCAGTTAGGTTATAATTAGACTGTATTTATCTTAATTTATCTGTCTTGCATATTTATCATTTTATCCCTGGTTGGTGTATCATTTCAGACTTACACTTATTCATGACTAGTCTACTATCTCGCATTTTATTGTACTTTTATTATGATTTAGCTCAGTCAGTCGATGATGTCTACTAAGTACCCATTGTTTTGGTACTCATACAACACTTTTACATCTTTTTCTGATGTAGATTCGGGTACGAATCACCACCACTAACG
Source organism: Capsicum rhomboideum (assembly GCA_031232105.1). Taxonomy (NCBI): domain Eukaryota; kingdom Viridiplantae; phylum Streptophyta; class Magnoliopsida; order Solanales; family Solanaceae; genus Capsicum; species Capsicum rhomboideum. The sequence goes on from CP124712.1 coordinate 128,303,663, forward strand.
TTCTATCCAACTTGCTTTTGGGATTCGGAGATAGGATGAGCTTTTAGAGCCGGAGTTGATCCTCTCTCCTTCTACCATTTTTGGACAGTCTTTACTTTCAAGACTACCTGTACATTTGATACTATTCAGTACTCTTATTTTTGGATTTAGTGGCTCTTGTACCGATCTTACTAGGTCATGGGATGCTCTTTTGTATACTTTCTCTTTTTCCGCTATTACTCAGTATCTTACACTTATATTTATCCGCTTACAATCCTATTGTATATTTATTTTGGGTTTTTATTATACCTTCCACCAATTAGCCCATTACTTAATGTTTCGGGCTATGATTTGGCTTACCTACTGGTGGGTTAAAGTAAGTGCCATCATGACTCGACAAAGTGGGATGTGTCATACCCCGGCTCCCTGTCCCCTACCAGCCCCTGCCCCTCAATTTTTTTTTAATTGTACCCCACCTTCCCATACCCTATTCGTTCTCATTATTTTGTTTTAAATATATACAAATGCTTTTAGAAAATATTTCCCTACTTACGTAACTAACACCAAAAAATTAGTAAGAAAAAACTTGCTTTCCTAGAAAATATTTTCCATGGAAAACATTTTCCTCCATACCGAATACACCCTAAATAATTAAATACAATCGAAATGGGTCACACAAAATAACTCCTTAATATCTTAAAAATAGATCCTTTTACCAAAATCAAATTTATTTTTCCTTTCATTGTTTGGGATAAAAATCTATTGGATTAAATTTGCCCCTAACGTTATTTTCAGGATTAAAATTGTCCCTTCAATAAAAACCTTCATTAACAACATAAGTGTATTACATTTAATTAAATATGCGGCCTTCATTTATTGATTCAAATAAAATTTGACCCAATAAAAAAGGATCTGACCCACCCATTAACGAACCCAAAATCCGTTTTAAATTAATGTTGTTGAGTAATAAAATCATTTTTTCACCTCCCATTTTCAATTAATTTCTACACTGAAATAATTTTTTTTTTTAATCAAAGAGGCCAATAGGCCCAAATTTATTAAAAAGAAGAAATCTTTGTACAGACAAGACCAAAGTCGTCCCAAGTGAACCAAACTCTGCCCAAGATAAGAAAAATAAATCAAAATAAAAGAACAAAAAGACAACTAAATACTTGTCACTTTCCAAAAAAAGCAAGATGGGAAGTACGAGATAATCTTCATCTCCATCAGGGAACTTCTTCAGAGGAGTTACTCGGTGGCTTTTGAGCATAATCGGAGCTAAAACATAATCTGGGTAACTTCTTTAAAGATCAAAACAAATGCTTTGTCACAGTCGATGAATATAACAGGTGGAATCTACTCATATTTTAGTCCTTTATTATCCTAGATCTTAGCTTCTTCACTAATCTCTATTACTTTCTGATATAAACCCTAAAAGGAAAGCTAAGATTGATAAAGAAATAAAGCACGATTTAGACTAATGACAAGAGGATTAATAAGAAACAAGAGGAAGATAAATAGATAGACACAAATTGAGAATTAAAGACAACCACTTTAATAAATAAAGAGACCTTCCTTAAATATTTCAACAAGCACCTAACTCTAAGAAGAACCTCAAGGGAAATGATATCCCAAGCAACTCTTCTTTCCAAAACAAGAAACAACTAAAAGCTTAGCAAGCTCTCTTAATTCTCTCAACAATGGAGTTTTTAGTTTTATGAAAATTCTAAGTCTTCAAGCATAAAAGAGGTTATTTATACTAAGCAAATAAAGAAGAAACTATGTTATTACATTTCTACCCTTAATGAGGCAAGGGACTTGTTTGGAAGTCCTCTTTGTGATGAATTCAAGAATTCATCAAAAAGCACAATCCTCCTTCTTCTTCTCAATGTATGCCCCATCAAATGCTATCACAAACACATGGAATCCTCGAGAGGACTCCATAATGCACTCGAGTGCATCCTTTTTCATGAATAACCCTTGCCAATTTTGAAGCTCACGAGCTTGACTCCTTGTGAAAGGCCTTGTAAAAGGCTTTGGGATCCCTTGGGTTGCATCACTCTCCCCTTCTTGAGAATAATTTGTCCTCAAATTCAAAGGGTCTTCATCACACACATCCATAGGAGAAAGATCACAAATGTTGAATGTATTGTGCACTTGGTGATCTGTGGGAAGATCAATTTTGTAGGCATTGTCATTAAGCCTTTGAAGAATTTCAAATGGGCCATCACCTCTAGGCATTAGCTTGGTCTTTCTTTTGTTGGGAAACCTCTCCTTTCGAAAATGGACCCAAACCTAATTTCCCGGTTCAAGCACCACCCTTTTTCTCCCCTTCTTGACTTTCTTAGCCATTTCTTGATTCTTCTTCTCAAGCTGAAGTCTCACTTTCTCATGCAAAGCTTTCATGGCCTCGGCCCTATTTTTACCATCTAAACTCAACGCAACATCTTGAGATAAAGAGGTTAGATCAAGAGGGGTAAGGGGGTTAAAACCATATACAACCTCAAATAGAGACATGCCAATAGGATTATGAGTGACACGATTATATGCAAATTCAACTAAAGGCAATTGGTTTTCCCAAAATGTGAGTTTTCCTTTAACCATAGCCCGAAGCATAGAACCAAGGGTGCGGTTCACAACTTTGGTTTGACCATCGGCTTGTGGGTGACATGATGCAGAGAACAACAATTTTGTCCCAAGTCTACCCCACAACTCCTTCCAAAAGTGGCTATGGAATTTAGGATCCCTATCACTCACTATGGATTGAGGAATACCATGCAACTTGACAACATGCTCAACAAACAAAGATACAACATGGGGGGCATCATCACACTTATGACATGCAACAAAATGAGCCATTTTGGAAAAACGGTCAACAACCACAAAGATGCTATCCATGCCCCTCTTAGTCCTCAGCAAACCCAATACAAAATCCATAGAAATGTCAAGCCAAGGCCGTTGAGGGGTGGGGAGAGGTGTATATAAGCCATGGGGAAGTAACTTAGATTTAGCACTACGATAATTCACACATTGACCACAAATTTTAGCAACATCACTACACATTTTAGGCCGATAGAAGTGTTCTTCAAGGATCCCCAATGTCTTGTCAATACCAAAATGCCCTATCAAACCCCCATCATGTGCCTCTCTCACAAAAAGTTCCCTCCAAGAGCTCATAGGCACACAAAGTCGCTTGTTCTTGAACAAGTAACCATCAAATGTAGCAAATGGGGTGGTAGGTTTATCCTTGAGCTTATGGTCCCTTACCCATGCTCCACAATCTTGGTAGATTTGAGCAAAAATGGGATCCTTGGGGTACAATGATTTCAAGCTCTCAAAACCCAACAACTTAGAAGTCAAAGTAGAGACCAAAATATGTTTCCTTGACAAGGCATCCGCCACTACGATATCTTTCCCCTTTTTGTAATGAATCACATAAGGGAATGTTTCAAGAAATTCAACCCACTTGGCATGCTTCTTATTTAACTTTCCTTGTGACCTAAGATGTTTCAAGGACTCGTGATCGGTCTTAATGACAAACTCCTTAGGCCATAAGTAGTGTTGCCAATTACCCAAAGCCGAATCAAGTCATAAAGCTCAAGGTCATAGGTGGAGTAATCCAACGTCGCACCTCTAAGCTTCTCACTAAAGTAGGCAATGGGTTTTAAATCTTGCATCAAAACAGCCCCAATACCAACTTTACTAGCATCACATTCAATTTCAAATGTTTTATCAAAGTCGGGTAATTGCAACAATGGTGCGGAACTAAGTATTTGTTTCAAGGTGGCAAAAGCCTTTGCTTGTTCCTCACCCCAAAAGAAGGATGTATCGTTTTGGATCACCTTAGTCAAGGGGGCTGCTATGGTGCTAAATCCTTTAACAAACCGCCTATAAAAACTAGCCAATCCATGGAAACTACGCACATCACCAATGGACGTGGGAGTTGGCCAATTCTTAATAGCGTCTATTTTTGATTCATCAACCTCAACTCCCCTTGAACTCACAACAAAACCCAAAAAAACAACTTCATCAACACCAAAAGAGCATTTAGATACATTGCCATAGAGTTGTTCTTGCCTAAGCAAATCAAACACACACTTTAAATGATCAACATGCTCCTCCATGGTCTTACTATACACCAACACATCATCAAAGTACACAACCACAAACCTACCAATAAAAGGTTACATCACATAATTCATCAAACGCATAAAAGTACTAGGAGCATTGGTGAGGCCAAAAGGCATCACCAACCATTCATAGAGACCAAATTTGGTCTTGAATGCGGCTTTCCACTCATCCTCGGGTTTCATCCGAATTTGATGGTAACCGCTCCTAAGGTCTATTTTTGAGAATATGTAAGAACCACTCAACTCATCAAGCATGTCATCAAGTCAAGGAATGGGATGGCGATACTTTACCGTTATTTTGTTGATGGCTCGACAATCCACACACATGCACCAAGTGCCATCCTTTTTAGGAACCAAAATCACCGGTACCGCACATGGGCTCAAGCTCTCCCACACCATCCCTTTCTCAAGGAGTTTATCCACCTGCCCTTGAAGTTCTTTGGTGAACTCCAGATTGGATCTATAATCCAGCTTGTTCGGCAATTGGGACCCCAGGATGAAATCAATTTGATGCTCAATTCCCCTTATAGGGGGCAATCCCTTTGGAAGTTTCGGGGGAAACACATCGTCATAGCCCTGTAAAAGAGAAGAGATAGAACTAGGGAGAGAAGAAGTTAGTTCATTAGTAAGCAAAGAATAATCCCTATGCATGAGAAGAACCACCGATTTCCTTTCTTTCAACTCATCCCGAATCTTCTTTAAGTTTGCCAAAAGCGTCACCTTTTCTTTCCCTTTAGAACAACCTTTCCCTTCACTCTCTTCCACGACACCCTTGACCTCACTACAAGAATCCACACCCTTTCCCTTATCAGTCAACTCTCTTAACTTGTGGTACATGTCACTAACTTGTACCGATGTCATAGGATGTAGGATGTGTTTATTCCCTCGATGTTTAAAGGAATACTGATTGGTGCGGCCATTATGATTAGTAGCTCTATCATATTTCCACGACCGCCCAAGTAATAAATGACAAGCTTACATTGGCACCACATCACACAAAACTTCATCTTGGTACTTTCCAACCTTGAACTTAATCACAACTTGCCGATTTACCTTCAATTCCCCACAATCGCTCAACCATTGAAGTTTGTAAGGGGTAGAGTGTTTGGTAGTGGGAAGGTGAAGAAAATCCACCAACATAGTACTTGCAACATTAGCACAACTTCCTCCATCGATTATCAAGGAACACACATTTTCCTTGATGAGGCACTTAGAATGGAAAAGGTTTTCCCTTTGGTTTGGATCATCCAAGGCCTTGCTTATTATTGTCCTCCTCACGACATAGTTCGGGAAGGTGAGCTCCCCTTCTTGAGGCAAGTCCTCAATGAATAAGGCCCTCTTAGTCAACCCACAAGGAACAACAAATCACCATACTCCGCACTCTCCTCTTCTTCATCATCATCCCCCACGTCATGAGTACCCACATTATCATTCCCCTCAAGAAAGTGTATACCATCATTATTATAAGAATCATCAATCATAACAATAAATGCCCTCCGATTGGGGCACTCACTCATTCTATGACCAAATACTTGACATTTAAAACATCGTAGAGGTTTAGAAAAAGTACCCCCGTCATGTGGAGTGGATTTGGGAGTGGGCTTCTCAACTTGATTGGTTTGGACCAATAGTTTCTTGGGCTCTTGTGTGGTGCCCTTGTTCTTTGACCAAGCAAAAGAGGAAGATCCCCCTTCTTTGTTGTAGTTCCAAGAACCTTTGTAGCCTCTCGACTTGTTAAGTTTCTCTTCCTTGAGCCCCAACTCAATTTCAATGGCTGCCTCAAGAGTTTCATTAATATCATAATAATTATGGAGTCTCATGTTGGAAGCAATCTCTTTACTCAACCCCTCTCGAAATCGTGTCGTAGCATGCAAAGAATCTTCTTCAAAGTCTATTCTCATCTTCACAAGTTGGAACTCATCATAGTATTGTTCCACACTCTTTGTGCCTTGTTGCAAAGTGTAAACCTTCTTGAGTTGCTCTTGGTGATACCGATTGGTGACATACTTACGCCTCAAGATAGTTTTGAGTTCTTCCCAAGTGGGAGTGAGAGCTAAACCATGCAATCTCCTAGCCTTCACTTGAGTTTCCCACCAAGTAGATGCAAATCCATCAAATTGAGCAATAACATAAGATGCCTTCTGCACCTCGGACATCTCATTAGTTAAGAAGATGCGATCACATTGTGTTACCCAATCAAGAAACACATCGGGGTTGCTCTCACCCTTGAAATATGGAAGATTTACCTTGATGGAGTTAAGACTCGTGTCTCGACCCCCAAGATGTCCATGAGGTCCATTATGTACATATGGATCCTCGCCATAGTTGGCATCATGAATTCCCGACCTTGAAATCCCCTTTGCCTACCCAATTAAGGGATAGGGCCATGTCTTCCTCCTCTACCTCTATGATCACCATGGAATTGTACATGTGGACCCCTCATTCGGTGGGCATATTCATTATTTACTCCCTCAAACTCATCGTGGAACTCCTCTAGTAACTCATCACCCAATGGTTGGATATTTTGGATTGGTGGTGCATTTCGGAGTGGTTGGTAGTGATTTGGTGGTAGTGGAGGTCTATTGAGTGGTGGTTGGGGAATATGTTGGGGACGGGGAGGAGCATATGGTGGTGGTTGGGAACGTTGGTGGGTGGCATTTGTGGTTTGGGTTTAAGTTGGTGGAGCGGAGGATGTGGGATAGAGCACTCGGTGAAGAGCATTGGATGAAATTGGGGTGGAGGAGTCATGGTGAGCTCTGCTTGTGGTTCCAAAATAATGAGTAGCCGGGGGAGTGAAATAATCATCCTGATGCCTTGCTTCTAGAGTTTCTAATTGATTACCCAACCGGTCCAACCTCTCATCAATGTAGGTTGAGAAAGCGGTGAACATGTTCAACAATTCAAGTATTGTGGGATCCCGTGTTGTAATCAAGTCACCGTCTCCTTGGTTCGACATAGATACCTAGGTAAAACACTCAAGCAAAACAAGCAAACACGTTAAGTTAGTCAAAAAAAAAGGTCACAAACACTCAATAAATCGCACCTTTGTGTGCCTCACAAATTGCCTCGGCTAATGGTTGTAATTTGCTTAGCTCCGATGAGTTGCAAGGGTCCAATATCTACTTGAAGGTTAAGAATGGATTTTTGACGACTCAAGAATGAAAGTTCAAAAGCTAAGGACGGGAGCCAAGAAGTTTTCAAGGGAAAATAAAGAAAGCTAAAAAGAAAGTAGCACGAAAAAATTCGGACTCAAAAATGAAGTAACAAAAGTAGAAGGAATTACTTGTTGTTACTTAGTTTGAAGGATCAAAGAAGAGGATTTGATGTTGTTAAACTAGTTAACAAGTGATTAAAGATGTTAATTACTTGTTAAATAGTTGAGAAATCGAAAGAGGAAAGCGTAGGAAAAAAAATCACGGAGTTTGGACACTTAGAAAAAAAATTGGGTGCTTACTAGTTTGGCCATTCCAGCAAGCGTCTGGCCCTTCCTAGGGCACTGAGGTTTAGAAGCTTGCTGGTTTGGGTGCCAAACCAAGAATCTGGCCCTTCCTATGGCACTGAAATTTTTTTTGTTGAAGTGACAGTTGTTGACTAAAGTTGACTGCTGAGTTGGCGCTGAGTTGGCTCTGACTTGGCTGCTGACGTGGCGCCAGGTGGAAAATCAATTTAATTTAATTTATTTTTTTTCAGATATTTTTTTTTTTCAAATTTCCACAAATGGACCCGCAAACACCTTTGATCAAAATTGACTTGGGATTTTTGGATCAAAGTGTACTTCCTCTCTCTTCTTCTCCAAGAACAATATGAAGATGTTTAAGAACACCTAGAACACCAAGAACACACACTAAACCCCAACACCTCCAAATCGACTCGGAATTGGCTCAAAATTTAGGAGTAGCTTCCCCAAGACATAAGGAACAAACCCCAATGGTTTTTAAGCCGCAATTTCTTCTCAATCAACAAAACCACTTTTCAAGTTTGAAAAGTTTAAAAGTTTTAAAACCCTTTCATGGTAACTTCCTTTCTACAACTCTGAATTGAGTGAAATTCTAGATCTAGGCTCTAAAAACACTAGAGAATCAAGATCTAGTGTCAAAATCAACAAAACAAAATCAAATTTTTTTTTTTTGGACAATTTTTTATTTTTTATTTTTGAAAAATACCAAAACCCAAGACTTAATTTTGTAGAAACAAACCCAATACAAGCTCTTGATACCAAATGATATAAACCCTAAAAGTAAAGCTAAGATTGATAAAGAAATAAAGCACGATTTAGACTAATGACAAGAGGATTAATAAGAAACAAGAGGAAGATAAATAGATAAACACAAATTGAGAATTAAAGACAACCACATTAATAAATAAAGAGATCTACCTTAAATATCTCAACAAGCACCTAACACTAAGAAGAACCTCAAGGGAAATGATATCTCAAGCAACTCTTCTTTCCAAAACAAGAAACAACTAAAAGCTTAGCAAGCTCTCTTAATTCTCTCAACAATGGAGTTTTTAGTTTTATGAAAATTCTAAGTCTTCAAGCATAAAAGAGACTATTTATACTAAGAAAATAAAGAAGAAACTATGTTATTACATTTCTACCCTTAATAAAGCAAGGGCCTTGTTTGAATGTCCTCTTTGTGATGAATTCAAGAATTCATCAAAAAGCATAATCCTCCTTCTTCTTCTCAATGTATGCCCCATCAAATGCTATCACAAACACATGGAATCCTCAGGAGGACTCTATAATGCACTCGAGTGCATCCTTTTTCATGAATAACCCTTGCCAATTTTGAAGCTCACGAGCTTGACTCCTTGTGAAAGGCCTTGTAAAAGGCTTTGGGATCCCTTGGGTTGCATCACTTTCTAACTGTAAATCGACAATAAGAATAACTCAGAAGGCCAGACGTTACTAGAAATTAGAAAGAAAAAAGGAAGATCTAAGAGTAATTAAGGCTGAAGGCAAAAGAGCATAACTCGACCTAGAGCTGGGTTGTAGGTATGTCTTGCACTAACTCAAATAGAACTTCCCTCTCATTCTTCAGTCTTCTCCTTGATGGGTTGAACCTCATTGAGGTTACCATCATCTGAGGTTTAGTCCAGAGGATGGGTTGGTAATTAGCTTGTTGGATATGTGCCTCTATATTCCAAAATATTTGCTAAGGTAGTATATTCGTAGAAAGCATATACTTAATTTAGAGAAAGAAATTGGATGTCTTAATTTGATACCACATGAACACCTTAAACTCTCAGAAGGTGCGATGATACTTACAAGCCATTGAAAATCTATTTGAAGGCAATAGAAACGCGATGATACTTACAAGCCATTGAAAATCTATTTGAAGGCAATAGAAACATTCTCTGTATAAACACTGCTTATTGCAAACATTATTGTTTTATTGTTTTTTTAATATGTTGTACTAGTTCTAAATTATGGCTCACTAATTTGAATTATTTAAACCACTTATGTTCTTTTGGTTTGTTGATTTATGGATTAATATTTCTATTGAGTTGCTTGCTTCTTAAGTTTGGTATGCCCTGCTTATCTAGATTAATAATTTCCTCCCCAGGCTTGGGATATCTATAAATCTATCTGTCTGGAAAGTACCTGCAAAATCAACAACTAGGTTAGCAAAATAGTCTGCTAGAGTATTCCTTTCCTTTAGGATGTGCTGAAACTGCCTCAACCTATTAATGGAGTTGACCTCCAATATCAAACTCGAGGGAATAGCCCACTCTCCTTCCAATATGTGGATCATAGTTAGGGAATCTGTTTCAATTATGACAGGAAGAAACACCCTATTCACACCAAACTCTAATCCCTCTCTAATAGTTGTGGCTTCTACAATTAAGTTAGTAGTGTTAGTAATTCTCATTCCTTTGACACCTACTATGTCACTACTTTTACTTCTGACATAAGAGGCAGCAGCACTAGGTTTAGGATTTCCTCTAAAGGCTCCATCTGAATTACATTTAAACAACCACTAGGGGGATGATCCATTTGATTAGTCTATACCCTAGCAATGGTTTGTACCTCTCCAAATAGTGAACCAAGTGTGGCCAATTAAATGGTACATTCTGCATCCATGGGTATTTGGTTCTAACTAGTTTATGAATAGTAGCTTTGTTATTATAGATCACATTTTCATGGTTGCACACTCCTCCATGTGTCACTGTATTCATTCTTTTCTAAATGAACCATACTATGATCAAGGGGACAACTAGAAAAATAGTTTTTAGTTTAGCATTACCTGATGTCTCCCACCATTTCAATAATGTTTGTCTAACTTAAATCTATGGCCCCTGTAATCCTGCTCTATTAACATAGAAGTGCTAAATCTTTCTAGCAAAATATCCCTATAAAAAGAGATGCTCTATAGTCTTAGTAAGAGGTACAGTGCAGCAGGTTCAAAGAGGATATATGGAGTTGTTCCACCTAGCCATAATGGTGGCCACTGGAAATTTAACCTTCCATATCCTTTAAGTAAAGAAAAAAATCTTTAATGGCATGCATTTCATCCATATTCTGCTATAAATCATGGGAGAGTGGGGATGGTCGGTATGGTTCCAAATGTCTTTGGGAGGATTTTGGGAGAGTTTGAGGTTTTTAGAGGCATTAAGAGTCCTATAGTTGACTTCGGTCAACATTTGATGTTTCGAGTGCCGGATGGAAATTTGGACAGTTCCATTAAATTCAGAATGTAGAATTTGGGTTAGTAGCAGGTTTAATTTGGGTTTGGAACCTTTAGTTTGCATTTCGACCCTCCATTTAAAAACTAGTTTAAATAGGATTTTAGGGGTTTCGGGGGTTAATTTGTTGAAAACCATTCTTTTTCAGAAATTCGACGTTTCCATTGAGTCTGAAACATCAAAAATATCCTAGTATCAGAGTTCGTTTGTATTCTCGGGATTCTGAATGAATCCTGAGGGGTCGATCGACTCCTTTGCAACTTAGCAAAGTTGTTGATGCAGCGAATTTCTGGTGCAGCCGCTTAAGTGGCCAAAGACCGCTTTAGAGGCCTTGATTTGCTTAAGAGGTAGCCACTTTAGTATCCTGGCACCACTTTAGTGGTAGCCGCTTTAGCAGTCATTTAGCTGCTAAAGCAGTCATCGCTGTATATATACCCATTTTTGTGATTTTTCATCATTTTTGGACGTTTGAGCTTCGGGTTTGGATGATTTTTAAGGTTTTCATCACCATTTGAGCTTGGGTAAGCTCCAAAACCTTATTTTCATTACTTTTCATTGATTATATCATCAAAAACATTCCTTAATCTTGAATTCAAAATGAGATTTTGAGGATTTTACCCGTAAAGCTTAAAAATGGTTTTTCTTCCATTTGAATCTCGTTTTTGCATGAGTTTTCAAATATAGACTCCTATAACCTCGGGGAATTTATTTCTAAAATAAAATTTTGGTTTTACCCCTTTCATTTTCAAACCTATTTTGGACCCGGCTTTAATATGGTCAATATGGGTATGATTAGTTTTCTTTTAACATGTAGAAGTTGTATTTGTATGATTTAGTTGATTTTGAGACCATTTGAAAAGGAAATGGCTCCGTGTTGAAGGACTTTGGGGTTGGATTTTGATGCTTCAAGGTAGGTTATGGCTTAACTTTCTTCAGACTGGACTGGGTAGTTAATAAATAAGTAAAGCATGCAATGGGTTGGGGAAAATAATTATGGGAATTGTTTCTTGAGCTATTATATATTGCGTGATGACTGTATGGGGGCGTATATTCTTGTTTTTATTGACTTTTGATATTGTATATTACATGTTGCCCATGTAGGGGCTTTATTTGACATTATTGGCTTTATTTGTGCATTTAAATGCCTTATTTTTAATGTTATGCCTGTGCAGGGTCTTGAATAGATATTATAGGCCTTATTGAGCATTATTTTCCTTTATTATGATATAAATGCCTGAGTTATGGGTTGATATGATATTAATGATGTCTTACATATATATTTATTCTAATGGTGCCAAAAAAGAACTGATATCATGAAATGTTGACATATTGAGTTGATTTCTGGGCTCACTTATACACATATTGAATGGATTAGTTATCTTCATACTGATTTGATTGTGAGCATTATATCATCATTCATATATACACATTCATAAGATATCGGTACCATTGTGGAACACTATTTTGAAAGAAAATGAGATATTTTCATGAAAATCTTAATTCGTGAACACAAGCCGGAGAGGTGGGTTGAGATTCTGAGATAGTATACGGGTTGCAAACCCACCATGGGTCCTATTTTTTTAGCATTGAGGCTCGATAGGTGTATACAAAAAGTCATGCGATGACTTTCAAACTATTCACTTCATCATTCATTGCATTGCAATTGTATATGCATTTTATATGTTCTTTTATGTGTTACTTGACGTGTAATCAATTTCTATGTACCTTCATGAATGCCTGTTTTTATTTGATTTAGTTTATATATTAGAACTATTAGTGGAGATGATGTGAGCTACCGTTTGGGAACTTTTTTATTTGCAGGTGATGTGCTCATAGTATTTCCTTACTTGTATTATTTTCTGATTTGCTCAGTCGGCCTATGATACCTACTAAGTACAAGTGGACCGTACTCATCCCTATTATGACCTTCCGGTATAGATCCTAGTTTAAGTATGACATACGGCAGCTGATCGTGCTATTTGGTGGTTGATTTGAGGAACTGGCACGCTCTAGAGTCCAAAGCTGATTTCCATACCTCTTTCTATCCTTTTTATGTCTTTACTTCATATTCAGAGACAGACTATGTATTTTCTTACTTGATAATGTTTTAGATGCTCTTGTACTTATGACACCAGGTTTTGGGAGTGTTTATATCATTTACTTTAGACTTTTGCTTATTTTGGATTTGTGTTGACTTGACTTTACTTTTGAAGTCTCATTTTGTCTTACTTTGTGTATTAATTCAATCTTCTTTCCTCTTTGGGTGTTTGGCTTATCTACCAAGGTTGGTTTGGGGTAGTTGCCATCATGACCTCAACTTTTGGGTCGTGACATCACCACTATTTCTGGGTAAGATCTAAGCACTACTTACTGAGAATTTTCTTGTACTTATTATTGTCCACCAAAGTGTCTCTTGCATATCTGATAATCTGACATGTCTCGTATAATACCTCACATGTGCCACAACTTCTTCTAAGAGTAGTTGGTTCATTTTGGCATAGTTCCATTCTTCACTACCTAGAAATTCATCAACATCTGCCAGAGGATAAACAATCTAAAGGTTTTTCTGTATGTTGTGCAAAGATCGTAAATCAGTCTAGTCTTCAAATCCTATACTAGTTGTACCACCTTTAGGTTTTTACCACAATTTTTGCTCAATCTTCTCCTTATTTTTAAGCATCATTTTCCGCATTTGTGAACCGTCTTTTCATTGGACTAGTGTTGGAATTTGTCTCTTACAGTAATTGATCTACATGAAATCAGTCTATAGGATCTGTTGGTTCTAAACCTCCACTATAATTTAACATACATAGCATCTAAAACTTCAAACATGGATCTAAATCCTAGACCTCCCTCTTTCTTTGGTAAGCAAACCTTAGACCATTTTGCCCAGTGCTTGCTCATGCCAGTATCTTTGTTACTCCAGAAAAATCTTGAAAAAATCTTGTATAGCTCTCTAATCACACACTTTTGTGGCACAATAGCTGATAAGATGTGATTAGGAACACTCTGTAAGACACTAGTTATCAAAACTAATTTGCCCCCATAAGAAAGCATCCTACCCCTCCATGCTAATAGCTTATTCCCAACCTTCTTAATAAGATCAGCATAATAAATCTCCCTCTTCCTAGCATGGGTGATTGGGCAGCCTAGATAAATCAAAGGAAAATTTCCTCTGATTATCCCAGTGCATTGCTCCACCATCTGCTTAAGGTCAGCAGCTTTATTTTTGTTCGTATAGAAAGCATTTTCCCTTTTGTTAATCTTATGGACTGATTCACTATCATATTGTTGTAGAATCTTCATGATCATATCTAAAGAATCCTTATGAGTTGATGTAAATATGATGGTATCATCTGAGAAGGCAAGGTGATTTAGATTAGCACTTCATTTAGATAATCCATAACCAATATACCCTCCATCTTCAAATAGAGCATTAAGATCTTTAGTAAGAACATAAGCAGCTACCATAAATAAAACAGGTGATAGATGATCCCCTTGTTCCCCTCCCCCCCCCCCGGCCAATAAATGAAAAAAAAACACGAGTTTTCCCATTAAGCAAGCGAGAATACCAATTATTTGCAACTAATCTCCATATTAAGTCTACAAATACAATAGAGAAACCCATATTTCTCAACACCTTCATTAGAAAGAACCATGAAACTCTATCATAGGCCTTAGAAATATCCAATTTGATAATTATATTGGCTGGTTTACCCCTTTTTTAATGTTTGTAAAAATTTCATGTGTCAAAAGCATATGTTGATAATGCTTCTCCCTTTCACAAAGCCTGATTAATTAATAGATATCAATCTAGGAAGGATAGTATCCAGCCTGTCATGTGTGATTCTAGGAAAGATCTTATTTATGAAGTTGCTCAAACTTATAGGCCTCAAATATGAAAAAGTTTGAACTTCAGTCTTCTTAGGCAAGAGAACAAGATTTGTATGAGTTATAGACTTAGGAAGTGCTCGTATAGAGGGAAAAAAATTCCACCATTTTAAAATGATCAAGTCCAATTATTTCCCAACACAATTGATAGAATTTACTAGTGAACCCATCAAGGCCACTAGAGTTGTCCTCATTTAGGTTGAACACTTCCTTTTTAACTTTTGTCCTACCTGGTTCTACACATAAAATAATGTTGTCCTATTCGGTCAGCAACTCTTAAGCATGATCTATAATGAGAAAGATGTGGTATCTCTCTCTTGAGTGAATTATATGTGATACAAATGGATAGCTTCTGCTACAATTGGCTATTCCCCTTCTATCCAATCTCCCTTATCAGTATGGATTCTTTAAGACTCAACCTTTTTCTTCTTTCTTTCACTAAGCTATGAAAAAACCTAGTATTCATGTCCTTTTTATCAAACCAATCCAGACCAGCTTTCTACTTCCAGTATTCTTCTTCAAAGTGCATGTATTTTTTAGTTCTGTTTGGTCCTTCTACATCACCATTCTATTTCTCATTGTTAGATCTTCTTCAAAAAGTTTTTCCTTTAATCTTAACAATATCCTCTCTGATGGTTAACTATTGGAAAATATCACCAAAGGTGTCTTTGCTTCATTTAGATAGTATATTTATCAAGTGCTTCAATTTTACTTTGAAATCAATAAAAGGATCCTGAGAGAACGCAGTCCTATCTAAAATGATGGAAAATGGAATCCCATGAAGTCTGACTATCTCTCTGATGTATAACCTAGCATAATCCTCGGCGGTATCCATCATCTTGATGGGTAGAAAGTGGGCTAATTTGGTCATGGAATCAATAATCACCTAAATCGAATCATACTGACGTCGTGTGAATGGTAAACCTATAGTGAAATCCTATTAAACATCTCCCACTTTCAAGTAGGAATACTTATGTCTTGAGCTAATCTACCGAACCTTTGATGTTCAACTATAACCTGCTGACAATTTAAACACTTGGCCATAAATTCTGCAATATCTTTCTTCATGGAATTCCACCAATAAACCTCTCTCAAATCACAATATATCTTCAGATAACCTGGATGAATGGAGTATACAGAACTATGCACCTCGGTCATAATCCGCTCTCTCAACCCATCAACAACTGGAACACATAACCTACCTTAGTATAGAAGAACACCATCTTCCCCTTGGGAGAAAACCAACACATTCTTCTTAAGGACTGCTTCCTTTAATTGATGGATATGGGATCTTTACCTTGCTTGTCTTTCACCTCCATAACTAATGAAGACTCAAAACCATTTTGAACCAGCACACCACCATCATCAAAATTTATGAGATGAACTCCCAATCGTGAAATTCTATAAACATCCTTCGTAAGCTCCTTCTTACCTTCCTCTACATAAGCAATACTCCCCATGGATAACCTGCTAAGAGCATCAATGATAACATTTTCCTTATCAGGGTGGTAAAGCACACTCATATCATAATCCTTCAAAAAATCTAGCCAACTCCTCTATTGAAGATTAAACTCTTTCTGACTGAGCACATACTGCAAGCTCTTATGATTTGTGAAAACATCTACATGCACACCATAGAGATAATGACGCCAAATTTTAAAAGCAAATACAACAACCTCTAATTCAAGGTCATGGGTGGGGTAAATCCTTTCATAAATTTTAAGCTGGCTAGATGCATAAGCAATAATTTTTACCATTCTGCATCAATACACAACCCAAACTAACTCTAGAAGCATCATAATAAACCACAAAACAATCTGTACCCACTGCCGATGTCAAAATTGGAGCGAAAATCAATCTAGCTTTCATTTTCTAAAAACTTTTCTCACAAGCACTGAAATTTTGTTATTTTCTAAGTTAACTTGGTCAATGGAGCAGAAATAGATGAAAACCCTCTACAAACATTCTGTAGTAACTGGCTAAACCCAAGAAACTCCTAATTTCTGACATTGATGTAGGTCTAGGCCAATTCCTAACTTCTTTAAGTTTTTGAGAATCAATAAGAATACCCTCATAGGAAATAACATACCCTAGGAAAGATATAGACTATAAAAAAACTAATACTTCAAAAACTTTGCATAAAACGGTTTATCTCTGAAAGTCTGAAGAACAATTCTGAGGTGATCACTATCCTCTTGATCGCTATAGGAATAGATCATAATATCATCTATGAACACGATTACAAACATATTAAGATACTACTTTAACACCCTATTTATGAGGTCCATAAAGGCTATGGGAGCATTGGTTAACCCAAAGGACATGACAAGAAACTCATAGTAATCATACCAAGTATAGAAAGCTGTCTTTAGAATATATGCTCCCTAACCAACAACTGATGGTAACCAGATCGAAGATGAAATTTAGAGATACAAATGGCACTATGACACTAGTCGAACAGGTCATCAATTCTATGAATAGGATATTTTTTCTTAATGGTGACCTTATTCAACTGGTGTTAATCAATGCACATTCTGAGGAAAACATCTTTCTTATGCAAGAATAGGACTGGAGCACCCCATGGAAACATACTAGGTCTGATGAAACCCTTATCTTAGAGATCTTTTAACTATTTCTTTAACTCTTTCAATTCTACTGGAGCCATTTTATATGGTAGAATATAGATAGGTTGCATATTAGGGAGAATGTCTATCCCAAAATTTATCTCCCTATCCGGAGGGAATCCACGAAGATCATTGGGACCACCTCAGAAAACTCATTAACTACGTGAACTGACTGAAGAAAGGGTCTCAATACTGGAATCCTTAACCCAATCTAGATGGTAGATATAACTCTTAGAAATTAATTTTCTAGTTTTTAGATGAGAGATAAAATGACCTTTCAGCACGACTGGACTACCCTTCCACTCTAAGATGGGTTAATTTAGAAACTAAAATTTCATAATTTGGGTTCTATAGTCAACTAAATCATAACATGAGTATAACCAACACATACCTATGATGACATCAAAATCTACCATGTCTAACTCTACTAGAGCAGCTATGGTATCTCTATAAAGAATAGAGATGGTGCAATTCTTATAGATTCATTTAGCTAGAACAGACTCACCAATTGGAGTGGAATCAGAGAAGGGCTTTGAGAGTTGTTTGGGACTAATTTTGAACTTCATAGCAATATAAGGAGTCACAAAAGATAATGTGGCTCCCAGATCAAATAAAGCATAAACATTGAGAGAGAAAACTTTCAACATACCGGTAATGACATTAGGGGAACTCTCTTGATCTTGATTGCTGGATAAAGCGTAAAAGTGGTTTTAACCACTACCAGAACCTGAAGCATTACCTTCCTAAGTACCATGACCTGTTGGAGCTGATAGAGTAATCAAGGCTCTATTGTCCCCATTTCTCTATCTAGCTGAACGACAAGCTCTCAAAATATAACCTTGTTATCTGCACCCAAAACAACCATCTTTACTATAAATACACTCACCTCAGATGGTGCTTCCCACACTTTTTGCACGATAGATGTGAAGGTCTCCTTGCAATATTGCCTTGAGACTGAGGGCCCAAAGCTCTGAACCTCTAATTATTATAGAACCTAGAAGATAGTGCATTACCTGAGGGCAGAGGTAATCTAAAGGATCATTATATAAGGAAGATCGGTTCTCATTTCCAGGCCTCTACTAACAGTGATCGTGATTGGCCATCTTGGCCTTCTTATTCAGATACTCTTCTCTCTCCTTTAATTTATCCTCCTTGACCTGCTGAACTTAGATTATAATCCAAGCTATGTCCATGTCTCCAATAAATATCTCTGTCTTACACTCCTTATTGGAAAGTTTAGACAGCCCTGAAATAAATAAACTCATCTGATTTCTTATATCGGACACCATATTTGGAGAATAGAGAGATAGTTGGGTGAACTTGAGACCATACTTCTTTGTACTCATGTAACCCTATTCCAAATTCAGGAACTCTCTAACCTTAGCCTCTATCAACTATCAGGGCAGGAAGTGCCTCAAGAAAGCATCCTTAAACTCAAACACTCGCCCGATACTGCATTCTCACCTCCAACTTCTTCCCATTGATTATACCATATACCCACAATCTCTTTTAGCTAAAAAGAAATAAGCTCAACCTTTATGGTGTCTAAAACATGCATAACTCAAGAATCTTCTAAGCCTCATCAAAGAAATTCTGTCAATCTTCACCAAGTTTTGAACCTGAGAACTCTGGTGGATTTATTTGGAGGAAGTCACGGACCTTAACAACAATCTGAGGACCTGCACTGGATGGGACTGTATAATTTGCCTGGTTGGCCACTATCTGAGTCAACATTTGAATGGCATACATCAAATTGACATTAGGATCAATATTTGGTGGCTGTACAGTGGAAGAATCAAAACCTCTTTGTGTAATAGATGGCGAAAGTAGAGTCTTGGTAGTAACATTCTGACCGAAGGAACGGGTTCCGTTCTGGGTCAGAATAATACATTATGGTGGTACGGGAGTGGACTCATCTCTAGCATTAGTAGTAGACCTCTGACTAGCAGTCCTTTTTAGAGGCATGATCTGCAACACGCATAAAGCACGAGTTAGAAAAGAAACATAGAGTTAAACTTTATAGCATAAAATAGATCATGAAAAAAGGGAAATATTCCTAGATGCCCTATAGCTTCCTAATTATAAATGTGGTGCACTACACACCAATAAGTTGGACTCTACTAGACATGGCTTCATAGACACCCTAGGACACTTAAACCTATTTTTCTAATACCAAGTTTGTAAATGACCTGAGTCTACACCCTAGTCGTGAGCCATATCTAGTTGCTTACTAGTGTTCTGGAGGGACCCTTGGCATGTCATATCTATAATAAATATGATAAATAAAAATTGATGCAGAATATAGGTAATCATAGTGGCTAAAATAGAAGGAATAATCCTCTTATTAAGATATAATCAAAATGAACTAGAAGAGAAAGAATAATCCTCTTATTAAGATATAATTAAAATAAATGAAAGAACAATAACTATTAAATATTTTCTGTCTAGTGAAGCCTCTACTACTAAGATAAAAGCTAACAGAGACAAGGCCCTGTAACCTTTACTGAATCCAAGTGTACCTGAAATAAATAAATGAAAACTAAAGACTCTCCGAGCCTCCTGAATGATAGGAGTGCTCACCAATTAATTAGATATCAGGTGCTACCGAACGTCTAGAAAAAACCTTAAGCTCGAGAACTTAGATCTACATCATATGAAAAATATAGTGAAAAATGTACTCAAATATGGGAATGTATTGGTAGACAAGTACACACACACACACACACACACACACACACACACACACACACACACACATATATATATATATATATATATATATATATAACTGAAGAAATGAGCATGAAAACATATAGAGAGTAGCTTAAACATAACTGATAAAGCATGTATAAAGTAGTTAATAAGTGTATATACATAGTAGTTCATAAATCATGAAAATTGAGGAGTTTCTCATAATCGACAAACACCATGCGAGCTCATGATGCCCAGCGTCTTGCACCCACACTTGAAAAGTTTTTTTGACTGGACAAAGTATAGAACCATGTACATGAGAATTCTCTAATCATGCCTCAAGGGTGAAACCTATGGTATCAATGTAGTTATGGAATTTGGGTTATCTGAACCCTTGTTCTATAGGTACTAAATAATCCTTCCAAAACATACTTGTGCTTTGTATAATATCATGTGACATGTATGGATGTCAAAACTATTCATAAATCATAATGTATATATCTAGTTGTCATACTGTTCATAAATCTTACTTTTGTGAGCCTAAGCTCCATGTCATGTTATAAATTATATGCTGAAAATTATGTATTAAAAATATCTCTTCAATATAGAGTTCATAGTTCAAAAAGAAACCTTAAAGAATGAATCTTGATGCATAAAATATTGATGCATAAATCATAGTTGAGATAGAAATCATAAGTTCATGAGAAGACCTTATTCATAGAAATCAAGTAAAATAAGTAAAAAATAAGTTTTTAGTAAACTAGGCATAAACCCTAGTTTTGAATCGTAATATCACATATCTCAAAAGTATTTGAGCGTGAGGATGAAAGGAATCCATAACAAAAATCATGTGTACCTTAACGAAGAAAAATAATTGATGAATACAATTTAAAGAATTTACTTGATTTGGAACTCTAGCTTGCTTGATACTTGTCATAGACTTGTTCTAGACTTGATCTTGAGGGTTTAAAGGGAGAATAGGCTTTGTAATCTTATATATGTAGGTTTTGGTGACCAAAACATCATGAGAAATGGTTAAAACACAAAGAAAAGATGAACTTACCCATAATGGGATGTGCAAAATTTTCTCATGGAGGATACCACGACTCAACCTATGAGTCATGGTCCAAGGTATAATTCGTACCTCCACTCATAGTAACTGGAATATTTTTTTCCAGTCCCTGTTCTGTCGCAGTATGGGTCATAGTATGACCCGTACTTTGAAAGTATGACTTGTACATGTAATTGTGGTTTTGAGGTACCTATTAAGCTTTTGGACTTTCTTAGTATGAGTTGATGTATGAATCATACATCATTCCATGACTCGTACCCTAAGTTATGGTGACTGGAAGTTTTGGGCAGCATACCATGAGTCATGGTATAACTCGTGGTCGTGTATGACTCATACAATGAATCATACTAGTCTGGGACTTAAAGTCTCAGACGTTAGATTTTTGTACTGAACTCTGAGTCTTCATGGGTCCAAAATCCGAGGTGTTACACTTTCCACTTGAGAGGATTTTTTCTTTCCCTTTCTGAAACTTATGCACTTTGGGGAGTTCAAATGACTCTGCAATTTCAATGGCCTTTCCCTTAACATTATCATCTATCTTGTGTTTTGGATTCACAATTCTACAATTATGTTTATCATGTCCTTGAATTTTGCATTCCAAGAAGTACTTTGGTATATAATCATACCTTATACTTATTTTTCAGTTTGCACCACTCATGTCTCTTCATCCTCTATATCCATAAGCACATATTTAGGTAGGTCCGACATCAAGTCCTCCATAACCCTCACCCTAGCACAACTAGGTCAGGTCTTATTAATGATGTCCAGATCTGATTGAACAGGTTTTCCTACTGTAGAAGTAATGAAAAATAAAGAATCTTTTATAAAAATATATTGGCAATAGGTTTGGGAAGGATATCCAAGCCAATGCCTTTATGGTTTACTCATCAATCTTGAAGTGTACATCATATATTAGTGTCCTCATAAAAAATGAATAACCATTCTTAAAATTAATATAAAAGGCACCTTTAGAGATCAGATTGATGAAATCTTCTCGTAATGTAAGCCTGATTAGGATATGGTGATTGCAAAAAAACCCAATATTACAACCCTCTTTGATGCCATATTGCTTAGGGATTGATTTTTCCAGATCCTCGAGTTTCGGCCATCCATGTGAAAATTTTCCTATTATTGCAAACTGTATGTTTTCCAGAATATTCATATGCTCAACATCCTCTACAGTTCATCTGATGTGTGGTACTCCATGAAGAGTTTTCACTTCTTTGATCGGAATGGCCTCAATTTCACTAGTATGTAACTCCACGTTTTTAACAGTAGCAGCATAATTGGTAATTACACGATCCTTGGGGACAACATCTAAGTTATTAACTAATGGGTGGAATTCATTATTGGTGTGGGAAAAAGAGGGCCAATCATTGACAATAACTGGCTACCTATGGCATTATTTAATAGAAGCTTAGGACTTATTCATTAGAAATTTTAGGAGAGAGAGAATAGAGTTTTTACCCTATATTGATACAGTAGAGTAAACCATACCAACACATTTTTGGTATGTTATGATTAATGGAGATAGAATTCTTATGAATATATAATAAAATTGGTATTGAAGGAGTGATGAGAGATCAAAATGGCATAACTATGTTGTTTATCCTAAAAATAGTACAGTTGAATTTGTATATGAGGTCAAGAGCATGCACGTTAAATTTAACCGTATTTTACATCTGTTACCAGCAGATTGTTTGATTATATAATAAAAGATCATGTGTAAAACATAAGGAAGGCAAAGTAAAGTAAAGATAATAAAAGATCGACATAAGGAGGTCATTAATAGCATCCTCCATCAGTGAGGATGCCTTCCACAAGAGCAAGAAAGTGTATTGTAGTAACTCCTTAGAAATTCCAATGTTCCACGAAAGGGTCTACGACCCGTAGAACCTGTCCCCGAATCCTGGACTAACTCGTGAAACTAAGTCAAATATTTTTTCCAAGTTCCTGGTAACCACGAGTCCTTTCACGACCTGTGGAATGAATCCACAAGTCATGGATAGGATTGTGGAACCAAAAAAACCTAAGCCATAGTCATCCAGTATTATACAACTCCATGTATGAGCCATAGATTAAGTGTACGACTTATACTCGCACCTGTAGACATAGTTCAGAGCCTGTCTTAGAACCTCAGTTAATATGAGCCATAGCACAACCAGTGGTTCCAAACCACAAGTCACACTGTGCACCAATAGATAAGTTTCAGTAAGCCATAGATTGAGTCTTTGATATACAACTCATTCAACGAGTCATGGAATAGAAGTATGAGCCATACATTTAGTCGTGGAATCAAATCCGAGAATTATTCTAATCCAATTCAAAATAGGATTTGATGACTTTTTCAATTTTAAAAACCAATTCCATGACATGTCTACCACCAAAAACTATAAATATAAGTATGATAAGAGTATTGGATGTGATTTAAGGACATATGGAATCCCTAACACAAAGTTGAGGTTAAAACTCCTCTACCGGCTAAGTTCTAGTATAAGTTCCCACTAGGAACTTCAAACAATCACTCCTCCTAGAATTTAAAGAGTTATGTCGCCCAATACCTGCCAATTAAAGGTTTTTGTGTCTTCTTTCCAACCCCATCGACCATTTGTCAATCTGATTCTGGAGCAAAATATTATGGGTATTTTAGTTGGAGAACTATTAGCTACTATGACTCAGAGTACGAGTCGTACCTTCAAAGTACGAATTATACTTTCTGAGTACGAGCCATGCACCAGATTTTCCATATTTCTCCTACTCGATTGGTTCAGGGCTTTATTTAATCCTTTACATATTGTATGATGTTTTGACTTTCTAAAAACCTATATAAGCCCAAAGAAAGTCCAATTATTGATTTTAATCAATTGGTACCTTATTTTCTCAAGATCAAGTCCACATGTAAGATTTTTCAAGAAATCTAGGGTTCAAATTTCAACAGTCAAGTTAAGTCTTTTTCTTGAATTCTAGGCTTCCATCAGGTATGCAAGATTCAGTGATGGATTTCTTTCAACTTCACGCCCAAGTATTTTAACGATTATGATAAATTATGTTCAAAGTTAGGGTTTTTACCCATTATTTCCAGATTTGATTTCTTATGTAAAAATTGGATTTTTATGAACATTTTTTCATCCAATGTATTGATTTCTCATGGAAGTATGTTGAAAATTCTGATTTTTCAAGCATGTTTTAAGAGCATTTTTATGAGGTTTTGAAGCATGCTTAAGCAGCTACAAGGTATGACATATCTTCAACAAGTTTTCTTATGTATTAAGTTATATGCATAGAAGCAAAGACATGTTTTAGTAACAGATTTCAACACATGATTTATGACATAAAAAATTTAGCTTATGAAAGAAAGATTTGAGCAAAGGCTTACTAGTATGACATCATATATGTCCAAGATAGTTTATGAGCACTAGTATGTTTTGAGATTAGTAGATAGTAACAAGTAGATAAGGGTTCCAAATAACCCAAGTCCCAAAATTACATGCCAACATAGTATATTTTTGCAATTTGAGGCCCAATTTAGTGGACCCACCTCAGTTCAGTTCTATAGTGATGGCAAGGTATAAAGTAACTCTTTCCAGCGTAAGTTAGACATTCAACTCCACGATAGTCACCTGATTTATATCGGTTAGCAGAATCTCCCACTAGTTAAAGTTATTATATCTTATGATTATTTATATATATATATATATATATATATGTATGTATGTATGTATATATGCATGTAAAAAGATTTTATAGAAATTTTAATCATCATGTTTATCGATTGATTTCTACATGTTCAAGATATTTTAAAGAAAGTTTCTCATGAATTTACTTTGGCTTCTTCTTATGGTTTGTAAGCTACTCTTATGGTCTCATATTGAGTTTCAGCTTATTGCTTTATATGTATATGTGTATAACTTGCGTACCAGTATATTTTATTGTATTGACAACATCTTGCATATGATGTAGATTCAGGTATTCAAGTTCGTGACCATATCTACGGTAGGATTCAAAACTTCAACTATTGATGAGCTTTCCAACTTTTTGGAAGGCACAGTCTTGTAGTCATGTTGGTAGTCAGTTTGTGTATATAAATGTATATTTTGTTCTTATCATACATAAATGTATTTTGGGTTCTTATTCTCATGAACAGTGTCCAAATTGTTAGTAGAGGCTTCTTAGTCAAGATAAACAGTCAATTGAGTAAATTGTAACCAGTTGTCAAGAGGTCTCATGATTTTAAAAATATAAGTCCATTTTTTTATTTTATCTTTATTCTTTAATGTTTATCCCATGTGTCAGCTTCCCTATCATCTTCCAGCTTGTGTATGTTCTATTCAGATGCTCGTGAGCTATGCCAAGTGGTCCACTTGGGCCAGAAATGGTTTGAGTGTTGATTATGGCTAAAGTGTAGACATAAGTCGTGACAAACTTGGTATCAGAGCCCAAGGTTAAACTGTACTTTGGAGTCTATGAAGTAATGTCAGTAGGATCTTATCTATAGTTGTGAAGGGCCATACTTCTATAAATGAGAGACTACGGACATTTAGGAAAAGTTTTCAGTTCTATTATATTCTAGATCGTGCAATACAGTTGTCTCCTAAGGACCTTATGTAGCTTTATATTTTGCAGTCTATACCTCATCTTTGGGGTGATATAGATATAAAAGACTCAGATCCTCATCAGTGTAGTTCTCTCAGATAAAGCCATTAGAATGTTAAGAATTTTCACAAGGTCTTTGGTGGATCCCCTTTAGTATATTTCAGCCTATTGATTCAGAAGTGTGCACCCTTATCGATATAAATCATACGTTGAGCCAAACTAAGATATGTTCTTCGACCCCTTTTGGAACGTTAAGCATAGATGAAACCTTTAAGGGGAATTATGTCGTAAAATACTTGGGTAGTGTTGCTACCTGAAAGATAGTGTGATTGGCGGTGTTTTGGAGCCATGAGTGGTAGAATGACCCAAAGTTAGAAATACAGTAGCCATAGAGTAGAGATAGTGTTTGATTGAAGCGAGTAGCTAGAGTCATGTATCCATTAAGTGAGTGTTGATGTGGTGAGGAAGAATATGCCTGTAGGTTGAAGGTAGATAGGAAGTGGGATTGAGGTCGCTTATTGCTTATCATAAATTTCAATGAACTAGTATGCTTTGACCTTTACCTTATAGTTGTAAGCCTATGAAGTATGTGATAGGTTGTGTTGCTATTTGCGTGTAGTATTAGCCGCTAAATTTAAATTGTGGATGATCATTAAGGTGGGAGGAATGATAGTTTAGAGATATTGATGCTAGTTTTATGGAATAGACCTTGTAAGCTCATCATAGCATGTGAAGGGATTTAAGTTGATAGGCTTGAAGTAATGTGGTGATGCAGCTATTGAACTATATGTACAACCCATGTTAAAGAATAGGTCTGCAAACTTAGAATGTTGACCTTCAGTCTAAAGAAGGAGATAATAGTGAGTTCCAAAAAAGAGTCATGATGAGGCATTACTCCAGTCTTATTCCAGCATGTCCCTTGTACTTCAGTTATTAGAATATGAAGAGTTATGTGTAATTAAAGGTTTTTGAGTCTTCTTTCCAATGCCACCAACCCTTTGCCAATCTGAGTTAGGAACAAACTGTTATGGCCATTTTAGTGTAGCACTATGAGTGACTACAACTCAGAGTACGAGTCATACCTTCAAAGTATGAATCATACTTTCTGAGTATGAGTCGTGCACTAGATTTTCTCCTACTTCGACTTGGTCAGGATTTTATTTTATCCTTTACCTATTTTATGATATTTTGACTCCTTAAAAAACTATATAAGCCCAAAGAAAGTCCAATTATCAGTTTTAATCAATTGGGACCTTATTCTCTCAAGATAAAGTCCACAAGCAAGATTTTTCAAGCAATCTAAAGTTCAAATTTTAGCAGTCAAGTCAAGTTCTTATCTTGAAATCTATGCTTCCATCAGGTGCGCACGAGTCAGTGATGAAATCCTTTTATCCTCACGCCTAAGTTTTTTAATGATTATTATAAATTATGTTTAAAGCTAGTGTTTTTACCTTATTTTCCAGATTTGATTTCTTATGCAAAGATTAAAATTTTTGTGAATGTTTTCTCATGCAAGGTATTGATTTCTCATGAAGTTACGTTCAAAATTATGATTTTTCAAGCATGTTTAAAGAGCATTTTTATGAGGTTTGAAGCACTCTTAAGCATCTACAATCTATGATGTATCTTTAACACGTCTTTTTTATGTTTTAAGTTATATTCATAGAAGCAAAGACATATTTTAGTAACAAATTTTAGAACATGATTTATGACATAAAAATATTCAGCTTATAAAAGAAAGATTTGAGCAAAGGATCACCAGTATGACATCAGATATGTCAAGATAGTTTATGAGCACTACTATATTTTGGGAGTAGTATTTAGCACAAAATTGATACGGGTTCTAGATAACCTAAGTCCAAGAACTACGTACTAGCATAGGATATTTTAGCCATTTGAGGCTCAGTTTAATGGATCCACCTTATTTCAGGTTCTATACTGATGACAAGGTATAGAGCAACTCCCCCCAGCATAGGTTAGATGTTGAACTCCATGATACTCACATGGTTTATGTCACTTAGAAGAATCTCCCACTAATTAAAGGTATTATATCTTATAATTATTTATATATATATATATATGAATGTAAAAAGATTTTATAGAAGTTTTAAACACCATGTTTATTGATTGATTTTCAGTATGTTCAAGATGTTTTAAAGGAAGTTTCTCATGAATTTACTTTGGATTCTTCTTATGGGTTTTAAGCTATTCTTATGCTCTCATATTCAGTTTCAGCTTATTTCTTTATATGTATATGTGTATAACTTGCGTACCATTACATTCCATTATATTTACTGCATCTTGCACTGTATTTTTCATGTGATATAGATTCAGGTATTCAAGTACGTGATCATACTCTACGGTAGGATTCAAGTCTTCAACTGTTGATGAGGTTTCCAACTTTTTGGAAGGCACGGTCTAGTAGTCAAGTTTGTAGTCCGTTTGTGTACATAAATGTATTTTGGGTTCTTGTTCCCATAAACAGTGTCAAAGTTGTTAGTAGAGGCTTCTTAGACAAGATACACAATCAGTTGAGTAAATTTTAACCAGTTGTCAAGAGATCTCATGTTTACAGAATAAAAGTCTAATTTTTTTTATTTTATCTTTATTCTTCAATGTTCAACCCATATGTCAACTTCTACATTGTCTTTCAACTTGTGTATATTATATTCAATGCTCATGAGATATGCCAAATAGTTCGCTCGAGATAAAAACAATTCAAGGCCGCTTATGGCTGGCTATAGGCTCTGGTCTTGAAAATTATATTATTTAGAGTTTGATTCCCTTAGGTTTACAAATAATAGGGGCATCCCTATTTATAAGGTACAATGGATGAATAGTAACCTTGTGAAAGGGGTTTCCTCAGGAGGTCTCTATAGTACTGTACCATATGGCAAGGTGCTAGGTGTCCTATCTATTGCAGATGTTGGCTACTACCTTCTATCATAGTCAAAAATGTACATTGCTTGTCTATGCACCGGACAATTCTGACGCCTTTGTCCCTTATCTTTTTCTTCCACATCCTCCTTATCCCTCAGACCTTGGCATTCCCTTCGTAGGTACCCTTTCTTGAGATCTCATTAGGTGGAGGTCCTATCGATGATGTTGAGTCATGACCAGTCACGTAATGCCTTACTCGCGAGAGGTCACTTTGCTTCATTAAATGACTCCTGAGGGCCTTTTACCCAATACAGATAGTCGCTTTATTCATTGATTGATGTATCAGCAGAAATTAAGGAACAAAATAATTTCCTTCCTTTGCTTTTCAAATGTGTTTTTTGATCTTCAAAAATGTTTTCTGCTTGATCCTGATTTTCCACTTTTGAAGTCTCAAAAGGTCACCTTGTTTGATATAAGGAAACTCTTTTCCCTATTTCCCTTTATCGTGTTTCAAGTCTCCCTCATGAAATTCCTCTCCTTCTTTTTCTTACTTTCCTTACCCTAGGTTTTTTTTCTACCCTTATGCAGTTAGCCTTTGACGACATCATTTTGGGCTATTTTGCTTTGAAATGGACTTCCAGATTACCCCAAGAAGCAATTTTGGGCCTTCAAGTAGGTTCATAGATGAACTAGCTTCTTTGATCAGAGAAGAACATATCCCGCTGGTTTGGTCAAGATAAGGTTGGCCCATTAAAACACATCGAGTTTTAACCCCCTTTAATTGTAAAAGTAGCACTTTTCCCGGGCCGGGACACACTTTTTATATAATTACCTATTTAGTATGGGTTTGGGAAATCCAATTGACCAAGTAATCGTCTCCTTTTGCACTACCTTTCAGTTAAGCCTTAGACAAATTAGTCCCAAATTTTTTAGGATCATTTTCTGCTTTTGCTCTTAACCTCCAAAATTGGTGAAGAATTTGACTTACCTATATCATGTTCTTTTTTCCCCTTACATTGTTCAAGGTGGGGTAGTGAAGTTAGTACAACGAGGAAATAAATCTCTCCTTCATGATTTAAAGGACATCGAGAAATAGATTGGATTAATTTTTTATCACCGTGGCCACCAAGGATCTCTCAAGCACGAGTTTTTGGGCTTATGGAACATGCACCATAAGTTTCTGCTTGTTATGTCTTCTTCTTGATCTCTTTCATTATTTCTCACCTTTCTACCAATACCTCACTTTGCCATTTTATTGTTTAGCTCTTATGTAGTATCCTAGGTCCTAGACACAAGTTCTAAATCTAATGGAGGATTTTCGTGTATGGGTTGAAAAGCTTTTGGACTCATCCTCTGTCGAAGAGTGGCCATGGGCCAAGATATCAAATACCCAAGGTTGGCAGGCTAGGCATCACGATAAGCTACTACTGCAAATCCCTCTTTTTCATCCTATGCTGTCTTTTTTTACTTGTTTCTTACTTTATAGGATTGACAGGTGGATCGGTACTTTTCTCATTGCTTGACATCACAAAAAGGGTGATGGGTCAAGATCTAGCTTGTGTTATAGTTAGGCTCTTTGCAATACCCTCTATCAGGCTGGTTACCCACCAGCTAAGATAAAACTTAAGGAAGTCATTGCCCCCAAAACTTCAACATGAAAAAAGATCAAACCTTTACCTGTGGAGATCATCACTCTTGATCCCAAGTCATATGAGGAGCTGCCCCTCGAGGATACGTTGGCCAGGGAGCCAATAGAATCCTCCAAATCTTTATATATCGAGAAAGTGGAAAAGGCGGGAGAGCCATCCTTTTAAGGTGTTTCGGTCTTTGTTCCACCTAAGCAGGCTCTTGGGATCTTGGGGAATCCTTATGAAGGCCAGAAAGAGACTCTGAGGAACTCAACCATTATGGACCTACCTAAAACTCCTTCTGGTCATTTCGTTCCACCTAACATAGAGGGAACTCTTCTTGAGGACCCTCACACAAAAGGTTTTAGGACCATTAATGATCTTTTGATCATTTTGGATATCCTTCTCTGCGTGCCCCAAGTTCTTGCAAGTTCTAGGAGACCATCTTAAGGATTCCTATAGAGACAAACCTTATTTTTGGACAATCAGGGGGGGCCCTTCTAGATTTTTTAGTTTCAGCGAAGGATTAGAAAAAAATAGATAAAGCCACTGTGGAGTGCCTTTTGAATGATGGCACCCATGCCGCCACCAAGGTACAGTGTCTTAATCTGCTCTATTCCCCTGCTTTTAGCCAATTTTTTTTTGACAAGCTCCTTTGATTATTTTATAGGCATATATGTTGATTGCAAAAGGCCTGCAAAGGTCTCTACTCAAGAAGGAAAAGATGTTGGCTACCCGCGACAGTCTACTAATGTGTCGACATTTGACGGTACATTTGATGCTTTTAACCATGAACTATTGCAAGTTCTTAAGTAACTTTTGTTGGATTTGATGGTGTGTTTGTTTCATATGCAGGAAAATATGCCAAGGAAAGAAATAGTGTTGCATATGCTAAAAAAAGGGACATGACGTCCCACTTGATGAACCGTCGACCTTGTGATGGGCTGTCTTCCCAAATGTCATGGTAAAATAGTGTTCGAGACCAAGTGTAGAAGATCTAACCGATCACTGGATGGGCCATCGCCACCTCAATAGACCGTCATGGCAAATATAGTTAACTAAATAGTTAAGGACGTTAACTCATTCCAAGTGATGGTTCACCTAACAAACCATCACTATGATGAGGAACCATCAACTCGGTCGTGGGACTTATGCAGACTTAAGAGATTTTCACTGGATAGAGATAGCAGTTAAGGCGACGGACCGTCGATCACCAACGGCCCGTTGACTTAACCGTGGGATGCGAGGCAATAATTTTTCGATTCTAATTAGTATTTGAAAATTCCAGGGACTATAAATAGATACTGTTAGGGTTTATTTTATTCACTTTCCATTTTTGGGAAGAAACACACCTACAATATCATGTTTTTTGTGGTTTTTAGCGATCAACTCAAGATTTGTAATACAAATTCAGTTCTTGTGATTTCTTTTGTGTGAGTTTTTTCTACTTCTTTATGATTTCCATGGCTATATTTGTTCATAAAGCTATGAGTGGATAAACGCCATAACTAGGGTTGTGGGAGCCATGATAAATTAATACCTTTATGGTCAAAGATGGTGTAGATTCATATTTTGCTAATGCTATTATTATTAATTCCTTCATTTAGATTGATTCTAATAGTTGCAAATATTAGAACTTGCCTTAGGTCTAAACTTTCTTGAGAAAAGAGGTTAAGACTAGGAAAAGGAATGAATAACAAGGATTTGAGGTTCCTAACCCTCGTCTAGTGGTTGATGTTGTAATTGGGTTGACTAACTTGGGGCAATTCTCATATTTTGTATTATAATCACTCTTAGTCCAAAAGAATTTGAGTAATAAATGGCTAAGCAGGTTGAAAAACACTTAGATGCAATAAGTGATCAATAGCCTTGCAAGTATAACACTAGAAGATTCTACAATCGTCAATGACCCATTTGTGTTATGAAGCCATGGTGAAAACAAACTTAGTACTCTCTCATTATTAAATTAATTCTCTGATCATCGCAATTGTGTCTTGCTTACATTTTATGTTAAAACAATATTGTACTTTCAAAACCCCTTTTTATGGAAATAACTGGCTATTAGTAAAATAACCGCATTGAACTTAGTTTCCACCTTATTCCCTGTGGGATTCGACCCCAACCTAGGTGGGTTCTATATTTGAATAGCTACTGCTTTATACTTCAACTTAGAGGTGTAATTTGGGCGCATCAAATTTTGGCACCATTTCCAGGGAAGACGATTGTAGATTATGTCAAGCATGATTATTTGACTCATAATCCTTATTTCCTAATTTTACTTTTATTTGTTGTTTCTATTTTCTCTAAGGTACAGATCAGTGCATGTCCAATACCCAAAGTCGGGGTGAACATTTGATTCCCTACAACCCCGAGCTTGAAACTACTCTCGGGAGGATGAATGCATAAGAGATTGAAGCAGCAAGGCTACAACAACTTGTTGAGGCTGCGTCTAGGTCCAACAATCTTAATACTAGGAATACAACCAACAATAACAATACATGAATTAATGGTGATGAATCCAACAAGGAGAATGTTGACAATGTCACAGTCGCCAACCATCCCCATCATCCCCAAAGACTTAAAGGTCATTACCCAAGGGTCCTATAAAGACTCTTGCGCCAAGGACAAGGTAACCAAGGTCAAAATTATAATAACTATAATTGGACTGAACACAGAGACAGAGATTAAAGTGACTGGAGAAACAAGAATGACATGAGTGGTTTGTATGTACCTCTAATTCACGTGATCATGCAAGTAATGATTCAGGAACGCCGAAGGTAGAGGACATGTTAGCCAAGGTGTTGAGCAGAGTCGAATCTACATACCTTGGAATTAAAGAGATGAAGGGCGATATCTTAAATATTAGTCAACTAGTGGACTCATACTCCACTTCAATAAAGCAGCTTGAGTATCAATTGGGGCAGATATCAGCGACCCTGAATTAGGGTAAATTGGTACATTTCCCAGGACACTATTTAGAATTCAATAAATGATGGTCAATGCATGGCTATCTCGACTAGAAGTGGAAAGGTGTTACCGGAATACTATTAGAAATAGTTTAAATATATCGCTCATTATACTTTCAGTTCAAATGTATCATTTTCGTTATACTTGGCTCCAATTATAATTTCGGTTCAAATATACCATTTTCGTTATTCTTTGCTCCAAATATATCATATTTTATTTTACTTACTAAGAAGAGGGAAAGGGCAAGAGAGAAGCACACAGCTGGGCGTCAACATGCGTGCTTCAGCTGTGTGCTTCCTTGATGTATAAGCTGCTTTGGCCTGGTGGTTAAAGCCTAAGATTTCATGTGTGAGGTCTTGAGATTGAGCCTCAATTGCAGCTGATTTTTTTGGTCTCTTAAACTAAGCTGTGTATTATTGGGCTATTAAATTTTGCACTCTTTTGAAAATGGGAAAAGGACACCACATGGCCCATCAAAAAATAAATGACCCATGTTTGGGCTGTTGGACATGGAGTGACCAATCGGCCCAAACTAATTCCAAAAATGGCCAGTTGAAACTGTATCAATATGGTATATGGGTTGTATCAATATGGTATAAGGAGTGTATTAATATGGTACATGGACTGTATCAATATGGTATAAAAATTGTATCAATATGGTATATGAACTATCTATGCATATGTTTTTCTGTATAAACTATATGAATGTGGCATGGGGACTGTACCATTATGGTATATGAACTGGAAAAAAAAAGAGGCACTAGCAGCGACAAAAAGGCCTAAAATGGCTACCTTTTGGAATTGCAAAATCAATGGCTATTTTGTGGAAATAGTTTTTAGCGAAGTGACATTTATGTCCTTTCCCCTTTGAAAATATGGGCCATTAAATTTTGCATTTCCCACTTTTCATTTGTCTTTTAATTTGTGAATATTGTGGCTCTCTATAGTTGTATTTTCATTTACAAAAAAAAAAATCAATAGTTAAAACATCTTTTCCAAATAATTTATATATTTTCAAATGATGTAAAAAATTACTATAAATCATAATAATTAATAATTTAAAAAATAAATTAAAAAATTACAGTTAAAAAAAAGTTGTTCGACTCTCAAGATTTCATTTGTGTCACATAAATTAATGTAAAAAAAAGGTAACATAATTTCTTTGTTTTAATTTATGTGGCACAATTCAAACTTCGAAGTTAAATAATTTTATTTTCACTTAAAATTTGGACATAAGATCTTTAAATTTTTTAAAATAACATCTACATATTTAAAAACTAGGTAAAAAAAATACAACAAGTTACAATAATTGACAATTCAAAATATTTAAAAGATATATATATACACAACCTAGAACATAAAGAGAAAGATAAACAAGAAACTTTAAAGCCTTTTTATTTTTTATTTTTTTATTTTTTATTTTTATTTTTATTTTATTTTTTCAGCTAGAAAATAGCTGACATCCTTTCTTCCTTCTTATCACTATATTTATTTTTCTTTGCCTTAAGGACAACAGTCCTTAAAATCTAAGTGTTTAATATATTTGGTATCAGAGCAAGAAGTTTCTAGGCCAAAAATTTTTATGATTTGCAGATTGAAGGTTGATGTTGGAGTTGATTGATTTGGATTGCAGATTGAAGGTTGATGTTGGAGTTAATTGATTTGAAAAGATGTGTTCTTATAGTTGTAAAATCCTACTCGGTACTTCCTCCTCCTTGTATATACTCATGTAGTTAGGTATAATTCTTCTTAGGATACTAAGTATATCTCCAAAAAATTTTATTTTTTATTTTATTTTATTTTTATTTTTATTTTTAACTATTCATAGTCATACCCTGTTCATCTCTTCTTCTTAAACTTAATACTTAAGACCTATTTCTTTGATCACACCCCGGAATCGTTAATTATTTTTAACTTATCCATGGCATTACCCTGTTCATCTCTTTCTCTTAAATTAATTACTTAAGAACCGCTTCTTTAACCGCACCCTGGATAAACATTGTCCTTCAGCTCTCTTGGCTATGGCAGACTTCAACATCCTAGGTATTTACCGGTTAATCCATGGGGGTTCGTTAAGCATTTAAGAGACTAACCATATACTAAGGGTAGCTATGGATCATCCTAGGAATTTACAGATCAATCCATGGGAGGTCATTAAGCATTTAAGAAGTTAACCATATACTAAGGGTAATTGTATGAACTGAAAAACATGATAACAACATGATAAAAACACGCATAAACATGTTGTACATTCAAGCATAAAAACTAATTTACATACATAGGGGAATAGTACCTAGTTCTAAGAAAACTATAACCTACTTACATGGTAGAGGAGAGAGGGTACCCTTTCGGGAGTCCCCGAGATGCTCCTGGATGAACTGGAAAATTAAACACACTCACTCTTTTTTACAAGCACTCACACTCTTTTTTTTTTTTTTTTTTTTTTACAATATCTCACACTCTAAAATATTAAGTTGAATATACTGGTATTTAAGCTTGCTAATAGTCGATTGTAGTAATCGCTTCTTGCTTGTTGTTCCTCTCTGTCTTCTGTCTGAGAAATATGAGGGGGGTTTATAGGAGAGAAAGTAATAAGCGGACTTCAAAACTTCTTTCAATCTTGCAAAGGAATCTGAATAATTAAAGTTCTGTCTTTGTCTTGGGTCCTACTTTACTGTGCGTCTGTTGAAAATTATGGAAGTGGCTGTCTCTTTCTGCTTTTTCTTTTTGAATTTTGAGGCCACCTGTCTGTAATGAATCGTCACTGCTTACGTCTGTTGGCAAAGTCTAAAATAGCTGATTTTATTGCTGACGTCTTTAACCGATAGTGTCTAGGTTGTGCAGTGCTTCTGAATCAAAACTCATGCCCGAATCATCATCAGCATTAGGGTCTTGAGCAAACTGTTCTATGGTTGGGTCATAGTCGGAATCTGAGTTTGGAACATCAGAGTCTTCTGCTTCTGGTTCTGGTTTAATAATCATGTCTTTAGTTTCTTCTTTGGTCACATTAGGAGTGACATCTTGTAAGAGTCTCATTAAAGTTTGTCCGATGATATTTTCAATTGTCTTGATACTGGTTTTATTTTGTCTCTTGATTTTTGTTGTTCTGGTTTTTGAACTTGAAGCTTCTAAATTGAAGCTGGCTGGTAATCTTCTTACACTTTTTGGCAAAGTGTCAGCCATTAACGGACTTGATGTGTCTTT
This sequence comes from Capsicum rhomboideum, assembly GCA_031232105.1. Taxonomy (NCBI): domain Eukaryota; kingdom Viridiplantae; phylum Streptophyta; class Magnoliopsida; order Solanales; family Solanaceae; genus Capsicum; species Capsicum rhomboideum. Next base: position 128,340,009 of record CP124712.1, read on the forward strand.
ACCAGTTGCCGTTTGAACTGGACTGGCTGTACCTTTACCTGATACAGTAGGTCTTGCTACATTCACTGGCGAATGTACACCCGTCTGATCCATATTTTGTGGAGTTGGAAAACTCGCTTGGGCCTGAAACTCAGTCTGAGTAGAAGAATTTTGAAAAGTTTTCACAGAAGTCTGCTGCTGATTTAATTCCATATTTCTAATATAATCTTGTAAAATCATATTTTGTCTAAGTAAAGAATCTCGTTTTTTTTCTAAAAGATCATTTTTCTGGTTTAGTCTTTTGAAACCTTCTGTCATAGAATTACAATGATCACAAAAAATTATTTTGTTAGAGTCTTTCTGAATATTATATTGAGGAAAAACTGTCTAATTTCTAAGCTCTGGAACTATAAAGAAATTAGGTCCTAAGTTTCCTCTAGCATAGTCTAGTGCCTCATTAAAATTGTTAAAACCTTTGTATAATGGGTCTTTGAATCCTTTGATAGTATCGATCACTTGTATCCACGTCTGGTATATACCTGGTGTCTTTCCCTGTATGATCACATAAAACTTAAACTTATTTGTTAGATTTTTGTCTGTAAAGTATTGGGCCAGGGCGTTCATCACAACTAGAAAATAGCTGACATCCCTTGGAGTCTTATTATACCATAAATTGTCTAACAAGCACTTTTGATTTTTATCAACTCGTGCTTCGGGCCTTGTCTTGAAACTGAAATTGCATTCTGGATAACAAATTAGATTATGTCTGCCAAAATGAATCCTTTCTATTGTCTGATTAGTAGAAGTCTGAGATGCAGTTAGCAAACTCAATGGTCTAAAATGAGTGTTGCTCAAAAGTGTCTTTAAGTAATCGTCTGTACTTGAGTCTGAAGAAGAAGCTTTAGCCTTTCCTTTGTCTGTCATGCTGCAGAAAACATTAATTAGTAGTTTTTGAAATTAATCTACTTAGCTTATCAGCTAAAATATTGTCTTTACCTTTAATATGTTCAAATTTAATACTATATATAGAAGTAGCATCAATAAAATTTAGCCATCTTCTTTTACTACTATTTTTCTCACTAATTTTGTCATGAAATTTTACTATAGCTTCACAGTCTGTTCTTACTAATATTTCTGGTTTATTTAAAATATATATTTTGAAGCTATTTAGACCATATATTACTGCTAATATTTCAGCATCTATACTACTCATATTTCCTTGTTCTTTATATTTACCGCTTTGATAAGCGCATATTCTTTCTTCCTTCTTATCACTATATTTATTTTTCTTTGCCTTAAGGACTACTCCCCATCCTTCAAAACTTCCATCAGTCTCTATTATTAAGTAATTTGTTTCTAAAGGTAGGGCCAAATCTGGTATATCTTTTATCATTTCTTTTTATTTTTGAACTAGCTTGATATCCTCAGTATTAAAAGTCTTTTGTCCTTTAGTGCCTGTCTTAGCATAGAGGGGTCCTGCTACCTTTCCTAAATTCTTAATGAATTGTCTAGCATAGTTTAATATTCCCAGAAATTTTTGTAAATCTTTTGTTTTTTCTAACTTATCAGGCATTTCTAAAGCCTTTTTTGCTATATGTGGTTGTAACTTAATCTTTCCGTTTCCTATAGTGATTCGTAAGAAATTAATATATGGTTTACATAATTCCATCTTTTTCTTACTGATTATTATTCCATTTTCTATGAATAAATTAAAAACAGTCTGTAGATGTTCTAGATGTTCTTTCATGTTATAACTAAATACTAAAATGTCATCTACATATACTAATACAAAATGCTTGTATTTTCCAAATATGCTATCCATCTTTCGTTGAAAAATTGGTGGAGCTGTTTTAAGTCCAAATGGCATTACTAGCCACTCAAAATGTCCTTCGGGACAAGTGAAAGCGGTCCACTCAATACTGTCTTGATGCATTTTTATTTGCCAATATCCAGATTTACAGTCGAATTTACTAAACATTGTTCTTCCTTAGATTCTATTAATTAATTCAGTTCTGTCTGGAAGTTTGTAAGCATCCATTACCGTGTTATCATTAAGTCTTTTATAATTTATTACCATTCTAGCTTTTCCTCTAACTATCTCACTATGGTTTCTCACCATAAATGTTGCAGATCTATGTCTTGACTTTGACCTCCTAATTACTCTTAAGTTAAGCAGTTCTTTAATTTGTACTTCAAAATCTTTTAAATCTTCATTAGTGGCTTGTATTGCAGCTATCTTGACAGTGTACTCTGGATTTATAATTTCTAACTTACATTCTATTTGGTTATTCTTCCAATGTTCTAAGGATTTTTCTCCTATTATATCTATGTTATCTAATTTTTGAATTATTTTTTGTAGGTCTGCTTGATTTTTAATTATTCCTACATTGTTTTTGTTGAATTTATATTTGTCTATATGAGTTTATATTAAGTTATAATTCTTTTCTATATCTTCATCCATGTCTATCCATTCTTGGTCATTTATTACTTCTGATAATAAGTTTTGGTTGCAGGTACAATCCGTTCCTTTATCACAAACGGTGTCTGGATTGATTTGTTTTCTTTTTGAATCTTTTATTACTTTAGTATCTCTTTGTACATTTTTCCCAAAAAATGAGGGGGTTATTGTAATGTTTTTTGTAAAGACTACCCCATCTCTAGTAATAAAACAACCTCCATTATTTCTAATCATAAAGTCTAATCCTATTACAAAATCTACTTTTATCTTTAAATCTCTTGTTAGCACATATCCTAACTTATATCTAGTTTTATAGTTTGAACAAGTATTATTAAAACTAACTATCGCATTTCTTACATAATGTGTATAAGTATTACTAGTGCCATCCATTTGCATGGTTGTCTGTGGTTTGGTAAATTTTTCTATGAGGTGTTTAGGTAACAAATTCTGATTTGTTATACAATGCGTACACCCAGAGTCTATTAATCCTAAAGTTTCTATTTCATAATCCTGGATTATTAGTTTTTTCATTACTTTAACTGAACTTAGTTTTGCATCTTCATTACACACTAGTCCTTCAAGAGATTGGTTCAGCAATTCTGTGTCTTCACAATCTTCACAATCTTCTATAATTATTCCTTTTGGTTCTTGAGAAGCTAATTTTCCTTTTTCTAAGTATCTTATTCTATCTTCTAGTTCATTTATCTTTATTTCTAAATTTTGTATTCTTGTTTCTGTTGTGTTATCTGTCGTGACTACGATGGTCTGTTTCTTTTCTGTAGGTTGTATTTGTATTGATTGTATTGCCTGTTTACCTATAGTCTTTTCAATGCATGATATACATCTTTCTAAATAGCATTTGTTACATTTAGCTCTTCTAGTTCTACTAGGATACCAATGACAAATATAACATTGGTTACTGTCTAAGCCTTTATGTTTTTCAAATTCATGTAAGCATTTGTCTGATTCTATGATATTTACTAAAGCAAAACTGGTTAAAGCTTCATTTAAATTTTCTAATCCTATGTCTTCGTCTGAATCTGAAGAATTTGGATCTTTATCATAATCTGTACTAACAATTGAATATATGCTTTCTGTGTCTGACATATATTCGTCTACGTTTATTAAAGTTTCGTTAAAATCTTCTATTAATTGAGAATTCCTTGTTCTAGTATTATTTCTTTTGGGACAAGTATTAGCTAAATGGTCTGAACTGCCACAGGTAAAACATTCTAAAGTATTCTTATAACTTCTATTATCGTTATATTTTCTTACATGTTTGTTTTTGTTTAAATAAGGTTTTCTGGCAGAAGATTTTCTCAAATAATAACTTTTCTTTTTATAATCATTACGTTTGTAAGGTTTTTTCTTAGTATATCTATTCTTTCGTTGGTAATTGTCATCATAGCTTTGTGTGGTATAAATGATTTTACAGAAATTTGTCTCTCCTTTCTTTAATTGTTTCTGTATCTGTATGTTAGTACATTTTTCTTGTAGTATGTCTATTATATGTTGTATTTTATGTCCTATTGACCATTTGGCAGTAGGATTCTGTAACACACCATCTCTCTTACTCCATCGGTCTTCTATTTCTCGTCCTAGGGCACCTGGTAATTTATTAAATAATTTCTTACCTAAGCCTTGGTCGAAGGCGTTGCCACTTATACTTGTATAATAAAAGTAGTCTAAGAGAAAAGGGTTTAATGTGATGCCAACTACTTATACTTAATTGTTCTAATTTGATTAGTGATTTTTGTTGTAGTATTACTAATCCACTATTTGGATCTTCTCCGGTTATTAAACTATGTACTTTATTAGTAAAATTATATAGATTAGCTCCTAAATCTAGTAAATCTTTATATTCTTCGTGAAATTCTCTTTTAAAACTTTCCCATAAACCTTTGGTTGATTCTCCTAAAAATGTTTCGAGATATTTATACATAGTTTCTGAATCTGTCTCATTATATGTCTTAATATAGTCTGCTACTACAATTCCTTTCCACAAATCTATAACTGTATTCCAGTTTTGTGGGTCGTGAGCTGCTATATTAAGTATCTTACCTTTATCACCACCTTCTTGGAGAGTGATAGGTTCTTCTATCGGCATTCTTTTTCCTATTGGTCTTACACTTTCTAATTCTGTTTCTGGATTTCGTCTATATACTCTATGTCTTGGAATATTTTCTGTATTAGTTTCTACCGTATGTATTTGACTAGTTCTTTGGAATGGGCTTGAGCTTGTAGAAGCTGATTCCATAAATTCGTGAATACTTTTGTCTGTTTCTGAAATTATGTCTTCTGAATTATCGAATATTTCTCTATATTTTATATTATCTGTTCTTAAGGTACATAACCTAAAATGGTCATCGACTTCGAAAATGTCTAATTATCCTAGCTTACATCCACTACATCTAAAACGTCTCTTGTTATCTGATCTATATATTTCTCTTGCCTTTTGAATTGTTTTATCTACTTCAAATTCTTCTAATTCAATTATATTCATAAATTCTATTTTTTGTTTGTTCAATTTCTTCTTCTGTTTCATTTTGATTTGTCTTTTGGTAATCTATGAATCTGATTGAAGTTTCTCCCTTTTTATTTGTATACATTAAATGGTCTGTAGGCTTTAAAGTTTCTTGTTTATCTTTCTCTTTATGTTCTAGGTTCCATTCTAAACCAGCATAAATTTGTGAGTCTATTTTTATGGGTTTCATTAATTTAATTTCTTTATTTCCCATTAGTCCTACTACATCATTAACTTTTAACTTAAATTTGCTACCACTATTATTGGCTAATTTTCCGAGGAATCCGACACAAACTAAGAGGTTATTTCCTTTGGTCATGTCTTCATATCCTTTAGTCTGAATACCTATCTTTATGTATTTTCCAAATTCTGAAGAATTAATCATAAAGTCTGGACTACAGTAAAATATTCCTCCATTATTAGTCATGTCTACCTCAGTTAATCCTATAAGGGATCTTTGAGAGTCTGACCATCTATCGTCATAAATAGTTATTAAAGCTTTTGTTCCTAGATTTTTTCTTGTTAATCTTTTTAATCCTATTATTATTTAACCCATGTGCATTAGGTTTATTTGTCTCTTTTGAACTTCGTCTGCAGATTCTGGACTAATTAATGTAAGATCTTCTTGTTTATCTCCTGTTACACATATTTGTTCTTCTCTATAATGTCTATATAAAAGGGCTTTTTGTGAAAATAAACCAGCACTATATAATACTTTAGGATTTAGTAAATTCAGTTTATTTTGTTGGAAAATCTGAATGTCTTTATCAACATCTATTACCTCGTCTAATTGTTGAGAAGTTGACGCAGTGTGTCTTCCAGAAGTCATTATATTAGATATTATATTATTACTTAGTCTATTTTGGGTGTAGCTATGTCGTGGTCTTTCTTGATTTTGTCTCCTACCTGATAAAAAGTCCATGGTTTTATTTTTCTTACTACTGGAGTTTTATCTTTTAATGGAGCTATTTCTGTTCTTTTTAACTGATCTATTAATTCGTTCAGAGTGTCTTCTGGAACTGGTGGGTATTTAATTTTATTTAATTCTTCTAAATGTTGTTTTAATATTTCTTGGTGGTCTTGTATAGTTTTTCCCTTTATTAATCTTTCTATATTTTCATTAAGTTTTAGAAGTAAAAGGATTATAGTATTATTTTGTTTGATTATTATTTGATCTGCTTTACTTTGAGGTGAGTGAGTACTTATACCCTCTGGATTTGGTGTTATTTATTCTGCTTGTTTAAGTATTTCGCTATATAAAGGGTCGTTCATGAAAGAATTATTGTTTTTATCTGTTCTACAGATTCTTTTAAATCTTTAAGGTCTTTATGAAATATGTTCTCTGGTGGTTCTTTACTACTAAGCTGTCTTCTTTCTATTTCTGTATATTGAATTTTCAGAAAATCTAGCTTTTCTTCTATTTGATAAAAGATTTTTGTTTGTTTTATCTGAATATCCCTAAGAATTTCTAGTATTAAAGTATTATCTTTTTGAATATTTTCTCCTAAGTTTAACAGTAAATCTACAATACTATTTAATTGTGAGTCTTCGTTATGTAAACTATGATCTCCGTTACTGAAATTACACCTGATTAGAGAATTATCTTTTAATCTTTTATACTTTCTTACTGGATTCAATTGTAAGTCTAAATATTCTAATTTCTTTAAATTTGTTACGTTATCTATTTTATTTATCCTAGTGCTATCCAGATTGGTCTAGTTTTATACCACTCTAACCACTCTTTATAATTCTCTAGATCTCTTTCTATACCTTGTAATTCCCAGTTAATATTACTTTCTACTTGATCGAAATCTTTTGAATTTAAATCCTTTATCCTTTTTAATGATTGTTTTAAAATTCTATATTTCTTTGATGCATATACTAGTCTTATTACTTGAGTATTATATAAAATATTATTAGCTTGTATTTCTCTAGCAAAAGGGTGTGTTTTCATTAACTAATTTATCCTAAAGGACAGTTGTCTAGATATTTCTTAAATATTATTCTATAATTTATCGTGTCTCTAATATCTCTATTTATTTTAAGTAGTTTTGATTTTATTATATTTCTATGTCCGTATCTTAGGTGAAGTAATTCTACAGATATTTCTCTATAATCGCTATTAGTTGCGTTATCAAAGTCTTGTAAATGTTGAATTAGTTCGTCACGTACTTGTCTTAATCGTCTTTCTTCAATATAAGAATTGTGTATTTGTATATTGTAATGGTTTATGTAATTATGATACTTATCGTTTCTTCGCATAAAAGGAAATTATAATAGTCTGTATCAAATATTCTTGAGCTTGTATGTCTGTTTTAACTTGTTTTATTTCTTTCTGTATGTAATGATAATAGTCTCTTATTTGATTGATCAAGTGAACTTCTATTTCTAATTCTAAATATATCTTAAATCGTCTTAATACTGTTACTAATTTTTGTTCTAAAAAATGTATATAATTCTGACCTTGCTGAATAAAATATAGTCTTTTACTGAGTTCTTTATATTTTCTACGATATTTCTTAACAGTATTTTTTGAATATTGCATAAACTTTTTATCCCAGAGGAAAATATTTCACTCTATTTCTTAAAAACCTAATATAATCTTTAATATTTCTAATTTCTTTTTCTATGCGTCTTATTTCACTTTCTTTAGTAGATGGTAAAGATTCTTTAATTATTTTAGCTTGTCGTAAGTCTTGAGTGTAATCGTAAATTTCTTTATAATGATAAGCTATGTTTTTAGAGTAATAATGTTGTTTCATATATTTAATAATCTAAATACTCTATTTGAAGAATTTCTATTTCTTATATGCTGGAGGGTTAAACGGTTAATTCTTAGTAAAGCGTATCTAATTAATTTCTTTTGATATTGTCTTAATTCAGCTATGCAAAAAGGGATTCTTTCGTTTTGTATTATTCCGTCTTTGACTTCGGGATTATAATGTAATTTTTCAAGTTCTGTATATAATTGGTTTATCTTTCTTTTCGTTGCTTGATATTCTTGTAGAGTATTAATTGGTCTGTTCATATATTTATCCCAAAGGACAATAGTCTATCTGCTTTTGAAGTCTTTTTGCTCTTTTTTGTAATATTTTTACTTGCTCACTGTATTCTACTTTTCTTCGTGCTAGAAATTGTACTTTTCTTTTAATATTTGGGTCTGTCTTAAATTCGTATTTAAAATAATTTGTGTAGTAATTGACTTTTTCTTGTAATTTGTCTTGATCCTTTTCTAATTTTCTACAATCTATTTTAGTTTCTATTAAAAGATTACGGAGATATCGTAAGTATAGAGCAAAATCTGTACGTTTCATATATTAATAAATAATTATCCTAAAGGGTAATAATTAAGTGTATTTATTATTCTATTTATTGCCTTTGTCTATATTTAATCTGAAGATAGAGTTCTAAAGGTGGTTCGTCTAAATCCTCGTATTGTCTTATTAAGTCTTGTTACACATATTTGTTCTTCTCTATAATGTATATATAAAAGGGCTTTTTGTGAAAATAAACCGGCACTATATAATACTTTAGGATTTAGTAAATTCAGTTTATTTTGTTGAAAAATCTGAATGTCTTTATCAACATCTATTACCTCGTCTAATTGTTGAGAAGTTGACGCAGTGTGTCTTCCAGAAGTCATTATATTAGATATTATATTATTACTTAGTCTATTTTTGGTGTAGCTATGTCGTGGTCTTTCTTGGTTTTGTCTCCTACCTGATAAAAAGTCCATGGTTTTATTTTTCTTACTACTGGAGTTTTATCTTTTAATGGAGTTATTTCTGTTCTTTTTAACTGATCTATTAATTCGTTCAGAGTGTCTTCTGGAACTGGTAGGTATTTAATTTTATTTAATTCTTCTAAATGTTGTTTTAATATTTCTTGGTGGTCTTGTATAGTTTTTTCCTTTATTAATCTTTCTATATTTTCATTAAGTTTTAGAAGTAAAAGGATTATAGTATTATTTTATTTGATTATTATTTGATCTGCTTTACTTTGAGGTGAGTGAGTACTTATATCCTCTGGATTTGGTGCTATTTATTCTGCTTGTTTAAGTATTTCGCTATATAAAGGGTCGTTCATGAAAGAATTATTGTTTTTATCTGTTCTATAGATTCTTTTAAATCTTTAAGGTCTTTATGAAATATGTTCTCTAGTGGTTCTTTACTACTAAGCTGTCTTCTTTCTATTTCTGTATATTGAATTTTCAGAAAATCTAGCTTTTCTTCTATTTGATAAAAGATTTTTGTTTGTTTTATCTGAATATCCCTAAGAATTTCTAGTATTAAAGTATCATCTTTTTGAATATTTTCTCCTAAGTTTAACAGTAAATCTACAATACTATTTAATTGTGAGTCTTCGTTATGTAAACTATGATCTCTGTTACTGAAATTACACCTGATTAGAGAATTGTCTTTTAATCTTTTATACTTTCTTTCTGGATGTTCTAGGTGTTCTTTCATGTTATAACTAAATACTAAAATGTCATCTACATATACTAATACAAAATGCTATATATATGTGTATATAAATTATGATCAAAGAAAAATTTGATTAAATCACAAAATTTGAAAGGTGCTACATAAATTGGGACGAAGAAAGTATTATTTTCATTTACAAATATTATTGACAGTGAAATTAAAATTATACTTTTTAAAAAATATTTCAACTATCTGATTTCATATTGTGGCACGGGCCTCTCGCAACTAGTACTCTTAGAAATGGTTTAAATATACGCTTCATTATATTTTCAGTCCAAATATACCTATCTCGATATACTTTTGGTCCGAATATACCCCTCCTTTAAAGTGAAAGAAATTGAGATGGTTTAAAATTTAAATGAGTGAGTATCAAAAATAAGGGTAAATCAGCATAAAGGAAAAGTATAATGAGAGGGGTATATTTGGACCCAAAGTATATCAAAAAGGGTATATTAGGACTGAAAGTATAATGAGGTGTATATTTAAACTATTTCTAGTAGTACATGAGTATTTTGTACCGAAAGTATAATGAAAAGGATATATTTAGACCGAAAGTATAACGAAAAGGGTATATTTGGATCGAAAGTATAACAAGGGTATATTTAACTATTTCTAATAGTACATGGGTAAATTTGGCCTTTCTCAGTAAAAAATAATCTCAACATAACTAACATAACTAGTACCAATATTACTAATATATCATATTCAACACTATTTTTATGTACACCTTTTATGCACCATAACAAACGACCCCTAAGTTGTTGGTTTTGCCTATTGCCAGGGAAATAATTGAGAAAAAAAAAAAAGAAAAAGAAAGAAATGGGTATTAGATATCTGTAAGAAAACAAATAGTACGCTTTTAAGTACTCCTTCCTTCCGTCTATCTTTGTTTGTCACTATTAATATTACTAGTCTTAGAATACACGTTCCGCATGTATACCTTGCTTCAATGAGTTTAATTTTATATAATCACTTCGATGTCTATCTTTCGACGAGAAACAATTTGTGTTTAACTAATAAATTTAAAAACCACTTTGGAGCAACTATTAGTATTTGATTAAGTTTTTAAAAGTACTTTTAAGTGTATTTTTCTCAAAAATACTTTTAGAACAAATTACATTTTTTAGGTTCTGAAAATAATAAAAGTAATGTATTTTGATATAGCACGGAGTTTAAATATGATCTAAATTTAAACTTGTGGTCTAAATGCCTGTTTGAATCAGCTTAAAAGCTGATAAAAATAGTTTTTAAGCCATTTTTTATTTTTTGGAGTGTTTAATAACTTAAAAAACTATTTAAAAAAAGCCAAAATTTACTTTTTTTAAGCCAAAAGATAAAAGTAACGACCCCTGCTTTTTTTTTTTTTTCTTATAAGCCATTATGATTTGACCAAGTAAAAATATCTCTGTCCCTTGTAATTCTCTCATATTCCAAATTTTACCCTCATGTTTACCTAAAACATCTATTCTCTTCATTATTCCTCACATCTAACGCCGCGGCTCTCCACATCCTCTCCCAAATTGCTGCATTTTTCTTCGAGATTAGGCGGTACGTTCTCTCAATCTGTGCACTTTCTCTCTACTTTTGCGTTTCTCTCTCCATTTTTGCGTTTTTCTCTCCATTTTGTGTCTTTTTTTTTAATGTGTCGGTAGCAATTTGATGTTTGTGGAGTTTGTAAGGAATTGATAAGAATATTTTTTTTGGGTAGTTTATTTGACTGAAACAACAAATTTTAATGGGTCGCTAGCAATTCAGCTCCTTTTTGGGTGATTTATGTTCAATTTTCATGAAGAAAAATGGAAAATCAAGAAATCCATTTAGCTGAAACGGTAAATTTTGCTCCTATTTGAGTGTTTTTTTTTTTCAATTTTCAGAAGAAAAAAGATCGTAAAACAAAGATGGGTTAATGGGTGTGGCATAATTCACAAGTGACAATGAGAGTAAGTTTCAGTGTGGTACTAGAGTTCTGGATTTGATCGTCAAACAATGTATCGGCTATTGTGATCGATGATGTATATTAATATCACCGTCCCACCAATATTAGCTACTTTGAGTTTATCTCCATTAGGCAACATAATAATCAATGTGCTGCTTGTTGGGTGCTTTTATCCTATGCTTGCCCCATATATGGATAGTGTGTTTCTTTTTTCATTAAGGATGTTTAATTATACCTTGTTCTACTAGCAATACCTTTGTGTATGTATTCGGTTATTAATTGATAGGGATTAAAATTTATTATACTCAATACTATTGACTAATAGCATATCAGACTGCATTTCAGGCCTTACATGTGAATATAATTACTGTGCTTCAAATTCAATACTTTTCAGGTCTTTCTTTTGCATAAAGTTGTTTGCTTAAACAAGACAAATTAGCAACTTCATATTTCCATCACTATAGAATTGGAATATAGAATTGTACATAGTATTTTAATACAAAATTTAATAGTCCCCTCGATCTTTTAATAATAAGATGATGATATTTTTTTCTTGGTCCATTTGAATCTATGAATTGTAGTTGACATAGAAGTATAAAGCACCAGGTGCAGCAAATCCAACTCCAATAGCAATAGGCAGTACATTCAACCTAGTTTGATTTTTTCTTGGTCCATTTGAATCTATGAACTGTTGAACGTAAGGCTTGCAGCATGCATGACAAATCGTTTTGATTTCATGTTACATTCAACCTAGTCGATTATTTTTCAACTATGATATTAACAAGATAAAGGACTAAATGATCTGGAGGCTGAATTTTGTTTCTATCAGTTACTAGTCATAGTTGTCGAGTGCGCAATATAATTGCTTTCTAGTGATCGTAGGGGGTGGGGTGGAGAGAGGTAGGGGCTGTTTCTTTGCTTTCACTACGGTTTAAGTACTTCAAATGGGCTATTTATGGTGCTGCAAGTTAATGACTTGTTAAATGACTTGCTGCAAGTTGGAACTAGGTATTTCTTATTCTGTATGGACTTTTTATACTTGGGGCTTTTCTTGTTCTTTGTATCTGTATTTTGCTTCTTTATGAATGACATACTTTCCTTTTTGATAGCACTTTGATTAGTTTTTCTGGGAAAAAACTTTAACTGCTCATCTTATTCATTCACATCTTCAGATCATTTATATTCCATCATGCCGGAAACTAGTTCGGTACGAAGTAATGCTAAGTGGGACGATGATGCCCATCTTTCTTTAATAGAGGTGTGTGAAACAGAAATTAGAAAAGGAAATAGACCGAACTCTCATTTAAATAAAGATGGATGGAAAAATATGGTTGACGAGTTCAATAGAAAGACGGGAAGAAAATATACTAGAAAACAATTGAAAAATAAGTGGGATAACATGAAACAAGATTGGACTCTTTTTAAACAGTTGATGAGAGAAGATACAGGTTTTGGTTGGGATGCTACAAAATATACAATCATAGCAGATGATGAGTGGTGGAAGCAAAAGATTAAGGTACATCTCTTTATTTGGACTCACAAACATCACCAAAACAACACGAACAAGAATCTGCCAAAAGAGCAACAGGCACAGTTACAAACAAACACTCTTTCCTACTAATACGGACGCCTTCCTAGCCTACCCACTAACCCTCTACCCTAGTCCGCATCCTTCGCACCTTCCTATCAAGGGTCATGTCCTCTGTAAGTTGTAACTGCTCCATCTCATGCCTAATCACCTCCCTCCAATATTTCTTCGGCCTACCTCTACCCCACCTAAAACCATCCACAGCCAGCCTTTCACACCTCCGTACTGGAGCATCCGTGAACCTCCTCGTCACATGCCCGAACCATCGCAACCTCACTTCCCGCATCTTGTCTTCCACCGAAGCCACTCCCAACTTCTCTTGAATAATCTCATTTCTAACCCTATCACTCTTGGTAAGTCCACACATCCATCGCAACATTCTCATCTCCGCTACCTTCAACTTTTGGATGTGGGAGTTTTTAACTGCCCAACACTCCGCTCCATATAACATAGCCAGACGGACGACCACTCTGTAGAACTTACCTTTAAGCTTCGGAGACACCTTCTTATCACACAAAACTCGCAAAGCGAGCCTCCATTTCAACCACCTTGCACCAATACGGTACGTGACATCCTCGTCAATCTCGCCATTCCCCTGAATCATAGACCCCAGATACTTGAAACTACCCCTCTCCTGAATGGCCTGAGAATCCAGCTTCACTACCACATCGACCTCATGCGTCAAATCACTAAACTTACATTCCAAGTACTCCGTCTTAGTCCTACTCAACCTAAACCCTTTAGACTTAAGGGTCTGTCTCCAAACCTCCAACTTATCATTAACTCCTCCCCGGGTCTCGTCAATCAGTACCACATCATCAGCAAATAACATACACCTAGGCACCTCCCCTTGAATACGCCGCGTCGCATATTCAGGTAGTAGAGGTTTAAAAATTTTAAGCTAAATGCAAATCTATCAGAAGTTCACAATCCTCCTGCTTTGTTCAAAATTGGTACTTATGATATGTGAAACTCATGTCAGCAGAGTTACCAAAAAGTTCTAACAATAATTTACAAACAAGAAGAACTGAAATGCCAAAAATACTTGGGGTCCATTTCTTATATTCTATGATTCGTAAATAGAATATTAATTGAAGGAGCTTATAGCATTAGGAGCCCATTTGGGATAGCTGTATTTAAGTAGCTTTTAAGCACCAAATGTTGGAGTTGGTTTCATAAATAAGCAGTTACAAATTTGGATAGAAGCGTCGAAGCGGAAAAAAGTTATTGATGTGTTCGGTAAATAAGTGCTAGTAAGTACTTTTTCCTGTTAACACTATAAAAGAGCTAATTATTACAAAATTCTTTATTCTAAATTGATTCAAATACAAAATAAGTTATATTTCAAACAACAACAACAACATACCCAGTATATTCCCAGTTATATTTCAATTTAAATTAATCACAAGATAATATTTATAAATTTAAGTTACCACCACCACCACCACAACAACAACATACCCAATATATTCCCACAAAGTGGGGTCTGGAGAGGGTATGCAGTACGTACCACTACCTCATAGGTAAAGTAGAGAGGCTATTTCCGATAGACCCTCGGCTCAAGACAAAAAACAAACTAAAAAAAGATGTAATAGAGGTACCAGAGACAACAAGAAGTAACGCAACACCAGATAGTAACACTACATAATACTGCAACCGATCTACCCGAAACAACAGATATCAACCAAAAATCCAAGAACAAGAAACTACAAGTGTAGTACTACGAAAGTTTGTTTTTTAAAGCAAAGTTGGGAGGTGAAAATAATTTTCATCCTTTTCTAAATTGGATAAATATTATTATATGTTTGTTTTTAGTATAGTGGACAAGTAAGTTGTAGTGTAGTGAAATTTGATGTGTGATAAGAAGGTGCCTCCGAAGCTTAAAGGTAAGTTCTACATAGTGGCCGTCCGTCTGGCTATGTTATATGGAGCGGAGTGTTGGCCAGTTAAAACTCCCACATCCAAAAGTTGAAGGTAGCGGAGATGAGGATGTTGCGATGGATGTGTGGACTTACCCAGAGTGATAGGGTTAGAAATGAGATTATTCAAGAGAAGTTGGGAGTGGCTTCGGTGGAAGACAAGATGCGGGAAGTGAGGTTGCAATGGTTCGGGCATGTGATGAGGAGGTGCACGGATTCTCCAGTACGGAGGTGTGAAAGGCTGGCTGTGGATGGTTTTAGGTAGGGTAGAGGTAGGCCGAAGAAATATTGGAGGGAGGTGATTAGGCATGACATGGAGCAGTTACAACTTACAGAGAACATGACCCTTGATAGGAAGGTTTGGAGGACGCGGACTAGGGTAGAGGGTTAGTGGGTAGGCTAGGAAGGCGTCCGTATTAGTAGGAAGGAGTGTTTGTTTGTATCTGTGCCTGTTGCTTTTTTGGCAGATTCTTGTTCGTGTTGTTTTGGTGATGTTTGTGAGTTCAAATAAATAGTCTATAGTATTACTCTGTGGGTGTCTTGCTTCTTTTATTATCTAGCGATGTGTTATCTCTTTTTTGTTGTTTGTTTTTATGATTTTTGTTTGTTATTATTATCTGTTCTGAGCCGGGGGTCTATCGGAAACAACCTCTCTACTTCATCTGAGGTAGTGGTATGGACTGCGTACACTTTACCCTCCCCAGACCCCACCTGGTGGGAATACACTGGGTATGTTGTTGTTGTTGTTGTTGTTGCTACTACCTGAATAGAGCATGTGGGTTTTTGGATTAGGCTTAAAAGCTTATTTAAGTGTATAGTATATTTATTGTGAGTCCAAATAAATAGTCTATAGTATTACTCTGTGGGTGTCTTGCTTCTTTTATTATCTAGCGATGTGTTATCTCTTTTTTGTTGTTTGTTTTTATGATTTTTGTTTGTTATTGTTATCTGTTCTGAGCCGGGGGTCTATCAGAAACAACCTCTCTACTTCATCTGAGGTAGTGGTATGGACTGCGTACACTTTACCCTCCCCAGACCCCACCTGGTGGGAATACACTGGGTATGTTGTTGTTGTTGTTGTTGCTACTACCTGAATAGAGCATGTGGGTGTTTGGATTAGGCTTAAAAGCTTATTTAAAAAGTGCTTAGAAGCACTTGGTTTAGAGCCTGTATGAGTTAGTTGATTAAAAGTAGTTAAAAACATCAAATGTTAAAAAGCATTTTTAAGTGTTAAAGCTGATTTTATAAATAAGTAGTTTTGTATTTGAATAAATTAGTTGAATTGCTAATAAACTGTTAATGTGTTTGGTAAAATTAAAAAAACACTTTTGATATTTACCAAATGCATAAATAAGTCAAAAGCTGCTTATAAACTGGTTTGACTAACTTATAAGTTTAGCCAAATACCCTCTTAAAAACACTTGACTTTTTTTTTTTTGATTAAAAAAAAATAACACATTTGACTTTTTAACTATTGGATTTTTTTCCTTGTTGAATGAATCATTGCTTTTGTTTCTTCTTTTGGATGAATCACAACACAAATTTCTTGATGGATATTGCCAAGATTTTTAGTTGAAACCTTTGACAAATTGCACGATGCAATTACTGAAATAATGAAGGGTAATGGATAAGGAAACACTAGTATGTATTTTGTTTTAAGGATTGGTACTAACTTAAGCTGTCTAAGATCTTTTTGTCTTTGATTAAACAATAAAAAGCTGTAAAAATTGTCACAAGTAGCCTCTTTTTTGGTTGCTTGGTTAGGCTAGATTTCCAAGAT
Organism: Capsicum rhomboideum; assembly: GCA_031232105.1. Lineage (NCBI taxonomy): Eukaryota > Viridiplantae > Streptophyta > Magnoliopsida > Solanales > Solanaceae > Capsicum > Capsicum rhomboideum. The sequence goes on from CP124712.1 coordinate 128,356,677, forward strand.
TCTAATTGCAGGCAGAGGTCCTTCAGAATCTTTTAGATTATATGTTAAAAATTTCCAGTCCACTTGCGCTTCCCTAAATGAGCTTGCCAGCTCTGTTTTGCCCTGGTGCATCTATTAGGTGGTTTTTACGTAGTTGCTACTTTGACAAATCATTTGTCGTGTTTGAACCATAAGTGAGAACTTCGATAAATTTGTAACATGTTGTATCAAACCTTCTGTTGTGAGCTTATATCTGTTAATCTTTAGAAATTTGTAACATGTTGAAGTAGGTCTGGAAATCTAATGCCCTTGTGTCTGGTTACTGATGAAAGATCTTGCTTCTCAAAGACGGGGCAATTTACAGAGAAGGGGCATTCAGTTAAGCAACAAATGTTACATGCGTGAAGAATGTTCTGAGGCAGTTAACCATCTTTTTGTACACTGTTCTATAGCAACTCAAGTTTGGCAAATGTTTTGTAACTATTTAGGTTCTAGAGCAGAAAACTTTTGCCTAAAGCAATTAGGATCATATGGAAAACTATTTCAGCATGTATGTGGTGATGTATACAGAGAGAGAGAGAGAGAGAGAGAGAGAGAGAGAGAGAGAGAGAGAATGAAAGTGTTTTTGAAGCAAAATGCAGCAATAGACGGATGATAAAATCTTATAGTATTTTTGTGATTTCCTTTGGTGTTAATTAGAACTTGTAAATGAAACTGAGACCCTGTTACAGTTCTTATATTTGCTGCATACATAGTCAGGAATCTTTTGGGTTTTGATGTAATGTTCTGCACAATCTTTGTTCTTTCCTTTTTATAATATATTTACCATTTCAAAAAAAATAATTTTCCTGCTGTGAGCTATCTTGTAAAAAATAGGCTTGAAGTTCAAAAGGTGTAGATGAAGACCTTAAGGATTCTTTACACCCTCCTTGAGCATTTAAAAGCAAGGTTACTACATGTATAGAGTCTAGACAATGTACTTGCTTAATACACTTAAGTATTTACTTTTACTTCAGTTACACTGGCAATGTAGGTTGATTTTCTGCCGAAAATCTCATACTATTTGAAGCTGACTTGTAACTAAGTATTCAAGCATGCTTGAATAGCTGCTGGAACTAGCACTCAGCATTCAAGCACTCGATGAAATAATATATCTTAAAAATAAATAAATGTACTAGAAATCTCAATTTTTTATATTTAAAAATTTAAGGTACTACCAAAAAAAAAAAAGAAGAAAAAAAATTGGTTCTTGAAATAATTCTTTTTGCAATTAATCGAGATGCAGGCAAGCTGGCCTTGACACCACGATTATTAAAAAAATAATCTTTTTGCAATTTCGGTAGCTGTGTTGGCTTGGAATCAACGACTGGTTTAGCTGACAACGAATTTAGGATTGACGCTTAGTTGATGAATTTATTGATTTTTACGATTTGGTCGTAATGAAGCTGAATGATGGTTTAACCAGATAAGTTTTTGGATTTCTTTTGTTATTTTTCTCTTGCATGATGATCGGAATTTTCATAATCTAATTCTCTGTTCTTTGGGTGTAAGAATGGCATCTACTGGACAACCACAGTCATCTTTGAAGAGACCTAATCCTGCAGTTAATAGAGAAGGAGATAAACTGATTATCACTCCTCTAGGGGCTGGAAATGAAGTGGGACGGTCCTGTGTTTTCATGTCTTTTAAAGGGAAAAAAATCATGGTAGGCTACACACTTAGTCATTCTTCTTCAAAAACATTTTTTTTCTCCCAAGTTCTGAGCTTAATTGACTACTTTCGATGTTTTTTGGCAGTTTGATTGTGGCATTCATCCAGCTTACTCAGGCATGGCTGCTTTACCGTATTTTGATGAAATTGATCCTGCATCTATTGATGTTCTTCTTGTTACCCAGTAAGTTTTCTGTGCCAGATCGCAGTGCTATGATGCACATTTTATTGTTTGGAGCATTGTATCTCAATTTGACACTGCAGCACGAGTTTTTCTCTTTTCTTTTTCCAAGTATTATTTTTTGACTGACTACCATTCTTTTCTGGTTTTGTTTTCTCTCTTGGTGGGCAATTTTAAATGTTGATCTCTTGGTGTACGGTTTTAAATGTTGAGTGTTAGATACATTTCCATATTCTTTGTTCAGATTCGATTAGTTTTTATTTATTAAGATGTTATTTCTCTTGTCTCTGCTTCTCAACTTGACTGTGCAAATGTCTGGGGAAGAAAAGACATGTTCAGGTAGTATCTGGCAGAGGAATGTGAAACAATATGCTGATTATCTGTTTGATTATTGATTTGAGCAAACCTCTTGTAGATGAGTAAGGATTGCCAATACTGATCTGTTCCCTTCGCTGTATATGGCCATTTCGCTGCCCGTATCTTTTTGCTTCATTTTAGCTTTTCTTCATTCCCTTGTTTCAGTTGTTTGGTTCCTTGGCTTCCCTTTCTTATGTTATTTTTATTTTGTTTTTATTTTTCTTATTATAAGGTGTCTTTTTGATGTTCTAGCTTAAAATATTTGTGGAAGACTATAGAAAAGAAGAGGAAGTATGAAAGATGGAAATATAGGAGAAAATAACTTTGCTTAACGAGGAAGTTAAAGCAGAAAATAACTTTTGCTTTCTTAAAGATCCAAAGACAAGTAAAGATAGCTGTTTAGTCTGTTATTAAATTCCTCTATCCCTTATAAAGAGAGAACAAAAGGTTTTGTGCCCCTTAAATGAGATTTATTTTGCTTGCTGCATTTTCATTTCTTTTTTTGATCAAGTAAAAATTTTGTTGATAATAACAAGGCCATTATGACCGTATACAAGAGGTATACCCAAAAAAGGAGAGACCTACAAAGTAAGGCTCTTTCTAAAAGACACCCAGTCCTCTATACAAACAGGAACTACGTGGGTGCACCAAAAGAAAATAGGGGATCAGAGACTATTTCTCAACTGGGCAAAACTAATGTCCACCCCTTCAAAAGCTCTTCTATTAGAGAGACGAGTAAAAATGTTAGTAACTAAAATAATACTCTCAGGCACTCTTTTCGAGGCATTGACTTAAAGTCCCTTCTGGACTTGAGATTCCGTCTCCGGTGGACACCGGAAAATACTCTCTTCCTTGTTTCCTTTCTCTTCTCTCTCAGTTTCTGTTCCTTTTTCTTTGCATCTACCATCCTCTCCTCACGAAAGGATGGATAATAGGATCTATTTTCGTTCAGGGGAAATCCTACGACATCACCGAGTCAAAAGCCGGAGCGGAGACTTGGTATGACTGAGTAGAAAGTGTCAGATACCATCTGAGGAGGACGGTGCTGAGCAAAGAAGCTCTCCTCTGGATTTGCAAGAGATTTTACAAAGCATCAGAAACGGGAGGGGAATCTCTTAAAACTTGGAAATGCAAAGACTATTTCACCAACATCTTTCTTTCTCTGAAAGAGAACCAATATGGAAGGTTTCTATCTTTGATTACAGTCAAGGGGACAGGCAGAATGCTTTAAATGCTGGGTGGGAGAAACTTGCAGACAAAATAAATATCTTCATTAAAAGAGATTCAACCACGAAACAAGTGTATAAATACAACGGGGAGGCAAACCAGGTTGCAAACAATGGGAAAGGGAGTTACAGGGAGATGCTCCGAAAAGGGAAATGGACACAGATAGAAACAGAGATAGCTTCAGAAATAGAGGATTCTGCCGAAGGAGAAGTGATAAAGGCAAAAGCCCATCTTGCAGAGAACGAACTTTTTAGCAGGTGCTTAGTCGGATATTTCGCTGGCAAAGAGAACACTCCCACCAAAAATGAGGTGAGGCGATGGGCTCAGCAAACTTGGAAGGGAGCACAAGGAGTCTCGGTCTATGACATAAACGGAGTAACCTTTCTTTTTGAGTTCCATTCTAGGAAGGAAGCTGAACACATCCTGATGGGATCCTGGAAGAGACAAGGCTGTGTGCTCAAACTTCAATGGTGGAATCCGACTGCTGGCTTTTTCCCTGCGAGTCACAAATTTCTCACAAATTTGATTGGTGCTGGATTCGTGTGCTAGGGCTTCCCCTCTACCTCTGGTCCAGTTCGGTGATGAAGAAAATAGGTGAAAGGTGTGGGGGGTGGCTGGAAACAGAAGAAGAAACAAAAATGAAGAATCACTTGAGATAGGCCAGAATTTGTGTAAAAGGACCGGCGACCAAAATTCCGGCATCAATCGACATCACCGACGAGAATATTGTCTTTTCACTACCTATTTGGGTGGAATTACGAACCACCTACCGGAAAAGGGACGATAACATTCCGGTCTGAGAAAGGCAGAGAAAGGGGGGCTTCTTTCGAGGAGAAGGGTCGTCAGAAATCCTTAGGCTCATAGGGTCTCGACAAGACGTGGATAAGGAAAGGGGTCAGAGCAATGTAAATTATAAAGCTGAAAGTGGCCTTTTTGGGAAAAAACCCCACGTACCGGTGGAACCCACTAACTTTTCAAATCAGCAAATCTCAGATGGGCCAAGGGTTTTGGGCCGGACCTCTAAACCAAAAAATGTTGAGCCTTTTTTTGGATGAAATAAACTATGGCCCATCACTTCAGAAACCCAAGACAACTCTTTGGCCTTTGTCGATCAAAACTTAGCCTCTGAAGCTGAGAGATTGCTCGAACAATAGGAAATCAATTATCTGGGAGCAGAAATTCAATTGCATGCAGGAGAGGTAAATTCAACTATAAAGGGGGAGAAAGGTAGTGAAGGAGAGATAGAAGACCAAGGCAATATGAATAAGATAACTCTTTTGGGGGATCCAACTCCAATTTGTTCCGTCGCATCGGAGTGTAGCAAAGAAGCAGGAAAAAGAGCGAACTTATGGGTCCAACAAAACATTCTCCGACTTAGTCAGGAATTTGGGACTGCTTTCGAGGGGTGCACAGAAGAGGCCACATCACTGTTGCTCAAAATTGATCAAAGGAGAGAGAAGGAAGTCCCAGCAACAGAAAATCTTGAGATGGTTCCAAAGGAGCTCAAAAATCTTATCTTTGATGTAAAATTCAAAGATACAGAACCAAAGAGTGATTCAAAAAGCAGAGGGAGGAAACAATCCATTCAGTATTTGTGAAGCTGAAAAATCTAGCATGGAATGTTAGGGGGTTGAAAAGGGAGGAGAAAAGGGAATTAGTTAGATGTAGAATTCAACGGGAGGGAGCAAACATTATTGTCTTGGTGGAGACAACTAAATGGGACAGTGGGTAGATATATCCAACAATTGGGGGGGAATAGATGGATGGAGGGAGTATGGATGGAAGCTTTAGGGACTAAGGGTGGAATTATTATCATGTGGGACAAAAGGGCTTGGAGGGGGGAAGAAGTAGAGAGTGGCAGCCAGATGATTACTTGCAAACTTTGTGGGATTAATCAGGATTTAAACTGGTTTCTCACTACTGTTTATGCATCCTGTGATAGGAATGAAAGAAGGGATCTATGGGAAGAACTAGGGGGAATCAGGAGCTTGTGTGAGGGGCCTTGGGTGGTTTGTGGAGACTTCAACACAACAAGATTCCCTTCAAAGAAAACTAATTGTGTTAACTTATCTGGAGCAATGTCTGATATTTCCAGCTGCATAAATGAGCTGGAACTCATAGACCCTTCTCTTTTGGGGGGGTCTTACACTTGGAGAGGAGGGGAAATTCACAGGAATGCCTCTAGAATAGACAAGTTTCTGTATTCTTTTCCTTGGGATGAAATGTTCACTCAGATTAGGCAAAGTTCACTTCCTAGCCTTGGTTCTGATCACAATCCCATTCTTTTGACTTGTGGAGGTGAAAACTCTAGGAAGTCATACTTTAAGTAGGCATTTGGACATGTGATTTCATGTCTGTGATATGAAATCATAAGATGAAATCAGCGTTTGGTCATGCGATTTCATCTCATGATTTCATATCATGACATGAAATTCCAAATTCTTCAAAAAGCATGATTTGGGAATTTCAAATCATGATTGGGAATTTTTCAAATACAAAAATTAACCCACAAGTTTATATTTTGTAAAAAAGAACCCCACCATTTATATTTACCAACCATTTATTTCATATGTAAATAAAATTTATAGTTCATATTATTACTTTTACCAATTTTTAAACCATTTATATCTCATTTAACCATTACTCTCACCAATATATAGCCTCGTTTGGTCATGAAAAATATTCACTTTTTTTTTTCGAAAAATCTTTTCATTTTATTAAAAAATAATGTTTGACCATAAAAACTCCAAATACAACTTGAAGTTCTATTTGGAAAAGTGAACAAGTCTCAATTTGTTTTCACTTTTTTCTAATTTCAATTTCACCTTTATAGTTAAAAAAATCTCTCCAAAAAGATATGACCAAATTCAACTCCAACTCCAATTTTTTTTCGATTTTCATGGCCAAATGCTTACAAAATTTATTATTACTTCACGTCAACTCCTACTTTATCATTTATTATTCACCAAATTTATCATTTGATCAATAAATGTAGTATTTTTTAAGAATAGTTTTGTGATAGTGTATTATACTTTTGTTATGAACTTTTGCTTATTTGGTAAGATTGTATAAAGAATTGGGGTAATTTTGATAGTTTTCACAACTTATGATTTTTTTTTGTTTATAAGAAAAAAATACAACTTAAAATCCCAAATTGCATGTCCAAACTAAACTTCAACTTCATCTCATATGATTTCAAATCATGATTTCATCTCACATGGCCAAACAGGCCCTAAGTTTGAAAAGTGGTGGCTGAATGTAGAAGGCTTCAAAGGAAAAGTCCAAGAATGGTGGTGTTCTTTTGTTGTGTCTGGTACTCCTGACCACATCCTGGCAACAAAATTAAGCTTGTTAAAGGCTAAATTCAAAGAATGGAGCAAGGAGCATAGAATGAACTGTGGAAGGCAAGGAAAAGTCACATCCTAGATCAAATTGGGAGCTTGGAAACCATCCAAGAGAACAGACCTCTAAATGATGATGAGCAGTTGTTAAAGGCTCATTTAGCTATGGAGTATGAGGAGGTGGCCAGAAATGAAGAAATCTTTTGGAGACAGAGATCCAGAGTTGAAAAGTGGTGATAAGAACACTAAGTTCTTTCACAAAATAGCCACTGCACACAAGAGACAACACTATTGTTTCCCTATTGATTAATGGAGAGCAATCCAATGATCCTGTGGCTATTAGGGGTAGCATTGTGGAATTTTATCAAGATTTCTACAAAGAATCAGAAAATTGGACACCTGCTTTGAACCTTCATGTAGTACAGAGCATTTCAACAGAATAAAGAGATAGTCTTGAAGGAGTTTTTGAAGAAGAAGAGGTATTGGCAGGGATAAAATTGTGTGCTGCAGATAAAGCCCCTGGTTCAGATGGATACATCATGGCTTTCTTCCAAGCTTTTTGGGAAAAAATAAAGGATAAACTGATGCAGACATTCCACAGATTTCACTCTCATCATAAGTTTGAGAAAGCTTCAATGCTACTTTTGTAGCTTTGATTCCTAAGAAGATTGGGGCAAATGATCTAAGAGATTTTAGACCCATCAATCTAATCTTTGGGGTCTACAAAAGCATAGCAAAGATGTTGGCTGAGAGACTAAAGAAGGTGATAAACAGGGTTATAAACAATCACCAGCTGGCCTTCATCAAAGGGAGACAAATAATGGATGATGCTCTAATTACTAGTGAGTGCATTACCACTAGGATTAGAGGAGATGTACCTGGAGTCATGTGCAAGTTAGATATAGAAAAGGCTTTTGATCACCTTAACTGGAGTTTCCTGTTAAACACACTCAGACAAATGGGATTTGGGAGCAGCTGGCTTAAATGGATAGAGTTCTGTATTAAAACTACCAGGTTCTCCATTCTGATAAATGGAGAACCTGTAGGTTTTTTTCCAACTGAAAGAGGCCTGAGACAAGGGGATCCCCTATCCCCTTTCCTGTTCATCATAGCTATGGAAGGACTAGACAGTCTGATGAGAAAAGCTGCAGCAAACAACTGGATAAGGGGTTTTACTATTAAAAACAGGAACAATGAAATTATGGAGGTGACCCACTTATTATATGCTGATGACATTGTGTTTTTTTGTGAAGCTGAAGAAGAACAAATTTGCTTCTTTAGAGTGATTCTGGATATATTTGAAGCTTGCTCTGGGTTGAAGGTTAACTGGAGAAAAAACAACATTTTTCCAGTCAAAGAGGTGCAGCGAATTCAAGCTCTTGCAGATATTTTGAAGTGCAGGACAGAGGAGTTGCCCACTACTTAATTGGGAATGCCTTTGGGTGCTAAACACAAAGTTGTGAGTATATGGGATGGAATAATAGAGAAAATAGAAAAAAAACTAGCTCTTTGGAAATCACAGTACCTTTCCCTGGGAGGTAGAGTAGTTTTGATTAATGCAGTTCTAGACTCTTTGCCAACATATGTAATGTCTTTATTTCCCATCCTTAGTAAGGTGGTGAAAATTTTAGACAAGCTGAGGAGGGATTTCTTGTGGCAAGAAAGCAATATTGAGAAGAGCTTCAGCCTTGTAAAATGGAGCATAGTTCAACAAAGCAAGAGTTTTGGAGGTCTGGGAGTGAGAAACCTAAAGCTTCATAATAAGAGTCTACTTATGAAATAGCTATGGAGATTTCACTAAGAAGAACAGTCCTTGTGGAAGGAGATTATCCTAAATAAATATGGTCTGGAGGGGGCAATGGTGCACTAATAAGGTGACTAATACTTATGGTGTTGGGGTTTGGAAGTCAATTAGGAAGTTCTGGATGACTTTCAAGACACACACTAAAGTTAGAGTTGGCAGGGGAGACATGGTACTTTTTTGAAAGGAGGACTGGAGTGGTCATGGCAGTGTTGTAAATGGCGCTCGCCACGTCGCCAATGGCGAATGGCGAGGCGAGGCAGTGTCGCCTCCAGCCTTCGTGGCGAGGCGAAATCACAAAGGCGATGCCTTGGCGAGGATGGCGACATGGCGAGGCGAGGCGCTAAAGGCGACGCCTTTTTGATTTTTTTTTTAAAAATTAGGGTTTTTAGGTTAAAAGATAACTTTAAGGTTTTTCTTTCCATTTTGCATCTGATTGGTGACTGCGGCTACTGCGATCTAGGCCACTGCAATCTTTGACAGCAACTCCGGCGACAACTCCGGCGATAACTCCGGCGAACGGCGACTGGTACGACGTATGTTCTTCTTTTTTTTTTTCCAACTTTCTTCTTCCTCTTCTTCTTCTTTATTTCACTGGCAGCAGCAGCACGCAGCAACCAGCCAACCACTTTCTTCTTCTTCTTCCTCTGTTCCACTCTGGCGAGTGCGACTGTTTTTCTTCTTCATTTTTTCCTTTGTTTTTTTCTTCAAAGTTGAAACACTATAACAGTCTAACAGAGATGTCTTCAACAACAATTTCAATGGCAATTCTAGACTTTTTTTAGTATCTACTATCTATAAATTAAGTTTTTGACTTGAAATATTTGCTAATATATTATTGTTATTGAGATTTTGATTATTTATATATGTAATTAAATATTTTATTTTTTGGTATTAATTGTCGCCGTACTTCCAAAAGGCGATCGCCTCGCCGCTCGCCTCGATCGCCTCGCCGCGTGGCAAGTCAAAGCCTTGTCGCCTCTTGTCGCCTTTCGCCGTCCAAAACACTGGGTCATGGAACTCTCCAATCTTTTTTCTCTGGACTGTTTTCTATATGCTTGAACCCAAATTGCAGACTACAAGAAGTGTGGACTCCTTAAGGGTGGAACCTGACTTTCAGAAGATTCCTAAATGATTGGGAAATATCATGGGTAGCAGATTTCTAAATTTAATAGGAGACTTCCCGGGCACTAATTTGGATCCGGACAGTCTCATTTGGAGGCACCACAATGATGGAATTTTCACTGTTAACAAGGTATACAAGAGGGGATTGAATGAAGCTGCAGGCAGATCAACTGGACCTTGGAATGCTATTTGGAAGAGTGTAGCCCCTACTAAAGTAAATTGTTTCACTTGGCTAGTAGCTAGGAAAGCATGCTTGACATATGAGGTATTACAAAAGAGGGGGTTCAACATAGCATCTATATGCCTTTTATGCAAAGAGGCATTAGAAACCAACAAACATCTCTTCTTGCACTGCAAAGTAACAACACAAGTTTGGACAATGTTCACCTCCATTGCTGGAATTAATTGGATCATGCCTGAGCACACTGCAAACTTACTTAGCTGCTGGATCAGAAGAGAAGGAAGCAAGAGCCAGAAAAGATGGTGGAGGACAGTCCCAGCTTGCATCTGGACCATTTGGAAGGAGAGGATCTTTGAAGGAAAAGAATCCGCTATTCAGAAGATTAAGTGGAAAGTTATTACTTCACTAGGTTTTTGGTGTAAAGAACAGAGTGTAGAAGAGGAAATCCAATTAGTGGATTTTATAGGTTCTCTGTAAGTATCCTTTATTTTCTTTTCTATAAACGTTCTGGAGGTGGCCAACATAGCCCTTAATGCTGAAGAATTCAATTACCAGTTTCAAAAAAAAAGCTCTTCTATTCCTCTCCTTCCAAATGACCCACAACAAAGCAAGAGTAGTAACATTCCAAACCTTTTGCCTTCTTCTCCTAGCTCCATTTTTCCAGCTGAACATCAACTCCTTCATGGATTTTTGCATAACCCAAGAAACACCAAACTAACTAAACGTATCCCACCATAATCTCGTGACTAGTTTGCAATGTAACAAAATATGATCCATGTCCTCACTTGTCTTCTTACACAGGAAACACCAACTAATGCAAACAATCTTTCTTTTCTTAAGATTCTCTACCGTCAATATTAACCCCCCCTCCTCCCCCCACACGAATAAGCACATCTTATCTTTCTTTTCTTAAGATTCTCCACCATCAATATTAACCCCCCCCCCCCCCCCCCCCCACGAATAAGCACATCTTACTCGGGTATCCGGACCGAAACATAAGGGAAACTAAAATTCGCTCTAACCAGAAGCTTCTCATAGAATAGAAAGACTTGACTAAGAACACTTTGTTCTTACTTAACTCCCCACTCAAAGCATCGGGTTTATCGACTGGCTCGGTTTGCTTGTGAAGTAAAGCTAGCAATATTTGAAGCACGTTCACCTCCCAATCCTGGAAATTCTGCCTGAACCTCAAATCCCAAAGAGTCTTATCCACTTGTGTCCCCCTAACTTGCTCGACTGGCAATTCCCTTTGGCAAGAGGCCCTTTACAACAACGGGAAATCATCCTTTAGCACCAAACCTCCACACCACTTTTGCCCCATAAACTAACTCTATTCCAACCCCTACCTTAAAAACAACGTTCTTGTTAAGGTTTTCCCACCCCTTTAAAATATTCCTCCACACACCACACCCAAAAATCATAGTAACCACATTTGCTCTCCATCCCTCGTCCATTACTCCATATTTATCCTCTATCGCCCTTCTTCATAAAGCTTCTCCCTCCATCCCATATCTCCACAACCACTTGCCTAAAAGTTCCTTGTTAAAAGTTTCAAATCTTTAACCCCAAGCCCTCCCCACCGTTTAGGTGTTGTCACTGTACCGCAACGAACTAAGTGAAACTTCTTAGCCCCATCCACCGCATTCCACAAGAAAATTCTTTGCAACCTTTCCAACTTCCTTATGACAGCGGTAAGAGCATTGAACAAGGACATGCAATAAGTAGGAATGTTGGATAAAGTACTCTTAATAAGCACTTCTTTTCCTCCTTTGGACAAATATCTCTTTTGCCACCTGCTAGCCTCTTCTCTACCCTCTGAATGACCGGATTCCAAATGCTGAGATCCTTGTTCGACACACCTAGAGGTAATCCATGGTAAGTAGTTGGGAGAACCTCTACCCTGCAATGTAATACTTAAGCGAGCACATCAATGTTGTCTACTGTACCAACATGAAAGATTTAACATTTTCTGAGATTAATTTTGAGCACTAAAACCACCTGGAACCAAGTCAACGCTTGCCTCAGGTAGTCCAACTAAATCCATCTGCATCACAGGACACCAAAGTATCATCCACAAATAATAGATAGGAAACCGACAAGGTTCCAGCACTACCAACTGCAGCCTTGAAAACCTTGATAAGATTTCCTAACACAGCCTTGTCAATCATCCTACGCAAAGCTTTGATCACCAAGACAAAAAACATAGGTAATAGAGGATCTCTTTGCGTCAAACCCCTCGAACTGCCAAAGAAACCACAAGGATTTCCATTCACCAAAATCGAGAACCTCATAGAAAAACAAAAATTGATCCACAGCCAAATTTATATTTTCTTCTATCAAAATAAATAAGGGAAAGAAAGTTTTTCCTGGAATCATGTGGAAGAAAGTTGCATGAAATGTCTTAAGATCTTTCAGAATCAATGCAGACTTAACTAAGAATGGAGTATAATGGAAGCAAGATGACATCAATTAGTTGGAATTAAATTAGATTTAGTTAGGTGAGTCTGAGATTTAGAAAATCCCTAATTTACCTTTAAAGCACAATTGTCTAGTAATAGATTAAAAGGAACATGAAGAGGATGATACTTTTTTTTTTAAATTGGTAACTGTTTCTATTTCTGTAAATCAGTACATGGGTTGTACTGGAAACCATATTTACATAAGGACTCTAAACGTACTGTCCTATCCCTATAATGAGTCTAAGACATCAATGATAGAGACAATATCATTAGAGTATATTTGATTACACCAAAAACATAAAGTCAAAATACAATTCAGTTTGACTTGCTGCATATTACTCTCTCTATTCTAAAAAAACTCTAAGATTTCTCTCTTTCCATATAGTCCACCAGATAGAAGCAGGAATGATTCTCCAGTTGCTTCTATTCTTTGCTTGTAGTCCTGCTTCTTCCCAGCTGTATAGGAGGGCCTCTGAGATTCTACTAGGCATAGACCACGAGATGTTTTTGAGCCTTAGGAATAGACTTCACAATTGACCAGTGACCTTGCATTGGATGAACAAGTGATTGATTGTTTCTGTAGTTTTCCCACAAAAAAAATATCTTGAGCACAATGGGATCCCCTTCTTCATCAAATTCTCTGGTGTCAACGCAACTTCTTTAGCCAGTAACCACACAAAACAGCCACTTTGTGTGAGATCTTGGTTTTCCACGTGTTTCCAGGGCCATTTGGGTGCCTGCAGATTTGGATGGTTCAACTTCTTGTATGCTGCACTTACTTTAAATGTCCCTTTTCTACTCCCAACCACTGCAAGTTGTCCTGCCCTGTCTCCAACCCATTAAACTGTTCAATGGTGCTGAAAAACTCTGTTACTCTTGGAATTTCCCAGTCGTTGAGGTGCCTTCTAAATACCAAGTTCCACCCTTGAGAAGTCCATAATTCAACTATTGTACTATGTTGCTGAAGAACCAGACTGTGAATGTCAGGGAAGAGTGTCTCCAGATTTCCTGCTTCATGCCAATCATCCTTCCAGAATTTAGTTTTAGTACCATCAACCACTTTGATCTTGGTGTTTGGTTTGAATTCATTCCATAGTAATTTAATGGATTTTCGTAAGCTAACTCGATAAGGAGTGGTGACTTCCTCTGTCATCCAACTATCACTCTCTTCATATTTTGCTTTTATGACTGAGCCCCATAAATTCTGATTATCGTTTGAGTACTTCCAAAGCCACTGCATCCTCAACGCGTTGCTCTGATTCTTCAGGTTCTTGATCCCAAACCCCCAACTCTCTTTTCATTGATCACTGCTTCCAATTTGACGAAGTGGTACCCCTTCTTTTCTTTGTTCCCCTGCTAGAGAAATTTTCTCCTGATGCTATCCAACCTATTGATGATTCCTGTTGGGACAGGAAATAATGACATCATATATGTTGGAAGTGCATCAAGCACAGAGTTAATCAGAGTCAATCTACCCCCTAGTGAGAGATATTGAGACTTCCACCTTGCTAGCTTCTTCTCACACTTCTCAATGATCCCATTCCAGATTTCCGAAGGCTTGGATTTGGCCCCCAAAGGCTTGCCCAAGTAGGTAGTTGGAAGAGCACCCACTTCACCCCAAGGATTGATTTCAAAGTTTCCATGTTTGGCACTTCATTGCCCGGATACAAGAAGCTTTTTCTCCAGTTGACATGAAGCCCAGACATTCCTTCAAAAATAACCTGAATCAGTCTCAGGATTTTGAGATTGTCCTCTTCAGCATCACAGAAGATCAAGCTATCATCTGCATAATGGAGATGAGTTATCTCTATATTTTCCCCTCCAGCTCTAGCAACTTCAAAACCTCTTAGCCACCCTTCCCTACTTGCATTCTTTATCATATTGTTGAGTACCTCCATGACTATTAGGAAAAGGAAAGGTGATAGTGGATCACCTTGTCTTAGGCCCCTCTGTGCACTAAAGAAACCTGCTGGAGATCCATTTACCAACACTGAGAATCTCACTGAAGAAATGCAAAATTTAATCCACCGTCTCCATTTGAGACCAAAGCCCATCTTCTCTAGCATACCCATAAGAAAACCCCAGTTGACATGGTTATATGCTCTCTCAATGTCTAATTTGCATAGAATTCCTGGTTCCTTTAAAGCTAACCTGGAATCTACAACTTCATTAGCTATGAGAACAACATCCATAATCTGCCTCCCTTTAATAAATGCCAGTTGTTGTGAATCATCAAGTTTGGACATCACTCTTTTCATCCTTTCAGTGAGCAACAACAACATACTCAGTGTATTCCCACAAAGTGGGGTCTGGAAAGGGTAAAGTGTACGTAGTCCATACCATTACCTCAGATGAAGTAGAGAGGTTGTTTTCGATAGACCCCCGACGTCCTTTCAGTGAGCACTTTTGAATTTTTTTTATACATACTGCCTATCAAGCTGATAGGTCTAAAGTCCCTCAATTCTTTTGCACCTTTCTTCTTTGGAATAAGGGCTATGAAGGTAGCATTAAAGCTTCTTTCAAACCTCTCTTGATCATAGAAATTCTGAAAAGTGTTCATGATGTCACCTTTCACCACTTCCTAGCATTTGATGTAGAACCCCATTGTGAAACCATCTGGTCCTGGTGTTTTATCAACTGCACACTGCTTTAAACACCTCCGAACCTCCTCATCAAAACTTCTTTCTAGGTCTTCCATTTCCTCGCCTGTTAGCCTTGGGCAATTTATGAAATCTTGCAGGTCTCCACTGAACATCCTCTGAGTAGAGTTTCTGATAGAGCTCTACTATTTCCCCTTGGATCCTTTCTGGTTCTTGGATTATGTTTCCCTGAACTAGTAGTTGATCTATGTTGTTGTACCTTCTTGTGTGCATTAGCCATCTTGTGGAAGAACTTGGTGTTCTTATCCCCTTCCTTTAACCAAAGAGATCTTGATCTTTGTCTCCAGTAGATCTCTTCATTCTTTATTAAACCCTCCAAGTTCAGAAGTAAGGATTTCGTTTCCGTTGCTTCATCTTCTGTTAATGCTCTATCAGTAGCAATATTTTCCATAGTAGCCAGCTTTTCAAGTAGAGTCTTCCTCTGTTGGCCTAGATTTCCTTGCTCACTTCTACTCCACTCCTTCAATTTGTGTTTCAAGGCTTTTAGTTTGGATGCAAGGATGTAGTCATGTCTCCCAGTATAATCAAAAGAGTTCCACCACATCCTTACTCTATCAATGAAGCCTTCAGTCCCAACCACCAATTCTCAAACTTAAAATAACTTTTTTTCTTTTTCCAGGAACCACCTTGAAGTGTGATTGGAGAGTGATCTGACATTATTCTCTGCAGAGTATACTGTTTCAGGTTGCTAAATGCATCATCCCATTCTTGAGAAATCAGGACCCTGTCAATTCTTGAGGCTATCTGATGGTTATCCCCTTTGAACCAGGTGAACTTGGCATTTTCCAACGGGAGATCATTTAGGTTCAGGTCCTCAATCAGATGAGAGAACTCCCTCATTCCAATTGTTCTCCTAATACAATTCCTCTTTTCTGAAACATAGCTGGCCACATTGAAGTCGCCACATATTGCCCATGGACCTTCTATTAAACCTCTGATAGAGCCAAGTTCTTCCCATACTAGTCTTCTTTCCACATAGCAATTAGGTGCATATACACCTGTAATGTGGCAGGAGAAATCCTGCAGTTGTGATTCAAATTTATAGGTGAGAGTATATGTCCCTGTCTCTAGTAATTCCCCCTTCCATATTCTACTATCCCATAGCATCATTATCCCTCCTGACTTGATTTAACCAAGCAACCCAACTGACTTGTGATTATAAGACCTAGTTGTTTTGATATCCCACCCCTTATTTTCATTCCCTACATCCTAAAGAAATTTTTTAGTAGTGTTAAATAGCATTTTGGATTGGGATTTCCTAGAATGTTTGACATATTACTTCCAATAATAGCATAATATAGTCCTTTTAAAGATTCAAATTCTTTGGACATCTCAAAATTAAACTAAGATGAAATGTTCCCTTTTCCCCTTAGCTAGAAGCTGCCCGAACTAATGTTACTTTCTCTCCTATTAATTCAAAATGAAAAATATTATTGAAGTTAATTCTTTAATTATTCTACTCATTTGAAATGATTCAAACCTAATATGAAACAAAGGAAGTAACTTTTATAATGTTCTCCCTGCGCTGCCTCTTAATATTTTCTATTTCATGATGACATAATTAAAACAATTCCATCTTCTGATTATACTCTCACGTGTTTGGATTTGCACAAATTTCAATTGGTTTGAAGTACTCAGTTGACTCGTTTATAAATGGTTCAGATAGGGGACAAATGCTTCAAAGAGTCACTGAAGAGTGATTAAAAGAAAAGTGGCCGTAGTTAGAGAAAAAGAATCTTGAACCGCAATTCTTCCAAGTGCTGTCCACCCTTCCAATTGCTAAACATATCTTTTTGTTATGGAGTATGAAGTTGTGGTTTGATGATTCTTTTCTTTTTGTTAGTGTTAACATTTTCTATTAAATATGCAACAACACTAAGAATGTGTTGATGAAGCTTTACAAAAAGTGCAAGGCACTGAGCACCGATGATATTATTTTTATCATTTACAAAAGAAAGTCTGCACCAAAAGGCTAACAAAAAGATGGTTCTATTTGTAAGGCTAATTACGTTGTTCTTTTTGCCTTTCAAAATTCTTGTATGTCAAAGTACACTATCACTAGGAATGAGTATCATAAAGCATTCCATAGTTTTGACTATTTCAGCGGTTGCTCGATAGGTTTATTTTTCCTTCCAGTAGTTATTTTTATTGTTTGGAGCAGTGGGAGGACTAGGAGTGGTTGAGTGGACTGGATCAAGTTTCAGCTCATTATCTATTTTATGTGGTTCTGATTTTGAGCAACTTGTGCAACCGCTAATTGTCTCTGCAATGCCATCGAGTCCCTTGTCATGTGTAATAACTGTTGACCATTTCATTGGTTGTTTCTTTTTATCCTTATTTTGTTGGTTTCTATTCCTGTTTCTCTTACTTTGCTGCTCACTTTAACTTGCTCTAATGCTTTGCAGTTTTCACTTGGATCATGCTGCATCCCTTCCTTATTTCCTCGAAAAGGTTTATTCAGGGATTCATGGTCTTCTTATTCTGGACATTTGGTAACTCTTTGCTGATTCATATTGGTTTTTTTTGTTTTCAGACTACATTTAAAGGGCGTGTTTTCATGACACATGCCACAAAGGCCATATACAAGTTGCTTTTGTCAGATTATGTTAAAGTTAGCAAAGTCTCGGTTGATGATATGTTGTTTGATGAAAATGACATTAGTAGCTCCATGAACAAAATTGAGGTTTGTTTTCAACATCCCATGCTTGATCTCCAAGCAGTTGTATGACTATTCATTCAGAGTATACTTTCATTTCTCTTGTGAGGTCTTGGTTTGAAAACAGGTTTTACGTTGAATAAAATAATTTCACTCCATTACCTGTTTGCATTATACATCTTGTCCACATTTAGACCTCTTGAAAGTTCTTCTGTCTAGTATAAGAATACTGTGGATTTGTATTTTTTCTTGCCTTCTCTTTACAAGCTTTTTGGAAGAAACCCCTTTTTCTGTTTGGAGATTTTTCCCTTTGCAATAATGGTGAATAAGGTGTAATTGCTGATGTATTTATATTGCCAAATTAAAGTTTGGAGGAATATATAATATGGGAAAGATTTGGTGTTCTGGTTATTTTTCATAATATTTGCAGATCCCCTCATGTTTGCACATTAGATATGGCTGTCCGCAACAAAAGAACTACAAGGAATTGTGGAGGTTGCTTGGATATACGAGAGTAAATGCTATAGAATTTTTGTCCTATGGGTGGATTATCATATTGTTAGATTTTCTATTTTGATAGTAAATTGTTGAACTAGTGATATGACAGACAGTGAGCTGTTGGCGAGGTGATTGTGATTAGATAACTTGATTGATTCATTAGATTAAGAATATCAACATTCACGATTTAATTATATTTTCAGAATGACACTTTAATAAACTAATATCTCAGTAATTATCACCATTTATTTATTTCATTTTGGTTAGGCTCCTCTATAAAGAGCTTCCCTATGTGTGCTTTATTTCGTTTAGGTTAAGCTCTTTTTTAGTGTTAACAGTATTAAGGGCATTTGGGTCATTTTAACAGAAAAGGTGCTTATCAACATTTCTTTACAAAACACACCATCTGCGTATTTTCAGTTCCAGCACTTCTATCCAAACACGTATGACGTAACTGCTTATTCGTAATTTCAGCTTCAACACTTTGGTGCTAAAGCTACTTAAAATCAGCTAAACCAAACGGGCTCTAAGTCTAAATTGAACCAATAAAAATTTAATTTACTTAAAGTATTTTTTTCCCTGATAAGAAACCAATTTGCTAATTATTAGACTGTGGTGGCCTGGAGGGTGTGGGGTAGTGGAGAGAAGGGATGGTGGGGTAATAGTAAATTTGGTGGTATGGTGGGAGCAAAAACTCTAAAAAGGGTTTCCTTGGCTTACTGCCTACAATCTGAAAAATGAAAGCAACTCAATATGTTATTTCTTCACCTGGATAGTTGGATTGATTGTATTGTTTGATCTTTTTGGACTATAAGAGGTTGTGCTGCAGAAAATTTTATTCTGTTGGACACTTTTGGTTGTTCTATGTTTACTTGTCCTGAATGAGTGTTAGATGTAACTTACAATTAAATGATCTTAAGAGAAGCGATTGAGGTTGGACCGTGTTTTTCATTTAGCTAAAGGAGGCTTAGACTTTTGTGTTTATTTGCTGCGTCTTCTGGGTGCTTTGAAATGAATAAAATTAATCTTCTGGATATAAGAAACACTAATGTTCTTACTAGAAAACAAGATGGACATCTGCAACCTTGGAGAAATACATGTATTAATGTCAGAGCGTATACACGATGATTCAACTGCATTGTTAGCCTTGAACTACTCTTTTCCTGCTAAATAAAATATTTCTTTTCCATCCTTAAGAAAGAAAGAATTTGAACCTTTTTCAGTGTTTTGGAAATGTAATTGACCAGTTTGTTGTTGTTGAACTCATTAGAACTATTGGCTTAGGTGCCTCCAGGCCTTTGGTCTAGTGATAAGAGTATAACGCGTGACATGAGTTAGGTGCACGTCATGGGTTCGAACACTACCGCAGACAAAAGCCTGGTAATTTAAGTGGAGAAGAGTAGAGCGATGGGCCCATTACCCACTGAGTTTTGAAGCATGACCCGTTGGCTTAGGTCCTGTGAGTATGCTAACGTAGTTACATGACCTTCTTAGTTGATCTATGAAAAGAAAAACTAAAAAAAGGCGTTTCTGTCATAAACCATGCAGCTATTTCTTGGACTGGTCTATTATAACTGCTTACTCATTTGACCTTATTACAGAAACTACTAAGTCATTAGTCTCATATTTTTTTATTTCATGGTAATATTGTCTCTGTCCTCCATCAATGACCCTGTGGAATGACGGTATCTCCCGCACTTTGCCTCCTTTTGTTTTTTTAGTAATAATCAAAGTTGATTTTCAGATATTGAGGTAGAAGTGAAGTTACTGTGGAGAATAATTCCTCTAACAAGATCACAGAACTAGAAAAATAGCAGACCTTTCTATTTATTACCAATGTACTAATGCCACGACCCTCGAAATGCTGTTGCTCTTGGACTGCTAAAAAGCTGGATACATCAATTTATCGCCGAATGAGCAGATTAGATTCTGTTTCTTCATAAGCATTACGCTAGGGGTGCTGGAGGCAAAAAAAGAAAGAAAAATTACTCCTGAAAATGGAATAACCTCTTCCTTAGCCCAATTAAAAAACAAGTAGAAAGAAACCATTTGTAGGGAATAGCACCAAAATGCTTTCTCCCTGATGTTTGTCATTCAGTGTGTACATGTTTTGAGTTTTGGTTAGCCAATTTTATTTGTATTATATTTTTTCTAATTTTATTATGTGGGGAGCCATGTTCGGTGCAGGTTCTCTTTTTTGTATACCACTTGTGTTCTGGATTTTTCCCCACCATATCAATGAATTATTACTCATCTTTTTTGGATCAGACTACATCTTTCATTAGGCTTGTTATGACAAGTGAAAACTTGTTTTGTAGGTCATTGACTTCCATCAGACTGTGGAAGTAAATGGTATTCGCTTTTGGTGTTATACTGCCGGCCATGTCCTTGGTGCTGCTATGTTTATGGTTGACATTGCTGGTGTTCGAGTTCTCTATACAGGAGACTATTCCCGTGAAGAAGACAGGCATCTCCGCGTGGCTGAGATCCCACAATTTTCTCCAGATATTTGCATTATAGAATCAACTTATGGTGTTCAACTCCATATGCCACGTCAGATAAGAGAGAAGCTTTTCACTGATGTCATACATTCAACACTGATGCAAGGGGGTCGGGTGCTAATTCCTGCTTTCGCCTTGGGACGTGCACAGGAACTTCTCCTTATCCTGGACGAATATTGGTCTAACCATCCTGAACTAGCTAACTTCCCCATATATTATGCTTCTCCACTTGCAAGAAAGTGCATGGCTGTCTATCAGACTTACATCAATTCCATGAATGAAAGGATCCGTAATCAGTTTGCCAGCTCAAATCCCTTCAATTTCAAACATATATCTTCCCTGAACAGTATTGAAGACTTTATAGACAACAAGCCATGTGTGGTGATGGCAAGTCCAGGTACTCTTCAAAGTGGTTTGTCAAGGCAACTGTTCGATAAATGGTGCTCTGACAAAAAAAATGCTTGTGTTATACCTGGGTATGTAGTGGAAGGGACCATGGCGAAGACTATCATCAATGAACCAAAGGAAGTCACCCTCACAAATGGCTTGTCTGCTCCACTTAATATGCAGGTTCATTATATTTCATTCTCAGCTCATGCAGATTATGCACAGACAAGTACTTTCTTGAAAGAACTTATGCCTCCCAATATAATTCTAGTCCACGGAGAGGCTAATGAGATGGGAAGGCTCAAGCAAAAACTTACCTCCCTCTTTGCTGATGGGAATACTAAAATAATCACTCCCAAGAACTGTCAGTCAGTTGAAATGCACTTCAACTCTGAGAAAATGGCGAAAACTATTGGAAAGCTGGCTGAAAAGACCCCTGAAGTGGGAGAAATTGTCAGTGGTTTACTTGTGAAGAAAGGTTTCACGTACCAGATCATGGCACCTGATGATCTCCATGTCTTTTCTCAGCTATCCACTGCAAATATCACTCAGAGAATAACTATCCCATATTCAGGTGCTTTTGCTGTTATACAACACAGGCTTAAGCAGATCTATGAAAGTGTAGAGTCCTCAACAGATGAGGAATCTGGTGTACCAACTTTGCGGGTGCATGAGCGAGTGACGGTGAAGCAGGAGTCTGAAAATCATCTCTCGGTTCATTGGACAGCAGATCCAATTAGTGACATGGTATCTGACTCCGTCATGGCATTGGTTCTGAATGCCAGCAGGGAAATGCCTAGAGTATTAATTGAGTCGGAAACTTCCATTAACGAGCAGGAAGATGCAAAGAAAGCCGAGAAAATAGTCCATGCACTCCTGCTTTCTCTGTTTGGTGACGTGAAGTTTGGGGACAATGGTAAGGTGGTAATCAATGTTGATGGGAATGTGGCTCATCTGGACAAACAAACTGGTGACGTCGAATGTGAAAATGAAAGTCTCAAGGAGAGAGTTAGGACTGCGTACCGGCGAATTAGAAGTGCTGTGAAGCCAATACCTCTTTCGGCATCTTAGCCTCTTGTACTTTATGTTTACCATGCTAGAGTTTTTATGTAAGAAGTATATTGTAGTTTATTTTCAGCTTCATAGACAGGAAGCAAAATGTACTCTAAACCCTCAAGTCTCTTCAGTAATTCTATCCTTCTCTCTAATTTGTTTGTTCTGAAAGTTCTTCTGTTTCAAATTCTGGATGTTGGTGTTAGGCATTTGGGTAATTTTGGTAGAATTTTCTTCAGAGTTCTCTCCGTTTTTTCTACCCCTTAATGTTTTGCTTTTGTGGCTCATGTTTGTTCCTAAAATGATAGGCGTTTTTTTTTTTTTTTCATCCAACTAATTTCTGATGGTGCTGGTGAGGTAGTAGGTAGCTCGTGAAGTAATTGGGGTGACTTGTACGCAGCCTTACTATAAACCCTGTGGTTCGGTCCTCCTTCGGACCTTGAGCATAGCGGGAACTTTGGTGCA
The DNA here is from genome assembly GCA_031232105.1 of Capsicum rhomboideum. Classification (NCBI taxonomy): domain Eukaryota; kingdom Viridiplantae; phylum Streptophyta; class Magnoliopsida; order Solanales; family Solanaceae; genus Capsicum; species Capsicum rhomboideum. Next base: position 128,379,258 of record CP124712.1, read on the forward strand.
TCGGGCTGCCCTTTTTGTATTTATAACAGTGGCGTACGAGTCAGCTTGCAACACACCTCGATTACTTCACGAGCTGTTATAAATGCAATGTTCTCAAAACTCGAGGTCAAATTCGTGAACTCAACGTAGGTCTCCATGTTTAGTCACTTATGCTTAGTACTAAAATTACAAAGGTTTTTTTTTTTTTGGCTCTGGGACATCAATAAGATAGGATCATGTTACATCATCAACAACAACAACATATCCAGTATATTCCCACAAAGTGGGGTTTGTGGAGGATCCGGTTCAGAATCAAACAACATAGGAAAAGACATAATATAAGAACAAAAAACAAAATATAGTAAGAAAACAACAGACAATAGCATAAACAAGATTATCACCAAATAATACCACCAACAATCTACTCGATATTACAAACAACACCCACAAACTCAAAGAACAAAACAAATGCTTTTATTTACTAGCCCTCACACCTTCCTATCTAGAGTCATGTCATCGGTAAGCTGTAACAGCTCATATAGAGTTAATCTTTTTTCTTTTGTTTGTAAATTTTGATAAGAGTTACAAAATCTAAAATAACGGATTAGACACCAAATCATGACAATTGGACACTCGGTTGGTCTCTGTCTTCTGTGGATCAACTTTCAGGCAATCTGATATTTTATTCTTTATACAATATATATAATATAGAATCTCTTGTTTATGCTCATGTAAAAAAGCAAATTGACGACATCATGAAAATATAGATTTTCCTAAGATGGAAAAATTCTTTTGGAAAAGCATAATAGTAGGCAGATGGCGATAGGAACATGAAAAAGACTTACTCACACCCGGTGTTTACACTAAACCAATATATGTATACCATATGTTGGAATGTAGAGTTCATTTTACTTAGCTATACTTAATTATCATATATTGTACTTTATTAAATCACTTAACCATAATAAATTATATTAATTTGGTGTAAACACCGAATGCGAGTAATTTTTTTTTTTCACAAAGTTTTTTTTGCACAGTCCATAAAAAGGAGAAACTCGACTGAGAAATGATGAATTATGGGTGCGTGAATTGTGATTAATATTATGGAGCAATGGGGAGGTAGATAGATTTCTCAACATGTTGGGCCGGATATGTTATACGATAGTATCACGATTGCAATAAATGCATAGATTGACTAGGGAAGTAACATTGGAGAAAGTTGTTTCTAAATGCGACTCACTAAGTCAATTGGTTCACGCCTCAAGGGGTAAGGTCGGATATCTCAAGGTGTTTGGTCATGAAAATCAAAAGAAATTTCACTTTGTTCGAAATTTTCAAAGTTGGAGTTGAAATTGCGTTTGACATATTTTTTGTAATAAAAACTTAAAATTTATTTTTTAAAAATACATTAAATATGATTTAAAATGAAATATAATTTAAATGGGGTTATTTTATGAAAATAAAAATTTCAAAAAAAATTATATTTAAAAAGTGAAAATAGTGAAAACAAGTATTGGGTTGTGTTTATTTGGTTGGAAGATGACTTGATATTTTTTTATCCCACATTATAATTTATCTGTTAGTTTCGTCAAATCTAACAGATAGAGTTTGATAAATATTTTGCTAGAGATTAAAAGTGTTAACTTTTGACAAACTTAAAGGATCATATTGTTAAGTGCATACTTAAGGTACTAGTTTGAAACTACCTCAAACATAAGGTCCATATTTGCTAACTTGTGGCAAATTTAAAGATCAAAATTATTAAGTGCATATTTTGAACCTACCCTTATATATAAGAGACCATTTTTGTTAACTTACGACAAACCGAAAAGACAAAAACTGTTAAGTGCATACTTAAAGGATTATTTTGAACCTATCCTCATGCTTGAAGGACCAATTTTATTATCGTTTATTTTAAATATTTTATGAAAAATTAAACATGGAGGACTACAGAATTGTTGTCATCTTCAAGAGAGAAAGTTTCAATACCTTGGATTTATAATTCAAGAAAATGGTGAGATTGATAATGACGTTACACACCGTATTAGAGTAAAGTGAATGAAATGGAGGCTGGCATCCAGTGTTTTGTGTCATAAGAATGTGTCACCAAGACTTAAAGGTAAGTTTTATAAAGTGGTAGTTAGACCATTATAGTGTACAAGATGGAGTATTGGTCGATCAAGAATTCGCATGTCCAAAAGATGAACGTAGCTGAAATGAGGATGTTAAGATGAATGTGTGGGCATAGCAAGAGGGATAAGATTAGGAACGAAGATATGGAGGATAAAGACATGACTGACCTCTGTGGTATACAAGATGAGGGAAGTGAAGCTAAGATTGTTTGGGCATGTGAAGAAGAGATGCTTGTAAGATTGTTTGGGCATGTGAAGAAGAGATGCTTGTATGCCTCAATGCGGATGTGTGAAAGATTAGCTATAGTAGGTATGAGGAGAGATAAAAGAAGATAAATGAAATATTATGGAAAAGTAATCATACAGGACATGACACGACACGCCTGAAACTTAAATAATATATGACTCTTGAGGAGTTGCCCCTCAAGGATACGTAGGCCAGGGAGCCAATAGAATCCTCCAAATCTTTGCATATAGAGAAAGTGGAAAAGGCGGGAGAGCCATCCTTTGGAGATGTTTCTGTCTTTGTTACTCCTAAGCAGGCTCTTGGGATCTTGGGGAATCCTTCTAAAGGCCAGAAAGAGACGCTGAGGAACTTGGCCATTATGGACCTACAAAAAACTCCTTCTGGTCATTTCGTTCCACCTAACATAGAGGAAACTCTTCTTGAGGGCCCTCGCACAAAAGGTTTTAGGACTATTAATGATCTTTTGATCATTTTGGATATCCTTCTCTGCGTTCCCTAAGTTCGAGTAAGTTCTAGGAGACCATCTTAAGGATTCCTATAGAGACAAACCTTATTTTTGGACCATCAGGGGTGGGCCCCTTTCTAGATTTTTTAGTCTCAGCAAAGGATTAGAAAAAAATAGATAGAGCCACTGTGGAGTGCCTTTTGAATGACGGCACCCATGCCGCTGCCAAGGTACAATGTCTTAATCTGCTCTATTCCCCTGCTTTTAGCTATTTTCTTTTTTGACAAGCTCCTTTGATTATTTTATAGGCATATATGTTGATTGCAAAAGGCCTGCAAAGGTCTCTACTCAAGAAGGAAAAGATGTTGGCTACCCGCGACAATTTACTAATGTGTCGACATTTGACGGTACATTTGATGCTTTTAACCATGAACTATTGCAAGTTCTTAAGTAACTTTTGTTGGATTTGATGGTGTGTTTGTTTCATATGCAGGAAAATATGCCAAGGAAAGAAATAGTGTTGCATATGCTAAAAAAAGGTACATGACGTCCCACTTGATGAACCGTCGACCTTGTGATGGGTTATCTTCCCAAATGTCATGGTAAAATAGTGTTCGAGACCAAGTGTAGAAGATCTGACCGATCACTGGATGGGCCATCGCCACCCCAATAGACCGTCATGGCAAATATAGTTCACTAAATAGTTAAGGACGTTAACTCATTCCAAGTGATGGTTCACCTAACAAACCATCACTATGATGAGGAACCATCAACTCGGTCGTGGGACTTATGCAGACTTAAGAGATTTTCACTGGATAGAGATAACAGTTAAGGCGACGGACCGTCGATCACCAACGGCCCGTTGACTTAACCGTGGGATGCGAGGCAATAATTTTTCGATTCTAATTAGTATTTGAAAATTCCAGGGACTATAAATAGATACTGTTAGGGTTTATTTTATTCACTTTTCATTTTTGGGAAGAAACACACCTACAATATCATGTTTTTTGTGGTTTTTAGCGATCAACTCAAGATTTGTAATACAAATTCAGTTCTTGTGATTTCTTTTGTGTGAGTTTTTTCTACTTCTTTTATGATTTCCATGGCTATATTTGTTCATAAAGCTATGAGTGGATAAACGCCATAACTAGGGTTGTGGGAGCCATGATAAATTAATACCTTTATGGTTAAAGATGGTGTAGATTCATATTTTGCTAATGCTATTATTATTAACTCCTTCATTTAGATTGATTCTAATAGTTGCAAATATTAGAACTTGCCTTAGGTCTAAACTTTCTTGAGAAAATAGGTTAAGACTAGGAAAAGGAATGAATAACAAGGATTTTAGGTTCCTAACCCTCGTCTAGTGGTTAGTGTTGTAATTGGGTTGACCAACTGGGGGCAATTCTCATATTTTGTATTATAATCACTCTTAGTCCAAAAGAATTTGAGTGATAAATGGTCTAAGCAGGTTGAAAAACACTTAGATGCAATAAGTGGTCAATAGCCTTGCAAGTATAACACTAGAAGGTTCTACCATCGTCAATGACCCATTTGTGTTAATGAAGCCATGGTGAAAACAAACCTACTACTCTCTCATTATTAAATTAATTCTCTGATGATCGCAATTGTGTCTTGCTTATATTTTATGTTAACACTATCGTACTTTCAAAACCCTTTTTTATGTAAATAACTAGCTATTAGTAAAATAACCGAATTGAACTTAGTTTCCACCTTATTCCCTATGGGATTCGACCCCAACCTAGTTGGGTTGTATATTTGAATAGCGACTGCTTTATACTTCAACTTAGAGGTGTAATTTGGGCGTATCAAATTTTGACACCGTTTCCAGGGAAGACGATTGTAGATTATGTCAAGCATGTTTATTTGACTCATAATCCTTATTTCCTAATTTTACTTTTATTTGTTGTTTCTATTTTCTCTAGGGTACAAGTCAGTGCATGTCCAATACCCAAAGTCGGGGTGAACATTTGATTCCCTAAAACCTCGAGCTTGAAACTACTCTTAGGAGGATGAATGCATAAGAGATTGAAGCAACAAGGCTACAACAGCTTGTTGAGGTTGAGTCTAGGGCCAACAATCTTAATGCTAGGAATACAGCCAACAATAACAATACATGAATTAATGGTGATGAATCCAACAAGGAGAATGTTGACAATTTCACTGTCGCCAACCATCCACATCATCCCCAAAGACTTAAAGGTCATCACCCAAGGGTCCAATAAAGACTCTTAGCGCCAAGGCCAAGGTAACCAAGGTCAAAATTATAATAACTATGATTGGACTGAACACAGAGACAGAGATTAAAGTGACTGGAGAAACAAGAATGACATGAGTGGTTTGTATGTACCTCTAATTCACGTGATCATGCAAGTAATGATTTAGGAACGCCGAAGGTAGAGGACATGTTAGCCAAGGTGTTGAGCAGAGTCAAATCTACATACTTTGGAATTAAAGAGATGAAGGGCGATATCTTAAATATTAGTCAACTAGTGGACTCATACTCCACTTCAATAAAGCAGCTTGAGTATCAATTGGGGCAGATATCAGCGACCCTGAATTAGGGTAAATTGGTACATTTCCCAGGACACTATTTAGAATTCAAGAAATGATGGTCAATGCATGGCTATCACGACTAGAAGTGGAAAGGTGTTATCGGAATACTATTTGAAATAGTTTAAATATATCGCTCATTATACTTTTGGTTCAAATGTATCATTTTCGTTATGCTTGGCTCCAATTATAATTTCGGTTCAAATATACCATTTTCGTTATTCTTTGCTGCAAATATATCATATTTTATTTTACTTACTAATAAGAGGGAAAGGGCAAGTGAGAAGCACACAGCTGGGCATCAATATGCGTGCTTCAGTTGTGTGCTTCCTTAATGTATAAGTTGTTTTGGCCTGGTGGTTAAAGCCTAAGATTTCATGTGTGAGGTCTTGAGATTGAGCCTAAATTGCAGCTGATTTTTTTGGTCTCTTAAACTAAGTTGTGTATTATTGGGCCATTGAATTTTGCACTCTTTTGAAAATATGGGCCATAAAATTTTGCATTTCCCACTTTTCATTTTTCTTTTAATTTGTGAATATTGTGGCTCTCTATAGTTGTATTTTCATTTACAAAAAAAATAAATCAATAGTTAAAATTTTTTTTCCAAATAATTTATATATTTTCAAATGATGTAAAAAATTACTCTAAATCATAATAATTAATAATTTAAAAAATAAATTAAAAAATTACAGTTAAAAAAAAGTTGTTCGACTCTCAAGATTTCATTTGTGTCACATAAATTAATGTAAAAAAAGGTAACATAATTTCTTTGTTTTAATTTATGTGGCACAATTCAAACTTTGAAGTTAAATAATTTTATTTTTACTTGAAATTTGGACATAAAATCTTTAGATTTTTTAAAATAACATCTACATATTTGAAAACTACGTAAAAAAATACAACAAGTCACAATAATTGACAATTCAAAATATTTAAAGATATATATATATATATATATTATGATCAAAGAAAAACTTGATTAAATCACAAAATTTAAAAGGTGACACATAAATTGGGACGGAGAAAATATTATTTTCATTTACAAATATTATTGACAGTGAAATTAAAATTATACTTTTTAAAAAAATATTTCAACTATCTGATTTCATATTGTGGCACGGGCCTCTCGCAACTAGTACTCTTAGAAATGGTTTAAATATACCCTTCATTATATTTTCAGTCCAAATATACCTATCTCGATATACTTTTGGTCCGAATATACCCCTTCTTTAAAGTGAAAGAAATTGAGATGGTTTAAAATTTAAATGAGTGAGTATAAAAAATAAGGGTAAATCAGCATAAAGGAAAAGTATAATGAGAGGGGTATATTTGGACTCAAAGTATATCAAAAAGGGTATATTAGGACTGAAAGTATAATGAGGTGTATATTTAAACTATTTCTAGTAGTACATGAGTATTTTGTACCGAAAGTATAATGAAAAGGATATATTTAGACTGAAAGTATAACGAAAAGGGTATATTTGGATCGAAAGTATAACAAGGGTATATTTAACTATTTCTAATAGTACATGGGTAAATTTGACCTTTCTCAGTAAAAAATAATCTCAACATAATTAACCTAACTAGTACCAATATTACTAATATATCATATTCAACACTATTTTTATGTACACCTTTCTAATATGCACCATAACAAACGACCCCTAAGTTGTTGTTTTTCCTATTGCCAGGGAAATAATTGTGAACAAAAAAAAGAAAAAGAAAGAAATGGGTTTTAGATATCTATAAGAAAACAAATAGTATGCTTTTAAGTACTCCTTCCTTCCGTCTATCTTTGTTTGTCGCTATTAATATTACTAGTCTTAGAATACACGTTTTGCACGTGTACCTTGCTTCAATGAGTTCAATTTTATATAATCACTTCGATGTCTATCTTTCAGCGAGAAGCAATTTGTGTTTAGCTAATAAATTTAAAAACCACTTTGGAGCAACCATTAGTATTTGATTAAGTTTTTAAAAGTACTTTTAAGTGTATTTTTCTCAAAAATGTTTTTAGAATAAATTACAATTTTCAGGTTCTGAAAATAGTAGATGTTAAAACTCGTTTTGTTTGTCAGATTTATTTTAATCCAATCTCTCATCCTTGGACCTAACGTATTTCAAAACATATACTTAATTTAATGCATTATGTAACCACAATATCTTTCATGTTAATTAATCTAGGACTTTATAATCAATTAATTTTATATTTAGATTTTTTTTATTATTTGATTAGTTTTTCGATATGTGCTTTAACGTATATCCCGATTCATTCGGAGTAATAATTTAAATAACCATATAAGATTATTAAATACTTCCTCCGTCCCAATTTATGTGATGTACTTTGACTTGGCACAGACTTTAAGAAAGAAAAAAAGATTTTTGAAATTTGTGGTCTAAAATAAGTCATAGATATTTGTGTGACTATAAATCATTTCATTAAGGATAAAGTGAACATTTTAATGTTAAATTGTTACTAAATATAGAAATGTGTCATTTCTTTTAGAACTGACTAAAAGGAAAAGTGTGTCATATAAATTTGGACAGAGTGAGTAAGGCATAATTTTAAGTAACAAAAAATAGATTACAATTTCGTGTAAATGATGAATATGATTAATTGAGTAGCAACTTAACAATTTAAACTCAAACTAATAGGATATTTTTTCTAACCTGCAAAAAAAAAAAAAAACCAGTCAAAAATTGACCTCATAATCCTTTCCATGAGGATTAACATACGAATAATTTAATACATGCCCACACCCACTTAAAAACAAATTCAATTGTTTTGTTAACCAAGCACAGATAAATATAAATATTTTTGTTCATAAGAAAATAAATCTGAAAATCACAAAATTGAAGATCCATTAACAAAAGTTACAGCTCTAACTCATAAAGTTCTATAATAAAAAATATACTCGTAAACCTAGAAAATTGTTGAAATTGAAATAACATGATGTTATGCAGAGCTTACATTACAAACATTCACAGCGATAAATAAGATTACAAAGAAAATTATAACAAAAACAACATAATCTTTACTATGCTTTAGTCAAGTGACCTACATATTGAAAAACTAATATTAAAAACACAAAACCTAGAGAGAATAATCTCTCCCAAAATAAAACTCTTTACTTGTTGATGCTATTGTATTATTTGTGGGAAGAAAGGATTCTCAATTTATAAAAGTCCAAATTTTTTTCCTCCAAAAAAGGATTAATCAAATATGAAAGAAATATTTTCAAACAAGAAAGTATTTTCCACCTAAAAAAAACACTTCAATTATGGTAGAAAATTATAGCAAATCCTAATTAAAAAAAGAAAAACTCTTAAACTTGGGAAAAAAATGTGAGGATTAATATATTTATTAGAAATCAAATTCTTGTTTAAAACCTTCCTTGATTAGAAAGTCCTTAAACTCCAAAATCAAAAGTTTATAACCATCTACGATTAAATAATATGACTTTGGAAAGAACTAAAATTAAATAATATTTTAAATTTATCATGTATTTTAGGATTCTTTAATTTTTTAATAATTAATTAATAATTGAAGGAAATAGGTGAAAAGATAATTTTGTCTATTGCGAAGTTTTTTAATGAAAAGCAAAAAGTTCAAATCACTTTTCTAATGATCTTTATATTTTTAATATATTGTAGATGTAGATTAGCACTTTTTTAGCAAAAATCAATAGACTAGGTTTGGAATCCTTGTCGCAGAGCACACCATCCGCAAGCACTTTAAAGTCTTCATTACATAAATATCCATGTATCAAATTTCACTACTTCTCACAAAAGCCCATTAGATTCAAAAGATGCTTTTGTCATATCCCGACTTGCTTTTGACTCTTCTCCATCCTATGTTGTTTTTAGGTTAAAATCCCTTATCACTTAAAGCCACCTCGTGATCCAAGGAGATCTTCTCTACTTATTAGTCCTTTAACAAAACCGTCCCTTTTTCCTTAACTATTTTTATAGGGAAAATCAAACAAAATCTTCGAGCTAGGGAAAAGTTTTTAAATTTATAAAGCTCTCCTTCAAATATCTCATAAATAAGGGTTGGTCGGAATTGGTGAAAAAGGACTTTAGACTTTCCGAATAAGAAGCAATGAAATTGGAATTCAAACTTGGGGCTTTACAAAGCCTTCAACAAAGAAATTGTGAACCGTCCTGACTAAGTCGTCAGCAAAAATATTCCAACAATGATAATAATTAGCACACCTTAAAAAATAATAAATAATAATGATAATTTTACTATATCATCTTTTGAATATAACAAATTTAATATTTTAAAAATGTATTAGATAATGAATACTAGATATTATCATAGAAAAAATAAATACAACATAATAAATTATTGATTGATTGATGATGAAAGGGTATAATAAACATTTTAAAAATTCAATTAGAATGAAGAGAGGAGTATAACTATTGTTCAAAGTTGAGACGAAAGGTTGATTTTAAAAGCAAAGTTGGGAGGTGAAAATAATTTTAACCCTTTTCTAAATTGGATAAATATTATTATATATTTGTTTTTAGTATAGTGGAAAAGTAAGTTGTAGTGTAGTGAAGTTTTAGGTGTTTGGCCATGAAAATCAAAAAAATTTGGAGTTGGAGTTAGAGTTGTATTTAATCATGAATATAAATTAGAGTTATTTTAAATTTTTGTGAGAGAAGTAGAAGTAAAAAAGTGAAAATAATTTTTACTTGTATTTTGTTATAAATGTATTTACATTATAGTGAATGTCTATCAAGATATATTGAGTATCTATCAAGATATTGTAAATGTTTATCAAGATAGGGAATGTCTATCTCTTGGAGATATTAGGAGGAATTTTCCCCTATAAATAGAGGGGTTTTATTCATTGTAAATAATCCTGAATCCATCCTCTATTCCTCAAGAGAAATAAAGAAGTCTCCTCTCTTCGCTCCTTTATTCTTCTTGTTCTTTCTTATATTAGTTCATAACACGTTATCAGCACGAGACTTTGCCATGAATTCGATACAATTCCTGAAGCTACACGGTGAAAGATAAGTATTTTACTTTGATAGTTTTTCAATAAGAAATTCTCGCTGCCTACTTCTTTTGGTAAACAAGGCAAGATGCAAATATTATTTCATAAGCTAAAGTATGTTTTTTGTCTCAAGCTCAAGGTATGGTATGGTAATTTAAGAATTTTTATTTGTTTTAATATACCGTGGCCACACACTTTGGTAAAATAATTAAGAATCATCTGCCGAATCAAGATTTCTAGATACTTTGGCACATACCACATAGCGTGTATGTTATAAAAGGGAACTGTACATATATATATATATATGTATATAATGTTAATCTAATGTCACTTAACTCTACAAACAGTGGATGCTAATCTAATGTTACTTTATTGAAGTTTGATTACGATATGACCACAAAGCCTTTTACAATCTTAATTTATGATGGTTTATATTTGTGTGTCATAAAGATATCGGGTTAGGATCCCGATGCATCATGTATGATAAGATATTGGGTTCAAGTTTCATCGAACTATGCCCTAAAATGTCTTTAAATGGATAAGACTTTGAATTTGAATCTCAATGCACCATATTGATCATATTATGATGACTAAGACAAATAATGGGTTTTTGATGAAAAGTCATGAAATTTATCCCATTGAATATGCTCCATTCCCTGAAGTAAATGTGATAGCAGTGCATTATATATCTGAAAGAAGACAAATTGTTAAACTTCATAGTACTTCATAAGCTCATGAAGTAGTAATTACTTTGAAGTCTGGTAACTCTGAAAGATATGTTAGAGAAAATTTCTCTACAACCATATGTATGCCTCGATTTGCTCCTGAAGTAGCAATATCTTAAAAGAGGCTATAAGCTATCATAATTTTATACGCTTAAGGAACGATTATATTTCATTCCTGGGATAAGAATTTCGATTATTATAAATACAGATCTATACCCTGGGGTGAATGTGATTGTATATACATTTGAACGTGTTCTTAGTTGTGAAGATATAACAATCCACCTCCAGAAGAGGTAGAATAATTGGAAGATTGAATATCTCCAAGCTACTATGGTAAGAAATACGAATGTGAAAAGTTACCCAAGAATGATGAGATCTCAAAATGTTATGTCACATTGTGAACGGATACAAAATGATATATTGTCGATGATATCTTTAATACAATATGGCGCAATATTGTAAAAGATTATGCGGATCTAAATTCTACGTTTATTTAAGCATGCTGACGTAGAAATATTTATCAAGTGACATGAAAGGATGCATCTTGGTAAGTATAAAGATTATTTGATTTGCCATCCAGACATTAGAAGATGTCACACATTTAATGCTGAATATTGTCACTTGACAAAATCGATATGGAAATCCCCAAAGGATTCAAAATGCCTGAAGCATATAACAGTTTCTGGAAAACTTATTTATAATCTTTATAAGGGATAATTTGATGATTTGAATATTATTGCAATTCTTGAAGAGTTTTCAAAAGCAATAGCTTATTTGCTTAAATAAGAAACATGCAGAATTGGATTGGATCCTGAAGTACCATATCTTGCGCAATTGATGCATTTATATATTTTGCTACAACTATGAGCATGATAGAGTTTTACTCCTACATGGAGATAGTGAAGTAGATCACTTGCATATTGCAATTGAAAACCCTTGTATGAATGTGTTTATACTAACACATATTGTCAAGTTTTTGAATATAAATGATATTCATATGATTGACATAATGGTTCGATACAAACATATTACCTATTGTCATGAAGGGTTACTGTCATACCATGTATACATGACATACATATTATGCTAAGATGATAGCTATTCATAAAGCAAGTCGAGAATGTATGTGGCTGAGGTCAATGATACATCTCATTCAAGAAAAATGTGGTTTGAATGTGACAAAGTACCCACGATTTTACATGAAGATAATGCAACATGCATAATACAACTCAAAGAAGGATTCATAAAAGGAGATAGAACGAAGCACATTGCGCCAAAGCTTTTCTACATACATGAGCTCCAAATGAATGGTGATATCAACGTGTAATTAATTTGTCTGAGTGATCATATGACTAATTTATTCACAAAGTCTCTATCAACTACAACTTTCGAGAAAATGATGCACAAGATTGGACTGTGAAGATTCAAGATTTGGAATTGATTTTCTCATCAGGGGGAGCCAATACGCGTTGTACTCTTTTTCCCTTTCAAGGTTTTGTCCCACTGGATTTTCCTTGTAAGGTTTTTAATGAGGCAACTGAAATGCATATTATTAGAGATGTGTACTCTTTTTCCTTCACTAGATTTTTATCCTAATGGGTTTTTTCTAGTAAGGTTTTAACGAGGCACATTATCTATCAATTAGACATTCAAGGGGGAGTGTTATAAATGTATTTACATTATAGTGAATGTCTATCAAGATATAGTGAATATCTATCAAGATATATTTAGTATCTATCAAGATATTGTAAATGTTTATCAAAATAGGAAATGTTTATCTCTTGGAGATATTAGGAGGAATTTTCCCCTATAAATAGAGGAGTTTTATTCATTGTAAATCATCCTGAATCCATTCTCTATTCCTCAAGAGAAATAAAGAAGTCTCCTCTCTTCTCTCCCTTATTCTTCTTGTTCTTTCTTATATTAGTTCATAACATATTTAAATTTTTCTTGGCCAAACATAACTTAAAGTTGTATTTGAAATAAAATGGAAAAAAGGAAAAAATTCTCATGAACTTCTTTTGAGACATTGTCCTCAATTAACAAAACAAGGTTACTAAAAACCCTCCCCTCCCCTACTCTTCTTTTCCCTCCCGTCCGTCCTCCATTTCTGGAAGCTTTCTCTGCCTTTTTGCTCTGCGATTTCAGTGTCAAACAGTAATTTTTTTCTCTCTGCATTTCTTTCCTCTGCTTCTTTACCTCTTATTTGCTTTGTTTCTGCTTAAATCTTCAAATAAACGAGTGTCTTCAAATATTGTTTATGATTTCATTGTTCAGGTTGTTGTTGTTGCAAGTGACTTTTATGGTAGTATGATGAGTGAAATGTTGAGGCGAGGAAAAAAAAGGGTGAAAATACAACAAAATTGAGAACAACTGCTTTCTACTTAGAGGTGGCAATGGTGCGGGGCGGGTCAAAATTTAAAAAAAAACATAATTAGGTGCGGTGCGGGTTGGGGCGGAGAAGAAATTAAATCGCCTATCTCTTGTGCAGTTGCGATACTTTCTTCCTCGCTGAAACATCTGAATGCAGCTTCTGTAATTCTGAAAAAGCTTCAGTTGTTTTCGGTCAAAGAAGTGAAAAGAACAACCTCAAGTAAAACATCGACTTTGAAGAAACATCAGTGAAGTCTCTGCTAGTTGTTCTCGCTTTTGCTCTACTTTTTATACGAAAGTTCTTATTTTTGGTCTTTTTGTTTGATAAATTTTAGGTATTTGTGAATTGAGTTTCTTTTATTTTACTTAAATTCTTCAAAAACTGAGATGGGTTTGCATTTTTGTGCGTAGGAGATGAAGAAAATGGCTTAAAGAAGCTGTTAAATCTTCGATTGCATTGCTTCAATTTCTCGGTTTTTTTCAATTTTCACTTACCAGATTTGGAATTACAATTTTTTTTTTAAAAAAAAGTGGGGAAAAAAGTGGGGTGGTGCGGTGCGGGTTTGCGCGGGTATCGTGTGGGGCAGGTTTATGCAGGTTAAAAGGTTATGCGGGGCGGTTTTTAAATTCGCGGGTTTAGAAAAAACCTGCACCGCACCCTCACCCGCACCACCCCATTGCCACCCCTACTTCTACTTTAACTATGCATTGATAAAGACAATTCTTTGAATCATGCAATGAATTAGACTATCGGGATCACTGACCCTTCGAATGGTTTGGGGCTTGGAACTTTCATTGAGGTCTCAAGTTCGAAACCCCTTGACTGCGACACCAGGGGGTTGGCCTAGTGCGGTTTATCTCTCCTGGGTGGTTTGCGAGCTATTGCATAGGAGCAGGATTTACCTTGTGCCGCACACCCAAAGGATGGTGGCTGCGGGTTCCCTTGACATGAAAAAGAATGTAGGTATCACTGTGCACAATTCCAACTCAAACTTGATTGCATATGTAGATGTAATTAGGATGATTGTGTTTTGCACGCATGCGAAGCATTCCAAAGGAAAGAAGTGATAATAAAATATCACGGATTTTTTTTATCTTTTATAGAAAGCAAATGTTACAGTATAATTTTTTTTAGAAGACAATATAAAATATGTAACTATCAGATATAAGCAGTTTTTGAGAATCTTTGATTTTGGGAGTGTGGAGTTTCTCTTTGTGTAAATTTAGGAATTAAAAGCCACAAGTTCAACAAAAATCTTGCGTAACATTCTATATGTTGTCGAAAGTAACATTTTATATGTTGCATGGGGTGGAGCGTTGGCCAGTTAAGAAGTCTCACATCAAGAGGATGAAGGTGGCGGAGATGAGGATGTTGCGATAGATGTGTGGGTTTACTAGGAGTGATAAGATTAGAAATGAGGATATCCGAAATAAGGTTGGTGTGATTTCGGTGGAAGACAAGATGCGGGAAGTGAGGTTGAGATGGTTCGAACATGTGATAAGGAGATGCACGGATGCTCTAGTGGTCTGAGAGGTTGGCTATGGATGGATTCGGGAGTGGTAGAGGTAGACCGAAGATATATATGGTGAGGTGATTAGACAGGACATAGTGCAGTTGCAGCTTACCGAGGACATGTCCTCAGATAGGAAGGTGTGGCGGACGCGAACTAGGGTAGTAGGTAGGAGTGTGTACTTGCTAGTAGGTAGGAGTGTTGTCCTTACTAGTAGTCATAGTGCTGCACTTGTAGTTTCTTGTTCTTGGATTTTTGGTTGATATCTGTTGTTTCGGGTAGATCGATTGCAGTATTATTTAGTGTTACTATCTGGTGTTGCGTTACTTCTTGTTGTCTCTGGTACCTCTATTACATCTTTTTTTAGTTTGTTTTTTGTCTTGAGCCGAGGGTCTATCGAAAATAGCCTCTCTACTTTACCTCTGAGGTAGTGGTACGGACTACATACACTCTACCCTCCCCAGACCCCACTTTGTGGGAATATATTGGGTATGTTATTGTGGTAACTTAAATTTATAAATATTATCCTGTGATGAATTTAAATTGAAATATAACTGGGAATATACTGGGTATGTTGTTGTTGTTGTTGTTGTTGCTTGAAATATCACTTATTTTGTATTTGAATCAATTTAGAATAAAGAATCTTATAGTAACTAGCTCTTTTATAGTGTTAACTGGAAAAAGTACTTACTAGCACTTATTTACCGAACACATCAACAACTTTTTTCAGCTTCGACACTTCTATCCAAATTTGTAACTGCTTATTTATGAAACCAACTCCAACATTTGGTGCTTAAAAGCTACTTAAATACAGCTATCCCAAATGGGCGCTTAATTCTATAAGCTCCTTCAATTAATATTCTTTTTACGAATCATAGAATATAAGAAATGGACCCCAAGTATTTTTGGCATTTCAGTTCTTCTTCTTTGTAAATTATTGTTAGAACTTTTTGGTAACTCTGCTGACATGAGTTTCACATATCATAAGTACCAATTTTGAACAAAGCAGGAGGATTGTGGACTTCTGATAGATTTGCATTTAGCTTAAAATTTTTAAACCTCTACTACCTGAATAGAGCATGTGGGTGTTTGGGTTAGGCTTAAAAGCTTATTTGAAGCTTTGTTTAGTTTAATTGATATTTGACAAAGTTAAAAAGTGCTTGGAAGCACTTGGTTTAGAGCCTGTATGGGTTAGTTGATTAAAAGTAGCTAAAAACATCAAATGTTAAAAAGCTTTTTTAAGTGTTAAAGCTGATTTTATAAATAAGTAGTTTTGTATTTGCATAAAGGAGTTGAATTGATAATAAACTGTTAATGTGTTTGGTAAAATTAAAAAAAACACTTTTGATATTTACCAAATGCATAAATAAGTCAAAAGCTGCTTATTAACTAGTTTGGCTAACTTATAAGCTTCGCCAAATACCCTCTTAAAAACTCTTTGACTTTTTTTTTTGAAACCTTTGACAAATTGAACGATGCAATTATTGAAATAATGAAGGGTAATGGATAAGGAAACATACTAGTATGTATTTTGTTTTAAGGATTGGTACTAACTTAAGCTCTCTAAGATCTTTTTGTCTTTGATTAAACAATAAAAAGCGGTAAAAATTGTCAAAAGTAGCCTCTTTTTTGGTTGCTTGGTTAGGCTAGATTTCCAAGATTCTATTTGCAGGCAGAGGTCCTTCAGAATCTTTTAGATTATGCGTTAAAAATTTCCACTCCACATGCGCTTCCCTAAATGAGCTTGCCAGCTCTGTTTTGCCCTGGTGCATCTATTAGGTGGTTTTTACATAGTTGCTACTTTGACAAATCATTTGTCGTGTTTGAACCATAAGTGAGAACTTTGATAAATTTGTAACATATTGTATCAAACCTTCTGTTGTGAGCTTATATCTGTTAATCTTTAGAAATTTGTAACATGTTGAAGTAGGTCTGGAAATCTAATGCCCCTGTGTCTGGTTATTGATGAAAGATCCTGCTTTTCAAAGACGGGGCAATTTACACAGAAGGGGCATTCAGTTAAGCAACAAATGTTACATGCGTGAAGAATGTTCTGAGGCAGTTAACCATCTTTTTGTACACTGTTCTATAGCAACTCAAGTTTGGCAAATGTTTTGTAACTATTTAGGTTCTAGAGCAGAAAACTTTTGCCTAAAGCAATGAGGATCATATGGAAAACTATTTCAGCATGTATGTGGTGATGTATACAGAGAGAGAGAGAGAGAGAGAGAGAGAGTGTTTTTGAAGCATAATGCAGCAATAGACGGATGATAAAATCTTATAGTATTTTTGTGATTTCCTTTGGTGTTAATTAGAACTTGTAAATGAAACTGAGACCCTGTTACAATTCTTATATTTACTGCATACATAGTCAGGAATCTTTTGGGTTTTGATGTAATGTTCTGCACAATCTTTGTTCTTTCCTTTTTATAATATATTTACCATTTCAAAAAAAATAATTTTCCTGCTGTGAGCTATCTTGTAAAAAATAGGCTTGAAGTTCAAAAGGTGTAGATGAAGACCTTAAGGATTCTTTATACCCTCCTTGAGCATTTAAAAGCAAGGTTACTACATGTATAGAGTCTAGACAATGTACTTGCTTAATACACTTAAGTATTTACTTTTACTTCAGTTACACTGGCAATGTAGGTTGATTTTCTGCCGAAAATCTCATACTATTTGAAGCTGACTTGTAACTTAGTATTCAAGCATGCTTGAATAGCTGCTGGAACTAGCACTCAGCATTCAAGCACTCGATGAAATAATATATCTTAAAAATAAATAAATGTACTAGAAATCTCAATTTTTATATTTAAAAATTTAAAGTACTACCAAAAAAACGAAGAAAAAAAAAATTGGTTCTTGAAATAATTCTTTTTGCAATCAATCGAGATGCGGGCAAGCTGGCCTTGACACCACGATTATTAAAAAAATAATCTTTTTGCAATTTGGGTAGCTGTGTTGGCTTGGAATCAACGACTGGTTCTTGAAATAATTCTTTTTGCAATTAATCGAGATGCGGGCAAGCTGGCCTTGACACCACGATTATTAAAAAAATAATCTTTTTGCAATTTGGGTAGCTGTGTTGGCTTGGAATCAACGACTGGTTTAGCTGACAATGAATTTAGGATTGACGCTTAGTTGATGAATTTATTGATTTTTACGATTTGGTCGTAATGAAGCTGAATGATGGTTTAACCAGATAAGTTTTTGGATTTCTTTTGTTATTTTTCTCTTGCATGATGATCGGAATTTTCATAATCTAATTCTCTGTTCTTTGGGTGTAAGAATGGCATCTACTGGACAACCACAGTCATCTTTGAAGAGACCTAATCCTGCAGTTAATAGAGAAGGAGATAAACTGATTATCACTCCTTTAGGGGCTGGAAATGAAGTGGGACGGTCCTGTGTTTTCATGTCTTTTAAAGGGAAAAAAATCATGGTAGGCTACACACTTAGTCATTCTTCTTCAAAAACATTTTTTTTGGCCCCAAGTTCTGAACTTAATTGACTACTTTTGATGTTTTTTGGCAGTTTGATTGTGGCATTCATCCAGCTTACTCAGGCATGGCTGCTTTACCGTATTTTGATGAAATTGATCCTGCATCAATTGATGTTCTTCTTGTTACCCAGTAAATTTTCTGTGCCAGATCGCAGTGCTATGATGCACATTTTATTGTTTGGAGCATTGTATCTCAATTTGACACTGCAGCACGAGTTTTTCTCTTTTCTTTTTCCAAGTATTATTTTATGACTGACTACCATTCTTTTCTGGTTTTGTTTTCTCTCTTGGTGGGCAATTTTAAATGTTGATCTCTTGGTGTACGGTTTTAAATGTTGAGTGTTAGATACATTTCCATATTCTTTGTTCAGATTCGATTAGTTTTTATTTATTAAGATGTTATTTCTCTTATCTCTGCTTCTCAACTTGGCTGTGCAAATGTCTGGGGAAGAAAAGACATGTTCAGGTAGTATCTGGCCGAGGAATGTGAAACAATATGCTGATTATCTGTTTGATTATTGATTTGAGCAAACCTCTTGTAGACGAGTGAGGATTGCCAATTCTGATCTGTTCCCTTCGCTGTATATGGCCATTTCGCTGCCCGTATCTTTTTGCTTCTTTTTAGCTTTTCTTCATTCCCTTGTTTCAGTTGTTTGTTTCCTTGGCTTCCCTTTCTTATGTTATTTTTATTTTGTTTTTGTTTTTCTTATTTTAAGGTGTCTTTTTGATGTTCCAGCTTAAAATATTTGTGGAAGACTATAGAAAAGAAGAGGAAGTATGAAAGATGGAAATATAGGAGAAAATAACTTTGCTTAATGAGGAAGTTAAAGCAGAAAATAACTTTTGCTTTCTTAAAGATCCAAAGACAAGTAAAGATAGCTGTTTAGTTTGTTATTAAATTCCTCTATCCCTTATAAAGAGAGAACAAAAGGTTTTGTGGCCCCTTAAATGAGATTTATTTTGCTTGCTGCATTTTCATTTCCTTTTTTGATCAAGTAAAAGATTTTGTTGATAATAACAAGGCCATTATGACCGTATACAAGAGGTATACCCAAAAAAGGAGAGACCTACAAAGTAAGGCTCTCTCTAAAAGACACCCAGTCCTCTATACAGACAAGAACTACGTGGGTGCACCAAAAGAAAATAGGGGATCAGAGACTATTTCTCAATTGGGCAAAACTCATCTCCACCCCTTCAAAAGCTCTTCTATTAGAGAGACGAGTAAAAATGTTAGTAACTAAAATAATGCTCTCAGGCACTCATTCTGAGGCATTGACTTAAAGTCCCTTCTGGACTTGAGATTCCGTCTCCGGTGGACTTCTTCCACCAGAAAATACTCTCTTCCTTCTTTCCTTTCTCTTCTCACTCAGTTTCTGTTCCTTTTTCTTTGCATCTACCATCCTCTCCTCACGAAAGGATGGATAATAGGATCTATTTTCGTTCAGGGGGGAATCCTAAGACATCACCGAGTCAAAAGCCAGAGCGGAGACTTGGTATGACTGGGTAGAAAGTGGCAGATACCATCTGAGGAGGACGGTGCTGAGCAAAGAAGCAAGATGACACCAATTAGTTGGAATTAAATTAGATTTAGTTAGGTGAGTCTGAGATTTAGAAAATCCCTAATTTACCTTTAAAGCACAAATGTCTAGTAATAGATTAAAAGGAACATGAAGAGGATGATACTTTTTTAAAAAAAATTGGTAACTGTTTCTATTTCTGTAAATCAGTACATGGGTTGTACTGGAAACCGTATTTACATAAGGACTCTAAATGTACTGTCCTATCCCTATAATGAGTCTAAGAAATCAATGATAGAGACAATATCATTAGAGTATATTTGATTACACCAAAACATAAAGTCAAAATACAATTCAGTTTGACTTGCTGCATATTACTCTCTCTATTCTCAAAAACTCTAAGATTTCTCTCTTTCCATATAGTCCGCCTGATAGTAGCAGGAATGATTCTCCAGTTGCTTCTATTCTTTGCTTGTAGTCCTGCTTCTTCCCAGCTGTATAGGAGGGCCTCTGAGATTCTACTAGGCATAGACCACGAGATGTTTTTGAGCCTTAGGAATAGACTTCACAATTGACCAGTGACCTTGCATTGGATGAACAAGTGATTGACTGTTTCTGTAGTTTTCCCACAAAAAAACATCTTGAGCACAATGGGATCCCCCTCTTCATCAAATTCTCCTGTGTCAACGCAGCTTCTTTAGCCAGTAACCATGCAAAACAGCCACTTTGTGTGGGATCTTGGTTTTCCATGTGTTTCCAGGGCCATTTGGGTGCCTGCAGATTTGGATGGTTCAACTTCTTGTATGCTGCACTTACTTTAAATGTCCCTTTTCTACTCCCCAACCACTGCAAGTTGTACTGCCCCGTCTCTAACCCACTAAACTGTTCAATGGTGCTGAAAAACTCTATTACTGTTGGAATTTCCCAGTCGTTGAGGTGTCTTCTAAATACCAAATTCCACCCTTGAGAAGTCCATAATTCAACTATTGTACTATGTTGCTGAAGAACCAGACTGTGAATGTCAGGGAAGAGTGTCTCCAGATTTCCTGCTTCATGCCAATCATCCTTCCAGAATTTAGTTTTAGTACCGTCAACCACTTTGATCTTGGTGTTTGGTTTGAATTCATTCCATTGTAATTTAATGGATTTCCATAAGCTAACACCATAAGGAGTGGTGACTTCCTCTGTCATCCAACTATCACTCTCTTCATATTTTGCTTTTATGACTGAGCTCAATAAATTCTTATTATCATTTGAGTACTTCCAAAGCCACTGCATCCTCAACGCTTTGCTCTGATTCTTCAGGTTCTTGATCCCCAAACTCCCAACTCTCTTTTCATTGATCATTGCTTCCAATTTGACGAAGTGGTACCCCTTCTTTTCTTTGTTCCCCTGCTAGAGAAATTCTCTCCTGATGCTATCCAACCTATTGATGATTTCTATTGGGACAGGAAATAATGACATCATATATGTTGGAAGTGCATCAAGCACAAAGTTAATCAGAGTCAATCTACCCCCTAGTGAGAGATATTGAGACTTCCACCTTGCTAGCTTCTTCTCACACTTCTCAATGATCCCATTCCAGATTTCCGAAGGCTTGGATTTGGCCCCCAAAGGCATGCCCAAGTAGGTAGTTGGAAGAGCACCCACTTCACCCTAAGGGTTGATTTCAAAGTTTCCATGTTTGGCACTTCATTGCCCCGATACAAGAAGCTTTTCCTCCAGTTGACATGAAGCCCAGACATTCCTTCAAAAATAACCAGAATCAGTCTCAGGATTTTGAGATTGTCCTCTTCAACATCACAGAAGATCAAGGTATCATCTGCATATTGGAGATGAGTTATCTCTATATTTTCCCTTTCAGCTCTAGCAACTTCAAAACCTCTTAGCCACCCTTCCCTGCCTGCATTCTTTATCATATTGTTGAGTCCCTCCATGACTATTAGGAAAAGGAAAGGTGATAGTGGATCACCTTGTCTTAGGCCCCTCTGTGCACTAAAGAGGCCTGCTGGAGATCCATTTACCAACACTGAAAATCTCACTGAAGAAATGCAAAATTTAATCCACCGTCTCCATTTGAGACCAAAGCCCATCTTCTCTAGCATACCCATAAGAAAACCCCAATTGACATGGTTATATGCTCTCTCAATGTCTAATTTGCATAGAATTCCTGGTTTCTTTAAAGCCAACCTGGAATCTACAGCTTCATTAGCTATGAGAACAACATCCATAATCTGCCTCCCTTTAATAAAAGCCAGTTGTTGTGAATCATCAAGTTTGGACATCACTCTTTTCATCCTTTCAGTGAGCAACAACAACATACTCAGTGTATTCCCACAAAGTGGGGTCTGGAAAGGGTAAAGTGTACGTAGTCCATACCATTACCTCAGATGAAGTAGAGAGGTTGTTTTCGATAGACCCCCGACGTCCTTTCAGTGAGCACTTTTGAATTTTTTTTATACATACTGCCTATCAAACTGATAGGTCTAAAGTCCCTCAATTCTTTTGCACCTTTCTTCTTTGGAATAAGGGCTATGAAGGTAGCATTAAAGCTTCTTTCAAACCTCCCTTGATCATAGAAATTCTGAAAAGTGTTCATGATGTCACCTTTCACCACTTCCTAGCATTTGATGTAGAACCCCATTGTGAAACCATCTGGTCCTGGTGTTTTATCAACTGCACACTGCTTTAAACACCTCCGAACCTCCTCCTCATCAAAACTTCTTTCTAGGTCTTTCATTTCCTCGCCTGTTAGCCTTGGGCAATTTATGAAATCTGGCAGGTCTCCACTGAACATCCTCTGCGTAGAGTTTCTGATAGAACTCCACTATTTCCCCTTAGATCCTTTCTGGTTCTTGGATTATGTTTCCTTGAACTAGTAGTTGATCTATGTTGTTGTACCTTCTTGTGTGCATTAGCCATCTTGTGGAAGAACTTGGTGTTCTTATCCCCTTCCTTTAACCAAAAATATCTTGATCTTTGTCTCCAGTAGATCTCTTCATTCTTTATTAAACCCTTCAAGTTCAGAAGTAAGGATGTTGTTTCCGTTGCTTCATCTTCTGTTAATGCTCTATCAGTAACAATATTTTCCATAGTAGCCAGCTTTTCAAGTACAGTCTTCCTCTGTTGGCCTAGATTTCCTTGCTCACTTCTACTCCACTCTTTCAATTTGTGTTTCAAGGCTTTTAGTTTGGATGCAAGGATGTAGTTAATCAAAAGAGTTCCACCACATCCTTACTCTATCAATGAAGCCTTCAGTCCCCAACCACCAATTCTCAAACTTAAAATAACTTTTTTTCTTTTTCCAGGAACCACCTTGAAGTGTGATTGGAGAGTGATCTGACATTATTCTCTGCAGAGTATACTGTTTCAGGTTGCTAAATGCATCATCCCATTCTTGAGAAATCAGGACCCTGTCAATTCTTGAGGCTATCTGATTGTTATCCCCTTTGAACCTGGTGAACTTGGCATTTTCCAACGGGAGATCATTTAGGTTTAGGTCCTCAATCAGATGAGAGAACTCCCTCATTCCTATTGTTCTCCTAATACAATTCCTCTTTTCTGAAACATATCTGGCCACATTGAAGTCGCCACATATTGCCCATGGACCTTCTATTAAACTTCTGATAGAGCCAAGTTCTTCCCATACTAGTCTTCTTTCCACATAGCAATTAGGTGCATATACACCTGTAATATGGCAGGAAAAATCCTGCAGTTGTGATTCAAATATACAGGTGAGAGTATATGTCCCTGTCTCTAGTAATTCCCCCTTCCATATTCTACTATCCCATAGCATCATTATCCCTCCTGACTTGATTTAACCGAGCAACCCAACTGACTTGTGATTATAAAACCTAGTTGCTTTGATATCCCACCCCTTATTTTCATTCCCTACATCCTAAAGAAATTTTTTAGTAGTGTTAAATAGCATTTTGGATTGGGATTTCCTAGAATGTTTGACATATTACTTCCAATAATAGCATAATATAGTCCTTTTAAAGATTCAAATTCTTTGGACATCTCAAAATTAAACTAAGATGAAATGTTCCTTTTCCCCTTAGCTAGAAGCTGCCCGAACTAATGTTACATTCTCTCCTATTAATTCAAAATGAAAAATATTACAACAACAACAACATACCCAGTGTATTCCCACCAGGTGGGGTCTGGGGAGGGTAAAGTGTACGCAGTCCATACCACTACCTCAGATGAAGTAGAGAGGTTGTTACCGATAGATCCCGGCTCAGAACAGATAACAATAACAAACAAAAATCATAAAAACAAACAACAAAAAGAGATAACACATCGCTAGATAATAAAAGAAACAAGACACCCACAGAATAACACTATAGACCACGTACACGAATCTGCCCAAGAAACAACAGGCTCAGATACAAACAAACACTCCTTCCTACTAATACGGACGCCTTCCTACCCACTAACCTTCTACCCTAATCCGCGTCCTCCACATCTTTCTATCAAGGGTCATGTCCTCTGTAAGCTGTAACAATGAAAAATATTATTGAAGTTTATTCTTTAATTATTCTACTCATTTGAAATGATTCAAACATAATATGAAACAAAGGAAGTAACTTTTATAATGTTCTCCCTGCGCTGCCTCTTAACATTTTCTATTTCATGATGACATACTTATCAATTAAAACAATTCCATCTTCTGATTATACTCTCACGTGTTTGGATTTGCACAAATTTCAATTGGTTTGAAGTACTCAGTTGACTCGTTTATAAATGGTTCAGATAGGGGACAAATGCTTCAAAGAGTCACTGAAGAGTGATTAAAAGAAAAGTGGCCGTAGTTAGAGAAAAAGAATCTTGAACCGCAATTCTTCCAAGTGCTGTCCACCCTTCCAATTGCTAAACATATCTTTTTGTTATGGAGTATGAAGTTGTGGTTTGATGATTCTTTTCTTTTTGTTAGTGTTAACATTTTCTATTAAATATGCAACAACACTAAGAATGTGTTGATGAAGCTTTACAAAAAGTGCAAGGCACTGAGCACCGATGATATTATTTTTATCATTTACAAAAGAAAGTCTGCACCAAAAGGCTAACAAAAAGATGGTTCTATTTGTAAGGCTAATTACGTTGTTCTTTTTGCCTTTCAAAATTCTTGTATGTCAAAGTACACTATCACTAGGAATGAGTATCATAAAGCATTCCATAGTTTTGACTATTTCAGCGGTTGCTCGATAGGTTTATTTTTCCTTCCAGTAGTTATTTTTATTGTTTGGAGCAGTGGGAGGACTAGGAGTGGTTGAGTGGACTGGATCAAGTTTCAGCTCATTATCTATTTTATGTGGTTCTGATTTTGAGCAACTTGTGCAACCGCTAATTGTCTCTGCAATGCCATCGAGTCCCTTGTCATGTGTAATAACTGTTGACCATTTCATTGGTTGTTTCTTTTTATACTTATTTTGTTGGTTTCTATTCCTGTTTCTCTTACTTTGCTGCTCACTTTAACTTGCTCTAATGCTTTGCAGTTTTCACTTGGATCATGCTGCATCCCTTCCTTATTTCCTCGAAAAGGTTTATTCAGGGATTCATGGTCTTCTTATTCTGGACATTTAGTAACTCTTTGCTGATTCATATTGGCTTTTTTTGTTTTCAGACTACATTTAAAGGGCGTGTTTTCATGACACATGCCACAAAGGCCATATACAAGTTGCTTTTGTCAGATTATGTTAAAGTTAGCAAAGTCTCGGTTGATGATATGTTGTTTGATGAAAATGACATTAGTAACTCCATGAACAAAATTGAGGTTTGTTTTCAACATCCCATGCTTGATCTCCAAGCAGTTGTATGACTATTCATTCAGATTATACTTTCATTTCTCTTGTGAGGTCTTGGTTTGAAAACAGGTTTTACGTTGAATAAAATAATTTCACTCCATTACCTGTTTGCATTATACATCTTGTCCACATTTAGACCTCTTGGAAGTTCTTCTGTCTAGTATAATAATACTGTGGATTTGTAGTTTTTCTAGCCTTCTCTTTACAAGCTTTTTGGAAGAAACCCCTTTTTCTGTTTAGAGATTTTTCCCCTTGCAATAATGGTGAATAAGGTGTAATTGCTGATGTGTTTATATTGCCAAATTAAAGTTTGGAGGAATATATAATATGGGAAAGATTTGGTGTTCTGGTTATTTTTCATAATATTTGCAGATCCCCTCATGTTTGCACATTACATATGGCTGTCCGAAACAAAAGAACTACAAGGAATTGTGGAGGTTGCTTGGTCTGATAATATGATATACGAGAGTAAATGCTATAGAATTTTTGTCCTATGGGTGGATTATCATATTGTTAGATTTTCTATTTTGATAGTAAATTTTTGAACTAGTGATATGACAGACAGTGAGCTGTTGGGAGGTGATTGTGATTAGATAACTTGATTGATTCATTAGATTAAGAATATCAACATTCATGATTTAATTATATTTTCAGAATGACACTTTAATAAACTAATATCTCAGTAATTATCACCATTTATTTATTTCATTTTGGTTAGGCTCCTCTATAAAGAGCTTCCCTATGTGTGCTTTATTTCGTTTAGGTTAAGCTCTTTTTTAGCGTTAACAGTATTAAGGGCATTTGGGCCATTTTAACAGAAAAGGTGCTTATCAACATTTCTTTACAAAACACACCATCTGCGTATTTTCAGCTCCAGCACTTCTATCCAAACACGTATGACGGAACTGCTTATTCGTAATTTCAGCTTCAACACTTTGGTGCTAAAGCTACTTAAAATCAGCTAAACCAAACGGGCTTTAAGTCTAAATTGAACCAATAAAAATTTAATTTACTTAAAGTATTTTTTTTCCTGATAAGAAACCAATTTGCTAATTATTAGACTGTGGTGGCCTGGAGGGTGTGGGGTTGTGGAGAGAAGGGATGGTGGGGTAATAGTAAATTTGGTGGTGTGGTGGGAGCAAAAACTCTAAAAAGGGTTTCCTTGGCTTACTGCCTACAATCTGAAAAATGAAAGCAACTCAATATGTTATTTCTTCACCTGGATAGTTGGATTGATTGTATTGTTTGATCTTTTTGGACTATAAGAGGTTGTGCTGCAGAAAATTTTATTCTGTTGGACACTTTTGGTTGTTCTTTGTTTACTTGTCCTGAATGAGTGTTAGATGTAACTTACAATTAAATGATCTTAAGAGAAGCGATTGAGGTTGGACCGTGTTTTTCATTTAGCTAAAGGAGGCTTAGACTTTTGTGTTTATTTGCTGCGTCTTCTGGGTGCTTTGAAATGAATAAAATTAATCTTCTGGATATAAGAAACACTAATGTTCTTACTAGAAAACAAGATGGACATCTGCTACCTTGGAGAAATACATGTATTAATGTCAGAGCGTATACACGATGATTCAACTGCATCGTTAGCCTTGAACTACTCTTTTCCTGCTAAATAAAATATTTCTTTTCCATCCTCAAGAAAGAAAGAATTTGAACCTTTTTCAGTGTTTTGGAAATGTAATTGACCAGTTTGTTGTTGTTGAACTCATTAGAACTATTGGCTTAGGTGCCTCCAGGCCTTTGGTCTAGTGATAAGAGTATAACACGTGACATGAGTTAGCTGCACGTCATGGGTTCGAACACTACCGCAGACAAAAGCCTGGTACTTTAAGTGGAGAAGAGTAGAGCGATGGGCCCATTACCCACTGAGTTTTGAAGCATGCCCCGTTGGCTTAGGTCCTGTGAGTATGCTAACGTAGTTACATGACCTTCTTAGTTGATCTATGAAAAGAAAAACTAAAAAAAGGCGTTTCTGTCATAAACCATGCATCTATTTCTTGGACTGGTCCATTATAACTGCTTACTCATTTGACCTTATTACAGAAACTACTAAGTCATTAGTCTCATAATTTTTATTTCATGGTAATATTGTCTCTGTCCTCCATCAATGACCCTGTGGAATGACAGTATCTCCCGCATTTTGCCTCCTTTTGTTTTTTTAGTAATAATCAAAGTTGATTTTCAGATATTGAGGTAGAAGTGAAGTTACTGTGGAGAATAATTCCTCTAACAAGATCACAGAACGAGAAAAATAGCAGACCTTTCTATTTATTACCAATGTACTAATGCCACGACCCTCGAAATGCTGTTGCTCTTGGACTGCTAAAAAGCAACGAACACCATTTCTAATTTTGAAATACATTTTTTAAAGCTGGATACATCAAGTAATCGCCGAATGAGCAGATTAGATTCCGTTTCTTCATAAGCATTACGCTAGGGGTGCTGGAGGCAAAAAAAAAAAAAAAAAAAAGAAAAATTACTCCTGAAAATGGAATAATCTCTTCCTTAGCCCAATTAAAAAAGAAGTAGAAAGAAACCATTTGTAGGGAATTGCACCAAAATGCTTTCTCCCTGATGTTTGTCATTCAGTGTGTACATGTTTTGAGTTTTGGTTAGCCAATTTTATTTGTATTATATTTTTTCTAATTTTATTATGTAGGGAACCATGTTCGGTGCAGGTTCACTTTTTTGAATACCACTTGTGCTCTGGATTTTTCCCCACCATATCAATGAATTATTACTTTATCTTTTTTGGATCAGACTACATCTTTCATTAGGCTTGTTATGACAAGTGAAAACTTGTTTTGTAGGTTATTGACTTCCATCAGACTATGGAAGTAAATGGTATTCGCTTTTGGTGTTATACTGCCGGCCATGTCCTTGGTGCTGCTATGTTTATGGTTGACATTGCTGGTGTTCGAGTTCTCTATACAGGAGACTATTCCCGTGAAGAAGACAGGCATCTCCGCGCGGCTGAGATCCCACAATTTTCTCCAGATATTTGCATTATAGAATCAACTTATGGTGTTCAACTCCATATGCCACGTCAGATAAGAGAGAAGCTTTTCACTGATGTCATACATTCAACACTGATGCAAGGGGGTCGGGTGCTGATTCCTGCTTTTGCCTTGGGACGTGCACAGGAACTTCTCCTTATCCTGGACGAATATTGGTCTAACCATCCTGAACTAGCTAACTTCCCCATATATTATGCTTCTCCACTTGCAAGAAAGTGCATGGCTGTCTATCAGACTTACATCAATTCCATGAATGAGAGGATCCGTAATCAGTTTGCCAGCTCAAATCCCTTTAATTTCAAACATATATCTTCCCTGAACAGTATTGAAGACTTTATAGACAACAAGCCATGTGTGGTGATGGCAAGTCCAGGTAGTCTTCAAAGTGGTTTGTCAAGGCAACTGTTCGATAAATGGTGCTCTGACAAAAAAAATGCTTGTGTTATACCTGGGTATGTAGTGGAAGGGACCATGGCGAAGACTATCATCAATGAACCAAAGGAAGTCACCCTCACAAATGGCTTGTCTGCTCCACTTAATATGCAGGTTCATTATATTTCATTCTCAGCTCACGCAGATTATGCACAGACAAGTACTTTCTTGAAAGAACTTATGCCTCCCAATATAATTCTAGTCCACGGAGAGGCTAATGAGATGGGAAGGCTCAAGCAAAAACTTACCTCCCTCTTTGCTGATGGGAATACTAAAATAATCACTCCCAAGAACTGCCAGTCAGTTGAAATGCACTTCAACTCTGAGAAAATGGCGAAAACTATTGGAAAGCTGGCTGAAAAGACCCCTGAAGTGGGAGAAATTGTCAGTGGTTTACTTGTGAAGAAAGGTTTCACGTACCAGATCATGGCACCTGATGATCTCCATGTTTTTTCTCAGCTATCCACTGCAAATATCACTCAGAGAATAACTATCCCATATTCAGGTGCTTTTGCTGTTATACAACACAGGCTTAAGCAGATCTATGAAAGTGTAGAGTCCTCAACAGATGAGGAATCTGGTGTACCAATTTTGTGGGTGCATGAGCGAGTGACGGTGAAGCAGGAGTCTGAAAATCATCTCTCGGTTCATTGGACAGCAGATCCAATTAGTGACATGGTATCTGACTCCGTCATGGCATTGGTTCTGAATGCCAGCAGGGAAATGCCTAGAGTATTAATTGAGTCGGAAACTTCCATTAACGAGCAGGAAGATGCAAAGAAAGCTGAGAAAATAGTCCATGCACTCCTGCTTTCTCTGTTTGGTGACGTGAAGTTTGGGGACAATGGTAAGCTGGTAATCAATGTTGATGGGAATGTGGCTCATCTGGACAAACAAACTGGTGACGTCGAATGTGAAAATGAAAGTCTCAAGGAGAGAGTTAGGACTGCGTACCGGCGAATTAGAAGTGCTGTGAAGCCAATACCTCTTTCTGCATCTTAGCCTCTTGTACTTTTTGTTTACCATGCTAGAGTTTTTATGTAAGAAGTATATTGTAGTTTATTTTCAGCTTCATAGACAGGAAGCAGAATTTATTCTAAACCCTCAAGTCTCTTCAGTAATTCTATCCTTCTCTCTAATTTGTTTGTTCTGAAAGTTCTTCTGTTTCAAATTCTGGATGTTGGTGTTATGCATTTGGGTAATTTTGGTAGAATTTTCTTCAAGGTACTGTGTTACGTACCCCTGGCCTAAACTACAATGAGAAGCTTAAATATACTCATTTTCGTACTCAGATTCAGAGTTGTTTTTTCTACCCCTTAATGTTTTGCACTTGTGGCTCATGTTTGTTCCCAAAATGATAGGCGTTTTTTTTTTTTTTTCATCCAACTAATTTCTGATGGTGCTGGTGAGGTAGTAGGTAGCTCGTGAAGTAATCGGGGTGACTTGTACGCAGCCTTACTATAAACCCTGTGGTTCGGTCATCCTTCGGATCTTGCGTATAGCGGGAACTTTAGTGCATCGGGCTGCCCTTTGTGTATTTATAACAGTGGCATACGAGTCAGCTTGCAACACACCTCGATTACTTCACGAGCTGTTATAAATACAATGTTCTCAAAACTCGAGGTCAAATTCATGAACTCAACGTAGGTCTCCATGTTTAGTCACTTATGCTTAGTACTAAAATTACAAAGGTTTTTTTTTTTTTTTTTTTGGCTCAGGGACATCAATAAGATAGGTTCATGTTACATCATCAACAACAACAACATACCCAGTATATTCCCACAAAGTGGGGTTTGTGGAGGATCCGGCTCAGAATCAAACAACATAGGAAAAGACATAACATAAGAACAAAAAACAAAAGATAGTAAGAAAACAACAGACAATAGCAGAAACAAGATTATCACCAAATAATACCACCAACAATCTACTCGATACTACAAACAACACCCACAAACTCAAAGAACAAAACAAATGCTTTTATCTACTAGCCCCCACACCTTCCTATCTAGAGTCATGTCATCGGTAAGCTGTAACTGCTCATATAGAGTTAATCTTTTTTCTTTTGTTTGTAAATTTTGATAAGAGTTACAAAATCTAAAATAACGGATTAGACACCAAATCATGACAATTGGACACTCGGTTGGTCTCTGTCTTCTGTGGATCAACTTTCAGGCAATCTGATATTTTATTCTTTATACAATATATATAATATAGAATCTCTTGTTTATGCTCATGTAAAAAAGCAAATTGACGACATCATGAAAATATTGATTTTGCTAAGATGGAATGTTCTTAAAAAGATGAAAAATTCTTTTGGAAAAGCATAATAGTAGGCAGATGGCGATAGGAACATGAAAAAGACTTACTCACACCCGATATTTACACTAAACCAATATATGTATACCATATGTTGGAATGTAGAGTTCATTTTACTTAGCTATACTTAATTATCATATATTGTACTTCATTAAATCACTTAACCATGATAAATTATATTAATTTGGTGTAAACACTGAGTGCGAGTAATTTATTTATTTTTTCACAAAGTTTTTTTTGCGCGGTCCATAAAAAGGAGAAACTCGACTGAGAAATGATGAATTATTGGAGTTGAAATTGCGTTTGACATATTTTTTGTAATAAAAACTTAAAATTATTTTTTAAAAATACATTAAATATGATTTAAAATGAAATATAATTTAAATGAGGTTATTTTATGAAAATAAAAATTTAGAATTTTTTTCAAAAAAAAAATTATATTTAAAAAGTGAAAATAGTGAAAACAAGTATTGGGTTGTGTTTATTTGGTTGAAAGATGACTTGATATTTTTTATCCCACGTTATAATTTGTCTGTTAGTTTAAATCTAACAGATAGAGTTTGCTAAATATTTTGCTGGAGATTAAAAGTGTTAACTTTTGACAAACTTAAAGGATCATATTGCTAAGTGCATACTTAAGGTACTATTTTGAAACTACCTCAAACATAAGGTCCATATTTGCTAACTTGTGGCAAATTTAAAGATCAAAATTATTAAGTGCATATTTTGAACCTACCCTTATATATAAGAGACCATTTTTGTTAACTTACGACAAACCGAAAAGACAAAAACTGTTAAGTGCATACTTAAAGGATTATTTTGAACCTATCCTCATGCTTGAAGGACCAATTTTATTATCGTTTATTTTACATATTTTACGAAAAATTGAACATGGAGGATTAAAGAATTGTTGTCATCTTCAAGAGAGAAAGTTTCAATACCTTGGATTTATAATTCAAGAAAATGGTGAGATTGATAATGATGTTACACACCGTATTAGAGTAAGTGCATGAAATGGAGGCTGGCATCCGGTGTTTTGTGTCATAAGAATGTGTCACCAAAACTTAAAGGTAAGTTTTATAAAGTGGTAGTTAGGCCATTATATTGTACAAGATGGAGTATTGGTCGATCAAAAATTCGCATGTCCAAAAGATGAATATAGCTTAAATGAGGATGTTAAGATGAATGTGTGGGCATAGTAGGAGGGATAAGATTAGGAACGAAGATATGGAGGATAAAGACATGACTGACCTCTGTGGTGTACAAGATGAGGAAAGTGAAGCTAAGATGGTTTGGGCATGTGAAGAAGAGATGCTTGTATGCCTCAATGCGGATGTGTGAAAAGATTGACTATAGTGTTGGGTTCTAAGTGTATTGTGAATGGAAAATGGAGGGAGGAAAAAATTGGAGGAAAAGTGAAATGTATAGTTCACTTTAAGAAAGTAAAGTTCTCCCACATTGGTGGGAGAAAGAAACTTCTTAGTGCTTATATTGGAACACTCCCCTTCATGTGGATAGTGAGGCAAGAACAAGACAAGCCTCGCGCCGTCGTCGTCGCTCGCTCGGCTAGGCTTCGGCTTCGGCTTCGGCTTTTGCTTCGGCTTCGGATTTGGATTTGGATTTGGCAAATGATCGAGAGATTATCTTTTTGACAAAATTCATCTGAAACTTGAAATATAGTGATATGTTAATCCAAAAATCCGATAAGAAATGATTCTTCTCCATTTGTGGACGCACATGACATGTGTGGACTCATGTCACAATGCACCTCGAAGGGACGCAACCCTTCGAGGAAGCGACACGCTATTTCACAAGAAAAGAACGACCTGAGCGCACAGGTCGTCACCTGCGGAGGCAGGTGAGCTTCGCGGAAGACAGCAATGTTTCTGGAATTCGTCAAATGACGACCTGTGGGCGCAGGTGGGGTCCGCAGGTCAAGTGACGTTCTAGAAAGTTGTCTCTCTTCATGAACAATTGTTTCTCTTTTGAAGCACCACCTTTTGGCTATAAATACCTGACTTATTCCTCAGGTTTTGACACGAAATTTGTGAAAGAAAAACAATATTCTTCTTCTTGAAAAACTCAAGTGTGATCATCAAATCTGTAACACCCCGTACTTTATAACCTCACTTGATACCTTGGGATCATATCTATATAGGTGTTGAGATGCCATGCATATGTGTTTTATAGTGTCATTGGGGAAACATTTGATAGCGGACGTAACATGTGCGATTAGATCGTCGTAGGAGGTGTGTTGTGATTTCATGGAGCATAAGAGTCAAACACTTCAATACACTCCTACATACTCCTACATGATCAAATCATAAAATGTGAATAGTGATCCAAAATGTTCAATGAAGCCAAGGGCGACTAGAATTCCAATTTTTGCGATCGAAAGGACGAATGAGAAATGTTTAAAAGAATATTGTCGTGACATTATGGAATTATGTAAACATGAGATATAAGGTGAATAATACATGAAAATTGGTGGGTTACATGGATATGTGTTATTGGGCCCAAAATGGAACAAAAGATAAGGCCCAAAGGCAAAAATGACCCATTCTTTCAAAAATTGACCAAGTGAACATATCATGTAATGCCAAGTGTGGCTAAGGCTTCCTTGAGGTCTATATAAAGTCCCCCAAAATCAGATTTTTATTTCCCAAAGTCTCTCATCACTTTTGGAGAATATCACAAATATTTCCTTTATTTCCAAACCCTAAAGCAAATAAACCCTAAGGCATATTTGTACAAGATCATCCTATTCCAAGCTTTGGTAAGTGTTTATTTTCATGGATTAACATATTATATGCATAAAAGAATATGTATATCATGTTGGTTGTGCTTGGAAAAGTTGGTCATGGTACTTGGTGAGTTTGTATGAGATTTGTGGTATATGGAATTCAAGTGTGAATTAGGCCTTGTGCCTTTGATGAAAAAGCATGGTATGGACAAAATATGAACATGTATGGTGTTATTTTTGGTATAAAACTTGTTCTTTTCTAAAAGTGGGAATTTTGGGATTTTGGCCGATATGTGTTATGAGTTGAATTAAGGTGCTTTGATGGATTATTTGTGATGTGTTATGGATAAGAAAGTGTAAAGGAGAAGTATTGTGGTGAAATGTATTGATTTTCATGTATTGGTCAATGTTGGGAATATTATGGAATTTTTGGAATAATAGTATGATCAATGGTTTTGTCAAAGGGAAATGACATGTTGAAAGCCAAACATGTAATTCATTGACATGGTATGCATTTGTAAAGTAATTGGTGGTTAATGTGAATTTCGTTATGTATTTGTAGACACATAAAGAAGGAGTGGGATTATTGTCTACGCATCTAAGGTTGTAGATTCGTATTGCGAATCCAAGGTATGCAAGGTTATTTTGTCCGTATCTTTCTACGGCCAATAGTGTTCACAATTGACATTTCTTTAGTTCTATTCCGAAATGTACCAAGGTATCCCATATGCACTTATTTATGGTCATTGTCATATATTTCCTACTCATTGATCAATTGTGAATCTCATTTCTCATATTCATGATTAATGTTCCGAAAGTTAAAAGAAGGCTATGTTCCAATATTCCAATAGTGCTTATACTTGTGTCTCTTGTTCATGGCTTCTTGTCCAATGGTTCCAATAGTATCATGGTGCTAGTGATGTTATATTTCTCATTGATATTTGTTCACATGTTCTTCACTTATTGGTCAATGATTCAAAGTTTCCAACAATGTTGTGTTCCAAAGTTCCAAAGTGATGTTATGATTATCAAAGTATCAATCTCAAAGTAATGATCAAAGTAATGCAAATGTGGTCAATGATCAAGTACGGGTGGTAAGTCTAGGGGCGTAAGCCTAGCTAGACTCGATCCCGAGATATGGATTTATGGGTGGCAAGTCTAGGGGCGTAAGCCTAGCTCGACTCGATCCCAAGGGTGGCAAGTCTAGGGGCATAAGCCTAGCTCGACTCGATCCCTATATGATGATATGAAAGACCCACTGATCAGTCGGGGCCCGGGTACATTGTGTTATGTAATGACATGTGAGCTTTGAGATAAAGAAAGTAATGAAAAGAATGAAAGCAATCCACATGGTTTCCAAAGAATAACATGGTGACTTATTCACATCGAGTATTCATATGTTTTGAGTTCATTGACATATTCATTGAAATATTCATGTGTTGTATAGTTTCATCTGAGCCTTGCATACTCAGTACTTATTTCGTACTGACCCCTCTCGGGGAATTTACTTTACTTGCTGCAGGCGCAGGTCCCAGTAGGCCTCCTCAATAGACTGCCAGTGTTAGCGGTTCTTTGGTGAGCTCCAGCTCATTCGGGGCTTCTCCGAGTCAAAGTGTATATATGTTTTGGTATTGTACATGTTGTATAATGCGGGGACTTGTCCCGACTTATGGTTCATTTTGGTCAATGCTCTTGTTAGAGGCTTTTGTAGACCGATGTGGGTGTAATAGTGTAAAAGACACATGTTGTTTTGACTGGATGGCCTCAACGGCCAAGTTTCATATGTATGCCTAAATATGTCCCTTGTTCTCCTTTATTCGTATGTCATAATATTATGCAATGGTGGTTATGAATATGATTGAGCATAGGCAAAGGTTGGTTCTCTCGGGCCTTATCGGCTACGGGTGCCAATCATGTCTCGATGGGATTCGGGGTGTGACAAAAGTGGTATCAGAGCAGTCGGTCTAAGGATGTCTACAAAGCCGTGTCTGAGTAGAGTCTTACGTATCGATGTGTTGTGCACCACATTTATACGTAGGAGGCTACGAGACATTTAGGATATTGTTTCTTTCCTTCATTCTAGATCGTGCAATAGAGCCAATGTTGTCAGTTGCATTGTATCTGATTTTGGTAATTGTTTTTCTTTGGTATAGTCAAAATGCCGAACACTAGAAGAGGAAGAGGAAAAGGTAAAAGTAAGCTGATCAATAGAATTGCTGGTGAAGGAACAAGTAGACCACCGCCTGAACAAGTTGCTCGAGGTGGGGCTGAAACTGAGTTCGCAACGCGAGCTTCTTCTACTTCTTCAGCTCCAGAAGAGCCGAGAAGAAGGGAGGTGCCCATGGAACCACCGACGAATGCCACAGATCAGGATCTTAGGAATGCTGTACAGATGTTGACACAGTTAGTGGCGGCACAAAGCCAGGGAAGAGCTGGTGCTATGGCACATGATGATGATGAGGCTAGAATGGCAAGTCGCAGAACACAGGATTTCTTGAAACTGGACCCTCCTATATTCACAGGGGCAGATCCAAAAGCAGATCCACAGGACTTCGTGGATCAAATTCAGAGGGCATTGGAAGTTATGCATGTGACAGGGGTAGAGACAGTTGAACTTGCTGCGTACAGGTTGAAGGGAGAGGCAATATTGTGGTATGAGGATTGGAAGAAATCCCGTGACATTGGTGCAGATCCACCTACTTGGGAAGAGTTTAAAGTGGCTTTCCTTGATAATTACTTGCCCTATGAGATCCGTGAGGCACGTGCGGATCAATTCCTAAATCTCCGTCAAGGAAATTTGAGCGTCCGAGAATATAGCTTGCAATTTAATTCCTTGGCTCGATATGCGCCAAATGTTGTGGCTACGATGACAGACAGGGTCCATAGATATGTGGACAGACTAGAGCCATACTTGGTAAGAGATTGCACTATTGCGGCCTTGAATAGGGACATGGACATTGCTCGCATACAAGCCTTCGCCCAGAAAATGGAGGATCAGAGACAAAGACGCAGGGTACATGAATTTGATAGGGGACAGTCCAAAAGGGCTAGACCTATGGGACCACCTATGATGTCCCAAGGAGGATCTAGGCCCCGCATGTTTCCTAGACCACCTAGACCGTCGTTCTCTTATTCCACAGGTGGTGCTTATTCGCAGTCTCGAGGGTTTAGAGGTGGTTCAGCTGGGCAGAGTAGTGGGGTTCATGGATCACAGACAGCAGGTTTCCCTCGTCAGCAGTGTCCGCACTGCAGGCGTATGCACACAGGTCCATGTCGTACAGGGATGAATGTCTGCTTTTGGTGTGGTATGCCGGGACATATAGCGAGAGAATGTCCACAGCGGAGCATGGGTGGTATAGGACGACCAGCTGGGTCGGTTGTTGCGTCTTCAGCATCGGTTCCTTCACAGGGCCGAGGGGTGCAGCCTATTGGTCGAGGTAGAGGTGCCAGAGGAGGAGCCAGTACTAGCGGGGTCCAGAATCGCACTTATGCTTTGGTGGACCGCCAGAATTCAGAGGCTTCCCCAGATGTCGTCACAGGTACATTATCCATATTCTCACATAATGTATATGCATTAATTGACCCAGGCTCTACATTTTCCTATGTTACTCCATTGGTTGCTGCGAAATTTGCAACGACACCGGAAATATTAATTGCAAAGAGAGTGTATCGTAACTGTGTGGTAACTGTGTGTGGTCATGATACGTTGGCCGATCTTATTGAATTGAACATGGTGGATTTTGATGTAATTATGGGAATGGATTGGTTGGCCTCTTGTTATGCTACGGTAGATTGCCGGGCCAAGAAGGTGCAATTTTGTTTTCCACAGGAAAATGTTCTAGAATGGCAGGGTAAGGTAGGGGCACCACGAGGAAGATTTATTTCCTATTTGAAAGCCAGAAAAATGATTGCCAAGGGATACATATGTCATTTGGTACGAGTGAAAGATAATGATGCAGAACCATTAACTCCACAGTCTGTACCGGTAGTCAATGAATTTCTTGATGTATTTCCAGAGGATCTTCCAGGTTTACCCCCAGAACGAGAAGTGGAATTCGGCATTGATGTGATTCCGGGCACTCAGCCCATTTCTATTCCTCCATATAGAATGGCTCCAGCGGAACTGCGTGAATTGAAGGAGCAGTTGAAAGATTTGCTGGATAAAGGCTTCATTAGGCCTAGTATGTCCCCGTGGGGTGCACCGGTATTATTCGTACGCAAGAAAGATGGCACCTTGAGAATGTGCATCGACTATCGGCAACTGAATAAAGTAACGATCAAGAATAAATACCCCCTTCCTCGCATTGATGATTTGTTTGATCAGTTACAGGGTGCCAGGTGTTTTTCAAAAATTGACTTGAGGTCGGGTTACCATCAGGTCAGAGTTAGAGAGGAGGATGTACCCAAGACAGCTTTTCGAACACGGTATGGCCATTATGAATTTTTAGTTATGTCATTTGGGCTAACAAATGCACCGGCTGTGTTTATGGATTTGATGAACAGAGTGTTCAAGCCATTCCTAGACGTGTTCGTGACAGTATTTATAGATGACATCCTTGTTTATTCAAGATCACCAGAAGACCATGCTTATCACTTACGGCAAGTGTTGCAAATTCTCCGTGAGCGTAAGTTGTATGCAAAATTCTCCAAATGTGAGTTTTGGTTGAAATCAGTTGCGTTCTTGGGTCACATTGTATCAGATAAAGGCATACAGGTTGATACCCAAAAGATTGAAGCAGTGAAAAACTGGCCAAGACCTACGACACCCACAGAGATTCGCAGTTTTCTGGGTTTGGCAGGTTATTACCGAAGATTTGTAGAAGGTTTTGCTTCTATTGCGGCACCATTGACAAAGTTAACTCACAAGGCAATTAAATTTCAATGGAATGATGCATGTGAAAGAGGGTTTCAAAACCTGAAAGATAAGTTGACTTCTACACCAGTGTTAGTTCTTCCTGAAGGCACAGAGGGCTATGCAGTGTATTGTGATGCTTCCGGGATTGGTCTCGGATGTGTATTGATGCAGCATGGCAGGGTGATAGCATATGCCTCACGACAGTTGCGGCCACATGAGAAAAACTATCCCACACATGATCTTGCATTGGCAGAGGTAGTTTTTGCTTTAAAGATATGGCGTCATTATTTATATGGTGTTCATGTTGACATCTATACGGATCACAAAAGCTTGCAATATCTTTTTAAGCAGAAGGAACTCAATTTGAGGCAACGTAGGTGGTTAGAGCTGTTAAAAGATTATGACATTGATATTCTTTATCACCCAGGCAAAGCAAATATCGTAGCTGATGCATTGAGCCGTAAGGCAGTCGAAAGCACTAGTGGTCAGTTGAATGAAAAGCGTGAGATGATCAAAGATTTGAATCAATTAGCCAGCTTGGGAGTTCGCCTTATTGAAACTTCAGATGATAGAGTTATGGTGCAGAATGCAGCAGAATCCTCCTTGATAGCTGAAGTGAAAGAGAAACAGTATGCAGATTCTATTTTATTGCAGCTAAAGGAGAATGTGCAGCAGAATTTGACCAAGGCATTTGATGTTACACCGGAAGGGGTGCTTCAATGTCAAGGGAGAATATGTGTACCGGATGTAGATCAGCTGAGGACATGAATAATGACAGAGGCGCACCATTCGCGCTATTCCATTCATCCAGGTGCTACTAAAATGTACCATGAATTGAAAGAAGTGTATTGGTGGGGCAACATGAAAAAGAACATTGCAGAATTTATCGCGCAATGCCCAAATTGTCAACAGGTGAAAGTGGAACATCAGAAACCGGGAGGTTACATGCAATGTATCAATCTTCCAGTCTGGAAGTGGGATATGATTAATATGGATTTTATTACGGGCTTGCCTCGTACATTGCGGAAGTTTGATTCCATATGGGTCATAGTGGACCGACTTACCAAGTCAGCTCATTTTCTACCTGTCAAGACGACCTATACAGCTGAGGATTATGCGAAGTTGTATGTGAAAGAGATAGTACGATTGCATGGTATCCCACTTTCTATTATATCAGACAGAGGAGCACAGTTCACAGCACACTTTTGGAAATCTTTTCAGCGGAGTTTGGGTACTCAGGTGAATTTGAGTACGGCTTTCCATCCTCAAACTGATGGACAAGCAGAACGTACTATTCAGACACTTGAAGATATGCTACGAGCATGTACGTTGGATTTTCAAGGCAGTTGGGATGACCATTTGCCTCTTATTGAATTTGCGTATAACAATAGCTATCATTCAAGTATTAAAATGGCACCTTATGAAGCCTTGTATGGAAGGAAATGTAGATCACCAATCGGATGGTTTGAAGCAGGTGAAACTGCTTTACTTGGGCCAGATATTGTTCACCAAGCCATGGAGAAAGTTAAAGTTATCCAACAACGGTTACAAACGGCTCAAAGTCGTCACAAGTCATATGCCGATGTTAGAAGAAGAGGGCTTGAATTTGCCATAGGTGATTGGGTATTTTTAAAGGTGTCACCGATGAAAGGGGTAATGCGGTTCGGAAAGAAAGGAAAATTGAGTCCACGTTACATAGGCCCATATGAAATTATTAGAAGATTTGGGCAAGTTGCGTATGAGTTGGCACTACCCCAGGACCTTTCGTCAGTCCATCCGGTATTTCATGTGTCGATGCTTCGAAAATGCATAGGAGATCCAGCTCGTATTGTTCCAATTGAAAATGTTCAAGTTACAAAGGATCTCACTTATGAAGAGGTGCCCATTGCTATCCTAGATCGACAAGTAAAGAGATTGAGAAATAAAGACATAGCATCCGTAAAAGTCCTGTGGAGAAATCAACAAGTAGAGGAGATCACGTGGGAAGCGGAAGAAATGATGAAATCCAAGTATCCCCACTTATTCCAAATGGACCAAGAAGTTCACAGTGCGGAGGTGGAACAATAACAAGTAAGTATTTAAAAGCATTATGTGAATGTGTATAGGTATGTTAGAGTAAAGATGTATTTGTTGTATATAAGACACTGTTGTTAACATTCGAGGACGAATGTTTCTAAGGGGGGAAGAATGTAACACCCCGTACTTTATAACCTCACTTGATACCTTGGGATCATATCTACATAGGTGTTGAGATGCCATGCATATGTGTTTTATAGTGTCATTGGGGAAACATTTGATAGCGGACGTAACATGTGCGATTAGATCGTCGTAGGAGGTGTGTTGTGATTTCATGGAGCATAAGAGTCAAACACTTCAATACACTCCTACATACTCCTACATGATCAAATCATAAAATGTGAATAGTGATCCAAAATGTTCAATGAAGCCAAGGGCGACTAGAATTCCAATTTTTGCGATCGAAAGGACGAATGAGAAATGTTTAAAAGAATATTGTCGTGACATTATGGAATTATGTAAACATGAGATATAAGGTGAATAATACATGAAAATTGGTGGGTTACATGGATATGTGTTATTGGGCCCAAAATGGAACAAAAGATAAGGCCCAAAGGCAAAAATGACCCATTCTTTCAAAAATTGACCAAGTGAACATATCATGTAATGCCAAGTGTGGCTAAGGCTTCCTTGAGGTCTATATAAAGTCCCCCAAAATCAGATTTTTATTTCCCAAAGTCTCTCATCACTTTTGGAGAATATCACAAATATTTCCTTTATTTCCAAACCCTAAAGCAAATAAACCCTAAGGCATATTTGGACAAGATCATCCTATTCCAAGCTTTGGTAAGTGTTTATTTTCATGGATTAACATATTATATGCATAAAAGAATATGTATATCATGTTGGTTGTGCTTGGAAAAGTTGGTCATGGTACTTGGTGAGTTTGTATGAGATTTGTGGTATATGGAATTCAAGTGTGAATTAGGCCTTGTGCCTTTGATGAAAAAGCATGGTATGGACAAAATATGAACATGTATGGTGTTATTTTTGGTATAAAACTTGTTCTTTTCTAAAAGTGGGAATTTTGGGATTTTGGCCGATATGTGTTATGAGTTGAATTAAGGTGCTTTGATGGATTATTTGTGATGTGTTATGGATAAGAAAGTGTAAAGGAGAAGTATTGTGGTGAAATGTATTGATTTTCATGTATTGGTCAATGTTGGGAATATTATGGAATTTTTGGAATAATAGTATGATCAATGGTTTTGTCAAAGGGAAATGACATGTTGAAAGCCAAACATGTAATTCATTGACATGGTATGCATTTGTAAAGTAATTGGTGGTTAATGTGAATTTCGTTATGTATTTGTAGACACATAAAGAAGGAGTGGGATTATTGTCTACGCATCTAAGGTTGTAGATTCGTATTGCGAATCCAAGGTATGCAAGGTTATTTTGTCCGTATCTTTCTACGGCCAATAGTGTTCACAATTGACATTTCTTTAGTTCTATTCCGAAATGTACCAAGGTATCCCATATGCACTTATTTATGGTCATTGTCATATATTTCCTACTCATTGATCAATTGTGAATCTCATTTCTCATATTCATGATTAATGTTCCGAAAGTTAAAAGAAGGCTATGTTCCAATATTCCAATAGTGCTTATACTTGTGTCTCTTGTTCATGGCTTCTTGTCCAATGGTTCCAATAGTATCATGGTGCTAGTGATGTTATATTTCTCATTGATATTTGTTCACATGTTCTTCACTTATTGGTCAATGATTCAAAGTTTCCAACAATGTTGTGTTCCAAAGTTCCAAAGTGATGTTATGATTATCAAAGTATCAATCTCAAAGTAATGATCAAAGTAATGCAAATGTGGTCAATGATCAAGTACGGGTGGTAAGTCTAGGGGCGTAAGCCTAGCTCGACTCGATCCCGAGATATGGATTTATGGGTGGCAAGTCTAGGGGCGTAAGCCTAGCTCGACTCGATCCCAAGGGTGGCAAGTCTAGGGGCATAAGCCTAGCTCGACTCGATCCCTATATGATGATATGAAAGACCCACTGATCAGTCGGGGCCCGGGTACATTGTGTTATGTAATGACATGTGAGCTTTGAGATAAAGAAAGTAATGAAAAGAATGAAAGCAATCCACATGGTTTCCAAAGAATAACATGGTGACTTATTCACATCGAGTATTCATATGTTTTGAGTTCATTGACATATTCATTGAAATATTCATGTGTTGTATAGTTTCATCTGAGCCTTGCATACTCAGTACTTATTTCGTACTGACCCCTCTCGGGGAATTTACTTTACTTGCTGCAGGCGCAGGTCCCAGTAGGCCTCCTCAATAGACTGCCAGTGTTAGCGGTTCTTTGGTGAGCTCCAGCTCATTCGGGGCTTCTCCGAGTCAAAGTGTATATATGTTTTGGTATTGTACATGTTGTATAATGCGGGGACTTGTCCCGACTTATGGTTCATTTTGGTCAATGCTCTTGTTAGAGGCTTTTGTAGACCGATGTGGGTGTAATAGTGTAAAAGACACATGTTGTTTTGACTGGATGGCCTCAACGGCCAAGTTTCATATGTATGCCTAAATATGTCCCTTGTTCTCCTTTATTCGTATGTCATAATATTATGCAATGGTGGTTATGAATATGATTGAGCATAGGCAAAGGTTGGTTCTCTCGGGCCTTATCGGCTACGGGTGCCAATCATGTCTCGATGGGATTCGGGGTGTGACAAAATCATTGAGTGCGTTCGAAGTTCGGTAGAATTTGAGGTACCACTATTCTACTGAAGTGAATCATTTTATCCTGGGAGGAAAGATTCCATATTCTCGGGTACTTAAGGAGAATAAATTCCTTAAGGACACACCGTGAATTCGGTGGACTTGATTCTACATTTCTGTTTCATCTCTTTTCTTACGATTTTGCTATTTTTCAGAAAATAGGAGAAACTTCATTTTGATAGATCATTATTATTGAACTTGTGTTTGAAGTTGTTGAACTTCTTGGTTGTTCTTGAACTTGTTCTTGAACTGAAAGTTAAAGTTCTTATTGCTTAAATACATATAGTTGTACCCGAAAACAACAATCTTAAGGAATTTATAATCTGTATTTTTTAATTTCTG
The DNA here is from genome assembly GCA_031232105.1 of Capsicum rhomboideum. Taxonomy (NCBI): domain Eukaryota; kingdom Viridiplantae; phylum Streptophyta; class Magnoliopsida; order Solanales; family Solanaceae; genus Capsicum; species Capsicum rhomboideum. The sequence continues at coordinate 128,423,610 of CP124712.1, forward strand.
GAGATTAAAATCATTTGGTTTTCTACTCTGTCTGAACTTGATAGTGATTTGAAGATATGAAAACTTCATCACGAGTCAAAGATCATTCGGTTGACGATTTGAAGAATATAAAAACTTCGTCGTTAAATTAGAAACAAGTTGTTTAAAGTTTTAAACTTTATTGTTAGTATTTGTAATACTAAATTGGTTGTCTCTTTGTGACAGCAAAATGACTAATGAAATTCAAGTCAATGATGGAACAACGAATGTTGCAGCAACAAACATTGCTACTTCAAGTTGTACGAATCCTGTTCATACCATGGCACCGGCGAAAAAACCAGAAAAATTTTCTGGTGTTGATTTCAAACGTTGGCAGCAGAAGATGTTCTTTTATCTGACTACTTTGAGTCTGCAAAAGTTCATCACAGAAAGCGTTCCTGAATTGCCGGAAAATACTCCTAAAAAGGATCGCTTTGTAGTAACTGAAGCTTGGAAGCACTCGAATTTTTTATGTATGAATTACATATTGAGTGGCCTATAAGATGACCTATACAATGTGTATAGCATGATAAAGACCTCAAAGGACCTTTGGAATGCTTTAGAAAAGAAGTACAAAACAGAGGACGCTGGAATGAAGAAATTCATTGTTGCTAAATTTTTGGACTTTAAGATGGTAGACAGCAAAGCTATAGTTACCCAAGTCCAAGAGTTGCAAGTCATTATTCACGATCTCTTTGCAGAAGGTATAATTTTAGATAATGCCTTTGTCAAACATTTTAAGAATGTTATTAATGTTCACTTAACCTTCTTTGTAGGTTTGATTGTGAACGATACTTATCAAGTAGCTGCGATAATCGAGAAGTTACCACCTTTGTGGAAGGACTTTAAAAACTACTTAAAGCATAAGCATAAGGAGATGTCGGTTGAAGACCTCATTGTGAAGTTGAGGATTGAAGAAGACAATAAGGAAGCTGAGAAGAGGACTCGTAGGAACTCTGCAATAAATGGAGAAAATATTATGGAAGATGATCCCAACAAATCAAAGAAGAGAAAGAAAGCACAAGCACAACAAGGCAATCCTCCTAAGAAGAAATTCAAAGGAAATTGCTTTAATTGTGGCAAAGCTGGCCACAAGTCTGCTGATTGTCGGGCTCCGAAGAAAGGCAAGAAAAAGGATCAAGCAAACATGGCTGAATCTAAACAAGAAATGGACAATCTGTGTGCTATGCTCTCGGAATGCAATCTTGTTAGAAATCCTAGAGAGTGGTGAATTGATTCAGGTGCCACCCGCCACGTGTGTGCCAACAAAGAATTATTTGCATCATTTGCTCTGGCTCAAGATGATGAGAAGATATTTATGGCCAACTCCACTATGACAAAGGTTGAAGGAACGGGTAAGGTTTGCTTGAAGATAACATCAGACAAGGTGGTGACACTAAACAATGTCCTTCATGTTCCGGAGTTGCGAAAGAACTTGGTTTCTACTTCACTTCTGACTAAGAATGGTTTCAAATGTGTATTTATTTTCGACAAAGTTGTAATTAGTAAGAATGAAGTGTTTGTAGGCAAAGGTTACCTCACCGAGGGCCTTTTTAAGATCAATGTAATGAATATTGATATGAATAAAAGTTTTGGTTCTTCTTACTTACTTGAGTCAAATGATTTATGGCATGAATGTTTAGGACATGTCAATTATAAAACCTTGCGAAAACTGATTAACTTGGAAGTTTTGCCTAACATTGAGTGTAGTAAATCAAAGTGTCAAACATGTGTTGAATCTAAGTATGCTAAGCATCCGTATAAGTCTGTTGAAAGGAATTCCAATCCCTTAGACTTAATTCACACAGACATTTGTGATATGAAGTCGACACCATCTCGTGGTGGGAAAAAGTATTTCATAACTTTTATCGATGATTGCACTAGATTTTGTTATGTCTATTTGCTGAATAGTAAGGATGAGGCAATAGATGCATTTAGGCAATATAAAGCTGAAGTTGAAAATCAGTTGGATAAAAAGATCAAAATGACAAGAAGTGATAGGGGTGGAGAATATGAATCTCCTTTTACGGAGATATGTTTGAAAAATGGAATTGTTCATCAAACTACGGCCCCGTATTCACCTCAATCAAATGGAATTGCGGAAAGGAAAAATCGAACATTGAAGAAAATGATGAATGTCTTACTAATAAGTTCAGGTTTATCGCAAAACTTGTGGGGGAAGCTATCCTTATAGCTAATCGCATACTCAATAGAGTGCCCCATGGAAAGACACAATCTATTCCATATGAGAAATGGAAAGAAAGGAAACCCAACTTAAAATATTTCAAAGTGTGGGGATGTCTAGCCAAAGTCCAAGTTCCTATACCTAAAAGGTTGAAAAATAGGACCAAAGACTGTGGAGTGTGTTTTCATAGGATATGCTACAAATAGTAAAGCATGTCGATTTTTGGTTCATAAATCCGAACATCCAGATATCCATAATAATACGGTAATTGAATCAGATAATGCTGAGTTCTTTGAACACATTTATCCGTATAAGTCTCGAAATGAGGTGTCGAGTGAAGGGTCTAAACGACCTAGGGATGAACCAAGGGAGAATATACATAATGAAGAGAATCCAAGGCGTAGTAAGCGACAAAGAACGTCGACTTCCTTCGGATCAGATTTTGTAATATTTTTTCTTGAAAATGAACCTCTAACGTTTAAAGAAGCGATGTCGTCTGCGGACTCATCCTTTTGGAAAGAAGCTGTCAATAGTGAGATTGATTCAATCTTAAGCAACCATACTTGGGAGTTGGTTGATCTTCCTCCAGGAAATAAACCTTTAGGTTCTAAATGGATCTTCAAAAGAAAAATAAAAGTTGAAGGTACTATTGACAAATACAAGGCAAGACTTGTAGTGAAAGGCTTTAGACAAAAAGAAGGTCTTGACTATTTTGACACATACTCGCCAGTAACAAGGATAACGTCCATTCGGATGTTAGTTGCATTAGCTGCGGTATATGGTCTTGAAATCTATCAAATGGATGTGAAAACAACATTTTTAAATGGAGAATTGGAGGAAGAAATTTACATGGAACAACCCGAGGGTTTTGTAGCTTCTGATAAAGAAAGGAAAGTGTGCAAACTTGTTAAGTCTCTTTGTGGATTAAAACAAGCACCCAAACAGTGGCATGCAAAGTTTGACCAAACCATGTTAGCAAACGGATTCAAAATAAATGAATGTGATAAATGTGTTTACATTAAAGACACTCCAAATCACAAAGTCATTGTTTGTTTGTAGGTGGATGACATGTTGATCATCAGTAGAGACATTTCTGACATAAATGCTACGAAACGAATGCTTGAGAGCAAGTTTGATATGAAAGACCTTGGAGTTGCGGATGTGATCTTAGGAATAAGAATTCATAGAACTCTACAAGGGTTGGCATTGTCACAGTCTCATTACATTGAAAAGGTACTTGACAAGTTCAAGTATTTGGATTTCAATATTGTCAAGACTCCATTGGATGTGAGTTACGCACTTCAAAAGAATGAAGGTAAAAGTGACTCACAATTGGAGTATGCAAGAGTGTTGGGAAGTTTAATGTACATCATGAATTGTGCGCGACCGGATATAGCATGCGCTATTAGTAAACTAAGTCGGTACACGAGTAATCCCAATCAAACTCATTGGATGGCAATGAACAGAGTTTTAGGGTATCTAAAACATACTCAAGACTATGCTTTGCATTATAACAAATATCCTACGGTAATTAAAGGATATAGTGATGCAAATTGGATCACCGGATCAAATGAAGTAAAATCTATGAGTGGATATGTGTTTACATTAGGTGGAGGAGCAGTCTCTTCAAAATCATCCAAACAGACATGTATTGCCCGCTCTACAATGGAATCTGAATTTATCGCGTTAGATAAAGCCGGTGAAGAAGCTGAATGGCTCCAGAATTTCTTGGAAGATATTCCTTATTGGCCCAAACCTTTGGCACCAATATGCATACACTGTGATAGCCAAGCTGCGATAGGTAGGGCAGGGAGCATGATGTATAACGATAAATCTCGTCATGTAAGACGGAGGCATAATACAGTTAGAGAACTTCTCTCTAGTGGAATTATCACGATTGACTATGTAAAGTCAAAGGATAATGTGTCGGATCCACTTACAAAAAGCCTATCAAGAGAGGGAGTTGAGAGATCATCGAAGGGAATGGGTTTACGGCCTAGGACAAGTCTTCACGGCGGTAACTCTACCTACGGACTGGAGATCGCAAGAGCTAGGTTCAACGAGATCAAATAAAGTTGTGATTGGCGGTTCAACATTGTCAATAAACTCAACCCATTCTCATGATGAAGACAATGTTCAGGAAACAAGGATAAGACTTATGGTTGGAAGTCTTTTAATGGTTTCTAAGTTTGGAAGATTTGACCAAATAGTTTGATCTATAGGATTGAAACGTTTCGGAATCACCTATGTGAGGGTGAAGTGGAAGCCGCTTCAAGGAGAACGATAGTAAAGGCCTATTCTCTAAGATCTCATGAAACCAGATTGTGTTCATGGCTGAAACGAACAAAACCGTGAGAATCATAAACGGTAAAAGGCTGGTTGTGTGACTTGTGTTGTCTAGGTGTACATTAAAGTTCAACGGTTTAAGGATATCACATCTACCGATTGACCGAGTGCATCCGATGCAAGTTCACTACGAAAAGTTCAAAGGGAAACCTACTTATCCAGATGCAATTAGTCTTTGCTTGTTGATCACACACTTGTCCGTAAATTTTTTGATGAAATAGTTATTCCCCATTCATGTGGGGGATTGTTGGGTTCTAAGTGTATTGTGAATGAAAAATGGTGGGAAGAAAAAATTGGAGGGAAAGTGAAATGTGTAGTTCACTTTAAGAAAGTAAAGTTCTCCCAAATTAGTGGGAGAAAGAAACTTCTTAGTGCTTATAGTGGAACACTCCCCTTCATGTGGATAGTGAGGCAAGAACAAGACAAACTTTGCGTCGTCGTCGTCGCTCGCTCGGCTCGACTTCTGCTTCGGCTTCGGATTTGAATTTGGATTTGGCAAATGATTGATCGAGAGATTATCTTTTTGGACAAAATTCATTTGAAACTTGAAATATAGTGATATGTTAATCCAAAAATCCGATAAGAAATGATTCTTCTCCATTTGTGGACGCACATGACATGTGCGGACGCATGTCACAACGCAACTCGAAGGGACGCAACCTTTCGAGGAAGCGACACACTGTTTCACGCGAAAAGGACGACCTGCGCGCGCAGGTCGTCACCTGCAGACGCAGGTGAGCTTCTCGGAAGACAACAATGTTTCTGGAATTCGTCAAACGACGACCTGCGACCACATGTCGCCACCTGCGGGTGCAGGTGGGGTCCGCAGGTCAAGTGAAGTTCCAGAAAGTTGTCTCTCTTCATGAACAATTGCTTCTCTTTTGAAGCACTACCTTTTGGCTATAAATAACTGACTTATTCCTCAGGTTTTGACACGAAATTTGTGAAAGAAAAACAATTTTCTTCTTCTTGAAAAACTCAAGTATGATCATTAAATTATTGAGTGCGCTTGAAGTTCGGTAGACTTTGGGGTACCACTATTCTACTGAAGTGAATCATTTTATCCTGGGAGGAAAGATTCCATAACCTCGGGTACTTGAGGGGAATAAATTTCTTAAGGACACATCGTGAATTCGGTGGACTTGATTCTACATTTCTGTTTCATCTCCTTTCTTACGGTTTTGCTATTTTTCAGAAAATAGTAGAAACTTCATTTTGATAGTTCATTATTATTGAACTTGTGTTTGAAGTTGTTGAACTTCTTGGTTGTTCTTGAACTGAAAGTTGAAGTTCTTGTTGCTTAAATACATATAGTTGTACCCAAAAAACAACATATAGTTGGTATGAAGAGAGATAGAAGAAGATCAATGAAATATTACGGAAAAGTAATCATACAGGACATGACACGACACGCCTAAAACTTAAATAATATATGACTATAGATTGGAGATTATATACGTCACGAATTAGGATAGAAGTTTAGTAAGCAGTCGAGAATCACCTAATTTCTCTTTTGTGGTTTGTTACTATCGCATTCTTATACTTTTACTCTTAGATTTTAGTATTACCCATTGTGTTCTTTGCTTTAGTTATCATATTATTTGTATTTGTCACTATTTCTTTCTCCATCATTTCATACCTAATTTAATATGCCTTACTTGAATCAAGTATCTATCGAAAACACTTTTCTACCTTCATAAAATAAGAATAAAATTGTGTACACTTTAGCTTCTTAAACTCATTTGTGAAATTACATTGATTATGTTATCGTTGTTATTGACCTAAAGAATTATAGATCACAAACATCACGGACAGCAACAACAACTACAACATACTCAATAAAATATCACAAGTAAGGTCCGAGGAGGGTAAAGTGTACGCAAACCTTATCACTACATCGAAGAGATAGAGAAGTTGTTTACAAAAAACCCTCTGCTCAAGTGTAGAACAAACATCAAGGACAATACTGATTATTTTAATCACAATTTTTTATTTAGCGGAAGCTATAATTCACCGTACTCTTTTTTTTCATTTAGCATTTCGAGCAATCCATGGCATAATTCCATATCCACTAAAATAAATTATTCAATAAAAAAATAGCAAAAAAAATCAGGCCAGGGGATGAATCCCCCTTTCTCCATTGCCCATTTGCACTCCTCCTTCTCCATGTTCCCATAAAACACATCTCCCAAAACAACCACCAAAATTCATCTTCCCTTCCATGGATACCCACCAACAACAAAACTGAAAAAAATTGAAAAATTTGAACTCCTCTTTCGAATCTTGATTCTTTACTCAACCGGTCATGCGCCATCGGAAGTCATCGGAGCTAAAAAGACCCGGATCCGACATCCTTAAACAACCCGAAACCGACCCACCTCGTTATCGGGGCGTTCGTAAACGCCCATGGGGTCGATTTGCAGCAGAGATTCGAGATCCGATTAAGAAGACCCGAGTTTGGTTAGGTACTTTTGATACAGCTGAAGATGCTGCACGCGCTTACGACGATGCTGCACGCGCTCTCCGTGGACCAAAAGCCAAAACTAATTTCAACGCTTCGCCGTTAACGGTAACGGAGGAGGATAATTATGGACCGCCGGCGGAGGCGGCGGCGACGGGTCAATTTGAGCTGTTTCCGAGACCGGCTTGTAGTAGTATGAGTAGTACGTTGGAATCTTCTAGTGGTCCACGTGTTGGATCCGGGTCGGGTTTGACCCGGATGATGAAGATTCCTCGACCCGTTTATCCACCGGAAGATTGCCGGAGCGATTGTGATTCGTCTTCTTCTGTGGTTGAAGATCGTTGCGAGGTCGATCATACGTCGTCGTTTTTGAACACCAAACAACCTCTGCCGTTTGATCTGAATCTACCACCACCGCCATCAGTTGATTTCGATGCTGATGATTTACACGTCACCGCTTTATGTCTCTAATTTGTGATCTTTGTTGTTAATTAATTTGATGATGATGAAGAAAAAAATGAAAAAAAAAAAAAAGAAAAAGTTATTTTTTTCTTAGTTTTCTTTGTCAAATTTTCTTACCTTTTTTTTTTTTTTCAAATTTTCCTCGGGAAAAATGATGTACCCAAATGATGGATGATGAGAAAACAAAATTGGGTTTTTAGATTATGTGTAGATTAGTGTAATGAATCATGATATGATCTGTATTAAGAAAGATTGTATCTGTATTTGTATCTTGTACCACAAAAAAACAAAAAAACATTGGATCTGATCTTGAGTTACTGTCATCTCTTGATCTAGCTTTCCTTGCAATTTTATTTTTTTCCGATTTTACGTTGTATATAGGAAGTTGGAATTTATAATAAGAATTTATACTTGCTCAGCTCGATTGAGTCATAGCCTGAGATTTTACGTATTGCCCTTAGCATGTCGGAGGCCTGTATTTGTTTGTGTTATGTGTATGTGTCATCTCTTGATCTAGTTTTCCTTGCAAATCTTTTTTGGTTTTACCCTTTTTTGTATATAGGAAGTTGGAATTTATAATAAGAGTTTATACTTGTTCAACTCGATCGAGTCATTTTGAGCTTTGATGCATTACCTAGCACATTGGAGACCAGTACTTGTTTGTGTTATATGTGTGTGTTCATCTCTTGATCTGGTTTCCATTGTGATTTTTATTTTTCTGTTTTACCCTTTTGTTTGTAGAAAGTTGGAATCTATACTTGCTCAGCTCTATTGAGTCATTTTCTGAGTTCTTACGTATTACCATTAGCACATCGAAGGCCTGTATTTGTTTGTGTTATGTGTGTGTGTCATCTCTTGATGTAGTTTTCCTTGTAATGTTTTTTTTTTAATTTTCCTCTTTTGTATATAGAAAGTAGGAATTTATAATAATAATTTATTCTTGCTCAGCTCCATCAAGTCATTCTCTGAGTTTTAATGTATTATCCTTGGCACATTGGAGACCTGTATTTGTTTGTTTGTGTTATATGTGTGTGTTCATCTCTTGATCTAGTTTCCCTTGCAATTTTTTCTATTTTATCCTTTTATAGGAAGTTGGATTTATAATAAGAATTTATACTTGCTCAGCTCGATTGAGTCATATCCTGAGTTTTTACGTATTACCCTTAGCATATTGGAGACCCTATTTGTTTTTTTTTTGATGAAGAGACCCTATTTGTTTGTGTTATATGTGTGTTCATCTCTAGATCTAGTTTTCCTTGAAGTTTTTTTTCTATTTCATCCTTTTGTATATAGAAACTTTGAACTTTTTCCTGCTCAGCTCCATCGAGTCATTTTGAGTTTTTATGTATTACCCTTTGCACATTGGAGACTTCAGCACATTGGAGACCGGTATTTGTTTGTGTTATATGTGTGTTCATCTCTTGATCTAGTTTTCCTTGCAGTTTTTGGATTTTATCCTTTTTTATAGAGAAAGTTGGAAGTCATAACAAGAATTTATACTTGCTCAGCTCCATCGAGTTGTTTTCTGAATTTTTATGTATTACCCTTAGCACATCGGAGACCTGTATTTGTTTGTGTTATGTGTGTGCTCTGTTTTTCTGTACAATCACTAGGACTATTCTCGATGCATCATGACTGCTTCAGGATTATGAAGTGTGCGCACAGTTATGTCATCAATATCAGTAAATTGGGATATCTATTGGCAGGGAAAGTAGGGGAAGTAATATTGTAGCCAGTTAAACAGATGGATTAGTTGTGGACACTTCAGAAATATTTAGCAGCAACACCATCATATGGTATAATGTGTCCGTCCTATAAGTATGCTGATCCTTTTATATCAGCTAGTAGACTGATAACCCTTCAACCAAGACTTGGTATTTGGTGAAGCAAAGAAACATTGCTGCCTGAGAAAATATGCAGGTGAGGTACGTGGAGGATGATACTGAGGAAGCAGACCCTTCCCTCAACGAGGAACGTCTATGTTAAAGATAATAATTGGACCAGCTCTGCATTCTCCCTTTGTCATCTCATGTTTTATCTTGTGATGGACGCTCAACTGCCCAGCAACAGAACAACTCAAGTTTTAGCTGAATGAGTTGTGAGGACTGCTTGCTGATATCCTTGGCCTGAATGACTTCCAGTTGGCTATATTCATTGTCAAGCTTGGTTCAAGAGCAAGTGGTCATCCATCTCTAGATGGAATGCTTCATTCTGGTATCCAATCGAGTATGAAAATTGCTCCTATGGTAAGCCGTTAATTCTTCAAGTGAAATTTATTTTCAAGTGTGTCTTTTTAAAAAATGATCCTCTTATATTTCTGAGACATCTTTTTTTTTTTTTTGGCTAAATTCCAACTGCTTTTGTTCTGTGGTAAGAACTTCAGCATAAAACCTCTCTGAACTAAAGGAAAATAGTTCAAGTGTCCTGTGAGACGGACTTGATGAAGTTAAACCTCTAGACTTTGAACGAGTATTTTATTTTCAAATCTTTTCTTTACCTTTTATGAGTTGAACAAGAATTCTTTTTCGTTGATTTTGAAGTGTCAGTGGTGGAATTACTACCCTCGCCTGTTTATGAACATGTATAATATATGGTGGTTGTTGTTACCTGCCTATGTTTTTTCAGAATGAAGGCTTACAAATGACACTTTGATTAGTTAAATGCTTTTTAACAAGTACAAGTGTAGAACTAACAAGTTAAATTGCAAGATTTCCGTGGCATAAGTTGTTTGGATTGTTTCACGAAACTATTGTTGCTCCATCTTCACTTAGTTTTAGGATCACCAAAAATGGAAAGATCTTATGTTGAGGGCTTTGCTGGTACTGCAACGTGTGTTTTGTTTGATCACAATAGTAGAACCCTAGGGAACTTTGGTGGTGGTTGTGATTTCTCAAGTATGATATCAGCATTTGGTGAAGCAGTATCACCTGAACTTATATTGTCTTACCAGAATAAGAAAATAAAAGGCAATTGTATACTGTATTTTCTGTTATGTTTATGCCATGTATCCAACTTCGACCAAAATTGTTTCTCTTATTTTAATTTTTTCATCAAATAGTCAGAATACTATGATGAAGGTTCACCTGTTGAGCAACCAGATGTCCAGGGACTAGGACATTCTCCAACAAGGATTACTAGCATGGTTGTTAGTCTTCTCCTTCCTTTGTACTGTGTTAAAAACTGCAAAGATTGTTTGGAACATGAATTTGCTTTACTCTAATAGAATACATTATGAATCTAGACTATAAGTACGAGCAAACACCTTATTTCTCTCATTTTACTATGCTGTTTTTGTTCTGTGTATTTTATCACGACGGTTAAGTTGGCACGTAGAGTCCTGATGTCATTTCCAGCATTGCCACTCTGTAAGATGAATTCCCTTGATTGTTGGACGTGAATTCATCTAATCTTTTGCATCTCAAGAACTGGTAGATTACTAAGATATTGTGGTGAATACTGAATTTGAAGTGTCTCTTAGGCCATTGCTTTTCGTAGTGGTCTTCTTCTCAGATTTGACTTGGCTTCAGTTTTAAAGCTGAAATTCCACTTCACTACGGTCAGCAATGATTCACTCTCTCAGACTTCAGCCTTTTACTTCCAACTTGATCTATTTCGTTTTTCGAGAAAGGTAACGGTATATTAAATAAGAAGGTTTCCAGCACAAAGACTGGTGAAACTAATTTATAACAGAGCAAAATGGTACAAAAAAGATCCTAAAGGTCTTACAAGGATCCAATGACAGCTACTATTGCCTTTAAGTCCTCCAGAAGTTCTTTACACCAAAAATAGAATAAACTTTAAACAGTTTATGTTAAATTTTTGTGTAGGCTGCTCTTTCCTTCAAAATACCTTAAGTTCCTTTCCCTCCCCACTGTCCACCATGTGCCAGCTGGAATTCAGCTCCAGCATCTCTTCTGCCTCACTAATACCTCCCATGTTGTTCCAACATTTCAGCAGGTCTCCTGTCGACTTTGGCATAGCCACTTAACTCCTTTTATATTAAGAAACAGTTGCCAAAGCTGATCAGTGACGCCACAGTGAATAAAAAGATGATTGAGGGTCTCAGATTCCTTCCCACAAAGGAAAAATCTGCAACATAACTGCAGGCCCCTTCTCTTCAAATTATCACGAGTCAAACAGTTGCCATGTTTTCTTTACTACTGTATTTTCTTTTCCATTGCTTTGATTTGCTGCACTTGAGCCCGGGGGTCTTTCGGAAACAGCCCCTCTACCTCCACGAGGTAGCTGTAAGGCGTGCGTACACTCTAACCTCCCCAAACCCCACTTGTGGGATTACACTGGGTATGTTGTTGTTGGGATGAAAGAGAAATGATGTCCTGTTAATGATCCTTTTGGTAAAGCCTGCCCGAGTGGTGCGCCTCTTCAGACTAATCTTGAAACAAAAGGTGTTTGTTTTGAGAACATGTTTGTATATTTCCAAAGAAATGAACATTTTGGTGCTTCCTTTGACATTGTTTAGATGCATCCTTGAATTATCTTATTCCTACGCTCTTTCTAGGATTGTATAAGAATCCCAGTTGTTGGCTCGCCTTCAGAATATGTATTTCATTAGTGTTTTATAGTGCCATGTAGACTAGTCACATAAATAGCAAGTAATCTGAAGTACTATGTGCTATCTGTAGGCTGGAAAGCTTGAAGAAGCTGTGCTATATGGCAGGACTGAATTTGACAAATTCTACAGGACTGGATATGTACAGCAATAACTCTTCTTGTCAAAGCATCTTGGATTTTTCTCCTTGCTTTGTACTGTCTACTTTCCAAGATTAAGGGCCTGTTTGGATGAGCTTATAGCTTATGACTTATAAGTCACAAGTTAGGAATCTTTACTTGTGACTTTTGATTTTTTTTTGTTATTTTGACTTAAAACCATTTTTATCTTACCCAAAACACTACAAAAATGCTTTAAAACTATTTTGGCTTAAAAGCACCTACGATAAGTCAATCCAAACAGACCATAAGAAGCTCAATAGTTACTGGTACCAAAATAATCGTTAATCTTACAATGCAAAGATTGTTTGAGCAAGCAATATGTATATGTTTTAGCATCTATAATCTTACCCTGACCAAATATATTTGTTGATACTGTTTCTCTTTCCCACTATTTCCCACTATCATTATAGGATTGTGCTGCTTTGCTGGCATAATGTTCAATCACAAAATGCTTTGTTGGGGTATCTTATATGATGATTCCATTAGTTGGGTCTGGGTTTGTCTTGACCGTATGTTCCCCGGATCGGAGCCGAGAACTTGAAAGTAAATCATTTCAGTGGGTCTTTTAAAAGTGGAGAATGGTGGAAATTTGTATATTCTCACCACTGAAATAATCGTTGAAAACAGTTTCTTCAATTTTCAAAATTATTGTGAGTCGTGACCTTCTAATCTTTTATTTGATTTCTACGTTGACAATATTTAATTTTTATTTGGCCAATTAAAGATCCATCTGTTCGAGCACCAAAGTTAAAAAGGAGGGAAAAAGATTAACGAGGCAGGTGATTTTCTTTTTGGGTGGTGAGTAAATCACTTTGATATTTCCCAAAACCATCCCAACAATGTGAGCAGTTTCTTGGCTTTTATCTCGTGTTACCTTTTAACATAATCAAATTGTTAAACGTTAATAAAGCTAACATCAGACGATACTTTGGAAGTCTACATACATTCTACCTTCATCGGACTATATTTTGTGAAACTACATTGAGTATGCTACCGTTGTTTAGACAATACATTGTTGCAAGAACAAGGTTTTTTTGCTTTGATTTTTTCTTGAGAAAAGGATCAAATATGCCACCGAACTATTGAAAATGGCTCATCTATGCCATCCGTTATAAGTTTGGCTCATTTATGGCATCGCTTTTGAAAGTTTGGCTCATCTATGCCACTATCGTTACAGAAAAGTTCATTTGTGCCATTATTTTACAACAGTGATTTTGCAAAACTAATTTTGCCACATGACCTCTTATTAGAAGTCCACGTCACCAAATCTAAATCAACCAATATTACTTAAATCAAAATAAAAAATCATACCTATTAAAATAAAACCCGACACACTTAATGAGTTTGATTTTTATTTTTAATTAGTCCAATTTTTATTTTTAATAAGTCCAATTTTTATTTTAACTGTGTGGATCAAATTTTATTTTAATAGGTCCAATTTTTAATTTTAAGTAATATTGGTTGATTTGGATTTGGTAATGTGGACCTCTAATAAGAGGCCACGTGGCAAAAATGATTTTGCAAAAATCACCGTTACAAAATAATGGCACGAATGAACCTTTCTGTAATAGCAGTGGCATAGATGAGCCAAATTTTCAATAACAGTGGCATAGATGAGCCAAACTTATAACGGATGGTATAGATGAACCATTTCTAATAGTTAGATGCATATTTGAGCCTTTTCCCTTTTTTCTTTTGCCGTTTGAAATTTTTAGATAATTGAATTTGCTAATTGAGTGATTTGGATTAGCATGAATTTGCAGTTGAATCCATTCACAGGTTCACAATTCTGTGCCATTCATTAAACTAGCGATCTTACTAGCGAATACAAATAACTTGAAAGTTTGTGATATTCATGAAAATTGCAGACGCATAAGCATGAATTTCAACAACATACAGCCAAAATTCCTGGTATTTAATAGATCAAGTGCCCAATATAGGCAACATTGACTATACAAAAATCAGTTCACCTTCTAAATGGCTTAAAGAAGCTGGGAGCAACATTCAAAATTCTATGCCCTTAAAATAGTGAAATTTTTAGCTTAATTACGGCTAAAAAAACTGCCAGAAGCATGATCGTTTTCCCTTGCTAGACGACCTAAAAGTACTTTACTAACTAAAGGCCGACAAAATTTGGAGCCAGAGCACTGTAATTACTACCATGGATTTACAGCATATGCAGTTTAAAAAATTTACATCTTCAACAGAAAAACATAGACTCGCTGACTCTCTGGTGCAACCTGGGCAGTTCGGTGACCGGGGTACTCCCAATAGATTTGATGCTGCCCGGTTCTGACGAAGTTTCAGAGAGGTCCTCGAACTTCACAAACTGCCCGAATTGTTGTGCTGCTAGGTGTGCATAACGCACAGGAGCCACTGAAGCAACAATGAAGTTAGATGATTTGCAAAATTTTGCTACTTCTACAATTCAAGATGATTGATAACAGTTTCAGTATCATATGCCTCACAATATTTCAATCTCTCTGGGAAAAAAAATTAATGCAAGGATAAGCGAAATTACCAATAGAGGTCGCGCTGGTGCTCCTTTGATACCTGGAAGACAACAAAGTACTATCACATTGAACTTGCAAAGTGAATCGTAATAACTTATACTAGATTGCAAATCAGACAAGCTTACACATATGATAGTGAATGTATGAGATTTTGCAAGACATCAGCTGAGAAACCAATTTCATCGAGCAATACATGATAATGTGCAGGTCTAGTTGTTCCCTGTAGTAAAATTTGTAGAGACAGAATATGGTTCTGTTTAAATTGTTCTCATATTGTTGAAGCACTGAAGGAAATGAAATAAGAATTTTCGAAGTGCAGATAATACATAATGACACAAGAAATAACTAATTATCTACTAGGAAAGGTCCTATATGCCAGGATAAGTAGGGAAAAATCCAGGAAAACCCCGACGGATAAAAGGATTAGAGTAACTTACCATCATCCCCGCATGTGCACACATGAAAAAATCATTATTTCTAGGATGCACAATATTTGTGTCTACAACAGTACCTGTGGGAAGAGAGAGAGTGTAGTTTGAAGAACACCTTGGCACACATAAGTTGAAGTGGAACAAAAGAGTTGCTGGAAAGTTACAGACCTGGTGGTACATTTTCAGCTGCACTAGCTTGAAATAGTTTTGTATGGTGATTCTTTTGAGCCACGATCAAGGTGAACTTAGGTTTGTTGTCCTCACCAAGATGCTTGTATGCCTGTACCAGAAAATATGAGACCCAAAAATAAACATACCAGGAACTAATAACTGATGAATGATGTATGGAACTCAGATCCTAAGAGATGCCTCAATTTAAAGCATTAAATCTCTATTCCAGAGCATTAGCTGCAAAAGTTGTGTAAAATGCGGATATTCCTTCAATTTTTTGTCGTGAAAAACACAAGATAAGAAATTAAACATCTCTACAAAGAAAAAAGGAAAAAAATAATTCTACGATGCAGTAGTAAGTATGAGTTTCTCGGAATGATAGAAGGCATAAACATTTTCAGATAAATGGACATGACCTTGATCATTTGATCTAGCTCAAGGTTCAGAACTTGATTAAACTGTGATTCGCTGACGCCGTCCCTAACAAAGGACATTGTTAAGTCAATTGCAAATAGTTATTAACATAATATTAAAGAACAATCATCATGTTATTGGAAACAGAAACTTGAAAAAGGACTGCTGTTACGAAACCCACTAAAGGTCTTGGAAATTTTATCTAACTAATAATTATCCTAATATAGAAGGATGAAAACCAAATCTAGACAATAGCTTGACATGAAAATCAAATCTAGACATGGAAACCAAATCTAGACATAAATAATGCTATAAATAGTCTCTTATGTTCCATTTGTAATATGTGACTCATAAAAAAAATTGTCAGAGAGAGAGAGTCTGCCTTTTCTCAAGGTTTCTGTTCCATTGGTGCTTCTTCGCCGGCTCACACTAGGTGATCTCTTCCGTGACTGGCTGCCGTAATGGCCAGAGGAAAACCCAAAAAGGACAAGAACAAGTAGATTGAAGCTGTAGGTGGTGCTGATGGGAAGAAGAAGGTTGTTGCCGAGGATTTGCAAAGCAGCTTACAAAGGAACTTAGGGAAAATGAGCACTGGCCTGTTTGGGGAACAAATGGATCGAAAACAGCAAATACTCACCGAATGTCGGAAACCATTATCTCTGCGGTTTCTGAGTCTCCCCCTACCCACTAGGGGTGGGTATAGTTTGGGCCAGCCTGAAGTCCAAATCGAAATCTGAACTTATTGGATATTTGGTTTGGATTTTTGGATTATGCATTTGATTTCATATTTCATTTTAAAATTTTATGGATTTCCGATTTAGTACTCCAAAAAACTGAAATTTTTATATCTTATATATAACCCTACCCATATAATGTGTCCAATACTATCGAGTCCAATATCCAAAGGTCCAATAGATTAGTACCCTACGCATATCATATTTGTTGTTATTATCATGTATTTTTTTGTGAGTTGTGACTACTAATCTAGATAAAAATGTAAAACGCTCCATGAGTAAGTAAAGTTTAGGACACGGCATAGGCAGCAGGGTGACCTCAATTCTTGTTAATGGTCGAAAGTTATAAATTCTAAGGAGCAAACTACTAGGTGAATTGAGGCTATTAATTGTTATGATCTGCCTCAAAAGCTCAAAGTCAAAACCGAAAATCCGAAAAACCCAAACTGACTAATCCAAAACCAGAACTCAGAAATCCAATCCAATCTGAGGTTATTTGGATTGTACTTTCTTTAATTTAAAAACCGAATATCCAAATCGACGGCCGGAACGCCCATCCCTACTACCCACTATGTCTACGCCAGTTCCTATGAGTGGGAAACCGCTAAGAGCGGGGACTATTATGATGAGTACGGAGCAAATTCCTTCAATTGTAGCCTCAGTGGGAAACGGGGATACGATTGTGGGGATAGAGAAAGTCCAAACAAACCCGCCTCACCCCCGGTTCATATTCTCCTGTGCTAAAAAAATTGGGCAAGTGTAGTGGGAGATAACCGATTTGTTGCACGAGGTAAGAACCTGAACTATATTCCCCATGCAATTCAAAATAGGGAGAAAATTGCCCAACTATCTGAGGAAGTCGTTAAGGAAGCTGGAAAATGGAAACATGCTCTCATTCTATACGTTGTGGGTGATTCCCCCTCATTTGGAGCATTAGAGAAGATAATGACGGGTATTTCGTAGTTCAATTTACTAATTAAGAAGATAAGGAAGCTATACATTTAACTAGTCCTCATACATTGAATAGCAGGCCAATTATCACCTAGGATTTGACACCTGAATTTAGCTTTAATGATGAAATTCTAAGACAATTCCATTGTTTTTTGATAAGGTAAATAATTTATTAACAATTGGGGGAAAAAACCCGTATACAAAAGATTCTAATAGAGAGAGCCTACATCAAAACATGGTTTTCAAAAAAAGAGACCCAATCTTCTATACAAATCGGGGGTCTCATGGGAACACCAAAATCAAACTAGAAACAAAAGACTATTTTGCAGCTTTACAAAATCTTGCTTAACCCCTTCAAATGCTCTCCTATTTCTTTCTTTCCAAATAACTCACAACACTGCTAGCGGTGCAGCCTTCCAAGCCCTAGGACTCCTTTTTCCCCTCTTGTAACCCCAACTATGCAATGCCTCCTTCGCTGTTCTTGGCATCACCCATTGAACCCCAAACCAATTAAGAATCACTCTCCAAAGTCGGTTAGCCACTTGACAATGCAACAAGAGGTGATCCACATCTTCACCCAAGCTCTTGCACATGAAACACCAACTAACATAGTTAATCTTCTTCTTTCTCAAGATTTCCGCTGTCAAAATCACCCCCCTTGCTGCCAACCACGCGAAGAAACATACCTTCCTTCGAGCCCTAGGTACCCAAATAGCACAATGGGGGAACATGCATTCATCTCTCCTTAATAACCTCTCATAAAGTGACTTCACAGTGAATAAGCCAAAACTACTCGCTCGCCATCTCCATACATCAGATCTATCGATAAGAACAACCTGCCCATACAGTAACTCAACCAAACTACCAAATTCTTCCAACTCCCAGTCCTGTAGATTCCGTTATGGATCAAATTACCAAATTTGTCGCTAAGCTGTTGGGTTGTTGATTCACTTAGTCGGATAGGAAGTACGTTAGGTATCTCTATATTTGCAGATGATTGTACATCAGGCATAGACAGAATTTCTTATGCCAGGATATTGGTCGAGATTGATGTGACAAAGGAGCTACCAGAAATCATTGAAGCACAGGATCCAAAGGGGCAAGTGGTCTCACAGGTCGTGCAATATGAGTGGGAGCCTAAGTACAGCAACACTTGCCTGAAGATTGGGCATTGCTGCCAAGAGGCTAAGAAGACAAAACCTGAGCGGCCACCTCCTAAACCTCAGGTACAGAAACAATGCCTAACCAAAGGGAATCAGGTGCGACAAAGGGAGACTACAGCAAGGAAGGTGGTATTGAGCATCAGACTTCTTTAGCTACACTGCTACAGGACAACAGTCTCAAGCTAATGGGTGCCAAGAAGCACTGATGTTGGGCAACAGCCCTTTACAACTTCTGGAAAACAGGTTCAAGTGGAGGAGGGATGGCAGGTAAAGGCAAATCTGCTGCCAAGACTACTCCACAGATCCCTGAAGTTGAGGATCTATGAAACACTGGAAATGGATTCAGCATTTTGACTAAGGGTACTTGTCAGCAGGTCCAATAGCCATAGCAGAGAGAGGGCAATGCAGTAATGATGAAGGTGTTGCAATCACACACACTCCCCCCACCCCCACCCCCACCCCACTCAGCCTAAGATGATTGTTGCTTGGAATGTAAGGGGTTTAAATAAATTCTATAAGGAAAAGGAAATGAAGGAGTCTCTAGTAAAGAATGAAGTCAATCCCATAGCCACAATGGAGCATAGAATGAAGGAGAAGAATGCAGCTAAGGCTGTGAATAAGCTAGCACAGGGATGGTTATGGTGTCACGACTATGCTTGGAATCCAAGATTTATTACTTATACAGTACTGGCCACTCATGCTCAATTAATACATGGGTTAGAATACATGCTTGCAATATGGATATCTACATGACTGCAGTGTATGGGTTGCACACTATAGCGACAGACGAAGTTTGTGGCAGGAGGTAATACTATTACCGTAATAGCTCTACAGGGCACTTGGATCACCTGGGATGACTTCAAGGCAGTACTTAATGAAGATGACAGATATGGAAGTGAGGTGACAGTTATGGAAACAGGGACTTTGAAGAATGCATTATTGATGCACACCTATCAGAAATCAGAACTATTGGAGGGGATTACACATGGTCCAAGGGGGTTTCCCAATGTACTCTGCCAAAATAAATTGCACATCTTAGGGACATAGATGTACTATTTCAATCTATCCCAGGTGAAGATGATTTGTTCTATCAAAAGGCTCTCAAGATTGACAAGATATGAAGATGACATCTAAGAACACTGATCTGCAACCCGCATCGTCTCATTGGAGAAATGGTAAGATTATGGATTTGTTTTAGTTATCCAGAATGATTGACTCCAACTTTGACCTAATGATAGTGTGCTTTATGATACTCATTCCTATTAACTTGCTTTTAAAATATGGTGTCTATGCCAGCTTAACTTACCGGCATCTTGAATAATCCAATAAGGCTATATCTTACTTCTCTTTTGGCCGAGGGAAAAAGTTGTCCACAAAAATTACATATCTCTGAATTTAGAATTTATTAAGATGTAGTAACTCTTTCATCTTGTTGCCTATGGTTCATGACATTACTGCTAATATTTTGCAATAAAAAATGCCTATAACTAGGCACATCTGGCATGCAAACTGAAAGGATTTTATGCAACCATATAAAGCAGCATCCTATATATCTAAGATAATAAAGCTAAATTTGGGGTTAAGCCAACAAATTTTCGTTTAAATTTAGCAACTGTCACTACCTATGTTACTCGGACTCTTCAAAAATACCGTCGAGTGCGTGTTGGATCCTCGAAAAGTAGTGAATTTTTGGAGGATCCAACAGGGGTGCAGGAGCATTTTTGGAGAGTTCAAGCAACTCAGGTCACTACTCATATGGAGAACAGCATTTGCAGCTTTAACTTCAAACATGAATATTGGAGTACCTGAAGACAATAATTTGAGCTGGCTTACGCCCATTACTTGTCGTATAGAAGTCCACAAGCAGTTCTCTGCAGCACAAGTACATGTATAAAATTTAAATGCTTATGTACATAGTTTGTCATAGAAGACTTGACATCTTATTGGATATAAAGATGCACCTCATGATTCCTTCATCGTTTCCATTTGGTAAAGGCTTGTACAAGGATTCTATAATTTCCAACTTTGGAGATTGACTGCGGACCACTGCCCTATACTTGGATATTAATGGCCAGTATAAGGATCCCACAACCTGGAAGAACCGTGATAATAAGGCATAGGAAATCAGTTGCAACACAATTGACAAAAGAAAAGAGAAAATATCTTGGGAAGAACAACCGCCGCAATTGATGGAATATCTGATTGACCAGGAGAACCATGAGAGACATCCATGCCCAGGATCATTGTTGGAGTGTCCTTAATAAGCGGTAGATGAGAGGTATGTTCCATAGCCAATAATGAATTGGTCCCTCCAAGCTATTAAACACAAGCAAAAGAAAACACTATCCCAATTCAGAATAACTGAAAGTAGAAATATCCAAACTGTTGATTGCAGATTCAAAAGATTACCTTTGCATTAATTTTGAGAAGAACATTTGTTAGATATTGATCAGTGATCTTTAACGGAGAGATACATTGAGTAACAATTCCCAAGTCAGTCAAACTTTTTTTCTTCCAAGGTCCTTGACATTATTAAATGTTTAAGTTAGTATAGGCTATTGAAAGCAACGTGAGCGGGACTAACATAGTGCATTACCATATAACTCGGAGTTTTTTCGCTCTGGCAAGACACAGAGGAGAAAATCAGGATGGCCAGGCAGTCTAGCTACTATCTCTTCAAACATCTGTTCTACTCGAACTACAGCTCCAGCTCGCCTATACTGGGGATCTTCCTCAATGAGCGTATGTGGGCGCTCAAAATGCTGATAGACAGGAAAAGAAAGTTTGAACCCAGATATATAGAAACAAATCACACGATGAAAGATGTAAATGTGGCGTTACATACAATGCCTTTGCTCCTTCCGCAACTAATAAGCTCCCTCGAAAGCTGACTTGTATCACAACGGGCAGAGAAGTTGACCACTGCCCAGCGTTCAATTCGTGCAGGGGTGAAAAGATGCTACAAGAAAAAATGGGGAGGGAGAGTAAACTGCAGAAAACATTGTAATATCTTCACTATAGTAGGTAAGGTAACAATAGAAACCTTTTTCATTTTCACAAAGATTATCTGCAGATATCGAGAATAATGGGGACATATTCATATCCCCCATTCGTCCTTTCCTTCATAGTTAAGTTCTCAAAAGGTTGATCCCCAGGTAGTAACAAAATCATCGAGGACAACCACAGATGATTGCCACATCTCATTATATTCGCAGTTGACAGCCCAAACTATAAGGTAATATTTTTTTTTATAAGGATACCACAAGGTAATATTATGCGGTTAAATGTACCTTGTTCTTAAAATTCCACCGGCCGTTGCAGGGAGAGACCTCTTCGCCATTACCAACCTTCAACTAGAAATTGCAGGATAATAAAAATAAAGTCAGAAAGAAAAAAAAAATTCAAAAAAGAACACCGTCGTTCAAGAAAGTGTAGATGCTACCTTTGGGGCTTCTAGGACCCTGCCGTTAATTTGAATGAGCTGCTTTTCTATTGAGATTCCACAAGCAGCAAGAAGGGGATCATCATCATAGCTGTAGTCCCTCACAGCCTGCCAAAATTCCAGTAAGGTACAGAAGCAAAAAATTAAAAGGATCAGAACCATCTAACCTGTAACAACTTACATCTGCTAAAACTTTAATTCGTTCTAGAGGCTTCTGCCTTGATTTTTCAACTAAAGATGCCCTCTGGATCGATGATAATGCCTTTGTGTATCTTTGAAGTGAGACCAAATAACACAGCTGAATATTAAGGAAAGGAAACAAAAGTTGGCTCTTAGAAGCTGGTTAAGTGAACTAGGGTCCTATAGTGTAAACAGAAACATTAATAACTCTGCACACCTCCAGTGGGAGATAGTTTGGTCGATTTGGTTTTCCAACATCCAGACATGGCATATAAGCCGAGGATGAAAGTTCTATGTTACGATGTTTTGTGAAATACTCATAAACAGTTATCTCTATGGTCTCTTCTCCATTATCTGGACTGCCACCATTTTTGACCTTCATAGAAAATCTGTAAGAAACAGTCAACAAAGTTAGATGTTACATATCTGAGTAGTTAGCAATAGATATGCACAAGACAAATGGATACCCACAACAGTTGATTGCAAGGTTTGTCACTCAAACCAATGATTTTAAATTCCCTGTTGTTGTGTTTAGCTTTAACTCTCAGTTTCTTCAACATTCTTTTTGCCTGTATAAAACTACAAGTTAGTGAAGCGTGGAGAGCTGAAAGAAAGAAGAGTTTTAGCATGCAGTTGATATTACTCACTCTTGCCCAATCAATATAACGAGGCTCCTTTACATTCTGGTTGGCAAGCAAAAAGTCAATTACAGGTCCAGGTGATAGGATCATGGTTGTAGACACATCTACAACCAAGAATTAAGCAGCATTAAGATTGAGAAAAATCATAGGAAACAGCTACACTGGAGAGTTTCTATTGTTATACCCATGTTCAAGGTCAAGCCACTATGGGTTGGACGAAAGCTGGAATGGAACCCCCTGCAAGCCATTACACCCCCTCCAACATCCGTGAAGTTCCTTGAGTCATCATGAAAAAATGACTGCCTAACCAAGAGGCATCCTCTGTGACCAACATGAATATCTGTATAAGTTTTGGCTCAGGATAAGATTGATGGTCACCAAAATAACAGGGTGATTACCTTTTAGCAGCTTGTTGTCGCAATATAGTGTCCAGAACCCTCAATGCATCTTGAACATTTTCTGGATCAGCTCCTAGAAGGGCAAGATTAACAGACCTTAATGGTATTTTAGCTGCATAGTCTATCTCCACCAGGAAAGCCTTCGAATGTAGAGAATGCTTAGACCTTTTACTGGAGTAAATGGTGCTTCCATTATCTGAGGAGCCCTCACAAGCACTGCAACGTATAACATAAGCTTAATGTATGTACATTATAGAAGCCTTGAAGTAACTGCAGCTACAGAGTCAAAGAATTTTTCAAGGACATTACTTCTTTGCACTAGACTCCTCAACAACCACCGTGAATTCCAGTCTGTTGCGAGGCAGAGGTCCCACTGTGTACAAACTCTTCTCTCCATCATAAGCAAATTTCTTTCCAGCAAATTCAGACGAGTATGTTTCCTGAAGTTTATCAATAATTTTCCTTCCAATCCCCTTGATGTTAACAGCCCTCTTTTCATCAGAAGTTACAGAGACAGAGACCTGTAATAATAGTGCAACGCAGAAAATTTGTTTGAGTGCCATGAGAGCTTCAATCCAGATGACTGAAGAAGGACTCAATAATTGGCAATCATACATTGTATAGGTAAAATATTTCATCAGGACGTTTGATTTTAACTTTGAGGTGGTTTGCGAGCAAAGTAATCTCTCGTCCAGATGCTCCATGTCCAGGCCTCATCATCATAGTACGCTTGGGCTGATCAACTTTCTCTGGTTCCGCATTTGACATTGTAACTGGTGGTGGTTCTGTCACAGCCATGCAACAACTCTCTCTTCCCTCACTTCTTTCCATATTTCAAATGGAACAGTGACCTAGGAGAATTTGTTAGCAGGATAAACATCAAAAGACGAAGGCTACTGAAATCAGAGTCCTTTCTAAATTGTCTCTTCTATCTATACCCCTCAATGATACATCATATGAACACAGCTACCAAAAATTTAAGCTGGTTTCAGTTTCTTGTCCCACGAGGATAATGTCCTAAGAATATATATCAATCAAACAACTAAACCTAAATTCCGAACTTGTTGTGGTAGGTATTATATCAATCCATGTACTCATTCCACTCTATTCATATCAAATTAAAATTTAATCGATCTTCATGAAGAGCAGTACTTTATGAGAAGTAATTTATGGTCAAACGATTTGTAAATATAGATAACAGTGACACAGTGTCAGCATATGCTGAAGCTGAAGCCAATGACCAAAAGAAAAAATATACTCTTCAAACTCATTTCGCTTTTCAAATTTAAACTTTGATGGTGATGTTTTTTCCATTAAACTAATAGTTTCAGAGTTTACTTCAATATTTTCTTCTATTATCACTAGTATAATAATAAGTACTCCCTCCGTCCATTTTTACTTGTCCATGTTTGATTTGGCACACCCTTAACGAGCAATAAATTAAATGACAATTTTACTATATCACCCCTAATTATTATAAGTCATCTCATCCATTTGGGAAATGAATTGAAAATGATTAGTACTTAACAATAAGAGTAAAATAGGTATAAATGATAAATTATCTCTAGGATTTTCAAATGGGACAAGACAACAAGTAAAAGCTCACAACTATTTTTAGTACAGTGGACAAGTAAAAATGGATAGAGGGAGCATATCAAATTGAGTCCAATCGGAAAGAAAAAAAAATAACACTATATAATGGAACAGATTGAATATACATAAATATTTGTTTTTTAAAAACACAACATTCCCAGTGCAATCCAAGAAGCAACAAGTGGGGTCTATGAGGGTAGAGTGTAGGCAGACCGTACCCCTACCTCGTGGAGGTAGAGAGGTTGTTTTAGAAAATATGAACATTGAAAAAATAAATCAAATAAGAAAAATGCCAAAAGGAATGCATTTGACACTGAGGCAGAGACGACCTTTTCCAAAACTGAAAAAGAAGAAACTTAAATGTATGTTTCAAAATAAAATAGGCAAAATTGAGCAATTAATACATAAAAAATGGCAAATGTTATGATATTATTGCAAGGAATGGGACTTGAGTCCCACATAGGTTAAATAGGAAGCTGATGTGGGACTTATATAGTCTTGGACTCTCTCACTTCAATAGCTAGCTTTTGGGGTGAGGTTCTCCTAAGGTTGTATCAATGGTATCAAAGCCACTCACCACCCTTCGTGCCCACCGTGCCTCGGATGGTGAGTCGATATGGCAGTATTCGACCGAGGCTAGCAATGTCTAGCACACATTTGTCGAGGACGATAGATGCAAAGCGTAGTGGTTTATTATGATATTAATGCAAGGAACGGGACTTGCGTCCCACATCGGCTAAATAGGGAGCTGATGTGGGGCTTATATAGCCTAGGACTCTCCGAGTTCAATAGCTAGCTTTAAGGGCGTCGTTCTCCTAAGTTTTTTTAAAATGAGTGTGGTCTGAAATAGGCAAAATTGAGCAATTAAAACATAATAAATGGTAACTGTTATGATATTAATGCAAGGAATGGGACTTGAGTCCCACATCGGCTGAATGGGTAGCTGATGTGGGGCTTTTATAGCCTCGGACACTCCAGTTCAATAGCTAGCTTTTAAGGCGTCGTTCTCCTAAGGTTTTTATAAATGCAGTAAAATAGGAAAAATTGAGCAATTAAAACATAAAAAATGGTAAATGTTATGATATTAATGCAAGGAATGGGACTTGAGTCCCACATAGGCTAAATGGGGAGTTGATGCATGGCTTATCTAGTTTTGGACTCTCCCACTTCAATAGTTAGCTTTTAGGGTGACGTTCTCTTAAAGTTGTATCAATGGTATCAGAGCCACTCACCACCCTCCGTGCCCACCGTACCTTGGATGGTGACGCCTGTATAGCAGTGTTCGGTCGGGGCTAGCAATGTCTATCACACAGCCATCAAAGGACGACAGATGTAGACCGTGGTGGTTTGTTAGAATATTTTTGCAAGGAACGAGACTCGAGTCAGTTCCACATTGGCAAAACATGGAGCTGATATGGTACTTATATAGCCTCGAGTTCTCCCACTTCAATAGCTAGCTTTCGGGACTTGATTCTCCTAAGATTTTATTAAATGCATGTGGACTAAATAGGCAAAATTGAGCAATTAAAACATTAAAAAAAATAAAATGGCACATGTTATGATACTATTGCAAGGAATGGGACTCGAGTCCCACATCGGCTAAACAGAGAACTGACGTGGGGCTTATATAGCCCCGGGCTCTCCCACTTCAATAGCTAGCCTTCGGGACGTGAATCTACTAATTTTTTCTTGAATGCATGTGGACTAAAAAAGTCAAAATTGAGCAATTAACACATCAAAAAAAAAAAAGAAAAAAAAGTTAAGAAAACCAAAAGCAATACACAATTTAAAACTAGTAACAAAACACAATGCACATCCCTATAAAGTTTTAAAAAAAACGGAAATTAGCGAAGGCGGAGAAAACAGAGTACGATGAATCGCACCTTGGTGAACAAAATTGCTTCGCTTACTGTGTTAGGGTTTCCGAGCAGCGATTCAGCAAAATGGTTTTGGAAGCTTCTGGAAGTTTTGTTTCTCCACTGTTCCCACACACAGTACTATGTGAGAAACATTGGAGGGAAAGACCAAAAATAAAAGTATTTGAGTCAATATATAATATGCTTCACGCTAATTTCTTTTTCTTTTTTCTTTGTTTTTTCTGCTTCGTATTGGGTTTTATTAAAAAAAAAAAAAAAAGAATTCTATTAGTCTGCTACAGGACTACTATAAGCTTATTTGGGCTTTAAGATCACAACCGTTGAAGAAGTTTTCACAAAATTTGGTGATTAGTAGGGGTAAGTTTGTCATTTAATTTTTATTTTATTGTGCTACAATGTTTAATTAATTTGTGTATAGTAAAAAATCACTCGAATGCCCACAAGGGCATGATTGAGTGGTTGAGAGGTGGGTTTTCCACTTGGGAAGACCATAGATCAAATCCAGTCTCTGTCTATCACTCAGCCATGAGTTTGTCGCATGGGGCATGTTTAATGTGATTTACATCTACTGTGTGGTTTGCGAGCTATTGCACAGTGAGCAGGTTACCACAAATTACTCATCACAGAATACTCACCCGAAGGACAAAGGCTGTGGCAGAAGTTGTGGGTTTCCCTGGGGGTTCTAAAAAAAAAAACACTCGAATTTTAAATAAGTATAATGGAAATTTACTAAATAATTCTGATAGCCTAAATATAACAAAAAATACCCCTTTAGAGGCGGAGCTACAACCAAGTGTACACCCTTCGTCATAAAACTATATTGAGCATATAAGCCAAAATTTATTACATATCAGCATATATTACGAGACGAAGGTAATCAAAAAAGAAAGAAAATGAGTTCTTCTTTTTTTATCACTTCAGAGCCATGTGAGATGAAAGTCTCATGCACGATTTTGAATGAGAGAAAAAAGTGAAGAATACTCTTTTCGACTTTGACTCTCCCACTCTAGTCGTTGCTTCAAAAATAGCTAACTCGGATTTTTGATATTCCTTTTTATTTTTTATCAAATGAATGCAATCTTCTTCTGGAAATCCTAGCTATTCAGTATGATATTGGAAAATCTCATTGCTATTACTCAAACAAACATGAAACGTATGCTTGCATATTTGTCCATAGGCTTTTACTTTTGCACACTCCTACCGTGATTAGAGCATTTGGTTCATTGATAAAGTACAATTTAAAGTGTTTGTGCGGTCTGAGGTTCAAATTTCACTAAATTGTACGAGTATTTTTTAATTCCTTTTTACTTCTCTCTCACGGATCCTTTCTTTAACCAAAGTTATCTTTTACTTTCTTCTTTAGGAAACTTAAACGGTCCCTTTACTTAAATTTAATTGAAACTTTAATTTGACTATTTATTTGTATAAAATATTAAATAATATTATAAATAAGTTTTTACCAAAATAATTAGAAGAAAAGATTACATGCAATTACACATATATCATTGTATTTTTAATTCTCTTCTAGGCAGGTTATTATGAGGTTTAATTTGGACCAAAAACAGTCAATAAGATGTTACTTTCTTCCATAATTTCATAGTGAATCGAGAAATTAACTAAGATTTAAAATTTTTGATTAGAATTCTCACACATTCTCTATCAAATGGAAAGATTTCCAATTCCTCATTGACCACAAGACCTAGATTCCCATACTGAGGATACACCTTGAATCCGAATCTATATCTATTAAAATTAAGAAGTAGCAAAATTGATAGATTGAAAATAACTAATAACTTAAATTTAAGTAAAATTTGATAAAATAATGTTATTTTTTCTTGAATATGTGATATATTCCATAAAAATCTCGAGCCATCCATTATAAACTATTCTTTCAGTTTATTTAATTTACAATGCATTTTCATTACTAAAATTAAAGCAACCCAAAACTTGAGAAATATTTTTAGATGATTTGTATGTAATGAAAAAGAAATTATTAATGTTGTTCATGATAAAGTCTCTAGATTGAATAAGATGGTGAAATTTATTGTCCGTTACTTCTTTAAATTTGATACATTTTTTATAAAAATTTTGACATCACCACTGTTTCTCTTAATGATTTTTTTTTATGCTTATGCAAAATTGGATTCTTTTTTGTTATAAAAAATAATTTAGTGACTTTCTTAATATTGAAGTGAAATTGAGCTACATTAGAATGTAGTTTGGTGATTTAATTGCCGTAATAAAATAAAAATTGAATTACCATTTATCAAAGTAACTCGTTGTTAGTGTTGTTGCTATTAGTTTCTGTTTGTGTGTTTATCTTTATTTCAATCATGTGATTTGATATAAAGTACAAATATAATTAAAATATATATTTCTAAATATGTTACTTAACAATTAAGGTTATTTATTTTCTCGATGTATGAATATGCATAATTTTTATTTATTTATTTATCAATATAAAATTAAATTAAATACTATGTCCAAACATATTAGAGAAAGTTTTAGTTTTAGATGACATTATAAATACTAGTATTTGATTTTATGAAATTCTTTTATTATATAAGAGAGAGTTGAGCTGAAGCAGACTGCTCTCGATCGACATGTCTGCTTCAGCTGCTTTTACTCATGTGGGCTTCATAAGTATTTTCTATAGTACTTTTACTATATCACTCTTAATTAATTATTATAATTTATCTAAGTATTGCAAAGTGGACGATATTTAACAACAAGAATGAAATAGACACAAAATGGTAAATTAATTTTTGGTTTTTTAGACTGGACAAATAAAATTAGATAATTATTTTTAATATACTGGATAAGTAAAAATGGACGAATGAAATATTTTTCAATGGTTATCTTTGTGTCAAAAAAGGAGTACTTTTTAGAAAATATACAACAACAACAAAAAAAATTACTACCACATAAATCTATATAATTTATGTTAGATCAATAATTTAAAATTATTTTATAACACCATTTAAAATTTACCAATGTTAATAATATTTTTTAAGTATTCATTTTACACTTAATGAGATGATTTATTACCACATAAATAATTATTTAATTAAACATATAAAATTATTTACTCAATACTATTTTTAAAAAATAAATTTATGAAGAACTATTTGGTCCGTACACTGCACAGCCTATACGTCACTAGTATGCTCTAAAGCCAGTGATGAAGACAGCTATCAATACTAATGATTGGTAGATATAATTGTGTGGTATGGATGGTGGCGATTGTGATTGGTCGAGGAAATTGGCAATGAAAATTGTGTGATGGTAATTGGTAACTAATACTCCCACGGTTTAAAAAAGAATGATCTAGTTTGACTTAGCACGGGGTTTAAAAAAATAAAAAAGACTTTTAAATCTTGTGGTCCTAAATTAAAGTTATGACAAATATATCAAAATGCCCTTGAATCTTCTGGTCTTGAACATGTCACGTGGAAAGTTGAAATTAAAATATTGTCAAAAAAGAAAGGGGTTATTTTTTTTTAAATGGATTAAAAAAGAAAAGTAAGTCATTCTTTTTAAAACGGAGAGAGTAATTGTTAGTTTGAATTTGATTTTAATAAAAAATTAACTCAAATTGAATTATGAACACCACTATTTTCAAGCAATTGAAAAATCACAAATTTTAAAATAACATTGTCAAATTACATATATTAACTCTCCAAAAGTAAATAATCAATAAATATATATAATATTATAATTTAAAACATTACTCTTTTATGAATAGATACAAACTTGCTTTTAAATAGCAAAATAATAAAAGTATGATAATTTCGAGAGAAATGGAACTAAGATATAAAAATCAATAAATAGAATTTCAATAGAAAGAAAGGATTTCTCAGAGCAACCCCCAGATTCTAGACCTAGGAGTCACTTTTCCATATGAGCATTCGGTATATGTATCATGTAGCACTTCGAAAATTTTTGAATTAATTTTAATACTTTAGACGAGTATGCCTCTTAATGTATAATGAGTTATATGGTACATTATATAGTGAATTGATGAATTTTGAGTCTACCTTCTAGTGACATAAATAGTTTGGTATTTAAGAAGTTCCTGAGGAAATATAAATAGTGATTTCAATTTTGAAATTTTGGACATAAAAAAGGGATATGTAAAGGATGGCTTTATGAGAACATAGAATAAGGATGCAAAATTGTCCAAAGTACACTACTATAGGGTGTGGGTGTGGATATTATACGTACCATGTCTTTTGCTGCTAGTGGGCACTATGTGCACTTCTTTTGGTTGCTCATGGAAGAGGAAATCAGGTGGACCCCACTTAAAAAGTATTAATAGGTGTAAAATGTTGGGTTTTAAAGTGTATTGTGAATGGAAAAATGGAGGGAAGAAAAATGGAGGGAAAGTGAAATGTGAAGTTCACTTTTTAGAAGTCAAGTTCTCCCATATTAGTGGGAGAAAGGAGCTTTCTTGTGTATTTATTAGAATGCATTCCTTCATGTGGATAGTGAGGCAAGAACAAGACAAGCCTCGCTCCGTCGTCATCGTCGCTCGCTCGGCTCGGCTTCGGCTTCGGATTTGGATTTGGATTTGGCAAGTCTCTTTGGACAAAGTTTATTTGAAACTTGAGAATTATTGATAGTCTAATCCAAAAATCCTTTTAATAATTTTTCTCCATTTGCGGACGCACATGAAATGTGCGGACGCATGTCACAATGCATCTCGAAGGGACGCATCCCTTCGAGAAAGAGACGCACTGGTTGGCTTCTGGAAAGCGACCTACGCGCGAACCTTGGCGACCTGCGGGTGCAGGTGCCGACGCAGGTGGCACGCAGGTCACACAAACAGTTTCTGGAAATTGCCATTAGGCGACCTGCGGCCGCAGATGGACCACCTGCGCACGCAGGTGGGTCCGCAGGTCGGCACCGATTCCAGAAAGTTGTCTCTTTTCATGAACCATTGCCTCTTTTCGGAAGCAACTCTTTATAGCTATAAATACCTGATTTTTCCTCAGGTATTGGCACGAAATTATTGAAAGAAAAACATCTTCTTCTTCTTCAAAAAACTCAAGTGTGATCATGAAATCATTGAGTGCGTTCGAAGTTCGGTAGAATTTGAGGTACCGCTATTCTACTGAAGTGAATCATTTTATCCTGGGAAGAAAGATTCCATAACCTCGGGTACTTGAGGGGAATAAATTCCTTAAGGACACACCGTGAATTCGGTGGACTTGATTCTAACTTTTCTGTTTCATCTTCTTTCTTACGGTTTTGCTATTTTCCAGAAAATAGTAGAAACTTCATTGCTCATTATTGTTGAACTTGTGTTTGAAGTTGTTGAACTTCTTTATTGTTTCTTGAACTTAAAGTTGAAGTTCTTAGTGATTAAAAAATACAGATATTTGTACCCGAAAACAACAATCTTAAGGAATTTAACAATCTGTATTTTTTGGTTTCTGGAGATTAAAACCATTTGATTTTCTACTTTTGTCACGCCCCGAATCCCATCGAGACATGATTGGCACCCGTAGCCGATAAGGCCCGAGAGAACCAACCTTTGCCTATGTTCAATCATATGCATATCATAATCATAACCACCATTCCGTAAGAACATGAAAGACGAATAAAGGAAAACATGGGACATATTTATACATGCATCTGAAACTTGGTCGTTGAGGCCATCCAGTCAAAACAACATGTGTCTTTTACACTGATACACCCACATCCGTCTACAAAAGCCTCTAACAAGAGCACTGACCAAACTGAACCAGAAGTCGGGACAAGTCCCCTCTTTACGCAATATGTACATCACCAAAACATATATACACTTTGACTCGGAGAAACCCCGAATTAACTGGAGCTCACCAAAGAACCGCTAACACGGGCAATCTACTGGGGAGGCCTACTGGTACCTGCGCCTGCAGCAAGTAAGGTAAATTCCCTGAAAGGGGTCAGTACGGAATAAGTACTGAGTATGCAAGGCTCAGATGAAACTGTACAATACATAAATATTCCAATGAACTCACAACATATGAATAATAAGTGTAGATAAGTCACCATTTTGCATTTTGGGAAGCCATGTGAATTGCTTTGATTACTTTCATTACTTTCTTTACATTCAGTGCTCACTTGTCAATACATATGTCACAATGTACCCGGGCCCCGACTGATCAGTGGGTCTTTTCATAACTTATCGTCATGTTGGGATCGGGTCGAGCTAGGCTTATGCCCCTAAGAACTGCCACCCATAAATCAATGCATCGGGATCGAGTCGAGCTAGGCTTGTGCCCCTAGACTTGCCACCCATAAATCAACACATCGGGATCGAGTCGAGCTAGGCTTACGCCCCTAGATTTGCCACCTATAAATCAATACATCGGGATCGAGTCGAGCTAGGCTTACGCCCCTAGACTTGCCACCCATACTTGATCATTGACCACATTTGCATTACTTTATTCATTACTTTGAGATTGATATTTGATAGTCATAACATCACTTGAACTTTGGAACATAACATTATTGGAAACTTTGGATCATTAACCAATGAGTGAGAGACATGTGAATAACTTGGCAACATAACATTATTAGAATCATAATCACCATGGGAACTATTGGACAATAATCTATGAACAAAAGACATAAGCATAATCACTATTGGAACATAACTTTGTTTGAGCTTTTGGAACATTAACCATGATTATGAGACATGAGACTCACAACTGATCCATGAGTAGGAAATATATGACAATGACTATTGATAAGGGGTGTTACAACTCTGTCTGAACTTGATAGTGATTTGAAGATATAAAAACTTCATCACTAGTCAAAGATCATTCAGTTAACGATTTGAAGAATATAAAAACTTCATCGTTAAACTAGAAACAAGTTGTTTAAAGTTTAAAAACTTTGTTGTTAGTATTTAAAATACTAAATTGGTTGTCTCTTTGTGACATCAAAATGGCTAGTGAAATTCAAGTCAATGATGTAACGAAGAATGTTGCAGCAACAAACATTGCTACTTTAAGTCGTACGAATGCTGCTCATGCCATGGCACCGGCGGAAAAACAAGGCAAATTTTCTGGTATTGATTTCAAACATTGGCAGCAGAAGATGTTCTTTTATCTGACTACATTGAGTCTACAAAAGTTCATCACAAAAAGTGTTCCTGTATTGCCGGAGGATACTCCGAAAAAGGATCGCTTTGTAGTAATTGAAGCTTGGAAGCACTCGGATTTTTTATGTAAGAATTACATATTGAGTAGCCTACAAGATGATCTATACAATGTGTATAGCATGATGAAGACCTCAAAGGAACTCTGGGATGCTTTATAAAAGAAGTACAAAATAGAGGATGCCGGAATGAAGAAATTCATTGTTGCCAAATTCTTGGACTTTAAGATGGTAGACAGTAAAGCTGTTGTTACCCAAGTCCAAGAGTTGCAAGTCATTATTCACGACCTCCTTGAAGAAGGTATAATTTTAAATAATGCCTTTGTTAAACATTTTAAGAATGTTATTAATGTTCACTTAACCTTCTTTGTAGGTTTGATTGTGAATGATGCTTTTCAAGTAGCTGCTATAATTGAAAAGTTACCACCTTTGTGGAAGGACTTTAAAAACTACTTAAAGAATAAGCGAAAGGAGATGTCAGTTGAAGACCTTATTGTGAGGTTGAGGATTGAAGAAGACAATAAGGCAGTTGAGAAAAGGTCTCGTGGGAATTCTACAATAAATGGAGCAAATATTGTGGAAGAAGATCCCAACAAATCAAAGAAGAGAAAGAAAGCACAAGCACAACAAGGCAATCCTCCTAAGAAGAAATTCAAAGGAAATTGCTTTAACTGTGGCAAAGCTGGCCACAAGTCGGT
Source organism: Capsicum rhomboideum (assembly GCA_031232105.1). Classification (NCBI taxonomy): domain Eukaryota; kingdom Viridiplantae; phylum Streptophyta; class Magnoliopsida; order Solanales; family Solanaceae; genus Capsicum; species Capsicum rhomboideum. Next base: position 128,458,168 of record CP124712.1, read on the forward strand.
TGATTGTCGAGCTCCGAAGAAGGGCAAGAAAAAGGATCAAGCAAACATGGTTGAATCCAAGAGGAAATAGACAATCTGTGTGCTATGCTCTCGGAATGCAATCTTGTTGAAAATCCTAGAGAGTGGTGGATTGATTTAGGTGCCACCCGCCATGTGTGTGCCAACAAAGAACTATTTGCATCATATGCTCCGGCTCAAGATGATAAGAAGATATTTATGGCCAACTCCGCTACGGCAAAGATTGAAGGAACAAGCAAGGTTTGCTTGAAGATGACATCAGGCAAGGTGGTGACACTAAATAATGTCCTTCATGTTCCGGAGTTGTGAAAGAACTTGGTTTCTACTTCACTTCTGACTAAGAATGGTTTCAAATGTGTATTTGTTTCCGACAAAGTTGTAATTAGTAAGAATGAAGTGTATGTAGGCAAAGGTTACCTCACCGAGGGCCTTTTTAAGATCAATGTAATGACTATTGATATGAATAAAAGTTCTGGTTCTTCTTACTTACTTGAGTCAAATGATTTATGGCATGAACGTTTAGGACATGTCAATTATAAAACCTTGCGAAAACTGATTAACTTGGAAGTTTTACCTAACTTTGAGTGCAGTAAATCAAGTGTCAAATATGTGTTGAATCTAAATATGCTAAGCATCCGTATAAGTCTGTTAAAAGGAATTCCAATCCCTTAGACTTAATTCACACAGACATTTGTGATATGAAGTCGACACCATCTTGTGGTGGGAAAAAATATTTCATAACTTTTATCGACGATTGCACTAGATTTTGTTATGTCTATTTGCTGAATAGTAAGGATGAGGCAATAGATGTATTTAGGCAATATAAAACTGAAGTTGAAAATCAGTTGGATAAAAAAAATCAAAATGATAAGAAGTGATAGGGGTGGAGAATATGAATCTCCTTTTGCGGAGATATGTTTGGAAAATGGAATTGTCCATCAAACTACGGCCCCGTATTCACCTCAATCAAATGGGATTGCGGAAAGGAAAAATCGAACATTGAAGGAAATGACGAATGCCTTACTAATAAGTTCAGGTTTACCACAAAACTTGGGGGGGGGGGGAAGCTATCCTTACAGCAAACCGAATACTCAATCGAGTACCCCATGGAAAGACACAATCTATTCCATATGAGAAATGGAAAGGAAAGAAACCCAACTTGAAATATTTCAAAGTATGGGGGTGTCTAGCCAAAGTCTAAGTTCCTATACCTAAAAGGTTGAAAATAGGACCAAAGACAGTGGACTGTGTTTTCATCGGATATGCTACAAACAGTAAAGCATGTCGATTTTTGGTTCATAAATCGGAACATCCGAATATCCATGATAATACGGTAATTGAATCAGATAATGCTGAGTTCTTTGAACACATTTATCCATATAAGACTAGACATGAGCTGCCTAGTGAAGGGTCTAAACGACCTAGGGATGAACCAAGGGAGAATGAACATAATGAAGAGAATCCAAGGCATAGTAAACGTAAAAGAATGTCGACTTCATTTGGATCAGATTTTGTAATATTTCTTCTTGAAAATGATCCTCTAACATTTAAAGAAACGATGTCGTCTGCGAACTCATCCTTTTGGAAAGAGGCTGTCAATAGTGAGATTGATTCAATCTTGAGCAACCATACTTGGGAATTGGTTGATCTTCCTCCAGGAAATAAACCTTTAGGTTCTAAATGGATCTTCAAAAGGAAAATAAAAGCTGATGGTACTATTGACAAATACAAGGCAAGACTTGTAGTGAAAGGCTTTAGACAAAAAGAAGGTCTTGATTATTTTGACACATACTCGCCAGTAACAAGGATAACTTCCATTCGGATGTTGGTTGCATTAGCTACGGTATATGGTCTTGAAATCCATCAAATGGATGTGAAAACTGCATTCTTAAATGGAGAATTGGAGGAAGAAATTTACATGGAACAACCTGAGGGTTTTGTGGTTCCTGGTAAAGAAAGGAAAGTGTGCAAACTTGTTAAGTCACTTTATGGACTAAAACAAGCACCCAAACAGTGGCATGCAAAGTTTGACCAAACCATGTTGGCAAATGGATTCAAAATAAATGAATGTGATAAATGTGTTTGCATTAAAGACACTCCAAATCACCAAGTCATTGTTTGTTTGTATGTGGATGACATGTTGATCATCAGTAGAGACATTTCTGACATAAATGCTACAAAACGAATGCTTGAGAGCAAGTTTGATATGAAAGACCTTGGAGTTGCGGATGTGATCTTAGGAATAAGAATTCATAGAACTCTACAAGGGTTGGCATTGTCACAGTCTCATTACATTGAAAAGGTACTTGACAAGTTCAAGTATTTGGATTTCAATATTGTCAAGACTCCATTGGATGTGAGTTACGCACTTCAAAAGAATGAAGGTAAAGTGACTCACAATTGGAGTATGCAAGAGTGTTAGGAAGTTTAATGTACATCATGAATTGTGCGCGACCGGATATAGCATGCGCTATTAGTAAACTAAGTCGGTACATGAGTAATCCCAATCAAACTCATTGGATGGCAATGAAAAGAGTTTTGGGGTATCTACATACTCAAGACTTTGCTTTGCATTACAACAAATATCCAGCGATAATTGAAGGATATAGTGATGCAAATTGGATCATCGGATCAAATGAAGTAAAATCCACGAGTGGATATGTGTTTACTTTAGGTGGAGGAGCAGTCTCTTGGAAATCATCCAAACAGACTTGTATTGCCCGCTCTACTATGGAATCTGAATTTATCGCGTTAGATAAAGCCGGTGAAGAAGATGAATGGCTCCGAAATTTCTTGGAAGATATTCCTTATTGGCCCAAACCATTGGCACCAGTATGCATACACTGTGATAGTCAAGCGGCAATAGGTAGGGCAGGGAGCATGATGTATAACGGTAAATCTCGTCATATAAGACGGAGACATAATACCGTTAGAGAACTTTTCTCTAGTAGAATTATCACGATTGACTATGTAAAGTCAAAGGACAATGTGTCGGATCCACTTACAAAAGGCCTATCTAGAGAGGGAGTTGAGAAATCATCGAAGGGAATGGGTTTATGGCCTAGGACAAGTCGTCACAGTGGTAACTCTACCTAGCGGACTGGAGATCCCAAGAGCTAGGTTCAAAGAGATCAAACAAAGTTGTGATTGACGGTTCAACATTGTCAATAAACTTAACCCATTCTCATGATGAAGACAATGTTCAGGAAACAAGGATAAGACTTATGGTTGGTAGTCTTTTAATGGTTTCTAAGTTTGGCAGATATGACCAAATAGTTTGATCTATAGGATTGAAACGTTTAGGAATCACCTATGTGAGGGTGAAGTGGAAGTCGCTTCAAGGAGAATGATAGTAAAGGCCTATTCTCTAAGCTCTCATGAAACCAGGTCGTGTTCATGGCTGAAATGAACAAAACCGTGAGAACCATAAATGGTAAAAGGCTGGTTGTGTGACTTGTGTTGTCTAGGTGTACATTAAAGTTCGACGATTCAAAGATATCACATCTACCAATTGACCGAGTGCATCCGATGTAAGTTCACTATGGAAAGTTCAAAGGGAAACCTACTTATCCAGATGCAATTAGTCTTTGCTTGTTGATCACACACTTGTCCGTATATTCTTTGTTGAAATAGCCATTCCCCATTCATGTGGGGGATTGTTGGGTTTTAAAGTGTATTGTGAATGGAAAAATGGAGGGAAAGTGAAATGTGAAGTTCACTTTTAAGAAGTCAAGTTCTCCCACATTGGTGGGAGAAAGGAGCTTTCTTGTGTATTTATTAGAATGCATTACTTCATGTGGAGAGTGAAGCAAGAACAAAACCAGCCTCGCGCCGTCGTCGTCGTCGCTCGCTCGGCTCGGCTTCGGCTTTGGCTTTGGCTTCGAATTTGGATTTGGATTTAAATTTGGTAAATGATCGATCGAGAGACTATCTTTTTGGACAAAGTTTATTTGAAACTTGAGAATTGTTGATAGTCTAATCCAAAAATTCATTAAATAATTTTCTCCATTTGCGGACGCACATTTCATGTGCGTCCGCATGTCACAACGCATCTCGAAGGGACGCATCCCTTCGAGAAAGAGACGCACTGGTTGGCTTCTGGAAAGCGACCTGCGCGCGAACCTTGGCAACCTGCGAACGCAGGTGCCGGCGCAGGTGGCACGCAGGTCACACAGACAGTTTCTGGAAATTGCCATTAGGCGAACTGCGGCCGCAGATGGACCACCTTTGATGGCTCATTATTATTGAACTTGTGTTTGAAGTTGTTGAAATTCTTTATTGTTTCTTGAACTTGTTCTTGAACTTAAAGTTGAAGTTCTTAGTGATTAAAAAATTCAGATATTTGTACCCAAAAACAACATAAAATGGGTCATTTTGACTTTTCTTAATTGATGAAGTCATTAGATAGAGCTATTTTGGGACTTTCCAGAAAAACGTGAGCAACCCAGGAGCTCCCTGTTCCTCTTCTCTCTTCAACCAAACAACAAGAAAATTCGGGAATATGGTGGTAATAACCTCTTGAATTGAATTTTACACTAGTTTTCGAAATGAGTCTTGTTAATTTGGATTCTTGAAAAGGGGAAAAAATATGAAATTGTGATAAAAGTGAAGTTTTGGGTTATTGCTATTGATGGGTTATTGATGAATATATGTATTATTTTTATAGTTAATTGGTTGCCTATCGAATAGTGAAAGTTAGTGGTTAGCGATGTAAAGACGATACTCCCGTGAGTTGAGTTAGTGGAGAATTGTGGTACTACCATTAGCTAGGAAAGCACCAAAGGTACGTAAAGCTAAACCCTCCTTCATCGTTAAGGCACCACCCACAGTCACTTGTTTCTCCTAAAAGAGTAGATATAGTCTACTTGATATATGTGAACAAACCTTTCACTTTCTATACGTCGTCTAACACATGACTATATGCCTAAGTGGCCACATTATTTACATGCCCTTTCCATTTGAAATTACTTGTTTCCTCCCTTCATGCGTCTATTTATTGGAGTCGTAGTATTCATATTACTCCTGTCGATTCAAGTATCTATAGAGTTATACATGATTGTATTTGTGTTCATTAGAAATTTTTAGAATTCATATAGTATATCTATCACATGCTATATATTAGAATAAATGGACATACTATGGTCGCACTAGTTTATTGGATTACACAACGATATAGTCATAGAGTGATATAAAGAACTAGAGTTTAAATAACTCGATACTATCATAGATGTTAGTTGTATATGAAAAGTGCAACCTGAATGGCTAAACAATGTTTATTGTAATATACTTGCATAAGCCTAAGGGGCACTACTTGATAAAAGTTAACGATGGGAGGGTATTCATAGGTTTGGCTTGACACACATGCGCGACGTAATTCTGTGCACAGAATTGAGACCTGACCATTATAGTGAGCCCGAATATTGTGGCGTAGCCGCCCTTGTGGCGTCATTTGTATTTGGAGTCAGCTGGAACATCATGCACTAGTGTAACACCCCGTATACTTCCAACCCTACTTGACGATGTTGAACAATGTTTACTTAGGTGTCGAGAGTCATAAGTATGTATTTTGAAATGTTCTTGATGAGATAATTGATATTGGGCCTCATACATGTGATTAGACCTTCGTAGGAGGTGTCTTGTGACTTTGTGGAGCATTTGTGGGGTTAAAGATGAGGCTTGGAGGACCTCCAAACAAAGGATATTAAAGGTAAGAAGTAAGTTAAAGAATAGAACTTGAAGTATCTAATCAAATCCGCAAAGAAAAGTCGAAGAACAAAATTTTTCAAAAAAATTATGGCCAGGCGCGCCAGAGGGCGTGCCAGGCCGCTAATTGCCCAAATTTTTTGGGCACAGGCAGCAAGGTGGAGCGTCCAAGGGCGTGCCAGGCTGCTTGTGCGCACCTTTCAAAAGTTGGAAATTTTTCTAAGTCCCAAAGGTGCCCGGGGACGTACCGGGCGGCTTTTTGCCATATTTCTTCTACAACCACGAGCCTATACATGGGATAATTGAAATATTGGCATTCCAATTTGGTAAAAATTATTCGTGGATGAATTAAGTACCCAAATGACGTTTTTACCCTTTTGGTAAAAAAAAACATACGTCGCTAGAATCACTTGCTTTTGGGATTGAGGTTACGAATATCAATCGCGTGAGTGGGAATATTGTCGTAACACGAATGAAATGATCTAAACATGAGAAATTATTGATTTTGTTGGATCAAGTGAATTCGGCTCAATAAAAGCCCAAAATAAGGAAAAAGACATGGCCCAATTAGTCTAAATGACCCATTCTTCTACCATTGACCACTTAAACATGACATTTAATGCCAAGGAGACTTGAGGGCCTATATATATGAGGAAAAATCATATTTTTATTCAAAGGAACACACATCACATTTCTAGAATTCTCAAGAAAGCTCCTTTTGGCTCTTCAAACCCTAAGTCATCTTTTGGAGCAAGAACATCATTTTTCAAGCTTAGGTAAGTGATTATTCTTATGGTTTAAAATATTATATGTATGAGAGATTATGTAGATCATGTTGGTTATGCTTGAAAGTGTTGAACATGACACTTTGTGTTTTTGTAAAAGATGTGTTATCCATGGGATTTAAACTTGAAATATGACTTGTGGTTTTGATGAAAAAGCATGGTATGGATAAAATATCAACATGTATGGTGTGATTATGATCCTAAACTTGTTATTTTTCTATAAGTGTAAATTATGGGATTTTGGCCGATATGTTGATATGAGGTGTATTGAGGTGATGGAGTAATTGTGATGTTGTGGTGATGAAGAGTGGAAAGTATGAACTTGGTGTGACATGCTATTGGTTATCATGTATTGGTCAATGTATGGAACATTATGGGATTATTGGTATGATAATTTCATCAATGGTATTGTCAAGGGGGAAATGACATTTTTAAAGGCAAACATGAAACTCATTGTCATTGTATGCATTTGTAAGGTAGTTGGTGGTTAATGTAAACTCCGTTATGTACTTATGTTGTAGAGTGAAACATAAGGAAGGAGCGGGACTACTGTATTCACGTATAGGATTGTATATTCGTATTGAGGAGATAATGTATGTAAGGTTACTCTTTCTGTATCCTTCTGCAGCATATAGTATTCACCTTGTTATGGTACTTACTCATTTCTGAAATGTCCTAAGGCATCTCATTTCATGTTATCATCTATTGCTAATCATATACCTTATTCTTGATCTATGGTCATTCATGTATCACATAATTATGGACATGGTTCCAAGTTCCAATAATGTTATGTTCCAAAGTTTCCAATAATGTTACAACTTCAAAAGTATCAATCTCATGAACATAAAAGACTGAAGTAATGCATTTATGTGTTTCCAATAAGGTTATGATCCCCAATGTATCAATCTCATAAAAGTAAAGGGATGAAGTAATGAAAGAAGTATGTCCCATATGGTTACTTTATAATTTCCTTATAGTTACTTTATATTTTCTTTATACTTATTGAGTACGGGTGATAGCTTTGTGGGGGCGCAAGCCTAACTCAAGCCGATCCCGATATTGTTGGATCAGGGGGACAACTCAGTGAAACAAAAGCCAATTTTTATGCCGAACCTGCTTCACTGATTTTCGAGTGATAGCAGGGGGAAAGCTCAGTGGGGAAAAAGTCTAACTTGATGCCGAACCTGACAGGGGGTAGCCCTAAGGGCCGAACCTGCTTTATTTATTTATGATATATTATATTATTCTCCCACTGATCAGTTGGGCCCAGGTTATATATATATTGACGGTATTATATTAACGGTTATATACATATATTGGCGGTTCTAACTACTAACGGTAATGTACATAAAGGCAAAGGGAATAATGAACGTAAGGTACATATTTCCACACATACTGAACGGTGATTTATTCACATTGACTATGCTCTTGTTTTCATGAAGTTTCTTATAGCCTTGTATACTCAGTACATTCTTCGTACTGACCCCTTTGGGGGATTTACTTTACTTGCTGCAGGCACAGGTGTTAGTAGACCTCCACAATAGGCTACGAGTCATCCGCGGATCATTGGTGAGCTCCAATTGATTCGGGGATTTTCGAGTCACATGTGTACATTGTTTTGGTATTGTAATTATAGTATAAAGCGGGGACTTATCCCGACTATAGGTTTGTTGTGTTCATGTATCGGTTAGAGGCTTTGTAGACGTATGTGGGAAGGTGAATATAAGAGATGTGTGTTCTGTTTGACTTGATGGCCCTAATGGCTAAGTTTCATATCTTGTATAAGTTTTCCATGACTTCTGCATAGTTGCATGAGGTGTAATAAGATTCATACGAGGTTATGCATACGAATGTTCATGAGCAAAGATTGGTTCTCTTGGGCCATATCGGCTTCGGGTGCCAGTCCGCCTCGTTGGGATACGGGGTGCATGTGACAACTAGTTCCCCTGACTCGAGCCGATATATGACATATATGGCCTGCGGGTAGACCCTCATAGTGAGCCCATGGGGGCGTACCCTCTATAAGACTGCGATCATTGTTACATGTACAAAATCATAGCAATGGGTACTTGAGCAACACGTGTCTTACACTTGACACAGATTGCCTTCAATAGGCAATCATATGATTATTTGTGGTAAAAGTAGGCATAGGACATCACCTATGCAAATTATCAGGCGCTTCAAAATAATGAATAACTCATAAGACATTATATGATAAGTTAACAAGGTAAATGCATAGTTTATAGTTTTATATCGTGCATTGTCACTTACACGCTCTTAGGTTATAGTTTCATATAGGAGTTTCTAGTATTCACTAGTTTGCAGTCGCTCATTTTTTTATTTGGCTCCATGAGCATCCTTATATGTCTACATGTTATTCTGTCTGCCTTATGTACCAACACGTGTTGTATATATACTGACGTCCCTATGTTTGGGGGGCGTTGTATCTTTGTACAGACAGGATTAGGTGTACCAGTTAGCAGACTTCTATATTAGGCACTCGTCTTATATTCAGCAAAGCAGTCGGTGAGCTCTTCTTTCATTCAGAACTAATAGTTGTCTAGTACTCTTTAGTCATAACTAATAACATAGGCATGTCGGAGTCTTGTCCCGACCATCTGCAATTGTATAATTAGAGTATATTAGAGGCTTCATAGATGATGTAAAGTAATCATATGTAGTTATAGTTCCAGTTGTTTTTGTATAGTTCTTTGATATTTCCTTAAGAATAATGGTTCTCCTACTTAATACAGGTCAGCTGTATAACATGTGTTCATAGGGTTCATGTCTGGCCTGTCTAGGCTTGGGGCGTGACATATCAGTTCATGGAAGAATAAAAGGGTCACCACTGCTGAGGATTTCCCCTTCATCTTAGATAGGTCGTCTGAGGGTTCGCCGCGGTTCATTGTTGTGCTTAGATACAAGGCTACCCTTTTTCGAAAGCTTCACGTGACCATTTGCCACTAGTCTTTGTTGCGGATTTGAGGTATGAATGAAAAATGAGAAAAGACACCTTTTTGATGATACCTCTCCATCAAGGCAACTTTTGGATTGAACCAAAAAGGCACCTCTCCATCTCACCTTTTCATTGTTATACATTTATAGGTCTTGCCTCATATTACATACAATGAATATATTGAAAATCTAAAATTCTTCTCTTCTTCTTTGCGCATCGATTTGAAAATAAAACATAAGTGTCTTGTGATTCGCTCAGTTTGTTGAATTCGTTGGAGTTTTGTAATTTACATTGCCGCTATTACAGAAATATTTTTCCGTTCTATCTTAGGACCTTAACAACAATGAGTGAGGGGGTTATAATTCGTTAAGGACACACGAGTAGCTTGTAGGCTCGGAATAATATTTTACTCCGTCTACATTTATGATTTAATGTTTTGAACACACGATACTAACAATATTCATCTAGAGGGGTTTATTGCACAAAAAGACCGAGGTGTAGACTCCCAAAGAGAGAAGCCCAACAAATGTTAAATGCAAAGCCCCACACCTCATTAAGATCATATTGGCATACTAAAAAACCCATCTCTAAAATGGAGCCTTGTTTAAGAGTTGTCAAACAAGTGATGATTGAATAAAAGAAAAAACTAGTATAGACATGGATGGAAACGCCCCCCCCCCCCCCCCAAAAAAAAAATAAAATGGGTGAAAATCGTTTACACCCCTAACTTTACTTTAAAAATCAAACCCCCCCCCCCTCAACATTGAACAATAATCATTCTCCCCCCTTTTTCTTATATAATGTCTATTTTACTCTTAATATTTTCAATTTTATATTTATATAATATTTTTTTATATTATATACATTTATTTTTCATAACCTAGGTATATACAATTTTTATTTAAATTTATTTACATTATTAGTAAAATAATTCTTTTATAAATTAATCAAAAAATCTAATGTTATTTTTATGATACAAATTTTTTATATCATATGTATTAAGTATGTATGTATGTATGTAATTATTTGGCTTAAGTCATAAGCGGCCCCTTAAGTCACACTCAATAGCTTGATGAAAAAAAAGGAAGAGTGATTCTTTTGGACATGTATTGTAACACTCCGTACCTTCCTAACCCTACTTGACGACATTGAATAATGTTTACTTGGGTGTCGAGAGCCATACATATGTATTTTGTAATGCTATTGATGAGATAATTGACTTTCGCCCTAGTATATGTGATTAAACCTTCATAGGAGGTGTTTCGTGATTTTCGTGGAACATTTGTGGGGTTCAAAACGAGGCTAAGAGGACCTCTAAACAAAGTATATTAAGGTTAAGAAGTAAGTTAAAGAATAGGACTTGAAGTATCTAACCGAACCCGCGAAGAAAAGTCAAAAAACAAAATTTTCAAAAAAACTAAGTAAGGGGTGCGATGGGGGGCGTGCCACGCCGCTCTGGGATAAAATTTTTAGTCCAGAGGCAGCAAGTTGGCGCGCCCAGGGGCGTGCCACGCTGGTTTTTTCATTTTTTCGAAAGTTGGAAATTTCTAAGTCCCAAGGGTATCCGGGGTCGTACCGAGCCGATTTTAGCCATGTTTCTTCTACAACCACGAGTGTATATATGAAATGAATGACATATTATATTGGTATGATAAAATTATTCGAGAACGAATTTGAAGTCAAAATGACAGTTTTGGCCTTAAGGTCAAAATAAGCCAAACGTGGCTAGAATCACTTGTTTTTGGGATTGAGGCTACGGATATGAGTAGCATGAGTGGGAATATTATTGTAATACGTATAAGACGACTTAAACATGAGAAATTATTAATTTCATTGGGTTAAGTGATTTAGGCTCAATAAAAGCCCAAAATAAGGTAAAAGACATGGGTTACATGATCCAATCTTCTATTGACTAGGTCAAATGAAGCATTAAATGCCAAGGATGACTAAGGATGGCCCCAAGGACTATAAATAGACCCAAAAATCAGATTTTATTCAATTGTAACTCTCATGTTTTTCTAGATATTTTCTCCAACCTTCTCCAACATTCTCTCAAACCCTAAAGAACTCAAAGGCAATTTTGGAGCAAGATCATCACTTTTCAAGCTTGGGTAAGTGATTATTGTTATGGATTAATATATTATATGCATGAAAGAGTATGTAAAAAATCATGTTGGTTGTGCTTGGACATGTTGTACATGGTACTTGGTGTTTTTGTATAAGATTTGTGATCCATGAGATTCAAGCTTGAATTAGGGCTTGTGCCTTTGATGAAAGAGCATGGTATGGATAAAATATGAACATGTATGGTGTTATTTTTGTTGTTAAACTTGTTATTGTCTATAAGTGTAAATTGTGGGATTTTGGCCGATATGTGCTATGAGGTGTATTAAGGTGAATTGATGGACTATTTGTGATGTGGTGTGGATAAGAAAGTGTAAAGGAGAAGTGTTGTGGTGAAATGTATTGATTATCATGTATTGGTCAATGTTGGGAATATTGGGGGATTTTTGGAATAATAATTTCTTCAATGGTTTTGTCAAGGGGAAATGGCATGTTTAAGGGCAAACATGTAACTCATTGATGTTATATGCATTTGTAGAATAGTTGATGGTTAATGTGAATCCCGTTATGTATTTGTGATTGTAGAGTGACACATAAAGAAGGAGCGGGACTATTGTATGCACATCTAGGATTGTATATCCGTATTGAGAGTACAAGGTATGTAAGGTTACTCTGTTCGTATCTTTCTGCGGCAAATAGTATTCATATTGACATTACGTTTGTTCCATCCCGAAATGTGTTAAGGTATCCCATATCCGGTTATCCATGGTCATTGTCATATATTTCCTACTCATTGATCGTTGGTGAATCTCATGTTTCCTATTCAAGCATAATGTTTCAAAAGCTCAACAATGTTATGTTCCAAAGTTCCAATAGTGGTTATACTCATATATCTTGTTCATTGATTATTGTCTAATGGTTCCAATGGTGATATGTTTCCAAAAATATTTATTCATGTGTTCCTCATTTATTGGTTAATGATCCAAAGCTTCATATCAAGTTGTGAATATCATGGTATCAATCTCAAAGTAATAAACAAAGTAATGCATATGTGGTAGATGATCAAGTAAGGGTGGCAGCTTTGGGGGCGAAATGCCTAGCCCAAGTCGATCCCAAAATAAGGGGGCAGTCCTAGCGGCATAAGCCTAGCTCGGACCGATCCTGACAAGGGACAGCTCTAGGGGTAATAACCTAGCTCGAGCCGAACCTGAAATGTTGTATGGGTGGCAGCTCTAGAGGTACTAACCTAGCTCGAGCCAATCCCGATATATACATTGATTTATAGGGTGGCAGCTCTAGGGGCATAAGCCTAGCTCGAGTCGATCCCAACATAACGCTTTGTTATGTTTAAAACCCACTGTTCAGTCGGGGCCCGGGCATCACAGGTCACAAGCGAAGGTGAATAATCATTAAATTAAAAATACAAAGGAAGTACCGAAAGCAATATACATGGTTTCCAAAGTACAGAATAGTGACTCATCTACATTGTGACTAATCTATATTGGTTATGCATTTGAACTTGAGTTCTTTGACATATTTATATATCATATAAGTTTCATATGGCCTTACATACTCAGTACATTCTTCGTACTGACCCCTCTTGGGGAATTTACCTTACTTGCTGCAGGCGCAGGCACTAGTTGTAACACCCCGTACTTTATAACCTCACTTGATACCTTGGGATCATAACTACATAGGTGTTGAGATGCCATGCATATGTGTTTTATAGTGTTATTTGTGAAACATTTGATATCGGACTTAACATGTGCGATGAGATCTTCGTAGGAGGTGTGTTGTGATTTCGTGGAGCATTTGGGTAAGAACTCGTACACATTCTAACCTCATTTGGTGACTTTAAGTCATGTTTAATTGATGGTTAAGATCACTAAGTAAGTATTTTGTAGTGTTTGGATAAAGGATTGGACGATACGTAAACATTGGATAAGTGGCCGGAAATTTCAGCAAAAGGCTGAAACTTGCGCCACTACCCTGTTTCAGGGGTGTGGCGCAAGCCACCTGCAGGCTGGAGATTCAGAGAGGGCAGCATTCTTGCGCCACTACCCTGTTTCAGGGGTGTGGCGCAAGGCACAATAATTGTGCCCTTCCGGAGTCGTTTTGTAACGCACTTCTACGACGATTTCTAAATGGTTTCTTTTGGTTCTTTGGAGTTAATTGAGCATTGTTAAAGCTACAAACACTTCAATATACTCCTACATACTCCTACATGATCAAATCATGAAATGTGAATAGTGATCCAAAATGTCCAATGAAACCAAGGGTGACTAGAATGCCTATTTTTGCGATCGAAAGGACGAATGAGAATTGTTTAAAAGAATATTGTCGTGACATGATGGAATTACGTAAACATGAGATATACGATGAATAATACATTAAATTGCATGGGTTACATGGATATGAGTTATTGGGCCCAAAGTTAGGCCCAATAGGAAATAAAAGAATTGGCCCAAAGGGGCAAAAAGACCCATTCTTCTCATTGGACCACATATGATGCCAAAGGAATGGCTAAGAATGACTTGGGGTCTATATAAAGACCCCAATATCAGATTTTCCTTAACATAAACACTCTCATGCCTTTTAGATAATTATCAAACATTTTCCTTCATTTCCAAACCCTAAAGCAAATAAACCCTAAGGCATATTGGACAAGATCATCCTATTCCAAGCTTTGGTAAGTCTTTATTTTCATGGATTAACATATTATATGCATGGGATATTATGTATATCATGCTAGTGGTGTTGGCAAGGTGATGAATAGTGACTTTTTGCCTTTGGTGAAAGATGTGTCATCTTGGTAATTTGAACTTGAATTAGGCCTTATGCCTTTGATGAAAAAGCATGGTATGGACAAAATATGAACATGTATGGTGTTATTTTTGGTCTTAAACTTGTTCTTGTCTAAAAGTGGAAATTATGGGATTTTGGCCGATATGTGTTATGAGTTGAATTAAGGTGCTTTGATGGAGTATTTGTGATGTGTTATGGATGAGAAAGTGTAAAAGAGAAGTATTGTGGTGAAATGTATTGATTTGCATGTATTGGTCAATGTTGGGAATATTATGGAATTTTTGGAATAATAGTATATCAATGGTTTTGTTGAGGGGAAATGACATGTTTAAAGGCAAAACATGTAACTCATTGACATAGTATGCGTTTGTAAAGTAATTGGTGGTTAATGTAAAGTTCGTTATGTATTTGTAGAGTGACACATAAAGAAGAAGAGGGATTATTGTCTACGCATCTAAGGTTGAATAGTTGTATTGCGAATCCAAGGTATGTAAGGTTACTTTGTCCGTATCTTTTTTGCGGCAAATAGTATTCACATTGACATCTTACTAGTCCTATCCCGAAATGTACTAAGGTATCCCATATGCACTTATCCATGGTCATTGTCATATATTTCCTACTCATTGAACAATTGTGAATCCCATTTCTCATATTCATGGTTAATGTTCCAATATTTTACTAGTGCCTATACTTGTGTCTCTTGTTCATGGATTATTGTCCAATGGTTCCAATGGTATCATGGTGCTAGTAATGTATATTTCTCATTGATATTTATTCCTATGTCTCTTACTCATTGGTCAATGATTCAAAGGTTCCAACAATGTGATGTTCCAAAGTTCCAAAGTGATGTTATGACTATCAAAGTATCAATCTCAAAGTAAAGATCAAAGTAATGCAAATGTGGTCAATGATCAAGTACGGGTGGCAAGTCTAGGGGCGTAAGCCTAGCTCGACTCGATCCCGAGATTTGGATTTATGGGTGGCAAGTCTAGGGGCGTAAGCCTAGCTCGACTCGATCCCGAGATTTGGATTTATGGGTGGCAAGTCTAGGGGCGTAAGCCTAGCTCGACTCGATCCCAAGGGTGGCAAGTCTAGGGGCATAAGCCTAGCTCGACTCGATCCCTATATGATGATATGAAAGACCCACTGATCAGTCGGGGCCCGGGTACATTGTGACATATGTGATAACAAGTGAGTATTGATTGTAAAGGAAGTGACAAAAGTAATGAAAGCAATCCACATGGTTCCCAAAATGCAATATAGTGACTTACTCACATTGTCTATTCATTTGTATTGAGTTCATTAGTATGTTCATGTGTTACAAAGTTTCATTTGCGCCTTACATACTCAGTACTTATTTCGTACTGACCCCTCTCGGGGAATTTACCTTACTTGCTGCAGGCGCAGGTCCCAGTAGACTTCCTCAGTAGGTTGCTAGCTGTTGCAGATCTTTGGTGAGCTCCAGTTAATTCGGGGCTTCTCCGAGTCAGAGTGTATATATGTTTTGGTGCTGTACTTGTGATATAAAGCGGGGACTTGTCCCGACTTTTAGTTCTTGTTGGTCAATGCACTTGTAGAGGCTTTTGTAGACTGATGTGGGTGTATAAATGTAGAGGGGATATGTCGATTTTGACTTGGTGGCCTCAACGGCCAAGTTTCGCATATGTATATATATATATCATGTTCCATGAATTCCATTGCGGGTATTTATAGCTATTGTGTGTTTATGGGTTTCTTATGGCATGTATGGGTACAAATAGGGGTAAAGCTTGGTTCTCTCGGGCCTTGTCGGCTACGAGTGCCAATCATGCCTCGTTGGGATTCGGGGCGTGACAAAAGTGGTATCAGAGCAGTCGGTCTAAGGATGTCTACAAAGCCGTGTCTGAGCAGAGTCTTACGTATCGATGTGTTGTGCACCACATTTATACGTAGGAGGCTACGAGACATTTAGGATGTTGTTTCTTTCCTTCATTCTAGATCGTGCAATAGAGCCAATGTTGTCAGTTGCATTGTATCTGATTTTGGTATTTATTTTTCTTTGGTATAGTCAAAATGCCGAACACGAGAAAAGGAAGAGGAAAAGGTAAAAGTAAGCTGATAGATAGAATTGTTGGTGAAGGAGCAAGTAGACCACCACCTGAACAAGTTGATCAAGGTAGGGCTGAAACTGAGTTTGCAACGCGAGCTTCTTCTACTTCTTCAGCTCCAGAAGAGCCGAGAAGAAGGGAAGTGCCCGTGGAACCACCGACGAATGCCACAGACCAGGATCTTCGGAATGCCGTTCAGATGTTGACACAGTTAGTGGCGGCACAAAGCCAGGGAAGAGCTGGTGCAATGGCACATGATGATGATGCGGCTAGAGTAGCAAGTCGCAGAACGTAGGATTTCCTTAAATTGGACCCTCCTATCTTTACAGGGGCAGATCCAAAAGCAGATCCACAGGACTTCGTGGATCAAATTCAGAGGGCATTGGAAGTCATGCATGTGACAGGGATAGAAACAGTGGAACTTGCCGCATATAGGTTGAAAGGAGAGGCAATATTGTGGTACGAGGATTGGAAGAAATCCCGTGACATTGGTGCAGATCCACCTACTTGGGAAGAGTTTAAAATGGCTTTTCTTGATCATTACTTGCCCTATGAGATCCGTGAGGCACGTGCGGATCAATTCCTAAATCTTCGTCAAGGAAATTTGAGCGTCAGAGAATATAGCTTGCAATATAATTCCTTGGCTCGATATGCGCCAAATGTTGTGGCTACGATGACAGACAGGGTCCATAGATACGTGGACAGACTAGAGCCATATTTGGTGAGAGATTGCACTATTGCGGCCTTGAATAGGGACATGGACATTGCTCGAATCCAGGCCTTTGCTCAGAAAATGGAAGACCAGCGACAGAGAAGAAGGGTGCATGAATTTGATAGGGGACAGTCCAAAAGGGCTAGACCTATGGGACCACCTATGATGTCCCAAGGAGGATCTAGGCCCCGCATGTTTCCTAGACCACCTAGACCATCATTCTCTTATTCCACAGGGAGTGCTTATTCTCAGTCTCGAGGGTTTAGAGGTGGTTCAGCTGGGCAGAGTAGTGGAGGGCATGGATCACAGTCAGCAGGTTTCCCTCGTCAGCAGTGTCCGCACTGCGGGCGTATGCATACAGGTCCATGTCGGACAGGGACGAATGCCTGCTTTTGGTGTGGTATGCCGGGACATATAGCAAGAGAATGTCCACAGCGGAGCATGGGTGGTATAGCACGACCAGCTGGGTCGGCTGTTGCGTCTTCAGCATCGGTTCCGTCACAGGGCCGAGGGGTGCAGCCTATTGGTCGAGGTAGAGGTGCCAGAGGAGCAGCCAGTACTAGCGGGGTCCAGAATCGCACTTATGCTTTGGTGGACCGCCAGAATTCAGAGGCTTCCCCTGATGTCGTCACAGGTACATTATCCATATTCTCACATACTGTATATGCACTGATTGATCCAGGTTCTACATTTTCCTATGTTACCCCATTGGTTGCTGCCAAATTTGCAAAGGCACCGGAATTATTAATTAAATCAATTGAAGTGTCTACATCGGTTGGTGACTATATTGTTGCAAAAAGAGTGTATCGTAACTGTGTGGTAACTGTGTGTGGTCATGATACGTTGGCCGATCTCATTGAATTGGAAATGGTAGATTTTGATGTCATTATGGGAATGGATTGGTTGGCCTCTTGTTATGCTACGGTAGATTGCCGAGCCAAGAAGGTGCAATTTTGTTTTCCGCAGGAAAATGTTTTAGAATGGCAGGGTAATGTAGGGGCACCACGAGGAAGATTTATTTCTTATTTGAAAGCCAGAAAAATGATTGCCAAGGGGTACGTATGTCATCTGGTACGAGTGAAAGATAATGATGTGGAACCATTAACTCCACAGTCAGTACCGGTAGTTAATGAATTTCTAGATGTATTTCCAGAGGATCTTCCAGGTTTACCCCCAGAACGGGAAGTGGAATTTGGCATTGATGTGATTCCAGGCACTCAGCCTATTTCTATTCCTCCCTATAGAATGGCTCCAGCGGAACTGCGTGAATTAAAAGAGCAGTTGAAAGATTTGTTGGACAAAGGCTTCATCAGGCCTAGTATGTCCCCGTGGGGTGCATCGGTATTATTCGTACGTAAGAAAGATGGCACATTGAGGATGTGCATTGACTACCGACAGTTGAATAAAGTAACGATCAAGAACAAATATCCCCTTCCTCGAATTGGTGGTTTGTTTGATCAGTTACAGGGTGCCAAATGTTTTTCAAAGATTGACTTGAGGTCGGGTTACCATCAAGTCAGAGTTAGAGAGGAGGATGTACCCAAGACAGCTTTTCGAACACGGTATGGCCATTATGAATTTTTAGTTATGTCATTTGGACTAACAAATGCACCGGCTGTGTTTATGGATTTGATGAACAGGGTGTTTAAGCCATCCCTAGACGTGTTCGTGACAGTATTTATAGATGACATCCTTGTTTATTCAAGATCACCAGAAGACCATGCTAATCATTTACGGCAAGTGTTGCAAATCCTCCGTGAGCGTAAGTTGTATGCAAAATTCTCCAAATGTGAGTTTTGGTTACAATCCGTTGCATTCTTGGGTCACATTGTGTCAGATGAAGGGATCCAAGTCGACACACAGAAGATAGAGGCAGTGAAAAACTGGCCAAGACCTACGACACCCACAGAGATTCGCAGTTTTCTGGGTTTGGCAGGTTATTACCGAAGATTTGTAGAAGGTTTTGCTTCTATTGCGGCACCATTGACAAAGTTAACTCACAAGGCAATTAAATTTCAATGGAATGATGCATGTGAAAGAGGGTTTCAAAACCTGAAAGATAAGTTGACTTCTACACCAGTGTTAGTTCTTCCTGAAGGCACAGAGGGCTATGCAGTGTATTGTGATGCTTCCGGGATTGGTCTCGGATGTGTGTTGATGCAGCATGGTAGGGTGATAGCATATGCCTCACGACAGTTGCGGCCACATGAGAAAAACTATCCCACCCATGATCTTGAATTGGCAGCAGTAGTTTTTGCTTTAAAGATATGGCGTCATTATTTATATGGGGTTCATGTTGACATCTATACGGATCACAAAAGCCTGCAATATATCTTTAAGCAAAAGGAACTCAATTTGCGGCAACGAAGATGGTTAGAGCTCTTGAAAGACTATGATGTCGATATTCTATACCATCCAGGGAAAGCAAATGTAGTAGCAGATGCATTGAGCCGCAAGGCAACGGGAGTCACTAGTGATCAATTGACGGAAAAGAAGGAGATAATCAAAGACTTACATCAGTTAGCGAGCTTGGGAGTTCGCCTTATTGAATCCTCCGATGATAGAGTTATTGTGCAGAATGCAGCAGAATCCTCTTTGATAGCTGAAGTGAAAGAGAAGCAATTTGCGGATTCTATTTTATTGCAGCTAAAGGAAAATGTGCAGCAGAATTTGACCAAGGCATTTGATATGACACCGGAAGGGGTGCTTCAATGTCAAGGGAGGTTATGTGTACCGGACGTAGATGAACTGAGGATACGAATAATGACGGAGGCGCATCATTCGCGCTATTCCATTCACCCGGGTGCTACTAAAATGTACCATGAATTGAAAGAAGTGTATTGGTGGGGCAACATGAAAAAGAACATTGCAGAATTTGTCGCGCAATGCCCAAATTGTCAACAAGTGAAAGTGGAACATCAGAAACCGGGAGGTTACATGCAATGTATCAATCTTCCAGTCTGGAAGTGGGATATGATTAATATGGATTTTATTACGGGCTTGCCTCGTACATTGCGGAAGTTTGATTCCATATGGGTCATAGTGGACCGACTTACTAAATCAGCGCATTTTCTACCGGTCAAGACGACCTATACAGCTGAGGATTATGCGAAGTTATATGTGAAAGAGATAGTACGATTGCATGGTACTCCACTTTCCATTATATCCGACAGAGGAGCACAGTTCACAGCACACTTTTGGAAATCTTTTCAGCGGAGTTTAGGTACTCAGGTGAATTTGAGTACGGCTTTCCATCCACAGACTGATGGACAAGCAGAACGTACTATTCAGACACTTGAAGATATGCTACGAGCTTGCGCATTAGATTTTCAAGGTAGTTGGGATGACCATTTACCTCTTATTGAATTTGCGTATAACAATAGCTATCATTCAAGTATTAAAATGGCACCTTATGAAGCTTTGTACGGAAGGAAATGTAGATCACCAATTGGATGGTTTGAAGCAGGTGAAACTGCTTTACTTGGGCCAGATATTGTTCACCAAGCCATGGAGAAAGTTAAAGTGATCCAACAACGGTTACAAACGGCTCAAAGTCGTCACAAGTCATATGCCGATGTTAGAAGAAGAGGGCTTGAATTCGCCATAGGTGATTGGGTGTTTTTAAAGGTGTCACCGATGAAAGGGGTAATGCGGTTCGGAAAGAAAGGAAAATTGAGTCCACGGTACATAGGCCCATATGAAGTTATTAGACGAATTGGGCAAGTCGCATATGAATTAGCCTTACCTCAAGAACTTTCCTCAGTCCATCCGGTCTTTCATGTGTCGATGCTTCGGAAATGCATAGGAGATCCGTCTCGTATTGTGCCCGTAGAGGATGTTCAAGTTACAGAGGATCTCACTTATGAAGAAGTGCCCATTGCGATCCTGGATCGACAAGTAAAGAGATTGAGAAATAAAGACATAGCATCCGTCAAAGTCCTTTGGAGAAACCAACACGTAGAGGAGATCACATGGGAAGCGGAAGAAAAGATGAAATCCAAGTATCCCCATCTATTTCAAATTGACCAAGAAGTTCACAGTGCGGAGATGGAACAATAACAAGTAAGTATTTAAGAGCATTATGTGAATGTGTATAGGTATGTTAAAGTAAAGATGCATTTGTTGTATCTAGGACAATGTTGTTAACATTCGAGGACGAATGTTTCTAAGGGGGGAAGAATGTAACACCCCGTACTTTATAAACTCACTTGATACCTTGGGATCATAACTACATAGGTGTTGAGATGCCATGCATATGTGTTTTATAGTGTTATTTGTGAAACATTTGATATCGGACTTAACATGTGCGATGAGATCTTCGTAGGAGGTGTGTTGTGATTTCGTGGAGCATTTGGGTAAGAACTCGTACACATTCTAACCTCATTTGGTGACTTTAAGTCATGTTTAATTGATGGTTAAGATCACTAAGTAAGTATTTTGTAGTGTTTGGATAAAGGATTGGACGATACGTAAACATTGGATAAGTGGCCGGAAATTTCAGCAAAAGGCTGAAACTTGAGCCACTACCCTGTTTCAGGGGTGTGGCGCAAGCCACCTGCAGGCTGGAGATTCAGAGAGGGCAGCATTCTTGCGCCACTACCCTGTTTCAGGGGTGTGGCGCAAGGCACAATAATTGTGCCCTTCCGGAGTCGTTTTGTAACGCACTTCTACGACGATTTCTAAATGGTTTCTTTTGGTTCTTTGGAGTTAATTGAGCATTGTTAAAGCTACAAACACTTCAATATACTCCTACATACTCCTACATGATCAAATCATGAAATGTGAATAGTGATCCAAAATGTCCAATGAAACCAAGGGTGACTAGAATGCCTATTTTTGCGATCGAAAGGACGAATGAGAATTGTTTAAAAGAATATTGTCGTGACATGATGGAATTACGTAAACATGAGATATACGATGAATAATACATTAAATTGCATGGGTTACATGGATATGAGTTATTGGGCCCAAAGTTAGGCCCAATAGGAAATAAAAGAATTGGCCCAAAGGGGCAAAAAGACCCATTCTTCTCATTGGACCACATATGATGCCAAAGGAATGGCTAAGAATGACTTGGGGTCTATATAAAGACCCCAATATCAGATTTTCCTTAACATAAACACTCTCATGCCTTTTAGATAATTATCAAACATTTTCCTTCATTTCCAAACCCTAAAGCAAATAAACCCTAAGGCATATTGGACAAGATCATCCTATTCCAAGCTTTGGTAAGTCTTTATTTTCATGGATTAACATATTATATGCATGGGATATTATGTATATCATGCTAGTGGTGTTGGCAAGGTGATGAATAGTGACTTTTTGCCTTTGGTGAAAGATGTGTCATCTTGGTAATTTGAACTTGAATTAGGCCTTATGCCTTTGATGAAAAAGCATGGTATGGACAAAATATGAACATGTATGGTGTTATTTTTGGTCTTAAACTTGTTCTTGTCTAAAAGTGGAAATTATGGGATTTTGGCCGATATGTGTTATGAGTTGAATTAAGGTGCTTTGATGGAGTATTTGTGATGTGTTATGGATGAGAAAGTGTAAAAGAGAAGTATTGTGGTGAAATGTATTGATTTGCATGTATTGGTCAATGTTGGGAATATTATGGAATTTTTGGAATAATAGTATATCAATGGTTTTGTTGAGGGGAAATGACATGTTTAAAGGCAAAACATGTAACTCATTGACATAGTATGCGTTTGTAAAGTAATTGGTGGTTAATGTAAAGTTCGTTATGTATTTGTAGAGTGACACATAAAGAAGAAGAGGGATTATTGTCTACGCATCTAAGGTTGAATAGTTGTATTGCGAATCCAAGGTATGTAAGGTTACTTTGTCCGTATCTTTTTTGCGGCAAATAGTATTCACATTGACATCTTACTAGTCCTATCCCGAAATGTACTAAGGTATCCCATATGCACTTATCCATGGTCATTGTCATATATTTCCTACTCATTGAACAATTGTGAATCCCATTTCTCATATTCATGGTTAATGTTCCAATATTTTACTAGTGCCTATACTTGTGTCTCTTGTTCATGGATTATTGTCCAATGGTTCCAATGGTATCATGGTGCTAGTAATGTATATTTCTCATTGATATTTATTCCTATGTCTCTTACTCATTGGTCAATGATTCAAAGGTTCCAACAATGTGATGTTCCAAAGTTCCAAAGTGATGTTATGACTATCAAAGTATCAATCTCAAAGTAAAGATCAAAGTAATGCAAATGTGGTCAATGATCAAGTACGGGTGGCAAGTCTAGGGGCGTAAGCCTAGCTCGACTCGATCCCGAGATTTGGATTTATGGGTGGCAAGTCTAGGGGCGTAAGCCTAGCTCGACTCGATCCCGAGATTTGGATTTATGGGTGGCAAGTCTAGGGGCGTAAGCCTAGCTCGACTCGATCCCAAGGGTGGCAAGTCTAGGGGCATAAGCCTAGCTCGACTCGATCCCTATATGATGATATGAAAGACCCACTGATCAGTCGGGGCCCGGGTACATTGTGACATATGTGATAACAAGTGAGTATTGATTGTAAAGGAAGTGACAAAAGTAATGAAAGCAATCCACATGGTTCCCAAAATGCAATATAGTGACTTACTCACATTGTCTATTCATTTGTATTGAGTTCATTAGTATGTTCATGTGTTACAAAGTTTCATTTGCGCCTTACATACTCAGTACTTATTTCGTACTGACCCCTCTCGGGGAATTTACCTTACTTGCTGCAGGCGCAGGTCCCAGTAGACTTCCTCAGTAGGTTGCTAGCTGTTGCAGATCTTTGGTGAGCTCCAGTTAATTCGGGGCTTCTCCGAGTCAGAGTGTATATATGTTTTGGTGCTGTACTTGTGATATAAAGCGGGGACTTGTCCCGACTTTTAGTTCTTGTTGGTCAATGCACTTGTAGAGGCTTTTGTAGACTGATGTGGGTGTATAAATGTAGAGGGGATATGTCGATTTTGACTTGGTGGCCTCAACGGCCAAGTTTCGCATATGTATATATATATATCATGTTCCATGAATTCCATTGCGGGTATTTATAGCTATTGTGTGTTTATGGGTTTCTTATGGCATGTATGGGTACAAATAGGGGTAAAGCTTGGTTCTCTCGGGCCTTGTCGGCTACGAGTGCCAATCATGCCTCGTTGGGATTCGGGGCGTGACAAAAGTGGTATCAGAGCAGTCGGTCTAAGGATGTCTACAAAGCCGTGTCTGAGCAGAGTCTTACGTATCGATGTGTTGTGCACCACATTTATACGTAGGAGGCTACGAGACATTTAGGATGTTGTTTCTTTCCTTCATTCTAGATCGTGCAATAGAGCCAATGTTGTCAGTTGCATTGTATCTGATTTTGGTATTTATTTTTCTTTGGTATAGTCAAAATGCCGAACACGAGAAAAGGAAGAGGAAAAGGTAAAAGTAAGCTGATAGATAGAATTGTTGGTGAAGGAGCAAGTAGACCACCACCTGAACAAGTTGATCAAGGTAGGGCTGAAACTGAGTTTGCAACGCGAGCTTCTTCTACTTCTTCAGCTCCAGAAGAGCCGAGAAGAAGGGAAGTGCCCGTGGAACCACCGACGAATGCCACAGACCAGGATCTTCGGAATGCCGTTCAGATGTTGACACAGTTAGTGGCGGCACAAAGCCAGGGAAGAGCTGGTGCAATGGCACATGATGATGATGCGGCTAGAGTAGCAAGTCGCAGAACGTAGGATTTCCTTAAATTGGACCCTCCTATCTTTACAGGGGCAGATCCAAAAGCAGATCCACAGGACTTCGTGGATCAAATTCAGAGGGCATTGGAAGTCATGCATGTGACAGGGATAGAAACAGTGGAACTTGCCGCATATAGGTTGAAAGGAGAGGCAATATTGTGGTACGAGGATTGGAAGAAATCCCGTGACATTGGTGCAGATCCACCTACTTGGGAAGAGTTTAAAATGGCTTTTCTTGATCATTACTTGCCCTATGAGATCCGTGAGGCACGTGCGGATCAATTCCTAAATCTTCGTCAAGGAAATTTGAGCGTCAGAGAATATAGCTTGCAATATAATTCCTTGGCTCGATATGCGCCAAATGTTGTGGCTACGATGACAGACAGGGTCCATAGATACGTGGACAGACTAGAGCCATATTTGGTGAGAGATTGCACTATTGCGGCCTTGAATAGGGACATGGACATTGCTCGAATCCAGGCCTTTGCTCAGAAAATGGAAGACCAGCGACAGAGAAGAAGGGTGCATGAATTTGATAGGGGACAGTCCAAAAGGGCTAGACCTATGGGACCACCTATGATGTCCCAAGGAGGATCTAGGCCCCGCATGTTTCCTAGACCACCTAGACCATCATTCTCTTATTCCACAGGGAGTGCTTATTCTCAGTCTCGAGGGTTTAGAGGTGGTTCAGCTGGGCAGAGTAGTGGAGGGCATGGATCACAGTCAGCAGGTTTCCCTCGTCAGCAGTGTCCGCACTGCGGGCGTATGCATACAGGTCCATGTCGGACAGGGACGAATGCCTGCTTTTGGTGTGGTATGCCGGGACATATAGCAAGAGAATGTCCACAGCGGAGCATGGGTGGTATAGCACGACCAGCTGGGTCGGCTGTTGCGTCTTCAGCATCGGTTCCGTCACAGGGCCGAGGGGTGCAGCCTATTGGTCGAGGTAGAGGTGCCAGAGGAGCAGCCAGTACTAGCGGGGTCCAGAATCGCACTTATGCTTTGGTGGACCGCCAGAATTCAGAGGCTTCCCCTGATGTCGTCACAGGTACATTATCCATATTCTCACATACTGTATATGCACTGATTGATCCAGGTTCTACATTTTCCTATGTTACCCCATTGGTTGCTGCCAAATTTGCAAAGGCACCGGAATTATTAATTAAATCAATTGAAGTGTCTACATCGGTTGGTGACTATATTGTTGCAAAAAGAGTGTATCGTAACTGTGTGGTAACTGTGTGTGGTCATGATACGTTGGCCGATCTCATTGAATTGGAAATGGTAGATTTTGATGTCATTATGGGAATGGATTGGTTGGCCTCTTGTTATGCTACGGTAGATTGCCGAGCCAAGAAGGTGCAATTTTGTTTTCCGCAGGAAAATGTTTTAGAATGGCAGGGTAATGTAGGGGCACCACGAGGAAGATTTATTTCTTATTTGAAAGCCAGAAAAATGATTGCCAAGGGGTACGTATGTCATCTGGTACGAGTGAAAGATAATGATGTGGAACCATTAACTCCACAGTCAGTACCGGTAGTTAATGAATTTCTAGATGTATTTCCAGAGGATCTTCCAGGTTTACCCCCAGAACGGGAAGTGGAATTTGGCATTGATGTGATTCCAGGCACTCAGCCTATTTCTATTCCTCCCTATAGAATGGCTCCAGCGGAACTGCGTGAATTAAAAGAGCAGTTGAAAGATTTGTTGGACAAAGGCTTCATCAGGCCTAGTATGTCCCCGTGGGGTGCATCGGTATTATTCGTACGTAAGAAAGATGGCACATTGAGGATGTGCATTGACTACCGACAGTTGAATAAAGTAACGATCAAGAACAAATATCCCCTTCCTCGAATTGGTGGTTTGTTTGATCAGTTACAGGGTGCCAAATGTTTTTCAAAGATTGACTTGAGGTCGGGTTACCATCAAGTCAGAGTTAGAGAGGAGGATGTACCCAAGACAGCTTTTCGAACACGGTATGGCCATTATGAATTTTTAGTTATGTCATTTGGACTAACAAATGCACCGGCTGTGTTTATGGATTTGATGAACAGGGTGTTTAAGCCATCCCTAGACGTGTTCGTGACAGTATTTATAGATGACATCCTTGTTTATTCAAGATCACCAGAAGACCATGCTAATCATTTACGGCAAGTGTTGCAAATCCTCCGTGAGCGTAAGTTGTATGCAAAATTCTCCAAATGTGAGTTTTGGTTACAATCCGTTGCATTCTTGGGTCACATTGTGTCAGATGAAGGGATCCAAGTCGACACACAGAAGATAGAGGCAGTGAAAAACTGGCCAAGACCTACGACACCCACAGAGATTCGCAGTTTTCTGGGTTTGGCAGGTTATTACCGAAGATTTGTAGAAGGTTTTGCTTCTATTGCGGCACCATTGACAAAGTTAACTCACAAGGCAATTAAATTTCAATGGAATGATGCATGTGAAAGAGGGTTTCAAAACCTGAAAGATAAGTTGACTTCTACACCAGTGTTAGTTCTTCCTGAAGGCACAGAGGGCTATGCAGTGTATTGTGATGCTTCCGGGATTGGTCTCGGATGTGTGTTGATGCAGCATGGTAGGGTGATAGCATATGCCTCACGACAGTTGCGGCCACATGAGAAAAACTATCCCACCCATGATCTTGAATTGGCAGCAGTAGTTTTTGCTTTAAAGATATGGCGTCATTATTTATATGGGGTTCATGTTGACATCTATACGGATCACAAAAGCCTGCAATATATCTTTAAGCAAAAGGAACTCAATTTGCGGCAACGAAGATGGTTAGAGCTCTTGAAAGACTATGATGTCGATATTCTATACCATCCAGGGAAAGCAAATGTAGTAGCAGATGCATTGAGCCGCAAGGCAACGGGAGTCACTAGTGATCAATTGACGGAAAAGAAGGAGATAATCAAAGACTTACATCAGTTAGCGAGCTTGGGAGTTCGCCTTATTGAATCCTCCGATGATAGAGTTATTGTGCAGAATGCAGCAGAATCCTCTTTGATAGCTGAAGTGAAAGAGAAGCAATTTGCGGATTCTATTTTATTGCAGCTAAAGGAAAATGTGCAGCAGAATTTGACCAAGGCATTTGATATGACACCGGAAGGGGTGCTTCAATGTCAAGGGAGGTTATGTGTACCGGACGTAGATGAACTGAGGATACGAATAATGACGGAGGCGCATCATTCGCGCTATTCCATTCACCCGGGTGCTACTAAAATGTACCATGAATTGAAAGAAGTGTATTGGTGGGGCAACATGAAAAAGAACATTGCAGAATTTGTCGCGCAATGCCCAAATTGTCAACAAGTGAAAGTGGAACATCAGAAACCGGGAGGTTACATGCAATGTATCAATCTTCCAGTCTGGAAGTGGGATATGATTAATATGGATTTTATTACGGGCTTGCCTCGTACATTGCGGAAGTTTGATTCCATATGGGTCATAGTGGACCGACTTACTAAATCAGCGCATTTTCTACCGGTCAAGACGACCTATACAGCTGAGGATTATGCGAAGTTATATGTGAAAGAGATAGTACGATTGCATGGTACTCCACTTTCCATTATATCCGACAGAGGAGCACAGTTCACAGCACACTTTTGGAAATCTTTTCAGCGGAGTTTAGGTACTCAGGTGAATTTGAGTACGGCTTTCCATCCACAGACTGATGGACAAGCAGAACGTACTATTCAGACACTTGAAGATATGCTACGAGCTTGCGCATTAGATTTTCAAGGTAGTTGGGATGACCATTTACCTCTTATTGAATTTGCGTATAACAATAGCTATCATTCAAGTATTAAAATGGCACCTTATGAAGCTTTGTACGGAAGGAAATGTAGATCACCAATTGGATGGTTTGAAGCAGGTGAAACTGCTTTACTTGGGCCAGATATTGTTCACCAAGCCATGGAGAAAGTTAAAGTGATCCAACAACGGTTACAAACGGCTCAAAGTCGTCACAAGTCATATGCCGATGTTAGAAGAAGAGGGCTTGAATTCGCCATAGGTGATTGGGTGTTTTTAAAGGTGTCACCGATGAAAGGGGTAATGCGGTTCGGAAAGAAAGGAAAATTGAGTCCACGGTACATAGGCCCATATGAAGTTATTAGACGAATTGGGCAAGTCGCATATGAATTAGCCTTACCTCAAGAACTTTCCTCAGTCCATCCGGTCTTTCATGTGTCGATGCTTCGGAAATGCATAGGAGATCCGTCTCGTATTGTGCCCGTAGAGGATGTTCAAGTTACAGAGGATCTCACTTATGAAGAAGTGCCCATTGCGATCCTGGATCGACAAGTAAAGAGATTGAGAAATAAAGACATAGCATCCGTCAAAGTCCTTTGGAGAAACCAACACGTAGAGGAGATCACATGGGAAGCGGAAGAAAAGATGAAATCCAAGTATCCCCATCTATTTCAAATTGACCAAGAAGTTCACAGTGCGGAGATGGAACAATAACAAGTAAGTATTTAAGAGCATTATGTGAATGTGTATAGGTATGTTAAAGTAAAGATGCATTTGTTGTATCTAGGACAATGTTGTTAACATTCGAGGACGAATGTTTCTAAGGGGGGAAGAATGTAACACCCCGTACTTTATAAACTCACTTGATACCTTGGGATCATAACTACATAGGTGTTGAGATGCCATGCATATGTGTTTTATAGTGTTATTTGTGAAACATTTGATATCGGACTTAACATGTGCGATGAGATCTTCGTAGGAGGTGTGTTGTGATTTCGTGGAGCATTTGGGTAAGAACTCGTACACATTCTAACCTCATTTGGTGACTTTAAGTCATGTTTAATTGATGGTTAAGATCACTAAGTAAGTATTTTGTAGTGTTTGGATAAAGGATTGGACGATACGTAAACATTGGATAAGTGGCCGGAAATTTCAGCAAAAGGCTGAAACTTGAGCCACTACCCTGTTTCAGGGGTGTGGCGCAAGCCACCTGCAGGCTGGAGATTCAGAGAGGGCAGCATTCTTGCGCCACTACCCTGTTTCAGGGGTGTGGCGCAAGGCACAATAATTGTGCCCTTCCGGAGTCGTTTTGTAACGCACTTCTACGACGATTTCTAAATGGTTTCTTTTGGTTCTTTGGAGTTAATTGAGCATTATTAAAGCTACAAACACTTCAATATACTCCTACATACTCCTACATGATCAAATCATGAAATGTGAATAGTGATCCAAAATGTCCAATGAAACCAAGGGTGACTAGAATGCCTATTTTTGCGATCGAAAGGACGAATGAGAATTGTTTAAAAGAATATTGTCGTGACATAATGGAATTACGTAAACATGAGATATACGATGAATAATACATTAAATTGCATGGGTTACATGGATATGAGTTATTGGGCCCAAAGTTAGGCCCAATAGGAAATAAAAGAATTGGCCCAAAGGGGCAAAAAGACCCATTCTTCTCATTGGACCACATATGATGCCAAAGGAATGGCTAAGAATGACTTGGGGTCTATATAAAGACCCCAATATCAGATTTTCCTTAACATAAACACTCTCATGCCTTTTAGATAATTATCAAACATTTTCCTTCATTTCCAAACCCTAAAGCAAATAAACCCTAAGGCATATTGGACAAGATCATCCTATTCCAAGCTTTGGTAAGTCTTTATTTTCATGGATTAACATATTATATGCATGGGATATTATGTATATCATGCTAGTGGTGTTGGCAAGGTGATGAATAGTGACTTTTTGCCTTTGGTGAAAGATGTGTCATCTTGGTAATTTGAACTTGAATTAGGCCTTATGCCTTTGATGAAAAAGCATGGTATGGACAAAATATGAACATGTATGGTGTTATTTTTGGTCTTAAACTTGTTCTTGTCTAAAAGTGGAAATTATGGGATTTTGGCCGATATGTGTTATGAGTTGAATTAAGGTGCTTTGATGGAGTATTTGTGATGTGTTATGGATGAGAAAGTGTAAAAGAGAAGTATTGTGGTGAAATGTATTGATTTGCATGTATTGGTCAATGTTGGGAATATTATGGAATTTTTGGAATAATAGTATATCAATGGTTTTGTTGAGGGGAAATGACATGTTTAAAGGCAAAACATGTAACTCATTGACATAGTATGCGTTTGTAAAGTAATTGGTGGTTAATGTAAAGTTCGTTATGTATTTGTAGAGTGACACATAAAGAAGAAGAGGGATTATTGTCTACGCATCTAAGGTTGAATAGTTGTATTGCGAATCCAAGGTATGTAAGGTTACTTTGTCCGTATCTTTTTTGCGGCAAATAGTATTCACATTGACATCTTACTAGTCCTATCCCGAAATGTACTAAGGTATCCCATATGCACTTATCCATGGTCATTGTCATATATTTCCTACTCATTGAACAATTGTGAATCCCATTTCTCATATTCATGGTTAATGTTCCAATATTTTACTAGTGCCTATACTTGTGTCTCTTGTTCATGGATTATTGTCCAATGGTTCCAATGGTATCATGGTGCTAGTAATGTATATTTCTCATTGATATTTATTCCTATGTCTCTTACTCATTGGTCAATGATTCAAAGGTTCCAACAATGTGATGTTCCAAAGTTCCAAAGTGATGTTATGACTATCAAAGTATCAATCTCAAAGTAAAGATCAAAGTAATGCAAATGTGGTCAATGATCAAGTACGGGTGGCAAGTCTAGGGGCGTAAGCCTAGCTCGACTCGATCCCGAGATTTGGATTTATGGGTGGCAAGTCTAGGGGCGTAAGCCTAGCTCGACTCGATCCCGAGATTTGGAT
Source organism: Capsicum rhomboideum (assembly GCA_031232105.1). NCBI lineage: Eukaryota > Viridiplantae > Streptophyta > Magnoliopsida > Solanales > Solanaceae > Capsicum > Capsicum rhomboideum. Next base: position 128,489,816 of record CP124712.1, read on the forward strand.
TTATGGGTGGCAAGTCTAGGGGCGTAAGCCTAGCTCGACTCGATCCCAAGGGTGGCAAGTCTAGGGGCATAAGCCTAGCTCGACTCGATCCCTATATGATGATATGAAAGACCCACTGATCAGTCGGGGCCCGGGTACATTGTGACATATGTGATAACAAGTGAGTATTGATTGTAAAGGAAGTGACAAAAGTAATGAAAGCAATCCACATGGTTCCCAAAATGCAATATAGTGACTTACTCACATTGTCTATTCATTTGTATTGAGTTCATTAGTATGTTCATGTGTTACAAAGTTTCATTTGCGCCTTACATACTCAGTACTTATTTCGTACTGACCCCTCTCGGGGAATTTACCTTACTTGCTGCAGGCGCAGGTCCCAGTAGACTTCCTCAGTAGGTTGCTAGCTGTTGCAGATCTTTGGTGAGCTCCAGTTAATTCGGGGCTTCTCCGAGTCAGAGTGTATATATGTTTTGGTGCTGTACTTGTGATATAAAGCGGGGACTTGTCCCGACTTTTAGTTCTTGTTGGTCAATGCACTTGTAGAGGCTTTTGTAGACTGATGTGGGTGTATAAATGTAGAGGGGATATGTCGATTTTGACTTGGTGGCCTCAACGGCCAAGTTTCGCATATGTATATATATATATCATGTTCCATGAATTCCATTGCGGGTATTTATAGCTATTGTGTGTTTATGGGTTTCTTATGGCATGTATGGGTACAAATAGGGGTAAAGCTTGGTTCTCTCGGGCCTTGTCGGCTACGAGTGCCAATCATGCCTCGTTGGGATTCGGGGCGTGACACTAGTAGGCCTCCACAGTAGGTTGCCAGTTGTTGCAGATCTTTGGTGAGCTCCAGTTAGTTCGGGGCTACTCCGAGTAACTATTGTACATATGTTTTGGTGTTGTACATGTTGTATAAAGTGGGGACTTGTCCCAACTTTTAGTTCATTTTGGTCAATGCGCTTGTTAGAGGCTTTTGTAGACGGATGTGGGTGTATAAATGAAAAAGGGGATATGTCATTTTTGACTTGGTGGCCTCAACGGCCAAGTTTCGCATATGTATATACGTATCATGTTCCATGAATTCCATTGTTGACATCTGTAACTATTACGTGATTATGGGGTTTCTTATGGCATGCTTATGATTGAATAGAGACAAAGCTTGGTTCTCTTGGGCCTTGTCGGCTACGAGTGCCAATCCGTCCCGATGGGATTCGGGTCGTGACATGTACAAAGAAACTACCACTTTTAGTGCACATGATAAATCATATCTTGAGGAAAAAAAATAACTCAAGCAATATTTGTTCGAGTCAGAAATGGTCGAAAGTGGGTGGAGGAGAAGCCACAGTAACACGAAAAAAAAACAAAAGACGAGAGAAATTATGTTAAGTGGATAAAGCTAAGGGGTTTAATTTTTCTTTTATTTTTTTGTATGGACAGAAGATTTAGGTGAAGGTAGATGTAGATTATTGATGGTGGAGTGGTGAACTTATGGTGGTAGAGTGGTGGCAAAGAGCAGTGGGTTTAAAATAAGAAGAAAGGGGGAAATATTTTTTTGAAAAGAGAAATAATAATAAAGAAGAAAAGAATATTTTGGGGAAAAAAATTGAAAAAAGATATTGAAAGGCAGCTTCATGCTCCCAGTGAGGTGTGAACAACAGTTAATGTGCCACGTGGGCAAAAGGTATTTAAATGACTCAAATGTGCACTAGTAGAAGTGCTCAATAGGAACTAGGCTAAGTTGAAGTGTCTAAGTAAATTAATGTGCCACGTGGGCAAAAGGTATTTAAATGACTCAAATGTGCAATGGTAGAAGTGCTCAATAGGAACTAGGCTAAGTTGAAGTGGCTAAGTAAATTTTCTGGACAACTTTAAGTGGCCGTAGATGTCTTAAGCCGTAATTATTTATATAAATGCGTGTTTTAATTCTCGATCTCTTATTCTCTAATGTCTACATAGATAAATGAGTTTTGATTGTCAATAATGAATTATTTACTATATTATAATTTAAAATTCGTTAATAATAATCATTTGATTTGTTATAAATATATCTCTACAACACCATACCCAGTGAAATCTCATAAATGAGGTTTGAGAAGGGTAAAGTGTATGCAAACCTTACCACTACTCCGGAGAGGTAGAGAAGTTGTTTCCGAAAGACCCTGGGCTATTAAATATTTTTGTATTACCTGCATTGAAATATATTTATAAAATTATAGTTACCTATTGTTTTCATGTGTAAATAGATATTAGAGTTTTGATTTTTAATAAAATTTATTTTTATTGTTTTGCTTATTTATTTCATTATAGAATGTCATTAACTTATATACTTAATTAATATTTCTCACTTTTCTTTTCTCATCTAAAAAATAATTTTTAGCTTTTAGTAGAAAATATGTTATATAGATTAAACAATAAAAAATGTGTTTATAAAGTTTTTTTTTTTGAAAATACAAATGTTGATATAAATATAAGGGTAAAGTAGGCATTTTAAAAAATCAAATAGGAAAGAGAGGAAAAATGATTATTGTTCAAAGTTAAGGTAGGTGTTTGATTTTTAGAGTAAGGTTGGAGAGGGTAAGCAATTTTCTCCCTATAAAAAATAGAGTCGAACCCTTTTTATAACTCCAAAATACGCACGGACTCTCCAAAGTTCAAATCCTTTATAAGAACTCCAAAGTGAAAGAACTTCGCACGCAGAGAATCAAAACAAAGAGCACAAACATTGGGAACTTATAGGGTCTTACATAAGGCTATTAATATGGGATCCATTGCTCATGAAGATGAAGGTTTTATCATCTCTACTCTCTACATCCATATTTTATTTGACTCTTAGTCTCTACATGCATACATATTCTATTTGCTGGCCTCCTAATAAGTGGTATGAATATTACATATGATAGAGTGCTTGTGTGAAGTCCATATGCCAGCATAGGCGAGTACAGAATTTAAATGTAATAGGTTCGATTTCTAAGATTTTCATAGTTGAACTACTTGTACGGTTAAAATTATGAAATCAAGTTTAATATTTATTAAACTTTTAATAAACTTTTACATATAAATTTATACTCTGTGGCACCCAAGGGTGTGGCCAGGGGCGGCTCAACAAATTTGGTGGCCTAAAGCCAAACTTTCATGTGAGGCCTTTAATTATTTTTTTTTCTAAATAACGAAGAAAACTTATCTCCTCTCCCCTCTCCCCTCGCCCTTATGCAAATTTGTTGCTTACTTAGATGAAGTAATTAAAAACCTAAAAGTGAAATCTTCTAGTAAGAAAGAAAAACGAGAAAATATAACTTGTCTCATCTATTTCAAATGTCAAATGTAAATGATCCAAAAAGATCTATATTCAAAGAATGAAAGGATCTAAATTAATGAGTTATACATATTACCTAAGAAAAAATAAAAAAATTCAGTGGTACTATCATCATAATTTCAAAAGTCTTCTTTCTTATTATACTTGCTTCATACCAAAAATACTTGTCATGTTCATATACCTTGAAATTTACAATTCACGGTGTTTTGGTATAGTTTATGAATATCTACCATTTAATTTTAGTATATTGAATTAATCTAATCCAATTTAGCTCCAAAAATTAATCAAATTGACTTTCAAAAAGTGAAATGTACCCATTATTGGTACATTATTTTGAATGGAGGGAGTAAATATTTTGTAATTTCTATACTATCTATTTTTAAAAAATAAATAAATAACATATACACATACTGTTATTAGAAAACGGGCCCCCCCAAATTTGGGGGCCTAAAGCAAAGGCTTGGGAGGCTTTACCCTCCAGCCGGCCCTGGGTGTGGCCTAGTGGTTCAATGAAGTTCAGAGACAAACACTAGGTGGTTTCTTCTTATCTGTTTTAGCTTTGGTGGACAGAGTTAACTGCTACCTGTTGCTAGTAAAAAAAAAACAAAAAAAACTCTATGAGTTAGCCGAAGGGTTACATCCGCGCCTGATGTTAGCGGATGCTTTTGCTAGGAACGAATAGTACCTACTTTAAGCAATTCGTACAAAATCTGCATTTTTTTTCTTATAATAAAATCTGCATAATGCAAAGAGAGAGCATTTGCCTTTGTAGCTATTTGTTAAAAAACAAGGTTTATTGAATTTTTTGTGGTTTTCCTGCTTACATGTTTGTATGTATATATATATATATTTTTTTTTTTTTTTTTTTATGAAGTAAGTTGTTTCATTACCGGCATCAAACAGATGCACAGAGTATAGAAGTTAAGACCGGGAGCCGGCCACAAAATCAAAAAACTAGAGTACATGTTTGTATATTTGTATACTTTTCTTGTTTATAATTGTGAGATTGAATTCTAATATTACCTGTCTGGTCTTATTTTTGTTGAATTCTTTAACCATCAATATCCTTTTTTCATGGGTCAAATAATTGCAAATATTTATTGTTTTTTGGGTGGCGGTGAGATTTGAACCATAAAGATCATGCTGAATTATTGTGTCATCTTATCTAAAAGTTTTGTTATTTTCTTACAAATTGGGGTAGGGTAAGGGGAAGGAGAAAAGGAGAGGAGATTTCAAGGTCGGAGTTTAGATAGCCAACCAACTGAGCTATTAAGATTCCCTATAGCTGTTAGAGATAACACTTTATTTATTGAAGTATATTTTGTCTACGGTGGTTATTAGATGGAACTAACACTTACTTGACTAGTTTTACTCTTAATTTTTTAAAACGAACAATTGCAATAAAGCTTATCCTTTTTGTTTGATGTGCAATATGGACATAAGTGACAGTGGAAGTTAGAGAGGCTACACCAGCACACTATTTGTTGAGAATTGAGTCTTTCTCACTACTTTCAGAGAGTGGCATTGAGATGTTTGAATCAAATGAATTTGAGGCAGCTGGTTATAAATGGTAAGACTCGTATGTCAATCCTCACTGCATTATTAAGCTCTAATATTATATTTCTATTGAACATTTTATGAGGTACCAAGCTAGGATTCCTTTCCTGAATCATGTCATCTCACTATTTATGTCATCTGCATGGCCAGTCAAATATATGTTACTATACGAAATTGTGGCCAGTTGTATATTACTTTCTCCGTTTCAATTTATTTGCCTTAGTTTGACTCGGTACATAGTTTAAGAACATAAATAAGTTGTTGATTCTTGGTCTTAAACTAAAGATATGTGTAATGTACTAAAATGCTCTTTGAATCTTGTGGTCTTAAATATGTCATACAAGATTTTGGAGGTAAAGAGTTACTACATATATAGAAAGTGATATTCTTTTTGAAATGGACTATAAAGAAAATTAAAACAAACAAATTGAAACGGTGGGAGTACTAAGTTAAGGACTTATGAACATTTTTAGTGTAAAGAGACTACACATTGGATCATTTTAATTGAAGTCTGTCCTAAATGATCTGAATTATATTGTTGAATGGATTTATGGAGTTGATATATGAATATGATACTTGGTATGCTGTTGTTATACAGGAAAATGATCATTTATCCTAAAGGGAACACACGTGAAAATGGAAGTGGACATATTTCAGTTTACTTGGCCATTTCAGGGACAAGTTCCCTGCCTGCTGGTTGGGAGGTCAATGCTATATTTACCTTCTTTCTCTTCAATCAACTCCGTGACAATTATCTTTCAGTGCGAGGTACAATATTAGTGTGTCTTATACGTCTTATTTCCTTCTTAACATATACTTTTCTCTCTAGTGTATCTTAGTGTTGTTAAAGGTGCGCTTAAGCCTTGAAGTGAGCCTTGAAACATGTTGAGCACTTCGCCTCGCTTAATGTGCGCGTTAGTGTCGTCATAAAGGCTCTAAGACATACCTTTCCTGCCAATGAGCGATTCCTGAAGGGGTTACACTAAACAATTGATATTTCACTTTATAATTATTTTTTTCAATTTAGTCGTCCATATATTTGTTATTCATGCATATGATTATTAGTCTTGGACTAAATAAATATATTTATATTTTTTCTCCATTTGCACCTTTTTTCATTAAAGCCCACGTTTTATTTGCGCTTAAAGCTCCAATAGACTTTAGCGCTTCTATGCACTTTCCGCTTTTGATAACACTGATCCCATGTATGTCTCATCTAAGCTTTTTAATTATATGGTTATCTTGAAATAACATTGATGATGGGCTGAGTTGATCATAAAAACACCGAGCAGAAATAAAGTTACTTTCAGTTTTTTTTTTTTTTCCTTTTCAATAATTGGCTCAACTGTTAATGCTACAATGTCTTGGTTTAGGAAAAATGCGGCGCTTTCAACCTATCAAGTCTTTTTGGGGATTTCCCAAATTTCTTTCTCACAAAACATTCAAAGAGGCATCTAACGGATACCTTGTTGACGACAAATGTGTCCTTGGAGCAGAGATATTGCTCATCCCAAGAAAAACAATTGGTGAATGTTTGTCCATGGTAAAATATGGTAACTCATGTAAGCGTGAATGGAAGATATGTAATTTATCCAATCTTGGCGAATATTGGGTTTCTGAAGAATTTACTGTGGGAGATTGCACATGGTACTTCCTTCATCTCCTTGGCACATAATTGTTTGTTGTGTATATAGTTCTCCCTACCATCACTCATTTTGAATTTATTTGTTTCTGAATTCTTGTGTAGGAAGCTCATGTTATATCCAAAAGGCTGTGCAACCAATAAGGGATCTGATATCTCAATATTCTTATATTCTCTTGATTCCAAGGATTTTGATCACCATCAAAAAGTGAAGGCAAGTTACAGCTTTTGCCTCAAGGATCAGATAAATGGTGGATGCAATAAGCGATCATCTAGTAAGACAAATATTTATTCGTTCACTTGAGTTGATCTTCTTGGCATGTAACTTTTTTTTTCCATATGAAATTCTTGCAAGATGAATACTCCTTTTATTCAATAGCTAGTTTTCTTTTTCAAAATATTAAATTCCTTTTTGCATGTCTAACAGTTTCTCTTTTTATTTTATTTTACTTTTTACAGATTATTGTTGGTTTTCAACTACCAAGCAGAATTGGGGTCATCGAGATTTTATGGCTTTAACTGAGTTGCATGATCAGACAAAAGGCTATGTTGTCAGTGATTGTCTTGTGCTGGAGGTTGAGCTGAAAGTTTTGTTTAAGCATAGTGTAGAGAGCTTATCTTAACTTGGTTTACAGTTTATTAAAGCAAGAGACACATGTCTTGCATTCATTATCTTTGGTAATGGTGTGGGTAAATTCTGCGCTTCTTCCATGGTTAGAGAAGTTGTTATTTTTATATCCAACTATAGTTATGAAGAACGTTTGGTAATAGTAACTTTTTCTAGTTAACAACTCATATTATCCCAAGACAATTTCTTAGTCTCAATTGAAAGTGGGGAGCTATTCCCATGTCACTTAGTTACGCACACATATGTGTGTACGTACCCGCGTGAAACGATCATCAGTACCTTACTTTACTGCATTAGTTGTTTTGGTAACGTTTAAACTTGATGCTAATTTCTTCTTAAAAGTAAACGCAGAATTTGCAGAATGGCAAGCAGAATTTGCAGAATAGCAACTTGCTGCACATATCCAAAACTGGCATTCAATTACAGTATTTATCACAATCTTTTTCAATATAATGCCGTTGTGTACATTTGCTTTACTGGTGAGAATAGAGATTTGTTTTTTTAATTAGTATTATTCCATAACAATACTTTCTTTTAGGTTGTGCCACTGAGACTGTATTAAATTGATATTTTTAGTTTAATAAGTGAATGGATGAACGGCTATTCAGGGTTGATTCTTTGAGATGAGACACTTCAACCTTGTAAGCTTAGTTGGGAGCTTTTATTAGATAACAACAAAGTTGCTCACAATGGGTGCTTACCTGGTCACTGATCACAATGGGTGCTTACCTGGTCACTGATAATATATCATGCAATTCATTCATATTATGTGTTGCAAATTCAGCGCTATGGTAAATATGTACCTGCCTATTGGTAAATATTTTTGGGCATTGATAATAGAAACAATCTATGTTAGTGACTTAGTGTTGTCTACCTTCTTACCTTTTTTTTTTTTTCCTGCTTTAGTGAATGAAAAAATCTGAAGCAAAACTTCAATTTATATAGCCAACGAACTGTGATGTATGAAAAGGTGCCTTTTGGTGAAAAATATTTCCGATATTGTCCCTTTGTACTTTTAACTTGGACAATTGTTATTACTATCATTTTTCTTTTCTTAATTACTCATTCACACATTATCTAATCCCAACAACACTATTCAAATGTAAATGGCCTGACACAACTAGGGATAGGCGGTCTAGGAAGGATGTAGGGATTTGCTACTGTTAATTTTCACAATAGATACACGTTGATGATCGTCAAAAGGATGATTCATAGATCGACCATTTGTGGTGGATAGAATTGCGGTATTTTCTCACGCCGCCGTTGAAGCTCTTTGTGACAGTTTGAAATCACCGCAATGTGTAAATATAACCTCCACAGAAATTCCCCCCGCCCCCCCCCTCTTTATTTTTTATTTTTATAGTGATAAGAGAGAAATACTTCAACATTCCTCCAATTGAGCCAAAGCCCTGACACCATCAAGAAATTAAACATGGAACTTGAAAAATATACACTTCTTCTTGATATTGATACGATAATACGATATACGCAAGAATGTTTTTATAAAGTACTACATATCTCAATTTAAATATTGTCTCTACGTGTCACGCCCCGAGTTCCAACGGGACGTGATTGGCACCCGAAGCCGATATGGCTCGAGAGAACTAATTTTTGCTCGTGTACGTTCGTGTGCATATTCTTGTACGAACATCATACTATTTCATGTAACCGATAACATATAAAATGCCAATGGCGGAAATCATGGAAAGCATGTACAATATGTGAAACTTGGCCGTTAGGGCCATCTAGTCGAGTGAACATACATCTCTTTCATCCATATACCCACATACGTCTACAAAAGCCTCTAACTGATGCATTTACAAGACCAACTAAAAGTCGGGACAAGTCCCCGCTTTATCCTTATAATATCAAAAACAAATGTACAACTGTGACTCGGAAAATCCCGAACCAACTGGGACTCACCAAAGATCTGCAAATACTGTCAACCTACTGTAGAGGCCTACTAGTGCCTGCACCTGCACATGTAAGGTAAGTCCCCCAAGAGGGGTCAGCACGAAGAATGTACTGAGTATGTAAGGCAGTAAGTAATTATGAAAGATATGGAAATGTTAATAAAATCAAGTGTAAGTGATCGCATCATGTGAATAATTGCCATCAAGTACTCATGTGGGATCAGGTGCATTCTTTCTTTATTTTCACTTTACTTTACTTTACTTTATCATCACTCGTGTAATCATCAATCATGTAATTGCCCTGGCCCAACTGATCAGTGGGAAATAACATTGGGATCGTATCTAGCTAGGCTTATGCCCCTTTGAGCTGCCACCCATAAATCAATAAAGCAGGTTCGTCTCTAGCTAGGCTTACGCCCCTTTGAGCTGCCCCCTGTATCCAATAATCATTCGGGATCGCCCCTAGCTAGGCTTTCCGCCCCTTTGGGTTGCCACCCGTTCTCAACAAGTGTTCATTTACCACATATGCATTATTTCACTTCTTTACTTTTGAGAGATTGGTGTCTTTACTTGTGAGAGATTGGTATCTTTACTTGTGAGAGATTGATACTTTTGTAGCCATGACATTGTTGGAAGCTTTGGAACAATAACCAATGTGCAAGAGACATGCAAATAAACATTAACCAATGACTATGAACCATGTGAATCACCATTGACCTGATGAAGAATATGATATGGCAACTTGAAATGAAATACTTTTGGACAATAATCAATGAACAAGATACACTAATATAACCACTATTGGAACTTTGGCATGTGACCTTAACAATATTCATGAATGTGTTACATGAGCTTCACAACTGATCAATGAATAGGAAACATATGTTAATGACCATTGATAACCGGATATAGGATACCTTAACACATTTCGGGAAGAAAAAAGTGTAATGTCAATGTGAATACTGTTGCAACCTAACATGATTAGAAAAGCTATTTAAGGCTCTCTTTCCTCCGTTACTTTCTTTGCTATAGCTTTCTTAGAAGTTACCACATTATGACAACTTTGGAACTTCGATCAATGCATACGAGATAAGCGGATCATCATCCATCTAAGAGTAGGGCATATGTGAATAACAAGATATGTCAATCGTAGTTGGAATATAACACTTTTGGAACCTTAGGATGATGATTCATATTAGTTAATGAACATGTGTCATACTATTCACCATTGACCAATGAGTAAAGAACATATGAGTAACACTAGTCAACTATCGGATACGGAATACCTTAGAGTATTTCGAAATCGAGTGAGTATTATGACAATGTGAGCACCATATGTTGTAGAAGGACTTAGAAGAGAAACCTTACATACCTTTACTTCCAAGTATGAGTACACAAGTCTATATATGAACACAACAGTCCAGCTTCTTCCTTATGTTTCACTCTACAATACAAGTACATAACGAAGCTTATATTAGCAACCAACTACCTTACAAGTGCACAAAATGACCATGAATCACATAGTTACTTTAGAATGTCATTTCGCCTTCTTACAATGTCATTTATTGCATCAATATGCTAGCACTACCATAACATTCCACTCATTGACCAAGATTTTATACAACAATAGCATTTCACATCACACTTACCCTTTATGCCTTCTCATTATCATTCCGTCACATTTACTCCTATCAATTTGCCTCATAACAACATATAAACAATAACCCATACTTAATACAGTCCAACACACCTCCATACGACACTTTAAAGTCATAAAAACGGCATTACAAGTTGATAATTACATCCAAAAACGGTATCGGGGCTTTCGGGGATCAACTAGAGACGAAAACACACAAACTTAATTCTGGAGCTGACCTGCGCTGCCACCTGCGCACGCAGGTGGCTGAGGTGCGCGCGCAGGTTCCTTCTGGCAGCAGCCAGAGGCATCTGCGCCCGCAGGTGCCTCCGTCCGCGGGGGCGGATGCCCGTTTGGTCCGAAATGGCTTCTTTTTGGGTCTTTTAATGCCATGAATGGTCCATGATCATAACCAACCTCATTTTAAAATATTTTGATCATCTAACACGCCAACTACCATCCATGATTTCACAACACACATAACAACACCCAAAACCACACTTTACGGTCAATATGTCACCAAATCCATAACCAATTTCACAATAGAAATTCCAAACATTATACACAAGTATTAAACAAAGTAAGCCTATAATCACATCTCATATGTCAATATTTACTCCATCAAGTTCACTCCTTTCAAGACCACAAGTTCATGTTCAAGTTTACAAGACAACACCATCCTCGAATTTAGTAAACACAAATTGTTTTGCACATAAGGAGCTTCTCCCACTTCACCAACATAACCAACATAATATACACCATCTCTCATGCATAAAATATATTAAACCATCATAATAAACACTTACCAATACACACCAAGTGATGATTTTGGACAAAAGGATGACTTAGGGTTCTTGAGAGGCAAAGGAGATAATGTTGGAAAAGTCTAGAAAATGTTATGAGAGTCCAAATGAATAAAAGCTGATTTTTCCTACTTTATATAGTCCCTAATGTCTCCCTTATCTTTTCTTAGCATTTAAGGAAATGTTGATTTGGTCAAATGGATCAATTTTTGGAAGAATGGGTCAAAAATTCCATATTTGGGCCATGTCTTCCTTATACTTTTTGGGCTTCATTTAAGGGCCCAATAATGCAAGACTTCTTGATGTCCACAATTTAATACATAATTCATCAATTCTCTCATGTTTTCATATTTTCACAAATGTACACGTAGTCATATAGGTTCGACAACATACGGGGCATTACGCCTCCTACAAAGGTCTAACCCCATGTACTAGGCCCAATATCAATTATCTCCTCAACAACCTTCCAAGATACATACTGTTGACTTCCGACACTTAAGTATCCATTGTTCAACATCGTCAAGTAGTGTTTGGTAGATACGGGATGTTACACTACGATTGCAATAACGACTGATAAAATCAACATCAACTTCACAAGATTAGTATTTGAATGGACATTAATACTCAATAGTACTACTTCACCGATCCCTTTTAATCATTATTTAATGTCGAACTTCAATATTAATAATATATTAATAAATTATTTATTAAAATAAACCAAAAAAATTATGTATTCTCCGATCCTTATTTGCTTGACATCAATAAAATATACATTAACATTGTGATACACATTATACTATAAAATATGTCATAGGTAAAGCAACAAACATAGATAGAATAAAAATCATGAAATATAAGAAAAAATATTTTAAGTAAAGTTTATGTCAATTACTAAATTTTTTTAAAAAGTAAGTGAGTCTGAGACAAATAGCAGAAGCTGGGTTCTCCTCTGCGGAGTGCCGAGGGGGGGGGGACTCGTTGCCGTGAAGACTGGGGAGAAGGTCACGTTGTTTCTTCAAGCTTGGATGAAGGTCGGGGGAAATTGTAAATGTTGTATTTTGGAACTGTAAGTCAGGGCTTTTAATTAGGTGTATTCAAAATCGAACCGTAACCGATAATCCAATCGCAAAATTAGTTTATTGGTTTATTGGTAATGGGTTATCGGATTAACGGTTGGAGAACGGATTAAAATTTTATAGTTAATGGCTTATTGGTGCGGGGGGCGGATTACTCAATTTTCTTATTGGGTAAACCGTTAACCCGTTAGAAATTATCATATTTATATTTTTACCCCTACATATATCAAGTACCTGTTGTAAACCAAAAACTAAAACTCCATTCATTATTTTATTCACTTTTTAGCGTAGAAAATACTAACAAGTCACTTGTTGTGACATCTAACAATAAAGAGCAATCAGTCTCCCTAAAACATAAACGAAACTTGAAATTAATTCTTAAACTAAAACACAAATTATTCTTGATAACATAAATTAAAACAATCTCAATGTGTCCTTCACAAAGTTTGATGTAAAATAGAAAAATTTCAAATTAATCATATTAAAGTTTTGATTTTTCTGTTGACGCAATAATATAACATATTTTTATATACGTTTTAGATGTAGAAGAAAATTCTCATTTGATTATATGATTTATCCAATTTAAAAAATTATAGGAACAAAACTCAACAAGCCTAAAAGATTGATAAATAGATGAATCATAGTATATATAAACAACTTAATCGGTGAAAAAATGGAGGACCTACCAATAACCGCTCGATATTTTATTGTCTCTTAGATTTATCCGTTACACCGCCCGATAACCGTCCGCTAATTACAAATCCGATACCGAACCAACCGTTATCTTATCGGTTGGCTAGCGGACTAGTACATTTAAAAACCGATAGCTAATAAGCCAAACCGTTAAGCATAATTATTCAACCGATCCGCCCGATAAGCAGCCCTACTTTTAATATACTTATTTTAAAGGCTAAAATTTATTTTTAATTTAAATGAAGCAAGAGGTGGGGCCAGATACGGTGGCAAAAAATAGTTTAAAGGCAAAAAAAGAAAATGAATTTAATGACATAAATCGCTGCACCCGCCTAGATTTGAACCCACGGTGCCGTGCACTTGAGAGCAACGCAAATCTCCTTTTCTGGCCAGTGCATGCACCCGGACGAGTTTTGTTCATAGGGGTGTACAATTAAATATATTAACGTTTCTTTGGGTATCTACACATATATATACAAAAAAAATTTAAAAAGTTACCGGGTGCACGTGCACCATCACGACACCACGTGGGTCCGCCTCTAGTTTTACTTTCTCCGTCCATCTTTACTTGTCTACTATACTAAAAATAGATGTCCAACAATACTTATTCAGTTTGAAAAAACAATAGATAATTTATCCATATCTATCCATTTTATCCTTAGCATTAAATATGATCCATTATCTAATACATTTACCAAAACATTAAATTTATTATATTCAAAGAATAGTAAGATAAAATTAACCCTATCATTTATTATTTTTTAATTTGTGTGTGCATGGATAACTATTGAATTACGGAGCGAGTAGCATAAACACTTCCACTTCATACATCTACCAAACCACCGCTAAATGACCGCAATAATAGGCAATTGAAAATCTTTTGTTGGAGTATTTACCGAAAAGAGGATAAATCCAAACCTTTTTTAAAAGCTACGTATGAGGCAGGGTGAATGCAAATCCTTGTACTATATAAAAACAAAAGAGCACACACATTGGGAATAATTAACTAACTAGCTACTAGGGTTTTGCATAACGCTTTTAACATGGGATTGATTGCTCTTGAAGATGAAGGTTTAATTTAGTCTCCATATGCATCTTGTATTTGCCTCTTGTAATGTTTGAATGTAAATTACACTATTTACATGTGATTAAAATTGTATTTTTACTATATATAGTAGATGTTGAAACCTAATTGACCTCATCGATCATGTGTTTACTTTTTATATTTCGGACTCTCTTGGTGAAAATTCTAGCTCCAACACTATCTGCAAGTCCAGTTGGCCTCAACATGTGTTAAGCTTTTACCGAGGGCACACAATTTCCTTTTTTTCATGGGTTAAATAAGTGGAAATATTTATTGATTTTTGGGTGTCGTCGAGATCTACACTCTAAACGTTTTGCCTGTTTTGATATCGGACTGAATTGTGTCATCTTATCTAAAAATTTAAGCTTTTAGAGAGCACTTAATTTATTGAAGTATATTTTGTCTACCGTGGTCATTAGATGGAACTAACATTTACTTGACTAGTTTTATCCTTAATTTTTAAAAAGAATAATTGCGAAAAAGCTTATCCCTTTTGTCTGATGTGTAATATTGGCAGAAGTGATTGCTGAAATTAGAGAGGCTTCGCCAGCACACTATTTGTTGAAAATTGAGTCTTTCTCCCTACTTTCGGAGAGTGGCATTGACAAGTTTGAATCAAATGAATTTGAGGCTGCTGGTTATAAATGGTAAGACTCATATGTCAATACTCACTAATGCATTATTTTCCTATTGAACATTTTATGAAGTACAAAGCTAAATGAGAATAATAAGGTTTGATATTGTCCTATTGACTATTTCTTGAGATTTGTATGTGTCTCGTTTAAACTAAATGATGAGGGATTGTCGAAGGGAGCAAGAGAAATGCCATAAGCTATTTCTATTATTTGACAAGAGAAGGGGTAAATGTTGTTTCCCTTTTTCATTTTCCCTTCATTAAGTAGATTTAAAGGTAATGATAGTGTCCTATGAAACTAGATTGAATCTTCTAGTTTTTTTCTTAACGTTTCTTTATAGGCAACGATAAAATTAAAAATATAATAAACTATTTTGGAGATGATAGCACTACAACAATAAACGCTTTTAGCGACAATAAGATATGCACTTTAAGTCTTTAACAAAGAATGCTAAAGTTTACATTCTGTTTTTCTCTTTACAAAACATCTAATCCTTTATACTAAACACCCATGTGCCGAAATTATCCTTTAACTAACTAACTAAATGAATGTGGGATAGATAGATCATAGATTTCTTCACAAAATGATAGATTTTTCTCACTTTTGTTCTATGCAGAAATTAACGTTAATATACTAAAATTCCTTTCTTGAACCATGTCATTCACACTATTTTTTGTTATTTGCATGGGTAGCCAAAATATGTTACTATAAAATAGGACAAAATTGTGGCCAGTTGTAAATTACTTAGTTAAGGAATTATGAACATTTTTAGTATAAAGAGACTACACAGTGGATCATTTTAATAGTAGAAGTTTGTCCTAAATGATCTGAATCATATTGTTGAATGGATTTGATACAGGAAAATGATCATTTATCCTAATGGGAACGTAAGTGAAAATGGAAGGGGACATATTTCAGTTTACTTGGCTATGTCAGGGACAAGTTCCTTGCCTGCTGGTTGGGAGATCAATGCTATATTTACCTTCTTTCTGTTCAATCAACTCCATGACAATTATCTTTCAGTGCGAGGTATATTAATAGTGTGTTATACATCTTATTTCCTTTCTTTGCATATACTTTTCTCTCTAGTGTATCTCATCTAAGCTTTTTAATTACATGGTTATCTTGAAATAAATTGATGATAGGCTGAGTTGATCATAAAAACACTGGAAACAAAGTTTTTTTTTTTCTTTTGTTTTTCCAATAATTGGCTCAACATTGATGCTACAATGCCTTGGTTTAGGAAAAATGCGGCGCTTTCAACCTATCAAGTCTTTTTGGGGGCTTCCAAAATTTATTTCTCACAGGACATTCAAAGAGGCATCTAACGGATACCTTGTTGATGACAAATGTGTCCTTGGAGCAG
Organism: Capsicum rhomboideum; assembly: GCA_031232105.1. Classification (NCBI taxonomy): domain Eukaryota; kingdom Viridiplantae; phylum Streptophyta; class Magnoliopsida; order Solanales; family Solanaceae; genus Capsicum; species Capsicum rhomboideum. The sequence continues at coordinate 128,506,168 of CP124712.1, forward strand.
AGATATTGCTCGTCCAAAGACAACCAATCGGTGAATGTTTGTCCATGGTAAAATCTAGTAACTCATTTAAGCGTGAATGGAAGATTTGTAATTTCTCCAAACTTGGAGAAGATTGGCTTTCTGAAGAATTTACTGTGGGAGGTTACAAATGGTACTACTTCCTTCATCACCTTGGTGCCTAATTTTTTGTTTCTGATTCCGCACTCATTTTGAATTTATATGTTTCTGATTCCTTGTGTTAATTTCTTGTGTAGGAAGCTCTGGTTATATCCAAAAGGCAATTCAAGCAAAAGGGGATGTAATATGTCAATATTCTTAAAATCTGTTGATGCTAAGGACTTTGATCACCATCAAAAAGTGAAGGCAAATTACAGCATTTGCCTTAAGGATCAAATAACTGATGGATGCATTAAGCGACCTTGTAAGACAAATACTTCACTTGATCTTCTTCGCATGGAAACTTTTTTTCATATGGACTTATTGCAAGCTGAATACCACAATAATTCAGTAGCTAATTTACTTTTTCAAAATATTAACTTCCTTTTTTCATGTCTAATAGTTTCGATTGTCCCTTTTTTTATTTTGCAGATTCTATTTGGTTTTCAACTAAGACACAGTGTTGGGGTCATCCAGGGTTTTTGCCTTTAACTGAGTTGCATGATCAGACAAAAGGCTATCTTGTCAATGATTGTCTTGTGGTGGAGGTTGAGATGGAAGTTGTGTTTAAGCATCACGTAAATAGTTTATCTTAACTTGGTTTACAGTTTATTAGTAGCTTTGACAGTCTCCACACGGTAGGAGACACATGTCTTGCATTCATAATTGGTCGGAGGTAAACACTCTGTGCGGGTAAATTTTGCCCTTCTTCCATGGTCCCTCTAGTTTGTTATGAAGAACACATGGCAGTAGTGCTGTTTTTCTAGCCAATAACTCGTATTATCCCATGAATTCCCAGTTTTTCCCTTTGTATCAAATGTGCAAATACAATTCTTTTAGTCTCAATTGAAAGTGGGGTTCTCTTCTACGGTTGTCCCAGTCACTTAGTTACACACATCACACCCCTATTACTCCACATATAGTATTTTCTTTTGTTCCCTAGCACCTCCTTCCCCTGGATATTAACCCACAACAGAGCAGGTGCATGAAATTATTAAACAGGAATCTTTTTTTTTTTTACTCAAGTGAAATATTCAGATACAGTTTTCTAGCGACAACTGTTTCATTAAGGGGTCGTTTGGACGGTGCAGTGAGGAGATTAATCTCCACATAAAATCCAGCATTATTTATACAACATTTGCTTGCGACCTTTGTTTTCCTTATAAATAATACCTACATAAGTTATGTGAAAATGTATTATTATTGTATGTGGTATAGATGTGGAATAAGAACGAGTATTAGTAATATATGGATATGGATTAAAAATATTAGAATGGCAAGTGATAATAGTCAATGGACTTCAGTTTATTTAAAAAGTAAACACATTTTTAAATGATACATATTACATTAATTTGTAGTTAATATCAAACCAAACATCCAACAAGAAATAATCCCTGTATACTATAATCTTGCATTGCAATTGCAACATTACTAGTTCCTGCACAACTTGCGCTAAATCAAATGATTTCTGAAGTTCGCCATTATTTCTCTGGCAGTTGAAAGACGATCAGGGATGCAGTGGTGACATAGCTAACGAATTGGTAGATGATATGGGGTTAAGTGAAGAAGTGAATGGAACATCAGAAGGACCCTCAGCTTACAGTGTCTACGACAAGGAACACAGAGTTGACCCCATTGTGCGAGAAGATGGAGAACAGGATGAAGATGATGATGCCAGTGATGAAGAAGACGAGGTCAACGAGGGGGAAGAGGTTCCACATCCTGGAGAAGTCTCAATAGGGAAGAAGCTTTGGACTTTCATCACCACATAGTGAAAGGCTAAAATGACAGCGTGCATCGGTTGCATGTCTGAGGGTAGTTTTCTAGGCATGTTGACAACTATTCCATTTATTTTGCTACTTTTAGAGCAGTTTCATGCTTTTAGAGTTTGTGTAGTGGTGTGTGTTTCTTGAAATGAAGCGCAAACAGAAGTCAGTTCAGGCCAGGGATATGGTAGTAGCTTTTTTAAATGCTTGTGATTATGTCAGGTGCTTGCATATTGTTCAACAATTTTAGTGTCCATAATCTTCGTAGCACGATTTAACTAGTGAAATTGTAACACTAGCATTCTGTTTACTGTAAATGTTATTGAAACAACGTTACAATAACTTGGTCGTTTGTTGTTCCATTTTATTTGGCACTTGAAATTACTTGATCGTTAACAATGGGATCTTTTCTTTTTCTTTCTTTTTGGTTACCTTATGTGTTGTCTTCTTATTTGCCAGTGCAGTTGTCAAATCCAACCAGTTTCTCCATCAACCACCTGATGCCCTGGAGGGGCCTATTTATATTTCGGATCTTATAGCCATGGGAATTTTTCTTGTAGCTCACCTTTTTCCTTTTTTCAGAGTTATAGTTTACGTAATGTATTTGATCTTAGTTATAGCAGTAACATAAGGAGCTACTTTAGCTCTTGCTCACTAAGGCATCAAGAGGTTTAATTTGCTCCAAAATGCTTCAATTGGGCCATATGGTCTTACCGAGGTACTTGATTACTCTGCTTATTCCAAAATGAAATGTACAGAATCTGAGCCTGCACAAGAGTGATATCACCCTTCTTCCGACTACAACGATAAAAAAAGATTTCCCACTGTAGTATTTCACTGACAACTCTTAACCCCTCATTCAGAAATGTCAAGAAGGTGGTGTGTTTCACTTGCAGTGATGTGGATAACCCAACAAATCTGCACAAGATAACACTACTGACGCATCATCTTTCACAATCTAAAACTACAGCAACTCTTGGAAGCTACAGTATCCCACCATCACTGTAGTTGTATGTCCATTTCTATAATGCCATTAGAGTAATTATCATCTATTTCTGCTCCAGAAAAATTTTAAGCTTCAGCAGAAATCAGTCAGTTACAGCTACATAGCATTTGACCAAGCACGTTGCAATGCCAAAAAGGCGTACAACAGGATCAACAGGAGACAGCAGGATTAGTCTGAAAGAAAATCAAGCTGCTGCTATTTTACAAAACAACAGATCAGGAGTTCCAATTTAGTAACTCCTAAAAGAACTAACAACTCACATATCCACTAAATCTCGTTCCTGATCTAGCTTATGTACAACATTCCAATAACTTGCTGAGGACTACAGGGATAAATTTCGTGGGATGATGGCAAAAAGAATACTGAATCAGAGTATAGATCCTTCACTCAATCAGATTGTCTAGAGAGTTTATCGAGGGAACCATAGTAACGGTGGTGAAAGTAACCATCATTGACAAGTGGGCTTCTCCTATCTCTATCTGACAAGGATCTTCCAAAACTAGGGCTTATTGGCATTGAAGCACTGTCCCTTGGGCTTGAGATGAATAATGTGAATCATAAGTACCATATCTATAAGAGTGCCCTGACAATGAGGGGCTAGTTCCAGGATCACAACCAGGAGGTTCGTCATCTTCAATATCCCTAGACCTATGATGTTCATGATAATGCCCTCTGTTGACAGAGTCTTGTGCATGGTTATAACGGTGGTGTGAATGACTTCTCAAATAACGTGAACTTGAAGGTGCAGCTTCCCAACGTCTTTCATCAGCATGTTCAGGTATTGGGGCATTTACACCTGGAAAATCAACACTCATCTTCCTACGCGGGTTTGGAATGCTTTTATCAAGAATTTCTCCTCCCTAAGTTTCTTCCTTATTTTTCTCATCAGCAAATATTGTGATTCCAGAGGGTAGATCCTCATTTTCTTCTGAAAAGGTCAAGTAAATTGCAGAACAATGAGTACATTCAACAATAGCTTTTGAGAAAATTGAAAACAACATGCTATTCTCTGGATGCAAAACCAAAGAAAGTTGGTATGTCCAAAAACTGGAGGAAAAAAGGATGAATACAAGTACATGAAGAGAGTTGGGTGCTGACTAGTTTGGGTTCTAGCCTACTAATTTAATTAAAAGACTCATGTTTAAGGAGGTCAGATACTACAACTTGACAAAAAACTAAAAGTACAATTGGAATACCAACAAAATATAAACAGGCACGAACTTAATTAATGAGGAAGAATATGATAATTTACCCAAATATCCTGGTGGATATCCTATTCCCCTCATTCTATTAATACAGGGAGGCGGATCAAACTCCTGAAAAATGAAAAAGACAAGTAATGATGATAAAAATTGTAGACTTGTATGTATCCACCACCAGTCAAGGGACTAGGTCCTTTGACTGAGAACGACTACAAATAGTAAAGTGCAAACAACAATAACAACAACAGCAAAGTACACACATTTTTACGTGAAAACCTCCTTGCTCAAGGGAGTAAAACTACGACCTACCTCGTAGGGTTTTCACCAACAAAATCCACTAAAACAAGAGCGATATTGAATTACAGACTCCGATAATCCTAAGGTTAGCCTCTTAACCCCATCCCCTTGTAATAGTACAATACGAGCCACACTACAGTACCTCTATTTCAGCCTATCCATCAATTAACTCTAGCTGACCACCACCGGACTAACTCTAGCCCACTTTATCAACTAACTCTAGTTGACACTACCGAGCTAACTCTAGCCAACTCTATTAACTAACTCTAGTTGACACAACTATGTCTAGCTCTACCACTCAACTCAGATCTACAAGATAAGAGTGAAAATGAAATACCTACACAAGGATAGAAGCCATAGATCCTGAATTAAGAGCACCAGGGGAGAACACGTTGTTAGACCTTCCAGGTGTGTCCTGGAGACTATCCGTTAAATATTCCTGTGCAACACTTCGCAGGGCAGGGGCCTCAAAATCCTCCACATCATTTAGAGCTTGAAGGTCAGAAAGCTCAAATATATGAATTTCCTCTCCACATGAGCTGCAACTCTCCTGCTTCTTGACAAAATCAATGAACTCTCCCTTTCCTTTGCAAAAGCTTCCCTTTGATCCTTCAACTTCCTGCTTAAACCATCGAGCACATCAATATCTTTTTTCATCTCTAACTGTTGTTCTGCAAGATGCATCTTCTTTGCGGAAATTTTGTAATGACCCAGCCCACTAGTGATATTGTCCGCTCTGGGCCCAGGCCCGCACGACTTTAAAACGCGTCACTCGGGAGTAAGGTCTGCTTACTTATATACCTAACATCTCTCCTGTGTTATGCCGATTTGAGACTTCTAATCCTGTAATCAAGGTTTTGGGAGAATAAAGAGTGATTTATTATTCCATGAGGTAGTAAGTATATATACATGAACATAGGATCCTAACTATGGAAAGAATAAAAAAGGATATCCTATAAATCTATTACAATCCCTAAAATTATGCTATCTATGTATAATACAAGGATTATGACTACATTCATTCTTTAACACTCCCCCTCAAGCTGGAGCATAGATATTGATCATGCCCAGCTTGTTGCAGAGGTAATCAACTCGAGTTCCACTCAATGCTTTTGTGAATAAATCAGCCAGTTGCTCTCCTGTCTTCACATAACCAGTAGAAATCAAGTTCTCTTGAATCTTTTCACGAATAAAATGACAGTCAATGTCAATGTGCTTCGTTCTTTCATGATACACTGGATTTGAGGCTATATGAAGAGCAGCCTGATTATCACACCAAAGTTTTGCTGGTGTAGTATGCTTCAACCCAATTTCAGCGAGGAGGTGATGTATTCACATAATCTCACATGTAGTTTGTGCCATGGCTCTATACTCAGATTCTGCACTAGATCGTGATACAATATTCTGTTTCTTACTTCTCCATGATACCAGATTTCCACCCACAAAGACACAATAGCCTGTAGAAGACCTTCTATCAATCTTGGATCCAGCCCAATCTGCATCTGCAAAACGCTCAATGTGAGAATGTCCATGGTTGCTATGTAATATGCCAAGTCCAGGATCTCCTTTTAAGTAACATAAAATCTGTTCCAACGCTGCCCAATGTTTGTCTGTAGGAGCGGACATGAACTGACTAACAACACTTACAGCAAAAGCAATATCCGGACGAGTTACAGTGAGATACTTTAATTTACCAACTAATCTCCTGTATCTCTCCGGATCATCGAAGGGATCACCATCATCTTTCGTAAGATGCACATTAGGAACCAATGGACTACTGCATGGCTTCGATGCCAACTTACCAGTTTCTGCAAGTAGGTCAAGAATATACTTTCTTTGAGACAGATAAATTCCTTTCTTGCTTCTGCTTACTTCTACTCCTAAGAAGTATTTCAACGAACCCAAATCCTTCGTGTGAAATCTAGTATGCAGAAAGGACTTGAGAGAAGAAATCCCTACAAAGTCACTTCCTATAATAACAATATCATCAACATATACAACCAAAAGGATAGTGCCAGCAATTGATTGCTTATAAAAACCGAGTGATCACATTTACTTTTCTTCAGCCCAAACTCTTGAACTACCTCACTAAACTTGCCAAACCAAGCTCGGGGACTCTACTTCAAATCATACAAGGATTTCTTCAAATGAAAAACTTTCCCATACTCCCCCTGATCAATAAAACCAGATGGTTGCTCCATGTACACTTCTTCATATAGATCACTGTCACGACCCAAAATCCCATTCGGGCCGGACTAGCACTCGAAGCCGATATGGCCCGAGAGAACCAATCTTTGCTCGTGAACCTTCGTATGCATATCCTCGTATGAATCTTATGATACCTCATGCAAATATGCGGAAATATGAACATGGAAACATATGCTATATAAATATATTTTAGGAAACTTGGCCTTTGGGGCCGTCAAGTCAAAACGGACATTTGTCTCTTACATCCGTAACCCACATATGTCTACAAAGCCTCTAACCGATCCATAAATACAACAACCTATAGTCGGGATAAGTCCCCGCTTTATACAATAATTACAATATCAAAATAATGTACGCATGTGACTCGGAAAGCCCCGAACCAACTGGAGCTCACCAATGATCCGCGGATGACTCAAAGCCTACAGTGGAGGTCTACTAACACCTGTGCCTGCATCAATTAAAGTAAGTTCCCCAAAAGGGGTCAGTACAAAGAATGTACTGAGTATGCAAGGTTATAAGAAACTTCATGAAACTTAAACACCTCAATGAACTTGATTTCAAGAGAATAGTCAATGTGGATAAATCATCGTTCAGTATGTGTGGAAATAGGTACTTTACTTTCATTATTCCATTTACCTTTATGTCTGTTACCGTTAGTAGTTAGAACCGTCAATAGATAATTGTCAATAATGTATAACCGTTAGTATACAACCGTCAACATGGAATGCAACCGTCAACATGGAATGCAACCGTCAATATGCAATGCAACCGTCAATATGCAATGCAACCGTCAATATGCAACCGTCAATATGCAACCGTCAATATATATATATAGCAGGTTCGGCCCTTAGGGCTACCCCCTGTCAGGTTCGGCATCAAGTTAGGCTTTTGCTCCACTGAGCTTCCCCCCTACCATCACTCGAAAATCAGTGAAGCAGGTTCGACATCAAGTTTGGCTTATGCTTCACTGAGCTTTCCCCCTGATCCAACAATATCGGGATCGGCTTGAGTTAGGCTTGCGCCCCCACAAAGCTATCACCCGTTCTCAATAAGTATAAAGAAGTATAAAGTAACCATGAGGAAAATATAAAGTATCCATAAGGAAAATATAAAGGATCTATAAGGGAAAATATAAAGTATCCATGAAGAAAATATAAAGTATCCATACGGGAATTACTTCTTCCATCACTTCATTGGATTACTTCTCTCTTTTACTTTTATGAGATTGATACGTTGGGGGATCATAACCTTTTTGGAAACATATACATGCATTACTTCAATCATTTATGTTCATGAGATTGATACTTTGAAGTTGTAACATTATTGGAAGCTTTGGAACATAACATTATTGGAACTTGGGATCATGTCCATAATTATGTGATATATGAGAATGATAACATATGACAACTTGAAATGAGATACCTTTTAACATTTCGGAATGGAACAAGGACAATGACAACATGAACAATATGTGCTGCAGAAAGATACGGACAGAGTAACCTTACACACCTTGTAGTCTCACTACGAATACACAAGCCTATATGGAGATATAAGAGTCTAGCTTCCTCCTTTACGTTTCACTCTACAACACAAGTATGTAACGGTGTACGTTAACAATCAACTCTCTTTCGTATGTATAAGTGTCACAATGAGTTACGTGACTGCTATATAGCATCATTTCGTCCTTCAAAGTACATTCCATTACATTATCATACCAACAACACCATAACATTCCACACATTGACCAAAATATCGCACATCAATAGCATTTCACATCACACTTACCCTTATGCTTTCTCATTAGCATTTCGTCACCATGTCTCTTATCAACTTGCCTCATAACACATATAAACAACAATACATACTTAATACAGTCCAACATGCCTCCATACGATAGTTTAAAGTCATTAAAACAACATCACAAGTTGCTAATTATATCCATAAAGGGTATAGGGGCCTTCTGGGGTCAAATGGGGACAAAAACATGCAAAACGGGGTTCTGGAAGTGACCTGCGAAGCCACCTGCACCCGCAGGTGGCTGACCTGCATCCGCAGGTTCCATTTGGCAGTAGCCAGGGGCATCTGCGTTGGCACCTGCGCCCGCAGATGCCTCACCTGCGAGGGCGGGTGCCCCTTTTCGGCCAAATTGGTCTCTTTTTGGGTATTTTCATGCAATGAATGGTCTATGATCATATGTAAACTTCTTTTAACATATTTTTAATCATATTACATGCCAACAACCAGCCATGGTCTCACAACACACAAAAACATCACCAAAACCTCACTTTCCTTTCAATACGCCATCAAATCCGTAACCAAATTTACAACAACAATTCCAAACATTATATACAAGGGTAAAACAAGGTAAGACTATATTCACATCTCACATGTCAATATTGAATCCATCAAGTTCATTTCCTTCAAGATCACAAGTCCATGTTCAAGTTTACAAGGCAAAACCATCCTCCGATTTAGCAAACATGCAATATTACACACATAGTGAATTCTCAATACATCACCAACATAACCAACATCATATATGCACCCTCTCATGCACATAATATATTAAACCATGAGAATAAATACTTACCAAGGATTGAAAAGAGTTGATCTTGGCCAAAGGGATGAAGGCCTAAGGTTTGTGTGTGTAGAGAGAAATTTTGGAAAATTTCTAGAAAAAGCATGAGAGTTCAAAATGAGTTAAAATATGATTTTTGGCTCTATTTATAGCCCCTCACTAATGGTCCTTATCCAATTTAATGCATGTTGGCTTGGTCAAACACAAGAATGGATCTTTTCCACATTTGGGCCATGTCTTCCATTGTGAGTTTGGGCCTCATTTAAGCCCAATGACTTAAGCCCACAAATTTTAATGCATAAATCATCAAAGCTCTCATGTTTCATTATTTTCATAAATGTTACGGGAATTAATTAGACTCAGAAACTTACGGGGTGTTACAATCACCATGAAGGAATGCATTTTTGATGTCTAACTGATGCAAAGGCCAACGCTCAGAAGCCGCTAGAGAAATAAACAAGTGAACAGAAGTGAGTTTGGAAACTGGGGAAAACGTGTCTGAATAATCCACCCCTTACGTCTGAGCATATCCTTTGGCCACAAGTCTGGCTTTAAGTCTTGCCACAGAACCATCTGGATTTACTTTGACTGTGAAGACCCACTTACATCCTACTGATTTCTTTCCTTTGGGTAAATCCACCAAATCCCATGTTTGGTTTTCCTCTAAGGCGTGTATTTCATCAAGCATTGCTTCAGACCATCCAGGATGATTCAAATCCTCTTTCACTGTTTTAAGTATAAAGATAGAGTCTAGAGAAGCAATCAAAGATCTAGATGTAGAGGATAACTGGTCATATGAAACAAAATTAGCAATAGAATAGGTGGATTTGCAAGTGCGTGTACCTTTGTGAAGAGCAATAGGGAGATCAAGGTTTTCTGAAGGATTAGGAAGAGGAGGATCGGATGATGGAACGATTGGCGCATGACATATATCATCGGCCTCTCGCCTCCTTGAGTAAACTTGAACAATTGATGGCCTTGCTGGCATAGATGGAGCAGGTACTGAAGGTACAATAGTCGGATGTTGCTCAACAGAAGAATTGGGAGATGAAGAAACAACATGGGTGACTTGATAGACTAACCACTCTTCTTCTTCCCCCTCCCCCTGACTTTTCGAAATGGGAGGTGCATAGAAGAATGGGGTAGTGTCTGAAAATGCCACATCAGTTGACACAAGATATTTACCAAGTTCAGTAGAATAACACCGATACCCTTTCTGAAAGCGAGAATAGCCCAGAAAAACACATTTCAATTGTAACACCCCGTGTCTACCAAACCCCACTTGACGACGTTGAACAATGTTTACCTAAGTATCGAGAGTACAAAGTATGTATTTTGTAATGTTAGTGATGAGATAATTGATAATGGGCCTAGTACATGGGAGTAGAACTTTGTAGGAAGTGTAATACCCCGTATGTTGTCGAACCTATATGGCTACGTGTGCATTTGTGGAAATACGAAAACATGAGAGAATTGATGAATTATGTATAACATTGTGGGCTTGATGTATTAAATATTGGACATGTAAACATCTTGTGCAAATTGGGCTTTAAATGAAGCCCAAATTCATGAGGAAGACATGGCCCAAAAGAGAATTTTGACCCATTTTTGTTTAGTCTTCCATTGACCAATTTAAAATAAGAGGAGTGGACCAAGTGGGTGGTTAATAGGCACCATTAGGAGGCTATATAATGGGAAAAAAAAATCAGATTTTATTGGCATTGAACTCTCATAACTTTTCTAGAATTTTCCAACAAAAACTCCTTTGCTCTCAAGGACCCTCATCACTCCTTTGGCCAAGATCATCAAGTGGTAAGACTTGGTAAGTGTTTATATTGATGGATTCGTATATTTTATGCATGATACATGGTGTATATGATGTTGGTCATGTTGGTGGAATGTTGAGAAGTTCATAATAAGTGAGAGGTTACATGTTTGCTTAAATCGGAGGTTGGTTTGTCTTGTAAACTTGGTGATGGACTTGTGTTTGTGAAGGAAGTGAACTTGGTGGATTACATATTGATACGTGAGATGTGATTATGGTCTTACTTTGTTCTATTCTTGTGCATAACATTTGGAATTGATATTGTGAAATCGGTTATGGTTTTGGTGCCGTATTGGCCGTGAAATGTGGTTTTGGGTGTCGTTGTGTGTGTTGTGGAGTTATGGATGCATGTTGGTGCTTAATATGATTAAAAATATGTTCAAATATGTTTGGTTATGATCATGGACCATTCATGGCATAAAAAGACCCAAAAGAGACCATTTCGGACCAAAACGAGCACCCGCTCCGCAGATGAGGGCATCTGCGTGCGCAGATGCCAACGCAGATGGCACTGGCTGCTGCCAGGGACCATCTGCGTGTACAGGTGGCTGACCTGCATGTGCAGGTGGCAGCGCAGGTCAGCCCAGATTTTTGTTTTGTTTGTTTTCGTATCCCTTCGATCCCCGAAAGTCCCGATACCCTTTTTGGATGTAATGATCACCTTGTGGTGTCGTTTTAATGACTTTAAAGTATCATATGAAGGTGTGTTAGACTGTATGAAGTATATAAGGTTTTTCATATGTTATTATAAAGGAGTAAATACGACGGAATGATAAAGGGAAAAGCGTAAAGGGTAAGTGTGGTGTGACATGCTATCGGTGTATGATATTTTGGTCAATGCGGGTAATGTTATGATGTTGTTGATATGGAAATGCATCGGATTGTATTGTAAAGAGGTGACATGACGTTATATGATAGTTGCATGGTTCATTGTCGTCTTGTATGCCTTTATAGTGACTAGTTGCTAATGTACATTCCGGTATGGACTTGTATTGTAGAGTAAGACGTAAGGACGAAGCTGGGCTATTGTGTTCATACATAGGCTTGTATATTCATACTTGGAAGTAAAGGTATGTAAGGTTTTTCCTCTATATCTTTCTGCAACATATGGTGTTCACATTGTCATAGTACTCCTTCGATTCCGAAATACTCTAAGGTATTCCGTATCCAATAGTTGGCTAGACGTACCCATATGTTCCTTATTCATTGGTCAACGGTGAATCATATGACTCAGGTCCATTGGTTGAATTGTGTTCATTGGCTAAAATGTCTAGAGTTCCAAATGTTCTAAGGTATTGAATTTCAGGTTGGTGAACAATTGATATCCATGTATCGTATTGCGTGATCATTATCCTAAGGTTCCAAAAGTGTGCTATTCCAAAGGGGTTCTATAGTATTCCAACTAAGGTTGATACATATTGTTACTGTCACGCCCCGACTTCCAACGAGGCGTGATTGGCACCCGAAGCCGATAAGGCCCGAGAGAACCAATCTTTGCTCATGTACTCTCATATGTATGTTCGCGTATGCATATCATTTTATCTCATGTAATTAAATAGCGTTAGCGAAAGTCATGGCAATACGTGCAATCTATGAAACTTGGCCGCTAGGGCCATCTCGTCAAAATGAACGTACATCTTTTACTTTCACGATACCCCACATATGTCTACAAAGCCTCTAATAGATACATGACCATGTCTATACAATACTTACAAAATGCTAAAACCTAATGAACACATGTGACTTGGGAAGCCCCGAAGCAACTAGAGCTCACCAATAATCTGCGGATATCTCGCCACCTACTGCAGAGATCTACTAACACCTGTGCCTGCAGCATGTAAGGTAAGTTCCCCAAAAGGGGTCAGTACGAATAAAGTACTGAGTATGTAAGGCCAGATGAAACTAAAATAGCACATAAGTACTTCCAAGAAATTAAGCGTAAGAGAATAATCAATATGGATATACCTTCGTATAAAAATATGTGGAACCAGGTTCATTACTTCTATTAGTCTCAATACTTGATCAATCAGTCGCATCATTATCACTTTCTTATAACCATCTTCATGTTTATTTACATCTATGCACGTGAGGCATATATTCTCATCTCTTTACAACTATTTTCATTACTGTGCACTCAATTAGTTAGTACCGGGCCTCCACCCTTGGTAGGCTATAAGATATAAATGTAATACCGGACATCCACCTTTAGTGGGCTATCATATATAATTATAATACCGGACATCCACATTTAGTGGGCTATCATATATAAATATAATACCGGACATCCACATTTAGTGGGTTATCATATATAAATATAATACCGGACATCCACATTTAGGGGGCTATCATATATAAATATAATACCGGACATCCACATTTAGTGGGCTATCATATATAAATATAATACCGGACATCCACATTTAGTGGGCTATCATATATAAATATAATACCGGACATCCACATTTAGTGGGCTATCATATATAAATATAATACCGAACATCCACATTTAGTGGGCTATAATATATAACTATAATACCGGACATCCACATTTAGTGGGCTATAATATATAAATATAATACCGGACATCCACATTTAGTGGGCTATCATATATAATGATAATACCGGACATCCACATTTAGTGGGCTATAATATATAAATATAATACCGGACATCCACATTTAGTGGGCTAAAATATAGATATAATACCGGACATCCACATTTAGTGGGCTATAATATATACCCTTTTGATTTTTAATCCATTTTCAATGAACCATAACATAAAGTAACCATTTGTGCATTATTTCTTCACAATCTTATTTCTTTGACATAGCTATGAGAGTGATCCATTAGAGATCATGACACTAAAGCTCACATTTGTATACACATCTCACTTCACTTCACTTCATAAGATTCACATCTTCACTTATGAGGGATAATTATACTAACTTGCACATCGCCTCTCTTATCACCCTTATGAGATTGGTACTTTTACTTATGCAAGATTGGTACAAGGCTAATCATCATACTATCGGACTTTGGAACAAGACATGATTGGAAAATGCCATCCAAGATTAAATAGATTCTCTTATGTTATTATTCTCTTGAAAATAGGTCATTTAGAGATTTCAACGTTATGACAACTTTCCTTGAAGCTTTGGATCATTAACCAATGGGTGAGAGGTATGTGAATAAACATTGTGAGAAACATAACATTATAGCAACATAACACTATTAAAACCATTGGACCATAATCCATGAACAAGGGACATGAGTATAACCACCATGGGAACCGTGGAACATAACCTTATTGGGCTTTTGGAACATTAATCATGAATATGAGACATGTGTATAACTCTATTGGAACTTTGGTTCATGGCATGATTGGAATAATGCTATTCAAACTCAACAAGTCCTCTTTACCTCACTACTCTTGTTGAGGTAGTTCTCTTAGGCTTTACAACATATGACAACTTAAGAACTTCCGTCCATAAATAAGAACTAAGTGGGTCATAATTCGTCTAAGAGGAAAACACATATGAATAACAATATATATCAACCTTAGTTGGAATACTATAGAACCCCTTTGGAATAGAACACTTTAGGACAATGAGCACTTCGGAATCAAATGACAATGTGAACACCACATGCTACAAAAGGATATAGAAGAATAACCTTACATACCTTGTATTCTTAATACGAATACACAATCTTAGATGCGCATACAATAGTCCCTCTCCGTTCTTGTGTTTTGCTCTACAACACAAGTTCATAACGAAACCAACATTAACCACCAATTACCTTACAATGGCATAAAATAATAATTAGTCACATGTTTAGCTTTAACATGTCATTTCCCCTTGACAAAACCATTGATAAAAGTATTATTCCAAAAATTCCATAATATTCCCAACATTGACCAATACATGATAATTGACACATTTCACCACAACACTTCTCCTTTACACTTTCTTATCCATACCACATCACAATTAATCCATCAACTTACCTTAATACAACTCATAACACATATCGGTCAAAATCCCACAATTTCCACTTATAGACAATAACAAGTTTAATACCAAAAATAACACCATACATGTTTATATTTTGTCCATGCCATGCTTTTTCATCAAAGGCACAAGTCATAATTCAAGTTACAATTCCATGGATTTCACATCTTTTTCACAAAACCAAAAGTGCCATGTCCAACACTCCCAAGCATAACCAACATGATATACATAATCTATCATGCTTATAATATGTTAAAGTACAAGAATAAGCACTTACCCAAGTTTGAAAAAGGATGATCTTGCCCAAAAATGCCTTAGGGTTTGAAGAGCACCAAAAAAAAGTGTTCTTGAGAATTCTAGAAAATGAGAGAAAAGCATGTGTGTGTACAATGAATTAAAATCTGATTTTTGGCCACCTTTTATACCTTTTAAAGTCATACTTAGCCATTAAGTCCATCATTGACAAGTCAAGGCAAGAATGGGTCATTTTGACCCATTGGGCCTTTCATGTTTTCTTTCACATTTTGGGTCCTTTTTGGGCCCAATTCACTTAATCCAACAAAATCCATAATTTCTCATGTTTAATTCATTTCATATGCGTTACAACAATATTCCCACTCACGGGATTTATATTTGTAGCCTCAATCCCAAAAACAAGCGATTCTAGCCACGTATGACCCATTTTGGCTATAGGGGTAAAATCGTCATTTTGACGCCAAATTCGTCCTCGGGTAATTGTATCATACCAATATAATATTTCACTAATTTCATGTATATTCTCATGGTTGTAGAATAAACGTGGCAAAAATCGGTCCGGTACGTCCCCGGGCACCCTTGGAACTTAAGAAAAATTCCAACTTTTGAAAGGTGCGCACAAGCAGCCCGGCACGCTGCCTGGCGCGCCCCCTTGCTGCCTCTGGACTAAAAATTTTAGCTCAGAGCGGCGTGGCACGCCCCTGGGCGCGCCCCTCCTTAATTTTTTTCGAAAATTTTGTTTTTCGACTTTTCTTCGCGGGTTTGGTTAGATACTTCAAGTCCTATTCTTTAACTTACTTCTTGGCCTCAATATACTTTGTTTAGAGGTCCTCTTAGCCTCATTTTTTAACCCCACAAATGCGCCATGAAAATCGCAAAACACCTTTTATGCAAGTTTAATCACATATACAAGGGCCAAATTTCAATTTCTCCATCACTAACATTACCAAATACATACTTATAGCTCGTGACACCTAAGTAAACATTATTTAATGTCGTCAAATAGGGTTAGGAAGGTACGGGGTGTTACATCCTTCCCCCCTTAGAAACATTCGTCCTCGAATGTTAGTAACATTGTCTCATCGTAATAACTTATGCCTAAGTGAATCCTTCAATTGTCATATACACATAAAATACTTGTAAAAACTTACTTATTAGGATCCATTTCCGTACCCCGAACTTTGCTTTGTCCAAAACTTACGATTACTTTAGAGTTCATTATTTCTCTGGTCTTCCTTGTGACTTTTTCCCTGTGTTCATTTCTCCTATTGTGCTTTCACGGAAGCTCCTTCTTTAATTCTTATTACTTTCGCTTATCGAGCTAGAAAAATAAGCCGTACTTCCTCACCTATGAGATTTTTTTTTTTTCCATAACTAGTGGATTTCCACTGGGAGCAACACGGCAGAATCTCCTACACACTTTTAAAGCATCGCATATGAGATACTGAATGAACTATAAAGAGTTCTGGGGATACCTCAAAGTCATATACGACTTGACCACATCTCCGAGCCATCTTATAACATACGCTATAGAGAACTAACTTCTCATGCTTAAACAGTACAGTTTGTTTGTTCCTCTATCTGAAGACAAAAACCATTCTTGCATTCACTTGGGTTCCCAAAAACATTTCTACAACTGTTGTTACCCATATCACTTCGATTACTGAAGTATAAATTTTGCAATATTCTTTTCATGTAATCTCATCAATAAGTCGCTTCCAAATCCTGGTACATATGGATTACTCCCTACTAAATAGCGTATTATGAATGATGTGCTTTACCCTAATGCATTTCTTCAGCTCATATATCTATCCGATACATAAAATCTTCCTGACATCTCAATCCGTTGCCTATACGTGTCATCTCTCGTCGATACAATTTATACTGGGACATCCTATGGGGGTAGACTAGTATCTTTCACATTAGTAGCTTTAACATTAATATTCTTCACTTAGACCAAGTGACATATGTACCCTTCCATTCAAGAACATTCTTTGTGGAAAGTGAAACTGCAATTTCTTTACTCGGCAATCTATTGGGGCCTAACAAAAAGCTAACCAAGTCATACCCATGGTAACATTAAAAATCTATCATTTCCATCTCAATAATATTCGTCAATGTAACGTGATCACTACATTTACTATAAAATCGTGACATACTCTTTTAGCTATAATAAATTCACCAACTGGTGTGGACATCCCAACTGACTTAACTATTAACTCTAATATTCCTTCAAATTTTTCCCGCAGTCAATAGAGTAACATCTGATAGGGTAGAACCCGGATCAATTGATGCATAGTCATTAGGTAAACATATAAATAACGTACCTGTCACTATGTCACGGAGAGCCTCTGAATTCTGCCGACCCCGTAGGTCGTGTCATACTACCCGTGGCCCTCTGTGGGCATGCTCTCTTCATGTGTCCTGGCTCTTTACACCAAAAGCAAACGTCTGTCTCAAACCGACATTCACCTGAATGAAACTTTCTGCAGCGTTGGCACTGCTGACGAAAAGATTCTGCTGTCTGCGAACCCCGTATTCCACTATTCTGCCCAATCGGAGTGCCTCTAGACCCTCGAAATGGAGGTGGAGTATCCGCTGTAGGGTAAGAAAATGACGGTCTAGGTGGTCTTGGGAAAACCTGAGGCCTTAATCCTCCTTGAGATGCCGTGAACTGTCCCATGGGTCTAGCCCGCTTTGACGGCCCTGCATCAGATTCTTGTATCCTTCCCTTTTGCCTTTGATCCTCCATCTTTTGCGCGAAGGCTTGTATTCTGGCTATGTCCATGTCTTTATTCAATGCAGCAATAGTACAGTCTCTTACCAAGTAGGGCTCCAATCTGTCTACATACCGATGAACTCTATCGGCCATAGTTGCTACCATATGAGGAGCGTATCTAGCCAATGAATTAAACCGAAGACTGTACTCCCTGACGCTCATATTCCCCTGACAAAGATTTAAAAACTGATCCGCTCGAGCCTCGCGGATCTCATATGGCAGATAATGATCGAGGAATGCCCCCTTGAATTCCTCCCAACTAGATGGATTTACACCGATACCTCTGGATTGTTTCCAATCTTCGTACCATAATATAGCCTCTCCTTTCAACCTATATGCTGCAAGCTCCGCTGTTTCTACGCCCGTCACATGCATAACATCTAGAGCTCTTTGAATTTGATCTATAAAGTCTTGCGGATCTTCGTTAAGATCGGATCCGGTAAATGTGGGAGGATCCAATTTCAGAAAATCCTGTGTCCGCCGACTAGCTATCCTAGCCGCACCACCATCACTTGTCACTGGACCAACTCGTCCTTGACTCTGGGCAACAACTATCTGAGTCAACATTTGCACTGCATTTTTCAAATCTTTTAACTCCTGCCTAGTAACATTAACAGACGATTCTGGGGATATTTCCCTCCTTTGTGGCCTCCCTGGAGAAGGGGGAGGAGAAGGTGCCCGTGATGTAAACTCAGTTTCAACCCCATACTGACTAGCTGGATTAGGTGGGGATTTCCTAGTTCTTTCTTCCGCTTGCATATCTACCTGCTTATTTTTGCCCATACCTTGTCTTGAAATCGGCATGTTACTATATCAAAGGAAATCAATTACAATTGTCAGATGTAATCCCACCTATGACAATGGCTCTATTGCACGATGTAGAATGAAAAAAAATGAAACAACTCCTAAATGTCCCGTAGCCTCCTACTTATAAATGTGGCGCGCAACACATCGATAAGTAAGACTCTACTCAGACACGGCTTTGTAGACACCCTTAGGACGAACTGCTCTGATACCACTTTTGTCACGCCCCGACTTCCAACGAGGCGTGATTGGCACCCGAAGCCGATAAGGCCCGAGAGAACCAATCTTTGCTCATGTACTCTCATATGTATGTTCGCGTATGCATATCATTTTATCTCATGTAATTAAATAGCGTTAGCGAAAGTCATGGCAATACGTGCAATCTATGAAACTTGGCCGCTAGGGCCATCTCGTCAAAATGAACGTACATCTTTTACTTTCACGATACCCCACATATGTCTACAAAGCCTCTAATAGATACATGACCATGTCTATACAATACTTACAAAATGCTAAAACCTAATGAACACATGTGACTTGGGAAGCCCCAAAGCAACTAGAGCTCACCAATAATCTGCGGATATCTCGCCACCTACTGCAGAGATCTACTAACACCTGTGCCTGCAGCATGTAAGGTAAGTTCCCCAAAAGGGGTCAGTACGAATAAAGTACTGAGTATGTAAGGCCAGATGAAACTAAAATAGCACATAAGTACTTCCAAGAAATTAAGCGTAAGAGAATAATCAATATGGATATACCTTCGTATAAAAATATGTGGAACCAGGTTCATTACTTCTATTAGTCTCAATACTTGATCAATCAGTCGCATCATTATCACTTTCTTATAACCATCTTCATGTTTATTTACATCTATGCACGTGAGGCATATATTCTCATCTCTTTACAACTATTTTCATTACTGTGCACTCAATTAGTTAGTACCGGGCCTCCACCCTTGGTAGGCTATAAGATATAAATGTAATACCGGACATCCACCTTTAGTGGGCTATCATATATAATTATAATACCGGACATCCACATTTAGTGGGCTATCATATATAAATATAATACCGGACATCCACATTTAGTGGGCTATCATATATAAATATAATACCGGACATCCACATTTAGGGGGCTATCATATATAAATATAATACCGGACATCCACATTTAGTGGGCTATCATATATAAATATAATACCGGACATCCACATTTAGTGGGCTATCATATATAAATATAATACCGGACATCCACATTTAGTGGGCTATCATATATAAATATAATACCGGACATCCACATTTAGTGGGCTATAATATATAACTATAATACCGGACATCCACATTTAGTGGGCTATAATATATAAATATAATACCGGACATCCACATTTAGTGGGCTATCATATATAATGATAATACCGGACATCCACATTTAGTGGGCTATAATATATAAATATAATACCGGACATCCACATTTAGTGGGCTAAAATATAGATATAATACCGGACATCCACATTTAGTGGGCTATAATATATACCCTTTTGATTTTTAATCCATTTTCAATGAACCATAACATAAAGTAACCATTTGTGCATTATTTCTTCACAATCTTATTTCTTTGACATAGCTATGAGAGTGATCCATTAGAGATCATGACACTAAAGCTCACATTTGTATACACATCTCACTTCACTTCACTTCATAAGATTCACATCTTCACTTATGAGGGATAATTATACTAACTTGCACATCGCCTCTCTTATCACCCTTATGAGATTGGTACTTTTACTTATGCAAGATTGGTACAAGGCTAATCATCATACTATCGGACTTTGGAACAAGACATGATTGGAAAATGCCATCCAAGATTAAATAGATTCTCTTATGTTATTATTCTCTTGAAAATAGGTCATTTAGAGATTTCAACGTTATGACAACTTTCCTTGAAGCTTTGGATCATTAACCAATGGGTGAGAGGTATGTGAATAAACATTGTGAGAAACATAACATTATAGCAACATAACACTATTGAAACCATTGGACCATAATCCATGAACAAGGGACATGAGTATAACCACCATGGGAACCGTGGAACATAACCTTATTGGGCTTTTGGAACATTAATCATGAATATGAGACATGTGTATAACTCTATTGGAACTTTGGTTCATGGCATGATTGGAATAATGCTATTCAAACTCAACAAGTCCTCTTTACCTCACTACTCTTGTTGAGGTAGTTCTCTTAGGCTTTACAACATATGACAACTTAAGAACTTCCGTCCATAAATAAGAACTAAGTGGGTCATAATTCGTCTAAGAGGAAAACACATATGAATAACAATATATATCAACCTTAGTTGGAATACTATAGAACCCCTTTGGAATAGAACACTTTAGGACAATGAGCACTTCGGAATCAAATGACAATGTGAACACCACATGCTACAAAAGGATATAGAAGAATAACCTTACATACCTTGTATTCTTAATACGAATACACAATCTTAGATGCGCATACAATAGTCCCTCTCCGTTCTTGTGTTTTGCTCTACAACACAAGTTCATAACGAAACCAACATTAACCACCAATTACCTTACAATGACATAAAATAATAATTAGTCACATGTTTAGCTTTAACATGTCATTTCCCCTTGACAAAACCATTGATAAAAGTATTATTCCAAAAATTCCATAATATTCCCAACATTGACCAATACATGATAATTGACACATTTCACCACAACACTTCTCCTTTACACTTTCTTATCCATACCACATCACAATTAATCCATCAACTTACCTTAATACAACTCATAACACATATCGATCAAAATCCCACAATTTCCACTTATAGACAATAACAAGTTTAATACCAAAAATAACACCATACATGTTTATATTTTGTCCATACCATGCTTTTTCATCAAAGGCACAAGTCATAATTCAAGTTACAATTCCATGGATTTCACATCTTTTTCACAAAACCAAAAGTGCCATGTCCAACACTCCCAAGCATAACCAACATGATATACATAATCTATCATGCTTATAATATGTTAAAGTACAAGAATAAGCACTTACCCAAGTTTGAAAAAGGATGATCTTGCCCAAAAATGCCTTAGGGTTTGAAGAGCACCAAAAAAAAGTGTTCTTGAGAATTCTAGAAAATGAGAGAAAAGCATGTGTGTGTACAATGAATTAAAATCTGATTTTTGGCCACCTTTTATACCTTTTAAAGTCATACTTAGCCATTAAGTCCATCATTGACAAGTCAAGGCAAGAATGGGTCATTTTGACCCATTGGGCCTTTCATGTTTTCTTTCACATTTTGGGTCCTTTTTGAGCCCAATTCACTTAATCCAACAAAATCCATAATTTCTCATGTTTAATTCATTTCATATGCGTTACAATAATATTCCCACTCACGGGATTTATATTTGTAGCCTCAATCCCAAAAACAAGCGATTCTAGCCACGTATGACCCATTTTGGCTATAGGGGTAAAATCGTCATTTTGACGCCAAATTCGTCCTCGGGTAATTGTATCATACCAATATAATATTTCACTAATTTCATGTATATTCTCATGGTTGTAGAATAAACGTGGCAAAAATCGGTCCGGTACGTCCCCGGGCACCCTTGGAACTTAAGAAAAATTCCAACTTTTGAAAGGTGCGCACAAGCAGCCCGGCACGCTGCCTGGCGCGCCCCCTTGCTGCCTCTGGACTAAAAATTTTAGCCCAGAGCGGCGTGGCACGCCCCTGGGCGCGCCCCTCCTTAATTTTTTTCGAAAATTTTGTTTTTCGACTTTTCTTCGCGGGTTTGGTTAGATACTTCAAGTCCTATTCTTTAACTTACTTCTTGGCCTCAATATACTTTGTTTAGAGGTCCTCTTAGCCTCATTTTTTAACCCCACAAATGCGCCATGAAAATCGCAAAACACCTTTTATGCAAGTTTAATCACATATACAAGGGCCAAATTTCAATTTCTCCATCACTAACATTACCAAATACATACTTATAGCTCGTGACACCTAAGTAAACATTATTTAATGTCGTCAAATAGGGTTAGGAAGGTACGGGGTGTTACAGTTACTTCTATGTGATTTACTCCTAGACGAATTATGATCCACTTAGTTCTTATTTATGGAAGGAAGTTCTTAAGTCGTCATATGTTGTAAATTCCAAGAGAGCTATCTCAACAAGAGTAATGAGGTCAAGAGGACTTGTTTAGTTGAATAGCATTACTCCAATCATGACATGAGTCCAAGTTCCGATAGAGTATATATATACACGTCTCATACTCATTAGTCATGTTCTAAAGGTCCGCTGAGGTTATATAAGGTTTCAATAGTAGTTATACTCATGTGTCTTGCTCATGGATTATTGTTCAAGGGTTCCAATAGTGTTATGTTTCCAATAATGTTGTGTTACCGATTTATTCATATGCCTCTCACACATTGATTATTGATTCCAAGGTTCCAATAGAGCTATACACATGTCTTTTATTCATTAACTATTGTTCCAATGGTTCCAAAGTTATGGTGGTCCAAATAATGTTATTATAAGTGAATGAATCAATCTCTCACAAGTAAAAGTACCAATCTCTCAAAAGTAATGTACAAGCTAATGTACCTATCCCTCACAAGTAAAGATGTTAAGTTTACAAGAGTAAAGAAGTAATGTTATGTGTGTTGTGTTTCAAGATTCAAGAATGTTTCCATGATCAAAGTATCACTTGGAGAATGAAAGAAAGAGTAATGAAAGAAAGATGTTTCCACTACCAATGTCTCAATCACATGAAAGTAAAGGAAATGAAGTAATGTATCACTCTTATGGCTAAAGGATGAAGTAATGTATACTTAATGAGTATTCTTGGGTGGTGCCAATGGTGTTACGTTTATAATGATATTATGTTTTCCAACAAGGTTACTCATGTGTCTCTTACTCATTGGTTAATGGTTCAAAGTTTCAAATAAAGATATGCCTACCATCGTATCAATCTCAAAGTAATGAATAAAGTAATGCAAATGTGGTCAATGATCAAGTACGGGTGGCAAGTATAGGGGCATAAGCCTAGCTCGACTCGATCCCGGGGGTGGCAAGTCTAGGGGCATAAGCCTAGCTCGACTCGATCCCAATAAAACGGGTGGCATCCCAGGGGCGACACCAAAAGCCTAGCATGGGTCGATCCCAATACTACAGATACATCCCAGGGGCGACACCAAAAGCCTAGTATGGGTTATCACGATACATCCCAGGGGCGATAAGCCTAGCATGGGTTATCACAGTACATCCCAGGGGCGCAAAGCCTAGCATGGGTTACTACAGACATCCCAGGGGTGATAAGCCTAGCATGGGTTCACATATGACATCCCAAGGGTCAAAGTACCTAGCATGGGTTCATCTCATCCCAGGGGCTATAAAACAGCCTAGCATGGGTAGAAAAATAAAGATAAATGAATATGAAAGAAAGAGAAGTAAAGAACGCAATATGCATAGTTCCCCATATACAGAAGGAGACTTTCTTCACAGTTGCTATTTCTCCTATAATGGTTTCTGGTTGTTATTATTATGTATTATTGATTGTAAATGACAATAACAGGAGAATTGTGCATAATTCTACAGGTAGAGCTTCTCGTATAATTATTTCCATTGACATTCTTGTGTATTGATACAGTTTTCTTATGACCTTACATATTCAGTACATTCTTCGTACTGACCCCTCTTGGGGACTTACCTTACATGTGTAGGTGCAGGCATTAGTAGACCTCCTCTGTAGACCGGGGGATCATTTGCAGAGTTTTGGTGAGCTCCACTTGGTTCGGAGCTTTCTGGTTCATAGTTGCTTCTCGTTTTGATATTGTATATATTGTTTAAAGCGGGGACTTGTCCCGACTTTTAGTTGGTCTGGTAAATGCATTTTTTAGAGGCTTTTGTAGACATGTGTGGGTTGTAAATGTAAGAGGTAAATGTAAATGTCAGTTTTGACTTGATGGCCCCAACGGCCAAGTGTTATATATATACATAGCATATGCTTTCATGTTCATGGTTTCTGCATAGTTGCTTGAGGCATAGTAAGATTCATACACAGATATGCATACGGGTAGACATGAGCAAAGAGTGGTTCTCTCGGGCCTTATCGGCCTCGGGTGCCAATCACGACCCGTTGGGATTCGGGGTGTGACATCAATGCCTTGGGATCTAACTTGGTAACAGATGGTCGAACATCACGGACATAACATGTGCTTCCAAAGACCTTAGGTTCTACTGGAAATAGTGATTTGTTTGGAAAAAGAACATTGTAAGACACATTACCAACAAGCACAGTAGATGGCATGCGATTAATCAAAAAATAAGCTGTAGAGACCGCATCTGCCCAAAACTGTTTAGGAACTTTCATTTGAAACAAAAGTGCTCGAGCTGTCTCAAGTAGATGCCTATTCTTCCTCTCAGCAACTCCATTCTGAGAGGGTGTATCAATGAATGCAGACTGATGGAGAATACCGTGTTCTCTCATGTATGACTGAAATAATTCTGACATATATTCTTTGGCATTGTCACTTCTTAGAATATGTACTGGAGCATTAAATTGAGTTTTGACTTCAGTACTGAAGGCACAAAAATGAGTAAACACTTCAGAGCGACTCTTCATAAAATAAATCCAAGTCATCCGAGAGAAATCATCCACAAAAGTGACAAAATACTTATGCCCAGTTTTGGAAACAACAGGACACGGTCCCCAAACGTCAGAATAAACTAACTCAAAAGCTGACTAAGCCCGCTTAGTAACTCTTGGACTTAATGTGCTGTGATGATGTTTTGCAAATCGACATGACTCACATTCCAATGAAGAAATATTTTGGAACTGAGGACAAAGCTTCTTTAATAGAGGTAGAGAAAGATGTCCCAATCGACAATGTACTTCAAATGGAGACACGACACTAGAGCAAGCAACAAATCGAGACTCCCATTCATCAAGGATGTAGAGATCGCCAGATACATATCCTTTACCAATAACCTCATTCGTCTTAAGATCACGAAACAAACAATGATCAGGAAAGAACGAAATATAACAATTGAGGTCTCTGGTAATCTTGCTAATAGAAATCAAATTAAAGGCCAACTTTGGTAGACCTAATACAGATGACAAGGTAATATAGGAGGTTGGTCTAACTGTCCCATATCCAGCACTATTACAAGTTGATCCATCAGCTCCGGTAACCGGAGAGGATGGTTTGTGTGATTGAAAACTAGAAATAATATTGGGATTACCTGTCATGTGATTTGTGGCGCCTGAATCAATCACCCATTTATTTGAGGAGGTGATGAGACATGTTTTATCCGATTTAGTAGAGGCATCAACTGAAGTGGATTCCCTCAATTTCTGATTTTGAGAGAACTTAGCAAAATCCTCGGCCGAAATTAAGTCCGATAATGGACTACAAGCAGCAACAATTTTAGATCTTTGAATTCTCAGATTAAAGTCGATCATTTTCCTAACAAAAATAGTCATTATACCAAAATGAATTGATGGAGAAACCAACAAGTCGCAAGCAGATTATATCTTGAAAATAGACAAGACCCAAGACTAATAGTATCCTTGTTTTGATCAATCAAATAAAGGCCAAATAAAAGTTTTGACTGGAGAGCAAAACCTGGTAATGACGTAGCAAAATTCCAATGCTGACAAAATGGTAAGGCACGAGTGAACTAAGAATGTCAAATACTAGCAGCAACCACCAGAAAAAAAAGGAATTCAAAATACCACCAGATGTTGCCCGACACCGAAAGACCACAAGATTATTGTTCGGAAACCGGTAACTCTCTCAAATCGTGGTCTGCTGAACAAACAACCGGCAAATCCTTGTTGGAAATTTCACAACAAAGTCAGAACAGCAGGAGGATCAAATTTCTGATGCAGTACGCAGAGATATCTGATCAGCACCTCTACTGCAGTCTTGCCGGAAAGGATGACTTCCAGCCACCCGGATCTAGGGCTTTACAGATTGTGGGAAGTAGCTTCTTCCAAAGTGGGTGGTGACGGAGATTTTAGAAATCTCAATCACTTCCAGCGAATTCACAGTGGATTCCGGCGAAGTCACAGTGACTTCCGGCAAAGACAAAATACCAACTCAGACATTGGCTCTTGATACCATGTAATCAAGGTTTTGGGAGAATAAAGAATGATTTATTATTCCATGAGGTAGTAAGTATATATACATGAACATAGGATCCTAACTATGGAAAGAATCAAAAAGGATATCCTATAAATCTATTACAATCCCTAAAATTATGCTATCTATGTATAATACAAGGATTATGACTACATTCATTCTTTAACAAATCCTAAGCTGGGGTGTCACAAATTTCCTCTTTTTTCTTTCTCCAGCCTTACTCTTTCTGACTTCATCTCTTCCATTTCCTTATGGGCAACTTCCCTTAAAAAGTTAACATTGCTGAGTACCCTCTGCCTCTTCCTCAAAGAGTTTCTCCTGCTCATGCAGTGCGGACTCCATTTCCTCCCGATTTTACTGCATTTCACTCTCAAGTTCTCGTTTTTGTCTTTTGAAATCATGAAGCATTTGGATTTTCTCACTTTGAGTTTTCTCAGATAATAATTACCTCTCATGATCCATTGTAGCTGCAAATGTCTCTTGTGCCACTTTAAGGGTTTCCAACTCTCTCTGAATATAAGTTTCTGTTTCCCTTCTCCTTGTTCAACCTTCCTCCTCAGTGTGCTGCAGTTTTTCAAATTTCTTTTTCAATTCATTAACTTCTTGCAACTCCTTCTTGATCTCAGATCTTTTCTCATCCAGCTCTTCCCACTCTTTCTCCTGCTTTAAATCCTCAGCTTCCTTCAGAAGAGTGTCTCGTAAAAGTCTGCACTTGTCTATCTCCTGCTTCAGTTCTGATTGAAGGAGAGCATGTTCCATTTTCTCATCTTCGGTTATTTTAAGCTGCTCGATTTCCTCATTAATCTTGAGCTGTTGTTTTGCAAGTTCAGCTCTTTCATTCTCAAGTTCAACCTTAAAGCCAGTAAACTATCTTTCTCAGTTAATATCTGCTTCTTTTCAGTTTCCAATTTTTTCTCATCGGTCTTCAGAGACTTG
This sequence comes from Capsicum rhomboideum, assembly GCA_031232105.1. Taxonomy (NCBI): domain Eukaryota; kingdom Viridiplantae; phylum Streptophyta; class Magnoliopsida; order Solanales; family Solanaceae; genus Capsicum; species Capsicum rhomboideum. The sequence goes on from CP124712.1 coordinate 128,534,165, forward strand.
TCCCTTTCCTTAAATGCTTTCAGCTTCAATTCAAGATCCTTCTCCTTCTCTTTCATTTTGTCAATTTTCTTTTCTAGTGCCTGTTCTCGTTTTTTTAATTTTTCATCAATGTGATTTAACTTCAGCTTCCTTCTTCTCCAGTTCAATCACCTTGTTTTTCAGTTCCTCATCGAGTGATGTATGCTATGCCTCATTTCCAATTCAAACTCCTCTTCCTTAGATTGCAGGATAGCTCTGTGTTCATCCATTCACTTTGAATCTCCTCGTGTTCATTTTTTATCACAGGACAAGTACATAAAAAATATGATAGTGAAATACTTGAAAGCTCTTTTTCAAGTTCCTTCTTCCTCTGAAACAAAAGACTTTAAAGCGAAAAAAGGGAGCAAAACAAGGAACCCCACAACCAGAAATCATGTAAAGCAGACAAGTTTTAAAAAATTACTCCAAATATTGGGAGCAGTGCACAATAAAAAAATTTCTAAATAAGAGCAAGAGGAGACAATTTTTCGTAATCTTGTGGAAAAATGAGTTAGCTATGTCAATTTTCTTCTGCTCATCTTCAAGGTCATTCTGCTTTTGCCTCAAAACGCTGTCATTCTCGTTTGCTACCTGCTCTCTCTTTGGTTAAGCAATGTTCGGGCATCAGCTAGCCTCTCCTCTCCTTCCTTTAGTTTTCCTTCCCATTCTCGCAACTCTTCTCTGTGTTTAGACAGAGCACTTTCATGAGCTTCACGCCTGATATAACAAGGGAAAAAAGCTGTTATTGTCAGTGGATACTATGACATCACTTGCATCATTCAAGGCTGCAAACATAGAAAGAACGAGTGGCGTAGAGAAATGAGAAAAATAATAACGTTCAAAGGAACATACTCGGTATTGAAAGAGGAGCGTTCTCTTCTAAGTGCATTTTCCTGAGCCTCAATATCATGTAGTTTCCTCTCAACATCTGAACTTTTTCTACTCACCTCGGCAGTCTTGGCATCAGCTGCATGCAATTTCAATTCTACTTGTAGTGAATTCTCTTCAACACTAGTAGCCAATGCCTTTGCCTCGTCTAATCTTGAATCAGCTACATATTTAGTCTCTGCAATCTGAGAACGCATCTCACACAATCCCTTCTCTAACTGCACCAACCAACAATTGAAGTTATTCAAAGGAAATCTGGTAGAATAGATGCTTTTTTAATAGAGGCCAGTGTAATCATAGAACTGAAAACTCTAGTGTGCAAAGAACCTTCGCTCTAAGAAGCACATAAGAAAATCGTATTCGATACTTTGTTAAAAAGTCAAAATTTACCGGACACATCGCTAGAGGGGATCCAGAATGTTTAATATTCATTTAGGAGAATCGAGCACTTCACCACATAAAAAACATGGAAATAAACAGAATTACCTCCCAATTGCCTTCTTCAATTAGGAGTTTAAGAAGTTTTGGACCTTCTTTGATCATTGCATGACTAGAAATAAATTGTATCATCCCCATAAGTCAAGGTAACTGTTCGTATGACAGATTTGTGCTACATGGAAGTATTCCACATAAACATAGCTCCAGCACAAATACAGAATTTTTTACTCGTTTGTTACATGGTTTACCATACTGTATAGTCATAATTGACACACATCATTATTACTAATCCTTGGCAACAACTACTGATGATGTTCTAAAGCACATAAGATGGGATGTATAGGTAGTATACGGTATGATCATAATTGACACATATCACTAGTCATGTTTTCATATGTTTTACTCATCACACATTTCTCGAAAGAACAGTGTTATCCTAAAACACGTGGTTGCCTAATAAAGTAGAAGAAATGTACCTCAAGCACACATTGGTTCTCAACACCCAAAGCCTTCCTCAAATTCTCCTCCTGTTTCTCCACTTCAGATAGAGCAATTAAGTGAGCTGTACGTTCTCTTCTATAGGCCTCATTTGTTTCATTTAAGGCTTGCTTTATTTCTTCAAGCTTACCAGACCACTCCTTTTTCTCAATTAAAAGAAGGACCATATTGTATTGATAGTCAACAAGCTACAGAAAAAACACAGCAGTCGTTCAAGATCCTTCTTAACTTGTTGAAACTCAAGAGGAGTAATACCAACAGCACAGCATCTATATACTGAGAAATACTAACATATACTTCAAATAAAGGAGAAGCAAAGGCTTGCACTATATCCGTTCTATCAGTGGACTGAAATTAAGTTAGGTTGCAACATATCTTGCAAATACAACTTACAGGATTTTCTATATGCAAAAGCATGACACCAGATATAGAAAGAAAATCTGGGGGCAATGTAATAGATTGATGAACTCATAAACAACATGAAATGTCTTTACTGTTACCTAAACTGAGATGTCAAAACAGTACAATCAGTAAAAGAGAAATGAAGATTATATTATTACTACATTACTACTGCGCAAGTTGGATTTCATAACATCAGCTCCACTGGCAAGAAACGAATTTGAAATTGTCATCAATTTAGGCAAGATTTTGAATGTTCAAATTTAAAAAGAACTTCCTTTTATATCGAAGAAATCCCTTGTGGGCTTCTGGCCCAACTCGATCGAGTTGACACACATGTTCAAAATTTTGGGGAAAATACCATGTTTGTTCATGGCATAGTTCAAATGTGTGACATACGCCCAATATCATGAGCTTTTGTCCTTATTATTGAACCAAAGACCTGAAGCATAAAAAAGGAAAAAGGATTGCCAGTGGAAAGGAAACGTTGAGTCCCAACTCTGCTCTGTCACCAATAAACAGTAAAAAAGGGCAGTCCGGTGCACTAAAGCTACCGCTACACGCGGTGTCCGGGGAAGGGCCCCACCACAAGGGTGTAGTGTACGCAACCTTACCTTGCATTTCTGCCAGAGGCTGTTTCCAAGGCTTGAACCTGTAACCTCCTGATCACATGACAACAACTTTACCAGTTACTCCAAGGCTCCCCTTCCAATAAACAGTATTAGCATAAATCATTCTATTTTAATTGGACTTTACTTGGGAGATTGGAAAATAGTAACTATATGTTGTTGTTGTTGTTGACAATCAAGAGTCCAACAAAATTTAGCAAGCTGTTTTGGTAATACAGGAACCAGTAGAAAAGCTCTCAACTCTGGACGAAATCGTAATTGAGAAACCAAGTGTCCTTGTGGCAACAGGCAGTTTCTGAACTCAGGAAGAATTCGCCACGGAGAAATCAATATTTTGTTCAGTGGCAACGGTCAGTAGATTGTGGTTTCAAAATATAAATTTAGCATCTTTCTGGAAGTCAACTCTCTCTCCCATCCGCAGGAAACATATATAAGGAGGATTTAAATCATGGAAGTTAGAAAATGTGTTGCATTAGGATTAAGGTCACACACACTTGAGACAGATAAATGCTCTTGATAACTTACTAATACAATCTGATCACCTTCAACTAAAATGCTTGTAGCTTACCAATGAAGCCTAGCTAGCTCAACACGTCAAAAATTACAAGTCCAACCAAGTGTGGGTCTAGCAATCTTAGGTTGATTTTTGGTCCGCATGCATAAACATGTACCAATTAGTAACATTACAATCACTGTTTGATAATGCATACATATAAGTAGTTCAATCTCTCAACCCCAAGGAAATCATTGGTATCAAAATATATAAACTCGTTTAAACTGCTCCCTTGGAATTAATTAATTCCCTCTATTTCATTTTTTCTGATGGTTTTGACTATCATCGAGTTTGGAAAATAAAGAAATACTTTTTGCAATAGGTTGTATATATATATAACATACCAAAAGTACCCTTAAAATCGTTTAGTCCTAAAAATGTCAAGTCATTCCAATATGAGACTGTCATTAAGGCTAAAATGAGAATGTTACTGATAAACTGTTTTCAAATAGAAAGTTGTAGATCTTTTGGAATGGACCAAAAAAGAGTGTCAAGAATATCATTCGCAAAGAGATATATTAATTGTTAAGAGAACGCTATGAATGAAATTGTTACTTTTCTTGCATTACAAATATATTTCTATTTTTTTCTTTACTGTGCCTTTTGACGTAAGTCCCATGGATCTACGGGGTGTTATCTCAAGTATTTTCAATTTTATAGTTTTATTACTAAAAATATAAGATAAAGTAGGATTTTCAATAATTCTGCAAATAAATTTAAATAAATCACCATTAATATAACAACAACAACAACATACCCAGTATATTCCCACCAAGTGGGGTCTGGGGAGGGTAGGTGTACGCAGTCCATACCACTACCTCAGAGGTGAGATAGAGAGGTTGTTTCCGATAGACCTCCGACTCAATAAATCACCATTACTATAGAAATTTTTTTTTATAACTATTTTCTATCAGAGTTGCTTCCATATTTATATATTTTAGAAAAAAATTGCTACAATATGAAAATAATAAAAATCAAAAATGCCCAGGGCATATAATTTTAAGCCTAGGACTTACGCCCCAAATTCTAGGGCTTACGCCCTATGGATCTACGCCTTTAATTTGCTCCTAGGAGCGTTTATGGTATGCCTCGCCCCGCGACTCGTCCCGAAAATGCCTTTGAAAACACTGGTGTGTACGCGCGCGCTGAACTTTGTTTGGAATGTTAGAGTTTTCAGCTTAACTTCAACTCTTAGAAACAGAAATAAAGGCAAGAACAAGAGAGAAAATTTACTGCTAGAAAGATATGTTTTTCATTGAACTGAAATGCTGTTTAAATACTGAAAAAATGCAACATGTGGAGCCTATATTTAAGCAACTAACTAGCACATGTTTCCATGAACAACTAACTCCTAAAACTCTAAACTAACACCTAAAAAATAGCAACTAGGATACCACTACAGAACATGGCTAAAAAGCTGGATAATGTCCAGCAACTACTTCTAACTTTTACTGCAGTAACTGAGGCAATCAATCAACACTCCTCCTTGCTTCAGTTGCTGCAAATTCCAAGTCTTTCTCTGAGAAATTCAAATCGTCTCTTTGGCAAGGCTTTGGTAAATATATCTGCCAGTTGAAGATCCGTCTTGCAGTACTTTAACCCAACCGATCCTTCTCTCTGCACGTCTCTGAGAAATAATAATTTGATATTGAAATGCTTGGTTTTTGCATGAAAAACAGGATTATTTGAGATAGCAATAGTTGCTTGATTATCCACAAACACCTCTGTACACTTCTCTTGCTTTATATTCAGATCAAGTAGCACTTTTCTAATCCATAAGGCTTGATTTGCAGCAGCTGTTGCTGCAATGAACTCAGCTTTAGCCGTCGACTATGCAACAATCTCTTGCTTTTTAGAGCACCAAGAAAATACACCTGAACCAAGATTAAAACAATAACCAGAAGTGCTCTTCGTGTCATCAGAAGAACCACCCCAGTCACTATCAAAATACCCCTGCAACACGTGCTTTTGATTTGCATAGAACTTGATTCCAAAATTCAATGTTCCCTGAACATATCTTATCACCCTTTTCGCTGCTCTAAAATGAGTGTTAGTTGCACAATTAGTGAATCTAGATAAAAGACTTACAGCATATAAAATGTCGGGTCTAGTTGCTGTAAGATACATGAGACAACCAACCATACTTCTGTAAAGAGTCTCACCCACTTTTTCAGCTTCATCATTTTTGCTCAACTTCTCCTTTTGACACATCGGAGTAGTTGTCTCTTTGCAATTTTCCATTCTGAACTTTTTCAAAATGTCTCTTGCATACTTCTTTTGACAGATGAAAACCTTATTTTTCTCTTGCTTGATTTCCATTCCAAAAATAAACCATTTCTCCCAAGTCAGTCATCTCGAAAGTATGCTGCATATCTTCTTTAAATTTCTGAACAAGCTCATCATTGCTTCCTGTAACCAGCAGGTCATCTACATATAGTGAAATAATAATAAGATTTGTTTCATCACCTTTAATGTAGAGGGTAGCTTCGCTGAGACTTTTTCTAAAACCCAATTGCACTAAATGCTCATCAATCCTGCTGTACCAAGCTCTGGGAGCCTGCTTTAGTCCGTACAAGGCTTTTTTGAGCTGATACACTTCATCTTCATGTCCTTTGACTACAAATCCTTCAGGTTGCTCAACATAAATTTCCTCCTCAAGATAGCCATTAAAGAATGCAGATTTAACGTCCAACTGAAACACTTTCCAACCCTTTTGTGCAGCTATAGCCAACAATAATATGATGGTTTCTAATCTAGCAACAGGAGCAAATGTATCATAAAAATCAATACCAAAAATTTGAGCATACCCCTTTACAACAAGTCTGGCTTTGTGCTTGTTGATAGAGCCATCTGCGTTCAGCTTGGTTCTGAAAATCCACTTCACTCCTATGACTTTCCTGTCATCAGGTCTTTTCACAAGTTTCCAAGTCTGATTCTTGTCAATCATGATGAGTTCTTCCTTCATTGCATCTTTTCATTTTGGATCTTTTTCTGCTTCCCGAAAATTTGTTGGCTCAAGAACAACCATGTTGCATCTCTGATAGATATCAGAGAGTTATCTTGTGCCTCTCACCGGGATGTCATCCACCAATTCATCTTCTTTTAGCTGGAGTGTTGTACTTTGATCCGGAAGCAACATTGGATCAGCTTCTTCCCAGATCCATTGTTCATCCTCCATGAAATACACATCTCTACTTATCAGAATTTTCCTTGTATGAGGTTGGAAAACTCTGTAAGCCTTAGAAACAGTGCTATAACCCACAAATATTCCAGCTTCTGCCTTTTTGTCAAGCTTATCTCTTTTACTCCGTGGCACGTAAGTAAAGCACAAACATCCAAACACTTTGAGATTTTTTAAAGAAGGTGTATAACCGTACCAGATTTCAAATGGTGTCTTCCCTTCTAATGCTTTTGTTGGAAGCCTATTGAGTAGAAAGACTGAGGTATGTGCAGCTTCTGCCCAATACTCTTTTGGCAAACACTTCTCGTGCAACAAGCATCTAGCCATCTCCATTATGGTAAGATTCTTCCTCTCACTAACTCCATTTTGTTGTGGAGTATATGGAGCAGTGAGTTGGTGTTCAATTCTGGCTTCTTCACAAAATATATTGAATTGATCAGATGTGTACTCCTTTCCATTATCGGACCTTAGTGATTGAATCTTACAGCCACTTTGAGTTTCAATCCACTTCTTGAATTTCCAGAAGATAGCAGCAACCTCTGACTTGAACCTGAGAAAGTAAATCCAACACATTCTCATATAGTCATTGATGAAAACTATGTAATACTTACTCCCTTTGAGTGACGGAGTTTTGTGAGGACCAGCCACATCTGTGTGGATTAATTTTAGCTTTTCAGTGGCTCTCCAGGTTGCTTTCTTGAAAGGAAGCCTTGCTTTCTTGCCAAATCGATAAGTTCTGCAATCTGGTATTTCGGCTTCAAGATTAGGCAGCCCTTGAACCAGATCTTTCTTTTGTGAGTTCATTACAGCAACATGGTTGAAATGTCCGAGCCTTTTGTGCCAAACTTGTGCATTGATCTTAGTTGCAGAATAAACTTTTTGCTCATGATCTAAAAGATCCAATGTAAAGCTCCTTCCCTTCATCATTAGCTTGAATAAATTTCTGCCATCTTCATCCTTGATTTGACAAAAATTGGTTTCAAAGAAAAGTTTGAAACCATTCTCAAGCATCTGGCCAACACTTAACAGACTATGACTTATATTAGGTACAAAAAACACGTCTTTGATTAGTTTTGTACCTGAGGAGCTTTTCATTTCCACAGTACCTTTGCCTTCAGCAGGAATATAGTCTCCATTACCAACTTGTACTTTGGAAATTATTGAAGTATCCAACTCCTTGAAGAGATCACGATCAAATGTCATGTGGTTTGTGCAACCACTGTCAATAGGCCACTTGTCACTCGAACAGCTAGTTGCTAAACAGGTTGCTACAAAGAGTTGCTCCTCATCTTCCTGATTAGCAACCTGCGCAGCGTTAGTTTGCTGAGTGGTGTTCTTGCAAATCTTCTGATGATGTCCCATCTGCTGACATTTCTCACACTACTGGTCCGGCTTTCTCCAGCATTTGAATGGTGGATGACCCTTCTTTCCACAATGCTTGCAAGGAGGAAAATCATGTTTCGCTCCCCTATTGATCCAAGGAGAATGAGAACCTGAGTTTTCCTTCTTGTTCCACTTCTTCTTTCCTTTGTATCCCTGGTTTGATTGAACTTTTGCAGGTAGTGCACCCTCAACAGAACCTTCTGACCTCATAAGCCTTCTCTGTTCTTGTGCCTGCAAGGAATTCAATAGTTCTGCCAAACTAATTTTCGACAGATCCTTAGAATTTTCCAGCGAGAAAATACTTGCTTCAAACCTTTCGGGGACTGTTACAAGAATTTTTTGAACCAATCTAGAATCAGGAAATTCAGAGCCAAGTAATCTTACATTGTTGGCAATTTTGAGTAATCTATCAGAATACTCTTTGATTGTCTCTGAATCCTTCATCTTTTGAAGTTCAAAGTCTCGGATCAGGTTGAGAGTACGCATACCTTTGATCCGTTCATCTCCTTCATATTCTTTCTTTAGGAAATTCCAGACCTCAAATGCTGATTTCAGTGTCATAATCCTGACAAAGATTTCAGATGAGACTGTAGAAAATAACGTTGCTCTCGCCTTTGATTTTCTTGTTTTCTTCTCCTTCTGATTCTTTATCTGTGCCATGGTTGGATTTGCAGGCAAGGGAGGAACTTTGTAGTCCTCCTCAACAGCTTCCCACAGATCATTTGCCTCCATATGTGCCTCCATTCTTGCTGCCCAGACATGATAGCCTTTACCTTTGAAGACAGGTGGTGCTAGTGCAGTGAAAGGTGTTTCTGAATCCATAAAAGAAAAACAAGAAGAAAAAAATATGTTTCCCTCAAATACAGGTCCCTTAAGAAGAGAGCTCTTGATACCAATTTGTTAGAGTTTTCAGCTTAACTTCAACTCTTAGAAACAGAAATAAAGGCAAGAACAAGAGAGAAAATTTACTGCTAGAAAGATATGTTTTTCATTGAACTGAAATGCTGTTTAAATACTGAAAAAATGCAACAAGTGGAGCCTATATTTAAGAAACTAACTAGCACATGTTTCCATGAACAACTAACTCCTAAAACTCTGAACTAACACCTAAAAAATAGCAACTAGGATACCACTACAGAACATGGCTAAAAAGCTGGATAATGTCCAGCAACTACTTCTAACTTTTACTGCAGTAACTGAGGCAATCAATCAACATGGAAGACAAAATAAAGTGGAGTGACTATGATGACCAATTACCCAAAGTTGATTGACTTTTGGAGGTCTAAACAAAGTTGAGTGACCAATTAGCCAAAGTTGAATGATTTTCCGAATTTTTAACTCTGGATTTAAATGAAGCCTCATAGCTTTTTTTCAGGACAAATTGTTGACATTTGATACACTCCACCATTCTCTTCGTCTCACAATTACGATGCATCAGACACCAGTAAAAAGTTTACATTTTGACATAATTTAACATGTGTCAAAACCTTTTCGAGTTTGTGTACTGACCATGACAATTTTCAAATAATTATACTGATTAATTTAGAACTTCAAAATACAATTTCAATAACATTTTAACAAAATTATGGGGTCAAATTGTTACATACAATGTGAGTAAAGAAGAGCGAAATACTTCAACATTGTCCGCTTACATTATAATTGTGTATAAAATTTGATAATATAAATACTATTAGTAATGTAGTACAGAACAAACAGGGATCAAATTATTATTACTAGCAATGGAGAAGAAAAGATTAATCTTTTTAAATGCCAACAAAAGAAGAAGAAGAAATCCATTGAAAAGGCCAAAGGGAAGTGCATTGTGGAGCCTTCCAATAATTATTATAATGACACGGAGGAGCATATGGATGTTGATCAGGCCCAATTCAAGGACGGCATAATTATGGAGATCCTCTGCAGGTTACCCGTCCACTATCTTGTTCAATTCAAATGTATTTCCAAATTGTGGAACGCATTAATCTATGATACTTACTTTGTCGAGAAGCATAAATCATGCCAAGAATGATCCACATTCCCAAAAACTTCTTATTTACCAATGTTCCCTTACGGGTTATACATCTTCCAGCTATTTTTGTCCTTTATCGTCAGTTCAACTGGTTGACAAACTACAAAAAATTGATTGCCCTTCAAGCTCTAAAACCATAATCTATTGTACTTACAATGGCTTGGCTATTATCTGTGCTTTCGATTTTAGTTGTAAACGCTTCATACTTATGCTGTGGAACCCCTCCACAAGAGAATCAATAGCACTTCCTGAACCAGAATCTCCACTAAAGAGTCATTATTCATTGGGATTGGGTTATGACTCAACTAGTGGTGGCTATAAGATCCTAAATATTCACAATCACGTAGATGGTAGCAAAGTACCTAGTGAAATTCTCTCATTGAAAAGTGGTTTCTGGAGAAATATTGATAAACATCCTTGTGGAATTGACAATTTGTTGTCTGGTTCTGCTTTGGGATTAGTAAACAATGCATTTCATTGAATCTGTATGTCTGGAAACTTTTATGATAATTCAAGAACTTTCTCTTTGGTTTCATTTAGTATTTCAAATGAAGTGTACACAAACATACCATTGCCAGAGCAAATATTACGCTTGAAGGGCCACATCACTATTGGCGTTTCTGAATTGGACGGAATGCTTTGTACTCATTCTACTTATGTTCATCAGAGTAAGCGCACTTTTAAGTTATGAGTATTGAAAGACTATGGTGTCAATGAATCTTTGATTGCATTGTTTATTATAGATGCTTCACACATCTGTAAAGCCGTACCAAAATATAGGTCTGCGGATGGTGAAGTGCTATTCTGGTCCATATATTTGCTGGGTAAAGTGACTCATTCATTTAGGACATCCAAAGGACCGTTTGGAATATGTGATGCCATTCAGAATGGATTTGTTTTTACATAAAAGTTAATCTCTCCAAAATCACGAGTAAATATCTCAAAAGGTCACTCAACTTTGGGAATTAATCTAACAAAGTCATTGAACTTTGTTTTGTATCAATAAGGTCACTCAACTTAAGGTTTTTTCCATATAAAATCACTTAACCAAATTTGTAATTAAAAAAGAATTGACTTGACAAAATAATATTTTTTTATGTCATTTAAATATGGACTCATAAATTTTTAAAGATGACAAGTAACAACATAAGATGTCATTTTTTTCATGAACATTTAAAGATGTAGATTGTGTTTTTAAATAAAGAAAATAACACATTGATTGTATATCTTGCTTTAAAACATAGGGTGCCTAATTAAAAAGTTAATCTATTTAACCCTAAATAATCCTTTTAGTTTCAGTTTTTTTTTTTTTTTAAATATTAATTTTTCTAATCCAATTATCAAACTAAACAACCCCTAACAGTATGCAAAAATTAAGATGGTCCAACATATTACTATGTATTGTACACAAGAACTGTACTTCAAATTCAACGAATGTTCAGAAATATATTTTCGCTGGACATTCTTGGAGGAATGCACTTTTTTATGAATTGAACACACTCTAATACTTGCTCCAGTAAGAAAATATAAGATGCAATATAACCAAACAAATAGTACTAATTTGATGGTTAATATTTTCGGGCGGGGATAGGTCTATTATTTGATTTCTATATAATTAAAAACTAGTTAATTTATTTATGCTTCACGCAATGCATATAGCTTTTCTTATAATGATAGTTGTAAAGATATATAAAAAATTAAAACAAACATGTTGTGAAAAAATGCAGAAGAAAAGAAAACTCAAATTTAGAAGGAAAATACATATAAAAAGTTAAACAGAAAAACAAATTCAAATGAAAGTATAACATACATTTTTTGGAAATTTATAAGGATAAATTCTTGCAAAAATGAATTATCGATCATTTGGTGAAGAAAATAAGTTGATGATTTTATTAGTAATTATATGTATTAAATGTAATTTTTATTCATTATGTACATTTTTTTTAATTTTACCTAGCTGAAAAATAATACATTGTAAAATATTTACTTAAATCATACCTAAATTTGAAGTGTATTATCAAGTATATTGTTAATCATTTGATGAGTAGAAAAAAAATCGTGGGTCTTTATTTACATGATATTGAAAAATAATTTATTTATAATGTCAAAAAATTTTTATGATAAATTTGATTGAGTGATTTTAGAAGGTAATAACTCTAAGTTGAGTGACCTCATCGATACAAAACAAAGTTCAATGACTTTACAAGATAAATTCTCATAGTTTAGTCATCTTTTAAGATATTAACTCCCAAAATCACTTATTTAGTGTTTGCTTGTGTACGATCAAAGAACTCTTTTCTTTTTCCAGTTTTATGTTGTAACCTTGTACACTTATTAATTTATCAACTAGAGTGATTTTATTGCTAAGAAAAAAAAAAACCTTCAAGATTATCCTCTAGTTGAGCAAAAGCTCTGACACAATCAAGAGATTAAACATGGAACTTGAAAAATATACACTTCGTCTTGATATTGATACGATATACACAAGAATGTCTTTATAGAGTAATACATATCTCAATTTAACTATTGTCTCTTCGGATAGATATAAAGCAAAACTCTATCACCTCTACAGAAACCCAATCACGTACAAATACAATAAATACTTACTTGCATCGGTTGTTTAAATTTAACTAAACAATTAACCTTAAAAATCAACAAATACAAGTGAAAATGCATATTATTTATGTTATTTCGGCTTGAAAACATGTGATTAATTTTTTTATCTTACCAAATAAGCCAATTAGACCAATGACAGCAGTAAAAGTCAATTAAAAATCTTTTGTCTGAGTATTCACCGTGAAGAGGCATTAATGTAAAATAAAATAAGTAGAAATTTTATTTAAAAATTGAAGATCTCTTTTTAAGTTTCAACTTTAGACCACATATTATATTGACTTATTTTGGTTATTTGGCTTAGAAATAAGTGCTTAAAAAAAATACTTTTTTGAATTGCAATATGGACAGAATTGCAATACTTTTACTTATTTTACCCTTAATTTCCAAGAAAGAATATTTGCAGTAACGTTTAGCCCCTTTTATTTGAATTGCAATATGGACAGAAGTGACAATGGAAGTTAGAGAGGCTTCGCCAGCACATTATTTGTTGAAAGTTGAGTCTTTCTCCTTACTCTCAGAGAGTGGCATTGATAAGATTGAATCAAATGAATTTGAGGCTGCTGGTTATAAATGGTAAGACTCGTATGTCTATCCTTATTAATGTGGAACTTTGCATGTAGTGAGACATTATGATTTTCGTCACAAAATGATAGTTTTTTCTCTCTTTTGTTCTGTGCATGCATAAATTAACGTTAATATGCTAAGACTACTTTCTTGAATCATATCATCCACACTATATTTTTAATTGAAGTTTGACCTTAAGGTTCATATCTAATTATATCATCGAATGGATTTATGGATTTGATACAGGAAAATGATCATTTATCCGGATGGAAACACACGTGAAGATGGAATGGGACATATTTCAGTTTACTTGGCCATTTCAGATACAAGTTCTTTGCCTGTTAGTTGGGAGGTCAACGCTATATTTACCATCTTTCTGTTCAATCAACTCTGTGACAATTATCTTTCAGTGAGAGGTATAATAAGTGTGTTATACATCCTATTTCCTTACTTTGTATATTCAATTAACTATATATGGTTATCTTGAAATAACATTGATGACAGGCTGATCAGCAGAGTAACTTCCATTTTTTTTTCAATAATTGGCTCAACTCTGATGCTACAATGCCTTGATTTAGGAAAAATGCGGCGCTTTCATTTTATCAAGTCTTCATGGGGACTTCCAAAATTTCTTTCTCATCATACATTTGAAGAGGCCTCTAACGGATACTTTGTTGACGACAAATGTTTCTTTGGAGCTGAGATTTTCGTCATCCAAAAGCAAGCAATTGGTGAATGTTTGTCTATAGCTAAATCTAATGGCGAAGAGTGGCTTTCTGAAGAATTTACAGTGGGAGATTACACATGGTACTTACCTTCATCTCCTTCGCACATAATTGTTTGTTATGTATATTGTTCTACCTCACCATCACTCATTTGAATTTATTGTTTCTGAATCCTTGTGTTAATTTCATGTGTAGGAAGCTCTTGTATATCCAAAAAGCGATGCAGACAATAAGGGATGTGATATCTCAATATTCTTACAGTCTGTTGATGCTAATGAGTTTGATCACCATCAAAAAGTGAAGGCAAAGTACAACATTTGCCTCAAGGATCAGATAAATGGTGGATGCCATTGGCTACATTCTTGTAAGGAAATTATTTGTTTGTTACCAAGTTCACTTGTTCTTCTTCGCATACTTTTAAGATCGAATTCTTGCAAGATGAATACCACTATTCAATAGCTAGTTTTCTTTTCAAAATATTTAATTCTCGTTTTGCATGTCTAATAGTTTCGATTTTCCTTTTTCTTTTTATTTCTTTGCTTCTTACAGATTGTACTTGGTTTTCAACTACCACGCAGAATTGGGGGTTCCCAGACTTTATGCCTTTAACTGAGTTGCATGATCAGGAAAAAGGCTATGTTGTCAATAATTGTATTGTGGTGGAAGTTGTGTTTAAGCATAGCATGAAGAGCTTATCTTAACTTGGTTTTTAGTTTAGCAGTAGCTTTGGGAGTCTCCACGCAGTAGTAGATACATATCTTGCATTCATTGATCAAATGTAAATACGTGATAAGGGTAATTTTTGACGCCCTTCTTCCATGGCCCCTCGATGTTATTGGAGAAGTTGTCAATGCCCATTTTATATCAAACTAGTTTTGTTATTTACATATGTATGTATGTGTGCGCGTGTGAAACGTTACCTTACTTTATTGCATTAGCTGTTTTGGTGATGTTTAAACTTAACAGGTTAGTTGCTTCGTAAAAGTAAACAGAGTTACATATATCTATACTAGTACCAATCGGGACTGTCTATATAACTCAATTACAGAATTCATCACAATCTTTTTCGATAGAATGCTGTTGTGTACATTTACTTTACTGGTGGAGATTTATTTTTTAATTAGTATTATTCCATAACATCACTTTTTTTAGGTTGTGCCACTTTGGCTATGTAATAAATTGTTTTCTTAGTTTAAGTGGATTGGATGAACGACTATTTTATGTTGATTCTTCAATTGAAATACAACACTACAGCCTTATAAGCTTAGTTGGGAGCTTTTATTAATTACCTGCCTATTGGTAAACATTGTTGAGCATTGATACATAGAAACAATCTATGTTAGTGTTGTCTACCTTCTTACCTCAAGCAGTATCATGGACTACTTTATTCTGAGTCCCGTGAACAGCGGCGGAGCTATGGGCGCGTGCAAGGATGTTCATCTTAACCTCCTTCACTGGAGAATTACACTCTATATAAGATTATTTTTTTAATGTATATATAGTAGATAATGAATCCCTGAGCTTATTCGTGTGTTTACTTCTTTTTATGTTCAATCCCTAATTATAATCCTGACTCCGTCACCGTCCATGAGGCTTCTTCTCTCTGTTATGATATGTCATATATGCTTTTCCATTTTTCTGTTACTTCTACTCTACTGTTAAAATGTCAACTGAATGTAATTGCTTAGGTGCTTAAGCTGGATTAAGTAGAGAAAGAAAACCACATAGTTAGTAGCTAAATATACGCAGATAATGTAGAATACATGTTTGATTCACTGGAGTTGTGGAGTGAACTAAAAAATCAATATGATCAGATAAATGGGGCTAAATTGTATCAAATCAAGAAGGAAATGAACGACCTCAGTCAGGGAACACTGGACATCACCTGTCACGATCCGAGCCGAGGCCATGGACGTAACGGGCATTCCAAACCAATGATGGCCCGAGACGACCCCTTAGCATTACATCATAAGCATAATTGTAAACCAAGTGCGGAAATAGGCCCATAATTTATTAAGTCCAACTGAAAGGAAGATTTGAAAACTCCAAGTCTAAAAGTATGACATAAAAATATTTAAGGGGAAAGTACATCCACGCACCATAGGAGCAAACTATTTACATTTAAATGTCCCCTTACATAAAATGTCCTCTAACTAATTACATAAAATGCTCCCTTTCCTTATATCTTTAGTTATTTATTTCCTTTTAATTCTTTTCTTTTTTATTTCTCCACTTCTTCTTCTTTTTTTCTCATTTCCTTTTTTTCTTTTTTCTTTTTATGCTTCTTTATTCATTTATTTTTTCGTAAAATTATTTTATTCTTTATTTTCTTTTTTACGTCATAATTTAATTCACTCTCATTTTTTATTTTATATACTTTCTTCTTTCTTTTTTTTTTTCTCTCGTTTATTTCTTTATTCATTTAGTTTTTTGTCTACTTCTTTTTTTCTTTTTTCTTTTTCTTTTCTTTTTCTCTTTTTTTCCTTTATTGTTTCCTTTTATTTTTGCATTTTAATTATTTTTTATTTTTTATTTTTTTTATTTCTTGTTCCTTTTTTTCCATTTATTTCTTTTCTTTATTTTTTTTTCTCTACTTCCCTTTTTTTTTTTCCTGTTTTTACCATTCTCTTTTTTTCTTTTATTGCTTCCTTTTATTTTTGTGTTTTTTATTTTTTATTTTCTTTTTGTTTTTCAATTTTTTGTTCCTTTCCTTTTTTTTTTTTTCATTTATTTCTTTATTCTTTGTTTTTTCTCCTTTCTCCTTTTTTCATTCATTTTTTTCTCAAAT
This sequence comes from Capsicum rhomboideum, assembly GCA_031232105.1. Taxonomy (NCBI): domain Eukaryota; kingdom Viridiplantae; phylum Streptophyta; class Magnoliopsida; order Solanales; family Solanaceae; genus Capsicum; species Capsicum rhomboideum. The sequence goes on from CP124712.1 coordinate 128,550,871, forward strand.
AATAATATTCTTTATTTTTTTACCACAAACTAATTTCATATTTTTGGTCCTTTTTTATTTTTATTTTCTTATTTTATTTATTTCTTTTCTTTTGTAATTTTATTTGATTCTCTTTTCCTATTTAATTTCTGTTTTTTTTTTCATTTGCTTCAGTCCATAATGATACCATGATAATATATCTATATACCGTCATGGTATCATTAATGTCTGCTTCAATCCTTAGTAAAGCCTCCATGATATCATCACAACATATTATAGACTGTCATGGTATCATTGATATCTACTTCAATCCTTCAATCAGACCTATATGATACCATCACAGTATATATATACTTGTCATGCCCCGAGTTCCAACGGGACGGACATGGCACCCGAAGCTGATAAGGCCCGAGAGAACCAATCTACATCCATAAACACCCATACACATACCACGCAATAGTCATCACCACCACAATTAGAAATAAGAAGCCAATAGCGGAAATTATGAAAAATATATAAGAAATAAGAAACTTGGCCGTCAGGGCCATCAAGACAAAACATACGTTCATCACCTTCCCTTCATCTATCCCACAACATCTACAAAGCCTCTATAGATGCACAACCAAAATCAACCTAGAGTCGGGACACACCCCGCTCTATACATAAGACCAAAACAAATGTACATATAAGACTCGGAAAGCCTCGAACCAACTGGAGCTCACCAAATGTCCGCAAACGATCCGCAACCTACAGTGGAGGCCTACTAGTACCTGTGCCTGCAACAAGTAAGGTAAATTCCCCCGAGGGGGTCAATACGAAGAATGTACTGAGTATGTAAGGCTATAAGAAACGGTATCAATAAGTGAGAACATCAAAGTAACTCAAAGATAAGAGAATAGGCAATATAGATAAACCAACATTCCATGCGTGTGGAACCATGTACATTACATTCTTTATTTCCTTTATCATTCATCTTCATATCAACAATAATCATATCATGCCCGGGACCAACTGATCAGTGGAAAAAGAGGATGACCCATGCTAGGCATTTTAACCCCTGGGATATGGTCCTCATCAATATACATAGCGGGATCGACCCATGCTAGGCTTTCCTTTCGCCCCTGGGATACCACCCGTAATATTGGGATCGACCCATGCTAGGTGTTCCTTCCACCCCTGGGATACCGCCCAAGAACACATAACTTCTCTTTACAACATTACTTTAATCTTTAGTTATGAAATTGAAACATTGTTGGTTATCGCATTATTGGAATTTTGGGACAATGTTCAATGTACAAGAGACACATGAATAAATATATATATATAGGTAACCAACTGACATGAGATACTTTGGAACATTTCGACATAGGTACAAGTACAATGGCAAAGGGAGCAATATGTGCTGCAGGAAGATACGGACAAAAATAACCTTACATACCTTAGCTTCTCAATAAGAATCCACAATCCTATTGCATATAATGATCCAGCCCCTTACTCTACAACACAAGCACATAACGGAGTTTACGTCAACATCTAACACCTTACAAGTGCAAAAGACGACAAAAGGTACATAATTGCCTATAACGCCATTTCCCCCTTTACAATGAAATTTCGGCATGACCATTCCAAAAATACTACAACATGCCATACATTGACCAAACATCATAACCAATAGCATTTCGCAACAAAGCTTCTTCTTTACACTTTCTCATTCACACCATATCACAAAGAATCCATTAAGTCACCTTAATACACTTCATAGCACATATCGGCCAAAATCCCATAATTTACACTTATGGAAAATAACAAGTTTAATAACAAAATCACACCATACATGTTCATAATTTATCCATACCATGCTCTTCCATCAAGACATCATGTCTCTTTTCAAGTTCAAATCACAAAGATGGCACATCTTTCACCAAAAGCACAAATACACTATTCACCACCTTACCAACATAACCATCATGATATACATAATCTCCCATGTATATAATATGTTAATCCATGAAAATAAATACTTACCAAGGCTTGGAAAATGATGATCTTCTCCAAAAGTTGGCTTAGGGTTCTTAGGGTTTGAGAGAACCAAAAAGGAAATGTCTAGTAATTTCTCAAAATGTGTTGTGTAAGTTTAAGAATAAAAATATGATTTTGGCCCCTTATTTATATCATCCTTAGCCACTCTTAAGTCAAAGATGAGGTGTCCAAGTGGTCATTAATTCTTGGGTCAAGAATGGGTCATTTTATTCCCTTTTTGGGCCATGTCTTTCTTGAAATTTTGGGCCAATTTTTGAGCCCAACAATCCAAAGAAATAAAGTCCAACACTTTGCATATATAATATATCCTTTATTACATGTTCAATTAATTTCGTCACTTAGTTGCATACGTTCGGAAATTTACGGGGTGTTACAATACTGACATGGTATTATTAGATTTGCTTCAGTTCGTAATGATATCATCACATTATATCTATATAGTGTCATGGTATCATTAATATCAGCTTCATCATTCAGTGAGACCTTCATGATACCATCGCAGGATATATATATACTGTCATGGTATCATTGATGTATACTTCAATCCTTCAGTCAGACCTCCATGATACTATCAATAGATACTGACATGGTATAATTGAATTTGCTTCAGTCCGTCATGATACCATCACACTATATTTATTTACTTTCATAGTATCATTGATGACTACTTCAATCCTTCAGTGAGACCTCAAAAGATACCATCATAGTATATTTATATACTGTCATTGTATTATTGATGTCTGCTTCAATCCTTCAGTCAAACCTCCATGATACCATCATCGTATATATATACTGACATGGTATCATTGGATTTGCTTCAGTCCATAATGATACCATCACAGTATTACTATATATTATCATGGTATCATTGATGTCTGCTTTAATCCTTCAGTTCTTCAGTGAGACGTTCATGATACCATCACAATATATTTATATATTGTCATGGTATCATTGATGTCTGCTTCAATCCTTCAATGAGACCTCCATGATACCATCACAATATATATATATATATAGTGACGTGGTATCAATGCGGTTTATTTTAGTCCGTAATGATATTGTCACAGTATATCTATATACTGCCATGGTATCATTGATGTCTGCTTCAATTATTCAGTGAGACCTCCATGATACCTGCACAATATATCTATTTACTGACATGGTATCATTGAGGTTTGCCTAAGTCCGTAATGATACCAGCACAATATAGATATATTGTCATGGTATCATTGATGTTTGTTTCAATCCTTCAGTGAGACTCCATTATAATATCATAGCATATCTATATACTAACTTGATATCATTGTGGTCTACTTATTTAATTATTTTATTTTTATTAGGACTGCCATGAGAAGATAAGCTTATAAAAAAAGAGAAAAAAAAGGACAAATAAAAAGGTAAAAAAATAATAAAAATATTACCAAATGATATCTCTAATCAACAAAAAATAAAATAAAAGACAAAATTAATAAATAAAAAAAATACAAAAGTAAAAATAATAAATAAGAACAGTAACAGTAGTTAGTAAGAGGGAAAAAAAACTAACATGAAAATAACTAAGTAAGAGTAAAAAAAAGGGTGCATTACAAAATATATTCTGTAACAAAGATTAAGAGAAAAACTGACAAACATGAATGGAAAACAAAATTAAAAAAGAAGGAAATAAATAATAAAATGTTATCAAATGATATTTTTAATAAAAGATAAAATGAGACAAAGGATAAAAAATAAATAAAAATGGGACAAAAATAATAAATTAGAAAAGAGACAAAAGTAATATTTATTTAAATTTTAATAAATAGTCTATTAATTTTAATATTTTTTTATTAATTATTTCTTCTTGTAGTTTAACTATTTTTTTTAAAGTTTTGTTTCATTTTTATGTTAACTAGTGAGAATTAAAGTTTTTTTTAAAAAAGTTTATTCAAAATAATTCAATTACTAATTCATACTACTACTAAATTAATTAACTATTATTTAATTAAAAAATATAAAAACAAAAAGAATTAATGAAGAATAGAAAGGGGGAGAGGGGGACCCACCATATTCCACAAAAAGCTAAACAAAACTTTAAGGGGAGAAAACACCCAATAATTCGCTGATTTCAGCAAAGCACATGGGGCAGCGAATGTAAATATTCTTTGGCACATGGATAGTATTAGAATTATTATGGGAGGGGGTATTTAGGTGTAAATACTTTAGATTTTTGATTTATTAGTGTACTTTTCCCAATATTACATTTAACTGACTCAGTCTACGAAGCCTCTAACAACATGAATAAAAATATCCTACGTATGCCGAAATATGGCCCCGGCAATACCATTAAAAAAATGAAATACTCAAAGTCTACTGAATGGAAACATATGCCTTCTGGAGGATGGATGACTCACCATTTGCCAACTGCTGTCCCGAAAGAATCCCAGTGCTGAGCAGGGTCACGGGGAATCGCTTCGGAACCTACATCATGAAAAGATGTAGTGTCCGGGGATGATCAGTATGACGAGTACTGGCATGCGACCCAGGGAAAAGGGACCAAAATAGTTTATAAAGCATTTCTTATTATTCATATCATAAGAAGAAATAGAGAAAATATGGGGCGAGCAACTAAAAATGTAAAGACATGACCATTTGAAACATTAAGTCTAAACTGTGTAGGTTGCACCGTCATTTAGTAATCCAAGGGCTATATGGGTCCGGTATTCGCCCAACTGGCGGGCCCCCCCAATCCATGTTTGTCCCATGAACTGAGATCAACATAATTTGGCCATTATAAAGTCCTCATTGAAGACAATATCATAAGGTTGTCCCATTTGGGAGCGAACCACCCCTACGTCGGCAAATCATAGGTTTCCGGCGTTGGGTCACGAGGACTTATGGCTTCTCGGTGGACTACACAATTCCCTTTAAGCCCAAATTAAAACATCATTCATAAACACTTATTCAAAGAGTCATTTCATAAAGGCATTTACATTTTGGTATCGTTATACCAAGACTTGGAAGCCATACATATCATGCCAAGATCAATATCATAAAACATTATAAACTCTTTATCCTGTCGTTTGAAAACATGAGTATAATCGTAATTAATTCTTCATAACGACTTCAAAACATTTTTCATATATAATACCTTCAATGATACGAAGGACGGGAAAACAATGTTATTTCTTGTTAAACTCCAAACTTTCAAGGGACTCAATATTCATGGCTTAAATGATTTATACTTTCAACATTCAATTTCAAAACATAAGGGCTCATTGTTTTCAAATAACCATCTTAGTCTCAAAACCCCAAACACATGTTTAAAAATCCACCCATAGAGAAAAGGGAAGAATTGACATAAGCATTCATAATAGAATCCTTAACCATAACTTCAAATCGCCAACACAATATACATGTATAATAATTAAATTATTTATACAGTAATTGAAGTAGGGAGTATTCAACATATCTTTTTGATGGAAGGAATTTGAGAAAGTTTGAATCCTTAGCCTTGAAGCTTGAACCCAAATTGATTTGGAATCGATATGCAGACTTACTTGACTTGGATTCGTCCCACATACCCTTGATGACGAATTTGGTGAGAAAAAGTTGAGAAGAAACTATCTTTGACCCTTCTTGAAACTTTAGGATTGGGAGTTTAGGGTTTTGGGAGAGAAAAGAAATTAGGGATTTGAGAATGATTCTCATAGTTTAGGACGATTTTGGGGATTAAAAATGGATTGGAGAAGTTACATGGGGTGAAAGGACTAGTTTGCCCTTGATTTAATAAGAGAAAAAAGTATTTTTATGTCGGAGAGAGAGCTCCGCACCGCGCAGCCCAACGCAGATGATTTTCAGTGATTTCCCACTCACCAGCTCCGCCTCGTGCTGCCCAACACGCACCTGGGATAGTGCCTCACTAAAATGCCTATAACTCTTTACTCCAGACTCGGATTGATGAACGGTCAGTTGCGTTAAAAAGAAGACTAAAAAAACTTTAATGTGGTAGGTAGTAGTCTACCTAAATAATTATATTCTATGAGTAATGGTGATTGAAAGTTGACCCAAGTAAGAACGTCTACTAAAACTCAATCGGTAGGAAAGTTCTCAACTCAACTTTGAGCTAGGAGATTTCTATGACCTCAATTCATCTCCAAATATGTTTCCACACTAAGGAATTGATCTTAACACTTATATTTAAATATAAATCATTGGGTTCGAGCCTATATACGCATGAAGAACGGTTCAAATTCTAGTCCAAAAGTATGGGGTGTTACAATATCTCCCCCTTGGGATCATTCATCCTCGGATGATGTCTAGGGACCTATTGAAGCTCTATACATACGGATATAAGGGCTGAAACATTACGTAAAGACTTTACTTCTATCTCACATACACCAAGAAGAGCTTTATGACAACATTAAGCAATTGGGTAAGCATGAATCTTGAGATACCAGAGACTCAACATAGACATGCTCAAGGACATGAGTTCTACGAAACTCGATCATATTGATGTAAAGTATGAATTTCATTGAATTATAACCATGGATTAAAATGGGTACATAACCAGAAATATGGTCGTGCTGCACCTAGGAATGAGAGTATTTCCACCTCAAATGATGTAACTAAAAGCCCCTAAGCTTAGCAACCCTTCTCGACTATGCTTCTCCTTTGAATACCACACTTCAGCAATTTCATCTTATAATATCCAATCCAACACATAATTACCAAAGCTTGAAGCTATCTTCATATTGTTCCATTTTCAAGCCTAACTCGGAGTCACACGGTCCTACATATAGTGTAATCATACTGGTCTAAGTTATGAAAATTCCTTTCATGATCTATATCTCTCTCAAAACTTTTTCCCCCAAGGATACTACCCCATCTTATCACCATAATCAACCAACCTCAAGCTCTAATGAAGGTGTACTAGCCACAAAAACAATGGACTGCATATCTACAAATCATAACATTCAAGCCTATCATTATTACACCCCCTTTATGGACTTCCACACCTAAAACCAATTTCTTTAATCATTTTCACAAGGATTTCCACTATATACCCCCTTTCTAACCATTTCACACAACAAGAGCTCATTTCTTAATTCCCTCCCACCTATAACCTTAGCTCGAGCTGTCACACTATAATTTTCACAACAAAGAATATCTACTCTCTTATCTTAATAACATTACTATGCAGCCATTACCACTATTATCCTAACATAAGAAAGGTCACTAAGGGACTAGAGTACGAGCTTCAGGAATAAGAGCGATACTACTCAATTATTACTCATGTTTGTACTACTCAAGATGGGACCTATGACATACAATAAGGTACAATTGGCACAAAGTACTTCATATATGAAGCATATAGATCATGAATAGAGGGTCGTCACAACATAAACAGAATCCTAACATAACACGAATTCTTAGGATTTGGAATACTGAAAAACATAAGTGCATATAACAAGAGTTATATAACATAAGGTTGGAACTCATAAATTCAAGAAATATTATTAAGACCGCTGCTTGAAGTTATTGGCTCCTATTTTGGGAACTGAGAATGGTCATGAATTTGCATAAAAAGTGTCGTTTTAGGCTTAAACATGACATAATATGAGTCGGTAACATATACCAAGTATTGTTTCTTGGAACTAGGTATAACGTGAGACATGAGTTCATGGACCATGAACATCGTAACATAGAAATTGGGTCCTTAGAATCTTAAAGAAAAGTTTGGATCACTGAGAGACACTATTGCTTCCAAATCAAAGGACAGAGCACGGACATACATAGAGAGTGTGGAACTTAGGCACTGGCATGAATACGTAAGACATGAGGAGAGCATCCCCTTGGATAAATTACAAGGAATATGATAGAATAAGAATGGGTTTCTATGGAACACACCATAACCCTTTTTTTTTCTTTTCTGAAACTCTTCGTCACTAGAAACATCAAGACTTGTCTTGGTTCAAAACCTTATCATCTCCCCCTTAACTCAAAGACCTCTATCCAAGGTCTGCGGACCTATTCACTAAATAGAGCTATATGTACAACACTCAGCAAGATGGGGTATCACTACACACGTGAATGGGAACCTCGCCCTAATAAACTATTATAGAAAAAAATACTAACTTCTTGCTATAACATTCCTTTCAAGGGTACTACTCTAGACTTCCTCTATACCCCAACGTCATCATCATATAACTTATATTTTCATTAGTGTACATATACATTCCCTCTAGCACTTAACAATCTAACCTCCTCTTCATAGTCTACTAACATCACACCTCTAATCTCATAGCCACCTAGATCAAAGGAATTTAAATCTATATTAAGAGGTTTAACCTCGCCCATCTAAAATATTCCCCTCAATTCAGCTTTACAAAACACCATACTATATTTACCTAGCCTTCTTCATACTAAATAACTCAAGAACACTTACTAAGAACACATAACACTTATAAAATTAAAACCTCATCTAACAACATACTACATGGGTACAACTTATTCTTATAAACTTAAAGCTCTTATTCATCGAATGACTTAGCCATAATTTACTGCTTTAACACTAGTCCTCATGTATATATCATAATTACACATTCAAATTTTCCACAAGAGTTGTATGCCAAATTTTCCAAGTGTGAATTCTGGCTTAATGTCGTGGCTTTGCTTGGGCATATTGTTTCTAGTAAAGGCATTAAGGTAGATCCCCAAAATATAGAGGCAGTGAAGAAGTGGCCTAGACCGACAACTCTGATCGATATTAGGAGTTTCTTGGGTCTGGCAGGTTATTATAGGAGATTCGTGGAAATTTTTTCTTCTATAACTGCTCCATTAACTAAGTTGACTCAGAAAAAGGTGAAGTTCCTGTGGTCCGATACTTGTGAGGGCAGTTTTGAGAAGTTGAAGGATCGGTTGACTACAACTCCTATTTTGACACTTCCCAAGGGTACTGAGGGGTTTGTGGTTTATTGTGATGCGTCTCGGGTGGGAATTGGTTGTGTACTTATGCATCATGGCAAAGTGGTGGTTTATGCATCCAGGCAACTTAAGGTTCATGAGAAAAATTATCCCACCCATGATCTTGAATTGGCGGCTGTGGTTTTTGCACTCAAGATTTGGCGTCACTATTAATATAGAGTTCATATGGACATTTAATCTAATCATAGGAGTTTGCAGTGTGTTTTCATGCAGAAAGAGTTAAATCTCAGACAAAGGAGGTGTCTTGAGTTATTGAAGGATTATGACATGAGCTTACACTATCATCCAGGTAAAGCTAGTGTTGTTGCTGATGCTCTTAGCAGGTTGTCCATGGAAAGTCTTTCTCATGTTGAAAAAAAAAAAGAGAGGGTTAGTGAAGGACATTCGCAGATTTTCTAATTTAGGAGTTCGACTATTGGATTCTTAAGATGGAGGAGTGATTGTTCATAAAGTAGCTAAGTCATCCCTAGGTGCTGAAATTAAGAAGAAATAGTCTAATGATCCTATGCTTATGCAAATCAACAAGTATGTTGGGTTGCAAAAGGTTATGGCTTTCGAGATTGGGAGAGATGGTATTTTGAGATACCAAGGGAAATTGTATATTCCCGATGTTGATGGGCAGCGAGAAAGGATCTTGATCGAAGTCCATGTCTCCAAATATGTTGTTCATCTCGGCTCTACTAAGATGTATCATGACATGAAAGAGATGTATTGGTGGAATAATACGAAAAGGGTTGTCAATTTTGTTGCTAATTGCTCAAATTATCAGCAAGTCAAGGTTGAACATTTGAGGCCTGGTGGTATGTTACAAGAGATAGCTATCCCAATGTGAAAGTGGGAAATGATAAATATGGATTTCATCACTAGCCTTCCGCATTTTCATAATCTTTAAGATTCCATTTGGGTCATCATTGATAGTGTCACGCCCCGAATCCGATCGAGACATGATTGGCACCCGTAGCCGATAAGGCCCGAGAGAACCAACCTTTGCCTATGTTCAACCATATGCATGCCATAAGCAACCCATAAGCACATAACAGCTATAGAGACCAACAAGGGAATTCATGGAACATGATATATATATACATACGTGAAACTGGGCCGTTGAGGCCACCGAGGCAAGTACGACATATCCCTTTTACATTTATACACCCACACCTGTCTACAAAAGCCTCTAATGCATCTGCTACTACATTTGCCTTGCGGCTCAATGCATCTGCTACTACATTTGCCTTCCCTGGATGGTATAGAATATCAACATCATAGTCTTTCAAGAGCTCTAACCATCTTCGTTGCCTTAGGTTGAGTTCCTTTTGCTTAAAGATATGTTGTAAACTTTTGTGATCCGTATAAATATCAACATGAACTCCATACAGATAATGACGCCATATCTTTAAAGCAAACACTACCGCTGCCAATTCAAGGTCATGAGTGGGATAACTTTTCTCATGTGGCCATAACTGTCATGAGGCATATGCTATCACCCTACCATGCTGCATCAACACACATCCGAGACCAATCCCGGAAGCGTCACAATACACTGCATAGCCTTTCGTGCCTTCGGGAAGTACTAACACTGGTGTGGAAGTCAACTTATCTTTCAATTTTTGGAAACCTCTTTCACATACATCATTCCAGTGAAATTTAATTGCCTTGTGAGTTAACTTTGTCAATGGTGCCGCAATAGAAGCAAACCCTTCTACAAATCTTCGGTAATAACCTGCCAAACCCAGAAAACTGCGAATCTCTGTGGGTGTCGTAGGCCTCGGCCAGTTTTTCACTGCTTCTATCTTCTGTGTATCGACCTGGATCCCTTCATCCGACACGATGTGACCCAAGAATGCAACTGATTTTAACCAAAACTCACATTTGGAGAATTTTGCATACAACCTACGCTCACGGAGGATTTGCAACACTTGCCGTAAATGATTAGCGTGGTCTTCTGGTGATCTTGAATAGACAAGGATATCATCTATAAATATTGTTACGAACACGTCTAAGAATGGCTTAAACACCCTATTCATCAAATCCATAAACACAGCCGGTGCATTTGTTAGTCCAAATGACATAACTAAAACTTCATAATGGCCGTACCGTGTTCGAAAAGCTGTCTTGGGTACATCCTCCTCTCTAACTCTGACTTGATGGTATCCCGACCTCAAGTTAATTTTTGAAAAACACTTGGCACCCTGTAACTGATCAAACAAATCATCAATGAGAGGAAGGGGATATTTGTTCTTGATCGTTACCTTATTCAACTGTCGGTAGTCAATGCACATCCTCAATGTGCCATCTTTCTTGCGTACGAATAATACTGGTGCACCCCACGGGGACATTCTAGGCCTAATGAAGCCCTTGTCCAGCAAATCATTCAACTGCTCCTTCAATTCACGCAGTTCCGCTGGAGCCATTCTATATGGAGGGATAGAAATAGGCTGAGTGCCTGGAATCACATCAATACCGAATTTCACTTCTCGTTCTGGGGGTAAACCTGGAAGATCCTCTGGAAATACATCAAGAAATTCATTGACTACCGGTACTGACTGTGGAGTTAATGGTTCCACATCATTATCTTTCACTCGTACCAAATGACATATGTATCCCTTGGCAATCATTTTCCTTGCTTTCAAATAGGAAATAAATTTTCCTCGTGGTGCCCCTACCTTACCCTGCCATTCTAGAACATTTTCCTGTGGAAAACAAAATTGTACCTTCTTGGCCCGGCAATCTACCGTAGCATAACACAAAGCCAACCAATCCATTCCCATTATCACGTCAAAATCTACCATGTCCAATTCAATGAGATCGGCCAACGTATCATGTTCACACACTGTTACCACACTATTACGATATACTTTCTTTGCAATAATATATTCACCCATTGGTGTAGACACTTTAATTGATTTAATTAATAATTCTGGGGCCTTTGCAAATCTCGCAGCAACCAATGGGTTAACATAGGAAAATGTAGAACCTGGATCAATCAGTGCATATACAGTATGTGAGAATATGGATAATGTACCTGTGACAACATCGGGGGAAGCCTCTGAATTCTGACGGTCCACCAAAGCATAAGTACGATTCTGGACCCCACTAGTACTGGCTGCCCCTCTGGCACCTCTACCATGGCCAACAGGCTGCACACCTCTGCCCAGTGAAGGAACCAATGCTGATGATGCAATAGCCGACCCAGCCGGTCGTGCTATACCACCCATGCTCCGCTGTGGACAATCTCTCGCTATATGTCCCGGCATACCACACCAAAAGCAGACATTCGTTCCTGCCCTACATGTGCCTGGGTGAATACGCCCACAGTGTTGACACTGCTGACGAGGAAAATCTGCTGCCTGTGACCCATGAAATCCACTACTCTGCCCAGCTGAACCACCTCTAAACCCTCGAGACTGAGAATAAGCACTCCCTGTGGAATAAGAGAATGACGGTCTAGGTGGTCTAGGAAACATGCGGGGCCTAGATCCTCCTTGGGACATCATAGGTGGTCCCATAGGTCTAGCCCTTTTGGACTGCCCCCTATCAAATTCATGTACCCTTCGTCTTCTTTGATCTTCTATTTTCTGGGCGAAGGCTTGTATTCGAGCGATATCCATGTCCCTATTCAAGTCCGCAATAGTGCAATCTCTTACCAAATATGGCTCTAGTCTGTCCACGTATCTATGGACCTTGTCTGTCATCGTAGCCACAACATTTGGCACATATCGAGCCAAGGAATTAAATTGCGAGTTATATTCTCTAACACTCAAATTTCCTTGACGGAGATTTAGGAACTGATCTGCACGTGCCTCACGGATCTCATAGGGAAAGTAATGATCAAGGAAAGCCACCTTAAGCTCTTCCCAAGTAGGTGGATCTGCACCAATGTCACGGGATTTCTTCCAATCCTCATACCACAATATTGCCTCTCCTTTCAACCTGTACGCAGCAAGTTCCACTGTCTCTACCCCTGTCACATGCATAACTTCCAAGGCCCTTTGAATTTGATCCACGAAGTCCTGTGGATCTGCTTTTGGATCGGACCCTGTGAATATAGGAGGGTCCAGTTTCAAGAAATCCTGTGTTCTGCGACTTGCTACTCTAGCCGCATCATCATCAGGTGTCATTGGACCAGCTCGTCCTTGACTCTGGGCTGCCACCAACTGTGTTAACATATGAACTGCATTTCTAAGATCCTGGTCTGTGGCATTCGTCGGTGGTTCCACAGGTACTTCCCTTCTTCTCGGCTCTTCTGGAGCTGAAGAAGTAGAAGAAGCTCGCGTTGCAAACCCAGTTTCATCCCCACCTTGATCAACTTGTTCAGGTGGTGGTCTACTTGTTCCCTCTCCAGCAATTTTATCTATCCGCTTACTTTTACCTTTTCTTCTTCTAGTGTTCAGCATTTTGACAATACCAAAGAAAAACAATTACCAAGATCAGATACAATGCAACTTACAACATTGGCTCTATTGCACGATCTAGAATGAAGAAAAGAAACAACATCCTAAATGTCCCGTAGCCTCCTACTTATAAATGTGGTGCACAACACATCGATAAGTAAGACGCTACTCAGACACGGCTTTGTAGACACCCTTAGAACGACTGCTCTGATACCACTTTTGTCACGCCCCAAATCCGATCGAGACATGATTGGCACCCGTAGCCGATAAGGCCCGAGAGAACCAACCTTTGCCTATGTTCAACCATATGCATGCCATAAGCAACCCATAAGCACATAACAGCTATAGGGACCAACAAGGGAATTCATGGAACATGATATATATATACATACGTGAAACTGGGCCATTGAGGCCACCGAGGCAAGTACGACATATCCCTTTTACATTTATACACCCACACCTGTCTACAAAAGCCTCTAACAAAGCATTGACCAAAATGAACTAAAAGTCGGGACAAGTCCCCGCTTTATACAACATGTACAACACCAAAACATATATACACTCTGAATCGGAGAAGCCTCGAATTAGCTGGAGCTCACCAATGGTCTGCGACGACTGGCAACCTACTGAGGGGGACTACTGGTACCTGCGCCTGCAGCAAGTAAGGTAAATTCCCCCAAAGGGGTCAGTACGAAATAAGTACTGAGTATGCAAGGCTCAGATGAAACTATACAATACATGAATATTTCAATGAACTCAAAACATATGAATAATCAATGTGAATAAGTCACCATTTGGTATTTTGGGAAACCATATGGATTGCTTTCATTACTTTCTTTGCTTTCTTTATCTCAATGCTCAATGATAACAATGTACCCGGGCCCCTACTGATCAGTGGGTCTTTTCATATCATAACATCATGTTGGGATCGAGTCGAGCTAGGCTTATGCCCCTAGACTTGCCACCCATAAATCAATACATCGAGATCGAGTCGAGCTAGGCTTACGCCCCTAGACTTGCCACCCATAAATCAATACATCGGGATCGAGTCGAGCTAGGCTTATGCCCCTAGACTTGCCACCCATACTTGATCATTGACCACATTTGCATTACTTTATTCATTACTTTGAGATTGATACTTGGATCGTCATAACATCACTTTGAACTTTGAAACATAACATTGTTGGAAGCTTTGGATCATTAACCAATGAGTGAGAACCATGTGAATAACTTGTCAACATAACATTATGAGAATCATAACACCATGGGAACCCTTGGACAACAATCTATGAACAAGAGGCATAAGTATAATCACTATTGGAAACATTGGAACATTAACCATGGATATGAGACATGAGAGTCACAAATGAGCAGTGAGTAGGAAATATATAACAATGACCCTTGATAACCGGATATGGAATACCTTAGCATGTTTCGGGATAGGACTAGTGACATGTCAATGTGAACACTATTTGTCGTAGGAAGATACGGACAAAGTAACCTTACATACCTTGGATTCGCAATACGAATATATAATCCTAGAGGTGCGTACAATAGTCCCACTCCTTCTTTATGTGTCACTCTACAACACAAATACAATACGGAATTCACATTAACCACCAACTACTCTTCAAATGCATATAACATCAATGAGTCACATATTTGCCCTTAAACATGCCATTTCCCCTTGACAAAACCATTGAGAAAATTATTATTCCAAAACTTCCATAATATTCTCAACATTGACCAATACATGAAAATCAATACATTTCACCACAATACTTCTCCTTTACCCTTTCTTATCCATAACACATCACAAATAATCCATCAAAGTACCTTAATACAACTCATAACACATATCGGCCAAAATCCCACAATTTCCACTTATAGACAAGAACAAGTTTAATACCAAAAATAGCACCATACATGTTCATAGTTTGTTCATACCATGCTTTTTCATCAAAGGCACAAGTCCTAATTCAAGTTCAAATCACCAAGATAGCACATCTTTCACCAAAGGCAAAAAGACACTATTCACTATCTTGCCAACACAACTATCATAATATACATAATCCCCCATGCATATAATATGTTAATCCATGAGGATAAATACTTACCAAGGCTTGGAATATGTTGATCTTGTCCAAGGAGTCCAAAGAAAGTATTTGCCTTAGGGTTTGGAAATGAAAGAAATGTTTGTGATATTATCCAAAAGTTATGAGAGTCCTTTGGGAATAAAATCTGATGTTGGGGACTTTATATAGACCCAAGGTCCTCCTTAGCCACATGTGGCATTAATTGATATGTTCAATTGGTCAAATATTGGAAGAATGGATCACTTTGCCTTTGGGCCCATGTATTTTATTCCATTTTGGGCCTCAAATTGGGCCCAATAACACATATCCATGTAAACCATCAAATTTCATGTATTAATCACCATATATATCATGTTTACATAATTCCATAATTTCACGACATTATTCTCTTACGATATTCTCATTCGTCGCCTCGATCGCAAAAATTGGAATTCTAGTCGTCCTTAGCTTCATTGGACATTTTGGATCACTATTCACATTTCATGATTTGATCATTTAGGAGTATGTAGGAGTGTATTGAAGTGTTTGAATCTTTAACAATGCTCAAATAACCCCAAAGAACCAAAAGAAACCATCCAAGAAGCGTCGTCGAATTGCGTTACAAAACGAGTCCGAAAAGGCACATTTTTTGTGCCTTGCGCCACTGCTGAAAAGCAAGGAAGTGGCGCAAGAATTCATTGCCCTCTGAATCAGTGGATTGCGCCACACCCCCTGAAATAGGGTAGTGGCGCAAGTTTTTATGCTTTGCTGAATTTTTCGGCCATTTGTCTAACACTTGCGTATCGTCCAATCCCTTATCCAAACACTACAAAATACTTACTTAGTGATCTTAATCATCAAGTAAACATGACTCCAAGTCACCAAATGAGGTTTGAATGTATACGGGGTATCACCCAAGTGCTCCACGAAAGCACAAAACACCTCCTACGAAGGTCTAATTGCACATGTTAAGTCCGATATCAAATGTTTCACCAATAACACTATAAAACACATATTCATGGCATCGAAACACCTATGTAGATATGATCCCAAGGTATCAAGTAAGGTTAGAAAAGTACGGGGTGTTACAGATAGAATGACCAAGTCTGCTCATTTTCTGCCTGTGAGGACAATGCATTCAGGGTAGGATTATGCAAAGCTTTACATTCAGGAGATTGTTAGATTGCATGGAGCCCCTGTGTCCATTATATCTGATAGAGGTATGCAATACTCTTCTCTTTTTTGAGGGTTTTTTTAGAAATGTTTGGGCTTGCAAGTGAATCAGAGCACTGCCGTCCTTCCTCAAACAGATGGACAAATGGAGCGTACAATTAAGACTTTGGAGGGTATGCTAAGAGCAAGTGTTATTGATTTTAAGGATAGTTGGGTGGACCATTTTCCTCTTATAGAGTTCGCATATAATAATAGTTATCTGTCACGACCAGATTTGGGCACTAGCCGTGATGGGCCTCCTCATACTAATGAAGGCCCGATTAGACCCCTTAGCATAACATCATAAGCATAGTCATAAATAAAGTGCGGAAGTAGACCCATGAAATAAGAAATTCAACTTTAAATAACTATTTAACATTTGGTCTTGAAAACATGATGAAAATATTTACCAACGTCTGTCTACGAAGCCTTTAACATACGAATGAAAAATTTAAGTCTGGACATGGCGACGATAATACCATAAAACTGAAAGTTAAGGTCTAGTCATTAAGATCATATTGCCTTCCGAAAGATGGATGGCTCACCACTTGCTAGCTGCAGTACTGAATGAATTCTAATGCCAGACAGAATCTCGGGTAAGTGCTTCGGAACCTACATCATGAAAAGATGTAGCATCCAGGGACGGTCAGTACGATGAGTACTGGTATGCAACCAGAGTCAAGGGACCAAAGCAGTTTATAGAATATAATTATAATATTAATTCGAAAAGCTTCATAACATATGTCTGACATAAAGGAAGTATGAGATAGAGAACATTTGGGACATAAAAATAAAGTAATCATTTGAAATCCTTTAGTTCTGAACTATGTAGTTACACCGACCTTTAGTAATCCACGGGCAATATGGGTCCAGTACAACCCAACTGGCAGGGCCTCAGTCCATGTTTGCCACATAGACTGAGATAACATAGTTGGACAATCATAACATAATCATAATTGCATACAATTGCTCAAGGCAAACATGCTGTGGTCATCCATTTTTCAGGACAAGACCTCCCCACGTCAGTAAATGCGGTTTCAAGCATTGGTCATAAGGACTACACTTTCTCGATGAACTACACAATTCTTTTTTTTCCCAATTAAAACATCTTTCATAACATTTAATCATGGAGTCTTTCATTAAGACATTCACATTTTGGTATCGTCATACCAAGACTTGGAAGTCACTCTTATCATGCCAAAACTTCATTATTAAACATTTAAGACTCTCAAATTTCGTCTTTGAAATCATAACCATGGCCATAATCAAATTTTCATAAGGATCTTAAAGCATCTCATTATTTCATACTTTACATAATTCAAGAGACGGGGAAAACATTGATATTTCTCATGCATTTCAAAGCTTTCAAGAGACTTAAAATCATGGATGAAATATACATCAATTTAACCTACAAATTTCAAGACATAAAGATCCATCGTTTTCAAATAGCCATTTTAATCTCAAAACCTCAAATAAAGCTTTAATCATCCATTTATAAATAAAGGAGAATTTAAAGCAAGCTTTTCAAAATCAAGTTATTAACCCTAGCTTCAAATCACCAATACAATAAACATTTACAATGATTAAATTAGAAATTCATATGGTAAGTGACATAGGGAGTGTTCAAACATGCCTTTTTGGCGGAAGGAATTTCAGAAGGCTTGAATTCTTGGTTTTGAAGCTTGAACCTTAGATTGAAATCAATATGAAGGCTTACATGAATTGGATTCGTCCCTCATACCCTTGATGACAAATTTGATGAGAAATCGTTGAGAAGAAACTATAATCTTTGACCCTTATTGAAACTTTAGGAGT
This sequence comes from Capsicum rhomboideum, assembly GCA_031232105.1. Taxonomy (NCBI): domain Eukaryota; kingdom Viridiplantae; phylum Streptophyta; class Magnoliopsida; order Solanales; family Solanaceae; genus Capsicum; species Capsicum rhomboideum. The sequence goes on from CP124712.1 coordinate 128,569,346, forward strand.
GGGAGTTTGGGCATTTTGGGAGAGAAGAGGAATTAGGGATTTGAGAATGAATATAATAATTTAAGACGATTTTAGGAGTTTAAAAATGGATTGGGGAAGTTACATGTGGTGAAAAGACTAGTTTGCCCTTGATTTAATAAGAGAAAAACATATTTTTATGTTTTGGAGGGGAAGGGTGATGTGCTTGTCTTATCGCATGTTAAAAATGTTTTTTTACATTGGGGAGGGGAAGGGTGCTGCGCTTGTCCTATCACATGGCACCAGATGTGCCTCACACGACCTATCGCGTGGTACCAGCTGTGCCTCGCGCGGGCATTGCACATCCTGGATAATGTCTCACTAAAACACCCATAACTTTTTACTCTAAATCGGATTGAAGAACGGTCGATGGTGTTGGAAAGAAGACTCAAAAACCTTTAATTTGATAGGTAGTAGGCCACCTAGCTCAATTTATTCTCAGAGTAATGGTAACATCTACTAAAACTCTATTGGTAGGAAAGTTCTCAACTCAACTTTGAGCTTGGAGATCTCTATGACCTCAATTCATCTCCAAAGATGTTTCCACACTAATGAATTGATCTGCACACTTATATACTAATAGAAATCATAGGGTTCGATTCTATACACGTTTAAAGAACGATCCAAATTCTAGTGCGAAAGTGTGGGGTGTTACATTATCTCCCCCTTGGGATCATTCATTCTCGAATGATGGATAGGAACTTATTGAAGCTCTATATGTACGGAATAAAGGATGTAACTTCACATTAGGAATTCTCCCTTAACCAAAACATACATAGACATCAAAAGGAGCCTCATGACAACACCAAGCAAATTGTGCAAGAACGAATCATGAGATAATGAGACTCATGAGATAATAAGACTTGATATAGACATGATATCATTGTCATAACCTATATTAAAGAGTGGAAAAATAACTCAAACACCCTTTAAAAGCAATTTAAAATGAATCCCGTCGATGAAACAAGGGGGGGAGGTGCACGTCGGCGGAGGTAAAACAGAGGACCCTCGCACTAGGCTATGAGATGTGAGGGCCAAGGTATAGCCGCTATGATAAGGCGCATGACCCTATTTCTACTCCTAAATTTTCCCCAACATTACCAAACTCATCCTTAATCATTTCTACTCATTCTAAGGTTACATAAGCTTATTTCTAGCTCTAAAAAGACATCCAAACAAACAGGGTATTACATTTAGCAATAGAGTTGGTAACATATATGAAGTATAGTTTCTTAGAATTGAGCATGACGTGGGACATGGGTTCATGGATCATGAGTCTCGTAACATAGAAACTGGGTCTCTAAATTTTAGAGAAAAAAATTTAAATCATTAAGAAACACTATTGCTTCCAATTAAAGGGCCAAAATATGGACATGAGTGTGTGTATAGAATCTGAATCTTGGACATATCATGGATGGAATGCATAATAAATAGGTAGAGTGTCGTTTTAACGGAGGTATAGGGAATCCGTTTGAATAAAAAGGGATCGCTACGGAACTCATCATAGACCTCTTTCTGAAACTCAAGGACTGCCCTGGTTCAATACATATTATCTCTCCCTTTGCTTTAAGGTCACCGTCCTAAGTTTGTGGACCTATTATATAGACAGAGCTACAAGCACATGACTCGGTGCAATGGGGTAATTCTACACGCATGAGATATAATATATGGAAGGTACTCACTTCTTTCTAGGCCATTCCTTTCAGAGACACTATCCTTACCTATACCAAGTTTGTCATCATCCCAAAATTTAACTCTCATATGGATACACGTCCACATCCTCTAATACTTAACAATCTATTTCCCACTCTTTACTTTACTAGCATTAAACTTCTAATCTTATATTCGCTCAATTCAGTGAAATTCAAAAACCATACCAAGAGCTCACATCGCCTATCTATAATCCCCTCAATTAAGCTCTAACGTACATCATATAATAACCACCTAGCCTCCTCTATAGAAGAAAATCAAGAATATTACTAGGTACGCATAACACTTATAATCTTAAAATTAAGGGCATCTTATTCCTGTAACTGGAGGCTCTTATCTAGCTAATGACTTAGGCACAATTCACCATCTCAACACTAGTCCTTATATATATATATGTATATATCACAACTTCACACCCAAACTTTCCATAAGTTATCCACCTACGCTGTTGCACACATCATATCAAGTCTAATAACTTTTTTCCCATAAATCTTGCATCACTATCCTCGAGCTACCATTTTTTTTCACCACAGTTAGTATCTAGAATTCAAACTTAATATCTAGTACAAATCATGGACTACCAATGAAATATCCCACATACTATACTAGTCCATCAAAATATGCGATAAATTAATCAACCTTAATTTCTTATTCTGCATAACTACAACTTACAAGCATATTCTTCTTCGCAAATTACTACTACAACTTAATATTTATCACATGTAGTAACCTTAATATTTATCACATGTCTTCTCACACGCTATACTAGGTTACAACTACTAGATAAAAAAATCAAGGGGTAAAACCACTTAATTAGGATAGTCGATCTTAACCTTATAATATAACCCATTACGGTCTATTAGCACATTCTCCTTTCTCCTATCACATCTTCTTACTCAGGCATACATTTAAGCTACCTTCAAAATTCTATAAACACCACTGGGTCCTCCTTTCTAAGATTTCCCCAATTGAAGTTTAAATTTGTAAATTATTAGCCACTCTATCCTTCCATTCCCAAACTATAAATGATTTTACTACTATAATAACTAGCCACCGTGAGCTCCTGCCCTATTCCAAATAAATTCTAAATCATCATAACTAATCACTTCCTCTACTAACTACCATAAAATCTACAAATCTTGTTACAACCTTAGGCAATCACCATAAGGGCATACCAGTCTAACACTCACGTAATGGGTAGACTCTAGCTATGTTCTTTGATCAATCACTAGCCCCACTCTAGGGCTTCTAAATTTACAACTCCATATTTCTAACTGTGGGATCTTCTTACTGCTCGTAGCTTACTATAACACCCTAATTTTCACTATTTCTTGGGGGAAAACATTACCCCAATATTAAGTTACGTACCTTCCCCCTTAAGCAAGTTATCTTTAACAAGATTCTTGTAAAGGTCTAAATACACGTCTCACCTAGACCCAATCGCATGATTCATGAAGATAGGGGCATGCACATAAAATCAATAGACTTGAATGCACTAATGGACTCTCCTCAAGTCCTTGTGCAGTTTTGTAACATTTGATGACTTGATTTGAAAGGATCACATCATTATAAATTTGAAATTTCATACTTGTATCACCTTGATAATGATACATAACCAACATAATTAGAGTCAGGAAAGAATCTGGATAACTTGTTTTATGGACAACACTATTGCATGATATAGAGTATGAAAGAATGGGAAACATATCCTAAATGCCCTGTAGCCTCCTGATTATAAGTATGGTGCAAAACACACCCATAAGAAAGACTCTACTAGACAGGTCTTTGTAAGCACCCTGGTACCCTGAACCGTGCTCTAATACCAAGTTTGTTACAACTCGAACTGGGCCCTAACCGTGACGGGCCTCTCCAGACCAATGAAGGCCCGTGAAGACCCCTTAGCATAACATCATAAGCATAGTCATAAATAAAGTGTGGAAATAGACCCATGAAATAAGAAATTCAACTTCGAATAAGTATTTAACATTTGGTTTTGAAAACATGATGAAAACATTTACCAACGTCTGTCTACGAAGCCTCTAACATATGAATGAAAAATTAGAGTCGGGAAATGGCCCCAATAATATCATAAAACTGAAAGTTAAGGTCTAGTCATTAAGATCATATTGCCTTCCGAAAGATGGATGTCTCACCACTTGCTAGCTGCAGTCCTTAATGAATTCTAATGTCAGGCAGAATCTCGGGTAAGTGCTTCGGAACCTACATCATGAAAAGATGTAGCGTCCAAGGATGGTCAGTATGATGAGTACATGCATGCAAACCGAGGAAAGGGACCAAACCAGTTCATATAATATAATAATAATATTAATTCAAAATGCTTCATAACATATTTCCGACATAAGGGGAGTATGAAATAGAGAACATTTGGGACATAAAATAAAGTAATCATTTGAAATCCTTTAGTTCTGAACTATATAGTTACACTAACCATTAGTAACCCAAGGGCAATATGGGTCCAGTACTACCAAACTGGCGGGGCCTCAGTCCATGTTTGCCGCATAGACTGAGATAACCTAGTTGGCCAATCATAACATAATCATAGCTGCATACAACTGCATAAGGTAAACATACAGTGGTCATCCATTTTTCAGGACAAGACCTCCCCACATCGGCAAATGCAGTATCAAGCGTTGGTCACAATGACTACACTTTCTCGATGAACTACATAATTCTCTTTAAGCCCAATTAAAATATCTTTCATAACATTTAATCATGGAGTATTTCATTAAGACATTCACATTTTGGTATCATCATACCAAGACTTGCAAGTCACTCTTATCATGCCAAAACTTTATTATCATTAAACATTTAAGACTCTCAAATCCCATCTTTGAAATCATAACTATGGACATAATTAAATTTTCATAAGGATCTTGAAGCATCTCATTATTTCACACTTTACATAATTCAAAATATAGAGAAAACATTGATATTTTCATGCATTCCAAAGCTTTCAAGAGACTTAAAATCATGGCTGAAATATACATCCATTTAACGTTCAAATTTCAAGACATAATGATCCATCATTTTCAAATAGCCATTTTAGTCTCAAAACCTCAAACAAAGCTTTAATCATTCATTTATAGAGAAAGTATAATTTAAATCAAGCTTTTCAAAATCAAGTCATTAACCCTAGCTTCAAATCACCAATACAATAAACATTTACAATGATTAAATTAGAAATTCATATGGTAAGTGAAATAGGGAGTGTTCAAACATGCCTTTTTGATGGAAGGAATTTGAGTAGGCTTAAATTCTTGGTCTTGAAACTTGAACCCTATCTTGAAATCAATATGAAAGCTTACATGAATTGGATTCTTCGTTCATACCCTTGATGACGAATTTGGTGAGAAATCGTTGAGAACAAACTATAATCTTTGACCCTTATTGAAACTTTAAGATTGAGAGTTTAAGGTTTTTGGGAAAGAAAAGGAATTAGGGATTTGAGAATGAATATAATAGTTTAGGATGATTTTGGGGGGTTTAAAAATGAATTGGGGAAGTTACATGGGGTGAAAGGACTAGTTTGCCTTTGATTTAATAAGAGAAAAATGTATTTTTACTCTAGGGAGGGGAAGGGTGCATCGAACGTCCTATTGCGTGGCACCAGCTGTGCCTCATATGACCAATTGTGTGGTACCAGCTGTGCCTCATGCGGGCATCGCGCATCCTGGGTAATGTCTCACTAAAAGACCCATAAATTTTTACTCTGAACTAGGATTGACAAATAATTGGTGGCGTTGGAAAAAAGGACTCAAAAACCTTTAATTTGATAGTTAGTAGGCCACCTAACTCAAGATATTCTATGAGTAATGGTTTTTGGAAGTTGAACCAAGTAAGAACGTCTACTAAAACTCAATCGGTAGGAAAGTTCTCAACTCAACTTTGAGCTTGGAGATCTCTATGGCCTCTATTTATCTCCAAAGATGTTTACACACTAATGAATTGATCTGCACACTTATATACTAATAGAAATCATAGGGTTCGGTTCTATACATGTTTAAAGGACGGTTCAAATTCTAGTTCGAAAGTGTGGGGTGTTACATTATAACTCTAGCATCAAGATGGCACCATTAGAAGTTATTTAAGGTAGGAGATGTAGATAACCAATTGGATAGTATGAAGTGGTCAAAACTAGACTATTAAAGCCAGACTTTGTGCACCAGGCAATGGAGAAAGTTAAGGTTATTAGGGAGAGGCTTAAGACCTCTCAAAGTAGTGAAAAATCTTATGTCGATGTGAGGCGGCAAAGGGAGTTAGAGTTTGAAGTTGATGATTGAGTTTTCTTGAAAGTTTTTCCTATGAATGGAGTAATGAGATTTGGGAAAAAGGGTAAGCTTAGTCCTCTTTACATAGGTCCATATCAGATTTTAAGAAAGATTGCGAATGTTACTTATGAGTTTGACTTACCCACGAGTTTGGCATCGGTCCATCCCCTATTTTATGTGTTTATGCTCAAAAAGTGTGTGGGAGACCATTCCTTGGTGGTACCCGTAGTGACCATTGGTGTGAAAGATTCGTTGTCTTATGAGGAAGTTCCTATAGATATCTAGATAGACAAGTTTGAAAGTTGAGAACCAAGGATATAGCTTCGGTGAAGGTATTGTGGAGAAATCAAAAGGTAGATGAAGCTACTTGGGATTTGACAGATGAAATGAAAGCTAGATATCCTTTTTTTTTTCAACTTCGGGTGACACCGTTTAAGGTACTAATTCTATACTCATTTCTCTACCCTTTCCAATTCATGCCTTGAGGTTCATGTAAACTCTTCTAACATGCTGAAGTGTATCCTTAGTCATCATTCAGGGATGAATAATCCCAAAGGGGGGGGGGGATAATGTAACACCCCACATGTTTCCATGCCTTTTAGAGCTGAAAAATGAACCCATATGACCCTTATATTGAGTAGAAATCGTTTAGGATGATTTTGGGTACTTAAAGGGAAGTTTTACTGTCAAAAAGAGGTCGTGAGTCACTCTAGGGGAGGTCGGGACCTAGACCCCACGTCGTGCCATCACTTGGCTGGGCAAACTATTTTGACCCCACAGTAGGACCTACGTCTAGCAGGTGGGGGTCACGCGTTGGGCTGCGCGTCGCCCCTCCCTTATCATCTGATGGGATTTTGCTTTCTTTAATTATTTTAGGGCCTTTTTGTCTTTTCTTTGATTAAAAACCATCCCCCACCTATACTAAACAACCTCAAACCCTCAGTTACATAATTTATTCTTCAAAAACACATGCCCCTCTTTCCCAAAACATAAAGTGAATTTCTAATTAGGGTTCAAGCTAAAGGCTAAGGAATCAAGTTTTTCCTCTTCGTCAAAAGGCATGTTGTACACTCCCTACTTCAATTACTATTATAAAGTTTGAATTTTTTATTATTATTATTATATGTATTATGTTTATGATTCAAAGCTAGGGTTAAAAATTTTCTTATGAAAAGTTTGATCTAAATTTCCCTTTCTTATGAATGAGGATTAAATCTTTAATTGGGATTTTTGATACGGAATTGGCTATTTGAAAATGATGAACCTTTATGTCTTGAGATTCAAATGTTAAATTGATAAATGTTAAGCCACGATTTCTAGTCCCTTGAAAGCTTTGAAATTTCATAGGGAATATAAATGTTTTTCCCCATCCTTTATATCATTGAAGTTATTGTGTTATCCAAAAAGGTTTGAAATGGTTATGGGAATTTCAGTTATGATTATGTTATTATTTTAAGGACGGGGTTTTGGAGTCAAATATGTTTAAAGATAATGATTTGGCATGAAAGAGTGACTTGCAAGTCTTGGTATGACGATACCAATATGTGAATGCCTTAATGAAAGACTCCATGAAAAGAATGCTAAGAAATTGTTTTAATTTGGACTTAAAGAGAGTTATGTAGTTCACCGAGATGGTGTAGTCCTTGTGATCCAACACTGGAAACCCCGTTTGCCGACGTGGGGAGGTCTTGTCCTGAAAAACGGATGACCGTTGTATGCTTGCTTCGCGTAGTAGTATTACAGTTATGATTATGTTATGATTGGCCAAATAAGTTATCTCAATCTATGCGGTACACATGGATTGGGGCCTCTCTAGTTGGGAATATTGGACCCACATAGCCCGTGGGTTATTAGATGTCGGTGTAATTACATAGTTCAGAATTAAAAGTTTTCAAGTCATTATTCTCTTTTCCTGTTTCAAGTTCCTTATTTCTTATTACCCTTTATGATGGTTTTATGACATGAACTTTATGAATTATTATGTAAACTACTTTTCTCCCTTCCCCTGGGTCGCATGCCAGTACTCAATGTACTGACCATCTCCGAATGCGAATGCTATATCTTTTCATGATGTAGGTTTTGAGGCCTATACCCGTGATCCTGCCCAGCATTAGGATTTATTTCAGAGCAGTAGACAACAAGTGGTGAGCCCTCCATCTTTTGGAAGGCATTTTTTTTCTTTTAGTTAGACTTGGACTATTAGGTTTTATGGTATTTCCGGGGCCATGTCCTGACTTAGGATTTTCAATCATAATGTTAGAGGCTTCGTATACTAAGTTGGAAAATGTTTTATGTCTTATTTTCAAGATTTGAATTTGAACTATCATTTTCAGTTGAACTTTATATTTATGGGCCTAATTCTGTAATTTTTTATGACGATGCTTATGATGTTATGCTAAGGGGTCTTTTTGGGCCTTCATTGGTCTGGGAAGCCCACCACAGCTAGGACCTTGGCTTGGGTCGTGACAATTGCTCATGAAGATGAAGGTTTTATTTAGTTTCTACATCATATTAATCGTTTGTGGTTTTCCTTTGCTTAAATGTCCGTATATATGTGTAGATTTTTCTTATTTATAATTGTGAAGTGAAACTCCTAGCGTTAATTACCTCACTGGTCTTATTTTGTTGAATTCTGTAGCCTTCTTATGTAAGCCTTTTAGCGAAGGTACATAGTATCCTTTTTTATGGGTCAAATCTTTATTGTCTTTTTGGGTGACAGTGAGATTTGAACTCGGAACCTTTTGCTTGTTCTGATATAATGCTGAATTGTGACATCTTAGAGATGAGGTACAATACCCCTCTAAACTATACACGAAGTTGCTATGACACAACTAAACTTTACGGGGCTCCTATTACCCCCTAAACTCATTTTTTCTGTATTTTTGTGCTCCTTTGTGCTAACGTGGCTGTAAAGTAGCACATAATTTTTGTGCCGACTTGGCAGCCATGCTAGCACAAAGGAGCACAAAATTACAGAAAAAATGAGTTTTGAGGGTAATTGGTTCAGCACAAAGGAACACAAAAATACAGAAAAAATGAGTTTAGGGGGTAATAGGACCCCCGTAAAGTATAGGTGTGTCACTGAAATTTCGGATATAGTTTGGGGGGTACTTGTGCCTTATCTCAACATCTTATTTAAAAGTTTTACCCACCAGAGAGAACACTTAATTTATTGAAGTATATTTTGTCTACCATGGTTAATAGACAAAAGTAACATTTACTTGACTAATTTTATCCTTTTTGTTTGATGCGCAAAGAAGTGATAGTGGAAGTGAGAGACGCTTCGCCAACACACTATTTGTTGAAAATTGAGTCTTTCTCCCTACTTTCAGAGAGTGGCATTGACAAGTTTGAATTAAATGAATTTAAGGCTGGTGGTTATAAATGGTAAGACTCAAATGCCAATCCTCACTAACGACTCTTTACTTTTAGTTGCTTGTTTACCTTTTCACAAACACCTGCTTATTGTTCTGTGTAGAAATAAAAGTTAATATATTAAATCTATTGGGTTCTAAGTGTATTGTGAATGGAAAATGGAGGGAAAGTGAAATATATAGTTCACTTTTAAGAAGGAAAGTTCTCCCACATTGGTGGGAGAAAGAAATATTCTTATGCATATATTGAAATGCATTCCTTCATGTGGAGAGTAAGGCAAGAACAGGAAAGACCTCGCGCCTTCATCATCGGCTCTCGCTCGGCTCAGCTTCTACTTTGGATTTTGATTTGGATTTAGATTTGGATTTGTCAAATGATCGATCGAAAGACAATCTTTTTGGATAAAATTCATTTGAAACTTGAGAATTAGTCAATTTTTTTAATCCAAAAATCCGACACAAAAAATTTCTCCATCTGCGGACACACTTGGCATGTGCTAACACATGTAACAATGCACCTCAAAGGGGCGCGACCCTTCGAGGAAGCGACATACTATTTTATGCGAAAAGGATGACCTGCAGAAGAAAGTGAGCTTCGCAGAGGGAGGGACAGATTTTGGAATTTGTCAAACGATGACTTGCGGCTGCATATTGCCACCTGCGGGAATAGGTGGGGTCTGCAGGTCAAGTGACATTTCAGAAAGTTTTCTCTTTTCATGAACCTTTGCTTCTCTTCTGAAGCACCACCTTTTGACAATAAATACCTAAATTTTTCCTTAGGTTTTGGTACGAAATTTGTGAAAGAAAAACACTCTCTTCTTCTTGAAAAACTCAAGTGTGATCGTTAAATCGTTGAGTGAGTTTGTTGTTCGATAGAATTTTAGAAACCACTATTCTATTGAAGTGAATCATTTTATCCTAGGAGGAAAGATTCCATAACCTCAGGTACTTGAGGGGAATAAATTCCTTAAGGACACACCATGAATTTGGCGGACTTGATTCTCCATTTCTGTCTTTATCTTTTTCTTACGTTTTTGCTATTTTCCAGAAAATAGTAGAAACTTCATCTTGATAGTTCATAATTGTTGAACTTGTTCTTGAACTTATTCTTGAACTTAAAGTTAAAGTTCTTGTTGTTTAAATACAAATAGTTGTACTCGAAAACAACAATCTTAAGGAATTTATTATCTGTATTTTTTTGGTTTCTGGAGATTAAAACCATTTGGTTTTCTACTCTGTTTGAACTTGATAGTGATTTGAAGATATAGAAACTTCATCACGAGTCAAAGATCATTCAGTTGACGATTTGAAGAATATAAAAACTTCGTCGTTAAACTAGAAATAAGTTGTTTAAAGTTTAAAAAAATTTGTTATTAGTATTTCAGATACTAATTTCGTTGTCTCTTTGTGACAACAAAATGACTAATAAAATTCAATTCAATGATGGAACGAAGAATGTTGTAGCAACAAACATTGCTACTTCAAGTCGTGCAAATGCTGCACCTGTGTCACGACCCGAACCGAGGCCCTAGCCGTGACGGGCTTCCTGAACCAGTGATGGCCCAAGAAAACCCCTTAGCATTACATAATAAGCATAATCATAATAAAAATTTGCGGAAAATAGACCCATAATGACAAAGTTCAACTGAAATGGTACTTTAAATCCAAGTCTTGGAATGAAAGTCAAAACAATAACCAACTTGAGTTTACGAAGCCTCTAACATTACGAATTGAAATCCTAGCCGGGACATGGCCCCAGAAATACCAGAAAACCCAATAGTCTGAATTCAACTTAAAATAAATCTAAGACATATGCCTTCCGAAGGATGGAATGGCTCACCACAGGCTAGCTGCACTCTGAACTTATCCTAAAGCGGTGCAGGATCAAGGGTAAGTGCTTCGAAAAATACATCACGAAAAGATGTAGTGTCCGAGGATGGTCAATACGATGAGTACTGGCATGCGACCCGAGGAAAGGGAATCCAAAGCAGTTTATATAATATAATAATAATAAAAATTTGAAAAGCTCCACAATATAAGCCTGCCATAAATGAGATACGAAATAAAGAACATTTAAAATATAAAATAAAGCAATCACTTGAAATTCTTAGTTCTGAACTATGTAGTTACACCGATATTAAGTAACCCACGGGCAATATGGGTATAGTACTCCCCAACTGGCGGGACCTCAATCCATGTTAGCCGTATGGACTGAGATAACATAGTTGGCCAAATCATAACATAATCATAGCTGCATACAACTGCTCAAGGCAAGTATACAGTGGTCATCCATATTTCAAGACAAGACCTCCCAACTTCGGCAAATGCGGTTTCCAGTGTTGGTCACAGGGACTACACCTTCTCGGTAAACTACATACTTCTCTTTAAGCCCAATTAAAACATTTTCATTACATCAATTATGGAGTAATTCATTAAGGCATTAACATATTGGTATCGTCATACCAATAACTTGCAAGTCACTCTAATCATGCCAAATCATTATCATTAAACATTTAAGACTCTCAATCTCGTCTTTGAAATCATAAACATGGCCATAGTCAATTTTTCATAAGGATCTTAAAACATCCCATTATTTCATATTTTCGTAAATCAAGAGACGAAAAAAACATTGATATTTCTTATGCAATCTAAAGCTTTCAAGAGACCTTAAAGAAAATCATGGTTTAAAATACATCCATTTAACATTCAAATTTCAAGACATGACTTGACCTAAAGAAAGATTAAAAATCCATTCTTAAAAAAAAAGGGGGAAAACAGTTATCAAGCTTTTCATAGGTTAACATTAAACCCAATTTCAAACATCAACAAAATATACATAATATTAATCCTAATCATATATTGAAATAATAGTTGAAAAAGGGAGTGTTCAAACATGCCTTTTGAATGGAAGAATTTGAGAAAGCTTGAGATTTGGGTCTTGAATCTTGAACCCTAGTTGAATTTGCTCCTTTGAATGTTTTGGGAAAGGGGGAAGGGTTTGTAATTGCCTCCCTCTTCAAAATAAGTGCAATTGATGCTAAAAAGGGTTTTAAATATATAAGGGTCAGATTTCATAAGGGACAAATGACAAAAATACCCCTAGGATGACCCTACAAATTTTTTTTCTAAATCAGTCCATGACTTGACCTACGTGCCGTGGAACACTTCGCGTGCCGTGGGTCTATGTCGTGGAATTCAGATTGATTTTTCAATTGTGGGTCTATGTCGTGGAATTCAGATTGATTTTTCAATTGCAGAATCTGATCCACAATTTGAATTCACGGTACTAGGGAATCCCACCCACGTTACGTAGGTCAACCCACGTCACGTGGGTTGATTCCGTGACTCAATTTTTTTATTTTTTTTAAACCTAAATTCATATAAGTATATGGGTTCTTGAAGGTTTTAAAAGTTTGGGGTGTTACAATCTGCCATGGCACCAGCAGTAAAACAAGGAAAATTTTTTGGTGTTGATTTCAAACGTTGGCAGCAAAAGATGTTCTTTTATCTGACTACTTTTGAGTCTGTAAAAGTTCATCACAGAAAGCATTCTTGAATTGCCAGAAGAAACTTCAGAAAAGGATCACTTTGTAGTAACTGAAGCTTGGAAGAACTTGGATTTTTTTATGTAAGAATTACATATTGAGTGTCCTACAAGACGACCTATACAATGTGTATAGTATGATGAAGATCTCAAAGGACCTCTGGGATGCTTTAGAAAATAAGTACAAAATAGAGGATGCCGGAATGAAGAAATTCGTTGTTGTCAAATTTTTGGACTTTAAGATGGTAGACAACAAAGTTGTAGTTACCCAAGTCCAAGAGTTGCAAGTCATTATTCACGACCTCCTTGAAGAAGGTATAATTTTAGATAATGCCTTTGTTAAACATTTTAAGAATGTTATTAATGTTCACTTAACCTTTATTGTAGGTTTGGTTGTGAACGATGCCTTTCAAGTTGCTGCGATAATCGAGAAGTTACCACCTTTGTGGAAGGACTTTAAAAACTACTTAAAGCATAAACGTAAGGAGATGTCAGTTGAAGACCTCATTGTGAGGTTAAGGATTAAAAAATACAATAAGGCAGCAGAGAAGAGGTCTCATGTGAACTCTACAATAAATGGAGCAACTATTGTGGAAGATGATCCCAACAAATCAATGAAGAGAAAGAAAGCACATACACAACAAGGCAATTCTCCTAAGAAGAAATTCAAAGGAAATTGCTTCAATTGTGGAAAAGCCGACCACAAGTCAGCTGATTGTTGGGCTCCGAAGAAGGGCAAGAAAAAGGACCAAGCAAACATGGCGGATTCCAAAGAAGAAATGGACAATCTGCGTTCCATGCTCTCGGAATGCAATTTAGTTGGAAATCCTAGAGAGTGGTGGATTGATTCAGGTTCCAACCACCACGTGTGTGCCAACAAAGAACTAGTTACATTATATACTTAGGCTCAAGATGATGAGAAGATATTTATGGTGAACTCCACAATGGCAAAGGTTGAAGGAACGGGCAAGGTTTGCTTAAAAATGACATCAAGTAAGGTGGTGACACTAAACAATGTCCTTCATGTTTCGGAGTTGCGAAAGAACTTGGTTTCTACTTCACTTCTGACTAAGAATGGTTTCAAATGTGTATTTATTTCTGACAAAGTTGTAATTAGTAAGAATGAAGTGTATGTAGGCAAAGGTTACCTCACCGAGGGCCTTTTTAAGATCAATGTAATGAATCTTGATATGAATAAAAGTTCTGGTTCTTCTTACTTACCTGAGTCAAATGATTTATTGCATGAACGTTTAGGATATGTCAATTATAAAACCTTATGAAAACTGATTAACTTGGAAGTTTTGCCTAACTTTGAGAGCAGTAAATCAAAGTGTCAAACATGTGTTGAATCTTAGTATGTTAAGCATCCGTATAATTCTGTTGAAAGGAATTCAAATCCGTTAGACTTAATTCACACAGACATTTATGATATGAAGTCAACACCATCTTATGGTGGAAAAAAGTATTTCATAACTTTTATCGACGATTGCACTAGATTTTGTTATATCTATTTGTTGAATAGTAAGGATGAGGCAATAGATACATTTAGGAAATATAAAATTAAAGTTGAAAATCAGTTGGATAAAAAGATCAAAACGATAAGAAGTGATAAAAGTGGAGAATATGAATCTCCTTTTGCAGAGATATGTTTGGAAAATGAAATTGTCCGTCAAACTACTACCCCGTACTCACCTCAATCAAATGTGATTTTAGAAAGGAAAAACCAAACCTTAAAGGAAATGATGAATGTCTTACTTATAAGTTCATGTTTACGACAAAACTTGTGGGGGGAAGCTATCCTTACAGTAAACTGAATACTCAATTGACTGCCCCATAGAAAGGCACAATCTATTCCATATGAGAAATAGAAAGGAAAAAAACCCAACTTGAAATATTTCAAAGTGTGGGGTGCCTAGCCAAAGTTCACGTTCCTATACCTAAAAGGTTGAAAATAGGACCAAAGTCTGTAGACTGTGTTTTCATTGGCTATGCTAAAGTATGTCAATTTTTGGTTCATAAATCCGAACATCCAGATATCCAGGATAATACGATAATGGAATCAGATAATGCTGAGTTTTTTGAACACATTTATCCATATAAGACTAGACATGAGCTGTCTAGTGAAGGGTATAAATGACCTAGGGATGAACCAAGGGAGAATGAACAGAATCAAAGGCGTAGTACGCATCAAAGAACGTCGACTTCCTTTGGATCAAATTTTGTAACATTTCTTCTTGAAAATGATTCTCTAACGTTTAAAGAAGCGATGTCGTCTGCGGACTCATCCTTTTGGAAAGAGGCAGTCAATAGTGAGATTGACTCAATCTTGAGCAACTATACTTGGTAGTTGGTTGATCTTCCTCCAAGTAATAAACCTTTAGGTTCTAAATGGATCTTCAAAAGGAAAATGAAAGCCGATGGTACTATTGACAAATACAAGGCAAGACTTGTTGTGAAAGGCTTTAGAAAAAAAAAAGGCCTTGATTATTTTGACACATACTCGCTAGTAACAAGGATAACGTCCATTCGGATGTTGGTTGCATTAGCTACGGTATATGGTCTTGAAATCCATCAAATGGATGTGAAAACTGCATTCTTAAATAGAAAATTGGAGGTGTCATGCCCTATTTTTCACCAAGGTTAAAACAAGCATGACTTATGGAGTCTAAAAAATCGACTTTGTTCAGAGTCGCCACCTAATTTTTTAAGGAAAATAAGGAAACCTATTTAATTACTGACATGTATGACTTGTGTTTTAATCTGCGATAACCAGTTTAGATTCTAGGTAAGGGTTCAAATTATTCCGAAGGGAAGGTGTTAGGCACCCTTCAGAATCCACAAATGTGGTACCCGACTAGACTAAATTTATCAAAGAGGAAGGAGGTAAAAATCATTTTTTGAAATAAAGTATGAATAATTAAAGTATGCAATAATATAAAAATGCATGTATAAAACATGATATGTCAAATGCATATATAGACTTTATTTTGTAATATATATGTATAGAAATAAGCAAAAGTATATTGTATAAAAATGTATATGTGAAAAGAATGTTCTTTTATGAAAGAAAATTATTTTTGTGTGTAATGTATGATAATGAAAGTAATTTTTTGTATTATATTAAAGAAAAGTATTCAAATAATATTTTTGTATTTGACAAAAATTAATGGGAGGAAAGATTAAATAAAGTGAATGTTCATTTTGATAGAAAAGATTGCACAATATTTTCTAATGGAAAAAGTGTGAATTAATTGATTAAATATCCAAATTAGTTTGATTCTTTTATATGAATATTAACGGCCTAAGTTTTGTCTAAGCGCTTGTAATAAATATGTAAGTAAAGGATAATCCCACCCGACGCCCCAAAAGTAAAGTTTTCACTATGATTAATATTTGTACAATTGTAAGAATATAAAATACAAACATAAAATTTAAACTCCTTTTTCTAATGTCCTTTTCCGAGAAGTATCCTCGAGAACCTGTGTAAACACTTGTTAGAAATATTAGTGACGAACAAATAATTATAAGAACATGTATGCATATATGTATGTATATATTTATATAGTGGGCTCAGATGAAGTTTTAGATACGCCATGGCTACGAAGTGGCTGCTCGAATTTATCGGCCGTCCTAAATCGCCTTGCCAAGATACGAATCATAAAACATTTGTGTTGTCGTAATAATATAAAGATTTAGTCATCGCCCATATTTATTTATTTTTTGTCACGTATTTGTATACGTAATGTCCGTCTTTTTATTTGTGGAGGCCTCAAAAATCGACGGGAATTTTTCATTGGCCATGTATTGATACTTGATATAAAATAAGTAAAATTGAGAAAATAAAATCCGTCTTTTGTTATGGGGAGGCCTCAAAAATCCGACGGAGAAATATTGTCATTGGCCACTGAAAACATGCAAAAACTAGGATAAGGATTGCAATATCAGTAGCAAAACAATAAGAAGTAAGATTTAACAAAAATATGTATACATAAAAATGTAGTCACGGTCGTGAAATGAGGTTTGTTAGAGGCAGTTAGTAGTCCACTGAAGAAGAAAGACAAGAAATATGAGAGGAGAGATAATTGTGAGCCTAAGTTTAAAAGAAAGAACTCTAAAAAATGAGCAATAGTATTTTTCTTCTTTAAGGAAAAACTAATGGAGAAAGAGGGGAGCATTAAGAGAATAAAACGGGAGGGAAAAATGAGAGAGGGTTGTTGTTGTGGTGTTGTTGTTGTTGTTGGTTGGTGTGATGGAGAGAAGAGAAAAAAAAGAGAGGACGAAGGGAGAGAGGATGAGAAATGTGTGTGTGTGTGTCTTTCTTCTCCCCTCAAAAACAATTAACCCCTCCCCTCTATTTATAATAAAAATCAACCCCCTCTTTTATCCAAAAAATAAAAGAATTTTTCCTTATCCATTAAATACTACTTTAGTTTATTAGTTATTATCTAACGGGTTTTTTAATTCTGTTAACCAAAATATAATGTTATTACTCAAAGAATAATAATCTTGTGTAGTCATGTCACACATCACCTTTAATAAAGGTGACAAGTGACAAATCACCTTTAATAAAGGTGACAAGTGACAAGTCACCTTTAATAAAGGTGACAAGACCTCGACTTGACCGAATTATTGCTCCGTGTATCAAAATAATTGATTCGACTTATCATTTGCGGATTGCATTAAATGATGTACAAAAATGTGTAAATGTTGATATGTAATTACAGAAAATATAAATAATAATAAAAATATAACTATCCTGAAAAATGTATTATGATGTAAATAGTTAAAAATGTAGTATACTGCAAAGAATTGTAGTGTTATGTTGTGTACGTATGCAGATGACTGTGAAAATTTAAAATGATAATAAATTGATAAAAATCCTAATATTTACAAAATTAAGGATAATTATCAATGAATTGTAAAAGTATGTGAAAAAAGATGTATTTTGTGCTCTTTAACGATCAGCAAGCCTGAAGACATTAATTTTAAGCACGGAGAGTCAAAATTGGGTGTCAACAAGAGGAAGAAATTTTCATGCAATAACCCGAGGGTTTTGTGGTTCCTGGTAAAGAAAAGACAGTGTGTATGTAAACTTGTTAAGTCACTTTATGGACTAAAACAAGTACCCAAACAGTGGCATACAAAGTTTGACCAAACCATGTTGGCAAACGAATTCAAAATAAATGAATGTGATAAATGTGTTTACATTAAAGACACTCTAAATCACAAAGTCATTGTTTGTTTGTATGTGGATGATATGTTGACCATCAGTAGAGACATTTCTGACATAAATGCTATGAAACGAATGCTTGAGAGCAAGTTTGATATGAAAGACCTTGGAGTTGTGGATGTGATCTTAGGGATAAAAATTCATGGAACTCCACTAGGGTTGGCATTGTCACAGTCTCATTATATTGAAAAGGTACTTGACAAGTTCAAGTATTTGGATTTCAATATTGCCAAGACTCCATTAGACGTGAACTTTGCACTTTAAAAGAATGAAGGGAAAGTGATTCACAATTGGATTATGCAAGAGTGTTGGGAAGTCTGATGTATATCATGAATTGTACACGACCAGATTTAGCATGCGCTATTAGTAAATTAAATCGGTACACGAGTAGTCCCAATCAGCCTCATTGGAGGGCGATGAAAAGAGTTTTAGGGTATCTAAAACATACTCAAGACTTTGCTTTGCATTACAACAAATATCCAGTGGTAATTGAAGGATATAGTGATGCAAATTGGATCACTGGATCAAATAAAGTAAAATCCACGAGTGGATGTGTGTTTACTTTAGGTAGAGGAGCAGTCTCTTGGAAATCATCTAAATAGACATGTATTGCCCTCTTTACTATGGAATCTGAATTTATCGCATTAGATAAAGCCGGTGAAGAAGCTGAATGGCTCCAAAATTTCTTGGAAGATATTCCATATTGGCCCAAACCATTGGCACCAGTATGCATACACTATGATAGTCAAGCGACAATAGGTAGGGCAGGGAGCATGATGTATAACGGTGAATCTCATTATATAAGATGGAGACATAATACCATTAGAGAACTTCTCTCTAGTGGAATTATCACGATTGACTATATGAAGTCAAAGGATAATGTGTCGGATCCACTTACAAAAGGCCTATCTAGAGAGGGAGTTGAGAAATCATCGAAGGGAATGGGTTTATGGCCTAGGACAAATCATCACAACTGTAACTCTACCTAGCAGACTGGAGATCCCAAGAGCTAGGTTCAAGGAGATCAAACAAAGTTGTGATTGACGGTTCAACATTGTCAATAAACTCAACCCGTGCTCATGATGAAGACAATGTTCAGGAAACAAGGATAAGACTTATGGTTGGTAGTATTTTAATGGTTTCTAAGTTTGGTAGGTTTGACCAAATTATTTGATCTATAGGATTAAATATTTAGGAATCACCTATGTGAGAGTGAAGTGGAATTCGTTTCAAGAAGAATGATAGTAAAGACCTATCTCTAAGCTCTCATGAAACCAGGTTGTGTTCATGGCTGAAACAAACAAAATCGTGAGAACCATAAATGGTAAAAGGCTGGTTGTGTGACTTGTGTTGTCTAGGTGTACATTAAAGTTTGACAGTTCAAAGATATCACATCTATCAATTGACCGAGTGCATCCATGTAAGTTCACTACGAAAAGTTCAAAGGAAAACCTACATATCCAGATGCAATTAGTCTTTGCTTGTTGATCACACATTTGTCCGTATATTTCTTGTTGAAATAGCCATTCTCCATTCATGTAGGGGATTGTTGGGTTCTAAGTGTATTGTGAATGGAAAATAGAGGGAAGAAAAATGGAGGGAAAGTGAAATGTGTAGTTCACTTTTAAAGAGTAAAGTTCTCCCACATTGGTGGGAGAAAGAAACATTCTATGCATATATTGAAATGAATTCCTTCATGTGGATAATAAGGCAAGAACAGGACAAACCTCTCGTTGTCATCGTTGTTGCTTGCTCGGCTCGACTTCGGCTTTGGATTTGGATTTGTCAAATGATCGATTGAGAGACTATCTTTTTGGACAAAATTCATTTGAAACTTGAGAAAATTCATTTGAAACTTGAGAATTAGTGAAGTTTTTTAATCCAAAAATCCGACACAAAAATTTTCACCATCTGCGGACGGACTTGGCATGTACGGACGTATGTCACAACGCACCTCGAAGGGACGCGACCCTTCGAGGAAGCGACACACTATTTCACGCAAAAAGGACAACCTGTGCGAGCAGGTTGTCACCTGCGGACGCAGGTGAGCTTCGCAGAGGGCGGGACAGATTTTGGAAATTATCAAACAATAACCTGCGACCTCATATCGCCACCTGCGGGGGGCAGGTGGGGTCCGCAGGTCAAGTGACGTTTCAGAAAGTTGTCTCTTTTCATGAACCTTTGCTTCTGTTCTGAAGCACCACCTTTTGGCTATATATACTTGACTTTTTCCTCAGGTTTTGGTACAAAATTTGTGAAAGTAAAACACTCTCTTCTTCTTGAAAAACTCAAGTGTGATCATCAAATCATTGAGTGAGTTCGTTGTTCGGTAGAATTTGAAGTACCACATTTCTACTGAAGCGAATCATTTTATACTGGGAGGAAAGATTCCATAACCTCGGGGTCTTGAGGGGAATAAATTCCTTAAGGATATACCATGAATTCGGTGGACTTGATTCTCCATTTCTATCATCATTTTTTTCTTATGGTTTTGCTATTTTCCAGAAAATAGTAGAAACTTCATTTTGATAGTTCATAATTGTTGAACTTGTGTTTGAAGTTGTTGAACTTCTTGGTTGTTCTTTAACTTAAAGTTGAAGTTCTTGTTGTTTAAATACAGATAGTTGTACCCGAAAACAACAAAATCTCCTTCCTTGAATCATGGCATTCACACTATTTTGTCATCTTCACGGCTAGTCAAATTATGTCACCATAAAATAGGACTAAATTGTGGCCTGTTGTATATTACTTAATTAAGGAACTATGTACATTTTTAGTATAATTAAAGAGACTACATAATTGATCATTTAAGTCAAAGTTTGTCCTAACTGTTCTGAATTATGTTGTTGAATGTATTATCGACTTGATACAGGAAAATGATCATTTATCCTGATGGAAACACACTTGAAAATGGAAGTGGACATATTTCAGTTTACTTGGCCATTTTCGGGATGAGTTCCCTGCATTCTGGTTGGGAGGTCAATGCGATATTTACCTTCTTTATGTTGAATCAACTCCGTGGCAATTATCTTTCAGTGCGAGGTACAATATTAGTGTGTTATACATCCCATTTCCTTTCTTTAGCATATACCTTTTCCTCTAGTGTATCTCATCTCAGGTTTTTTGGCTATATCATTGATGATAGGCTGATCAGCAGATAACTTCCATTTGTTTTCAACAATTGGCTCAACTGTGATGCTACAATGCCTTGGCTTAGAAAAAAAGCGGCGCTTTCAATCTACCAAGTCTTTATGGGAACTTTCCAAATTTTTTTGTCACAAAAAATTCAAAGAGGCATCTAGGGGATACCTTGTTGACGACAAATATGTCATTGGAGTAGAGATATTCGTCTTCCAAAAGCAAGCGATTGGTGAATGTTTGTTCTTGGTTAAATCTAATGGCTCATTTAAGAGTGGATGGAAGATTTGGAGTTTCTCTAAACTTGGGAATGGGTGGCTTTCTAAAAAATTTACTGTGAGAGATAACAAATGGTACTTCCTATTGCGGAAGCCGAATATATAGAGTGCGATTAAGTCGCAACTACTATATTTAAATTAGCTATATAAATAGTAAATGAGAGAAACAGTAAGAGAACACCAGAAATTTACAAGGTTCGACAAAACTTAATTTTCTGCCTACTCCTCGGACACAACCAACCAAACTTTATTTCACTCCAAAAAGATACAAGTGAAATACTACAAGAGAGAAAAGAAAGATTCAAAGGCCTTAAAGAATGAGAAGGCAAGTGATTGAGATGATTTTCAAATGAACTAAGTGCCCCTATTTATAGAAGTGAATTCTTCCTCTCGATGTCATCAGTGACATCATCATCATCATCTTGATGTCATCAGTGACATCATCATTAGACAAATGTAAAAGTTCAACGTGTGAAATCATTTAATGGTATTCAAAGATTTCGACTATAAGTTGAACTTGGACATTTCTTCCCAAAGAAGAATTCCTTTTTTTTTCAAAACGTTCACACTAGTTCTAGTCAAATGTTCACATTAGTTCTAGTCAAACTTTCACACTAGTTCTAGTCAAACGTTCGCACTAGTTCTAGAATCTTGTCAAATTTAACAAATCTCCACCTTGGTTAGATTCTCCATTTTCAATTTTCTCTCAGCAACAAATTTTGATTGTGTCTTCAACCTTAATCTTCAATGTCCAATAATGTTGATCAAGTTCAAACAATGTTGAAACTTGACCGCAGTTACCACTTTCGTCAGCATATGGACAGGGTTATCTGTAGACTGAATTTTTTGTACTATGACTCCACCTTCTTCTATAATGTCTCGTACAAAATGATATCGAACGTCAATGTGCTTCGTCCTTGCATGATAAACTTGGTTCTTTGCTAATTGGATAGCACTTTGACTATCACAAAATACTGTGATGCCTTTTTGTTCAATACCAAGCTCTCTAAGCAAACCTTGAAGCCAAATTGCCTCCTTCACAGCCTCCGTAATTGCCATGTACTCTGCCTCAGTGGTAGACAAAGCAACTGTTGACTGCAAAGTAGATTTCCAACTAACTGGTGCGTTTGCTAAAGTGAAAACGTAACCAGTAGTTGATCTTCATTTGTCCAAATCACCTGCGTAATCTGAGTCACAATATCCAATCAGATGCTGACCGTCCTTCTGCTCGAAAACCAAACCAACATCTACAGTATTACGAATATACCGCAGAATCTATTTCACAGCTTGCCAATGTTCCTTTCCAGGACTATGCATATACCTTCTTACAACTCCCACAGCATGTGAAATATCAGGCCTTGTACAAACCATTGCATACATCAAGCTACCAATAGCATTTGCATATGGTACTTTTGACATATATTCTTGTTCAACTTCATCCTTTGGCGACATAGCGTCACTAAGCTTAAAATAAGGAGAAAGGAGAGTGGCTGAAGCCGAATACATAGAGTGCGATTAAGTCGCAACTACTATATCTAAAGTTAGCTATATAAATAGTAAATGAGAGAATGATAAAGAACACCAGAAATTTATGAGGTTCGGCAAATCTTTTTTTTCTGCCTACTCCTCGGACACAACCAACTACATTTTATTTCACTCCAAAAGAATACAAGTGAACTACTATAAGAGAGAAAGGGGATTCAAATGCCTTCAAAGATGAGAAGGCAAGTGAGAGAGGTTGTTTACAAATGAACTAAGTGCCCCTATTTATAGAAGTGAATTCTTTCTCTTGATGTCATCAATGACCTCATCATCTTCTCGATGTCATCAGTGACATCATCATCATCTCGATGTCATTAGTGACATCATCATCACCATCTTGATGTCATCAGTGACATCGTCATTACACAAATGTCAAAGTTCAACGTGTGAAATCATTTAATGGTAGTCAAAGATTTCGACTACACGTTGAACTTGGACATTTCATCCTAAAGAAGAATTCCCTTTTTTTCAAAATGTTCACACTAGTTCTAGTCAAACGTTCACGTTCTAGAATCTTGTCAAATTTAACAAATCTCCACCTACTTTGAAGCACCATCAGTTTGTTTGACATCTTTACCTATTACCTTATTTGTCAAGGCAAATTCATCAAAGGTAACATCCCTACTGAATATAATTTTTCTCGTCTCTGGACACCATAATCGGTACCGTTTGACTCCAGAAGTAATCCCCATAAATACAACCTTTTTTGCTCTTGGATTCAGTTTGGACTCTCTTACATGATAATATGCAATTGAGCCAAATACATGCAAAGAACCATAATCTCTAGCAGGTTTTCCATACCATTTTTCTAATGGTGTCTTGCCACCAATTGCGGCAGATGGTAGACAATTAATGAGGTGGCATGCATATGTTATTGCCTCAGCCCAAAAATTCTTTGCCCAAGCCAGCATTGGACAACATACATCGAACCTTCTCCAACAAAGTCCGATTCATGCGTTCTCCCACTCCATTCTATTCTGGTGTATTTCTAATGATGAAGTGTCTGGCAATACCATTTTTTTCACAAATCTTATGGAAAAGATCACTTTTGTATTCTCCACCATTGTCTGTACGAAGACACTTGATCTTTCTGCCAGTTTGCGTCTCTATCATCGCCTTTCATTTGGGAAAAATTCCCAACACTTCATCTTTAGTTTTCATTGTATACACCCATACTCTCTGGGAAAAATCATTAGCAAAGGTTACAAAATAGTGTTTCCCACCTAATGAAGGTGTTTTGGAAGCACCCCAAACATCAGAGTGAACATAATCCAAAATACCTTTAGTACTATGGATAGCTATTCCAAATTTAACCCTTGTCTATTTCCCTTTGACACAATGCTCACAAAACTCCAAGTTGTATGTCTTTAATCCTTTTAGCAATCCTTGATCTGATAAAGTTTTCAAGGATTTTCCTCCAGCATTCCCCAAGCGCATATGCCACATCCTGGTCATTTTTGCCTCCTTATCATCACTGGATATTGCTGCCACAGTCCCAATAACTGTACTATCTTGATAGTGGTACATGTTATTGCTTCTTTGAATTTCCTTCATTACCACCAATGCACCGAAGCATATTTTCATCACCCCATTATCTGCAATAACTTTGAACCCCTTTGGCTCTAAGGCCCTTACAAAAATGAGATTTTTCTTCAAATTCGGTACATATCGAACATTTGTGAATGTTCTGCTCAATCCATCATGGTTTCTTTATCAGATGGAACCAACACCATATACGGTAAGAGGATCATTATTTGCGATGTGAATAGCTCCACATTCTCCTTTTTGTAAATCAGTGAACCAGTCCCTATTGGGACACATATGATAGCTACAAGCCGAGTCCATCAACCAGACTTCAGATGAATTGGATGGATCTATTGTAACTAGTGAGAAATTAGAGTCGTCACAATCAGCTATATTTGAGTCCATTACAGCCTTTCCGTTATTAGGTTTGGCCTTGTTTTTCAACTTTGGACAATCTTTCTTTCAGTGACCTTTTTCTCTACAAAAGGCACATTCATCTTTGCTGGGTTTGGATTTTGACTTGGATCTTCCTTTCTTTGTTCTCATTTGATCTTGAGAACGACCTCCTACGACAAGTGTTTCTCTTTCTCCTACGATGTCTGGTTTCTTCTCTTCTATGGCAATATCTAGTCCTTGTTGAAAAGGACATCAAGAACTTTGCCTTGCCACATCCCGAAATGTCCTGACCCGTCAAAGATTTCAACTGCAAACTTCGCATTTGACACAATTCTTGTCATGAGCGAAGATGCCAACGATGACGTATTATTGACACCCGATGTGGAATCTTCTGCATTCTTATCTGCCATTTCTACTACAAATACTATTTATTAACTAACCGTACCGAAGACCAAAGTAATTCTTTTCTGATATGGAAGTTCAGACTGTGCTGCAATCACAGAGCATATTCAGATAGAACCTTGGCTCTGATACCAATTGTTGCGGAAGCCGAATATATAGAGTGCAATTAAGTCGCAACTACTATATCTAAAGTTAACTATATAAATAGTAAATGAGAGAACCAGTAAGAGAACACTAGAAATTTACAAGGTTCGACAAAACTTTATTTTCTGCCTACTCCTCGGACACAACCAACCAAACTTTATTTCACTCCAAAAAGATACAAGTGAAATACTACAAGAGAGAAAAGAAAGATTCAAAGGCCTTAAAGAATGAGAAGGCAAGTGATTGAGATGATTTTCAAATGAACTACGTGCCCCTATTTATAGAAGTGAATTCTTCCTTTCGATGTCATCAGTGACATCATCATCATCATCTTGATGTCATCAGTGATATCATCATTACACAAATGTCAAAGTTCAACATGTGAAATCATTTAACGGTAGTCAAAGATTTCGACTATAAGTTGAACTTGGACATTTCTTCCCAAAGAAGAATTCCTTTTTTTTTTTCAAAACGTTCACACTAGTTCTAGTCAAATGTTCACATTAGTTCTAGTCAAACGTTCACACTAGTTCTAGTCAAACGTTCGCACTAGTTCTAGAATCTTGTCAAATTTAACACTTCCTTCATCACCTTGGTGCATTGTTGTTTGTCGTGTATATTGTTCCACCATACCATCACTCATTTTGTATTTACTCTTTCCGTTTCACTGGAGGGAGTATTTGTTTCTGAATATGTGTGTTAATTTCTTTTGTCAGAAGCTCTGGTTGTTTCCAAAGGTGATGAAAACAATAAAGGACGTAATATCTCAATATTCTTACCTTCTGTTGATGCTGAGAACTTTGATCACAATCAAAAAGTGAAGGCAAATTGCAGCATAATCCTCAAAGATCAGATAAATGGTGGATGCGAAAATCTATCTTGTAAGACAAATAATTATTTGTTTCTATTTGTAACAGTAGCAAATTTCCATTTGGAATTATTGCAAGATGAATACCACTTTATATAAGTCAATAATCAGTTTTCTTTTCCAAAGTATTAATTTCTTTTTTGCATGTCTAATGGTCTCCATTTTCCCTCTTTTTATTTTTCTTTTAACAGATTGTCATTGGTTTTCAAGTACCATGCAGAGTTACGGCGATTCAAGTTTTATGCCATTAACCGAGTTGCATGATCAGAAAAATGGCTATATTGCCAATGATTGTATTGTGGTGGGGGCTGAGTTGGAAGTTGTGTTTAAGCATAGGGTAAAGAGCTTATCTTAACTTTGTTTACGGTATGTTTAAGTAGCTGTGGATGCAAGGTAACGCTGCGTACAATACACCCTTATGGTGGGGCCTTTCCCCTGACACCGCACGTAGCGGTAGCTTTAGTACACCGGGCTAGTAGCTGTGGGAGTTCTCTTAAATTTGTTTGTTTGTCA
Organism: Capsicum rhomboideum; assembly: GCA_031232105.1. Lineage (NCBI taxonomy): Eukaryota > Viridiplantae > Streptophyta > Magnoliopsida > Solanales > Solanaceae > Capsicum > Capsicum rhomboideum. Next base: position 128,596,316 of record CP124712.1, read on the forward strand.
TTTCAATTTGTTTGTTCTCTTAACTAGGGAAAAGATGCCGTTTCAATGGGAAGTTGTCAACTGCCCATTTATGTCCAACTGTAGTTTGTTATGAAGATCATTTGGCACTATTATTTTTCTAATTAACAGACATTGTATTATTCTGTTAAGCCCATCTCACCCCCCCAACCCACCCCCCACCCCCACCCCCCTGTTATCAAATGTCAACTTCAAATCATGTCCAACCGAGCCCTTAATAGTTCAGTTGTTTTGTTAAGGCGGGTAAACCCAGAGTTTACAGAATAACAACTGTACATACATTGAAAATTGACAGTAACTAATTATCTAAACTAGTCTTACTTAATGGACCTGGACTGTCGATGTAACTTTTCTTAAAAAAAAATTCCAGGAAAAATCCAGATAGGTGTTGTATATCATTTTATGGAAATCACAAAAGGAGGGGGGACTAGACCTTACCCCTGATATACATACACAGATTGCAAGCAATCAAGGCAAAAAGAGTGTCTAATAGAATTTGTTTCACATTCCCTGATCTATTGATAGTCTATCTTGAGATTAGGAAAGACTTTGTCCATTGCTAATTTTAGATTCCAGTGAATTTGATGTTTCATTCTTCTAGTGTAGAACCTGGTTTGATTACCATATCTTCAAGCACATCTGACCTTCCACATTTACCAATAAATGATGATTGGTAGCACCTGAATAATCATTTTGTGAACAATAATCTTAGTGGGAGTATTCCACCAGTATTGCAAAAAAGCTCTAGCTGGCTTCTTCGAAAAGTAATACCCAATGTCTGCCCAAAAAATTTCCAAAGTGTTTGTGCGATCTCACTTTCAAAAAAGAAGTGTTGGATAGTTTCTGTTAAAGTAACTGCACAACGAAGACAATCAGTTGGCATATCATCAATGTACCTGCAAACAGAGCAATTAGCAAAAGACAATTTATTTGTAATAAGTCTCCAAGAAAGAAAAGACAGCTTAAAAGAAATGCTTTTATGCCAAACTTTGTTGATCATTTGATCTGTTTGTTTGTGCTCTCTGATGCTATTCCTAGCATCTTTGTTGGAAAAAATTTCATCAGCGGCTGGTTTCCAAATGACGTAATCTTTTCGATGTAACTCAATGACAGAAAAAATGGTTAGCTACAAAGACAGGGAGTTATAAAATAGTGAGCTAATATGAAGGGGATAAGGCCTACGGATCATATGGAAACTTCATGGGTTTTTTCTGCATAAAATGTTGTGCAGTTTTGAAAGATAATATCATGACGTCAACCAACCAGTTTCATCAATAATTGCATTGCACCTAAGAAAGTGGTCTGTATAATTGAAAGGACTTAGCCTGTAAGCTTAGTTGGGAGCTTTTATTAGATCACTGCAAAGTTACTTACTGTAGGTGTTTAATCTATCTATATATAATAGGAGAGGCAAAAACTGCTACGTGTCAACACCACAAAATTTTAATATAAAAAATCAAAAAAAATATAAATCCAATTAAAAAGTTGAAATTAAAAAAATTCAAACTAAAAAATGAAAAATGCTCAACTCTTCTTAAATTTCTATTTTAAAATTCACTAAAAAAAACCCCGTACCTACCATTGTGATTTTGAATTGAGAATGATTAATTAATTCTAAATTTTAAAATAAACTTTTAGTTTAATATATCAAAAATTTGTAAAACCGTACTTACCATTAATTACTTTTTTTTCTCATTTTTGACATTTATCTGCATTAAAATAAACTTGTCACGCCCCGAATCCCATCGAGACATGATTGGCACCCGTAGCCGAGAAGGCCCGAGAGAACCAACCTTTGCCTATGTTCAATCATATGCATATAATAATCACCATTGCATAAAAACGTGAAAGACGAATAAAGGAAAACATGGGACATCTTTATACATACATATGAAACTTGGCCGTTGAGGCCATCCAGTCGAACCAACATATGTCTTTTACACTGTTACACCCACATCCGTCTACAGAAGCCTCTAGCAAGAGCATTGACCAAAATGAACTATAAGTCGGGACAAGTCCCCGCTTTACACATTATGTACAATACCAAAACATGTATATACTCTGACTCGGAGAAGCCCCGAATGAGCTGGAGCTCACCAAAGAACCGCTAACACGGGCAATCTACTGGGGAGGCCTACTGGGACCTGCGCCTGCAGCAAGTAAGGTAAATCCCCGAGAGGGGTCAGTACGAAATAAGTACTGAGTATGCAAGGCTCAGATGAAACTATACAAAACATGAATATTTCAATGAATATGTCAATGAAATCAAAACATATGAATACTCAATGTGAATAAGTCACCATGTTGCATTTTGGAAACCATGTGGATTGCTTTCATTGCTTTCATTACTTTCTTTATCACAATACTCACTTGTTATCACATATGTCACAATGTACTCGGGCCCCGACTGATCAGTGGGTCTTTCATATCATATCATTGTGTTGGGATCGAGTCGAGCTAGGCTTATGCCCCTAGACTTGCCACCCATACATCAATGCATCGGGATCGAGTCGAGCTAGGCTTACGCCCCTAGACTTGCCACCCATAATTCCAAACCTCGGGATCGAGTCGAGCTAGGCTTACGCCCCTAGACTTGCCACCCGTACTTGATCATTGACCACATTTGCATTACTTTGTTCATTACTTTGAGATTGATACTTTGATAATCATAACATCACTTTGGAACTTTGGAACACAACATTGTTGGAAACTTGAATCATTGACCAATAAGTGAAGGACATGTGAATAAATATCAATGAGAAATATAACATAACTAGCACCATGATACCATTGGAACCATTGGACAATAATCCATGAACAAGAGACACAAGTATAGGCACTATTGGAATATTGGAACATAGCCTTCTTTGAACTTTCGGAACATTAACCATGAATATGAGAAATGATATTCACAATTGATCAATGAGTAGGACGTATATGACAATGACCATAGATAATTGCATATGGGATACCTTAGTACATTTCGGAATAGAACTAGAGAAATGTCAATGTGAACACTATTGGCCGTAGAAAGATACGGACAAAGTAACCTTGCATACCTTGGATTCGCACTACGAATATACAACCTTAGATGCGTATACAATAATCCCGCTCCTTCTTTATGTATCACTCTACAACATAAATACATAACGAAATTCACATTAACCACCAATTACTTTACAAATGCATACCATGTCAATGAGTTACATATTTGCCTTTGAACATGTCATTTCCCCTTGACAAAACCATTGATCATACTATTATTCCAAAAATTCCATAATATTCTCAACATTGACCAATACATGAAAATCAATACATTTCACCACAATACTTCTCCTTTACACTTTCTTATCCATAACACATCACAAATAATCCATCAAAGTACCTTAATACAACTCACAACACATATCGGCCAAAATCCCAAAATTTCCACTTATAGACAAGAACAAGTTTAAGACCAAAAATAACACCATACATGTTCATATTTTGTCCATACCATGCTTTTTCATCAAAGGCACAAGGCCTAATTCAAATTCAAATCACCAAGATGACACATCTTTCACCAAAGGCAAAAATACACTATTCATCACCTTGCCAACACAACTAGCATAATATACATAATCTCCCATGCATATAATATGTTAATCCATGAAAATAAACACTTACCAAAGCTTGGAATAGGATGATCTTGTCCAAATATGCCTTAGGGTTTATTTGCTTTAGGGTTTGGAAATGAAGGAAATGTTTGTAAAAAGTTCCAAAAGTTATGAGAGGCTTTGGGGAATAAAAATCTGATTTTGGGGGACTTTATATGGACCTCAAGTTATCCTTAGCCACACTTGGCATTACATGATATGTTCACTTGGTCAATTAGTGAAAGAATGGATCATTTTTTGCCTTTGGGCCCATGTATTTTCTTCCATTTTGGGCCTCAAATTGGGCCCAATAACACATATCCATCACATTTCATTTATTATTCACCATATATCTCATGTTTACATAATTCCATAATGTCACGACAATATTCCCTTAAAAGATTCTCATTCGTCCTTTCGATCGCAAAAATAGGCATTCTAGTCGCCCTTGGTTTCATTGGACATTTTGGATCACTATTCACCTTTCATGATTTGATCATGTAGGAGTATGTAGGAGTGTATTGAAGTGTTTGAATCTTTAACAATGCTCAAATAACTCCAAAGAATCAAAAGAAACCATCTAGAAATCGTCGTAGAATTGCGTTACGAATCAGGTCCGGGAAGGGCATAATGTTGTGCCTTGCGCCACACCCCCTGAAACAGGGTAGTGGCGCAAGAAGCTGGCCTTCTCTGAAGTTTCTGCAGGCTGGTGGCTTGCGCCACACCCCTGAAACAGGGTAGTGGCGCAAGTTTCAGCACTTTGCTGAAATTTCCGGCCACTTATCCAATGTTTATGTATCGTCCAATCCCTTATCAAAACACTACAAAATACTTACTTAGTGATCTTAACCATCAAGTAAACATGACTTAAAGTCACCAAATGAGGTTAAAATGTGTGCGAGTTCTTACCCAAATGCTCCACGAAATCACAACACACCTCCTACGAAGATCTAATCGCACATGTTAAGTTCGATATCAAATGTTTCACCAATGGCACTATAAAATACATATGCATGGCATCTCAACACCTATGTAGGTATGATCCAAGGTATCAAGTGAGGTTATAAAAGTATGGGGTGTTACAAAACTGAAACTATAAAGCAATTAACTATGTAATAATAAATTGCCGTAAAAAAAAAGTAATGATAAATTTAAAAAGAAAAAGGAAATTCGTTACATAATCTCTACCATGTCTGCAATCTTTAAAAACATATAATCATCAACTAAGTAATAAATTTAAAAACTTTTAAAATTGGAAATTGAAAATTGAAAAAACGCATATCAAAAAGTTTTTTTTTTTAAAAGAAATTAAACTGTCAATTCTAAAAGGATTTATAACTTCCTCCCACGTTTGTCTCTAAAAAACGAACGGAGTAATTATGTATGGACTCTAAAAAAGAAATTATGACAACTGAAAAGGAATGGAGAAAGTACAAAGACAGTGAATTTTTATTTTAGAAGTATACAATGGATCAGTCAATTAGTGATTAAAGTTATTAATTATTTGATGAGTTCATATGTATTGAAGCATATTTTATATCCGGTTTATTATACCAGTTTCAATAGTTTCATTAAAATATATCCATTGTTAGGATAAAATTAATAACTACCATTATAATAAACATTTTGAATTTGAAATTTTGAACATAGAGTGGTTAAAAGTTAATTCATTTATCCATTTAAATTGAAATGGCAAAATTTTGAAAAACTTATAAACCACAGGCAAACTGCTTCACCTCATCCTCCATTAGTAACTACACTAACCCATTTCCCCACAAACTCCATTTCATGCACCAAAAGAATTTCACGTTCCTTTTCCTCCATTACAATCCAAAGAAGTGCATTTATATTTGCAATTCTGATAATTTGATAAGTAAATGTTTTTTATTTTGTGAGGTTTTTTCCTCCTCTTCTTTTGATTTTTTTTTTTCTTGCCTTCATGGCTTTATTCTTGAAAGAAATTGGTGATTTTTGTTTGAATTTTTTTTCGATTATATGGTGTTGGTTATTTTATTTGATAGGTGAATGTGGTGGTTAGCTAGAGGAAGTAGAAATGCCTTACAAGGTGGATCATGAATATGATTATTTATTCAGGATTGTTTTAATTGAAGATTCAGGAGTCAAAAAATCTAACATTCTCTCTAGAGTTATGTGAAATGAATTCTGTTTTGAGTCACTCCTCCATTGCCGTTTAATTTACAACCAGGAACCATCCGGTCACTTTCACTTCTCCAAATTCCATGTATTTTTGAGTCTTATCCTCAACCAAATATATTTCATGGACAAAACAAAAGAAAAAAAGATTCAAGTATATATGTGCAAATTACATTTCACGTAAACATGACTTGAATTTTAGAAACCATCATCATAAACAAATAATGACCTTTCTATAACTATAAAAGCATATCATTTTGTATAATATGAGAAGTTTAAAGTTAAAAGAATTCCTAAGAATATAAATGATTACTGAGAAAGCAATATTTTTCTTTCTGAAAGCATCTAATCTAAGAAAAAAGGAACTGAAAATGTACAATATAATATAATATATGAGTGAAGTTGAGTAACTTTATTGGTCAGTTATTTACATGAAAAGATACTTAAACGTATTAGTAATTCTTATTTATATTATTTTATGCAGAAGATTTAAGCATTGTGGAGACCATGCTACGACCATAATGGGGTTGATATTCTTATTGTAATTTGTTGTACTTTATTTCTTATGCTTGAGGTTTATCAAATGCAACGAAGGTATCCAATTGTGAGTAAATATGCAAACATTTCTCATTGATTTGTATATTTGTCTAAAACTGATTTAGGCTTTTGAAAATTTCATAATAGTTATTTAAACATTTGTGTTATATTTAGTTTTGTTGTATCAAATATTGTTTGAAGAAGTGCTCTTTGATTATATAAATAAGTGTCATAAAATATAATGTGATTTTTTTCTTTTTTTATTATCCGCACATTGCGCGGGTACGTATACTAGTTGATACTAATAGAAACAACCTCTGCTAGTGTTTTCAACCATCTTAACACAAAGGGGTAAAATTTCACAGACACCAACAACCAACAACATACCCAATATAACCCCGCAGAGTGGGGTTTGAGAAGGGTAGAATGTATGCAGATCTTACCTCTATCTCAAATGTAGAGATAGAGGTTGTATCTGATAGACCCTCAGCTCAAGGAAAAATATAATCTAAAGCCGTCCAGAAAAAGAAGTAATAGAAGTACAAGACATAGCAGATAGTAACAAAAACAACAACTAGTAATAAGACAGTAACTACAACAAAATAATTTGATAGTCCAAGTACAAGACAATAAATAATAACATAAATTGAGGACCAGAGCTGTACTTTAAACTTTATTTTGTCACTTAAAAGTCATAAGACTATCACCTCAATGACTTGAGGTTTCTCCCATCTGTTACGTATCGTTCCAATTTTGTTGGGCGTCTTGCCTCTGCTATGCCAAATATGTTTTTCCATGTGTCTGTTACTCGACTTACTTCTAGTGTACTGTCCTGTTGTTGACATGTCAACTCAATCTTGCTTAGAACCTATAGCTAGTACCAATTGTGGAATATGTGGGACGTTACAACCTCACAAGTGAATTTGCAGTTAAGATATTATCTATCTTCAAACTACTGCAAAAAAAATGGTTTTAATGCTTTGTTAACTTGTTTTGCTTCTCTCCCTCTGCTTCTCTTTTGAATTTCTCTGACTACTTTCTTGTGCGGTAATTATTCAGTGGACACAACGAGACTCTGTAATTTCTCCAATCTTGGCGAAGTTTGGCTTTCTGAAGAATTTACTGTGGCTAATTTACAGCTGGTATTTCCTTCATTTCCTTGCTCCTAAGGTGCCAGAGGCTATAAAATAAATATACATTTTACTAAAAAATTGAAGGTCTCCTTTTAAATTTTAACTTAGGTAATTTAGGAATAAGAAAACAGAGAAAATCAAATAAAAAATTATAGTAAAAAATTCGCACATACACTATTTTAGATAAGTTTGGTATTATCTATAGTCTGAGGCAGGAGAGTCCAAAAAAGCCTCTATTAAAAAGAGATTCAAACCTTTTTTAACTCCAAAAATATGCATGACTCTCCAAAGTTCAAATCCTTTTACAACTCCAATTAGTGCGTAGAGTACTATATATATATAAACAAAAAGAGCACAAACATTGGGAACTTGTAGCTACTGGGATTTTACATAACGCTATTAACATGGGATCGATTGCTCATGAAGATGAAGGTTTATTTATTCTCTATATTATATTAATCGTTTGTGGTTTTCCTTTGCTTAAATGTCCGTATATATGTGCATACTTTTCTTGTTTATAATTGTGAAGTGGAACGTACTCTAACATTACCTGACTGGTCTTATTTTGTTGAATTCTGTAACCGTCTTATTTTAGCCTTTTAGCGAGGGTACATAAAATCTTTTTTTTTATGGGTCGAATAAGTGGAAATATTTATTGTTTTTTTGGGTGACGGTGAGATTTGAACTAGGAACCTTTTGCTTGTTCTGATATAATGCTGAATTGTGACGTCTTGTTTAAAAGTTTGAGCCAACAGAGAGAACACTTAATTTATTGAGGTACATTCTTTCTACTGTGGTTAATAAATGGGAGTAACATTTACTTGACTAGTTTTACCCTTTGATGTGCAATATGAACAGAAGTGACAGTGGAAGTAAGAGAGGCTTCGCCTGCACACTATTTGTTGAAAATTGAGCCATTCTCCCTACTTTCAGAGAGTGGCATTGACAAGTTTGAATCAAAGGAGTTTAAGGCTGGTGGTTATAAATGGTAAGACTCGTATGTCAATCCTCACTAATGCATTATTTTTCTATTGAACATTTTATGAAGTATGCTTAATAAAGTAACAACTCTTTACCGTTAGTTGCTTATTTACCTTTTCACAAAGACCTGCTTGTTGTTCTGTGCAGAAATTAAAGTTAGTACATTAAATCTCTTTTCTTGAATCATGTCATTCACACTATTTTTGTTATCTGCCTGGCCAGTCAAATTATGTTACTATAAATAGGACTAAATTGTGGCCTGTTGTATATCATTTTAATCAAAGTTTGTCCTAAATGGTCTGAACTATATTGTTGAATGTATTTATCGACTTGATACAGGAAAATGATCATTTATCCTAATGGAAACTCACGTGATAATGGAAGTGGACATATTTCAGTTTACTTGGCCATTTCAGGGACAAGTTCTCTGCCTACTGGTTGGGAGGTCAATGCTATATTTACCTTCTTTATGTTCAATCAACTCTGTGGCAATTATCTTTCAATGCGAGGTACAGCTTATTTCCTTTCTTAGTATATACCTTTTCATCTAGCGTATCTCATCTCAGCATTTTGGCTATACGGTTATCTTGAACTATCATTGCTGATCGACTGATCAGCAGATAACTTTCATTATTTATTTTTTCAATAATTGGCTCAACTACAACGCTACAATGCCTTGATTAGGAAAAATGCGGCGCTTTCAATCTACCAAGTCTTTATGGGGACTTCCCAAATTTCTTTGTCACAAAACATTCAAAGAGGCGTCTAGGGGATATCTTGTTGACGACAAATGTGTCATTGGAGCAGAGATATTCGTCGTCCAAAAGCAAGCAATTGGTGAATGTTTGTCCTTGGTTAAATCTTATGGCTCATTTAAGCGTGGATGGAAGATTTGCAATTTCTCCAACCCTTGGATACATTGGTTTTCTAGAAAATTTACTATGGGAGGTTACAAATGGTACTTCTTTCAACACCTTGGTGCATTATTATTTGTCGTGTATATTGTTTTTTTTTTCCACCATACCATCACTCATTTTGTATTTACTCTTTCCGTTTCAATTTGTTTGTCCTATTTTGACTTGGTCAGATTAAGAAAGTAAAGAAGACTTTTGAATCTTGTGGTCTTAAATTAAAGATATGTCAAATGTACCAGAATGCCTTTCAATCTTGTGGTCTTAAACATGCCATGTGAAAAAATTGGAATTAAAGAGTTGATAAAAAGGGAAACAGACATATTTCTTTGAATGGACTATAAGCGAAAGTAGGACAAACATATTGAAATGGAGGGAGTATTTGTTTCTGAATCTGTGTTAATTTCTTTTGTAGGAGGCTCTGGTTGTATCCAAAAGGTGATGCAAACAATAAGGGACGTAATATCTCAGTATACTTAACATGTGTTAGTGCTAAGAACTTCGATCACAATCAAAAAGTGAAGGCAAATTGCAGCATAAGCCTCAAAGATCAGAAAAATGGCGGATGCAAAAACCAAACTTGTAAGACAAATATTTATTTGTTTCTATTTGTATCAGTAGCATATTTTCATATGGAATACTTGCAAGATGAATACCACTATAAGTCAATAGCTAGTTGTCTTTTTCAAAATATTAAATTCCTTTTTGCATGTCTGATAGTTTCTTTTTCCCCCTTTTTTTATGTTACTTTTTTACAGATTGTAATTGGTATTCAACTACCATACAGAGTAGGGGTTATCCAGGTTTTATGCCTTTAACTGAGTTGCTTGATCAGAAGAAAGGCTATATTGTCAATGATTGTCTTGTGGTGGAGGTTGAGCTGGAAATTGTGTTTAAGCATATGGTGAAGAGCTTATCTTAATTTGGTTTACAGTATGTTTAAGTAGCTGTGGGAGTTCTCCACACAGTAGTTTACTAATCATTTTGACGTTAGTTAATTAAAAGTTAAAGTAAGAATGCATATGTCTTGCATTTATTGGTTAGATATAAACTCCTGGTGCGGGTATGTTTTGCCCTTCTTTCTTGGCCCCTATATGTTATTGGAGAAGTTGTCAATTGCCCATTTTATGTCCAACTGTAGTTTGTTATGAAGATCATTTGGCAGTATTTTTTTCTAATTAACAGAACTTGTATTATTCGTTGGCTAGTACAAATCGTTCCATTATGTGTGTGAAACGTTCACCAGTACCATAGTTACATTGTATCTCATATTAATTTGTCCAGAGATGATGAAGTTTGAGGAGTTGTTTTGTTAGCATTTAACTAAATAGGCATTTGGCCATAGAATTCTAGCTCAATTTTGAAGTTTTGTATTGAATTCAACGTTCATGAAATGTGAACTAAATTTCAATTTCAAATCATGAAATCTTAAATTTTTCAAAAAGTTGGATTTCAAGTTTTTTAAGATGTAAACTTTGACCAATGGATTTATATTTTGCAAAATTCTGCTAGCATTTTCAATTTTGCGAAAAAGAAAGGCATATACTTGACATGAATAGATATTTTGTACCATGTGAAAGGATTATATTAAAAAATAGTAGGTTAATACTATTGTTGATTTTTTGGAAGGAACATAAAGAAATGCGATTTATTAATGCAGCGCCTTAAGATATTTTCACACTTTGTTTATGAACTATAGTTTGTTTTTCTGGTAATACTTTATAACAGTTGTAGAAGTTTAGATAGTTTTCACAAATTGTGGAGTTTTCATGTTTATGATAAAAAAATACAATTTAAGAAATTCAAATTGCATGTCCAAACGAAATTTCAACTTCAAATCATGTCCAACCGAGCCCTTAATGGTTCAGTTGTTTAAAGTAAACCTAAAGTTTACAGAATAAAAACCTGCTGTACATATCTGAAACTGGCACTGAAAATTGACAGTAACTAATGTGTACGATTGTAGAAAAATAGATTAGCTACAAAGGCTGGGAGTGATAAAATAGTGAACGGGACTGTAAATTCGTTGGCAATATGTCTACGCTGGTTCAAATACAGCTCGGCCAATAATTCGCCAATCCGCCAATCCGCCATGAGATAATAGTACAGAGGATTGGTACTTGGAAAAACAGAATGCTCTCAACTGGAGGGAGAATGATATTAATCAGGCATGTGCTGAGTGTTATGCCAATGCATCTTCTCTCCATTTGCCAACCTCGCAAAACGATCTTTCAACATATTGAGATGGCCTTTGCAAATTTCTTCTGGGGATCTATAGAAGGCAAAAACAAATATCATTGGTTTTCCTGAAAAAAAAACTATAGTTCCCTACTAATGAGGGAGGTATTGGGGTGAGATAGATGGAGGATATTTTAGATACCTTTACGGAAAAATTATGGTGGCAGTTTAGAAAGTCATCATTGTAAACAGACTTTATGAAAGGGAAATATTGTCAAAGGGTACATCCAATTGCTAGAAAATGGAACTACTCACAATCTCATACTTGGTGGAGAATTATGAAGATCAGGATTAGGGTGAATCATCTGATTACCTGGAAAATCCATTCTTGCTCTTCTAGTTTTTTGGTGGGAGAATTGGTCAGGATGTGGCAAACTGGCTGATTTTGGCGCCGCATCTACTTCCATCAGGATTCAATTTTCTAGTTATATGGAGGATGGAAGATGGAACATATCAAAACTTGCTCAAGTGCCGCTACAAAAAAACACGTAAATTACGGAGGTTTTATTGCAGAGGTCAACTCAGCCCCCACAAATTTCATCAAATAGCGGAGGTTTGTATTCTAATTCAAATTTTTTTCCAGAAAGGTTCCAAGAGGAATTTATCTTCTGGGATTTTGGAGCAAAAGAAGGTACGATCGGTTCGTCACCCTTCATTCTGCACCATGGATAAGCTTCAGCTCTTCCTAAGGTTTTTAACTATCGTACTTTTGGGATTGTATGCTAAGGAAAAACTTCATTCTCTTTGAGTTTTAGCTATAGACACTTAAAGCTGACTAAAACTACTATAAAATTTGGTTTTGTAGGTTTGCAAAGATGCAGATGTTGCCAGCAAAGTCTAAAGCCAGATAAAGCTGGTTATCAGGCTAATATACTCAAATCCATCAATTCGTGGAGTTTATTGTTTCTACTATACTCAAGGGTGAGAGTAAGAGAGAACATAAGGAGTACTTAGCACATTTCTCTGTTCAAATTTGATACTTTGCACTTTGTCTCTCTTCTTCTTGGTCTTTGTGTTGTCTTAAACAATATTAGAGATATCCAAAAAGGCTGGAAAACTAGAATCTTGTTTCAGCAGGCCAAGATTTGAGGAGTGCTTACTCTAAAGTTGCTATCTTTTTCTGTTATTTGGTTCATTTACTGATCAGGAATTGAAGTAGCAAGAAGAAGAAGCTGAAGGCTTTCCAGATTTTGATTTTATTGGGGTGACTTTGAATTATATTCAGAGTTTGTGAGAAAGGGAAGTACAGTAAAAGAGGTGCAGATTGAAGGAAGAGTGATAGGGATGGCCTTCAGAAAAGAGCTAAAGTTGAATCTGTCTTGGATTGACACCACTCTAACATATGTCGTGGTTCAGGTGCTTTGTTCATTCCTAATTGGTTAATTCACTATGAGCTTTCAAATTTGCTAAAGAGGGACTGAATCAAATTCTGAAGACGAATTGCTATCTTTAAAATAGATGGAAAATTCATTTGCATTAGCTATATATTGTATTATACTTCTCTTAACTATCTTTTCCAGTTAGTATGACATACGTAACGCGTAAAGCTTTTAGTTTCTCTCACAGAAATTGCATCATAAGTTGTCTATTTATGTAGTTAGCAAAAATAGATGTTTTTTTCAACTTCCAGAAAGCTCTGTTTTGTTATCCATGAGTCCTGAAAAAGTGCATCTGTTATACGGTTTTATTTTCAATTTTTTCACTGCAACGTTGTGTTTCTAGTTCTCTTTTATGTTGACTTCATTGTGTTGATGCTCATCTCTTTCCCTTGTAACTTCTTTGAGTCGTTTTTCCATCTCTGCATCAAGCTATTCGCTATTGGTTTCTCCGACGAGCTCTATGCTCCTTTCCGTAAAAATATCGGGTGAGTTTCCTTCATTCATTGTCCTCTCTCTTGTTTCCGATGCAACTGTTAGGTTTTTCTCCCTCTCATAGTAAACTGCGTACAATATTTTTAATCGGCATGCCATCTGAACATACTTCAGTAGTTTCGTTAAGAATTTCAGAAAGAACAATATAGCCTAGAAATTACTTCAAGTTTGCTGGAACTTTGCTCGACTTTTTTTCTTTGCCACAGTAACCTGTACCAGTTTAACACTGTTGATGATAGATATTTTATCAATGGTCATCCTAGATGCTAAGGTTCGCATGCGGAGCATTCCGGAGAAGCAAGTTGTTGATTAGATTGATCTGCATGAGATGGCTACTGCTGCTTGCTGTACACCAGATTGTTAGGTGCTCATTGTGGTGTTGGGTTGAACCAATGGGTAGATGATAAGCAAAATTTAATCCTTTTGTTGGTTCATACTGAAAGGTCGATGAAACTATTCTTTCTTCATTGCATCATGCTGAGCCTCCAAAGAGACATGAATTGAGCATCCGAGCATCCTGCTAGAAAGGAAAGAACTATTACCATGCAAGTTCATTGTGCATGTTATCATATTTGTTGCCATTTTTCTTATCCACAATTAGATTTTGTTTCTAGATATTCAGTTATCAAAAGGGTGCAGTCTTTGATGCATATAATTTGTAACTTTTGATTTATTTCTAGCGCAGGTTTTATAATTTTTTTTTGTTTTCCTGAAATGTAAATTATGGAGGTTACAAGTGCAATTTGTGGAGGTTTGTGACCTCTGATTTACTGTCATGGAGGCTCAGCAAACCCCGGTATTAAACTGCTGCTAATTGATTGTGGCAGTGTTAACTGCGGGGGTTTGTTGAACCTCTGTGACAACAAATAGCGGAGGTTAAATACCTCCGCAAATTGCACTATTAACCTCGCAAGTTACCTCTTTTTTTGCTGTGTGCTCCCTTCAAATTAAGTTAAACTAATTCTAGGCGTTAAAATTGGCTCTCCTTACCTAAAAGACTTTCCTGCTTGGACAGCTTCATTAGATGGAAGATTCAGTTGTAACTCTGCGTGGACCAAGCTAAGAATATGTCACAACATAATCCTTACCAACAAAATGATTTGGCACTAGAACTGTCCTTTTAAAATTTGCTTTTTCCTTTGGAAACTTCTTAAGCACAAGGTGGCGGTGGATAATAACCTTAAAAAATTGGCTGTAATATCCCTTCAAAGTGTAACTGCTCCATCAAGCCAGCTTCGGAGGACGAAGAGCACCTGTTTTGTCAAGGCAGACTTAGCAAGAAAATATGGATTCATTTCAGTCAGCACATGGGCATCAAGATAGACCAAGAAAATCTGAGACAAGTCATCCTTAAATGGTGGCTGTTAATTCTATCCAAAAACTGGCCCTTCAAGTAACACCTGGCATTATTTGTTGGCAAATCTGGAAAGCAGATATGAGAATGTTGGTATGTCCTCTTATAACATTATTCTTAAAATCAACCAGCAAATTACTTTGAGTGCTTATAAATAGTTTACCAGAATACCTCCTTTCTTGAAAAGTTTGCATTTCTATGAGATTATTGAAAAAGCCAAACCTGCAGTTACTATCTTTGCAGTAAAATGGTTATCTCTGACAATTGATTGGATGAAATTGAATACGGATGGTTGTTCTAAGGGTAATTCTCGACTCAGTGGTGGAGGACGAATTATTAGAAATGCACAAGGTGAGCTGATCAGTGTATACACTGCTAATATGGGATTTATGTCGAACAACCTTGCTGAGGCTTTAGCTCTTCAAATTAGTTTAAAATGGTGAAGTGAAAATGGTATCAAAAATCGGGAAATTGAGAACTGGATTAGAAGTGCTAACAAGGTTCCTTGGAACCTCAACACAGTGGTGCTAGACATTAAAAGAATTATGGAGTCTTTTAAAGGTGTTAAGCTACAACGTTCATATAGGGAAGCAAATAAGGTTGTGGATGCTCTTGCTTACTATGGTTTGGAATGCAATCTTACAAGATGGTGCTCTAACTTTTCTCAATTGCCTAAATGTGCTACGGGTGACTACAAGATGGACAAAATCAGCATCCCCTCTTTCCGGACAAAGATCTCGTCAAAATCCTTTACTGGTGATAGACAAGTACAGAGACTATACCTTTTTGATGTATCATAAAGTGTTGATTTGTTTCCATAGGGGATTTCTTTTGTATATGCTGAACAGTAAATAAGCTCAAGAGCTAGGAGTTCGATGTCTAGGTTGAGGCTCTCCCCCTAACTACTTCCATGGCATGGTGGAGCATGGTCCACCTGCTGTAGGTAAAAGGAGTTTTAGGCAATTTCAACTCCCTTTGTAATGCTACTTCAAAAAAAAGATATCCAAGTCCATGCTCATTGAGCAGAGATGGACAAGATTAAAAAAAAAGGTGCTTAAATACTTGCATTATATGGCTATCTTTAGCAATATGACTGCAGTTGCTTAAATACTTACAATATATGTAGCTTTCCAGTTTCCCTGACATTGCAAACACATGCAATATCTTTGGCAATACGACCCCCGTCTCTAAAATTATGCTCAAACAACCTTTGATTCCTCTCGTACCACAAAGCTTGCACTACTTCAGCATATTGATAGTGTCCATACCCATTTAATGGAAAAGGAAAATAAAAATGAATAACAAAATACAAGTAGCTTGTGGGCAACAACACTTGTTTTTTGGTAGGTGACAATTTGTCAACTTGTATAAGCTTGTTGTGGGTAGATTTACAAATTGTCAAGTTGCACAACTTGTAAGATTTGCAAATTGCCAAGTTGCACAAATTTGCAAATTGTCAAGTTGCACAACTTGCAACCAATCCAAGCAAGATTTGCAAATTGTCAAGTTGCACAACTTGCAACAAATCCAAGCATTTTGATTGGATGATATTTTGTCCATCTTTCCTATAAATAGGAGGCATCACTTCCTCATTTGTAACACATCCAAAAACAACAACTAAGAAGTAGTTGTGGAGAGCATCTCATAGAGAGTGTGAGGAAAAATAGAGAGTGTGAGCGGTATTATAGTGAGGTAAAAAAAATAATCAAAAGAGGGTTATTTCTTTTGAGTGTGTAGTGGTTCCTGGAGTATTTACTCGAACCTACAAAGTGTAAAATTTCTCATTATAGTGGATTATTTTGCTCCTCTCAGGCCCATGGTTTTTTCCCTTATTCAGAAGGGTTTCCACGTTAAAATCTTTGTGTCCTTGTTATTCCTTTTGTTGATTATCGTATCACGGTGCTACGTTATTATTCCGCTGTTATTACCGCAAATATTATTTTTGTGGCGGGGCTTATCCTCAATAACTGGTATCAAATCCAAGTTCTGCTTATTCACGGAAATAATATTTTGCGGTGGGTCGTACTATACTCGGAGAAATAAAAATGTCCGGAGTAAAGTATGAGGTAGCAAAATTTAACGGTGATAGCGGTTTCTCAACGTGGCAGAGAAGGATGAGGGATCTACTCATCCAACAAGGATTACACAAGGCACTAAGTGGCATATCCAAAAAGCCCGAATCCATGAAAATGGAGGATTGGGAAGAAATGGATGAAAAGGCTGCTAGTGCAATCAGGTTGCACTTAACAGATGATGTGGTCAATAACATCATCGACGAAGATAGTGCATGTGACATTTGGACAAAGTTAGAAAATCTATATATGTCCAAAACACTGACAAATAAATTGTACCTAAAGAAGCAATTGTATGCCCTACATATGGGTGAAGGTACGAATTTTTTGTCACATTTAAATGTGCTCAACGGACTAATCACGCAGCTGGCTAACCTCGGGGTAAAGATTGAGGAGGAAGATAAAGCCATTGTGCTTTTGAACTCGTTGCCATCTTCTTATGATACTTTGGCAACAACCATCTTGCATGGTAAGGACTCTATTGAGCTGAAGGATGTCACGTCAGCTCTTCTACTTAATGAGAAGATGAGAAAGAAGCCTGAAAATCATGGTCAGGCTCTCATCTCAGAAAGTAGAGGCAGGAGTTACCAGAGGAGTTCAAGTAACTATGGCAGATCCGAAGGTCGTGGAAAGTCCAAGGTCCGATCTAAATCAAGAGCCAGAAATTGCTACAATTGCAATCAACCAGGTCACTTCAAAAGAGATTGTCCAATTCTAAAAAAGGGCAAAGGTGAAAGTAGTGGCCAGAAGAATGGCGACAACACGACTGCCATAGTGCAAAACAATGATAATGTTGTTCTCTTCATAAACGATGAAGAGGAGTGCATGCACTTGAAAGGTCTAGAGTCGGAATGGGTGGTTGATACAGCAGCATCTTGCCATGCTACACCTGTAAGGGATCTATTCTGCAGATATGTAGCAGGTGATTTTGGCACTGTGAAAATGGGTAACACAAGTTACTCAAAGATTGTGGGGATCGGAGATATTAGTATCAAGACTAATATGGGATGCACATTGGTTCTGAAAGACGTGCGCCATGTACCTGATTTGCGGTTGAACTTGATCTCGAGAATTTCTTTAGACCGAGATGGGTACGAGAACTATTTTACAAATAAAAAATGAAGACTCACCAAGGGAGCATTGGTGATTGCAAAAGGAGTTGCTCGTGGCACGTTGTACAAGACAAATGCAGAAATATGCCGAGGTGAATTGAATGCCGCTCGAGAAGAGATTTCTGATGACTTGTGGCACAAAAGAATGGGTCATATGAGCGAGAAAGGATTGCAGATTCTTGCCAAGAAATCACTCATCTCTTTTGCCAAAGATACGACAACAAAAACATGTGACTACTGCTTATTTGGTAAGCAACATAGAGTCTCATTTCAGACATCGTCTGAAAGAAAGTTGAATATACTTGATTTGGTATATTCGGATGTTTGTGGTCCAATGGAGGTAGAATCGATAGGCGGTAACAAATATTTTGTTACTTTTATTGATGATGCTTCACGAAAATTGTGGGTTTATATCTTGAAAACCAAAGATCAGGTGTTTCAAGTATTCCAGAAGTTTCATGCTCTGGTGGAAAGGGAGGACGAGTCGAAAGCTAAAGCGTCTCCGCTCTGACAATGGAGGTGAGTACACTTCAAGGGAATTTGAAGGATATTGTTCAAGTCATGGGATCAGACATGAGAAAACAGTTCCTGGAACCCCACAACACAATGGTGTAGCTGAGCGGATGAATCGCACCATTGTCGAAAAGGTGAGAAGCATGCTCAAAATGGCTAAACTGCCTAAGTCATTTTGGGGTGAAGCAGTTCAGACGGCCTGTTACCTGATCAATCGCAGTCCATCAGTTCCATTGGAGTTTGATATTCCAGAGAGAGTTTGGACTAATAAAGAGGTGTCCTACTCACATCTGAAAGTGTTCGGTTGCAGAGCTTTTGCACATGTACCGAAGGAGCAGAGAACAAAGCTGGATGATAAATCAGTTCCCTGCATATTTATCGGATATGGAGATGAAGAGTTCGGGTACAGATTGTGGGATCTTGTAAAGAAGAAGGTCATTAGAAGCAGAGATGTTGTATTTTGAGAAAGTGAAGTCGGAACTGCTGATGATCTGTCAGAGAAGGCCAAGAAACGGAATGGTATAGTCCCTAACCTTATTACCATTCCTTCTACTTCTAGCCATCCCAGAAGTGTAGAAAGTACAATCGATGAGGTTGCGGAGCAGGGGGAGCAACCTGATGAGATTGTCGAGCAGGGGGAGCAACTTGGTGATAATACCGAGCAAGTGGAGTACCCTAATCAAGAAGATCAATCTCAACCTCTGAGGAGATCAGAAAGGCAAAGGGTAGAGTCATCCGAGTACCCTTCCTCAGAGTATGTCCTTATCAATGATGAGGGGGAGCCAGAAAGTCTTAAGGAGGTGTTGTCCCATCCAGAAAAGAACCAGTGGATGAAAGACATGCAAGAAGAGATGGAATCTCTACAGAAAAATAGCACGTACAATCTGGTTGAACTTCTAAAAGGTAAAAAATCGCTTAAGTGCAAGTAGGTCTTTAAACTCAAGAAAGATGGAAATGGCAAGCTGGTCAGATACAAAGCTCGATTGGTGGTAAAAGGCTTCTAACAGAAGAAAGGTATTGATTTTGATGAAATTTTTTCACCTGTTGTCAAAATGAATTCTATTCGAACCATTTTAAGCTTAAAAGCTAGCCTAGATCTTGAGGTGGAGCAGTTAGATGTGAAAACTGCATTTCTTCACGGAGATTTGGAAGAGGAAATTTATATGGAGCAGCCAGAAGGATTTGAAGTAGCTGAAAAGAAACACATGGTGTGTAAACTGATAAGAGTCTTTATGGGTTGAAGCAGGCACCGAGGCAGTGGTACAAAAAGTTTGACTCATTCATGCAAAGTCAAACTTACACAAAGAACTATTCTGATCCATGTGTATACTTCAAAAGATTTTCTGACAACAACTTTATTATTTTGTTGTTATATGTGGATGACATGTTAATTGTAGGACAGGACAAAGAGCTGATTGTCAAGTTAAAGGAAGATTTGTCCAAGTCATTTGATATGAAGGACTTGGGCCCAGCACAATAAATTTTGGGGATGAAGATTGTTCGAGAACAAAAAAACAGAAAGTTGTGGCTATCTCAGGAGAAATACATTGAACGTGTACTTGAACGCTTCAACATGAAAAGTGCTAAAGCTGTTAGCACACCTCTTGCGGGTCATCTGAAGTTGAGCAAGAAGATGTGTCCTACAACAAAGGAGGAGAAAGGGAATATGACAAAAATTCCTTATTCTTCAGTGGTCGGGAGTTTGATGTATGCAATGGTGTGTACCAGACCAGATATTGCTCATGCAGTTGGTGTTGTTAGTAGGTTTCTTGAAAATCCTAGAAAAGAACACTGGGAAGCAGTCAAGTGGATACTCAGGTACCTGAAAGGTACCTCTGGATACTGTTTGTGTTTTGGAGGATCTGAACCAATCTTGAAGGGCTATACCGATGCTGATATGGCAGGTGACCTTGATAATCGAAAGTCCACTACTGGATATTTGTTTGTCTTTTCAGGGGGAGCTATATCATGGCAGTCGAGGTTGCAGAAGTGTGTTGCACTATCTATAACTGAAGCGGAGTATATTGCAGCTACTGAAGCTGGCAAAGAGATGGTATGGCTGAAACGATTCCTTCAAGAGCTTGGCTTGCATCAGAAGGAGTATGTCGTCTATTGTGACAGTCAAAGTGCAATAGACTTGAGCAAGAACTCCATGTATCATGCAAGGACGAAACACATAGACGTGAGATATCACTGGATTCGGGAAAAGCTAGAGGACGAATCTATGCAGGTCAAGAAGGTCCCTACAAGTGAGAATCCTTCAGATATGCTGACCAAGGTGGTGCCAAGAGACAAGTTCGAGTTATGCAAGGAACTTGTCGGCATGCACTCAAACTAGAAGCTCGATGCTGTCTCCTTCCGATTTAATGGGTCTGGAGGGGGAGATTGATAGTGTCCATACCCATTTAATGGAAAAGGAAAATAAAAATGAATAACAAAATACAAGTAGCTTGTGGGCAACAACACTTGTTTTTTGGTAGGTGACAATTTGCCAACTTGTATAAGCTTGTTGTGGGTAGATTTACAAATTGTCAAGTTGCACAACTTGTAAGATTTGCAAATTGCCAAGTTGCACAAATTTGCAAATTGTCAAGTTGCACAACTTGCAAGATTTGCAAATTGTCAAGTTGCACAACTTGCAACCAATCCAAGCAAGATTTGCAAATTGTCAAGTTGCACAACTTGCAACAAATCCAAGCATTTTGATTGGATGATATTTTTTCCATCTTTCCTATAAATAGGAGGCATCACTTCCTCATTTGTAACACATCCAAAAACAACAACTAAGAAGTAGTTGTGGAGAGCATCTCATAGAGAGTGTGAGGAAAAATAGAGAGTGTGAGCGGTATTATAGTGAGGTAAAAAAAAAAAATCAAAAGAGTGTTATTTCTTTTGAGTGTGTAGTGGTTCCTGGAGTATTTACTCGAACCTACAAAGTGTAAAATTTCTCATTATAGTGGATTATTTTGCTCCTCTCGGGCCCGTGGTTTTTTCCCTTATTCAGAAGGGTTTCCACGTTAAAATCTTTGTGTCCTTGTTATTCCTTTTGTTCAGTATCGTATCACGGTGCTACGTTATTATTCCGCTGTTATTACCGCAAATATTATTTTTGTGGTGGGGCTTATCCCCAACACATATACCATTTTAAATATCTGAGCGGTGGTACTCTTTCCTCTAGATTTCTGAATCACCCAACATACGTGTTGTTTCCAAGTTCGTGCAGTGTATGGGCTATCTTGCAACAAGGTGAGTATCCTATTCCACAAGTTTCCGGTATATTGGCACTTCACAAAAAGTTGGTTTCTAAACTCGACATGGATCTGGCATAGGACACATTTAGGATCATACAATAATCCCCATTTAATCAATTGATCAACAGTGAGCAGCCTATTCTGGAGTTGCAACCACATTGTGCATCTTGATTTTGGTCTTGCTAAATTACCAAACACAAGACATCTCCAATTCACTTTGTCAAAAGTTTCCAACATATTCGGGTACAGTTCCCTAATCATACTCCTCTTCTTTAGAGTTGGATAGACAACTTGAGCTAAACCACATCTTGACTCAAAGATTTTCCTCATCATCCAACATGCTTGCTGGGGAATCTTCATATGTTCAAATCTTTGCCTTTTTATGTAGTATACGTGTACCCATCGAATCCACGATCTATCTTGCTTGCGAGCCAAGTCCAGCATGTTTTAATTATAGCAGGTTGGTTCCACAACTTCATATTAATTAGGTCAACCCCCCTGTAGATTTAGGTTGACATAATCTTTGCCATGCCACTAAAGCTCTTTTTGAGATCTCATTCGTACCTGACCATATAAAACTTCTTTTTATCTTACCAAAATCCAATTAGATCGATGACAACAATAAAAGTCAATTAAAAATCTTTTGTCCAAGTGTTTACTGAAAAGAAGCATACATGTAAAATATAATAAATGTAAACTTTTTTATTTTTTGGAAATTTCCCAGGTCATCTAGGGTGTTATAAATCAGGAAAAAAGTTCAAAAGAAGACTTAGGCCTCAGCCTCCGATTACAACACAAGGATAATCACACCTTATCCTTCAAAAAAGAGGGGAGGTGAATCTAGAAATATAGACATTCCACCCCTCGCAAAATAAGACTTCCTATACAGCTAGCTAACAAAAAAATTTTCCTTGTCGTATTTGGTCCTTATAGAAGGCATTTTGCTGATAGGAGTCATACAAGGATCCATTCTGACTGTTAACTGCATGATTGGCTAAATGGTCGGCAATCTTGTTGGCCTCTCTAAAGCTGTGCTCTACCTTGACATTAGCTTGTTTCTTCAATTGTTGTAACTCCTCTATGATCAGGTTCAAGCTGAAATTGCAGCATATGTCTTAATTAATCATCTGCACAATAGCTAGCGAATCCAACTCTAATATGAAATTAGAGTGGTTTTTCTGACACAAAATGCTCATCCCGTGTTTAGCAGCCATTGCTTCTGCCTCTAGATCACTTGCACACTGTATGGGATAGGAAAATGCCATGACAAAATCACCTCTATCATCTCTCAACGCCCCACCTATATCAGCACTTACATTGGCAGAAATAAAGCTGCCTATCCCTGTTCAGGCCTCTTGGATGGTTAGGAAAAGTCTTCATATGAGGAAGTTCTGGCAGTCCCTTGGAGACCAAACCGCTTTGATTTGCGGAGGTAAGTTTAAAATTGCTACTGCATATAGGAGGATAAGGGGGGATGTAGATCACATAGCCTGG
Organism: Capsicum rhomboideum; assembly: GCA_031232105.1. Classification (NCBI taxonomy): domain Eukaryota; kingdom Viridiplantae; phylum Streptophyta; class Magnoliopsida; order Solanales; family Solanaceae; genus Capsicum; species Capsicum rhomboideum. The sequence continues at coordinate 128,619,590 of CP124712.1, forward strand.
AAACAGTTAGTATGCCACAATATGGCCGAGCCAAAGCAAAACTTTTATTTTGTGGCTGCAGCTTCATGGACGACTACGCACATAGGATGTACTCATCAAATAGGGAATGCCCCTTTTTGCTACTTGTGTGCTCTGTGATAATGCTGCTGAGTCTGCCCAACATTTGTTCTTCGAATGTCCATACACTCAGCTGCTGTGGGGATTGATACTTGGATGGCAAAAGTGGGAACACATCATCTTGAACTGGGAGGCTGAATGGAGATGGGTGATGAAGATGTCTCGGGGAAACACTACTAAAGGAGTTCTACTAAAGGCTAGTCTGGCTGCAATAGTCTATACAATAAGGCAAGAGAGAAATCTTAGGGTCTTTCAGCAGAAGTCTATGCCTATACACAAGTTACTTCATCATAACAAATTTGACTATCTATCTGCGAATTAGGAACAATGCTAGATTGATGGCCTATGTAGACACTTTGTAAAGTCGGGTAGGTGGGAGCTAGTTCTATAAGGTTGGCCGCATTTTGTTAGTTATCTCTGAGAAGGGGGAGTAGGATCTTTTTCTCCCTTGGTTTTGTATTTCATCACTTGGTAATTAATAAAATCATCCTTTTAATTGCCCAAAAAAAAAAAAAAAAGCTGCCATCTGTGTTCAGTTTCAATGTTCCAGCAGTAGGAAATTTCCAGCAAACAATGGTGCTTTTGAGACAAGATTTTAATATTAGGAGCTCGTCACAAAAGGAGATCCAAGGTAATGTCAAACTATTAGAAGGAAAGGCCTGAAACGTGGCATTCGGAATGTTCCTTCTGCTTGCTTAATCATGATATGCACATTGAACTTCTTTCTCCGTATTTGCACTCACAATTTTATTTCCAACTTTCCCAGCATATAAACAATGGGACAATCTTGACAATCATCTTGTGAATTTCATTTGTAGTCTTTTGATTCCACCAAAAATTAATCAAGTGTCTGATAGTTCCCTGGTGAGCACCTATGCCCAGTGGCCTTCCAAAGTGTTTCCAGTTAAGTTGAGCTGCTTCACCTGTAACAAAAACATGAAACATATTTTCTGCTACTGGGACTAGGCAGCAATTACAATAGGTGTCCCTGTTATCTCTAAATCTGGAAAAAATTCATCAAAAGGAAGTTTACCATGCCATAGTCTCCAAGTGAGAAAGGAAATTTTAAAAGGAATATTAGAGCTCGACATTTTAGCCAGAAACTGGTTCTGAGGTCTTTTGGTTCTGAGCATTTCCCAAGCAGACTTGTTTGAGTATTTTCCATCAACAGTCAAGTCCCAAAAAACTTGGTCCTTTCTATGTTTGTTGCCAATTCCAATAGTAATAATGTGTTGCACCATATATTCCGACAAGGTATTTCTCAACTTTTGAATATTCCAAGCACCATCGAGTAAGAAGTGATTGACTAAGGTACTAATGTTTTTTCTACTATTAGGGTAGAACTTAGCAAGTGGATCTTTACCACTCCAATTATCCCACCAGAAGCTGCTTGATCCTGAGTTGATCTGCCAAATCATAAGTTCCTCTGCCCGACTTCTAACTTGAGTCATCATTTTCCATAGATGAGTTACCTGAGGCTCATTTTTTAGTTGTACAGTGCGCCCTGATACAATATTTATTTTTGATGAAGGTAGCCTAAAGAGAAGGAACAGATCTGAATCTCCACCATCTTTTTGTAGCTAAAATCATGCTTTGTTCCTCCATACTCCTGATGCCAATTCCACCCTCTGCTTCTGGATAGCACAGGTTTCTCCATGAGCTCCAGTGGTACTTCTTTTGTTCTTAGTCTTCTCCCAAGAAGAAATTTACAAAATGTCTTCCTAGAAGTTTGAAAATTGCCGTAGGAGTAAGAGCTGTGAGAGTATATGTAGGGAGCGCTTGGAGTACATGCTTGATGAGCACTTTCTTTCCTCCATAGACAAGATCTTTCCTTGCAAGCCGCCCAATCTTTTTATTACCTTGCTTACCATAGTGTCGAAGTACTCAAATCTTTTTCTTTACAAAATATACAGGGCATCCAAGGTAAGTAAATGGAAATTCCTTATCCATGAATCCTGAACTATTTCTCATCCTATTTATCCTGGTGGCTGAGGTTTTTGGAGCTGTAGGGAAGAAGCTTTTCTCCCTGTTTACCTTTTGTCCTGACCTGAGTTCATATTTCTTGATTTGCTTCATCACAAGTCTGATAGATTTAGTTCTTCCACTGCTGAAGATTATTATATCATCTGCGTACGCCAAATGGTTAATGTCACCACCCAGGACTAGGCGTTGGACGTAACGGGTATCCCAGACCAATGAATGTCCGAGAAGACCCCTTAGCCTCTTATCATAGCATAATCATTCTCAAGTTGCGGAAAATAAAATACACCCAAAAGAAGTCGTTCAATTTAAATGAAATAGTAATCCCAGACTCTAAAAAGTACGACACAATAACATTCAACTATAACAGTCTACGAAGCCTCAAACATAAGAAAACTGTCTAAGCCGGGACAAGGCCCCGACGATAGCATAATCTGAAAACACTAAATCTCTAAGCTAAACCGCCTTCCGAAGGATTGAGGGCTCACCAATTCTGATGCTGTCCTGATGATCCTAATGCTGCACAGAACCAAGAAAAAGTGCCTCCGAACCTATATCATGAAACGATGTAGCCGCCCGGAGACGGTCAATGCGTGGAATGTATTGGTATGCAGAACATGTAAAGGGATAAGATAAGCTTCATATAAAATAGCCATGAGGGTAAAATCAAAACATAATGAAATATGTCAGTTATGACTCCATAGTTGAAAACATAGATATTCTGTTCTTTAGTTCTGAACTAGATGGTATCATCGACTTCCGTTTAAACACCACGGGCTATGTGGGTCCGATCAACGCTCGACCGGCTAAGCCCCAATCTATGTTTGCCACATGAATTGAGATTAAATCGTTATAGCCAACACAATCATCCTCATAGAGGAAAGTATAAGGTCGTCCAATTAAGGATCAAACCATCCCTATATCGGCAAAACACAGGTTTCGGGTGTTGAGCCATTTGGACTCACACCTTCTCAGTTAACCATCTAATTCTCTTTAAGCCCAGATTTTAGTCTTTTCATATCATCAAGAATCATTAAAAACAATTCTATTTTCGTTAAGGGCATAGACCATTGTTGGTATCATCATACCAAGGCTTGCAAGTCATCTATTCCATTATTCGTCTAACCATAAGGTCTGCCATCAATTTCTCATACCCAGTATGTCAAAAATAAAGTATAATATAGTTCTTGACAACCAATCAAAGCATTTAAGAAAACTATTTAATAATTAGGAGTCACAATTTCCTCAAGTGTTATAATAAACCTTTTAATATGGGCCAATTCATTCATGTGTCGTTAGGACGTTAATATACCATAAACTTATCAAATAGTTATCATTTGACCCAATAAATAACTCAAACCCCCTTTCTTTTTAAATATGGATGAGAGTAAAAGAAAATCAATTAACCTCTTCAAGGTTTAAATCACTATACATTTAAGAGCAATTTCAAATAAAAGACATGCATCACAATTTCATGCTTCTTTCCTAAATTCTATATATATAAAACTTGAAACCCTAATCCAATTTTCGAAATACATATATGTACATAAGGGTTTAGAAATCATAGACTCAAAATTTGATTTGAGAAGGGGTTGCTCTACATACCTTGTTAACAAAACTAGAAAAGAAAACCTTGTAGGAGAGCCTTAGGCTTTGAATTTGGGAATATCTCTTGGAATTAAGAACCCTAGCTTGAAATCGATATGAAGACTTACTTGACTTGGATTTGTTCCACATATCCTTGATGACAAATTTGTTAAGAAAACGTTGAGAAGAAACTTTAATCTTTGATCCTTCTTGAAACTTTAGGATTGGGAGTTTGGGGTTTTGGGAGAGAAGAGAAATTAGGTATTTAGGAATGATTCTCATAGTTTAGGACAATTTTAGGGTTTAAAAATGGGTTGGGAAAGTTACATGCTTCCCCTGATTTAATAAGAGAAAAATAGATTTTTACGTTGGGGAGGTGTGCTTCGCATTGCGCAGCCCAACACTGAGGCTAACCAGTGATCTCCTGGCTCGAGCTCCGCCCTGTGCTGCCCAACGCACAGCTGGGATAGCACCTTACTAAAACTTCTATAACTTTTGCTCCGAACTCGGATTGACGAACGATCGGTGGTGTTGGAAAGAAGATACAAAAACATTTAATTTGGTAGATATTGGGTCGTGTAACTCTTCATCTTTATGCTAGAGGTTTCCTATAACCTTAATTCACATCCAAAACACTTAAACACACTAGGTAATTGATCTAAACACTTATATCTAAATAGAAATCATTGGGTTTGAACTTATACACACACGAGGAATGGTTCAAATTCTAGTCCAAAAGTGTGGGGTGCTACAGTTATTCAGTGACCCTCTTTCTAACATAGAAAAAGGGGTAAAATTCTCATCTTGAAGCAAATTATTCAGTGATCTAGTTAGTACTTCAGCAGCTAGAATAAATAAAAATGGTGATAAAGGGTCTCCCTATTTTAGTCCCTAAGATGAAGTGAAGAAATCAGTCCTTGAGCCATTTATAATGATTGAAAACCATACACCTGAAACAAGGTTCAAAATCAAGTAAATCCAAATTTTAGAAAAGCCAAATTTCCTAAGAACTACTAAAACAAAATCCCAAGACATTCTATCATAAGCTTTGGACATATCCAATTTTATTACAATGTTACCTCCCTTATTAGGATGAGAAATTTATTGGATAATTTCTTGAGCCAATTGAACATTTTCAGTGATTAACCTATCTTTAACAAAACCTGATTGATTTTCAAAAATAAGGTTAGGCAAAAGAGGGTTAAGTCTTAAAGTCAAATTTTAGATATAATCTTATTAGAAAAGTTAGTTAAACTAATAGGTCTAAACTGTGCAAAACAATCCAAAGTGATAGGTTTTGAAATTAGAGCTAGGCAAGTATGAGAATAGAATTTAGTGAGTTTTTTTCCCTGAAAAATTCAATGACAAAGTCAATGATATCCTGTTTTATGATGTCCAAGCAAGTTTGAAAAAAGGTACCATTGAATCCATCTGGTCCTGTTGTGCTATTTGAGTTGAGCCTAAAACAAGCCTCCTTGATCTCCTCATGCAAGGGCAATTTAGATAAATTGCATTATCCATATTGGTTATAATTCTAGGAATGCACTCCAGGATGTTGTGGTCTAGGACTGGCTTAGGGAGATTGAAAAGAGTCTCAAAGTGTCTGACTGTGGCTTTATCAATTTTCTCCTTTTTTTTGAACCCGTTTTCCTCTGTTATTCTTGATCCCTTTTTATTTGAAGTTTGCTTCTATTGTTTCTAAGGAGGCAATGAAAGTACTCTGAATTTCTATCCCCTTCTTCAAAACATTGGATATGAGCCTTTTTTCTGAGACTAGAATCTTGTAACCCCATCCATTCTGTGTATTCTGCATGAGCCTTGTTTACCTCATCCCTTATTTCCAAGTGTAGTAATCAATATCAACTTCTTCTTTGCTTCTATTGTTTCTAAGGAGTCAATGAAAGACTTTGAATTTCTATCCCCTTCTTCAAAACATTGGATATGAGCCTTTTGTCTGAGATTGGAATCTTGTAAGCTAATCCATTTTGTGTATTCTACATGAGCCTTGTTTACCTCCTCCCTTCTTGCCGCAGTGTAGTGATCAATATCAAATTCTTCCAAATTTTGAACCTTTTCCTCCCAACTAGTCACCTGCTTATGGATGTCACCAATATCTTGCCTGGACCAATGTGAAAGTTTCTGCTTAAAGCTTTAAGCTTAAATTGGAGTCTCCACATGCAGTTGGCATGCACTGGGATGTCCCATGCTTCTTTAACAACATCATAAAGACCAGGAAACTTCACCCAATAGTTAAGAAATCTAAAAGGACTAGGGTGATCTTGGGGTGAATTAGAGAATTTCATCAAAAAAGGTCTGTGATCTGAACCTGTTCTCACAAGATGTATAATAGGGTTGTCCTGAAACCTTTGAGCCCAAAGGTCGTTAATAAAAACTTTATCAAGTCTTTTCTAAATTCTTTTATGTGGCCTTCTGTTGTTACACCAAGTAAATTTAAGGCCAGTGAAACCAACATCTACATCCCTATAGTTACTTAAACAGTTAATGTAGTCCAAACTTTTGTACATCCTATGGGGCTGACCACCAATCTTTTCAACTAGACCTGTGATGACATTAACACTAATACACCATGGTTGAGAAATAATAGAGTTAACATTTTCCAAGCTATCCCATAGAACCTTCCTATCAGTAGAAGAACACTTAGCATACACTGAGGTAACAAATAAACTTTCATTACTGCTATCATCTTTGAACTTAATAGTAACTTGCTGATCTTAATTGGTAATAATAGTACCAGTGCAGTTGTTCTTCCAGAAGCACCAAATCTGTCCATTCCGATTAGAGTGACAAAAATGGAATACCAGGAACCTTTTGTAACTCTCTATCTTGCTATCACTTGTTGACTTATACGAGTCCACCACAAGTAAAGGGACCAAGTCACTTACATGCTAAAGTAGTAAATAAATAAGATATAAAGTAAAGTACGGAAGTTAAAGAACACTCAATATTTACGTGGAAACCTCCTTGGTCAAGGTAGGAAAAACCACGACCTATATCACAGGATTTCTAGCAAACTCCACTATCTTCAAGCCAAAAGTATGATTACAAACTCCAATAATCACAAGGATTAAAATCTTAATCCTATCCACCTTGTAACATCTCTATTACAAGACTTGTGCAGCAACTCTACTACACTCTTCAAATCAACTAACTCTAGTTAAATCACTTGGTAACTCTACCCAGAATAACATAAGGCATGTGGAAGAAAGCTTGACAAAACAAAGACTGATTCGAGTAACTAGCTCTAGTTAATACAATTCAGACTAAGACATAGACAAAACTAATACCTACAAACCTTTATAACACAGAAGTAGGTTTACAATTTCAAGAATGAAAGACAACAACTCAAGAATTCAACTAAGACTGAATGGACTAGATCAGGTCCCTTTGTTGAAATATGAGCAGTAGTCTTTTGAAAAGGCTTTTGCTTGATAGATAAATTTTTTGATTGCAAAAACTAGGTTTTTCTCGTGTCACTTCATCTTTTTATAAGAGAGAGCAAAACTTAACATCACACTATTGGTCCAACCTATACAAGCTAGCTGTATTAGTGCAGCAATTCCACCAATCAGTTGTAAGAAGGTATAGTTTACAGTTGTACACATACGACAATAGGGTAACACAGTAGTTGATGGACCAGGTCCCTTATTGGAATTTTTCAAATCATCGAAATCAAAACTGTAGCAATTTCCTCCTTTACGACGATGACAAATCCAATCAACTTAACTACCATTTCCATACCAGCATCATCAAGTTCCCCCTATCACCATTACCAGTTCCCCTATCACCATTATTATTTCCCCTATCACCAGTTCCCTTATCACTATTACCATTTCCCCTATCAACACTAGCAGTTCCTCTTACTAGTTCCCCCCATCACTATTCCCCCTTTTGGCATCATCGAAAAGATTAAACAGTAAACCAAACATAAGTAATTTAGTGAAAGGTAACTCATGAACTGGGGTAACAACCGCATGAATAGAGACAAATCAACATGAAATGAGGGAGTAGACAAAACACATAGCAAGATAGCAGATATATATATATTAGGCATAGTCAAAACAATCATTACCCTAGAAATTCTGAAAATAAAGAAAGACAACCATAGTCAGTACCATAGGGAATAAGGGAAAGACAACATAAGTAATGGGCTTAAAAGAAGGGTTTGGGAAGGGACTTGAGAAGAGGAGTCGGCCTTTCAGTAGAATCATCATGGGCCTTAAGAAGCTTGTCAGTCATAGCAGCTACCTTTATTTCTATCCTTGTATTGTCATCCTTCAACTTGATGTTCTCAGTGTTTAGGAAATCCACCACTCTAGGTCCCTCATTCTGTGTCTTCTGCAAAGCAACCTTCAGCTTAGCAATCTCAGTATCCTTCTGAGTAAGTAAGGCAGTTAATTCAGTCACTTCTATTGTAGCTTTCTCTTGTGACGTGATAAGATCAGACACAATTAAATGAGTTCCCACACCATATTTCTTCTTAAAAATCTCACACTCACGGAGTGTGCTAATAGAGAACTTATATTTGCTTGAGGAGGAGGTGGCTCCCCAACCTAGTGGGACCCTGAAGAACTCAAACATCTTGGTTAGAAGGAACCCATACGACAGTCCATGTTTCCCATTCTTCTTGTTCACAACCTTATCCATATGTTTCAATATGATGGCAGTGAGATTTACCTGCTGAAATAAAGATACTACCTCCATGACATACAAGTCCACCTTTGATGTGCCATTTCTTTTTTCAATTCTTGGAAGCATTAAATTGTTAACAAACTCGAACACCAATTAATAATCACTGGTCATCTGCTTCTTAAGAAGATGCGCTAACTTGTCTTCTCCCAACTTGCTTGCAAACATCAAGAACTTCTTTAAACACACCTTATTTTCCAGAGAACTGATCCCCTCAGTAGGTACCTCCAATATTTCTCCAAACATTTTCTCATCTAAGTAGATTTTGACTCCACGAACATGAAAAACCACACTGTTGTTTGCTGCACAGTATTCCATCTCAGTATAGAACTCAATCACCTCATTCACATAGAGATTTGATAGGGGTTGGTTAAATACATGCAGCCACTTTTGGAACTTTACCATCGACACCAGGTCCCTCATGCCTGGTATCTCAAAAATGTCAGTATCAAACACTCGTCTATGAAATACAGCTTGATTTTTGATAGCTTCTTAAATTTTCTCTCACGTGGGCTCCTTGATTTGTTCTGCTGTCATTGGACTTTTACCTTTGGGAATAGGTCCTGCACCGCTAGTTTCTTTATCTTTTTTCCTTCTTTTTAACTGAGGGGCCGCTTTGAATAGACTTGGTACCTTACTACCTCTACCATGCTTGGTTTTTGTCATATTTGAGACTAAGATTTTGGCCTTTGCCACAATTGCACTCACATCAGCATCCTCTTATTCACTCACATAATCCTCATCAACATCTACCACTATCAGTGGCACAGTATCATCCTCCACAACCTTCTTTCTGCTCTTTCTTCTCCATTGAACTACCCTTGCTTTGTTTGCCCTCAAGGCATCATCCATGAACTTCTTTTCAGTGGATCTCGTATTACGACCAGCAACAGAAACTGGTCCCTTGTATGTTTTCAGAGTTCTTTGCTTGATACTCAAAGGTTGTGCATCACTCTCAGTTTCTGAGTTATCTCTGAGTATCTGGGCCACATGAGTTACAGGGGTCCCATAAAATTTGAGAGGGCTATCAAACGGTTCCAGTATTTGAGAGACATTGTGAGTGTCTCCTACAAATTCAGATCCAACCCTCACTCCATCATCTCCTTCCATCATAGCCACCGGGTGTGCGCTTGTATTAAGAATGTTCGAGGAGTTCCTTTCTCCTTTGGCAACCCTTCTAGAAACAGAGTTTCCATAGTTTCTTCCAACATCAGAGCATCATCTAGCCAAACATTTTCATCCAAACTCATATTTTAACCAACGATAGTATCAGGTCCTTATATCTTGTCCCTTATCTCAGAAAGGTTAAACTCTTCACTGGGTGGTTTTTCACTTCCTTTCTCAACCCTAGGAACTTTTTCATATGAATTCTTGCAAGAAATTTCCTCAGAAGCTTCTAGATTTGCTGCCTCAATAGTTATACCAGAGACATTTGGTGAATCACCTAGAAAGCATTTTGGATTACAAAGGTTTGTTGAGTCAAGGGAGGGAACTAGTACAGGGGTAACCATAAGAGGGTGTCACAGTTTTTCTATGAGAGGGGTTATTTCTATTAGAACAGTGGAGGTGCAAGTGAGAATATCTGAGGATAGTGATGAAAGGTTTGACAGATAATTTGGTTGAGACATTTGAGAGGAGTGAGATTGCTTTGGGAATTTAGATTTTTTTTAAAGGAGATTTATAGAGAGAAGAGAGTGTTTGAACAAAGGTGAGGGTTTTTAAAGGAAATGAACGAATGTGATTAATGGAAGAGGTGAGTTAAAGTGACATGTCAAAATAGGAGAGAGGTGACGCTTGAGGTTGTAATATTACTAATAGGCGGGAATAGGGTAGGCTGACGTGGCAGGCTATCAATTTATTTTTTTTTCAAAATTTTCAGAGTAATGAAAGTATGACTATCCTCGTAGGGGAACCAAGTCCCTCTTTTGATATAACTACTTAAGCTTAGTATTTCCCTTGTCCTCCTGTCATCTACATATTGATCTTTCTCCACCATGAGTGTATATCTACGAAGGTATGAGGCTGAGTTAGACTTGATCAAGAGTACTCATGCCTAGATACTTGCAATAAATTTTCTAGCCAAAAAAAGTTCAAAATGACTTAGGAGTTCAGTTAGGTTTCATCAACCCAAGCTTTAGTTAGTTATTTTGGACCTGTTCCCTTCTAAATAGTTCTGTAAAGATATCAGCAATTTGATCTTTATCCTTGCAAAACTTCATACATATAGCACCCTTCTCCACATTATCTCTTAGGAAATGATGTCTCACATCAATATGCTTAGTCCTCTTGTGTTGGACAAGATTTTTAGCCATGTTGAGAGCACTGGTGTTGTCACATAACAGAGGAATACTATCAGACACTATACCAAAATCCTTCAGCTGCTACTTAATTCATAGAAGTTGATCACAACAAGAAGCAGCTGCAACATACTCAGCTTCTGCTATGTAGAGTGCCACTGAGTTTTGCTTCTTTGTTCCCTAGGAAATTAGAGAGGCCCCTAGAAAATGAGCTATTCCTGAGGTAATTTTCCTATCAACTAGGTACCATGTATAATCTGCATCAGCATAGCCTATTAGATCAAAATTATCTCCATATGCATAAAATAGGATCGGTCCTCTGTTCCCTTCAGATATCTGAGAATCCTCTTTGCAGCCTTCAAGTGAGACTCATTTGGATAAGCTTGGAGCCTAGCACACATTTCACACTGAATACAATATCAGGTTTACTGGCAGTCAAGTACAAGAGGGACCCAATGATTTCTCTGTACATAGTCTCATTCACCAACGGACCAGATTCATCAGTATCCAGCTTTGAGCTTGTCCCAATAGGAGTATCAATGGGCTTAGCATCATTCATGTGAAATTTTTTTTAAAACTCCTTGATGAATTTCTCTTGAAAGATCATTGTTCTACTGGGAGTTCTCTTGATTTGCAGCCCTATGAATAAGCTTAGTTCACCCACATAAAATAAACTTCGTTTACCCATCATACTCATCTCAAATTCACTTCCCATTAGTTTAGCAAATATTTCACATATTGAATCTGAAGTTGCTCTAAAAATGATGTCATCCACATACACTTGCACAATCAGCATATTTTTTTCACTTGATTTGAAAAAGAGAGTATTGTCAATTTTTCCTCTTTTGAAACCATTTTTTAGGAAAAAACTTGGACAGTCTCTCATACTATGCCCTTGGAGCCTGCTTCAATCCATACAGATCCTTGTCTAATTTCAGCACATGATTAGGTTGATCAATGTCTTCAAAGCCTGGTGGTTGTTTGACATAAACTTCTTCTTTCAAGTACCCATTTAAAAAGGCACTTTTTACATCCATTTGGAATAGCTTGAAATCCATATATGCAGCAAAAAAAATGAGAATTCTTATAGCATCCATCCTTGCAACATTTGCAAAGATCTCATCATAATCAATTCCTTCTTCTTGATTGTATCCTTAGACTACAAGTCTAGCTTTGTTCCTTGTTGTAACACCATATTCATCATGTTTGTTCCTGTACACCCATTTAGTCCCTATAATAGTTCTGTCAGTAGGTCTAGGGACCAGATGCCATACTTTACTTTTTTCAAACTGATGAACCACCTCCTGTATTGCATTTACCCAATCAGCATCTTTGAGTACTTCTTTCACATTCTTAGGCTCAATGGTGGATATGAATGCTGAAAAGGCAGCCAAACTCCTTGCTTATGCCCTGGTTTGCATACCAGAGTCCAAGGGTGAGGTGATATTCTCAAGAGGGTGAGATGACTTGTTCTTCCAGTTTTATCTTTATATAGCTGACTGTGACTGATTGGTACCAGGTCCCTCAGCAGCTCAGTCCTAAGATACATGCTGTAAAATATCAGGCTTAGTAGATTCTTTCGGAGGACCTGGTTCTTCACCTTCACTATTATCATCATTTTCAACATCTTGATCAGCTTGTCCTTTATTGATTTCTTTATCAAGACCATTCTTTTGAATTGAAATGAGTTCCTCCATGTCTGCATTATCCACATTTCTTAAGTTATCCATGTCTCCTGACTCATCAAAGATAACGTGAACAATTTCTTCAACATAAAGAGTTCTTTTGTTATTGACCCTATCAGCTTTGTTGGTTGATGAATAACCTACAAATATTCCTTCATCACTCTAGGAATCAAACTTCCCAAGATCATCCTTTCCATTATTTAACACAAAGCATTTGCAACCAAAAGCTCTGAAGTAGATCATCTTGGGCTTTTTTTTGAACACCAATTCATAGGGAGTCTTGTTGAGAATTGACCTGATAAGACATTTATTTGTAACATAGCATGCAGTGTTAACTGCTTCAGCCTAGAAGCCCTTTGAAAGACCAGCATCAATAAGCATGGTTCTGGCAATATCAATTAAAGTTTTGTTTTTTCTTTCAACAACACCATTTTACTAAGGAGTTTTGGGAGCTGAAAAATTGTGACTTATACCATTTTCTGCACAGAATTCCTCAACCCTTGCATTTTCAAACTATGTTCCATGGTCATACATGATCCCTACAATTTTGTTGTCCAACTTCACTTGGATTTGCTTGGCAAAGATCACCAACACTTCAAAAGTTTCATCTTTGGTCCTCAAGAACATAGTCCAAGTGTACCTTGAGAAATCATCCACAATGACCAAGATGTATTTCTTCCTTCTGTACTTTAAACTTTTATAGGTCCACATAAGTCCATGTGAAGTAACTCTAGAGGCCACCCTGGTGGTACTAACTTGCTTCTTCTGCTTGAATGAGGACCTGGTTTGCTTTACTTTGACACAGGAACCACATAGACTTAATGTCTAAAAACTATAACTTGGGAACATCACAGACCACGTCATTTATGACCAACTTGTTAAGAAGTGAAGAGCTAACATGGCCAAGTCTTTTGTGCCACAAGTAGCATTTTTACTTTGAGCACTTAGACAAGTGAGATCATCACCAGGAACTAAATATAGATCAACAACATACATATTGTTACACCTTTTGGCTCTTAGAATAACCTCACCAGATTTGAGATAGGTGACAGTGCAACAATCAGACAAAAAATTAACTTCATTTCCCTTATCATAGATTCGAGAGATACTGAGTAGACTACACTTTAAACCACTCACATAATACACATTTTTAATAGCATGATCCAGAGACTTTCCACTTTTGCCAACACCTAAGATGTATCTCTCTTTCCATCTCCAAATGAGACACCTCCACCTTGAAGTGCCTTGAGTGAGAGAAAGTATTCAGTTCTTCCAGTCATATGCTTGGAGCATCCACTATCAATGAACCAACTGTGACTACTTCCTTTTACTCCTTCCTGTACATAAGGATTATTTGTTAGGTTTGGGAACCTATTTAAGTCTGAGTTCTTAAAAGTGGGACAGGAGAGCAATCAAGGCCTTCTTTGTCCAGACAGACAGCCTAATTTCCTTAGATTTTTAAAAAGGACCAGGTTCCTTTTTAAGTACATGCTCCTGCTGGACATAGTTAGACAGACTCTTTTCTGCTTTTAACATGGCTTGACAATCCTTTTTAGATAACCATTTCTTCCACAATGAGAACACAATAAATTGTTAAACACATACACATATCTACTCTGGGGATTGTAAGGGGAATTAACATTTTGACATTCTAGACCATTGCCATTATTTGACCTCTGACTAGTCAAATTAGCTAAGATCTAGGATGATGTAGTCCATATTAGAGATTTGTTAAGTTCTTCCTTAACACGGATCAGTTACCTTTCTAGCTCTGTATTTCTCTCAAGAGAGGCAGCAATATGCCCTTGAGATTTGTTCAACCTTTCTTCAAGCTCAATTTGAAGACTACTTGCCCCAGAATTTCCTTTTGAAAATGACTCAGAGAGATTCTTCAGTTTTTCTTTCATTTCAACATTCTCAAAGGTTAATTTATGAAACTGTTCTCCTAGCTCAGAGATTTGAATAGTTAAAGCAAATTTTTCACTTTCAAGATTAACTAAAGTCTCATCAAGAAGATCTTTCTTTGTTGTGAGCTCATATAGAGAATCAATCAACACATTTGATAGTTTTTTTAGTTTCTTCAATAAATAGTCATTGAGATTTTGCTTAATATAAGAAAGGGTTACCTCTTCATCTTTATCATTATCTGAATTATCCATGAAAGCAAATAAAGAGTAAAAAAATATTGTCATCTTCTTCCACGGCTATCATAGATGCATCTTCAGGGTGCTCTGACTCATCAGACTCAATGGATGAGTCCCCCCCAAAAGCTAAGGCATGCTTGACCATAAAGTCAGCTGCAACTCTTCTTTTAGACTTATCTGAGACCCGATCCTTATTTTTGCCTTTGTCCCCTCCAGCCTTCATATAATCTTTGTATTCCATCTTGTGCATCGGACTATCCTTGATAAAGTGACCTGGTTTGCCATATTTATAACAACACTCATTAGTACTAGGTGACTTGTTGGTACTTTTTTTCTTCTGAAATCCACCATTCCTTTTCATAGCTCTGATGAATCTTTGAGCTAAGTATACTACATCCTCATCATCTTCGTTGGAGTCAGGTTTTTGAAGCATTAAGAACTAAGGTTTTCTCTTTCTTGGGATCCTTCTTCTCTTGGTCTTGTTGCCTTTTGAGCTCATAAGTTTTCAGGTTGCCAATCAACTCATCCATGGTAAGGGTCTTGAGATCTCGAGCCTCTATGATTGCATTGACTTTGCTTTCCCATGACTTTGTCAGAACTCCAATTATCTTCCTCACTTATTTACTAGGCGCGATTACTTCTCCAAGACAGTGCAACTCGTTTGTAATCGCAGTGAACCTGGTGTGCATTTATTGAATGGTCTCACTTTCCTTCATAGAGAAGGCTTCATTCTATGTAGTGAGTATATCCACTTTAGACTCCCTGACCTGACTAGTTCCCTCATGCACTGTTCTCAAATAATCTCGAATGTCTTTTGTAGATTCACATGCAGAGATTCTATTATACTCGTCAGGTCCTATTCTACATACAAGCAGCTTCATAGCTTTTAATTTTTTCTCAATCTTCTTCTTATTAGCTTCCTCTTATTCTTTATGAGACTTGGGAACTAGTCTGGTAATCTCTCCTTTAGTAACCTTCTTCATGGGAACATGGGGTCCATCAAGAATAACATCCCATAGCTCACTATCTTCATCCATAATAAAGTCATGCATTCGAGTCTTCCACCAACCATAGTACTACCCATTGAAATGGGGAGGTTTGGTGGTTGACTAACCTTCCTCTAGATTGGGTGGAGCAGCCATCAGCGCATGATCCTCTCTAGGTGTTAACTGTTTAGAGAGTTGTCACACCCCGAATCCCAACGAGGCGTGATTGGCACCCGTAGCCGACATGGCCCGAGAGAACCAATCTTTACTTACTCAATCATATGCATGCCATAAGAAACCCATAAACACATATCCACTATCAAGACCAACAATGGAAGTCATGGAACATGATATATGTACATATATGCGAAACTTGGCCGTTGAGGCCACCAAGTCAAGGACGACATATCCCTTCTACATTCATACACCCACATCCGTCTACAAAAGCCTCTAACAAGAGCATTGACCAAAATGAACCATAAGTCGGGACAAGTCCCCGCATTACACAATATATACAATACCAAAACATATATACACTCTGACTCGGAGAAGCCCCGAATGAGCTGGAGCTCACCAAAGAGCCGCTAACACTGGCAATCTACTGAGGAGGCCTACTGGGACTTGCGCCTGCAGCAAGTAAGGTAAATTCCCCGAGAGGGGTCAGTACGAAATAAGTACTGAGTATGCAAGGCTCAGATGAAACTGTACAACACATGAATATTTCAATGAACTCAAAACATATGAATAATCAATGTGAATAAGTCACCATGTTACGCTTTGGAAACCATGTGGATTGCTTTCATTATTTTCATTACTTTCTTTATCTCAATGCTCACATGTCATGACATATCACAATGTGCCCGGGCCCCGACTGATCAGTGGGTCCTTCATATCATCATATAGGGATCGAGTCGAGCTAGGCTTACGCCCCTAGACTTGCCACCCGTACTTGATCATTGACCACATTTGCATTACTTTGATCTTTACTTTGAGATTGTTACTTTGATAATCATAACATCACTTTGGAACTTTGGAACACAACATTGTTGGAAACTTTGAATCATTGACCAATAAGTGAAGGACATATGAATAAATATCAATGAGAAATATAACATAACTAGCACCATGATACCATTGGAACCATTGGACAATAATCCATGAACAAGAGACACAAGTATAGGCACTATTGGAATATTGGAATATAACCTTATTTGAACTTTCGGAACATTAACCATGAATATGCGAAATGAGATTCACAATTGATCAATGAGTAGAAAATATATGACAATGACCATAGATAATTGCATATGGAATACCTTAGTATATTTCGGAATAGAACTAGAGAAATGTCAATGTGAACACTATTGGCCGTAGAAAGATACGGACAAAGTAACCTTGCATACCTTGGATGCACAATACGAATAGACAACCTTCGATGCGTATACAATGATCCCTCTCCTTCACTCTACAACATACATACATAACGAATTCACGTTCACCACGAATTACTTTACAAATGCATACAATGTCAATGAATTACATGTTTGCCTTTAAACATGTCATTTTCCTTCGACAAAACTATTGATATACCATTCTTCCAAAAATTCCGGAAAATTCCCAACATTGACCAATACATGAAAATCAATACATTTCACCACAATACTTCTCCTTTACACTTTCTTATCCATAACACATCACAAATAATCCTTCAAAGCACCTTAATTCAACTCATAACACATATCGGCCAAAAATCCCATAATTTCCACTTTTAGCCAAGAACAAATTTAATGCCAAAAATAACACCATACATGTTCATATTTTGTCCATACCATGCTTTTTCATCAAAGGCACAAGGCCTAATTCACACTTGAATTCCATATACCACAAATCTTATACAAAATCACCAAGTACCATGACCAACTTTTCCAAGCACAACCAACATGATATACATATTCTTTTATGCATATAAGATATTAATCCATGAAAATAAATACTTACCAAGGCTTGGAATATGTTGATCTTGTCCAAGAAGTCCCAAGGAATTATTTTGCTTTAGGGTTTGGAAATGAGAAATGTTGAGAAAAATGTGTTAAAGGCATGAGAGGTCTTGTATAATAAAAATCTGATTTGCCTCTTTATATAGGCCTATCATGTTGTCCTTAGCCAATTCTTGGCATTTAATAATATGTCTAGAAGGTCAAATGGAAGAATGGGTCTTTTGACCCATTTGGGCCATGGATTTCTTCCACTTTTGGGCCTTATTTTGGCCCAAGAAGACATATCCATTTAACCCAACAAGTTTCATGCATTATTAACCATATCTCTCATGTTTATATAATTCCATAAGGTCACGACAATATTCCCTTAAAAGATTCTCATTCGTCCTTTCGATCGCAAAAATAGGCATTCTAGTCGCCCTTGGTTTCATTGGACATTTTGGATCACTATTCACCTTTCGTGATTTGATCATGTAGGAGTATGTAGGAGTGTATTGAAGTGTTTGACTCTTATGCTCCATGAAATCACAACACACCTCCTACGACGATCTAATCGCACATGTTACGTCCAATATCAAATGTTTCCCCAATGACACTATAAAACACATATGCATGGCATCTCAACACCTATGTAGATATGATCCCAAGGTATCAAGTGAGGTTATAAAGTACGGGGTGTTACATTCTTCCCCCCTTAGAAACATTCGTCCTCGAATGTTAACAACAGTGTCTTATATACAACAAATACATCTTTACTCTAACATACCTATACACATTCACATAATGCTTTTAAATACTTACTTGTTATTGTTCCACCTCCGCACTGTGAACTTCTTGGTCCATTTGGAATAAGTGGGGATACTTGGATTTCATCATTTCTTCCGCTTTCCACGTGATCTCCTCTACTTGTTGATTTCTCCACAGGACTTTTACGGATGCTATGTCTTTATTTCTCAATCTCTTTACTTGTCGATCTAGGATAGCAATGGGCACCTCTTCATAAGTGAGATCCTCTGCCACTTGAACATCTTCTACGGGCACAATACGTGAAGGATCTCCTATGCATTTCCGGAGCATCGACACATGAAATACCGGATGGACTGACGAAAGGTCCTGGGGTAGTGCCAACTCATACGCAACTTGCCCAAATCTTCTAATAATTTCATATGGGCCTATGTAACGTGGACTCAATTTTCCTTTCTTTCCGAACCGCATTACCCCTTTCATCGGTGACACCTTTAAAAATACCCAATCACCTATGGCAAATTCAAGCCCTCTTCTTCTCACATCGGCATATGACTTGTGACGACTTTGAGCCGTTTGTAACCGTTGTTGGATAACTTTAACTTTCTCCATGGCTTGGTGAACAATATCTGGCCCAAGTAAAGCAGTTTCTCCTGCTTCAAACCACCCAATTGGTGATCTACATTTTCTTCCATACAAGGCTTCATAAGGTGCCATTTTAATACTTGAATGATAGCTATTGTTATACGCAAATTCAATAAGAGGCAAATGGTCATCCCAACTGCCTTGAAAATCCAACGTACATGCTCGTAGCATATCTTCAAGTGTCTGAATAGTACGTTCTGCTTGTCAATCAGTTTGAGGATGGAAAGCCGTACTCAAATTCACCTGAGTACCTAAACTCCACTGAAAAGATTTCCAAAAGTGTGCTGTGAACTGTGCTCCTCTGTCTGATATGATAGAAAGTGGAATACCATGCAATCGTACTATCTCTTTCACATACAACTTTGCATAATCCTCAGCTGTATAGGTCATCTTGACCGGTAGAAAATGCGCTGACTTGGTAAGCCTGTCCACTATGACCCATATAGAATCAAACTTCTGCAATGTACGAGGCAAACCCGTAATGAAATCCATATTAATCATATCCCACTTCCCGTTCTGGGGGTAAACCTGGAAGATCCTCTGGAAATACATCAAGAAATTCATTGACGACCGGTACAGACTGTGGAGTTAATGGTTCTGCATCATTATCTTTCACTCGTACCAAATGACATATGTATCCCTTGGCAATGATTTTTCTGGCTTTCAAATAGGAAATAAATCTTCCTCGTGGTGCCCCTACCTTACCCTGCCATTCTAGAACATTTTCCTGTGGCAAACAAAATTGCACCTTCTTGGCCCGGCAATCTACCGTAGCATAACAAGAGGCCAACCAATCCATTCCCATAATTACATCAAAATCCACCATAGGTGGATCTGCACCAATGTCACGGGATTTCTTCCAATCCTCATACCACAATATTGCCTCTCCCTTCAACCTGTACGCAGCAAGTTCAACTGTCTCTACCCCTGTCACATGCATAACTTCCAATGCCCTCTGAATTTGATCCACGAAGTCCTGTGGATCTGCTTTTGGATCTGCCCCTGTGAATATAGGAGGGTCCAGTTTCAAGAAATCCTATGTTCTGCGACTTGCCATTCTAGCCTCATCATCATCATGTGCCATAGCACCAGCTCTTCCCTGGCTTTGTGCCGCCACTAACTGTGTCAACATCTGTACAGCATTCCTAAGATCCTGATCTGTGGCATTTGTCGGTGGTTCCACGGGCACTTCCCTTCTTCTCGGCTCTTCTGGAGCTGAAGAAGTAGAAGAAGCTCGCGTTGCGAACTCAGTTTCAGCCCCACCTTGAGCAACTTGTTCAGGCGGTGGTCTACTTGTTCCTTCACCAGCAATTCTATTGATCAGCTTACTTTTACCTTTTCCTCTTCCTCTTCTAGTGTTCGGCATTTTGACTATACCAAAGAAAAACAATTACCAAAATTAGATATAATACAACTGACAACATTGGCTCTATTGCACGATCTAGAGTGAAGGAAAGAAACAACATCCTAAATGTCCCGTAGCCTCCTACTTATAAATGTGGTGCACAACACATCGATAAGTAAGACTCTACTCAGACACGGCTTTGTAGACATCCTTAGACCGACTGCTCTGATACCACTTTTGTCACACCCCGAATCCCAACGAGGCGTGATTGGCACCCGTAGCCGACATGGCCCGGGAGAACCAATCTTTACTTACTCAATCATATGCATGCCATAAGAAACCCATAAACACATATCCACTATCAAGACCAACAATGGAAGTCATGGAACATGATATATGTACATATATGCGAAACTTGGCCGTTGAGGCCACCAAGTCAAGGACGACATATCCCTTCTACATTCATACACCCACATCCGTCTACAAAAGCCTCTAACAAGAGCATTGACCAAAATGAACCATAAGTCGGGACAAGTCCCCGCATTACACAATATATACAATACCAAAACATATATACACTCTGACTCGGAGAAGCCCCGAATGAGCTGGAGCTCACCAAAGAGCCGCTAACACTGGCAATCTACTGAGGAGGCCTACTGGGACCTGCGCCTGCAGCAAGTAAGGTAAATTCCCCGAGAGGGGTCAGTACGAAATAAGTACTGAGTATGCAATGCTCAGATAAAACTGTACAACACATGAATATTTCAATGAACTCAAAACATATGAATAATCAATGTGAATAAGTCACCATGTTACGCTTTGGAAACCATGTGGATTGCTTTCATTATTTTCATTACTTTCTTTATCTCAATGCTCACATGTCATGACATATCACAATGTGCCCGGGCCCCGACTGATCAGTGGGTCTTTCATATCATCATATAGGGATCGAGTCGAGCTAGGCTTATGCCCCTAGACTTGCCACCCTTGGGATCGAGTCGAGCTAGGCTTACGCCCCTAGACTTGCCACCCATAAATCCATATCTCGGGATCGAGTCGAGCTAGGCTTACGCCCCTAGACTTGCCACCCGTACTTGATCATTGACCACATTTGCATTACTTTGATCTTTACTTTGAGATTGTTACTTTGATAAATCATAACATCACTTTGGAACTTTGGAACACAACATTGTTGGAAACTTTGAATCATTGACCAATAAGTGAAGGACATATGAATAAATATCAATGAGAAATATAACATAACTAGCACCATGATACCATTGGAACCATTGGACAATAATCCATGAACAAGAGACACAAGTATAGGCACTATTGGAATATTGGAATATAACCTTATTTGAACTTTCGGAACATTAACCATGAATATGCGAAATGAGATTCACAATTGATCAATGAGTAGGAAATATATGACAATGACCATAGATAATTGCATATGGAATACCTTAGTATATTTCGGAATAGAACTAGAGAAATGTCAATGTGAACACTATTGGCCGTAGAAAGATACGGACAAAGTAACCTTGCATACCTTGGATGCACAATACGAATAGACAACCTTCGATGCGTATACAATGATCCCTCTCCTTCACTCTACAACATACATACATAACGAATTCACGTTCACCACGAATTACTTTACAAATGCATACAATGTCAATGAATTACATGTTTGCCTTTAAACATGTCATTTTCCTTCGACAAAACTATTGATATACCATTCTTCCAAAAATTCCGAAAAATTCCCAACATTGACCAATACATGAAAATCAATACATTTCACCACAATACTTCTCCTTTACACTTTCTTATCCATAACACATCACAAATAATCCTTCAAAGCACCTTAATTCAACTCATAACACATATCGGCCAAAAATCCCATAATTTCCACTTTTAGCCAAGAACAAATTTAATGCCAAAAATAACACCATACATGTTCATATTTTGTCCATACCATGCTTTTTCATCAAAGGCACAAGGCCTAATTCACACTTGAATTCCATATACCACAAATCTTATACAAAATCACCAAGTACCATGACCAACTTTTCCAAGCACAACCAACATGATATACATATTCTTTTATGCATATAAGATATTAATCCATGAAAATAAATACTTACCAAGGCTTGGAATATGTTGATCTTGTCCAAGAAGTCCCAAGGAATTATTTTGCTTTAGGGTTTGGAAATGAGAAATGTTGAGAAAAATGTGTTAAAGGCATGAGAGGTCTTGTATAATAAAAATCTGATTTGCCTCTTTATATAGGCCTATCATGTTGTCCTTAGCCAATTCTTGGCATTTAATAATATGTCTAGAAGGTCAAATGGAAGAATGGGTCTTTTGACCCATTTGGGCCATGGATTTCTTCCACTTTTGGGCCTTATTTTGGCCCAAGAAGACATATCCATTTAACCCAACAAGTTTCATGCATTATTAACCATATCTCTCATGTTTATATAATTCCATAAGGTCACGACAATATTCCCTTAAAAGATTCTCATTCGTCCTTTCGATCGCAAAAATAGGCATTCTAGTCGCCCTTGGTTTCATTGGACATTTTGGATCACTATTCACCTTTCGTGATTTGATCATGTAGGAGTATGTAGGAGTGTATTGAAGTGTTTGACTCTTATGCTCCATGAAATCACAACACACCTCCTACGACGATCTAATCGCACATGTTACGTCCAATATCAAATGTTTCCCCAATGACACTATAAAACACATATGCATGGCATCTCAACACCTATGTAGATATGATCCCAAGGTATCAAGTGAGGTTATAAAGTACGGGGTGTTACATTCTTCCCCCCTTAGAAACATTCGTCCTCGAATGTTAACAACAGTGTCTTATATACAACAAATACATCTTTACTCTAACATACCTATACACATTCACATAATGCTTTTAAATACTTACTTGTTATTGTTCCACCTCCGCACTGTGAACTTCTTGGTCCATTTGGAATAAGTGGGGATACTTGGATTTCATCATTTCTTCCGCTTTCCACGTGATCTCCTCTACTTGTTGATTTCTCCACAGGACTTTTACGGATGCTATGTCTTTATTTCTCAATCTCTTTACTTGTCGATCTAGGATAGCAATGGGCACCTCTTCATAAGTGAGATCCTCTGCCACTTGAACATCTTCTACGGGCACAATACGTGAAGGATCTCCTATGCATTTCCGGAGCATCGACACATGAAATACCGGATGGACTGACGAAAGGTCCTGGGGTAGTGCCAACTCATACGCAACTTGCCCAAATCTTCTAATAATTTCATATGGGCCTATGTAACGTGGACTCAATTTTCCTTTCTTTCCGAACCGCATTACCCCTTTCATCGGTGACACCTTTAAAAATACCCAATCACCTATGGCAAATTCAAGCCCTCTTCTTCTCACATCGGCATATGACTTGTGACGACTTTGAGCCGTTTGTAACCGTTGTTGGATAACTTTAACTTTCTCCATGGCTTGGTGAACAATATCTGGCCCAAGTAAAGCAGTTTCTCCTGCTTCAAACCACCCAATTGGTGATCTACATTTTCTTCCATACAAGGCTTCATAAGGTGCCATTTTAATACTTGAATGATAGCTATTGTTATACGCAAATTCAATAAGAGGCAAATGGTCATCCCAACTGCCTTGAAAATCCAACGTACATGCTCGTAGCATATCTTCAAGTGTCTGAATAGTACGTTCTGCTTGTCAATCAGTTTGAGGATGGAAAGCCGTACTCAAATTCACCTGAGTACCTAAACTCCACTGAAAAGATTTCCAAAAGTGTGCTGTGAACTGTGCTCCTCTGTCTGATATGATAGAAAGTGGAATACCATGCAATCGTACTATCTCTTTCACATACAACTTTGCATAATCCTCAGCTGTATAGGTCATCTTGACCGGTAGAAAATGCGCTGACTTGGTAAGCCTGTCCACTATGACCCATATAGAATCAAACTTCTGCAATGTACGAGGCAAACCCGTAATGAAATCCATATTAATCATATCCCACTTCCCGTTCTGGGGGTAAACCTGGAAGATCCTCTGGAAATACATCAAGAAATTCATTGACGACCGGTACAGACTGTGGAGTTAATGGTTCTGCATCATTATCTTTCACTCGTACCAAATGACATATGTATCCCTTGGCAATGATTTTTCTGGCTTTCAAATAGGAAATAAATCTTCCTCGTGGTGCCCCTACCTTACCCTGCCATTCTAGAACATTTTCCTGTGGCAAACAAAATTGCACCTTCTTGGCCCGGCAATCTACCGTAGCATAACAAGAGGCCAACCAATCCATTCCCATAATTACATCAAAATCCACCATAGGTGGATCTGCACCAATGTCACGGGATTTCTTCCAATCCTCATACCACAATATTGCCTCTCCCTTCAACCTGTACGCAGCAAGTTCAACTGTCTCTACCCCTGTCACATGCATAACTTCCAATGCCCTCTGAATTTGATCCACGAAGTCCTGTGGATCTGCTTTTGGATCTGCCCCTGTGAATATAGGAGGGTCCAGTTTCAAGAAATCCTATGTTCTGCGACTTGCCATTCTAGCCTCATCATCATCATGTGCCATAGCACCAGCTCTTCCCTGGCTTTGTGCCGCCACTAACTGTGTCAACATCTGTACAGCATTCCTAAGATCCTGATCTGTGGCATTTGTCGGTGGTTCCACGGGCACTTCCCTTCTTCTCGGCTCTTCTGGAGCTGAAGAAGTAGAAGAAGCTCGCGTTGCGAACTCAGTTTCAGCCCCACCTTGAGCAACTTGTTCAGGCGGTGGTCTACTTGTTCCTTCACCAGCAATTCTATTGATCAGCTTACTTTTACCTTTTCCTCTTCCTCTTCTAGTGTTCGGCATTTTGACTATACCAAAGAAAAACAATTACCAAAATCAGATACAATACAACTGACAACATTGGCTCTATTGCACGATCTAGAGTGAAGGAAAGAAACAACATCCTAAATGTCCCGTAGCCTCCTACTTATAAATGTGGTGCACAACACATCGATAAGTAAGACTCTACTCAGACACGGCTTTGTAGACATCCTTAGATCGACTGCTCTGATACCACTTTTGTCACACCCCGAATCCCAACGAGGCGTGATTGGCACCCGTAGCCGACATGGCCCGGGAGAACCAATCTTTACTTACTCAATCACATGCATGCCATAAGAAACCCATAAACACATATCCACTATCAAGACCAACAATGGAAGTCATGGAACATGATATATGTACATATATGCGAAACTTGGCCGTTGAGGCCACCAAGTCAAGGACGACATATCCCTTCTACATTCATACACCCACATCCGTCTACAAAAGCCTCTAACAAGAGCATTGACCAAAATGAACCATAAGTCGGGACAAGTCCCCGCATTACACAATATATACAATACCAAAACATATATACACTCTGACTCGGAGAAGCCCCGAATGAGCTGGAGCTCACCAAAGAGCCGCTAACACTGGCAATCTACTGAGGAGGCCTACTGGGACCTGCGCCTGCAGCAAGTAAGGTAAATTCCCCGAGAGGGGTCAGTACGAAATAAGTACTGAGTATGCAATGCTCAGATAAAACTGTACAACACATGAATATTTCAATGAACTCAAAACATATGAATAATCAATGTGAATAAGTCACCATGTTACGCTTTGGAAACCATGTGGATTGCTTTCATTATTTTCATTACTTTCTTTATCTCAATGCTCACATGTCATGACATATCACAATGTGCCCGGGCCCCGACTGATCAGTGGGTCTTTCATATCATCATATAGGGATCGAGTCGAGCTAGGCTTATGCCCCTAGACTTGCCACCCTTGGGATCGAGTCGAGCTAGGCTTACGCCCCTAGACTTGCCACCCATAAATCCATATCTCGGGATCGAGTCGAGCTAGGCTTACGCCCCTAGACTTGCCACCCGTACTTGATCATTGACCACATTTGCATTACTTTGATCTTTACTTTGAGATTGTTACTTTGATAAATCATAACATCACTTTGGAACTTTGGAACACAACATTGTTGGAAACTTTGAATCATTGACCAATAAGTGAAGGACATATGAATAAATATCAATGAGAAATATAACATAACTAGCACCATGATACCATTGGAACCATTGGACAATAATCCATGAACAAGAGACACAAGTATAGGCACTATTGGAATATTGGAATATAACCTTATTTGAACTTTCGGAACATTAACCATGAATATGCGAAATGAGATTCACAATTGATCAATGAGTAGGAAATATATGACAATGACCATAGATAATTGCATATGGAATACCTTAGTATATTTCGGAATAGAACTAGAGAAATGTCAATGTGAACACTATTGGCCGTAGAAAGATACGGACAAAGTAACCTTGCATACCTTGGATGCACAATACGAATAGACAACCTTCGATGCGTATACAATGATCCCTCTCCTTCACTCTACAACATACATACATAACGAATTCACGTTCACCACGAATTACTTTACAAATGCATACAATGTCAATGAATTACATGTTTGCCTTTAAACATGTCATTTTCCTTCGACAAAACTATTGATATACCATTCTTCCAAAAATTCCGAAAAATTCCCAACATTGACCAATACATGAAAATCAATACATTTCACCACAATACTTCTCCTTTACACTTTCTTATCCATAACACATCACAAATAATCCTTCAAAGCACCTTAATTCAACTCATAACACATATCGGCCAAAAATCCCATAATTTCCACTTTTAGCCAAGAACAAATTTAATGCCAAAAATAACACCATACATGTTCATATTTTGTCCATACCATGCTTTTTCATCAAAGGCACAAGGCCTAATTCACACTTGAATTCCATATACCACAAATCTTATACAAAATCACCAAGTACCATGACCAACTTTTCCAAGCACAACCAACATGATATACATATTCTTTTATGCATATAAGATATTAATCCATGAAAATAAATACTTACCAAGGCTTGGAATATGTTGATCTTGTCCAAGAAGTCCCAAGGAATTATTTTGCTTTAGGGTTTGGAAATGAGAAATGTTGAGAAAAATGTGTTAAAGGCATGAGAGGTCTTGTATAATAAAAATCTGATTTGCCTCTTTATATAGGCCTATCATGTTGTCCTTAGCCAATTCTTGGCATTTAATAATATGTCTAGAAGGTCAAATGGAAGAATGGGTCTTTTGACCCATTTGGGCCATGGATTTCTTCCACTTTTGGGCCTTATTTTGGCCCAAGAAGACATATCCATTTAACCCAACAAGTTTCATGCATTATTAACCATATCTCTCATGTTTATATAATTCCATAAGGTCACGACAATATTCCCTTAAAAGATTCTCATTCGTCCTTTCGATCGCAAAAATAGGCATTCTAGTCGCCCTTGGTTTCATTGGACATTTTGGATCACTATTCACCTTTCGTGATTTGATCATGTAGGAGTATGTAGGAGTGTATTGAAGTGTTTGACTCTTATGCTCCATGAAATCACAACACACCTCCTACGACGATCTAATCGCACATGTTACGTCCAATATCAAATGTTTCCCCAATGACACTATAAAACACATATGCATGGCATCTCAACACCTATGTAGATATGATCCCAAGGTATCAAGTGAGGTTATAAAGTACGGGGTGTTACAAGAGTACTCGATCTGATACCAATTCTTGACTTATACAAGTCCACCACAAGAAAAGGGACCATGTCCCTTACACACTAAAACAGTAAATAAACAAGCTATAAAGTAAAGTGCTAAAGTTAAAGAACACTCAATATTTACATGGAAACCTCCTTGCTCAAGGGAGGAAATATCATGACCTATCTTACAAGATTTCCAACAAACTCCACTATCTTCAAGCCAAAAGTATGATTACAAACTCCAATAATCACAAGGATTAAACTCTTAATCCTATCCACCTTGCAACACCTTTATTACAAGACTTGTGCAGCAACTCTACAACACCCTTCAAACCAACTAACTCTAGTTAAATCCCTAGGTAACTCTACCCAGAATAACATAAGTCATGTTGAAGAAAGCTTGACTAAACAAAGACTGATTCGAGTAACTAGCTCTAGTTGACATGACTCAGACTAATACATAGATAAGACTAATACCTACAATCCTTTATAACACAGGAGTAGGTTTATAATTTCAAGAATGAAAGACAACGACTCAAGAATTCAACTAAGACTGAATGAACTCAATCAGGTCCCTTTGTTGAAATATGAGCAGTAGTCTTTTGAAAAGGCTTTTGCTTGATAGATAAATTTGTTGATTGCAAAAACTAGATTTTGTTCTTGTCACTTCATCCTTTTATAAGAGATAACAAAACCTTAACATCACACTATTGGCCTAACCTAGACAGGCCAGCTGCATTAATGCAGCAGTTTCACCAATCAGCTGCAAGAAAGTAAAGTTTACAGCTGTACACATACGACAACAGGGTAACACAATAGTTGATGGACCAGGTCTCTTATTGAAATTTGTCAAATCGTCAAAATTAAAACTTTAACATCACTGATGAAAGGTTCAAAGATAGCTACAAATTGAACATGATTAATGCTAATAAGATTTTTTAGCCTATGGATGGCTTTCTTGGATCTCACTCCCCTAATATTCCAGAAGATTGCTTTAATCATTAAATATTTGGGATAATGTCCAGTTTTGTTTTCCTTCTTCCGGAAGGGGCTGTTTTGCATCTCTGCTTTGTGCCTGACTTCCTGTTTCTATTTCTTCCTCTTTCAATTGACGTAATATCTAAGTAGTTTGGATAAGAATCCTTACCAGTTGTGTGATGGCTTTGTTGTGAAGCCATTTCACTCTCCTGGTTAGCATACTCAGAGTTAGAAGACTCTTCTTATGTTTCCCCATCATAGTCCTTTCTTTGGTGCTGCTTTCTACCGTTGAGGCCTGTCACATCTCGAGTAACGCTATTGGTTTCTCCATCCTGTAGCCTCCAGTTTAGTGATATCATTACCCCTGCTCTTTTTATTATATTATTGGACTTAGAGTTGGGAGTCACTTCTACTATTTCTTCATCAGCCTTAGAATTTATATTCTTATGCTGACAATGTAAGTCAACAAATAATTTGATAGGCTTTTGTTGTTCAATTGTTGTATCTAGGCTACTGGAAACAACCACCTGCTTACCATTTCCTCGTTCATGTTCTTGCTCGCTTTTCTTTTGTTCAGAGTCATTGGGGCGGTTAATTAGTTGTTCTTGATCAGTTTCATTGATTATCCTCCTTCTGATTGGACACTGTCTGAGAGATGAGTTATAAAGGAATTCCTTGCTCTTGGTGTTCTGTAGCTTCAGCTGCTTCAGTACCCATGGTTTTCACTTGTCTATTATTGCTTCTCTTGTACCTTTTCTTTCTTTGTGATCTCTTTTGCTATAAATTTTATTTAAAAATTAAAGATCTCATTTTAAATAGAGTAAAGTGTCAAAAACACACCTAAACTATCCTCTTTTTTTGAGTTTCATACCTAAACTATTGAGGGTGTGAGAAACACACCTAAACTATCACTCATTAGTTTGAGAAACACACTTCAAAAAGAATAAAAATATTTAAAAAATGAAAAAAAATAATGTGTTAGTAAAAAAGAATAAAATATGTCACGTAGACTGATTTTTAATGGCTAGACACACTTAAAGAGTTTGTAAACAAATATTTGGTATAGTCAGCTTGTAGGTGTGTTTCTCAAACTAATAAGTGATAGTTTAGGTGTGTTTCTCAAACTATAAGTTATAGTTTAGGTGTGTTTCTCAAACTAAAAGTGATAGTTTAGGTGTGTTTCTCACACTTTCATTAGTTTAGGTGTGAAACTCAAAAAAATGGGATAGTTTAGGTGTATTTTTAACACTTCACTCTTTTAAATATAACTTTAAGCCACATATTCTATTGACTTACTTTTATTATTTTGGCTTAGAAATAAATGCTTAAAAATAGTTTTTTTTTAATCAACTACTATAAAATATTTAAAAATTATTGTGACTTAAAAAACCCCAACATAAGTCAATACAAACTCTACACCCTATAAAAGTCAATTAAAAATCTTTTGTCGGAATATTTTCCAAAAAAAGGCACAAATTCAAACCCTTTTTCTTGAAAGTTACGCATGAATCTCCTCCAATTCCTTTTAGAACTCCAACTCTGCAGAATATATAAAAACAAAAAAGACCACAATTTAACATTGGATTTTGCAAAAGCTATGAACATTGGGAAAAAGCAACCTACTAGGTTTTTGCACAACGCTATGAACATAATTGGGAAAAAAACAGCTACTAAGTTCTTGCATAACGCTATGCACATCGGGAACAAGCCATCTACTAGGTTTTTGCATAACGCTATGAACATCGGGAACAAGCCAGCCACTAGGTTTTTGTATAACGCTATGAACATCGGGAACAAGCCGCCATCTACTAGGTTTTTGCATAACTCTATGAACATGGGGAACAAGCCAGCTACTAGGTTTTTGCATAACACTATGAATATTGGAAACAAGCCAGCTACTAGTTTTTTGCATAATGCTACTAACATGGGATCGATTGCTCCTGAAGATGAAGGTTTAATTTAGTCTCTACATCCTTATTTTCTATTTGCCTCTTAATGTGCGTTAATATGTACTTCCTCTTTGTTCCAATTTGTATGACACTTTTCGCTTTCCTAGAGTTTTGAGCATGAAATTTTCAAGTTTTTTAAAATAAAATTTACATATTTGAAAACTACATAAAAAGTAATATGAGTAGTAATGAGTCATGGTAATTGACAAATCATATTAATTGAAATATATATGAATAAATTACGGTCAAATATAGACTTATAATTTGAACCTCGAAATTCAAAAGGTGCCACTTAAATTAGGACGGAGTTAGTAAAAAATTACATATGAAAAGTGCGTTTGTGAAATACATGTTAGCCGACCCTTTTACTAGCAAAAAAGCAAAGAAAGAGCATGTTTGATGTTAGTGGCGTCTATTTGTCAACAAGGCTCTGACCTGGGCATCTGTATGGGTACTTTGGATTGGCATGTTTATTTTTATCTTTTTGCTTAAATTTCTGTATATTTATACTTTTCTTGTTTATAATTGTGAAATGGAATTCTAACATTACTTGACTGGTCTTATTTTGTTGAATTCGGTAACCATTTTGTTTAAGCTTTTAGCGAGGGTACATATTATCCTTTTTTCATGGGTCAAATAAGTGGAAATATTTATTGTATTTTTTAGGTGATAGTGAGATTTGAACTCGAAACCTTGTGCTTGTTTTGATATCACTCTGAATTGTGTCATCCTATTTAAAAGTTTAGCCGCTAAAAAGAACACTTAATTTATTGAAGTATATTTTGTCTACTGTAGTTAATAGATGGACGTAGCATTTACTTGACTAGTTTTACCCTTAATTTCTAAAAAAAGAATAGTGTTTATCCTTTTTGTTTGATGTGCGCAGAAGTGACAGTGCAAGTTAGAGAGGCTTCACCAGCACACTATTTGTTGAAAATTGAGTCTTTCTCTATACTTCCAGAGAGTGGCATTGAGAAATTTGAATCAAAGGAGTTTGAGTTTGGTGGTTATAAATGGTAAGACTCGTATATCAATCCTCACTAGTGCATTATTTTTCTATTGAACATTTTATGAAGTACCAAGCTAAATGAGAATAATAAGCTTTGTATTGTCTTTGTCCTATTTACTATTTCATAATACAGAATAAGTGGATTAATAATATGCCATCCATATATAATTACCCTTTAACCAACTAACTAATAAAAGGAATTTAAGATATTTCAATAGGAAGCTAATTAAAAATGTGTGCACTAGGCTTGGTTATTTATTCACATTTTTCTTGTGATATGGAACTTACTTTGAATGAAGTGAGACCTTATGGTTTTCGTGACAAAATGATAGATTTTCTCTCTCTCTCTCTTTTTGGAAACCCACAACCTCTGTCACAGTCTCTGCCCTTTGGGTGAACACCCTATGGTAACCTGCTCACTATGCAATAGCTCGCAAACCACACAAGAGATGTAAACTGCATTAGGCAAGCCCCATGCAACGAGCTCAAGGCTGAGTGGCCGGAGGTTGGATTCGATTCCTGGTCTCCCATATAGGAAGCCTCTTGGGTTTGGTTGATAAGAAGTGAATGGAAAATAAAGGGAAAAACATGGAGGGAAAAGAGAAGAGTAAGTCCTCACTTTAATGAAGTGAAGTTCTCCCACATTGGTGGGAGAAAGAGACTTTCTTATTTATATATTGGAATAAAATCCTTCATGTGAATAGTGAGGCAAGAACAAGACAAGCCTCGCGTCGTCGTCGTCGCTCGCTCAGCTCTGCTTCTGATTTGGATTCAAATTTGGATTTGGCAAATGATCGATCGAGAGACTATATTTTTGGATAAAGTTCATTTGAAACTTGAGAATTGTTGATAGTTTAATCCAAAAATCCGAAAGGAAATCATTTCTCTATATGCGGAAGCACATGAACGGATGTGGACGCATGTCACAATGCACCTCGAAGGGATGCGACCTTTCTAGGCAAGCAACGCACTATTTTGGAATGACGAAGATGACCTGCAGGCGCAGGTCGTCACCTGTGGACGTAGCTGAGACAAAACTCACTGGTTTGTGCCGAAATGTCACCTGCGACTGCATGTGACCCACCTGTGTTTTGAAAAGTTGTGTCTTTTCTTCAACCATTGTTTCTCTTCTAAAGCACCACCTCTTAGGCTATAAATACCTATATTTTTCTCAGATGAAGGAGATACAAAATACATTATTTTCATGAGTCAAAAACTTTCTTCTCTACAAGAGAAATTAAAAATAAGTATGATTTACTCCATTAGTTGAGTTCGAGGAAGTTCAGCAAATTCCATTGCCGGTTTTGCTAAATAGTGTTCTATTCTAACATGGGAGGAAGTAATCCAAACCTTGGGCAATTGTGAGGGGATTATATTCTTTAAGAAAACACAATATAACTGTCGGCTTAGAACTACCCTTTTCATCAATATTCTGGTTTTTACAGGTGAAGAAAACAACAAGCTTAAAGAATACAATTGTGTTTTGTTTACATTTTTCTGCTTCATCTCTATTTCTGTTTGTGGTTGGAGATTAAAGTTAAAGACTTTCTTCTCCACTTTTTAACTCGGTTCAAAACACATAAAAACTTCATCGAGTTAATAAAGTTATTTCTATCGATTCGAAGAACATAAAAACTTCATCGACTGAATAAAACCACATTGATAGTTAACCAGTTTTATTGAATTTTGTTTGTGTGAGATCAAACAGAAATGGAAGAATCAACTTACTGTGTGATGGCTTCTGCATCTATGGTAACGAATGCTAGTTTTTCAAGCCGTGTTACTCCCGCTATGTCTGCAGCAGAAAATCTCGAAAAGTTTTCCGAAAGTGACTTCAAAAGGTGGCAACAGAAGATGTTGTTCTATCTTACCACTCTAAGCTTACAGAAGTTTATTGTGGAGAACATTCCAACTCTACCGGATGAGACTCCGGAGAAAAAACTATTTATGGTGATCGAGGCATGGAATCACTCTAATTTTCTCTGCAAGAACTATATCCTAAATAGATTAGAAGAGAGTCTATACAGTGTCTATTGCGCTTGCAAAACTTCAAAAGAACTTTGGGATGCTTTAGACAAAAAGTATTAAGACAGAAGATGCCGGACTGAAGAAGTTTGTAGCAGCCAAGTTTCTTGAGTTCAAGATGGTTGATAAAAAATCCATCATGAATCAAATGCAAGAATTGCAAGTGATCATACATGAATTACTTGTGGAAGGAATGGTCATCAACGAAACTTTTCAAGTAACAGCTTTTATTGAAAAATTGCCTCCTTTGTGGAGAAACTTTAAGAACTATTTGAAACATAAGCGAAAAGAAATGAATTTAGAGGATTTGATTGTTTGGTTGCAAATTGAAGAAGACAACAAAAATGCAGAAAAGAGAGAAAATGCAAAGTTTTCAATCGCAGGAGCAAACAATGTTGAAACTTCTCAAAAGAAGAAAAGGAGGAAGAAGTCGGATGATGAGAAGGAAGCACCCAAGAAGAAAAAGTTCAAAGGAAATTTCTACAACTGTGGCAAAGTTAGTCATATGGCTTCTCTTTGTTGTGCTCCAAAGAAAGATAAGAAGAAAGAGAAAGCAAACTTGAATGAAGAAGTAAACAACCTTTGGGCAATGCTATCTGAATGCAACTTGGTGGGAAATCCTAATGAATAGTGGTTTTGATTCAGGTGCTACCCGTCATGTGTGTTCCAACAAGGAACTATTTTCATCTTATACTTCTTCTGAAAAAGGCGAGACCATTTGTATGGCAAATTCAGAACCACAAAGATAGAAGGAACGACAAGGTTGGCTTGAAAATGACTTCGGGCAAGATGGTGACCCTCAATAATGTCCTTCATGTTCCCGAAATACGGAAGAATTTGGTCTCAACATCACTACTAGTCAAGAATGGTTTTAAGTGTGTGTTTGTATCCGATAAGGTTGTAACAAGTAAGAATGACATGTATGTAGGAAAAGGTCACCTCACCGAGGGCCTCTTCAAACTAAATGTAATCTCTATTGATATTAATAAGACTTCTACTTCTTCTTACTTGCTTGAGTCAAATCATTTATGGCATGTACGTTTAGGACATGTAAATTCTAAAACCATGCAGAAAATGATTAACTTAGAAATATTACCTAAGTTTGAAAGTAATAATGTGAAATGTCAATTATGTGTGGAATCAAAGTATGCAGAGCATCCTTATAAGTCTATTGAAAAGAATTCAAATCCCTTAGACTTAATCCATACAAACATTTGTGATGTGAAGTCTATACCATCTCGTGGTGGAAAAAGATACTTCATAACTTTGATTGATGATAGAACTCTATATTTCTATGTTTATCTGCTTAACAGCAAAGATGAGGCAATTGATGCTTTCAAGCAATACAAGAATGAATCTGAAACACAACTTAACAAGAAAATCAAAATGATTAGAAGTGATAGGGGTGGTGAATATGAATCTCCTTTTGAAGAAATATGTTTGGAATATGAAATTATTCATCAAACAACTGCCCAATACACCCCATAATCCAATGAGGTTGCGGAAAGAAAGAATAGAACATTGAAGGAGATGATGAATGCTTTATTGATAAGTTCTAGTTTACCACAGAACTTGTGGGGGGGAACTGTTCTAACTTCCAGTCGGATACTCAATCG
This sequence comes from Capsicum rhomboideum, assembly GCA_031232105.1. Classification (NCBI taxonomy): domain Eukaryota; kingdom Viridiplantae; phylum Streptophyta; class Magnoliopsida; order Solanales; family Solanaceae; genus Capsicum; species Capsicum rhomboideum. The sequence continues at coordinate 128,655,100 of CP124712.1, forward strand.
TATACCCCACAGTAAAACAAAGTCCATTCCATATGAATAATGGAAAGGAAGGAAACTCAGCTTGAAATATTTCAAAGTGTGGGGGTGTTTGGCTAAAGTGCAAGTTCCTAAACCCAAAACGGTTAAGATAGGACCAAAAATAATTGATTGTGTTTTTTATTGGATATGAAACCAATAGCAAAGCATTTCGGTTTCTGGTTCATAAATCAGAAAATCCTGACATTCATATGAATACGGTAATTGAATCAGATAATGCTAAATTTTTTGAAAATATTTATCCGTATAAAAGTGAATGTGAGTCGTCTAGTGAAAAATCTAAACGACCTCGAGAAGTGTCAAATGGAAGTACACCTAATGAGGAAAGTCCAAGACGTAGAAAACTTCAAAATATTTCAACTTCCTTTGGTCCTGATTTCTTGATATTTTTAGTTGAGAATGAGCCTCAAACGTTCAAGGAAGCAATGTCTTCTTCAGAAGCACAATATTGGAAAGAAGCAATCAATAGTGAAATAGAATCCATATTGAATAATCATACATGGGAATTGGTTGATCTTCCTCCAGGAAACAAACCATTGGGTTCTAAATGGATCTTCAAAAAGAAAATGAAAGATGATGGTACTATTGATAAATAGGCAAGACTAGTTGTCAAAGGTTTCATAGAATGAGAAGGTCTTGATTATTTTGACACGTACTCACTGGTAACAAGAATCACATCTATTAGAATGTTAATAGTGTTAGTCGCTATGTATGGTTTTCAAATTCATTAAATAGATGTGAAGACAGCCTTCTTAAATGGAGAATTGGAGGAAGAAATATACATGGAATAACCTGAAGGGTTTGTAAGTCCAGAAAGAGAAAAGAAGGTGTGTCTACTTGTTAAGTCACTCTATTGAGTAAAACAAGTGCCCAAGCAATAACATGCAAAATTTGATAAAACCATGTTGTCAAATGGATTTAAGATCAATGAATGTGAAAAATGTGTTTACATCAAGAACACTCCAAATCACATTGTCATTGTTTGTGTAACACCCCGTACCTTCCCAACCCAATGTGACGACGTTGAACAATGGTTACTTAGGTGTCGAGATGCCATGAGTATGTAATTTGTAATGTTAGTGATGAAAAAATTAAAATTTGGATTTGTACATGTGATTAACCTTGCGTAGGAGGTGTTTTACGATTTTCATGGAGCATTTGTGGGGTTCAAAATGAGGATAAGAGGACCTCTAAACAAAGTATATTAAGGGTAAGAAGTAAGTTAAAGAATAGGATTTGAAATATCTAACTAAACCCGCGAAGAAAAGTCGAAAAATGAAATTTTCAAAAAATTTCCATGAGTATGTAATTTGTAATGTTAGTGATGAAAAAATTGAAATTTGGATTTGTACATGTGATTAACCTTGCGTAGGAGGTGTTTTACGATTTTCATGGAGCATTTGTGGGGTTCAAAATGAGGATAAGAGGACCTCTAAACAAAGTATATTAAGGGTAAGAAGTAAGTTAAAGAATAGGATTTGAAATATCTAACTAAACCCGCGAAGAAAAGTCGAAAAATGAAATTTTCAAAAAATTTAAGTGTAGGGCGTTCTAGAGGGCGTTCCACGCCGCTCTGGGCTAAAATTTTTAGTCCAGCGGCAGCAAGCTGGCGCGCCCAAGGGCGTGCCACGCTGGTTTTGGCCACTTTTCAAAGATGGAATTTTTCTTAAGTCCCAAGGGTGCCCGGGGACGTATTGAGCCGATTTTTGCCACGTTTCTTATACAACCATGAGAATATACATGAAATGAGTGAAGTATTATATTGGTATGATAAAATTACTCGCGAACGAATTCGGCGTCAAAATGATGATTTTGCCCTTATGGTCAAAATAAGCCATACGTGGCTAGAATTGCTTGTTTTGGGGATTGAGGCTAAGGATATGAATTCCGTGAGTGGGAATATCGTCGTAACATGTATGAAATGAATTAAACATGAGAAACTATTGATTTTATTGGATTAAGTAATTTGGGCTCAATAAAGCCCAAAAATGAAGAAGAAAAACATGGGCCAAGAATGGGTCAAATGACCCATTCTTCTTTTGACCAAGCAATAATTGAGCAAAGGACTTCAAAGGCCTATAAAAGGGGCATAAAATCTGATTTTTAATACACAAAAACACACATGCTTTTCTTGCATTTTCTAGACTTCTCAAGAACACCTCTTTTGGGCTCTCAAACCCTAAGTCATCTTTGGAGCAAGATCATCATTTTTCGAGCTTAGGTAAGTGTTTATGCTTATGGATTAACATATTATATGCATGGGATATTATGTATATCATGTTGGTTATGCTTGGAAGTGTTGAATATGACACTTTGTATTTTTGTAAAAGATGTGTCATCTATGGAATTTAAACTTGGAATAGGACTTGTGGTTTTGATAAAAGAGCATGATATGGATAAAATATCAACATGTATGGCGTGATTATGGTCCTAAACTTGTTATTTTTTCCATACATGTAGATTATGGGATTTTGGCCGATTTGTTGTTGTGAGGTGTATTGAAGTGAATTGATGGAACCATTGTGATGCTGTGGTGATGTAGAAGTGTAAAGTATGAATTTGGTGTGACATGATAGTGGTTTATGATATTGGTCAATGTTGAGAATATTGTGGGCTTATTGGTATGATATTTTTGTAAATGGTATTGTTGGTGTGATAGTTTCACACATGGTATAATCAAGAGGGAAATGACATGTTAAAGCCAAACATGTAACTCATTGTCGTTGTATGCATTTGTAAGGTAGTTGGTGGTTAATGTAAACTCCATTGTATATTTGTGTTGTAGAGTGAAACATAAGGAAGAACGGGACTATTGTATTCACGTATATAATTGAGTGTTCATATTGAGACGATAAGGTATGTAAGGTTACTCTGTCCGTATTTTTTCTGTAGCACATATTGTTCATGTTTTCATTGTCCTTATTCCATTTTGAAATGTTACAAGATATCTCATTTCAAGTTGTCATATATTATTATTCTCATGTATCACATAATTATGGACATGATTACAAGTTCCAATAATATTATGTTCTAAAGCTTCCAATAATGTTACAACTTCAAAAGTATCAATCTCATGAACATAAAAGATTGAAGTAATGCATGTATGTGTTCCAATAAGGTTATGATCCCCCAATGTATCAATCCCATAAAAGTAAAAGAGAGAAGTAATCCAATGAAGTAATGGAAGAAGTAATTCCCGTATGGTTACTTTGCATTTCCCATATGGTTACTCTATATTTCCTTATGGATACTTTATATTTTTTCCTTATGGTTACTTTATATTTTGTTTATACTTATTGAGAATGGGTGATAGCTTTGTGGGGGCGCAAGCCTAACTCAAGCCGATCCCGATATTGTTAGATCAGGGGGAAAGCTCAGTGAAGCAAAAGCCAAACTTGATGCCGAACCTGCTTCACTGATTTCCAAGTGATGGCAGGGGGAAAGTTCAGTGGGGCAAAAGACTAACTTGATGCCGAACCTGACAGGGGGTAGCCTGAGGGCAGAACCTGCTATATATATATATATATATATATATATATATATATATAAATTGACGGTTGCATATTGACGGTTGCATTGCATGTTGACGGTTGCATACTAACGGCTACACATTATTGACAAATATCTATTGACGGTTCTAACTGTTAACGGTAACGGGCATAAAGGCAAATGGATTAATGAACATCAAGTACCTATTTCCACCCATACTGAACGATGATTGATCCACATTGACTATTCTCTTGAAATCAAGTTCATTGAGGTGTTTAAGTTTCATGCAGTTTCTTATAGCCTTGTATACTCAGTACATTCTTCGTACTGACCCCTCTGGGGGACTTACTTTGTTTGCTGAAGGGACAGGTGTTAGTAGACCTCCACCATAGGCTACGGGTTATCCGCGGATCATTGGTGAGCTCCCAGTTGGTTCGGGGCTTTTCGAGTCACATGTGTATATTGTTTTGGTTTTGTAATTATTATATAAAGCGGGGACTTGTCCCAACTACAGGTTGTTGTGTTCATGTATCGGTTAGAGGCTTTGTAGACATATGTGGGAAGGTTAATGTAAAAGATATGTATTCTGTTTGACTTGACGGCCCTAACGGCCAAGTTTCATATATTGTTAAATTTTTCATGACTTCTGCCTAGTTGTATGATGTATAATAAGATTCATACTAAAATATGCTCGCGAGTGAATAGGAGCAAAGATTGGTTATAAGATTGGTTCTCTCGGGCCATATCGGCTTCGGGTGTCAGTCCGACCCGAATAGGATTTTGGGTCATGACAGTTTGTTTGTATGTGGATGATATGTTGATAATGAGTAAGGACATTTCCGACATAAATACTACTAAGTGTATGTTTGATAGCAAGTTTCATATGAAAGACTTAGGAGTTGCATATTTGATCTTAGGAATTAAAATTCTTAGGACTCCTCAAGGTCTAGCTTTATCTCAAACTCATTACATCAACATGGTACTTGAAAAATTCAAGTATTTGAACTTCAAAGCTGCCAAAACTCCAATTGATGTGAATCTTGCTTTCATAAAGAGCCAAGGTCAAAGCAAGTCACAATTGGACTATACAAGAGTGTTGGGAATTTTATGTATATCATCAATTGTACGCGACCAGATATAGCATGTGCTATTAGTAAATTAAGTCGGTACACAAGTAATCTCGATCAAACTCATTGAATGGCAATGAAGAAAGTTTTAGGGAAGCTAAAACATACTCAAGACTATTCTTTGCATTACAACAAATATCCGGTGGTAATTGAAGGATATAGTGATGCAAATTGGATCACCAGGTCAAATGAAGTGAAATCCACAAGTGGATATGTGTTTACTCTTGGTGGAGGAGCAGTCTCTTGGAAATCATCCAAACAGACTTGTATTTCTTTCTCTACAATGGAATCTGAGTTTATTCACTTAGACAAGGCCGGTGAAGAAGTAGAATGGCTACAAAACTTTTTAGAAAATATTCCTTTGTGGCCAAAACCAGTGGCTCCTATATGCGTACATTATGATAGTCAAGCGGCAATTGGAAGAGCTAGAAATGTTATCTATAACGAAAGTCTCATCACATACGACAAATAAATAATACCGTTAGACAATTACTCTCTATTGGAATTATCACAATTGACTATGTGAAGTCAAAGGATAAGGTGTCCGATCCACTTACAAAAGGCCTAACTAGAGAGGCGGTTGATAAATTATCTAAGGGAATGGGTTTATAGCCTAGAACAAGTCGTTGTAATGGTAAATCTACCTAGTTAAATGGAGATCCCAAAGTGTAGGTTCAAGGATATCAAACAAAGTTACGAATGACGGTTCAGCATTGTCACTAAAAGTATATCCATTTCCATGATATGACAATGTTCAAGAAACAAGGATAAAGCTTAAGGTTTGAAGCTTTAATGGTTTCTAAGTTTGGCAGGTATGACCAAATAGTTTGTCTATAGGATAAAACATCTAGGAATGGTGTGAAGTGGAAGCCCCTTCAAGAAGAATAAGAGTAAGGCAAGTTCTCTAACTCATGAAACCAGGACGTGTTCATGGATGAAACGAATAAAATAATGAGAACCAAGAATGGTTAAGGGTTGATTGTGTGACATATGTTGTTTATCTATACGTAAAAGCTTGACGGTTCAAGGATATCAAATCTACCGATTGACCAAGGATACCCAACGTATTCTCACTATGGAAGGTTCAAGGGTTAACTTGGTTTACACTTTATCAATTAGTAGCTGTGGGAGTCTCTCCACACTGTAGTTAGCCAATCATTTTGACCATAATTTTAAATATTAAAGTAAGAATGCATATCACTTAATCATGGTTAAGTGATAAATTTTGCATATGAAGACGCATGTCTTGCATTCATTGTTTGGATGTAAACCTCTCGGTGAGGGTTATTTTCCCTCAGTTATTGGAGCAGTCGTGGACTGCTCTTTTTATATCCAACTATTGCTTGTTATGAAGATCCTTTGGCAGTATTATTTGGTGAATTCCTAATTTTCTCTCTGTCTCAAATCTATAATTCTTTGGCAACAATTGTCTCCTTTATGTGTGTGAAACGTTCACAAGTACCTTAGTTACACCATTATATTGTCCTGAGATAATGAAGATGTAGTGTGAGGTGTTAGTTTGGTAACCTTTAAGATTAAACGTAAAAGTAAAAATGAATACACAGTTTGCTGAATAGCGACCTGATAGTGCTTATCCAAACTTGCATTGTAAATTGACACTAACATATGATCTAAAATAGTTTTTTGCAATTAGTTTCAATGCATTGTAATTGCATTTAACACTAACATATGATCTAAACTAGTTCTTTGCACTGGTCTATGGAATTGAAAAGGGATCTTCCATTTTGGATTTTACTGTTCATGTTTATTTTTCCTTGCTGATAAACATAGATTATACATAGTTATATACATATTATATACAGATAATACATCTGCTAGCTATTTTAAATTTAAGCAATTGGATGAAAGGCTATTTAGGTTGATTGTTTAATTCAGATGAAACACTTTATCCTTATAAGCTTAGTTGGGAGCTTTTATTAGATCACATCAAACTTAGTCACAATAGGTGCTTACCTGGTCAATGATAACACATCATGCAATTCATGCATAATATGTGTTGCAAATTCAGTTATATGTTCCTTACCAATGCTTAGATTCGGTGCTTAGTTACAATAAAAGAAAATTACCTGCCTATTGGTAAATATTATTGTTTATATATGTCTAATAGATATTGTATTCCCTTAGAATTTTCATGTGTTACATCTTTTTATTTTCAATTTCGATTGTAATGATGGAATCGCAAATATGTGGTACGTTACCAATTGACAAGTGAATTCACAGTCGTGATATCATCTATCTTCCGCTAATATTTATATTTTGGAATTGGGCAAAAAATGTCTCTTTTTTTGGCAATAAAATGTAAACTATTACCATACCAACCAAATCAATGCATACACCTAAGGAGCCCCTAATCCCAGCCTACTAAGCTAGGACAGGTCTCAGTCTAAACTATTTACAATTTTCTCTATAAACTTTGCACATTTCATTGCTTTCTTAGTACCTAGACACCTCTATAATCTCACTATAACTATATGTTTAATCTGCTATAGTACAAAATGAGTATGCAATCTAAGCTTTCTAAATATTCTCCAGTTGTATGCTTGCCAAATATGATAAATACCTGCTCCAAAGATAGCTGCAACCATCACCTTCCTCAACCTGTACCAATGCTTTGTCTTGATCTGTTCCGATACATTGTCAACACTGTTACCTTGAAAAACCAAGCCACTCCACTGTTGAATACACTGCCACAATGCTTTGGACCAAGTACACTCAAAACACAAGTGTTGAAGGGTCTCACACCTAGCCATGTCACACAGCACACACTTAGTGGTGTCACAGTTAATTCCCATACCACTCATTCTATCTTGTCAATAATTTCTTTTGCACACCCAGCCATAGTATGAACCTGTGTTTAGGATGTAAAGCTCTACTTGAAACCATATTGGCATTGGACCATTTAGGCCACTCTCCAATCAAGGAACAATACCCTCTAGAGATAAAATAAGCACCATTAGGAGTCATGTTATATCTCTCATTCGTGTACCAGCCTACCATGTCAACCTTTAAGCCATTAAGCTTCCTCCAACACCAACTATAGTATTGTGTTGGTACGCATTCCTAGAAGTTAACATCTTTTAAATAAATTTTGAGTATCTATTTAACCCATAGCGCCTCTTTCCAGTGCATCAGTAGCCAAATAAGTTTGTCAATAGAGTCTATGTTCCAAATCTTGCAACTCTTGATGTTGAGACCTCCTTCAGACTTAGGTCTGCATATAGCATCCCAAGAGACTAAGGCTATTTTTCTACCTTCTTCTGAGCTGCCCTACAAGAACTCCCTACACTTCTTATCCATCTCCTTAACCACACTTTAAGGCAATATAAACACTGTGCCCCAAAAGTTGTAGAGGGTAAACAAAATAGAGTTAATAATCTGCGGCCTACCAGCATAAGACAAGTGTTTGGTAGCTCTAGATCTTTTTATCTCTGTTACCTTCATACTTAGCTGATGACAGTCCAATTTAGTCCATCTCCTAGGTGACAAAGGTAGGCTTAAGTATCTCGTAGGAAATGTTCCACAATTGAAACCAGTGATTCTCAAAACATCTTGATGCATATCATCAGTTACACCTACCAGGTACACATTGGACTTCTCAGCATTTGCCTCCAATCCAAACACCTCTAAAAAATGTCTCAAGTCCTCCATTACTCTCTTAACTGATGTTGTAGTGCCTTTATAAAATTCCATAAGATCATCTGCAAAAGATAAGTGTGTTAAGCTTTGAGCCTTACACATTGGGTGGTACATAAAATCAGGCAGTTTACCCAGTGTCTAGCACCCTGGAGAGATATTCCATCACCAACACAAACAAGAGTGGTGAAATTGGACCCCCCTGCCAATGCCCCCTCCTCCCTTCAAAGAAACCATAACTTTCTCCATTGATATTAATAGAGAAGCTAGGTGTGGTAATACAAGCCATTACTAACTATCTGAATTTCTCAGAAAACCCAAATCCAACCAACAGTTCATCAATAAAGTCCCAATGCACCATGTCATATGCCTTTCGGAGGTCAATTTTTAGCAAGCATCTTAGAGATGTCTTCGTACCATAATGTCTTAAAAGGTCCTGACAAATCAATACTTTTTGCACCAAGGACCTATATCTAACAAAAGCAGCCTGTATGGGATTGACAATAGAGGGAAATATCTGAGACATCCTACTACATAGAATCTTGGAGATACACTTGTACAAGACATTGCAACAAGAGATAGGCCTATACTGACTTGAACATTCAGGCTTGGCCACCTTAGGAATAAAAGTAATCAAAATGGTATTTAACTGCTTCAGCATTTTTCCAGACTTGAAAAATTCTAGGACAACAGTAGTGATATCATGACCAATGATATCCCATACATCTCTGAAGAAGCCAGCTCCATATCTATTTAGACCTGGACTTTTATTGATGTTAATACTAAACAGTGCTCTCTTTACTTCATCAGGTGTATAATCCCTCAGCAACATAGGTTGTTACTCAATAGATAGCCCTGGTCCATGCTTTATAAGCCTCTAACAGGCTCTCACTTTAGCACTAGCTTCCCCAAGTAAGGTTTGATAATATTGCACAAACACCTTTGCAACCTTATCAGGAACTGACTGCATTTTGCCCTTTTCATCCTTAACTTGGACAATGGATTTCATAAGTTTTCTCTGTTTTATGATTGAGAAAAAATATTTGGTACAGTCATCACCCTTTTTAATCTATGTAGCTTTACTTTGTTGTAAAAGGAATAATTTAGTCAACCATGAAGACCTCTTAAATTTAGTTCTCAACTCCTTCTCATACTGTTTTACTATGGGATCTACAGTGTACCTCTGCAATAGTTCTTGTATGTGTTGCAAATCTTCTCTATCATGATGGACATCTTGCAACACTTGGCTAAAACTTTGTTGATGTAACTGCCTCGGTTTCTTTTTCAGACCCTTCAATTTCCTTACCACCTGAAATAGTTTATAGCCCTCAACTGGTACTTTCCATTCTTCTTGCACACTCTCCAAAAATTTAGGATGTTGGCTCCACATATTACAATATTTGAAAGCAACTCTGCTCTTCCTTGAAACCTGAATCATATCCATAATCAAGGGGCAGTGATCACTCACCCCTTCAGGTAGCACATGGATCATATAGCTAGGCATAGGGTCCCACCAGTCTTCATTCATAAATACCTAGTCTATCCTTGGGTAAATTCCATTACTATCATGCTTGTCACTCCAGGTATAGTGGCAACCTGAATTAGGGAGATCTGCAAGGCTGTATTCATCCAAGCATCTCTGAAAATCCACCACTTCCTTGAACTAGATAGGATTACCTCTAATCCTATGATTTTGATGCAACACTACATTGAAATCCCCAAGTACCACCCACGGTGTAGTACACGACCCTTCCACCTGCTGTAAATATCTCCATAGTGCCATCCTTTCCTCTTTAGTATTACAAGTATATATGAAGGTGACAAAAAATTGTGTCTGCATAAGTATAAATTTAACTAAACAAGTTATAACTTGATCCATTTCACTAATCTTCTCCACTTCATACTAATCCGGCCTCCATACTACTATTATTCTCCTATTATAATGAGATATATGATTACTACTAAATTCCCATCCACTAAACATACTAGTAATAATGTTGTCAAGTTTGTTTACTTTTACTCTAGACTCTAGTAAACCAATTAACCCTACTTCTTGTGTATTGTATAAGAGCTTAACCTCTCTCTGCTTATTGAGGCCATTAAGGCCTCTAATATTCCAACTCATGAATTTAACCATGACCCCCAGGGTCCATGGGCTTATTCTCGACATTATTCACTGCAACTCCAACACCACTTGGCCCTGGATCATCAATACTCAAGCCTAGAAAACCATTAGCTAACTGTACCCCCTGTTCCTGAACCTGTTTAGTTGTGTCATGGGCTACTGTCTTCTGTGGTACCTCCCATCCTCTTGGAACCCTGTTTTGTTGATTTTTAGTCCATCTGTGTTGGTTTTTCTGTCAACCCAACTGTTCAGGCACCTCTCTTCTATTCTGATCCTGAGGTGCAGCATCCTGCAACATCTCTTTCCCATACTCCACTGTCTTTTCTTCACCCTGAGTCGGTTGTCGCTGCTGGTCAGTTATTGTTGTACCCTCTTCCTTCTTTCTACAAGTTTCAATAGTGTGACCATATTTCTTGCAATTAGTACAAATTGAGGGTTGCCAGTCGTAAGTGACACTTTGCTCCACTAATACTCCTTTTTCATTTATAAAGTGCACTATCTCAGGTAACTGCGCACCTACCTTTACTCCAACAACCATTCTAGCAAAATTAAGCCCAAGCTTTTTTTCAGTGTTACGATCAACCATCAATGGCTTCCCAATTAAACTTCCTAATTTGCTTAAACCTTTAGCACTCCAGTATTTGAAGTCCAATCCTGGTAATCGAATCAGAATAGGTACAGATGCAAGCTCCTCCCTAGAGAATTCCATGTCTGTTGTCCATGCTTTCACAATCAACGGCTTCTTATCAAAATGATAAATCCCCCCCCCCCCCCCCCGAAGAACCTCCATCTTACTCTACTCCGTTTCGAATCTAACCAACATAATTCCATTCCGAAGCATAGCAATTTTGTTTATTCCATATTTTCCCCAAATTCGTTGTAAGAATCCATTAAGCACTGTGAATGGGGGGTGAGCCCCTAGGACATAACAAACCACCACAGACTTCCAATACTCAACCTCAGAGCTAATATTGCCCTTTTCAATTGCAACCACAAGTTTATCTCCGACTGATTTAGGAGAAACGAACTCCAACTTAAATCCTGCATTAGAAATTTTTTCGATATCAAATTATCCCAAATCGAAGCGTTGGGCTCAACTACCTTAGGTACAATCTGTTCACTCTGCTCCACTTCATCTGCCACAATCGTCTACCCGATGAACCACTGCTCACTACTTTCTCTCACCCCATTGTGCTCATATTGTGCAAAATATGTTGTTTAGTTGGATTTACTTGCTTCACGGGACTTCCATGAGTTGAGAAACTAGTTAGACTTGTCGGTGGGCTCACATTCTGGAAACCCTCACCAATTGAGTTGGCCTGAAAAATGTCTTTAAAGAATGCAAAATTAATCAAATGTATCCTTCCCAACCATGACTCAACTGTTAATTGGGAAAAAATGCCCTTATTTCACACAAAGTTTAATAGAAGACTAATGCACTACTAAAAAATTGCCAAAAACAGAACTCAAAAGAGGTTGGAAAATACTGACCTCGGGAGGTCGATTTTTTAAAAATTATTATTCATTTTTTAAAATAATAAAATCAACATTTGGAGATCGATATTTTTAGCGCAAAAACCAGAAAAATGCAGAGTAGCCTTGGAGGCCGATTTCTTTAATTTTTTTTTTTGTTGCAAATCCCGACCTCGAAAGGTCGATTTTTTAAAATTTATTTTACTTTTGCAAAATAACGACCTTAGGAGGTCGGTTATAAGTTATTCTTTGATTTTATTTTATTTTCTTTTTGCAAAAGCTGGCCTCCTGAGGCTGATTCTTGGAAATATATATTTTTGAAAAAAAAGTTGATAAAAAAAATGACCTCTCAAATTTTTTAAGAGTATAAAAAGAATAAAACATACTCCCTCTAGCTACCCCAATAGATTAGAGGGAGTAGTCTTCATATCGTTATTGTGGTAAGGTACATTTCTACCCTTATAGTACTCCCTTCATTCCTTTTTATTTGCTCTATTTGAGTTGTGCTTATATCCCTAAATCCTTGCTCATTTAATCTTTCAAAAATAGTTTGAACAAAATCTTTATATTATGCCCTTGTTCAATAAATGTAATCATTATTGATTTGAAAAGAGGTATAAAATTTAATTAGGGGTATGATGGTAAAATTATTTTTAATTTTATAGGAGTAAGAAATTTATTAAGGGGTGTGCCCAACTCAAATGGAGCAAATAAAAAAGAATGGAGGGAGTACTATAATGGTAGAAATGTACCTTACCGCAATAACGATAGGAATTTGAAGTTTGAACTTTTAGATGGTGGTGCATTTTAGTATTGTGTAATATATAATTAAAAATTAAAATTTATTTTAGTACAATGGACAATTACTTTCTCCATTCTAAAATAAATAATGCTCTTAAATTAGGCACATCCCTTAAAAATTCATTCCTATAAATTAAGAGTGTTTTAACTCACTTACCAAGGAAAAAGACTCAAATATGTCATCGAACTATTAGAAATGCCCATCTATGTCATCCGTTATAAGTTTGTCTCATTTATGTCATCGCCTTTAAAAGTTTGGTTCATATGTGATACTGTTGTTACAGAAAGGTTCATTCATGTCATTAGTTTGCAATGATGGTTTTGCAAAATTATTTTTGTCACATGGCCTCTTATTGAAAGTCCACGTCACCAAATCTAAATCAATCAATATTACTTAAATCAACATAAAAAATTAGACCCATTAAAATAAAATCCGACACAGTTAATGGGTATGATTTTTATTTTTGATGAGTCTAATTTTTATTTAACTGTATGGATCAAATTTTATTGTAATGGGTTCGATTTTTAATTTTAATTTTAAGTAATATTAATTGATTTGAATTTGGTGACTTGGACCTCTGAGAAGATGCCACGTGGTAAAAATAATTTTGCAAAATCACCATTATAAAATAGCAGCACGAATGAACATTTCTGTAGCAACAGTGGCATAGATGAGTCAAACTTTTAAAGGCGGTAGCATACACTTATAACGGATAGCATAAATGAGTCATTTCTAATAGTTCGATAGCATATTTGAGCCATTTCCCCTTACCTAATAAATACCTTGAAAAAGACATAACTCATCGGATCCGTTTGGCCATGAAAATTGTTCACTTTTTCCCGATCAACTCCAAAAATAATGTTTGATCATAAAAATTTGAAAACTTATGTTTTATTTTTTTCACCTTTTTCAAGAATTTTAAAATTTTCTAAAACAACATAAAGTTGTTTTCAATGTCCTGTTGGTTGACTCTCCAAAGTAGGATTTTTAATTAAGGGTGACAAAAAAATTTAAAAATTAAAAAAAGGTGACACAAGTTTTAATTATTGAGTAGAGGTGATAATTTTATCATTAATTTTAATGACATGCAGCAATTGTTGTAAGTTGTTGCAGCAATTTCAATAATTGATGCAGCAACTTGCAGCAATTTCAATAATTGATGCAGCAACTATCGTAGTTGTTCTAGCAACTTCAAAAATTACTACAGCAACTTTCTAATGACTACTTAATAAAAAAATTTAACTTCAACTGATCAAATTTATCAACTTTTTTTAATTCAACACTTTTTTATCACCTCCTTCTCAATTCTCTCCTCAAAGTAAGGAGAGCAAAAATGAAAAATTCACCGAGAACATGGGTCTCGGTGAATTTTAGCAAGGTCTACTAACGTGCTCCTTCTATGATTTCAAATGGCTCACAAAGGGAAATCCACCGATTCTCCGGTGAAGCTGGTAACTCCACATGATGGGATTAGCTGCAAATTGCCTTCGTTAACATTTGGAAGTTTTCTCCCTCTGAAATTTCAGTCTATTCTAGAAGAGGTTGAGGAACCCTACACCGATTCAGATACGCGCAATTCGATACACCTACAGAACTATGGGGAATCTGCCCCTCCGGCGAATAGGCGCCTCCTGTTTTCGGAGGCTACGACATCGAAGTTCAGTCCACCACTGGTAAAGAAGGAATTTATCGAAACCTCAAGCTAAATACTGGAAGAATGCTATTATTGGGTATGTTATAGGCGATACTCCTTATTTGAAATCTGTAGAATCCTATATTGAAAATGTGTGGAAATACGAGGCTAAACCACAGGTGCTAGGGCATGAGGATGGATATTTTGTGTTTCGTTTTGACTCTGCTGATGATCGCGATAGGGTTTTACTGAATGGACCTTATACTTTTCACAATAAGCCTTTTATTGCTCAACCTTGGGAGCTCGATTTTGAATTGGACCCGGAATGCATTACCACTATACCTCTGTGGATCACTCTACTGGGATTGCCTGTTGGTTACTGGTCTTGCAAAGCTCCGAGTAAAGTTGCTAGTGGTATTGGCCGACCTATGCACACTGACCAGTATACTGCAAGCATGGAACGCATCTCTTATGCTAGAATTTGTGTGGAGGTTGATGTGTCTCAACCGTTAATAGACTCTATAGAAATTCTCACTCCATCTGGAACTTTTTATCAAGTGGTGGAATACTACTGGAAACCCAAATATTGTGCTCATTATTTGAGGTTTGGCCACGCCACTACTGAATGCTGGGTAAATAAGACGAAAAGTGTCCAAGAGGAAGAGTTTAAGGAGGCCCCTAAACGTAAGAAAAGGAATAAAAGAAGAAGAAAGCAGGTGAGACATGACTGGAAGGCCAAGAATTCAGTACAAGCTGCTCCTGTTCCAATTCCTACTAAACTACCTAAGGCTGAGAAATGTAATGCCTCTACTACACATGGTGATGCAGGCCAGAGTATGCAGCCTCAACACAATCCCCCTAGGGATGAAAATCATGAAGATGCTGGCCCGAGTATGCAGATTCAGCACAGAACTCCTAGAGATGACAATCATTTTTCCATTTTGGGAACCTTAGCTAGCTGTGGTAGACCTCCAGAGGAGCCTGGTAGACACCCCCCATGATTATAGCCACCTAGAACATAAGGGGTTTAAATCAACCCCTGAAACAGAAAGAGGTGAAACTCTTTCTGAATAAGTACAAGATTGAGGTTTTTGGTTGCTTGGAAACAAGAGTTAAGGAACACAAGGCTAAAAATTTGTTAAATAAGATGGTGCAGGGGTGGAATACTTGTTGTAATTATCCTATGGCTCCTAATGGAAGAAATTGGGTGTTTTGGAAGCCCATTGTACAAGTCAACATTCTTCTGGTTAGAGAGCAGTTTATTCATAGTTATATTGTAAATCCTACTACTTCTTTTGCAACCTTTGTTACTTTTATATATGCAAAGAATGATATGCAAGACAGGGTCACTTGATGGAATGAGTTGGTTCTTCAGGGGAAAAATATTCAAGAGGCTTGGTTTCTTATTAGAGATTATAATGATATTCTCTCTACTGAGGATAGGCTCGGTTCACCAGTAACACAGGATGAAATTCTTGACTTTAGAGAGTGTGTTGACAAGCTCCAGCTCACTCCATTGAACTCAAAGGGATGTTTCTTTACTTTCTGTAATAAACAGGATACAGCTCATAGAGTCTATTCAAGAATTTACTGGGTTCTTGGATATTGTAAGTGGTTACAAGAGCTTGGCCATGTTGAAGTAGACTGCTTGACTCCAGGGGTCTCTGACCACTCCCCTGTGTTGATTCACTGCACAGCTCAACTACAAACTTATCCTAAGCCTTTTAAACTCTTCACAACAGTTTTGCAGCATAGTCAATTCCCTGATATTGTGGAGAAAACCTGGGCATAGAGAATTAATGGGACTAAAATATTTCAGCTTAGTAAAAAACTCAAGGCATTGAAAGGTAATCACAAGACACTTAACAACCATCTTGCTTCATATGAAAAGCAAATTCAACTGACTATACAAAAGCTGGAGATAACTCAAGATAAGATGGTTTCTAACCCAGTAAATCAGCAGTTGATTGAGGAGGAGAAGGTTCGTATTCAGGAATTACATAAATGGAGTTTAGTAGAGGAACAAGCCTTGAGGCAGAAGTCAAGGGCCAACTGGATTTCATGTGGAGATTCAAACTCTAAATTTTTCTTTACTCAGTGTAAGATTAGAGCTAGCAGAAATGCTATATCTTCAGTATATGATGCACAGGGAGAGAAACTAATTGATCCTGAACTTATTGAGAGAGAATTCATCTCTTTTTTCTCAGATCTTTTAGGCTCAACAGCTGATGAATTACCAATGCCAAATTCTGTTGTGATCAAGAAGGGGCCATGCTTAGACCATCATCAGAAGGCTGCACTCATACAAGAGGTCTCTGAGATGGAAATTGTTGCAACACTGAAAGAGATGCCAAAAGAGAAAGCACCTGGTGTGGATGGATTTCCAATGGAATTTTTTACTAGTCAATGGAGCATTATCAAGGATGATGTTGTGCAGGCTGTCAAAGAGTTTTTCCACTCAGGTAAAATGCTAAAGTCCTTGAGTTGCACAGCTGTTACCCTAGTCCCAAAAATTACAGAACCCTCTTTGGTAAAGGATTACTGGCCCATAGTGTTGTTCCAAATGCACACGCAAGTGTACGCAGTCGCACAAGTAATATAGGATTTTAAAGTCCAGCTATCATATCCACAGAGACTTGTCGATTAACTATTTCTCCAAATTAAACTAATGCTTATTATTTATTCAAGAAGTAAATCCCAAAAGATGTATTTATAAATTGACTAAACAAATAAAAAGAAAATAACTAATGAACAATTAACTAAGATGAAGATCAAATTTTATGCAATCAATGAATGAATCGATCTAGTATTATGGATTCGCTAACAATCATGTCAAGTATCAATTTCATCAACTTATTTGATTATCTAGTTGTTGATTTACGGGGTTGATTATATGATCATGGTCTTCCGAGGAGCCTCTAATCGTCTATCCGAATTGACCTCACAACTAAATCGTTGAGCGGGGATGTGATAACCCAATCCGAATGCATTTATATATCTTCCCGTTTTGTAACCAAGTAAGGCGATCTAGGTATATTTCTATCCTAGTCACAAATCAATTCTTTATTTTACTAAAGTAAAGATCTTACTTCCTGTATTCTTCGTTCTATCTCATTGATTCTTCTTTCGAGTTCACAATAAGAATATAGATTTATTTTAATGGTAGCTAAGCATTAAAATAGTAAGCACAAGAATATGGGAACAACTATAATGATAATCAAATAAATCGAATCAAGTAGTTACTAAGCAATCACGTTGTTAACTACCATAATCCTAGAACGAGAAGTTTAACTCCACATAGACATGGAGCAATTACAACAATCATCAAAAGAAACAACGTAAAAATAAATAATAAAGGAGAAGAAAAGATGAAACCAAAATTCTCTGGCCTCCACGGCGACTTCTAGTTCTCTCTAGGTCAAAAGTTGTATAAACATTGATTTTATGAATATTTATAGGTGTAGGAAAAATCCCAAATAAAATAACTGAGTTCAAAATGGACTGGGAAAAATCACAATGGTAAATTCTCCTCTGCGCCACGTCACTAAATGTGTTGATTGCACTGTGAGCCGCCTCTAACTTTTATTCTTTGGCATTGAAATGTTGTCACGTGTGCATGAATTGCAATTCAAATTCACCAAGGTTGCTTTTCAATATTTTAATAACTTCATTGCATTAAGTTGCCTTCTTGATTTCCTTCTATAATCTTTCGTCTTTAATTCATTTTTGCTTCAAATCTTTTCATCTTCACATTATTTTAATCCTACACATCAAAATATAATATTAGGCACAATCCATAAAATCAATGCTAAAAAAAACTACAAAAATACTAAATGTGAGACAAATAATTACTACAACAACAACATACCCAGTGTATTCCCACCAGGTGGGATCTGGGGAGGATAAAGTGTACGCAGTCCATACCACTACCTCAGATGAAGTAGAGAGACAAATAATTACTAAATAATGTAATTTTGGCCTCACTTCACCACCCCACACTTACATTAAAGCTCATCTCAATAAATCAAGTTAGAAACACCCCCACGTTGGTTGATACAAGTTATTAGGCCATATAGTAATTCACAACGTCATGTACATTTCCCGATCATTATGCAAGAATTACAAACAAACAACGAACCTCTAACCTCCTAACCTCAAAGACGGACTATAATTCATCAAATTTAAGCTCGCTCAGCTACTCTTATCAAAGAAAGCTAATAACATCACCTATCTATCATGCAACAAGTGCCCTCACAAGAAAAAAAATAGTCCACACACTTCAATCAATGAATTGAATATAATTTAAGGACTTAGCATCAAAACACAACTCTCGCACTCACAAAGAATTCACATATATGCACAAAGAACCATAGGCTTGCCCATTATGTACATCTCCACTAATTAAGCATGCTCGAATAGAATCAAATAGGACTTTAAATGGATTGTATGTAGGCTAGGGGACCGGTAGGAAAACTATATAATAGTGACTTATACTTTCCTAAGCACTTTGCACTTTTTTAGACTTCATCACCCATTATTTTATTCTCTTTATTTTCAGACCTCTTTTCAACAATTATTTTCACTAGGATTCTCATCTTATCAAGAACGTTTCACTTTTTTTTTTAAAGCAATTTTTTTGTTTTTCTCTTTTTTTTTTCATATCACATTCTTTATAAGAGGGCCTTTTCATCACTTTTCAGCTATCATTGGTAACCTTTTACACTCAATCATCCCCGTTCTTCAGATTTAGCAATTACAACAAGTCAATGCTACAGTGCTTAAGGAAGCAGGATGCAAAATCTAGGGATTCAACAAAAGGATCAAGGCACAGATACGGCTACCAAACAAAAGGCTATAGGCTCAAAGGGGTTAACTAGTGATATAATATCTGAAAAGGCTAAAATTCACAAGACAAATCAAAGAAAGCCTATATCATCTTCTAAACAGAGCAACACTTTTTATTTGCTTCAATAACATGCAAGGCAAGTTCTAGACTAAGATGCAAAACATGGAATATATGCAAAACTTCACCACACATGGCACAAGTATCAATCAAGATGGGATCAATTCCACTTCTGAGACAGACAGGGTCATAACGAACTATAAAATAAGAAAAGCTATATACAGAGCCACAACCATGAGCCTAGGTGTCAAAAAAAACTGCTATTTTATTTACACTCAAGCACTCACAAGAAAGTACTATTCAAGCTCAGGCCTAAATTGCTAGTATCACACAACTAAAAAAAATGTGGTCTTTTCTTTCTCTCTAAAAAAATAAAATTTACTCCTAAAAAATAAAAGGTACTCGGTTCAAAGGGACCCCCATCGAAAAAGAATCAAAAAGAAAAATCAAGGAGTGGGCGAAGTATGCTCTAATAAAGACTAAAAAGCTAAAAACCAACAAAAATTAATCTAATCTAAAGAATAAAATAAAAATCTTTTTGTGTTTTTAAACTTTTTTTAATTTTTCTTTCCTTAAAGCAAGCAACTAAAATAATAATAATAATAATAATAATAATAATAATAATAAAAGAAAATCTTAAAGCAAATCCTATAGCATACTTCACCCTAAATAAATATTGGAAGACATCCCACCCCACACTTAAAATCATGCTTTGTCCCAAAGCAATAAATAAAGTAAAACAGCTGTTAAAGATACTCCCTGAGGCCCCCTAGGGCTTAGCTAGAAGCATGTTTCCTCAATTTTCATTATGGGTCGCGTGCACCCCACACTTAAGCTCAAACGTGCTCCTTAGCTGATTTGGGTACTCAGACTTTCCCTAAATCTGTAAAAACAAAAACAACAAAAACAAGTGATACTAAAACAAAAATGAAAAATAAAAATAAAAACTACTTACTACATGTTGGGTTGCCACCCAACTAGCGCCTAATTTAACGTCGCGGCACGACCCATCAACTTTTTTCTCCACCTTGAGGTTATGAATTTCACCCCAGCATCGCATCTATCTTTTTACTTCGCTCATAGGGTGGTGGTACAAAGATGAAGGAACCAAGTAATGGATGGTGCATGTTAAACTGTTTGGCCTTGAGGTGAGGCATGTTTCTTTGTTGCTTGTCTGGTGCGAATTTAAGAATGTAGGATTCTTATTCCTCATCTAAACACTCCTCCACTAGTTTAGATGAATCAAAAGACATGTCATCATCTAAACATAATGTAGAAAAGTGCTTTGAATGAGACCCAACACATCCCACTTTCAAATTTACACCATTCACAACATGCTCACTGTTACACACCTTCTCAATGTCAGCCTCAATCAAAGAATGATAGCTGAATGGTTGAAATTCATTTTCCCTCTCCTGATTACCATATATATTGCATACATCCAATTCAGCAGATTGAGTAGGTGCACACCACTCGTGCCCCCGAAAATTTTGACAAATACTCTCCTGGTGGGGTCCTTCACAAAAACAACAAGAATCATCATCATTCGACCACCATCTATCCCAGGCTAACATATCAAGAAGAGTGATAGAAAGTAAAAGAAACTAAAAAATTAAACTATGTACAACTTAAACAAACAATTAGAAAAAGTTTAATCTAGCTAAACAATTAACACTGAAGTCTCCAGCAATGGCGCCAAAACTTGTTGCTTCCAAACGCACAAGCAAGTGTACGCGGTCGTACAAGTAATATAAGATTGAGAGTTCAGATATCGTATCCGCAGGAACTTGTCGATTAACTATTTTTCTAAATTAAACTAATCTTTATTATTTATTCAAGAAGTAAATCCCAAAAGATGTATTTATGAATTAACTAAACTAAAAAGAAAAAGAAAATAACTAATGAGCAATTAACCAAGATGAAGAGCAGACTTTATGAAAACAATGAATAAATCTATCTAGGATTACGGATTCGCTAACAATCATGTCAAGTATCAATTTCATCAACTTATTTGATTTTCTAGTTGCTGACCTACGGGGTTGATTATATGATCATAGTCTTCCGAGTCTCTAATCGTCTATCCGAATTGACCTTACAACTATACCGTTGAGTGGGGATCTGATAACCCAATCCGAATGCATTTATATATCTTCCATTTTTGTAACCAAGTAAGGCGATCTAGGTATATTCCTATCCTAGCCACAAATCAATTCTTTATTTTACTAAAGTAAAGATCTTACTCCCTGTATTCTTCGTTCTATCTCATTGATTCTTCTTCTGAGTTCACAATAAGAATATAAATTTATTTTAATGGTAGCTAAACATTAAAATAGTAAGCACAAGAATATAAGAACAACTATAATGATAATCAAATAAATCGAATCAAGTAGTTACTAAACAATCACATTGTCAACTACCATAATCCTAGAACGAGAAGTTTAACTCCGCATAGACATGGAGCAATTACAACAAATTATCCAAAGAAACAACGTAAAAATAAATAATAAAGGAGAAGAAAAGATGAAACCAAAATTCTCTGTCCTCCACGGCAGCTTCTAGTTCTCTCTAGGTCAAAAGTTGTATAAACACTGATTTTATGAATATTTATAGGTGTAGGAAAAAATCTCAAATAAAATAACTGAGTTCAACATGGATTGGAAAAAATCACAACGGTGAATTCTCCTCCGCGCCGCATCACTGAATACGTTGATTGCACTGTGCACCACCTCTAACTTTATTCTTTGGCATTGAAATGTTGTCACATGTGCATGAATTGTAATTCAAATTCACCAAGGTCGCTTTTCAATATTTTAATAACTCTATTTCATTAAGCTGCTTTAACTTTTAGTGCATGATCTAGAGTAAGAAAGAATGAGAAAATTTTCTTAAATGCCCGTAGTTCCTCATTTATAGAAGTGGGGCCCTCACAACCATAAACAAGATCCTACTAATACCTCTTCATAGACTTTCTAGGACACTTGAACTCTGTGCTCTAATACCAAGTTTGTCACTCCCCGAGCCTACATCCTAGACGTAACCGGCACTCGAAACCATGAATGGCCCGAGAGAACCACTTGGACTGGCATTCAACTAAAAGAAAAGCTGAACTTTTAATAAAATGCAAAAGCTAGAAAACATGGGCTAACTTTTGTAAACAAAATGAAGTAAAAATAATATGAACTCTTATTAATCGAAACATTAAAAATGTTTAAAACGAGTTACAATTGACTTGACTTGACTATGTCTATGAAGCCTCTACTATATTCTGAGTACAACTACCTTTATGTAACAAACATACTGATGACTGACACACTGCTAAAACCTCAGGAATAATGAAAACTCACTCAAGCTAGTAGCATAGCCTACTAAAGAGTCTGTTCACAACCTGCATATCTGAAAGCTGGCATCTACATCGTCCAATGATGTAGCGCCTAAAAGGTGCGCCAGTACTTTGAATGTACTGGCATGTAAAGCAATAAAGTGAAACAGTACGAATATCTGAAACTGATAAAGCCGAAAAACTGAGACATAAATAGTGTAATCATAAAACAAGGTTGAACACTTGAAAGGATGGATGATTAACCTGAATGTTGAAGCTTAAAGTAATATAAATAAAACTTTCTTAAAACATGTTCATAAAACTAAAACTAAAACTGAAACTGAAAATTAAATGACAAAATTCTGAACAAAACTTAAAAATAATGCTCCATTAAAACTCTCTTTAAACTGGTGGCCTCGGCCAATCATACATTATCTCAAAATAAATAAGGTTTCCTTTTTGGGGAGTTTTTTCTTAAGCGACATAAACCATGTGAGCAACATAGAGTCTAATGTCTTGCCCACATTGAGAAGAGCCATCTTATACCTTGACAGGGTATAAGACGAAACATATCTTATGGATCCAACTTGTAATATCCCGTACATTTCTAACCTTATTTGGTGACTTGGAGTCATGTTTACTTGATGATTAAGATCACTAAGTAAGTATTTTGTAGTGTTTTGATAAGGTATTGGATGATATACTAGTATCAGACGGAGTAGGAAAAAAATTCAGCAAAGTGGCCAAACTTGCGCCACTCCCTGTTTCAGGGTGTGTGGCGCAAGCCACCTGATTCAGAGGGGCTGCAAAACTCGCGCCACTGCCCTGCTTTGCAGCAGTGGCGCAAGGCACAAGGATTATGGTCTTTCCGAGCTTGTTTTGCGACGCAATGCAATGTTGGATTTTTTTTTCCATGGTTTCTTTTGGTTCTTTGGTGTTTATTTAATCCTTGTGCAGGTTTCAAATACCTCGACACACTTCCACATGATCAAACCATGAAACACAAGAAGTTACCAAAAATGTTCAATTAAGCCATGGACGGCTAGAATGTCTAGTTTTGCGATTAAGGCTACGAAAGGGAATCTCGTAAGTGAATATTGTCGTGAAGTTATGGAATTATTTAAACATGATATATACGATGAATTATACGTTAATTTTAGTGGGCTAAGATAATATGTGTTATTGGGCCCCAAATTGAGGCCCAAAACAAGGCCAAAATGGAAAGGCCCAAAAGGAAAAATGACCCATTCTTGTTGACTATAGAGACATGGCATTTAATGCCAAATAAGTGGCTAAGGATGACCTAAAAGGCTCTATAAAACAAGATAAAAAATCAGATTTTTAAGTCATTACAAGTCTCATGCCTTTTTGGATATTTTCACAAACATTTCTCTCTTTTCCAAAACCCTAAGCAACTATTCCCTTTGGACACTTTGAACAAGATCATCCCTTTGAAAGCTTGGGTAAGTATTTATTCTTGTGATTTAGAATATTATATGCATGAAGTGTTGTGTAGATCATGATGGTTGTGTTGGAAAGGTTGAATAGGCCACTTTTGCCCTTTAGTAAAAGATGTGCCATTTTGTGAATTAAACTTGAAAGGTGACTTGTGGTTTTGATGAAAGAGCATGGTATGGATGAAATATCAACATGTATGGTGTGATTATGTTACTAAACTTGTTATTTTCTATAAGTGTGAATTATGGGATTTTTGGCCGATATGTGCTATGAGGTGTTTTATGGTGACTTGATGGATTATTTGTGATATGGTGTGAATGAGAAAGTGTAAAGAAAAAGATTGTTGCAAAATGCTATTGGTTATGATGTTGGTCAATGTATGGCATGTTGTGGTATTTTTGGTATGGTCATGCCGAAATTTCATTATAAAGGGGGAAATGACGTTAGAGGCAATTATGTAACTTTTGTCGTCTTTGCACTTGTAAGGTGGTTAGATGTTGACGTAAACTCCGTTATGTGATTGTGTTGTAGAGTAAGGGGCTGGATCATTATATTCGTTAGGATTGTGGATTCTTATTGAGAG
The DNA here is from genome assembly GCA_031232105.1 of Capsicum rhomboideum. Lineage (NCBI taxonomy): Eukaryota > Viridiplantae > Streptophyta > Magnoliopsida > Solanales > Solanaceae > Capsicum > Capsicum rhomboideum. Next base: position 128,679,702 of record CP124712.1, read on the forward strand.
GCTAAGGTATGTAAGGTTATTCTTGTCCGTATCTTTCTGCAGCACATATTGCTCCCTTTGCCATTGTACTTGTACCTATGTCGAAATGTCCCAAAGTATCTCATGTCAGGTTGGTTACCTATATATACATATTCATGTGTCTCTTATACATTGAACATTGTCCCAAAGTTCCAATAATGCGATAACCAACAATGTTTCAATTTCATAACTAAAGAATGAAAGTAATGCATATATGGTTGAGTACGGGTGGTAGCTCAAAGGGGCGAAAGCCTAGCTAGAGACGATCCCGATGTATCACGGGTGGTAGCTCAAAGGGGCGAAAGCCTAGCTAGAGACGATCCCGATTGATTATTGGACACAGGGGGTAGCCCAAAGGGGTGAAAACCTAGCTAGGGCCGAACCTGCTTTATTGATTTATGGGTGGTAGCTCAAAGGGGCATAAGCCTAGCTAGAGACGATCCCAATATTGTTATTTACCACTGATCAGCTGGTCCCGGGCAGGATGTGATTATTGTTGATATTGAGATGAATAATAAAGAATGCAAAGTACATGGTTCCACACATATGGCAAAGTTGGTTTATCTATATTGCCTATTCTTTTATCGTTGATATACATTGGTGTTCTCATTTATTGATACAGTTTTCTTATGGCCTTGCATACTCAGTACATTCTTCGTACTGACCCCCTCGGGGGAATTTACCTTACTTGCTGCAGGCACAGGTACTGGTAGACCTCCATTGTAGGTTGCGGATCTTTTACGAACATTTGGTGAGCTCCAGTTGGTTCGGGGCTTTCCGAGTCTTCTATGTACATTTGTTTTGGTCTTGTGTATATGTATAGAGCGAGGTGTGTCCCGACTCTAGGTTGGTTTTGGTTATGCATCTGTAGAGGCTTTGTAGATGTGGTGGGTCAGACGAAAGGAATGTAATGAACTTATGTTTTGTCTTGATGGCCCTAACGGCCAAGTTTCATAATTCTCATATATTTGTCATACCTTCCACTTTTGGCATTTTATATTTATTTGTGGTGGTGATGACTATTGAGTGGTATGCGTATAGGTGTTTATGGATGAAGATTGGTTCTCTCGGGCCTTGTCGGCTTCGGGTGCCATGTCCGTCCCGTTGGAATTCGGGGCGTGACACAACTCTAGGCCCGAAGGCTAAAAAGGAGGAGTCGCCCTAACTGCGGACGATCCTATCCTACGGTGGCAACGTAGTTTTGGGATATGCGACCTCAGACTCATATCCATCTCGGTGCTAAATAATCTTCCCAAAAATATACTATTTGCTCATATCATAAGTCTTTAAATAATTTCGTAAAAATCATGCTTAGCTCAAAATATCGTATCATGAACATATTTAGCTCTATGAGCCTTGGCTCTAAATCTTCATAACTTTTATTAACTTTAACTTTTCAAGATACGATGAGCTTCTCTCTTTTCAAGACATGATAATAACATAAAGATTTTCTGTAAACTTTTCATGAACATACACTTGAAACTCTTAAACAAATCTTTCTGGAAAAATATAAATCAATTCCAATAACCACGAAAACAATCTTTCAAAACACAAATTGACTATCAAATTCACAAGGGAAATTCATAAAGTTTTTTGAAAGAATCAATAAACATAAATTGGGAGTAAAATCAAGGGAAAGACTCCAACTCATAGAAATTCTGATAATAAGCATGAAATACTCAAAAACTTATATCAAGATATAAGAAATTAAACTTAAAGATCTTGACTTCTCAAAATCCTAACTTGATTCGTAGATTGAAACTAAAATTTAACTTGATTGTGGGGAGATCGGATTCCCACATGAAAGGATTAGCTTTACATACCTTGGGGACGAACTTTGGGGAAAGAAATTTCTAGGGAAGAACCCTAGCTTTGAACCCTCTCATGAACTTGAGCCTTTGAAATTTTGGAGGAGGAGGAGAATGAAATATCGATGAAAACTAACTCTTTAGGGGCTTAAGAGAGTTAAATAATCAGTTTGGGGGTTTTCCTAGCGGTATAAGGACAAAAACGACCTTTTTAATGACTTTTCATCTATCAAAAAACGGTCCAATTCACTACACTACGTCATCTTAGTAAAATGATCATAAATTTTTACTGGGCATCTTGGATGAACAAACGGTTGGTGGTGTTATAAAGAAAACTCGAAGATCTTTCATTTGGTGGGTCTTGGGTCAAAAAATACTTTGTATTTCAGGAGTTATGCTCGTTTGAAGTTGACTCAATTAAAATCACATACCAAAACTCGATTGATCAAAATGCTCTCAACTCAACTTTGCGCCAATTGTTTCTTATGACCATGACTCACATCAAAAGTACTCACCACATTAGAAAATTGATCCTAACACTTATGTTTAATTAGAAACATCAGGTTTGGGGCCTATAGGCATACAAAAAATGGTTCAAATCCTAGTCAAAATTTTTGGGGTGTTAATAGGGACAAAATTTTCTATAAAAAAGTTCTACAATGACATGCTGCCACAGTATGCTCATGTCCCCTGGAAGTGTATCACACTGCACCACAGCATCCACCTTAGGCATCAGTTTATTTTATGGTTGGCTATGATGAAAAGACTAGCTATAATGGATAGGCTTGCCAAGTTTGGATTAATAAAGGTAAACCCCTCCTGTTTTTTCTGTGATAATGCCATGAAAACTCTAAACCATTTGTTCTTTGACTGCCCTATTATCAGGAATTTGTGGAGTAGATTGTTACACTGGCTAGGAGTACAGAGGCAAGTTGGAGACTGGCAAGTTGAACTTGAATGGATCATCAGTTGGGCTAAAGGTAGAACTGGAAAGGGTGGTATTATTTGTTGTATATATGCCATGGTCATCACCACTGTGTGGAGGGAAAGAAATCTCATCAGGTTCCAACAGGGGCTTTTCCAACCTGACAAGGTGTGCAAGGACATTGTTATTCACTTACATACCAAGGGAAGAGATCACAAGAAGTGGGATGCAATGCTGCAACAACTGAACTTTATGGCTTGAACACTTTTTGCTTACTTTGTTTAGGTTTGCTGTCATGGAGAGAATTGAGAGCAGTTCTTTGTTATGTAGTGCTATTCATACTTTTTTTTTGGTTTCCCACCCGGTGTCCGGTACCAGCATTAGAGCCCCGACTAATCTAGATCGCACACTGCAGGGCCCATTCTGGGGATGACGCTCCCAACAGAATTTTCTCCATTCCCAGGGCTCTAACCCAAAATCTTTGGTTAAGGGTAAGCAATCCCACCACTGCACCACAACCCATGTTGGTATGCTTTTCATACTATGTAGTGACTCCTTATGTTAGAATGAGTCATAGATAAGTATTTGTTGGTTATTTTTTTGAGAAAACAGTAGGTCAGCTCTGTTTTGGCTTTGTAACTCGGTTCTTTGGTGAAATAAAATTCATTGATTTGCTGGTTATTTTTTTAAGAAAACAGTAGGTCAGCTCTGTTTTGGCTTTGTAACTCGGCTCTTTGGTGAAATAAAATTCATTGAAATACATAAAAATTCAAAAACAACTCTAATATACTTCATTGCCAAACACTATGCAACTTTAATTTCCAAATATCATTTTTTTTACTTTCAATGCGTACTTAAATAGTTTCTTGGTTGTAAAACTCTTTTTATTTAAAGAAGAATAAAATTAAAAAAAACATAATTAATATATTCGTGTCATTTAAAACATCACTCATTTTGAAACAAACTTAAAATACTACTCCTTTCCGTTTCATTTTACTTGACTCCTATTGACTTGACACATTTCTTAAATTTTTTTTAATTAGAGGTATATTTTACTAAATCGATCTTACTAATGATGTTTTAGAACACTAAATTAGACTATTACTACTACTTTATGTATGGACAGTATGAAAAAGAAGAAATAAAACTATTTGAATTTGAAAAAATAAACAGGTAAATTGAAACATCTAATTTTAATATAAGAAAAATAAAATTGAGTAAAACACCACTTATTTAGCAGCTAGGGGATAGAAGAGAAAGGAGGGAGTATTGACTGAATAAAAGTCAATTACTCCCTCCCTCCATCTTTACTTATTCACCATACCTTAATAAATAATAAAATAATATGAGTGATTTTACTATATCACTAGTTGAATATAATAAATTTAATATTTTGAAAATGATTGGATAATGAATACTCCCTCCGTTCAGATTTACTTGTCACTATTTTTCTAATTTGATTTCCATTTTTTACTTGTCATTTTTGACAAATCAAGAAAAGACAAATTTATTTTTCCATGTTTTATCCTTAGCATTAATTACTTATTCTCCAAATCATTTTTCAATACCTATTACTACTAAACATCAATTAATAGGGGGAATATAATAAACTCACTCTATTAATCATTATTTTCTTAATGGGTGAGTCATGTCAAAAAGTGACAAGTAAAAGCGAACAAAGAAAGTAATATTTAATAAAAAAGGTAAAATAAGACACCAAATAATAAATTATCTATTGATTTTTTCAAATTAAACAAATGTTGTTGCATACTATCTATTTTTTACTAGCATTTTCGGAGAGCATAATGACTTTTTTTGGTAAATAATTCAAGAAAACATTTGCTCTCATCCATCTTTATTTGTCTATTATTCTAAAAATAAATGTCCAGTTATATTTGTCAAGTTTGAAAAATCAATGATAATTTATCAGTTTGTGCCTATTAACCTTTGAATTTTGATATTAAATAGTACTATTCATTTATCCAATACATTTTTCAAATCATTAAATTTATTATATTCAAAGAATAATATAGTAAAACTATCCCTATTATTTATTATTTCTTAATATGTGTGTCAAATCAATAGTAAATAATTATTGTTGCATGCAGAGAGTAAATTCAAACCAGAGAGAAAAGCAAATCAAGTACTCCAGTGACGCTGCGATTCTCAATATAGTTCATGATTTTAATTGCAAAGATTTCTTGAAAAGCTAAAAGGACGCAATGACTGTTCAGAGTCCAAAAGGCAGGGCAAGTTCAAATCCTTTATAACAATCAATGTTTTAAAAGAAAGTTTTGACGTTCGCTCTGGAGCAGGGCACTGGCAAAACGCCTCGAGGCATAGATGTGAGGCTTAAGTCCTATAAGACTTATGCCTTAAGCGTCCAACTATATGTCCTAAGCACGCCTAACGTCCAATGCTCGGGGCTCGCCTAACAAATCTTATGAAAATTATGTGTCGAATTCCTTAATTGGCATTGTTGACCCTTATAATTCTTTATAAAGTAAATAATGATTAATAGTTCTTCATCTATAGAAATTAGAAGATTCAGAATAACTCAAATAACAAGTCATTATACTGCATATTTATTATTTAAAAGCACCATAAGGGTGAATGTCATTTAAAAATTTTTTTAAAAATACTTAATTAGCTGATTTTTACATCTTCACTTATCAATATTGGTCCTCATATTATTTCAGTACGTCTCAAAATAATCGATATTTGAAAGTAAATTATTGTGTTTTATAATCTCAAAATTACCTTGATGGTACTAATAAAGTTTATTGATTATTTTCCTTCAGTATATATATATATATATATATATGTAAATTGCATAGTATGATCATAATATATTTTACAAAATATAATTATTTTATTATTTGAAAGTTAAGATGTTTGAGTTGATTTGCATCTAATAGTAGCTATTATAGTATTTCTTTATTTATACTTGTAAAATTATATTAGAAGTTTTATTTTCTATGAGTTTGTTTGATCATGTTTTCAATTGTTTTAATTATTAATTTATTGTTTATAATTTTTGCTTTATAACACCATTTTACTATATTATAAATTAAAAAATTTAAGATCCATGGGGCTAGGCTTACGCCCCATCGCCTCGAGGCTTACACTTCGCCCCGTGCTAAGTAAAACACCTCACCTCATGCTCCAGCCTTTTAAAACAGTGATAACAACTCCAAAGTGAAAGAACTGCGCATGCAGAGTATCAAAGCAAAAAGAGCACGGATATTATTGGAAACTAACTACTAGGATTTTGCGTAACGCTAAAATGGGATCGATTGCTCCTGAAGATGAAGGTTTTATTTAGTCTCCTACATCCATATTTTCTATTTAATAAGTTCATGCTAGTCGATTCTTTAATCTTTTGTGGTTTTCTTTGCTTACATTTCTGTATATTTATTCTGTTCTTGTTTATAATTGTGAACTGGAACTCTAACATTACCCTCTCTTTTTTTTTTGACAACGAATTCTAACATAACTTGCTTGGTCTTATTTTGTCGAATTCCGTAACTGTTTATTTAATCTATTACCAAGGCTACACAATATCCTTTTTTTCATGGGTCAAATAAGTGTTGTTTTTTTGGATGGCAGTTACATTTGAACTTTGAGCCTTGTGAGTTGTGCCTGTTTTGATCTAAAAGTTTTAGCCTTTAGATAGATAACACTTAATTTATTGAAGTATATTTTGTCTACCATGGTTAATAGATGGAATTAACATTTACTTGGCTAGTTTGGGCCTTAATTTGTAAAAAAGAATAATTGCAGTAATGTTTATCTCCTTTTGTTTGATGTGCAATATGGACAGAAGTGACAATGGAAGTTAGAGAGGCTTCACCAGCACACTATTTGTTGAAAGTTGATTCATTCTCTCTACTTTCAGAGAGTGGCATTGACAAGTTTGAATCAAATGAATTTGAGGCTGCTGGTTATGAATGGTAAGACTCATATGTCAATCCTCACTAATGCATTGTTAAGCTCTTAAATTTATATTTGTGATTAAACATTTTATGAAGTACCAAGCTGAATGCGTTTCCCCCTTCTCAAACGCTCAGAGTGTAAGAACAATAAGGTTTGATATTGTCGTATTGACTATTTAATGAGATTTGTTTGTGTTTGGGAGCAAGAGGTTGAAAGGGAAATGCCATAAGCTATTTCTAGTCTTTGATGTATGGGTAAATGTTGTTTCCCTTTTTCCTTTTCCCACTAAAAATGTCATTTCCCTTCATTGCTTAGGAAGTAGTAGATATAAAGGTAATGAAAAGTTATGTTGCGGGTGGGAGGTGACAGGTATCCCATAGATTTAATTGAGGTGCGCGAAAACTGGCCCAGACACCACGGTTATCAAAAAAAAAAAAAAAAAAAAAAAAGATAATGAAAAGTCCTGTGCTATGCTAGTTCTCTATACTCTTTTATCAAGTCAAGGACTCCTTATCTATATATATATGTAAAAGCAAAAGTAGAAGCACCAGAAGAAGCCAAGTGACAAGCTATTGAGAAGTCACGTGACAGTTTAGGACAATACTTGATAGTATTATAATAAATTTTTTGAATTTTAGAAGATTAGAAATATTTGAATTTTAAAATATATTATCCTTTATTTAAAAAAAAGATTTTCATTAGCTTAAAAATAGAAACTCATGATTGAAGAGTTCTAAATATACTTTTACTCTTTCATGAATTTGTCTCTTTTAAAATTTAAATATTATAAAATATATCTATATATAATTGTAGTAGTAGTAGTATTTATACCGATTTGCAATTATTTATATATCTAAATAATAGATATTTGTGGTGTGTACTCAAATCTCACCCAACTTGTAATTGTTTATTAATTTTTAAATATAAATTAAAAATTATCTAAATTCAATTTATATATCAAATTAAATTTTATAAAAAATTGATTTCTTTTACAAACAAACAAAAGAAATAAAGAAAGTAAAGGGAATAAAATGTAGGGAAAAGATAGACTATTAAGGATAAAGCAGACTAACAAATTAGTTTTCTTTTATTTGTTATTATTTACTATTAAAAATATTTGGATAGATTTCAAAATTTTCTCTCAAATAATAATAATAATAATAAAAATAACAGTAGTAGTATAGTACATACGTAGTAATAGCGGTCGTAGAAGTAGTAGTAGTAGTAATATTAATAATAATAATAATATTTATACCTATTTGCAATTATTTATATATCTAAATAATAGATATATGTGGTGTGTACTCAAATCTCACCCAACTTGTAATTTTTTATTAATTTTTAAATATAAATTAAAAATTATCTAAATTCAATTTATATATCATCTTTATTAAATTTTATAAAAAATTGATTTCTTTTACAAACAAACAAAAGAAATAAAGAAAGTAAAGGGAATAAAACGTAGGGAAAAGATAGACTATCAAGGATAAAGAAGACTAAGGATAAAGCAGACTAACAAATTAGTCTTCTTTTATTTGTTATTATTTACTATTAAAAATATTTGAATAGATTTCAAAATTTTCTCTCAATTTAAATTTATATATTATATAGGATAAAATGTATTGTATTTAAAAAAGTATGGATAAGGAAGAATAGTAAATTTTCTTCTTTTAGCAAATTGATAAGATATTCAAATTTGAATTTAAAAAGAATTTGAATTTGAATTGAATTCTAGCTTTTAAACCTTTTTTATATATACTACTTCTATTATAGATTATGGTGATATATAATGTTAAGCTTTCTTTCTTTATTTTTGTTGTTAATCACTAACTTTATTCCTGAATTCTTCATTTTTCAAAAACTTTTTTTTTATTTAACATTTTTATTTTTTACTTGCAGGAGGGTATGCCATTTTCATCTTTATCTTCCTATGTTAATGTTCAGGTCTACCAATTCAAATTGATGCCAATATTTTCTTTACGATAATTCTATTTAAACTAGTAAATTGTTGTTGCTACTCTTTCATTAACCATTATCCAACATGTATCTCCATCATCATCCTGTTCGGTTGCTTGCGTGTTTATTAAAGTTCATAACAATTTCTTTATTTAAATATACTTATTGGGTTTATACTTTGTGATAATTTTTTGAAATTGCATTATTAAATATTTATTCCTAATCTTTGTATATATTTTTTATCATCATTTTTTATGAAGTATATTTTTTTTTTTTCGACGGATAAACTAATTCAATGTATCTCAAATAACTTTGAATAGAAAACAAGTGCAAGGTTGGATCCAAATTATAGAGAGATGTGAACTTCTTTTGTGATGGACAAAATTTTGAGATATCAGGTTGTGTATATATTAAATGTAAGTATTACTATTTTTAGGGGAAAAAAAGTCATAAATAAATACATAGATCCATTTTGCTTTACATGAATTTTTTTAATAATTAAAAAAAAAAAAACATATATTGATTGTAAATAAATGAATTTAAATTTAGAAGAAATTATATGAATTTGTTATAAATGTAAGTAAGGAATTTGAAGTTTCTATATAAGATGTATAAAAATATCTTACAAATATTTTATTATTTTTAAAAATCAGTCAATGGAATATGATTAAAGAAAATACTAATATTATTTTTTTTATATCAAAACATCTAAAATAATTGCAATTGTGATTAGTTATTAAATATCAGTTGAAATTTCATTATTAAAAATTATTTTTAATATTTCATTGACTTTTGAAATATGTTTTTTAAAAATTGATTGACTTTTGAAATATGTTACTGTAATACAATAAAAATTGACTAACTTTATAATTTCAAAGTGAATAAGCTAATATTTTTTAAATAAACGATCCGGGCATCGCGCGGGTACCTGTACTAGTTTACTTAATAATTTTTCTCAATGACTATAGGGATTGGATCTTCCAGATCAGTCCCTGCTTGTAATTAGACTCTTAGTAGGCATTTGAACATGAGATGAAATCAGTGTTTGGACATGTGATATATATCCCAAATTCTCAAAAAATCATGATTTCAACTTTTTTAAATATAAAATTTGACTCGTCAGTTTTTATTTTGTAAAAAAAAATCATTTTAAATTTTGCAAAAAAGGAAAGGACTCATGTTGGGCTGGAGAGATTGTTCTACCATGTGAAAAGATTATATTAAAGAATAATTAGTTACTATTATTATTGACTAGTAAATCTTTATAAATTATGTATACTTGAAAGTTTGCGTTTAAACATTTTATGCAGTACCAAGCTGAATGCGTTTCCCCCTTCTCGAAGGCTCGGAGTGTGAGAACAGTAAGGTTTGATATTGTCCTATTGACTATTTCTTTATATTTGTTTGTGTTTTGGGAGCAAGTGGTCATTTCCCTTTTTCCTCTTCCCACTAGAAATGTCATTTCCCTTCATTGCTTTGGAAGTAAATATAAAGGTAATGAACAGTGTTGTGCCATGCTAGTTCTCTATCTTCTTTTAACAAGTAAACGACACTTGATTTACTTAATAACTTTTCTCAAAGACTTTATAGGGGTTCTTCGAGATCAGTCCCTGCTTGTAATGACTCTTAATTTCCTGTCTTAATTTAAAGTTACTTCCTTTAGCAAAAAAAAAAAAAAAAAAAAAAAAGTAACGACTCTTTGCGAGATCCCTCCTTTCTTGAATCATGTCATTTACTCTTTTTTTTGGCATTTGCATGGCTTGTCATAATATGTTACTATAAAATAGGACCAAATTGTGGCCTGTTGTATATTCCTAAGTTAAAGGACTTTTGACTTTTTTTTAGTATAAAGAGATTACACAGTGGATCATTTTGAATTGAAGTTTGTCTTAAATTATCTGAATTTTATTGTTGAATGGATTTGATACAGGAAAATGATCATTTATCCTGAGGGGAACGCACTTGAAAATGAAAGTGGGCATATTTCAGTTTACTTGTCCATTTCAGGGAAAGTTCCCTGCCTGCTGGTTGGGAGGTCAATGCTATATTTACAGTCTTTATGTACAATCAACTCTGTGACAATTATCTTTCAGCGCGAGGTACAATATTGGTGTGTTATACATCTTATTTTCTTTCTTAGCTTATATATTTCATCTAAGCTCTTTGGTTATATAGTAATCTTGAAATAGCATTGATGATACTCTGTTATGCAGATTAACTTCCAATTTTTTTAATAATTCGCTCAACTGTGGTGCTACAATGCTTGCTTTACGAAAACTGCTACACTTTCAATCTATCAAGTCTATATGGGACCTTGCTAAATTTCTGTCTCACAAAACATTCAAAGAGTCATCTAACGGATACCTTGTTGACGACAAATGTGTCTTTGGAGCAGAGACATTCGTTGTCCAAAGACAAGCAATCAGTGAATGCTTGTCCCTGGTAAAATCTACTAACTCATTTAAGCGTGAATGGAAGATTTGTAGTGTCTCCAGTCTTGGTGAAGATTTCTTTCTGAAGAATTTACTGTGGGTGATTACAAATGGTACTTCCTTCCTCTCCTTGGCGCATAATTGTTTGTTGTGAATATTGTTCTATCACACCATCTCTCATTTGAATTTATTTGTTTCTGAATCCTTGTGTTAATTTCATTGTAGGAAGCTCTTGTTGTATCCAAAAGGTAATTCAAACAATAAGGGATGTAATATCTCAATATTCTTAATATCTGTCGATGCTAAGGACATTGACATAGTAAAGGAGGCTAAACAAAGCTATCAAAGGGATGTGCCCAGGCTCGGAATATCCTTCTTTCGTACCCAAGAGTAGCCCTATTTCTAATAGGAGCAATTCAAGCATTAATTAGTACTACCTCAGATCTAAAAGGAAAGGAAGGAGAATAAGGGAAGGTGCCAAGTAGCTGATTGCACATTACTAAGGCAAGGAATAAGACGTCTGAGAAGGGATGCCGAAAAAAGGCTTCAATTTAATCTGGTGCAAAGTCAGTAGTACTAGGGCCTTCGAGTTGGAATACCATCAAAAAGTGAAGAAAAATTGCAGCATAAACCTCATAAATGGTGGATCCAAAAAGCAATCTTGTAAGGCAAATATTTATTTGTTTCTATTTGTAGCAGTAGCTGATTTTCATATGGAGTTCTTCCAAGATGAATACCACTATAATTCAATAGCTAGTTTTTTTTTCAATGTATTAATTTCTTTTTCCCATGTCTAATGGTTTCAATTTTCCCCTTTTTTATTTTGCTTTTCAACAGATTGTATTTGGTTTTCAACTACCAGGCAGAATTGGGGGTTCCAGACTTTATGCCTTTAACTGAGTTGCATGATCAGAAAAATGGCTAACTTATCAATGATTGTATTGTGGTGGAAGCTGAGCTGGAAGTGGTGTTCAAGCATAGCTTGAAGAGCTTATCTTGACTTGGTTTGCACTTTGCAGTTTATTAGTAGCTGTGGGAGTCTCCACACAGTTGTTAACCGGTCGTGTTGACCTTAGTTAATTAAAAATTAAAGAGTGCATGTCACTTAGACATGGTTAAGTGATAAATTTTGTATATGAAGAAACATGTCTTCCATTCATTGGTTCAATATAAACTCTCGATGTGGAATGTCCCTCTATGTGTATGGAGATGCTATCAATTGCCCATTTTCTATCCGACTGTAGTTTGTTAGGGTTCTCATTTGGCAGTAGTCCTTTTTGTTGAATCATTCGGTGAATGCCCACTTTTTCCCCCTTCTTTAAAATGTACGATTTGTAGGCTGCCATTTTTAGTCTCAACTATGTGTGTGAATCGTTCACTGGCACCTTAGGTACAGCATATCTCTAATTATTCTTTCCAGAGATAACGGAGATGAAGTATGAGGTTTTGTATGGTAATATCTAAACTTTGTGCGGTAGCTGTTTAGCAAAAGTAAACAGAGTTTGCAGAATAAAAACCTGCTGTACATATCCAACACTGGTGTTGAAAAATCAACAACAACATAACAGTGTGTTCCCACAAAGTGGGGTCTTGGGAGGGTAGAGTGTACGCAATCAATACATCTATCTCAAAGGTGAGGTAGAGAGGTTGTTTCTAATTGACCCTCGTCGGCGTTGAAAACTGACTGTATCATCTGATCTAATCTAGTTTCAGTGTTTGATCACAATCTCTCTAGAGAATGTTTTTGTATACATTTACTTTACTGGTGTGAATAGGCTATGTATTCTTGTATCTAGCTACATTTTTGCATGTCTTATTCTGAGCCACCGATTAGACAGAAAGGATCCAACAAGTTAGGGCGGCCACTACCATAAAGAAATGGATTTAGAGACAGATTAAACCCATAGATAAAACTCTAAACTCAACTGCAAAAATGGATGTGTGTGACTAAAACAGAGACATATACACAAAGTTCTTTGCAATAGGTTTCAATGAATCAATAATTGCACTGCACCTAAGAAAAGTGGTCTGTGGATTTGAAAGGACGTAAGCCGATAAGCTTTGTTGGGAGCTTTTATTAGATCTCCAAAGTTGCTCACAGTAGGTGTTTAATTGATACTTATAGAAACAACCTTTGCTAGTGTTGTCAACCTTCTTAAATCTTAATACAAGAGGTAAAATTTCACACACGATCACATAATTATAAGTTTTTTGTACCAAAGCTACACTTACAATTTTATTTTGTCATTTAAAAGTCATAATAATATTACCTGAGGTTTCTCAACTCTCGTTCTAATTTTATCGAATGTCTTGTCTCTACGATGTCAAATATGTTTTTCCATTGTAATGACCCTCCAGGTTATTTTCTCGATTTTGATTAAAGTTTCGATTCAAAAACCCTTTTTTCGCCATTGTTGGAGCTTGGAGTGTGGGGAAGTGTGGGGAATCATTCTTGAGACTAAGGTAAGTTGTTTTAACGTCCCTTGATCATTCCCATTATTTCTCCTCATAGAATTCTGCTATTTTCCTAGTTAATTCTTAGAATTTAGGTCTTGGAAATCCATAACTTTGGGGGCTGATTTGGGCCTCGATTTGTGTTCCATTTGTGTTCAACATTTGCGCACACACTTCTTATCTTACAAGGGACCTCGTGACAAATTTAATTTTAGGATTCAGTTAGCGGTTCCCGCGGGCCCATTATTGACCCAATTTTGGGCCCAAAGTTTTATATTACAATATGGGTATCGTTTTACTCATAATGACATGTAGGTTACTATTTTGATAGTGTGAAGATGATTCGGGATCGTGGAGCAAGGTTGAGCGATTTATGGACACTTCAAGAATTGTGGTTCGGCATCGAGGTAGGCTTCAGTCTACTTTTCTCCATGAGATTGTGTATAGTATAGACTACATGCTAGGTAAGGAATATAGCATATGATTATGGCTAGTATAACATGTCTTAGCCTATTTTATGGAATTTGGGGTAGGGATGTGACCCGAACCCTAGTATAAATACTGGATATGTCCATAGAGCCCTATTGCCCTTAAACATAAGCATGTTAACCACAGTTGATGATTAAGGATCCTTTGGTATGAGTTTTACCATTTGACTTAGCGATTCGGGAGGTTTTTCCCCGATTAGATCCTTGTGGTGGCTTTATGCCCTTGATTATTATGGTTGCCCGGGGTCATGAGACCTTACTATAGTGGTTACATGTTATTGGGCCCGAGACCGTGATTATGAGGCTAGTTGGACGTTGGTGAGTATTCTGCCCTTAGCAAGGGTAAGATTATTATTTATAGACGCTTGGGCGCTTATGGTTATGTTGTCTGGATACTGGTGATGGCATGCATACTACCTGGTGCATTCATGCTCATTTAGTGGTACGATTCCGACCAAAACCTTGATTTTACTACTGTTTTCGAAAAAGGGATTTATTCCCACTTTTCACTTTTAAAAAGGGTTATTTTATAACGGGAATCATACCACCTTATTTTATTGGATTATGAGCTTTTGGAACTGAAAATGATGTTTTAGAACTTCGATCGAGTATGATTCCAGTCCATTATTTATCCACTCATTTTACCATTACTATTTACTTTGGTAGAGGGATATTCCGACCCTTTGTACATGATTTAGTTCCGAGCATGATCTCGGGCAATGGACTTACGTATATATATATATATATATATATATATATATATATATATATATATACTGGACGGAGTGGATGGATCGTGATGGGTATTGGAAGTCCTGGATCGGGACCAGGCAGTGTATATGGATTTTCCCAAGTCCCCTAGGGGCCCCTTCGTCCGCGAGCTGTTGAGCCGGAGAAGCTTGGTAGCCATAGGTCCTGCCTTTGCGAGCTAGGTGAGCTGGAGGAGGTATATACACTTGGTACGATATGGATTGAGATTGTGGAACCGGTTCGAGTCCGGTGCCCCCAGTATGCCTTGAGATTGTGGAACCGGTTCGAGTCCAATGCCTCCTACATGGTTACGGATTTTCGGTTTATATTGCATTCATCCATTCATATGCATTGCCTATCACCAGTATAGTTGTTTGGCGCCTGTATCTATCGGTCGTATGGGAGGTTGTATAGGTGTCACACCCCGAATCCCATTCGGGACGGACTGGCACCTGAAGCCGATAAGGCCCGAGAGAACCAATCTTCGCTCATGTACTCTCATATGCATGTTTACGTATGAATATCATTCTATCCCATGTAATTAAATATCAATGGCGGAAGTCATGGCAACATATGCTCTCTATATATATATATAAAACTTGGCCGTTAGGGCCATCAAGTCAAAATGGACATAAATTTCTTACATTCATCTTCCCACATCCGTCTACAAATCCTCTAATAGATACATGACCATTTCTATACAATATTTACATAGTATCAAAACAAATGTACACTATGACTCGGAAAGCCCCGAACCAACTGGAGCTCACCAATGATCCGCAAATAACTTGTAGCATATAGTGGAGGTCTTCTAGCACCTGTACCTACAACAAGTAAGGTAAGTCCCCCCAAGGGGGTCAGTACGAATAATGTACTGAGTATGTAAGGCTATAATAAACTACATCATACATAAGAACTTTCATGGAATTAAATATAAGAAAATAGTCAATGTGGATAAACCATCATTTTATATGTGGAACCATGTACATTGCTTATGTTATTGTCATTTCCGATCAATCATTCATATACTTATCATTCATATAATATTTTTCATATACACCTTCATTCAAGATATTTGCCTTTATTCAAGAAATTCTTCCATTCAAGAGATTTCTTTCCTTGCTTTTACGCTCATCATCATTATTATTAGTCATCCACCTTATTGGTGGGTTATTATGGTCATCCACCTTATCAGTGGGTAGTCATCCACCTTATTGGTGGGTAGTCATCCACTTTATTAGTGGGTAGTCTTCCACTTTTTTGGTGGGTAATCTTCCACCTTTTTGGTGGGTAGTCATCCACCTTTTTGGGGGTAGTCTTCCACCTTTTTGGTGGGTTATTATGTATAACATTAAAAAATTACTTCCTTCTCTTAGCTTGCAAGATTAATACATTGGGGATCGTGTTATTATTGGAAACACATAGATGCATTACTTCATTCTTTTACGTTCATGAGATTGATACGTTCGCTTGTGAGAGGTTGATATATTTGTAGTCGTAACATTATTGGAAGCTTTGGAGCATAACATTATTGGAACTTTGGAACCATGTCCATAATTATGTAACACATGAACAACAACAACTAATGGATGAGGAATATGTGACTTAACAATAGACAACAACCTGAAATGAGATACCTTTGGACATTTCGGAATGGAATAAGTACAATGTCAATATGAACAATATGCTGCAGAAGGATATAGAAAGAGTAACCTTACATACCTTATGATCTCAATATGAATATACCGTCCTAGATGTGAATACAACAATCCAGTTCCTTCCTTACGTGTCACTCTACAACACAAGTTCATAACGGAGCTCACGTTAACAACTAGTTACCTTACAAGTGCATAAGATGACAATGAGTTATGTGACTACTATATAGCGTCATTTCTTCCTTTACAATACAATCCACTGCATTACCATGACAACAACATCATCACATTTCACACATTGACCAAGTTTACCCTTTACACTTCCTCATTAACACTATATTACCTTTTATCCGTCAAGTCACTCGATAACTTTCACAATAACACTTTAACAACAATACATATTTTATACCATTCAAAATACCTCCGGGATACTCCTTTATAATCATTTAAAAGGTACCATAAGTTGATAATTGCATCCATAAAGGGTATAGGGGCTTTGGGGGTCAAAGAGATGTAAAAACAACCGAAACGGGGTTCTGGCCTGACCTGCGAAGCCACCTACGCCCGCAGGTGGCTGACCTTCATTCGCAGGTGACCCTTGGCAGTGTCCAGGGGCACCTGCGAAGTCACTTGCGCCCGCAGGTGCTTCATCTGCGAGGGCGGGTGCCCGTTTCGGCCCAAAAAGGTCTCTTTTGGGTCTTTTTTTTGCAATGAATGGTCCATGATCATAACTAAACTTCTTTTGAAATATTTTAGATCATCTTGGATTCCAAAAAACAGCCATGGTTTTACAACACACATGAACATCACCAAAACCACACTTTTCCTTCAATACACCACCAAATCCATGCACAATTTTGCAATAACAATTCCCAAAATTATGTACAAGAATAAAACAAGTTAAGGCTATAATCACACCTCACATGTAAATATTGAATCCATCAAGTTCACTTCCTTCAAGACCACAAGTCTATTTTCAAGTTTACAAGGCAAAAACCTTCACCGATTAAGCAAACATGAATTGTTTCACACATAGTGAACTTCTCACACTTCACCAACATAACCAACATGATCTACACCATATTCCATGCATGTAATCTATTAATTCACAATAATAAACACTTACCAAGGCTTGAAAAAGGGTGATCTTGTTGACACCCAATTTTGACTCTCCGTGCTTAAAATTAACGTCTTCAGGCTTCCTGATCGTTAAAGAGCACAAAATACATTTTTTACACATTTTTACACAATTTATTAATAACTCTCCTTCTCTTAGGATTTTTATCAATTTATTTTAATTTTAATTTTTTCACAGTCATCTGCACACGTACACAACATAACACAACAATTCTTTGTAGTACACTACATTTTTAACTATTTATATAATAATACATTTTTTCAAGATAATTGTATTTTGTTATTGTTTACATTTTTTGTAATTATATTTTGATGCCCATATTTTTATACGTTAGTTACAATCCGCAAATGATAAGCCAGATTAATTACTTTGATACACGAAGCAATAATCCGATCAAGTCGAGGTCTTGTCACCTTTATTAAAGGTGACTTGTCATGTCACCTTTATTAAAGGTGACTTGTCACGTCACCTTTATTAAAGATGACTTATCACGTCACCTTTATTAAAGATGACTTGTCACGTCACCTTTATTAAAGGTGATGTGTGACATGACTACACATATTTTTTACCCTTTGAATAATAACTCGTGGACTAAACCATAATACAAGGGACAAGAGAGGTTAATCTTTTATTTTTTGGGTAATAGGAGGAAATAATTTTTATTATAAATAGAGGGGGAGGGGGTGAATTGTTTTTTCTTTCAACAAGAACAATACACACTACACATATACACACACATTCATACAAACACACACACACACAACAGAGATACACTCACACACAAATTTCTCTCTCTCTCTCTCTAAACTCTCTTCACCTCCACCACCACCACCGGCCAAACGACGGCCGGTGAACACCACCACCCACCAAACAACCCTTTTTTCCTCTCTCCTTTACCGCCATTGCTTCGCCGGAGGTGATGACCGGCGAAGCTTCAAACACAACCACCGCCACCATCAACATCCCTCTCTCTTCCATAGATGCCCGCCACTGCTCCTCCCTCCGTCCCTCTTTCTCCTTCGCTACCTCGCTGGAGGTAATGACCGGCGAGCCGCTTCCGATGGTCCACCACCGTCGCGGCAGTCCCCTTTTCATCTCCCTTTGGTTCATTATTGCTTATGGGAAATGGTGTTTTCCACCATTGATCCACAGATCTAGTCGGATCTTGAATTACGGCGTTGCTCCGGCGAAAGCCGTTGAAGCAACGCCACTTACATCACTACTTTGTCTTGATTGAATGGGGTTTTCTAAAAAAAATTTTTATGTTTCAATATTACCTGTACATACTTGGCCGGACTTGTGAATTTTCCGGCGAAGCTCCATTAAAATCGGCGAGCTCCACTAACGTCATTCTTTTTCATGACTTGTTGACCATTTTTACATTTGTTCTTTTTGTGGAATCTTGCTCACTGTTATATCATTATTGTTGCTATATTTTGTTATTATTTTTTGGACTGTTTTGCTAGTTTTGGGTGGATTTTCACCCGAAAAAATTCACTTCGGAGATGATTTTTGCTTCGCTGCTCTTTGGCTGATTTTTTGGACTGTTTTGGGCATTTTTTCCTTTAATTGCTTTGTAATTTCTTACACTGAGTAGGAACAGATACTACACCATGGCCAATAAAAAAATTCCCGTCGGTTTTTGAGGCCTCTACAAATAAAAAGACGGACATGACGTATACAAATACGTGACAAAAAATAAATAAATATGGGCGATGACGAAATTATTATATCATCATGACAACACAAAAGTTTTATGATTCGTATCTTGGCAAGGCGATTTAGGATGGCCGATAAATTCGAGCAACTACTTCGTAGCCATGGCGTATCTAAAACTTAATCCGAGCCCACTTTATAACAAAAAATCTATTTTATTTATACATGTAAACATATTTGATTTTGATAAGTATTTATTCGTTAATAATATTTCTAACAAGTGTTTACACAGGTTCTCGAGGATACTTCTCGAAAAAGTACATTAGAAAAAGGAATTTAAATTTTATGTTTGTATTTTATATTCTTACCATTGTACAAATATTAATCATAGTGAAAACTTTACTTTTGGGGCGTCGGGTGGGATTGTCCTTTACTTACATATTTATTACAAGCGTTTAGGCAAAACTTAGGCCGTAAATACTAACATAAAAGATTAAATTGATTCAAGTATTTAATTAGTTAATTCACATCTTTCGCATTAAAAATATTGTGTAGTCTTTTCTCTTAAAATAAATCTTTATTTAATATTTTCTTTTCATGATTTTTGACAAGTAAAAAGTATTATTTGAAATACTTTTTCTTTCTATATAATACAAAAAATAATTTTCTTTTGTTACATAAAGTGTTTTCTATAACTTTTCATTTCATATATTTTTATATTGCTTCATATATTTTATACATACATTTTACAACATTAGATTTTATTTATACATTTAATGCATCCTTTTTTTTATACATATATTTTTACATTATTTTAGTAAATATTTAACATATTCATACTTTTTTAAGAAAAAATGATTTTTTACCTCTTCCCTCTTTGATAAATTTAGTCTAGTCGGGAACCACTTTTTGCGGATTCTGAAGGGTGCCTAATCCCTTCCCTTCGGAATAATTTGAACCCTTACCTAGAATCTAAACTGGTTTTCGCAGATTAAAACACAAGTCATACATGTCAATAATTAAATAGGTTTCCTTATTTTCCTTAAAAACTAGGTGGCGACTCTGTACAAAATTTAATTCTTTTAGAGTCCATAAGTCGTGCTCGTTTTAACCTTGGTGAAAAATAGGGCATGACAGATCTTGTCCAAATGAAAGGTTGCCTTAGGGTTTGAGTTGAAAGAATAGTTTAGAAAAATCTAGAAAGGTCATGTGGCTTTTGTGTGAATAAAAATATGATTTATGGCCCCTTTATATAGGCCCTTGAAAGTCATCCTTGTCCATTTTGGTCAATAATTGAGGGTCTTCTTTGGTCAAAGCAAGAATGGATCATTTCCTTCTTGTTGGGCCATGTATTAATGCTAATTTTTGGGCCTTAAATTGGGCCCAATTGCACATGTTAATTCATCCCAACTAATTACATGTATAATACCCCAACAATATTATGTTTAAATAATTCCATAAGTGTTAAGGTAATAACATAGGTTCGGAAATGTACGGGGTGTTACAATAGGTACGGGTTATGACTGTTGTTTGTTGAGTGTTTCTGTGAACCTTTCGGGCTTATGGGAGCCCTGTCAGGTACTTGTTTGCCCGGACTAGTCGGTTACTTTATTATGGTTTATTATGGTTAGTTCGTGGCAGGTTGGTTGTGGATTGGTACCTGAGATTAGAGGTACGTTTTTGATTCCTTTATTCTTTCTGTAGATTATATTATAGTTGGTTACCCCCGGGTTTTGTCACCTTTTGGGTATAGGCATAATGAGGCTAGTGATGGCTCTTTTACTTGGTTATGGACCTTGAGGTGTTAGGTTGACTCCCTCAGGTAGTTACCCTTGAGTTAGCCCTATATGTCTACTTATATGTATGGTATCACCGTATATCCCTCTCTTTCCTTATCTATTTACATTGTATATGTACCCTTTGGCCTTGTACTACTATTATATATATCCTTCTTTCACTCTTCATTTGTATATTGGTCAGGGATATACGGTATTGCACTTTAGTTCCTGAATGATGTCAGGATAGGATAGTTATCCCTATTGATCCATTAGCATTGTTATGCCTAGTTTCGTGAATAGTTGCTTGTAGTCATTTTCATGCCTTCATGTTATGTATGCTTACATTATTTCTGGAGCTCAGTCGGTCGTTGCCTACTGAGTACCACGTGTTTGGTACTCATACTACACTTCTGCAGCCTGCAGGTCATAGTGTGAGTTATCGCCGTTGATGTGCTTATATCGAGCGAGGCAGCTATGGATCAGAGATATGGGGCGAGCTCCCGACGATTTGGAGTATCCCTACTCTCCCTCTTATTTTTAGACTGTTCTCTATGTTGTGTCAGAGACGACTTGTATACATATATTTTTCCTATATATTTCACTTGTACTCCTGATGTATTAGAAGCTCTTGTACTGGCTCCACCAGGTTTTGGGATTATATTAGCCTTGTTATTATATTTATTCTGTTGGTAGTCCATTACTAGCTGTTCCGGACTACGGGTTGGCTTACATACTGGTGGGTTATAGTAGGTGTCATCATGACCTATCAAATTGGGTCGTGACAAATTGGTATCAGAGCATAGGTTTACCGGTGTTGTTGGTACAAAAGCTAAGTGTTTAGTAGAGTCCTGTGGATCGGTGCGGAGACGTCTGTATCCTATCTTCTGGAGGCTACAAGGCATTCTTAGGAAAATCTACTCTTGACTCTTTTGTCGTGTTTCCATACTTCTATGAACCTCTAAGTACTTCTTTTGACTCCATTCTCTATCAAAGGGATAGTACGAGCTCATCGATAGATGCGGACGATATTTCAGCGCGTGTTACCAGAAATTATTCTCAGCATTGGCTAGAGAATTAGAGATTGACATCAAAGATCTTCAGCATCAACCAGAGGGTCTGGGGTCATCCCAGGTTTTGACAGAGTTTGTGACTGCCTCAGCTTTTCAGGATTCGGTGTTAAGTGTCCCGAGTCTGTTTTCGGATACCTCTCAACTAGAGGTAATGTCTGGTCCATCGAGTAGTTCTCAGACCAGAGTTGGATTTGTTGGTGTTCAGCAGAGTTCTCTATCTGTTTCAGAGTATGAAATTGGGTTTCTCGAATGGGCCATACATACTTCTATGTTATTTCCTACTGAGCACGAGATTGTGCAGAGACTTATCATAGGGTTAACTTTACCACTCCGTTTGGCATTGGAGCATTTGATAATAGCTGGGTCTTCTTTCTCTGAGGTTGTTGATCACCCTAGGACTGCAAAGAAGGCTTGCTTTAAGGAATATGGAAATGGCAGTATGAAGCCATGTCACCAGTTCGGTGTTAGGGGTGTTCCGTTTGGAGTCGGAATCTTCTCAATAGAAGTCAGCATGACTTGCCACCTATTAGGCCTATACATATGTCACCTCAGTTTATAGATAGCTCTCAGGTTGATCATGGCAGTATCAGTAGACAGAGTCCTGCTCAAGCATCACAGAGTATTCGGTCTAGGTCTTCAGGCCGTGGCGACCATTCTGGGTCAGCAGATTTGGTGTATCTGAGAGTCCCAGGGGTATTTTTTCATTGTGGTGAGGTTGGCCATTGATCCAGAGAGTGTCCCAGGCGCGGGATCATTAGTCATTCAAATCATCCAGATCAGTCTCACAGTGTGTTGGCACCTTCAGTTAAAGGTAGTGCACCTAGTGCCTCAGTTGATTCATTCAGACACTCAGTTAGAGTTCGGACATGCTCAGATTCGTAATCCTTCGAGCACACCAGAGTTATGATTTCAGATTTCCACCGTGCCTTTGATTCTCTGCCTTTAGTTACTACTTGAGTTGTGTCGGAGGTTTTATGCCCATCGGTGGTTATATGTCGTGACACTTCTATTTTGACTATGGTATGCCTTGGTGTTTTCATAGTGATTGACTATGTATGTCTTTGTGTAGGCTTAGGCTTATATGACTAACCCCGTAGATGATTCTTTAGTAGTGGATCGAGTGGACCAATGTAGTATTGGGTGTAGCAAGTGGGTTAAAGTCCCATTTTTTCCTTGGCATATTGGTCTTGTTGTGGCTATAGAGTGGATTGAAATCATGTTCCCCTTGTGGGTATAGCATTCGGGTTCTAGTCCTATTTTCTTTGGCACATTGGCTTTGTTATGACCCTAGAGTGGTACTTCTGTTGATTTTCATTTTTGTATCACCTGCACCGTATTTTGAGGTCACTATAGTAGTTATTGCTACTGTTATTGCTGGGCATTGATTGATTTTCATTTGGTGGGCAGCTAGACTAGCGGTATCTAGTTAGCATACTTCCATATTTGTGGTTCTTATTTCTTTGGCATAGTTGGCTACCTCGGTTGGCTAGCCTTCCCTTTCTGTTAGCAAGATCGGTTGTAGAGTGGATTGTGAGAATGAAGGTAAGCTTGACCTTCCAGAGCTTTGTTATGACTATAACATTGATAGTCTTCTTCCATAGCCGTTTCTTTGGTGATGCATTTGGGAGTTGTCCTTCAGATTTGGATAGGTCATCAACCGGTAGTGGTCTTGATCTTGATGTTGATTTTGAGTTGGGGTTGGTGATTCGATTCTACCACCCATTTCTGAGATTAGAGGTCTGAGACTTATTTTTTTGAATTGCGGATTCAGCTCCTAGTGAACGTGTTGATCTTGGTTTTGGTGTGGAGTTGGATACTCCATTCTTCCTGTGCTATAGTTTATGGTACAGTCGAGTTAAAGTTGATATAATTGGGAGAATTCAGATAATTCTCATTTCGGCACTTGTTCGGCCTTGTATGACTTCGCAGAGTGCTTCTGCTTGATAATATGCACCTATGGGTATTTGTCGTCGTAGATTGGCTATTGGACTGGCCAGATGACCGTTGAGTCATACTTTTCGATTTGCTCGAGTTCTGGCTATCACTAGTACTACTTGCAGTCTTGGCAAGTTCTTGGCTATGCCTTGTTGCATTATGCCCTCCCGCAGTTGTGGAGTTGATTGCTTGCATCTTTAACCGGTGGTTTCCATCCATTAGGATTATGCTCTTCGGCGATATTTTAGCTCGGCCCTCGCAGAGATTGTTGGGCACGTGCTTGATCTTCTAATAGCGAGGTTGGTTGGGGCAATTGGCCTTTGTAAGGACTTGTTGGCTCTAATTTTAGATTTTGAAGCCTTTGGATGATGGCTTGGGAGTTATGATAGACTTCAGTTTGTGGATGCCTACCCGTCAACATGATCACTTGGGATAGTTGAGATCAAGTAGTCTAGCTTCAATGTTGGGATTTTAGCTTGGGATTGCATAACTTGTTTGCATCCTCGTTTTGAGGTTTTGCTTAAGTTGGACATTCATTTATAGGCCGACCAAGCCTACTCTTTGCATAACGGTTCAGTTTCCTCCAGTTGGGGTAGACCGTACTGGATAGATGGTCAGAAGACAGTCCATCAGTATTCAGTATTGGTTTTTACTGCTTCCGACCTTGGTTCTAGTTTTGGTCAGAATTATGAATTTTCTCCTCAGTAGTAGGAGAGGTGCGCTTAAGTTGGGTCTAGTATGGCTTCATCCACTGTTGGTGGAACGTGTTGAAGTGGATCGTTCAGTTTTATGAGATTGGTACTTCGGACTCTTGATTTTCAGTTTAGAGAGTCATCCGGACCAGTTGTAGCTTTGACTTAAGAGTGCAAACTTTGGTCACCTTTGTTGTGTGTCCTGGTAGAACCTTATGGGCTTATTTCTTATGCCTGCCATTATGGAATTTTTTTTTCGTAAGTCAACTTCAGCCTTTCGAGGTCAGTGTGTTGTGAATGCGCGGACAAGACTCAGATGATATCTTGTACGGTTCAGAGTAGGTAGTAGGTTTGGAAAGGCAAAAGAAGGTTAAGTTTGGATGTTGGAGTTGTAGCATGATTCTGAACTTGGATTGCGTTTAGCCTGGCTAAGTTTCCGCCTAGTTAGGCTTGTATTGGTGGGTTGTCAGCATGTTATGATCTGGATGTGCGTGCATCAGTCGTTCTTGATTCAGTTGGAAGCCAGTTTATTGTTGAGGTCGATTTTTGGTTAATTGAAACGTGAAGTAAGAAAGTTGGTTGAAAAAGGGATACCTGTGGAAAAATCCCTTGGAAGAGTTATCTTTTCTTTGAGGTTGTTTGGGGAGTCAAGTTCGGAGAATGCGAGCCCAGTACCTCATCCTTTTGAGCTTTCGGGCTCTTTCTATCCATTGACTTTCGCGGACGAAAGTCCTTTTAGTAGTGGATGTTGTAATGACCCTCCAGGTCATTTTCTCGATTTTCGATTAAAGTTTCGATTCAAAAACGGAGCTTGGATCTTGGGGAAGTGTGGGGAATCATTCTTGAGACTAAGGTAAGTTGTTTTAACGTCCCTTTATCATTCCCATTATTTCTCCTCATAGAATTTCGCTCTTTTCCTAGTTAATGCTTAGAATTTAGGTCTTGGAAATCCATAACTTTGGGGGCTGATTTGGGCCTCGATTTGTGTTCAACATTTGAGCACACACTTCTTGTCTTACAAGGGACCTCGTGACAGATTTAATTTTAGGATTCAGTTAGCGGGCCCCGCGGGCCCATTATTGACCCAATTTTGGGCCCGAAGTTTTATACTACAATATGGGTATATTTTTTACTCATAATGACATGTAGGTTACTATTTTGATAGTGTGACGACGATTCGGGATCGTGGAGCAAGGTTGAGCGATTTATGGACACTTCAAGAATTGCGGTTCGACATCGAGGTAGGTTTCACTCTACTTTTCTCCATGAGATTGTGTATAGTATAGACTACATGCTAGGTAAGGAATATAGCATATGATTATGGCTAGTATAACATGTCTTAGCCTATTTTATGGAATTTGGGGTAGGGATGTGACCCGAACCCTAGTATAAATACTAGATATGTCCATAGAGCCCTATTGCCCTTAAACATAAGCATGTTAACCGCAGTTGATGATTAAGGATCCTTTGGTATGAGTTTTACCATTTGACTTAGCGATTCGGGAGGTTTTTCCCCGATTAGATCCTTGTGGTGGCTTTATGCCCTTGATTATTATGGTTGCCCGGGGTCATGAGACCTTACTATATTGGTTACATGTTATTGGTCCCGAGACCGTGATTATGAGGCTAGTTGGACTTTGGTGAGTATTCTGCCCTTAGCAAGGGTAAGATTATTATTTATAGACGCTTGGACGCTTATGATTATGTTGTCTGGATATTGGTGATGGCATGCATACTACCTGGTGCATTCATGCTCATTTAGTGGTACGATTCCGACCAAAACCTTGATTTTACTACTGTTTCCAAAAAGGAGATTTATTTCCACTTTTCACTTTTAAAAAGGGTTATTTTATAACGGGAATCGTACCACCTTATTTTATTGTATTATGAGCTTTTGGAACTGAAAATGATGTTTTAGAACTCCGATCGAGTATGATTCTGGTCCATTATTTATCCACTCATTTTACCATTACTATTTACTTTGGTCGAGGGATATACCGACCCTTTGTACATGATTTAGTCCCGAGCATGATCTCGGGCAATGGACTTACGGATTTATATTCTTTTAGACACGGTTCGAGTCCGTGCACTGATTATATATATATATATATATATATATATATATATATATGTCCCTCCGGTACTGGACGGAGTGGATGGATCGTGATGGTTATTGGAAGTCCTGGATCGGGACCAGGCAGTGTATATGGATTTTCCCGAGTCCCCTAGGGGCCCCTTCGTCCGAGAGTTGTTGAGCTAGAGAAGCTTGGTCACCATAGGTCCTGCCTTTGCGAGCTAGGTGAGTTGGAGGAGGTATATACACTTGGTACGGTATGGATTGAGATTGTGGAACCGGTTCGAGTCCGGTGCCCCCTACATGGTTACAACTTTTCGGTTTATATTGCATTCATCCATTCATATGCATTGCCTATCACCAATATAGTTGCTTGTATATCTATCGGTCGTATGGGAGGCTGTATAGGTACGGGTTATGGTTGTTGTTTGCTGAGTGTTTTTGTGAACCTTTCGGGCTTATGGGGGCCCTGTCAGGTACTTGTTTACCCGGACTAGTCGGTTACTTTATTATGGTTTATTATGGTTAGTTCATGGCAGGTTGGTTGTGGACTGGTACTTGAGATTAGAGGTACGTTTCTGATTCCTTTATTCTTTCTATAGATTATATTATGGTTGGTTACCCCCGGATTTTGTCACCCTTTGAGTATAGGCTTAATGAGGCTAGTGATGGCTCCTTTACTTGGTTATGGACCTTGAGGTGTTAGGTTGACTCCCTCAGGTAGTTACCCCTGAGTTAGCCCTATATGTCTACTCATATGTATGATATCACCGTATATCCCTCTCTTTCCTTATCTATTTACATTGTATATGTACCCTTTGGCCTTGTACTACTATTATATATATCCTTCTTTCACTCTTCATTTGTATATTGGCCAGGGATATACGGTATTGCACTTTAGTTCCTGAATGATGTCAGGATAGGATAGTTATCCCTATTGCTCCATTAGCATTGTTATGCCTAGTTTCGTGGATAGTTGTTTGTAGTCACTCTCATGCCTTCATGTTATGTATGCTTACATTATTTCTGGAGCTCAGTCGGCCGTTGCCTACTGAGTACCACGTGTTTGGTACTCATACTACACTTCTGCAGCCTGCAGGTCATAGTGTGAGTTATCGCCGTTGATGTGCTTATATCGAGCGAAACAGCTATGGATCGGAGATACGGGACGAGCTCCCGACGATTTGGAGTATCCCTACTCTCCCTCTTATTGTTAGACTGTTCTCTATGTTGTGTCAGAGACGGCTTGTATACATATATTTTTCCTATATATTTCACTTGTACTCCTGATGTATTAGAAGCTCTTGTACTGGCTCCACCAGGTTTTGGGATTATATTAGCCTTGTTATTATATTTATTCTGCTACTTCCCTTTATTCCTTTGGTAGTCCGTTACTAGCTGTTCCGGACTACGGGTTGACTTACCTACTGGTGGGTTATAGTAGGTGTCATCATGACCTATCAAATTGGGTCGTGACATCCATGTTTGTGTTACTTCTAGCGTACTGCCTTGCTGTTAAAATGTCAACTCAATCTTGCTTAGAATCTGTAGCTAGGAGCAACAATGGAATTGCAAATATATGTGGAACGTTCCAACGTACCTGACAAGTGAATTTGCAATTGTGATAGTATCTATCTTCAAACTAGTGCTTAGTTTACTTGTTTTGCTTCTCTCCCTCTGCTTCTGTTTTGAATTCTCTAACTACTTTTTCCTGCAGTAATTATTCAGTGGCCATAGGGAGGCTCTTTCTCATCAAACATTTTGTCCAAAATGAGTAAATTTTAGCATGTCACAACACTAGCCAATGACACATATTGTCTGCTATAACGAATAATTCTCACAAAATTGTTCCTACTTTAGGCCCAATACGCAAGTAACATATAGGTGATTTACAGACCAGTGACTTGTGGCATAGATTCGGTTCACTACGGATGAGGACCGGGGGCTGCTCTAATGAGTTAGAAATAAAGGTGCCTTAGGCCCCCAAAGTTGAGGGGCTCAATTTTATTTTATTTTGGGCAATAATAGGTTATAGGTTTTTTAAAAAATAAATAAATAATGAGTATTATTTGTGGAAAGAGTGAACTTTTCATATAAAAGGAAGAATTATTAGAATAAGTTTGACACAACTCGAGTACTATATATATGAGTCAAGAAATATTTATCATACTGATCATATTATTAATTGAATAATAATTATTAGAAGAAATCGATTATAATAAAGTTTTAAATTAATATATGATAAAAAAAAATATAGTAATTTTTTTTATAGTTTAAGGCCTCCATTCAATTTTGGTTTTAAGCCACAAATGCATTTGAGCCATCCCTGCTGAGTACTATCATTATATGTAGTTTATTTATTGAAGCTAAAAGAATAAATAAAAAATAAAAAATATAAAAATCTTATTAAAAAATTAAAGATATTTCTTTTAAAAAAAAAAAAAAATTAATTTCAAACCACATTTTCGATTGAGGGCGCCTGAATGTTTACGAAGATTTTCTAACTTTGTAGTTTATTTTATTTATATATCTTGTTTCTGATTTAGTTCTATTTTACTCTCTCTGATCATTTTTATTTGTCCATAATAAACTTTACATTTTCCTTAAAAATAATAAAAAATCATAATAAATACTTATATTAATTGGTATATAGTCTCAATAAACTTAAAAAATAATTTGAAGAATGAGTCGTTAATATTATACATAAAATTTTAAAAATATATTAATTTTCTTTCGATATATTAAAGTGAAACGTAAAAGTTAGAATTTAATTTAGTGTAGTGGATAATTAGAAGAGAATGGAGTGAGTAAATGACTTCAATAGAAGTCAATCGAAAATCTTTTCTTGGGGTATTTATCGAAAAGAGGCATTGTGCTCTCTGAAAATGCTAAATTCAAATCCTTTGATAATTAGTATTAGTGTTCGAGTCAATTTGCATGTAAATTTGATTTTACTAATATTTTATCTTTGGTGAGGAATAACTTTGAGACGTTGTGATTCTGAAGCTATTTCATTAATCACTAGGTTATAGTTACGTGGTTTTACACATTCTGTCTATTTATTTGTTTATTATATTAAAAATATACTTTCTCTTTTCTTTTTTACTTGTCATAGTTTTCTTTTCTAGAGTCAAAGGATATAAACTTTGATCAATATTTTAAGACGTATTTTTTCAGCGTATAGAAAAAAGAAAAATTGCAACTTATACGTATGTTTCATATAGTTTTTTTTGGATATCTAAATTATAATTTTAAAATATTAAATTAATCTAATTTAATTTAGCTTTAAAAATTAGCCAAATTAACTCTCGAGAAACGAAACATGACAACTATTTTGAAATTTGGGGAGTATGTCCATTTTTACTTGTTCAATTTAGAAAATTAAAATAATTTATAATTTAATTTCTAATTTATTCTTATCATTAACTATTGTCATTTTCCAATACATTTCTCAAAATATTGAATTGATTATATTTAGATTTTAGAGGAAAATGCAATAAAATTGCCAAGTTAGTTAATTTTAATGCACAAGTAAAAATGTAAAAAAAAAAAAAAGTAAGAGTTTAAGTTTTGTGCACTGTCAGTGTACAAGATATTCTACATCATCAGGTAAAATTGACCTGCTACTATAGATTACCCATTTTTTTCTATGTTTCTTTTCCTTTTTTGATTTTTAAGTTACTTTTTTTTTTTAAAAAAAATAAATTGGAAAGAACCTTCTGAACTCATTTATTTCCTTGAAATCCCTCCATCTAAATTGGATTCTTTGCCAAAACCCTCGGTCCATGTTAATCTTTCTTTGTTTGTCTTTCTACCTCATGTTCATCTTTCCTTTATAATATGATTGATGCACATATCAACTTTAAGATTTTGATGTGATGTTTATGTCTCTTAACAAAAGAAAAATTGAAATTCGTTTGCAAAACTTTCACAAATTTTGAATGTTGATGCAAATATATTTTCCCTTAAGATCAACAATTTGAAGCATGGGAGAATTGCTTCTTGCAATTTTAATAGCATTTGAGGCTTGAGAATTTGAAGCATGAAAAAATTACTTCTCGCAAGTCTAATATCGTTTGAGGGATAAAGAATAATTTCATTAATTTTAATGATTTTATTGGGAGAGAAATATGGAAAAATTAGATTTGGACGTACGTTATAAAAGGAAATAGTATGTAATTTTGTTAGAATACAATTAGGATTCTACTTTTAAATATTATCTCCTAAATTTTAATTATATAAATATGGTGATAATTATCTAATTTACCTGATGATGTAGAAAAATTTATACACTGACATGCACAAAATTTAAACTCAAGAATAATAGCAAAGCTTGGTTGAAAAGCCAAAAGTAGGCAACGCTCTGCAGAGTCCAAAACGCACAGGCAAATTCAAATCCTTTATATATAGACCTTCAAAGTGAAAGAGCACAAACATTAGGGTTTTGCATAACTGTCTGTTCCATTAACATGGGATCCATTGCTCCTGAACATGAAGGTTTTATTTAATTAGTCTCTACATCCATATTTTATCAATGCTTTCTTAAAAAATACTAGTAATAATCTACCTGATGTTAGTGTGTGCGAGTACTTTGCCTCTATTTGTCAAAAACAAAGGATCTGACCCGGACATCTGTATGGGTACTTTGGTTTAAGATAATTATTTCAATTTTTGTGGTTTTCTTTGCTTAAATGTTTGTATATTGATACTTTTCTTGTAGCTTTTAGCCAGGGTGCACAAGATCCTTTTTTTCATGGTCAAATAAGTGGAAATATTTATTGATTTTTTCGGTGACGGTGAGATTTACACTTAGTAGAACGCTTTGCCCATTTTGATATCGTGTTGAATAATTGTGTCATTTTATCTAGTAGTTTTAGCCGTTCGAGAGAATACCGAATTTATTGAAGTATATTTTGTCTGCTGTGGTTATTAGATGGAACTAGCATTTACTTGCCTAGTTTTGCCCTTAATTTGTAAAAAACGAATAATTGCAGTAACGTTTATACTTTTTGTTTGATGTGCAATGTGGGCAGAAGTGACAGTGGAAGTTAGAGATGCTTCGCCAGCACACTATTTGTTGAAAATTGAATCTTTTTCCCTACTTTCAGAGAGTGGCATTGAGAAATTTGAATCAAATGAGTTTGAGGCTGGTGGTTACAAATGGTAAGACTCATATGTCAATCCTCACTAATGCATTATTTTTCTATTGAACATTTTGTGAAGTACCAAGCTAAATGAGAATAGTAAGGTTTGATATTGTCCTATTGACTATTTTTTGAGATTGTATGTGTTTTGTTTAAAACAATGAAGGGTTGTAGAAAGGAGCAAGAGGTCAAAAAGGAAATGCCATAAGCTATTTCATTTCCCTTCAATTCTCAGAAAGTGCTGCGCTGTTCTACTGTGTATATTAACTTCTCAATCCTTGAAACTAAGCCCTAATGATTAAACCAATCCCCTCTGAAACTAGACTGAATCTTCTAGTTTTAATTTAAAGTTTCTTCCCTTAGGGGAAAAACGGAAAAGGGTAAAAAATACCCTCAATATACTAGAAATGGTTCAAAATTGCTCTCCTCCACCTGTTGGATCAAATTTGTCCCTCCTTTCACCTATTAGATCAAAAATGTCCTTAACTTAGAAATACAGAATAAGTGGATAAGTAATGATGCATTTCGGAGAGTTCAACTTGATTTTAAATAGGCTGACAAGTTGTTTAGTTTGAAACAGGAATACAAGTGTTAACTTTAGCTAAATTTCATACATGCATCCATCAATTTGAAGAGTTTCAATACAGATATGAAAGAAAGATCAATTTGCAGGGAGGGGGAGGGCGAGAGAGCAAGAAAAGTCTATATTTTCTTTCTGTTTTTCTCTTTACAAAATATCTTTTCCTTTATACTAAGCACCCATGTGCCTATTATTGTCCATCCGTGATTACACTTTAACGAACTAACTAATTAAAGGAATTTAAGATACTTCAATAGGAAGCTAATTAAAAATGTGTTCACTCACATGTTTCTTCTAATGTGGATCTTAGCATGTAGTGAGACATTATGGTTCATTCGCTCTATTTTTGTCATCCTCATGGCAAGTCAAGTTATGTTACTATAAAATAGGACTAAATTATGGCCAGTTGTATATTACTTAGTTAAGGAATAATGAGCATTTTTAGTATAATTATAGAGACTACAGTGGATCATTTTAATTGAAGTTTGTCCTAAATGAATCTGATTTATATTGTTGAATGGATTTATGGATTTGATACAGGAAAATGATCATTTATCCTGAGGGGAACACACTCGAAAATGGAAGTGGACATATTTCAGTTTACTTGGCCATTTCAGGGACAAGTTCCCTGCCTGCTGGTTGGGAGGTCAATGCTATATTTACCTTCTTTCTCTTCAATCAACTCCATGACAATTATCTTTCAGTACGAGGTACAATATTAGTGTGTTAGACATCTCATTTCCTTTTTTAGCATATATATTTCTCTAGTCTCTCTTCTAAGCTTTTCAGTTATATGGTTATCTTGAAATAGCATTAGTGACAAGACATCAGAGTAACTTCCAAATTTTTTTTTCAATAATTGGCTCAATTGTGATGCTACAATGCCTTGATTTAGGAAAAATGCGGCGCTTTCAATCTATGAAGTCTTTATGGGGAGTTCCAAAATTTCTCTGTCACAAAACATTCAAAGATGCCTCTAACGGTTACCTTCTTGATGACAAATGTGTCCTTGGGGCTGAGATATTCGTTGTCCAAAGGCAAGCAATTGGTGATTGTTTGTCCATGGTAAAATCTAATGTGACTCATTTAAGCGTGAATGGAAGATCTGTAATTTCTCCAATCTAGGCAAACATTGGCTTTCTGAAGAATTTACTGTGGGAGATTACAAATGGTACTTCCTTCATCTGCTTGGCGCATAGTTGTTTGTTGTGTATATTGTTCTATCGTTCCATCTCTCATTTTGAATTTATTTGTTTCTGAACTCGTGTTAATTTCTTGTGTAGGAAGCTCTCCTTGTATCCAAAAGGCTATGGAAGCAATAAGGAACATGATATCTCAATGTACTTAAAATCTGTTGATGATAGGATCTTTTATCCCCATCTACAAGTGAAGGCAAAGTGCAGCCTAAACCTCAAAGATCAGATTAATGGTGGATGGGAAAAGCTATCTTGTAAGACAAATATTTATTTGTTTCTATTTGTATCAGTAGCAAATTTTCGTATGGATTTCGTGCAAGATGACTACCACTATAATTCAATAGCTAGTTTTTTTTCACAAAATATTAAATTCTTTGTTGCATGTCTGATAGTATCTATTTTCCCTTTTCTTTTTAACTTGTTTTTGGCTTCTTACAGATTCTACATGGTTTTCAAAAACCAGGCTGGACTGGGGTTTTCCAGGTTTTATGCCTTTAACTGAGTTGTGTGATCAGAAAAAAGGCTATCTTGTCAATGATTGTATTGTGGTGGAAGTTGAGCTGGAAGTTGTGTTTAAGCGTAGCCTAAAGCGCGTATCTTAATTTGGTTTACAATTTATTTTAGTAGCTGTGGGAGTCTTCACACAGTAGTTAACCTATCCTTTTTATCTTAGTTTATTAAAAATTAAAGTAAGAACGCATATCACTTAGTCATGATCAAGTGTTAATTTTGTATATGAAGACATGTCTTGCATTTATTGGTTGGATATAAACTCTCAGTGTGGGTAAGTTTTGCCCTTCTTTCCTGGCCCCTCTATGATATTGGAGATGTTGTCGATTGCCTGTTTTATATCCTGCTGTAGTTTGTTATGAAGATCATTAATTTGGCAATGTTTATTTTCCTATTCATAGAACTTGTATTATTCGGTGAATGCCCATTCCCTCCTCCCCCAAAATCAAATGTGGGACGTTACAACTGACAAGTGAATTTACAGTTGTAAGATTATAAATCTACATCTAAGATTTACCTTTGAGGGACCAAACTTCCGCAAAAAATTGGTTTTAGTGCTCTGTTAACTTGTTTTTGCTTCTTTTTTGAATTCTCTGACTACTTTTTCGTGCAGTATTATTTATTCGGTGGATATTTTATCTTTATTTGAGAAACACTTTTATAAAATAGCTTTTTAGAATAGTGCTTTTAAAAAAAAGCAATTTGTATTTGGTAAATTTATTTGGCTAATCTTTTTCAAGAAATTCTTTTGAGAGACAAATTATCAAAAAGGACATGTATCAAATGGACTTCTACTACTAAAATTACTTTACAGAGAGAATTTATTTTAAATATCTATTATAATTTTTTTAATCAAATTTTTATTTTATTTAATTAAAAAGTTCGCATTATAAAATTTTCAATAATATTTATATAAATAGATTCATTAAAATATTAAATATTTATATAATATTACTATAATGATTCAAATATACTTGAAAACATCAAGCAAAATGAATTAAAAACTATTCCATAAATTAAATGTAACACCCCGTACTTTACTACGTCTAGCTAATAACCATAACACTGACGAAAATATGACGACATGAGAAAATTGATGAATTAAGTAAGTCTTATAACAATTGGGCCCTTAAATGAAGCCCAAAGGAAGAAGACATGGCCCAAAAAGGGGTTTTTTTGACCCATTCTTCCATTTCTTGATCCATTTGACTATATCAAGTGGCATTTAATGCTAAGGAAAAGATAAGAGGGACATGAGGTACTATATAAGGAAATAAATCAGATTTTTATTCCCTTTAACACTCATCACATCTCTAGAAATTTCCAACAATTTCTCTTTTGCTCTCAAGAGTCCCAAGTTACTCTTTTGGCCAAAATCATCCATTGGTAAGTCTTGGTAAGTGTTTATTATGATGGATTGATATGTATTATGCATCTTATATGGTGTATATTGTGTTGGTTATGTTGATGGAATATTGAGAAATTCACAAAAAGTGAAGTGTGCATGTTTGCTAAATTGAAGGGTGGTTTGTCTTGTAAGCTTGATTTTGGACTTGTGGTTTTGAAGAGAATGAACTTGGTGGAGTAGATATTGACATGTGATATGTTATTATGGCCTTACGTTGTTGGATTCTTGTGCATAACATGTGTAATGGTTATTGGGAAATCGATTGTGGTTTTGGTGTCGTTTTGGCCGTGGAATTTGGTTTTGGAGTGTCGTTATGTGTGTTGTGAGGCCATGGCTGATTGTTGATGTTTAATATGATCAAGAATATGTTCAAAAATGTTTGATTGTGATCATGGATCATTCATGGCATTAAAAGACCCAAAAAAGTCATTTCGGACCAAAATGGGCATCCGCCTCCGCAGACGAGGCATCTGCGGACGCAGATGCCAACGCAGATGGCTCTGGAATTTTCCAGGAAGCCACCTGCACGTGCATCCAGCCACCTGCGTGCGCAGGTGGCAGCGCATGTCACCTCCAGATTTCGTTTTGTGTGTTTCCGTCACTGATTGATCCCCGAAAGCCCCGATACCCTTTTTGGATATAAATATCAACTTGGGGTGTCGTTTAAATGACTTTAAAGTATCGTATGAAGGTGGTTGGGACTGTATGAAGTATGAAAGGTTGTTCACATGTTGTTATAACGACGTAAATGTGATGGAATGATAAAGAGAAATGCGTAAAAGGTAAGTGAGGTATAAAATGCTATCGATATAGGATTTCTTGGTCAATGTGCATAGTGTTGTGATGTTGTTGATATGATAAGGCCTTGAATTGTCTTGTAAGGGGAACATGACATTGTACGGCAGTCGTATAGTTCATTGACGTCGCGTACGCCTACATGGTAGCTAGATGCTAATGTAAATTCCGGTATGAACTTGTCTTGTAGAGTAAGACGTAAAACAGGAGCTGGACCACTGTCTTCCTACATAGACTAACATATCCATACTTGGAAACAAAGGTATGTAAGGTTACTTTGTCCGTATCTTTCTGCGGCAAATAATGTCCATATTGACATGTCACTAGTCCTATCCTGAAATGTGCTAAGGTATCCGATATCCGTTTATCAATAGTCATTGGCATATATTTCCTACTCATTGATCAATTGTGAATCTCATTTCTTATATTCATGGGTAGTGTTCCAAAAGCTCAAATTCATTGTTATGTTCCAATAGTGATATTCCTTATGTCCCTTATTCATGAATTCTTGTCCAATGGTTCCAATGGTATCAAGGTGCTAGTAATGTTATATTTTTCATTGATAATTATTCACATGTCCTTCACTCATTGGTCAATGATTCAAAGTTTCCAACAATGTGATGTTCCAAAGTTCCAAAGTGATGTTATGACTATCAAAGTAACAATCTCAAAGTAAAGATCAAAGTAATGCAAATGTGGTCAATGATCAAGTACGGGTGGCAAGTCTAGGGGCGTAAGCCTAGCTCGACTCGATCCCGAGATATGGATTTATGGGTGGCAAGTCTAGGGGCGTAAGCCTAGCTCGACTCGATCCCAAGGGTGGCAAGTCTAGGGGCATAAGCCTAGCTCGACTCGATCCCTATATGATGATATGAAAGACCCACTGATCAGTCGGGGCCCGGGTACATTGTGACATATGTGATAACAAGTGAGTATTGATTGTAAAGAAAGCAATGAAAGTAATGAACGCAATCCGCATGGTTTCCAAAACGTAACATGGTGACTTATTCACATTGATTATTCATATGTTTTGAGTTCATTGACATATTCATTGAAATATTCATGTGTTGTACAGTTTCATTTGCGCCTTACATACTCAGTACTTATTTCGTACTGACCCTCTCGGGGAATTTACCTTACTTGCTGCAGGCGCAGGTCCCAGTAGGCTTCCTCAGTAGGTTGCTAGCTGTTGCAGATCTTTGGTGAGCTCCAGTTAATTCGGGGCTTCTCCGAGTTAGAGTGTATATATGTTTTGGTGCTGTACATGTGATATAAAGCGGGGACTTGTCCCGACTTTTAGTTCTTGTTGGTCAATGCACTTGTTAGAGGCTTTTGTAGAATGATGTGGGTGTATAAATGTAGAGGGGATATGTCGATTTTGACTTGGTGGCCTCAACGGCCAAGTTTCGCATATGTATATATATATATCATGTTCCATGAATTCCATTGCGGGTATTTATAGCTATTGTGTGTTTATGGGTTTCTTATGGCATGTATGGGAACAAATAGGGATAAAGCTTGGTTCTCTCGGGCCTTGTCGGCTACGAGTGCCAATCATGCCTCGTTGGGATTCGGGGCGTGACATTAAATCACTACATCTGAAAAAATTCAACATAAGTAGTCCTTCATACATCACAAAAATTCTCAGTGATTTCATCCCTAATTTTATCACGCAATGCCTCATGCAGGGGCGGCTCGAGCACATCGGTGGCCTAAGGCCAAAGTTAAATGGGAGGCCTTAAATTCAGTAAAAAAAAATTATATGTTTTTATGTGAAAACTATTTTTTCTAACTTTTTGAAATGCAAAAAAATTAATAATCTTTTCATATCGATTTCTTCTAATTATTAATTTTCAATTGATAATATAACCAATCCACTTCATCTTTCTTGAGACATTGTTGATCTTAAATAAGAAGTTATCATTTTTAATTTGAAGAACTTCTTTTTGCTGAAGCGACTGTTATAGACATTGCTAACATTATTTTATAAGCAATATAAACATTTAGAAGAGAATCTAGTTTTTTGGTTTGATTGAGTATCTTGATTAGAATATTATATTTTTAAGCTAGTCTACCACTTTATTTCCCATTAAAAAATCTATCAATGTATTTAAAACTAGAAAATGAGTCCCCCACAATTGGAGGCCTAAGACGACCGCCTGTTTTGTTAACACTATGAGCCAGCCCTGGCCTCATGAATTATTTATTTAAAAAGTTTAAATATTTGAGAGAAAATATTTACAAGTGCTGCCAAAATACCATTTGGTCTTGCAACGTGATTCGTTTGTCATTTATTGTTACTAATAATTAAAAATAAAGAGTTATATATTCTTCGATCATCACCATCAATGATATTTTTGATTTTGTTTAAAGAAAAAGAGTGGGGAATAAAATAATAATAGATAAATCATAAAAAAAAAGAAGAAGAAGAATTTATGGTGTAAAAATGAAGTATAAAATTTTAAAATCAAACTTTAATCAAACTTACGAGATATGATAATTAATAAGGAATATATTAATATATATATATATATATATATATATATATATATATATATGTATAAGTGATAGATATGTTTTTATCATGTAAAACATAATTTTTTTGCTTTGCTTCTACTTTTTTTTTAAAAGCAGAAATTTCCTGCTTCTTCCCAATAACAGAAAAACTGTTTCGACTTCTATTTAAAAGCGCTTTTACAAGTTAGTCAAACACCAACCTTTTAAAAAAATGGTTTTTCCTCAAAAAAGTAATTTTTTTTCTAAAAGAAAAAGCAATCTCAAACAGGCTTTAAGCCATGACACATTGTCTGAGACTTAGATCGATAAATCTCACAGCTTTTTTCCTAGGTTATGTGACTCTAGCCCGATAGCGCAAGTACCATATATGCGCGTATTTTATTTTAATTAATATAACAACGTACACAGTTTAATTAATTACAGGGAGGGAGAGGGACAGGTCCTTGAAATGATTTACTGTTGGAGCAAATCATATCCTAAAACTTAAATTTCTTGAAAAATGATAAGAGTAATTTCAATGATTCACCTTTACTATTCCAATAAGCAGCTTCCAAGACATACTAGTACAATTTAGGGTCCCTGTACAGACATTATGCCAAAGGAATACGAAATTTGGTGTTTTCATTCTTTTATTCTGGAATAAATTGACTAAAAAGATCTTCCATTTTGTTATTATTGAAGCTAAAGGACAACTGAAAATTAATACTACCTCCTTTCCAATATATGTCACAGATAAAGCTTAGAGATTCAATCAAGTTTTTTTACTGGAATTTCTTTATATACCTTTAACTGTTTTAAGTTGTTAATTATTGTGATTTATATTAGTTTTTACGTAGTTTCTAAATATATAAATTTTATTTCAGAACACTTAAAGCTTCTACATATAAATTCACGGGCAAAATTTAAAAGTTTGAATCTCGAAATTTCATCTGTGTCACATAATTATAAAACTGAAGGAACAAAAAGAGCAGAAAAATAAATTGTATTATATATTTATACACATCGCGGTGTTTATGATACACGAAGCTTCGCATACATGAAAAGGCACAAGAACGAGTCTTAGCTAGCCAAGGTTTTGCATTGAGAAAAGTAAAAGCTCAGGAGGGATAGAAAAGAGACGAAAATTATAACAATTTTCTTACTTCGAGGGCCACATGGAACGACCTCGGACTTGCAAGGTCAAGAAGACTCGAACCGTCCCCCTAAAGTTGGAAAAGACGAAGAGAAGATGTAAGAAGAATAAGCTCAGGAGGATAACTCCACTACAACTTCATGTTTCAAGTTAAGTACTCAACTAGTTGGCTCATTTTATCATCATCATCACCTTGAGAGAGATGATGAAAAACTAATATAGACACCATATTTTCTTCACTAGTAGGAAGAGGAGGTACCGTATAGCACAAGAGAATAATGAAAGTGTATATGTGTTGTACTAAGAAACTGTATTGATATTTTATTTTTCGAGTGATGAAGAAAAATTTGAGTTAAAAATGATGAGTACTTCCTTCATCTCCTTGGTGCATTATTGTCTGTCGTGTATATTGCTTTTTTCTACTGTACCATCACTCATTTGTTTCTGAATCCTTGTGTTAATTTTTTGTGTAGGAAGGTCACGTTATATCCAAAAGGCTATGAAAACAATAAGGAACGAGATATCTCAATATTCTTAGATTCTGTTGATTCCAACAATGACTTTGAGCACCATCAAAAAGTGAAGGCAAAGTGCAGCTTTTGCCTCAAGGATCAGATAAATGGTGGATGCAATTAAGCGATCTTGAAAGGCATATATTTATTTGTTACCCAGTTCACTTAGTTCTTCACATGGAACTTTTTTATATATCTGAAATC
Organism: Capsicum rhomboideum; assembly: GCA_031232105.1. Classification (NCBI taxonomy): domain Eukaryota; kingdom Viridiplantae; phylum Streptophyta; class Magnoliopsida; order Solanales; family Solanaceae; genus Capsicum; species Capsicum rhomboideum. The sequence continues at coordinate 128,720,465 of CP124712.1, forward strand.
TTTTGTTTCTATTTGTGTCAGTGGCAAATTTTCATATCGAATTCTTGCTAGATGAATACCACTATAATTCAATATCTAAGTTTTTCTTCTACAAAATATTAAATTTTTTTCTTATTGTCTAATAGTTTCTTTTTTAAATTTTTTTTAATTTTTCTTTTTACAGATAGTAGTTGGTTTTCTACCACCACGCCGAATGTGGGTTATCCAGGTTTTATGCTTTTGACTCAGTTGCGTGATCCGAAAAATGGCTATCTTGTCAATGATTGTATTGTGGTGGAAATTGAGCTGGAAGTTTTGTTTAACCATAGCATGAAGAGCTTATCTTAACTTGGTTTACAGTTTATTATTAGCTGCGAGAGTCTCTCCATGTGGTTGTCACTGTCCAGTCATTTAGACTTCTGTTAACTTAAAATTAAAGTACGAATGCATATCACTTAGTCATTGTTAAAGTGATAAATTTGAAGATACATGTCTTCCATTCATCTGTTTGTTATAAACACTTGGTGCAGGTACGTTTTGCCCTTCTGTCCTGGCCCTCTATGTTATTAGAGAAGTTGTCGATTGACCGTTTTGTGTCCAACTGTAGTTTGTTATGAAGATCATTTGGCAGTAGTGCTATTGTTCTTATTAATAACTTATATTATTCGGTGAACGCCCATTCCCCCCTTCTTATCAAATGTACAAATCATAGGCTACAGTTTTCTTAGTCTTAGTTACATCATATCTCTAATGTTTGTGAAACGTTCACCAGTACCTTAATTACATCATATCTCTAATTATTTTGTCCTGAGATAATGAAGATATATGAGGTTTTTGTTTGGTAACGTTTTAAACTCAATGCGTTTGTTGTTTAGTAAAGGTAAACACAAAGTGTAACACCCCCAAACTTTCGACTAGGATTTGATCCATTCTTTGTACGCATATAGGCCTCCAAACTCGATGATCTACAATGTATATAAGTATTAAGATCAATCTCATAGTGTGGTGAGTTCTTTTGATGTGAACCATGGTCATAAGAAAATCTAGCGTAAAGTTGAATTGAGAGCTTTTTGATCAATTGAGTTTTAGTATTCGTTTTTACATGGGTCAACTTCAAACAAGCATTTCTCCTAGAATATAAGGAGTCACGTGACCCATTACCTATCAAATTAAAGGTCTTTGAGTCTCTTTCCAAGGATACAAACGGTTTGTAAATCGGAGCTCGGAGTGAAAAGTTATGAGCTTTCCAGTGAGGGTCCGCGATATTACCATGCCACGGAGCTTGGCCTCCGCGATTATAGAGTGGCACAGAGGTGATGTTCAGCAGCGAATCCTTTTACTTCCTATGAGTTTTTAAGGGCCTTTTGGTCTTTTTCTTACCCAAAACCGTCCCCCACCTATATAAAACCTTCCCAAATCCCTAAGGCACCATTTTAACAACCTAAATACGTTACTCTTCTCCCCAAAGGCTCCTAGATTTCAAGAACACCTAGGGTTCAAGCTTATTGTTCCTCCGTAAGATCTCTTGCTAAGTTCTTGTCAAAAAGGTATGTAGAGCAACTAATTTTTAAAGTATCCTTTTGAATATTTAATCTCTTAACCTGTATGTATGCTTACATATCTCAAATATTGATGATAAAGTTGCAAATTGTATTTCAAATTTATGGGATGAGCATGAACTTGTGACGAAACTCTTTTCTTAATGTATACTTCGACTATTTGGTAAATTGAATTAGAGGAGGTCACTTTAATTGTTTTCTTTACCTCTTCAAATGTTTAATGAAATGTTTTGGATCAACATATCCTTATTACTTGAACAAGAATTATGTTATGTTAATGTTATTGTCACGCCCCGAATCCCAACGAGGCGTGATTGGCACCCGAAGCCGATAAGGCCCGAGAGAACCAATCTTTGCTTCTATTCATTCGTATGCATGTCATAGGAAATACCATTATCGCATAAGAACATGAACCATTAGTATTGGACTTCATGGGTATTGGGAAACATGGCACATATATACATATTTAAAAAACTTGGCCGTTGAGGCCATCAAAACAAAACTTCATGAGTCACCTTAGATACATATGCCCACGTACGTCTACAAAAGCCTCTAACAGATGCATTGACCAATATAAACCAAAAGTCGGGACAAGTCCCCGCTTTATACAACATGTACATCACCAAAACATATATACACTCTGACTCGGAGAAGCCCCGAATTAGCTGGAGCTCACCAAAGAACCGCTAACACTGGCAATCTACTGGGGAGGCCTACTGGTACCTGCGCCTGCAGCAAGTAAGGTAAATTCCCCAAAAGGGGTCAGTACGAAATAAGTACTGAGTATGCAAGGCTCAAATAAAACTGTACAACACATGAATATTTCAATGAACTCAAAACATATGAATAATCAATGTGAATAAGTCACCATTTTGCATTTTGGGAAACCATGTGAATTGCTTTCATTACTTTCTTTACTTTCTTTATCTCAATGCTCAATGATAACAATGTACCCGGGCCCCTACTGATCAGTGGGTCTTTCCATGACTTATCGTCATGTTGGGATCGAGTCGAGCTAGGCTTATGCCCCTAGACTTGCCACCCATAAATCAATACATCGGGATCGAGTCGAGCTAGGCTTACGCCCCTAGACTTGCCACCCATAAATCAACACATCGGGATCAAGTCGAGCTAGGCTTACGCCCCTAGACTTGCCACCCATAAATCAACACATCGGGATCGAGTCGAGCTAGGCTTATGCCCCTAGACTTGCCACCCATACTTGATCATTGACCACATTTGCATTACTTTGATCTTTACTTTGAGATTGATACTTGGATATTCATAACATTACTTTGAACTTTGGAACATAACATTGTTGGAAGCTTTGGATCATTAACCATGAATATAAGAAATGAGATTCACAATTGATCAATGAGTAGGAAATATATGACAATGACCATGGATAAGTGCATATGGGATACTGTCACGCCCCGAATTCCAACGGGACGGACATGGCACCCGAAGCCGACAAGGCCCGAGAGAACCAATCTTCATCCATAAATAGTCATCACCACCACAAACAAATATAAAATACCAAAAGCGGAAGTTATGACACATATATGAGAATTATGAAACTTGGCCGTTAGGGCCATCAAGACAAAACATAAGTTCATTACATTCCTTTCGCCTGACCCACCACATCTACAAAGCCTCTACAGATGCATAACCAAAACCAACCTAGAGTCGGGACACACCCCGCTCTATACATATACACAAGACCAAAACAAATGTACATAGAAGACTCGGAAAGCCCCGAACCAACTGGAGCTCACCAAATGTTCGCAAAAGATCCGCAACATACAATGGAGGTCTACTAGTACCTGTGCCTGCAACAAGTAAGGTAAATTCCCCCGAGGGGGTCAGTACGAAGAATGTACTGAGTATGCAAGGCCATAAGAAAACTGTATCAATAAGTGAGAACACCAATGTATATCAAAGATAAGAGAATAGGCAATATAGATAAACCAACATTTCCATATGTGTGGAACCATGTACTTTACATTCTTTATTCCCTTTATCATTCATCTCAATATCAACAATAATCACATCATGCCCGGGACCAACTGATCAGTGGTAAATAACAATATTGGGATCGTCTCTAGCTAGGCTTATGCCCCTTTGAGCTACCACCCATAAATCAATAAAGCAGGTTTGGCCCTAGCTAGGTTTTCACCCCTTTGGGCTACCCCCTGTGTCCAATAATCAATCGGGATCGTCTCTAGCTAGGCTTTCTCCCCTTTGAGCTACCACCCGTGATACATCGGGATCGTCTCTAGCTAGGCTTTCGCCCCTTTAAGCTACCACTCGTACTCAAACAAGTATGCATTACTTTCATTCTTTAGTTATGAACTTGAAACATTGTTGGTTATCACGTTATTGGAACTTGGGGACAATGTTCAATGTACAAGAGACATATGAATAAATATATATAGGTAACCAACTTGACATGAGATACTTTGGAACATTTCGACATAAGTACAAGTACAATGGCAAAGGGAGCAATATGTGTGGCAGAAGGATACGGACAAGAATAACCTTACATACCTTAGCCTCTCAATAAGAATCCACAATCCTAACGAATATAATGATCCATCCCCCTTACTCTAAAACACAAGCACATAACGGAGTTTACGTCAACATCTAACCACCTTACAAGTGCAAAAGACGACAAAAGGTACATAATTGCCTATAACGCCATTTCCCCCTTTACAATGAAATTTCGGCATGACCATTCAAAAAATACCACAACATGCCATACATTGACCAAACATCATAACCAATAGAATTTCGCAACAAAGCTTCTTCTTTACACTTTCTCATTCACACCATATCACAAATAATCCATCAAGTCACCGTAATACACCTCATAGCACATATCGGCCAAAATCCCATAATTTACACTTATGGAAAATAAAAATTTTAGTAACATAATCACACCATACATGTTGATATTTCATCCATATCATGCTCTTTCATCAAACCCACAAGTCATATTTCAAGTTTAATTCACAAAATGGCACATCTTTTACCAAAGGGCAAAAGTGTCCTATTCAACCTTTCCAACACAACCATCATGATCTACACAATACTTCATGCATATAATATGCTAAACCACAAGAATAAATACTTACCCAAGATTGCAAAGGGATGATCTTGTCCAAAGTGTCCAAAGGGAATAGTTGCCTTAGGGTTTTGGAAAGAGAGAAATGTTTGAGAAAATATCAAAAAGGCATGAGACTTGTAATGACTTAAAAATATGATTTTTCTATTGTTTTATAGAGCCTTTTAGGTCATCCTTAGCCACTTCTTTGGCATTAAATGCCATGTCTCTATAGTCAACAAGAATGGGTCATTTTTCCTTTTGGGCCTTTCCATTTTGGCCTTGTTTTGGGGCCCAATAACACATATTAGCTTAGCCCACTAAAATTAACGTATAATCCATCGTATATCTCATGTTTAAATAATTCCATAACGTCACGACAATATTCACTTACGAGATTCCCTTTCGTAGCCTTAATCGCAAAACTAGACAGTCTAGCCGTCCATGGCTTAATTGAACATTTTTGGTAACTTCTTGTGTTTCATGATTTGATCATGTGGAAGTGTATCGAGGTATTTGAAACCTTCACAAGGATTAAATAAACACCAAAGAACCAAAAGAAACCATGGAAAAAAATCAACATTGCATTGCGTCACGAAACAAGCTCGGAAAGACCATAATCCTTGTGCCTTGCGCCACTACTGCAAAGCAGGGCAGTGGCGCGAGTTTTGCAGCCCCTCTGAATCAGGTGGCTTGCGCCACACACCCTGAAACAGGGAGTGGCGCAAGTTTGGCCACTTTGCTGAAATTTTTCCTACTCCGTCTGATACTAGTATATCATCCAATACCTTATCAAAACACTACAAAATACTTACTTCGTGATCTTAATCATCAAGTAAACATGACTCCAAGTCACCAAATAAGGTTAGAAATGTACGGGATATTACATTCTTCCCCCCTTAAAAACATTCGTCCTCGAATGTTAGTGAAGTCGGCTCATGTTCAACAATTGTATTCCTATCTTAACACATATATACACATACATGCAATACTTGTAAATACTTACTTGTTATGGCTCCATCTCCGCACTGTGAATTTTTTCTTCCGTGTGAAATAAATACGGGTACTTTGACTTCATCATTTCTTCCGCTTCCCACGTGATCTCTTCTACTTGTTGATTTCTCCAAAGTACCTTTACGGAAGCAACGTCTTTATTTCTTAGCCTCTTCACTTGCCTATCCAGAATAGCAATCGGTATCTCCTCATAGGTAAGATCCTCCGTGACTTGTACATCCTCCATAGGAGTAATACGAGATGGATCTCCTATGCACTTTCGAAGCATCGAAACATGAAATACTGGATGGACTGTGGAGAGTTCTTAAGGTAATGCCAATTCATACGCAACCTGTCCAAATCTTTTGACAATTTCATATGGACCTATATAACGTGGGCTCAATTTTCCTTTCTTTCCAAACCTCATTACCCCTTTCATCGGCGACACTTTTAAGAATACCCAATCACCTATGGCAAATTCAAGCCCTCTTCGTCTAACATCCGCATATGACTTGTGTCGACTTTGGGCCGTTTGTAGCCGCTGCTGGATCACTTTAACTTTCTCCATAGCTTGATAAAAAAGATCTGGCCCAAGTAAAGCAGATTCGCCTGCTTCAAACCATCCAATTGGTGATCGACATTTTCTTCCATATAAAGCTTCATAAGGTGCCATCCCGATACTTGAATGATAGCTATTGTTGTACGCAAATTCAATGAGAGGTAGATGTTCATCCCAACTACCTTTAAAATCCAAAGCGCAGGCTCGTAGCATATCTTTAAGTGTTTGGATAGTACGCTCTGCTTGTCCATCTGTCTGAGGATGAAAAGCCGTACTCAAATTAACCTGTGTGCCCAAGCTCCTTTGGAAAGATTTCCAAAAATGAGCGGTAAACTGTGCTCCTCTGTCTGATATAATAGAAAGTGGAATGCCATGCAATCGTAATATCTCTTTCACATACAACTTCGCATAATCCTCAGCTGTATAGGTCGTCTTGACAGGTAGAAAATGCGCTGACTTAGTAAGTCGGTCCACTATGACCCATATAGAATCAAACTTCCGCAATGTACGAGGCAAACCCGTAATGAAATCCATATTGATCATATCCCATTTCCAGACTGGAAGATTGATACATTGCATGTAACCTCCCGGTTTCTGATGTTCCACTTTCACTTGTTGACAATTTGGGCATTGAGCTACAAATTCCGCAATGTTCTTTTTCATATTTCCCCACCAATATATGTCTTTCAAATCATGATACATCTTTGTAGCTCCCGGATGAATGGAATACCGTGAGTGATATGCCTCTGTCATAATCCGCTTCCTTAGCTCATCTACGTCCGGTACACATAATCGACCTTGGCATTGAAGTACTCCCTCTTGCGTAAGATCGAATGCCTTTGTCAATTTCTGCTGTACATTCTCTCTCAGCTGCAGCAAAATAGGATCCGCATACTGTTTCTCCTTTACTTCAGCTATTAAGGAAGATTCTGATGCATTCTGCACGATAACCCCTTCATCTGGAGATTCAAGCAGACGAACTCCCAAGCTAGCTAGTTGATGTAGATCCTTGAGTATCTCTTGCTTTTCCCTCAACTGGCCATTAGTGCATCCCGTTGCTTTGCGACTCAGTGCATCAGCTACTACATTTGCTTTCTTGGGATGGTATAAAATATCAATATCATAGTCCTTTAAGAGTTCCAGCCATCTCCGCTGCCTCAGATTTAGGTCTTTCTGCTTAAAGATATATTGCAAACTTTTGTGGTCAGTATAGATATCAACATGAACTCCATACAAATAATGACGCCATATCTTTAAAGCAAATACCACAGCTGCTAACTCAAGATCATGTGTTGGGTAGTTTCTCTCATGTGGCCGCAACTGTCGTGAGGCATATGCTATCACCTTACCATGCTGCATTAATACACATCCGAGGCCAACCCCGAAAGCATCACAATACACTGCATAACCTTCTATGCCTTCGGGAAGTACTAAAACTGGCGTGGAAGTTAATTTCTCTTTCAGCTCTTGGAAACTTTTCTCACATGCGTCGTTCAACTGAAACTTGATTGCCTTATATGTTAGCTTCGTCAATGGTGTAGCAATAGAAGAAAACCCTTCCACAAACCTCCTGTAATACCCTGCCAAACTAAGAAAACTACGAATCTCGGTAGGCGTCGTAGGTCTTGGCCAGTTTTTCACTGCTTCAATCTTTTGCGTATCAACCCGAATTCCTTCATCCGACACAATGTGACCCAAGAATGCTATAGATTTTAACCAAAATTCACACTTAGAAAACTTTGCATATAACTTACGATCCCGGAGAATTTGTAACACCTGTCGTAAGTGATTAGCATGGTCCTCTTGTGATCTCGAATAAACCAGGATATCATCTATAAATACCGTCACGAACACGTCTAGAAATGGCTTAAACACCCTATTCATCAAATCCATGAAAACAGCTGGTGCATTTGTTAGTCCAAATGACATAACTAAAAATTCATAGTGGCCATACCGTGTTCGAAAAGCTGTCTTGGGTACATCATTTTCTCTAACCCTGACTTGATGGTAACCCGACCTCAAGTCAATCTTGGAAAACCATTTGGCACCCTGTAACTGATCAAACAAATCATCAATTCTGGGGAAGGGATATTTGTTTTTGATCGTTACCTTATTTAATTGCCGATAATCGATACACATTCTCAAGGTGCCATCTTTCTTCCGCACAAACAATACTGGTGCGCCCCACGGGGACATACTAGGCCTGATAAAGCCCTTGTCCAACAAGTCTTTTAATTGCTCCTTCAATTCACGCAATTCTGCTGTAGCCATTCTATACGGAGGAATAGAGATCGGCTGAGTGCCTGGAATCACATCAATGCCAAACTCCACTTCTCGTTCTGGAGGTAAACCTGGAAGATCGTCAGGAAATACGTCGAGAAATTCATTGACCACTGGTACCGACTGAGGAGTTAGTGGTTCCACGTTGAGATCTTGCACTCTTACCAAATGGCATATATACCCTTTAGCTATCATTTTCCTAGCTTGAAGATAGGAAATAAATTTACCTTTCGGTGCCCCCACACTACCTTTCCACTCAAGAATATTCTTTTGTGGAAAATGAAAATGTACCTCCTTGGCTCGGCAATCCACCGTAGCATAACAAGAAGCCAACCAATCCATCCCCATTATAACATCAAAATCCACCATGTCAAGTTCAATAAGATCAGCTAGTGTATCATGACCACACACAGTTACCACACAATTACGATATACTCTTTTTGCAACAATATATTCACCAACCGGTATAGACACTTCAATAGACTTATCTAAGAATTCTGGTGTTTTTTCAAATTTTGCAGCAATAAATGGAGTAACATATGATAAAGTAGAGCCCGGATCTATCAATGCATATACACCATGTGAAAATATAGACAATATACCTGTGACTACATCGGGAGATGCCTCCGAATTCTGTCGGTCCACTAGAGCATAAGTGAAATTCTGGGCTCCACTGGAACTAGCTGCTCCTACAGCACCTCTACCACGACCGGAAGGCTGCATACCTCGGCCTACGGAAGGAACCGATGATGAAGATGCAACGGTTGACCCCATAGGTCGTGCCACACCACCCGAGCCTCTTCGTGGGCATTCCCTCATTATGTGCCCTGGCATACCACACCAGAAAAAAGTATTCACCCCACGTCGGCATTCCCCTGAGTGAAACTTTCCACAATGCTGACATGGCTGACGAAGAAACCCTGCTGTCTGCGAGCCCTGAACCCTAGTGCTTTGCCCAGCATAACCGCCTCTAGACCCTCGAAACTGGGAGGAAGCACCTGTCATGGGATGAGAAAATAATGGTCTATGCGGTCTAGGAAACATCCGAGGTCTAAATTCTCCTTGGGACACCATAGACTGCCCCATAGGTCTAGCCCGCTTTGACGGCCCTCTTTCAGATTCCTGTGTTCTCCTCCGTTGCCTCTGATCCTCCATCTTTTGTGCAAAGGCCTGGATCCTAGCAATATCCATGTCTCTGTTCAAGGCAGCAATGGTACACTCCCTTACCAAATACGGCTCCAATCTGTCCATATATCGATGGATTCTGTCGGTCATTGTAGCCACTACGTTCGGAGCATATCGAGCCAAATAATTAAACTGAAGACTGTATTCCCGAACACTCATATTCCCTTGTCGAAGGTTCAGAAACTGATCTGCACGTGCTTCCCTGATCTTATAAGGGAGATAGTGATCAAGAAAGGCTGTTCTAAATTCTTCCCAGCCAGCTGGAAATGCATCAATGCCCCTCGACCATTTCCAGTCCTCATACCACAATATCACTTCACCTTTCAACCTGTAGGCTGCAAGTTCTACTGTTTCTACACCAGTCACATGCATAACATCTAGGGCCCTTTGGACTTGGTCCACGAAGTCCTGTGGATCTGCCTGTGGGTCTGACCCCGTGAATATGGGAGGATCTAGTTTCAGAAAATTCTGTGTTCTGCGGCTCGCTATTCTAGCCACATCATCCTCATTTGTCGTTGGACCAGCTCGTCCCTGTGTTTGTGAAGCAACTATCTGTGTCAACATATGTACTGCATTTCTCAAATCCTGGTCAGTGGCATTCATAGGCGGGTCTGCAGGTAAAGTAGGAGAAGCCCGCGATGCAAACTCCTGTTCAACACCGCCTTGATTAACCTGTTCCGGTGGTGGTCTACTAGTTCCCTCTCCAGCCAGCCTGTCTATTCTTTTACTTTTACCTTTCCCTTTTCGTGCAATCGGCATTTTCTATAACATAAGAAAACCAATGGTTAGGTACGATTCCACTTACAACAGTAGCTCTATTGCACGATCTAGAAATGAAGAAAAAGAAACAACTCCTAAATGCCCCGTAGCCTCCTACTTATAAATGTGGTGCACAACACATCGATAAGCAAGACTCTACTCAGACACGGCTTTGTAGACACCCTTAGGACGACCCGCTCTGATACCACTTTTGTCACGCCCCGAATTCCAATGGGACGGATATGGCACCCGAAGCCGATAAGGCCCGAGAGAACCAATCTTCATCCATAAATAGTCATCACCACCACAAACAAATATAAAATGCCAAAAGCGGAAGTTATGACACATATATGAGAATTATGAAACTTGGCCGTTAGGGCCATCAAGACAAAACATAAGTTCATTATATTCCTTTCGCCTGACCCACCACATCTACAAAGCCTCTACAGATGCATAACCAAAACCAACCTAGAGTCGGGACACACCCCGCTCTATACATATACACAAGACCAAAACAAATGTACATAGAAGACTCGGAAAACCCTGAACCAACTGGAGCTCACCAAATGTTCGCAAAAGGTCCGCAACATACAATGGAGGTCTACTAGTACCTGTGCCTGCAACAAGTAAGGTAAATTCCCCCGAGGGGGTCAGTACGAAGAATGTACTGAGTATGCAAGGCCATAAGAAAACTGTATCAATAAGTGAGAACACCAATGTATATCAAAGATAAGAGAATAGGCAATATAGATAAACCAACATTTCCATATGTGTGGAACCATGTACTTTACATTCTTTATTCCCTTTATCATTCATCTCAATATCAACAATAATCACATCATGCCCGGGACCAACTGATCAGTGGTAAATAACAATATTGGGATCGTCTCTAGCTAGGCTTATGCCCCTTTGAGCTACCACCCATAAATCAATAAAGCAGGTTCGGCCCTAGCTAGGTTTTCACCCCTTTGGGCTACCCCCTGTGTCCAATAATCAATCGGGATCGTCTCTAGCTAGGCTTTCTCCCCTTTGAGCTACCACCCGTGATACATCGGGATCATCTCTAGCTAGGCTTTCGCCCCTTTGAGCTACCACCCGTACTCAAACAAGTATGCATTACTTTCATTCTTTAGTTATGAACTTGAAACATTGTTGGTTATCACGTTATTGGAACTTGGGGACAATGTTCAATGTACAAGAGACATATGAATAAATATATATAGGTAACCAACTTGACATGAGATACTTTGGAACATTTCGACATAAGTACAAGTACAATGGCAAAGGGAGCAATATGTGCGGCAGAAGGATACGGACAAGAATAACCTTACATACCTTAGCCTCTCAATAAGAATCCACAATCCTAACGAATATAATGATCCATCCCCCTTACTCTACAACACAAGCACAAAACGGAGTTTACGTCAACATCTAACCACCTTACAAGTGCAAAAGACGACAAAAGGTACATAATTGCCTATAACGCCATTTCCCCCTTTACAATGAAATTTCGGCATGACCATTCAAAAAATACCACAACATGCCATACATTGACCAAACATCATAACCAATAGCATTTCTCAACAAAGCTTCTTCTTTACACTTTCTCATTCACACCATATCACAAATAATCCATCAAGTCACCGTAATACACCTCATAGCACATATCGGCCAAAATCCCATAATTTACACTTATGGAAAATAAAAATTTTAGTAACATAATCACACCATACATGTTGATATTTCATCCATATCATGCTCTTTCATCAAACCCACAAGTCATATTTCAAGTTTAATTCACAAAATGGCACATCTTTTACCAAAGGGCAAAAGTGTCCTATTCAACCTTTCCAACACAACCATCATGATCTACACAATACTTCATGCATATAATATGCTAAACCACAAGAATAAATACTTACCCAAGATTGCAAAGGGATGATCTTGTCCAAAGTGTCCAAAGGGAATAGTTGCCTTAGGGTTTTGGAAAGAGAGAAATGTTTGAGAAAATATCAAAAAGGCATGAGACTTGTAATGACTTAAAAATATGATTTTTCTATTGTTTTATAGAGCCTTTTAGGTCATCCTTAGCCACTTCTTTGGCATTAAATGCCATGTCTCTATAGTCAACAAGAATGGGTCATTTTTCCTTTTGGGCCTTTCCATTTTGGCCTTGTTTTGGGGCCCAATAACACATATTAGCTTAGCCCACTAAAATTAACGTATAATCCATCGTATATCTCATGTTTAAATAATTCCATAACGTCACGACAATATTCACTTACGAGATTCCCTTTCGTAGCCTTAATCGCAAAACTAGACAGTCTAGCCGTCCATGGCTTAATTGAACATTTTTGGTAACTTCTTGTGTTTCATGATTTGATAATGTGGAAGTGTATCGAGGTATTTGAAACCTTCACAAGGATTAAATAAACACCAAAGAACCAAAAGAAACCATGGAAAAAAATCAACATTGCATTGCGTCGCGAAACAAGCTCGGAAAGACCATAATCCTTGTGCCTTGCGCCACTGCTGCAAAGCAGGGCAGTGGCGCGAGTTTTGCATCCCCTCTAAATCAGGTGGCATGCGCCACACACCCTGAAATAGGGAGTGGCGCAAGTTTGGCCACTTTGCTGAAATATTTCCTACTCCGTCAGATACTTGTATATCATCCAATACCTTATCAAAACACTACAAAATACTTACTTCGTGATCTTAATCATCAAGTAAACATGAATCCAAGTCACCAAATAAGGTTAGAAATGTACGGGATATTACAGATACCTTAGTACATTTCGGAATAGGACTAGTGAAATGTCAATGTGAACACTATTGGCCGTAGAAAGATACGGACAAAGTAACCTTGCATACCTTTGATTCGCAGTACGAATATATAATCCTAGAGGTGCGTACAATAGTCCCGCTCCTTCTTTATGTGTTACTCTACAACACAAATACAATATGGAATTCACATTAACCACCAACTACTCTTCAAATGCATATAACATCAATGAGTCACATATTTGTCCTTAAACATGCCACTTCCCCTTGACAAAACCATTGACAAAATTATTATTCCAAAAATTCCATAATATTCCCAACATTGACCAATACATGATAATTGATACATTTCACCGCAACACTTCTCCTTTACACTTTCTTATCCATACCACATCACAAATAATCCATCAAAGGACCTTAACACAACTCATAACACATATCGGCCAAAATTCCACAATTTCCACAATTTCCACTTATAAACAAGAACAAGTTTAATACCAAAAATAACACCATACATGTTCATAATTTGTCCATACCATGCTTTTTCATCAAAGGCACAAGGCCTAATTCAAGTTCAAATCACCAAGATAGCACATCACTCACCAAAGGCAAAAAGACACTATTCACCATCTTACCAACACAACTATCATAATATACATAATCTCCCATGCATATAATATGTTAATACACAAGAATAAATACTTACCCAAGCTTGAAAAGGGATGATCTTGTCCAAAGTGTCCAAAGGGAATGGTTGCCTTAGGGTTTGGAAAAGAAAGAAATTTTTGAGAAATATCCAAAAGTTATGAGAGCCTTTGTGAATAAAATATGATTTTGGGGACTTTATATGGACCTCAAGTAATCCTTAGTCACACTTGGCACTACATGATATGTTTACTTAGTCAATTATTGGAAGAATGGGTCATTTCCTCTTTGGGCCAAGTCTTTTAATCCCATTTTGGGCCTAACTTTGGGCCCAATAACATATAGCCATGTAACCCATCAAACTTCATGTATTATTAACCATATATCTCATGTTTACATAATTCCATAATGTCACGACAATATTCCCTTACAAGATTCTCATTCGTCCTTTCGATCGCAAAAATAGGAATTCTAGTCGCCCTTGGCTTCATTGGACATTTTGGATCACTATTCACATTTCATGATTTGATCATGTAGGAGTATGTAGGAGTGTATTGAAGTGTTTGAATCTTTAACAATGCTCAAATAACTCCAAAGAACCAAAAGAAACCATCCAAGAATCGTCGTAGAATTGCGTTCCAAAATGGGTCCGGAAAGGCACAAGATTTGTGCCTTGCGCCACTAGCTGCAAAGCAGGCTGTGGCGCAAGTTTCCAGCCTTATCTGAATCTTCAGCCTGCAGGTGGCTTGCGCCACACCCCTGGAACAGGGTAGTGGCGCAAGTTTCAGCACTTTGCTGAAAATTTTGGCCACTTATCCAATGTTTGCGTATCGTCCAATCCCTTATCAAAACACTACAAAATACTTACTTAGTGACCTTAACCATCAAGTAAACATGACTTAAAGTCACCAAATGAGGTTATAATATGTACGGGGCATCACCCAAATGTATCACGAAATCACAAAACACCTCCTATGAAGGTCTAATCGCACATGTTAAGTCCGATATCAAATGTTTCCCCAATAACATTATAAAACACATATTCATGGCATCTCAAAACCTATGTAGATATGATACCAAGGTATCAAGTAAGGTTATAAAAGTACGGGGTGTTACATTCTTCCCCCCTTAGAAACATTCGTCCTCGAATGTTAACAACATCGTCTTATATACATCAATTGCATCTTTACTTTACGTATACAAATACACATTCACATAATGCTCTTAAATACTTACTTGTTATTGTTCCACCTCCGCACTGTGAAATTCTTGGTCCATTTGAAATAGATGGGGATACTTGGATCTCATCATTTCTTTCGTTTCCCATGTGATCTCCTCTACTTGTTGATTTCTCCAAAGGACTTTCACGGAGGCTATGTCTTTATTCCTCAATCTCTTTACTTGTCGATCTAGGATAGTAATGGGTACCTCTTCATAAGTTAGATCCTCTGTAACTTGAACATCTTCAATTGGAACAATACGAACTGGATCTCCTATATATTTTCGAAGCATCGACACATGAAATACCGGATGGACTGACGAAAGGTCCTGGGGTAGTGTCAACTCATACTCAACTTGCCCAAATCTTTTAATGATTTCATATGGGCCTATGTAACGTGGACTCAATTTCCCTTTCTTCTTGAACCGCATTACCCCTTTCATCGGTGACAGCTTTAGGAATACCCAATCAACTATGGCAAATTCAAGTCCTCTTCTCCTAACATCAGCATAGGACTTGTGCCGACTCTGGGCCATTTGTAATCGCTGTTGGATCACTTTGACCTTCTCCATGGCATGGTGCACCATATCCAGTCCAAGTAAAGCAGTTTCACCTGCTTCAAACCACCCAATTGGTGATCTACATTTTCTTCCGTATAAAGCTTCATAAGGTGCCATCTGAATACTTGAATGATAGCTATTGTTATAAGCAAATTCAATAAGAGGTAAATGGTCATCCCAACTGCCTTGAAAATCTAATGCGCAAGCTCGTAGCATATCTTCAAGTGTCTGAATAGTATGTTCTGCTTGTCCATCAGTCTGAGGATGGAAAGCCGTACTCAAATTCACCCGTGTACCCAAACTTTGCTGGAAAGATCTCCAAAAGTGCACTGTGAACTGTGCTCCTCTGTCAGATATAATGGAAAGTGGAATACCATGTAACCTCACTATTTCTTTAACATACAACTTCGCATAATCCTCAGATGTATAGGTCGTCTTGACAGGTAAAAAATGCGCTGACTTGGTAAGTCGGTCCACTATGACCCATATGGAATCAAACTTCCGCAATGTATGAGGCAAGCCCGTAATAAAATCCATATTAATCATATCCCACTTCCAGACTGGAAGATTGATACATTGCATGTAACCTCCCGGTTTCTGATGTTCCACTTTCACTTGTTGACAATTTGGGCATTGCGCGACAAATTCTGCAGTGTTCTTTTTCATATTGCCCCACCAATACACTTCTTTCAATTCATGGTACATTTTAGTAGCACCCGGATGAATGGAATAGCGCGAATGGTGCGCTTCTGTCATTATTTGTGTCCTCAGCTCATCT
Organism: Capsicum rhomboideum; assembly: GCA_031232105.1. Taxonomy (NCBI): domain Eukaryota; kingdom Viridiplantae; phylum Streptophyta; class Magnoliopsida; order Solanales; family Solanaceae; genus Capsicum; species Capsicum rhomboideum. Next base: position 128,736,865 of record CP124712.1, read on the forward strand.
ACGTCCGGTACACATATTCTTCCTTGAAATTGAAGCACCCCTTCTGGTGTAATATCAAATGCCTTGGTCAAATTCTGCTGCACGTTTTCCTTTAGCTGCAATAAAATAGAATCCGCAAACTGCTTCTCTTTCACTCCAGCTATCAAGGAGGATTCGGCCGCATTCTGCACCATAACTCTATCATCGGAGGATTCAATAAGGCGAACTACCAAGCTCCCTAACTGGTATAAGTCTTTGAGTATCTCCTTCTTTTCCGTCAATTGATCACTAGTGATTCCCGTTGCCTTGCGGCTCAATGCATCCGCTACTATATTTGCCTTCCCTGGATGGTATAAAATATCAACATCATAGTCTTTCAAGAGCTCTAACCATCGTCGTTGCCTTAGGTTGAGTTCCTTTTGCTTAAATATATATTGTAAACTTTTGTGATCCATATAAATATCAACATGAACTCCATATAGATAACGACGCCATATCCTTAAAGCAAACACTACCGCTGCCAATTCAAGGTCATGAGTGGGATAATTCTTCTCATGTGGCCGCAACTGTCATGAGGCATATGCTATCACCCTACCATGCTGCATCAACACATATCCGAGACTAATCCCGGAAGTATCACAATACACTGCATAGCCCTCTGTGCCTTCAGGAAGTACTAACACTGGTGTGGAAGTCAACTTATCTTTCAATTTTTGAAACCCTCTTCATATGCATCATTCCATTGAAACTTAATTGCCTTGTGATTTAACTTTGTTAATGGTGCTGCAATAGAAGCAAACCCTTCTACAAATCCTCGGTAATAACCTGCCAAACCCAGAAAACTGCGAATCTCTGTGGGTGTCGTAGGTCTCGGCCAATTTTTCACTGCTTCTATCTTCTGTGTATCAACTTGGATCCCTTTATCTGACACAATGTGACCCAAGAATGCAACTGATTTTAACCAAAACTCACATTTGGAGAATTTTGCATACAACTTACGCTCACAGAGGATTTGCAACACTTGCCGTAAGTGATAAGCATGGTCTTCTGGTGATCTTGAATAAACAAGGATGTCATCTATAAATACTGTTACGAACACGTCTAGGAATGGCTTAAGCACCCTGTTCATCAAATCCATAAACACAGCCGGTGCATTTGTTGGTCCAAATGACATAACTAAAAATTCATAGTGGCCATACCGTGTTCGAAACGCTGTCTTGGGTACATCCTCCTCTCTAACTCTGACTTGATGGTAACCCGACCTCAAGTCAATTTTCGAAAAACACTTGGCACCCTGTAACTGATCAAACAAATCATCAATGCGAGGAAGGGGATATTTGTTCTTGATCGTTACCTTATTCAACTGTCGATAATCAATGCACATTCTCAATGTGCCATCTTTCTTGCGTACGAATAATACCGGTGCACCCCACGGGGACATACTAGGCCTAATGAAGCCCTTGTCCAGCAAATCTTTCAACTGCTCCTTCAATTCACGCAGTTCTGCCGGAGCCATTCTATATAGAGGGATAGAAATAGGCTGAGTGCCTGAAATCACATCAATGCCGAATTCCACTTCTCGTTCTGGGGGTAAACCTGGAAGATCCTCTGGAAATACATCAAGAAATTCATTAACTACTGGAACCGACTATGGAGTTGGCGGTTCCATATCGTCATCTTTCACCCGTACCAAGTGATATACGCACCCCTTGGCAATCATTTTTCTGGCTTTCAAATAAGAAATAAATCTCCCTTGTGGTGCCCCTACATTACCCTGCCATTCTAGAACATTTTCCTGCGAAAAACAGAATTGTACCTTCTTGGCCCGGCATTCAACCGTAGCATAACAAGAGGCCAACCAATCCATTCCCATAATTACATCAAAATCCACCATGTTCAATTCAATGAGATCGGCCAACGTATCATGTCCACACACTGTTACTACACAGTTACGATATACTCTCTTTGCAACAATATATTCACCAACCGGTGTAGACACTTCAATGGATTTAATTAATAATTCTGGAGCCTTTGCAAATTTTGCAGCAACTAATGGGGTAACATAGGAAAATGTAGAACCTGGGTCAATTAGTGCATATACATTATGTGAGAATATGGATAATGTACCTGTGACAACATCAGGGGAAGCCTCTGAATTCTGGCGGTCCACCAAAGCATAAGTGCGATTCTGGACCCCGCTAGTACTGGCTGCTCCTCTGGCACCCCTGCCACGGCCCATAGGCTGTACACCTCTGCCCAGTGAAGGAACCGATGCTGATGATGCAACAGCCGACCCATCCGGTCGTGCTACACCACCCATGCTCCTCTGTGGACAATCTCTCGCCATATGCCCTGGCATACCACACCAAAAGCAGACATTCGTTCCTGCCCGACATGTGCCTGGGTGAATACGCCCACAGTGCTGACACTGCTGACGAGGAAAACCTGCTGCCTGTGACCCATGAACTCCACTACTCTGCCCAGCTGAACCACCTCTAAACCCTCGAGACTGAGAATAAGCACCCCCTGTAGAATAAGAGAACGACGGTCTAGGAGGTCTAGGAAACACATGGGGCCTAGATCCTCCTTGGGACATCATAGGTGGTCCCATAGGTCTAGCCCTTTTGGACTGTCCCCTGTCAAATTCATGCACTCTTCTCCTCTGTCGTTGGTCTTCCATTTTCTGGGCGAAGGCTTGTATTCGAGCGATGTCCATGTCCCTATTCAAGGCCGCAATAGTGCAATCTCTTACCAAATATGGCTCTAGTCTGTCCACGTATCTATGGACCCTGTCTGTCATTGTAGCCACAACATTTGGCGCATATCGAGCCAAGGAATTAAATTGCAAGCTATATTCCCTGACGCTTAAATTTCCTTGACGGAGATTTAGGAACTGATCTGCACGTACCTCACGGATCTCATAGGGCAAGTAATGATCAAGGAAAGCCACCTTAAACTCTTCCCACGTAGGTGGATCTGCACCAATGTCAGGGGATTTCTTTCAATCCTCATACCACAGTATTGTCTCTCCTTTCAACCTGTACGCAGCAAGTTCCACTGTCTCTACCCCTGTCACATGCATAACTTCCAAGGCCCTCTGAATTTGATCCACGAAGTCCTGTGGATCTGCTTTTGGATCGGACCCGGTGAATATAGGAGGGTCCAGTTTCAAGAAATCCTGTGTTCTGTGACTTGCTACTCTAGCCGCATCATCATCAGGTGTCATTGGACCAGCTCGTCCTTGACTCTGGGCTGCCACCAACTGTGTTAACATATGAACTGCATTTCTAAGATCCTGGTCTGTAGCATTCGTCGGTGGTTCCACAGGTACTTTCCTCCTTCTCGGCTCTTCTGGAGCTGAAGAAGTAGAAGAAGCTCGCGTTGCAAACGCAGTTTCAGCCCCACCTTGATCAACTTGTTCAGGTGGTGGTCTACTTGTTCCCTCTCCAGCAATTCTATTTATCAGCTTACTTTTACCTTTTCCTCTTCCTCTTCTAGTGTTCGGCATTTTGACTATACCAAAGAAAAACAATTACCAAGATCAGCTACAATGCAACTTACAACATTGGCTCTATTGCACGATCTAGAATGAAGAAAAGAAACAACATCTTAAATGTCCCGTAGCCTCCTACTTATAAATGTGGTGCACAACACATCGATAAGTAAGACTCTACTCAGACACGGCTTTGTAGACACCCTTAGACCGACCTGCTTTGATACCACTTTTGTCACGCCCCGAATCCCAACGAGGCGTGATTGGCACCCGAAGCCGATAAGTCCCGAGAGAACCAATCTTTGCTTCTATTCATTCGTATGCATGTCATAGGAAATACCATTATCGCATAAGAACATGAACCATCAGTATTGGACTTCATGGGTATTGGGAAACATGGCACATATATACATATTTAAGAAACTTGGCCGTTGAGGCCATCAAAACAAAACTTCATGAGTCACCTTAGATACATATGCCCATGTACGTCTACAAAAGCCTCTAACAGATGCATTGACCAATATAAACCAAAAGTCGGGACAAGTCCCCACTTTATACAACATGTACATCACCAAAACATATATACACTCTGACTCGGAGAAGCCCCGAATTAGCTGGAGCTCACCAAAGAACCGCTAACACGGGCAATCTACTGGGGAGGCCTACTGGTACCTGCGCCTGCAGCAAGTAAGGTAAATTCCCCAAAAGGGGTCAGTACGAAATAAGTACTGAGTATGCAAGGCTCAGATGAAACTGTACAACACATGAATATTTCAATGAACTCAAAACATATGAATAATCAATGTGAATTAGTCACCATTTTGCATTTTGGGAAACCATGTGAATTGCTTTCATTACTTTCTTTACTTTCTTTATCTCAATGCTCAATGATAACAATGTACCCGGGCCCCTACTGATCAGTGGGTCTTTCCATGACTTATCATCATGTTGGGATCGAGTCGAGCTAGGCTTATGCCCCTAGACTTGCCACCCATAAATCAATACATCGGGATCGAGTCGAGCTAGGCTTACGCCCCTAGACTTGCCACCCATAAATCAACACATCAGGATCGAGTCGAGCTAGGCTTACGCCCCTAGACTTGCCACCCATAAATCAACACATCGGGATCGAGTCGAGCTAGGCTTATGCCCCTAGACTTGCCACCCATACTTGATCATTGACCACATTTGCATTACTTTGATATTTACTTTGAGATTGATACTTGGATAGTCATAACATTACTTTGAACTTTGGAACATAACATTGTTGGAAGCTTTGGATCATTAACCATGAATATAAGAAATGAGATTCACAATTGATCAATGAGTAGGAAATATATGACAATGACCATGGATGAGTGCATATGGGATACCTTAGTACATTTCGGAATAGGACTAGTGAAATGTCAATGTGAACACTATTGGCCGTAGAAAGATACGGACAAAGTAACCTTGCATACCTTTGATTCGCAGTACGAATATATAATCCTAGAGATGCGTACAATAGTCCCGCTCCTTCTTTATGTGTTACTCTACAACACAAATACAATACGGAATTCACATTAACCACCAACTACTCTTCAAATGCATATAACATCAATGAGTCACATATTTGCCCTTAAACATGCCACTTCCCCTTGACAAAACCATTGACAAAATTATTATTCCAAAAATTCCATAATATTCCCAACATTGACCAATACATGATAATTGATACATTTCACCACAACACTTCTCCTTTACACTTTCTTATCCATACCACATCACAAATAATCCATCAAAGGACCTTAACACAACTCATAACACATATCGGCCAAAATTCCACAATTTCCACAATTTCCACTTATAGACAAGAACAAGTTTAATACCAAAAATAACACCATACATGTTCATATTTTTTCCATACCATGCTTTTTCATCAAAGGCACAAGGCCTAATTCAAGTTCAAATCACCAAGATAGCACATCACTCACCAAAGGCAAAAAGACACTATTCACCATCTTACCAACACAACTATCATAATATACACAATCTCCCATGCATATAATATGTTAATCCACAAGAATAAATACTTACCCAAGCTTGCAAAGGGATGATCTTGTCCAAAGTGTCCAAAGGGAATGGTTGCCTTAGGGTTTGGAAAAGAAAGAAATTTTTGAGAAATATCCAAAAGTTATGAGAGCCTTTGTGAATAAAATATGATTTTGGGGACTTTATATGGACCTCAAGTAATCCTTAGTCACACTTGGCACTACATGATATGCTTACTTAGTCAATTATTGGAAGAATGGGTCATTTCCTCTTTGGGCCAAGTCTTTTAATCCCATTTTGGGCCTAACTTTGGGCCCAATAACATATAGCCATGTAACCCATCAAACTTCATGTATTATTCACCATATATCTCATGTTTACATAATTCCATAATGTCACGACAATATTCCCTTACAAGATTCTCATTCGTCCTTTCGATCGCAAAAATTGGAATTCTAGTCGCCCTTGGCTTCATTGGACATTTTGGATCACTATTCACATTTCATGATTTGATCATGTAGGAGTATGTAGGAGTGTATTGAAGTGTTTGAATCTTTAACAATGCTCAAATAACTCCAAAGAACCAAAAGAAACCATCCAAGAATCGTCGTAGAATTGCGTTCCAAAATGGGTCCGGAAAGGCACAAGATTTGTGCCTTGCGCCACTAGCTGCAAAGCAGGCTATGGCGCAAGTTTCCAGCCTTCTCTTAATCTTCAGCCTGCAGGTGGCTTGCGCTACACCCCTGGAACAGGGTAGTGGCGCAAGTTTCAGCACTTTGCTGAAAATTTCGGCCACTTATCCAATGTTTGCGTATCGTCCAATCCCTTATTAAAACACTACAAAATACTTACTTAGTGACCTTAAACATCAAGTAAACATGACTTAAAGTCACCAAATGAGGTTAGAATATGTACGGGGCATCACCCAAATGTATCACGAAATCACAAAACACCTCCTATGAAGGTCTAATCGCACATGTTAAGTCTGATATCAAATGTTTCCCCAATAACACTATAAAACACATATTCATGGCATCTCAAAACCTATGTAGATATGATCCCAAGGTATCAAGTAAGGTTAGAAAAGTACGGGGTGTTACATTCTTCCCCCCTTAGAAACATTCGTCCTCAAATGTTAACAACATCGTCTTATATACATCAATTGCATCTTTACTTTACGTATACAAATACACATTCACATAATGCTCTTAAATACTTACTTGTTATTGTTGGAGAAACACTTAGCACCCTGAAGCTGATCGAAAAGATCATCAATCCCAGGAAGAGGGTATTTATTTTTCACAGTAACCTTATTCAATTGACGATAGTCTATGCACATACGAAGGGACCCATCTTTCTTTCGCACGAAGAGTATCGGAGCACCCCAAGGAGAGACACTAGGGCGGATAAAACCCTTATCAAGAAGATTTTTTAACTCTTTTAGCTCCACCGAAGCCATTCTATAGGGAGGAATAGAAATAAGTCGAGTGTCCGATAAAAGATCAATACCAAACTCTATTTCTCTGTTGGGAGGAATACCGGGAAGATCATCAGGAAAAACCTCGGGAAATTCATTGACTACCGAAACTGACTGCAGTGAGGGACTTTCAACACTAGAATCTTTGACCCAAACTAGGTGGTACAAACAACCCTTAGATATCAATTTACAGGCTCTAAGATAAGAAATAAATTTTCCCTTTAGTGCTAAGGAATCACCCTCCCATTCTATAGCTGGCTCGTTAGGAAAATGAAAAGTGACTCTATGGGTTCTACAGTCCAAGGTAGCATAACGAGAGTGGAGCCAATCCATTCCCAGAATTAAATCAAAATCCACCATATTAAGTTCTACCAAATCCACCATAGTGTCCCGATGAAAGATAGATACCACACAGTTCTTATAGACTCGTCTAGTAATAATAGACTCACCAATAGGAGTAGAGACTGAGAAGGGTTTAGAAATATTTTTGGGACTAAAATCAAAACTCACAGCCACATAAGGGGTCACATAAGATAGAGTGGAGCCAGGATCAAGTAACACATAAACATCATGGGAGAAAATTTGTAACATACCCGTGACAACATCTGGTGAGGCCTCTGAATCCTGAGGAGTAGATAGGGCATACAAACGGTTACGGACTCCGTCGGTTCCCGAAGTAGTACCCTTAGCTGCTGGGGCTGAAAAAGCGGTAACTTGGGATTTATTGCCCCCCAAAAGTTCCCTTTGCCGAAGGACATTCCCACTGAAAATGACCAGCCTGACCACAACCATAACACACACCCTTGCCCAAATGACAAGGCCCATGGTGCAACTTTTCACAAGTGCGACAAGGCGGATAAGAAGGAGTTGATTGAGTCATACTGGCCTGAGACTGAGTGCCCTGCACCTTGGAACCATTGTTTGGCTGAAATCGCAGGTCGCCCGAAGGCTTAGAGGTAGGTGCACTAGATGAAGGCTGAACATTACCCAAATATTTCTTCTTCAGCCATCTCTTACCCCACTTACCATTACCACCAGACTGCTGATTAGTCTCCTGGTCTGCTTGCCTAGCCCTTTTACTCTGCCTATCCTCAACCTCTACCTGTCTCTTCTTTTCATCCTCTACCTGCTGCATAAACACCACTAATCTGGATACATCCATGTCGCTATTCAACATCGCACCCTTACATTCTAGCACTAAACCATCATTAAGGATGTAACACCCCGTACATTTTCGAACCTAGTTGATTACCGTAACATTCATGAAATTATATAAACATGGGATTTTTGAGGAATTATACATCAAATGTAATGGGCCAAATTAATCTTGAGCCATTGGGCTCAATTAAGGCCCAAAAAGAGACACAAAAGACATTGCCCAAAAAGGGGTATTTGACCCATTCTTGTGAGACCAAGTCACTATATTCCTTATTGGACCAAGTGTGTGGTTAAGAGGGACCATTAAGGGACTATATAAGGTGGAAAATCATATTTTAAATCCACAAAACACACATGCCATTTCTAGACATTTCCCAAAGTTAGTCCTTATCTCTCAAACCCTAAGCCACCTTCCTCTTTGGATAAGATCATCATTTTGCAAGCCTTGGTAAGTGTTTATATTTATGATTTAATATATTATATGCATGGAATATGGTGTATATCATGTTGGTTATGTTGGTGAAGTGTGAGAAGTTCACTATGTGTGAAACAATTTATGTTTGCTTAATCGGTGAAGGGTTTTGTCTTGTAAACTTGAAAGTAGACTTGTGGTCTTGAAGGGAATGAATTTGATGGATTCAATATTGACATGTGAGATGTTATTATATCCTTAACTTTTTTTATCCTTGTACATAATGTTTGGAATTGTTATTACGAAATTGGGCATGGAATTGATGACGTATTGAAAGAAAAATGTAGTTTGGTGATGTTTATGTGCGTTATGAAACCATGGCTGTTCGTTGGCATTTAATATGATCTAAAATATTTTAATAGAAGTTTATTTATGATCATGGACCATTTATTACAAAAAAATACCCAAAAGAGACCCTTTTTGGCCGAAACGGGCACCCGCCCTCGCAGACGAAGCACCTGCGGGCGCAGGTGACTTCGCAGGTGCCTCTGGCTACTGAAAAAGGTCACCTTAAGGTGCCCCTCAGCCACCTGTGGCCGCATGTGTCTTCCCAGGTTAGCCCAGAACCCCGAATTGCTTGTTTTTGCATCCCTTTGACCCCCCGAAGCCCCTATACCCTTCATGGATGTAATTATCAACTTATGGTGCCTTTTGAATGACTTTAAAGGAGTGTCCCAAAGGTATTTTGAATGGTATCAATTATTGATTGTCTTTAATGTATTATTGTGAAAGCTGTGGAGATGTTTTGATGGAATAGTTGTGACAGAATGATAATGGGGAAGCGTAAAGGGTAAACGTGGTGTGAAATGTTATTGGTTTATGATGCCTTGGTCAATGTATGGAATATTATGGTATTATTGGTATGATAATTCCATGAATGGTGTTGTAAAGGGAGAAATGATGTTCTAGGGCAATTGTGTAACTCATTGTCGTCTTATGCACTTAGAATGTAGTTTGTGGTTAATGTTGGTTCCGTTATGTACTTGTGTTGTAGAGTGACACGTCAGGAAGGAAATGGATTGTTGTATTCACATCTAGGACGGTATATTCATATTTGTATCATAAGGTATGTAAGGTTACTCTTTCTGTATCCTTCTGCAGCATATGGTTCATATTGACTTTGTACTATTTCCATTCCGAATGTCCAAGGGTATCTCATTTCAGGTTGTTATCTATTGTTAAGTCACATATTCCTCATTCATTAGTCGTTGTTGCTCATGTGTTACATAATTATGGACATGGTTCCAAAATCCCAATAATGTTATGTTCCAAAACTCCCAATAAGGTTATGACTACAAATATATCAATCTCTCACAAACAAAAGTATCAATCTCTCATAAGTGAATGTATTAATCTCTCATGAGTGAGTGTATCAATCTCTCACAAGTAAAGGTACCAATATCATAGAAGTGAAGAAATGAAGTAAAGAATTGAAGTAATATATAAGTGATTGAGTACGGGTGGTAGCTTAAGGGGCGAAAGCCTAGCTTAAAGCCGATCTCGAATAATTATTGGACACGGGTGGTAGCCTAAGGGGCGAAAGCCTATCTTAAAGCCGATCCCGATTATTATGATATTTCCCACTGATCAGCTTGGGGCCCGGGCATTATATGAATGGAAGGAGGAGTAATGAACGAAGGAGTGAGTGACGAATGAAGGAAAGAACGTAATAAATATAATGAACATGGTTCTTCGTATTCAGAAAGACGGTTTATCCATATTGACTATTTCTCTAATATTGATTCCATTGACATTCTTATGTATGATGTAGTTTCTTATAGCTTTACATACTCAGTACATTCTTCGTACTGACCCCTCTTGGGGGACTTGCCTTACTTGCTGCAGGCACAGGTACTAGTAGACCTCCACAGTAGGTTGCGGGTCATCTACAGGGCATTGGTGAGCTCCAGTTCGTTCGGGGCTTTCCTGGTCATATGTATACGGTTGTTTTGGTATTATGTACATGTTGTTTAAAGTGGGGACTTGTCCCGACTATAGGTTGGTTATGTCTATGCATCTGTAGAGGCTTTGTAGACGTTGTGGGATAAATGAAGGGATGTAAGGAATGTATGTCCATTTTGACTTGATGGCCCTAACGGCCAAGTTTCATATGTATATATACATCGCATGCTTTCCATGGCTTCCGCTAATGGTCACTTGTATCTAAATGAGATAAAGTGTGGCTCTTGTAATGGTATGCATATGAAGGTACGTGAATGAAGGATGGTTCTCTCGGGGCCTCAACGGCTTCGGGTGCTATGTCCGCCCCAATGGGATTTGAGGCGTGACAAAGACCCAAAGCAAACTTCCTCATTCGAGACCTCATATTGGACACTAATTCTAGAGCATAACGAGACAACTGAGTGAACTACAAAGCATATTCCTTGACACTCATCTTCCCCTGCTTTAAGTTCACAAACTCCTCAGCCTTAGCTTTCCTCAACTCCTGAGGAAAGAAGTGATCAAGAAAGGCTTGAGAGAAATCCTCCCAAACTGCAGGCTCTGCATCTTCACCCCTAAATTCTTCCCATTCATCATACCACTGATAAGCTACCTCTTTCAACTGATAAGCTACAAATTTCACCCCTCCAGTTTCACTAGCACTCATCACTCTAAAAATCTTTTCCATTTCATCCACAAATCTTTGAGGATCCTCCTCAACTTTGGACCCAATAAATGTCGGTGGATTTAGTCACATAAAATGACCCACCCAGGTAGCATCAGAAGAACCAATGGCAGAACCACCAATACCTGAATGACAAGCCTGAGATGACATAATTTGTGCAAGCATCTGAATAGTCTGTCTGAACTCAACATTTGAAATCTCACCCTGAGGAATCTGAGTGTGATTGGTGTCAGTTTTAGGGGCTCGCGGAGGACTAATTGGAACAGGTGGAACCCCAATAGAAGCAGTCAGGCCACAGGTACGAACTCCATTACGGGTCCGCAACCCATAAGTAGGAAGAACCTCTTCAGCATTTCCCCCAGCGGGGACAGAGGTTCCTGCAGGAGTTCCTTGGTCTTTAGTCCTTCGTGGAGGCATGATCTGAAACGTGGAAAGTAGGAGTCAGAAGAATTTTCTTAGAACTAGACTTTCTAGTACGAACTTAGAGTATGAAGAAAGGGAAACATTTCTAAATGTCTTGTAACCTCCCGTTTATAAGTGTGGCTTGCTACACACCCATAAAAAGGACTCTACTTGACACAGCTTCGTAAACACCCTAGGACCATGAAATGTTCTCTGAAACCAAATTTGTCACGACCCGAATCGAGGCCCTAGCCATGACGGGCTTTCCGAACCAGTGATGTTCCAAGAAGACCCCTTAGAATTACATCATAAGCATAGTCATAATAAAAGTGCAGAAAATAGACCCATAATGAAGAAATTCAACTGAAAGGATACTTTAAATCCAAATCTTAGAATAAAACTCAAAACAATAACCAACTTGAGTCTACGAAGCCTATAACATTATGAATAGAAATTCTAGCAGGGATATGGCCCCAAAAATACCAGAAAACCTAATAGTCTGAATTCAACTGAAAATAAATCTAAGACATATGCCTTCCAAAAGATAGAAAGGCTCACCACAGGCTAACTGCAACTCTGAATGTGTCCTATTGTGGGGCAGAATCTCGGGTGAGTGCTTTGGAACCTACATCATGAAAAGATGTAGCGTCCGGAGACGATCACTACGATGAGTACTGACATGCAACCCGAGGAAAGGGAATCCAAAACAGTTTATATAATATAATAATAATTAAAATTCAGAAATCTTCACAATATAAGTATGCAATAAATGAGGTATGCAATAAAGAACATTTAAAGATACAAAATAAAACAATCATTTGAAATTCTTTACTTCTGAACTATGTAGTTACACCGACGTTAAGTAACCCTCAGGCAATATGGGTCCAGTACTCCCCAACTAGAGGGGCCTCAATCCATGTTAGTTGCATGGACTGAGATAACATAGTTGTCCAAATCATAACATAATCATAGCTGCATACAACTGCTCAAGGCAAGTATACAGTGGTCATCCATATTTCAGGACAAGACCTCCCAACCTCGAAAAATACGGTTTCCAGTGTTGGTCACAGGGATTTCACCTTCTCGGTAGACTACATACTTCTCTTTAAGCTCAATTAAAATATTTTCATTACATTCAATTATGGAGTCTTTCATTAAGGCATTAACATGTTGGTATCGTCATACCAATAACTTGCAAGTCACTCTTATCATGCCAAATCATTATCATTAAACATTTAAGACTCTCAATCCCGTCTTTGAAGTCATAAACATGGCCATAATCAATTTTTCATAAAGATCTTAAAATATCCCATTATTTCATATTTTTGCAAATCAAGAGACGGGAAAAACATTGATATTTCTTATGCAATCCAAAGTTTTCAAGAGACTTTAAAAAAAATCATGACTTAAAATACATCCATTTAAAATTCAAATTTTAAGACATGAAGATCCATTATTTTCAAATAGTCATCTTAGTCTCCAACCCCAAATAAAGATTAAAAATCCATTCTTCAAGAAAAGGGGAAAAACTGTTATCAAGCTTTTCATAAGTTAAACATTAAACCCAATTTCAAGCATCAACAAAATATACATAATATTAATCTTAATCATATATTGAAATAATAGTTGAAAAAGGGAGTGTTCAAACATGCCTTTTGACGGAGAGAACTTGAAGAAAGCTTGAATCTTTGGACCTTGAAGCTTGAACCCTAGTTAATTTCTCTCTTTGTGTTTAGAGAGGAGATAGAAGTATGTTTTTGGGAAAATAAACATGTTTCTAGGGCTTGGGAGGTGTTTTAAGCTGAAAAGGTCGGACCTCATCATGGTAAAATGACCAAAATACCCCTAGGATGACCCTACAAAAATTTTCTCGGAATCAGTCCACGACTTGACCTACGTGCCACGGGTCCCTGTCGTGTAAATCAGATTAATTTTTCAACTTGCAGCATCTGATCCATGATTTGAACCCACGGTGCAATGGAACCTACTCACGTCACGTGGGTTGGTTCCGTGACTCAAAATTATTTTTTTTTAAACCTAAATTCATATAAGTATATGGGTTCTTGAAGGTTCTTAAAATTTTGGGGTGTTACACACATTCTCGTGGTACTGTGCAACACTAGGTTCGCACAGACAACTTCAGCTTTAGTGAGCCCTCCATCCTTCGGAAGGCACCTCTATGACAGAAATTCTAGTATTTATTTTATGGCATCACCGGGGCCTTGTTCCGGCATAGATGATCTTTTATTTATGGATTAGAGGCTTCATAGACTAATGTTATTGTTGGACTAAAGTTTGATATTTTTATTTCTATTAAGTTGGATTTTCTCTTATTAGGTCCTTTTTCCGCAATTAACTATGAATATGCTTATGGTAATATGAATGTTGTTGTGTACATTTACTTTATTGGTGATAATAGAGATTTGCTCTTTTAATTATTATTCCATAGCATCACCCTTTTTGTGGAACTGAACACAACAGAAGCTCAGTAATGGAGGAGAAAAATAACAGGGAAGAAAGAAGAGAAGGGAAAAACCGTGAAACTGTTTTTGCAGAGAAAAGTTGTTGGATGATTTATTTAATGCGTTAAGTGGCCTAATATAGGCTTACATAATTTGTGGAATCATAATCCCACTAAACCACGTGCCCTAAACTCTAGGAAAACAAATACTGCACTAACTACAAACTGGGAAAATATCAGCAACTAACAAAATAACAATGTAAAGACTAAAAGCTAGAAAATAGCAACTACAAGACTTAGTCAAACTAAAAATTAGGCTGATGTTATACGAATTTAACACCTCCTCTCGACATCAGCTCTAGTCTTAGCCATGCCTAGCTGCTGACAGAAACATTCAAACTTATTGACAGTTAAACCTTTTGTGAACAAGTCTGCAATTTGCTGCTCTGTTTTAATATGCTCCAAACCAATCTCTCCTTGTAAAACTTTTTCTCTAATGAAGTGGTAATGTATTTCCACATACTTAGTCCATGCATGAAAAATAGGATTTTCAGCTAAACTGATCGCCGACTGATTGTCACATTACAAGGAAACTGGATAGCCAACTGGTTGCTGTAAATCCTTCATCAACTGCATAAGCCATGTACTTTCTTGAGCTACAACTGTTGTTGTCCAATACTCTGCTTCTGTTGTTGACAATGACACCGTTGGCCGCATTTTGCTGCACCAAGAAATTTCTCCAAATCCTCGCTTAAACACAAAGCCAATAGTTGAACGACGGGTATCATGGTCTCCTCCATAGTCAGAGTCACAGTAACTGACCAACTTGCATTCTTCACCTTTCTTATACAAAAGACCATAACCAATTGTACCTTTCACATATCTTAGCATTCGCCGAACAACTTCCATATGATGCTTCTTTGGATTGTGCATGTAGCGGCTCATCAAACCAATTGTAAGAGAAATATCAGGCCACGTCTAAATTAAATAAATCAGACTACCTACCACTTGTCGATACATCGTCACATCTTCTAAATCTTTTCCTTCATGTGCACACATCTTGGCGTTTGGTTCAATTGGAGTTGCAATTGGCTTGCACTCCAGCATTCCAAATTTCTTCAAGAAGTCTATGGAATACTTTTGTTGATGAAGAAAAATTTCCTCCTTGAGTACGATCAATTTCCAGACCAAGAAAATGATTAAGCTATCCAAGTTCTTTCATATGAAATCAGACAGATAAATTTCCCTTTGTTCGGAGAATTTCTTCTTCATTATCACCAGTTACAATCAAATCGTCGACATATACTATCACTATAGCTAGCTTCCCTCAATTGAGATTTACAAACAAACTTGAATCTGCAGATGGAATAAAGTAACCACTTTGAGTTAAAAATTCAGCAATTTTACCGTACCAGGCCCTTGGCGATTGTTTAATCCATAGAGCGCCTTCCTTAGCTTACAAACATACCAGGGTGTTATTGATTCTAGAAACCCATTGGTTGAGCCATGTAAATCTCCCGATCCAGCTCCCCATGTAGAAATGCATTTTTAACGTCCAACTGCCACAAATTCTAATCTTTGCTAGCAGCAAGTGCAAGTAAGACTCGTACAGTTGTAAACTTTGCCACTGGACTGAAAGTTTCATCATAATCCAAACCATTTTCTTGAGTAAATCCCCAAGCTACCAAACAAGTGTTATTCCTCTCTATCAACTCATCTGTACGATGTTTTATTTTATAAATCCATCTGGAAGATATAGATTTTACATCTTTTGGCTTCAGCACAAGTTCCCATGTTTGATTTTGTTCCAATGCAGCAATCTCCTCCTCCATTGCTCTAGTCCATGCTAAGTCTTGAGTTTCTTCTTCAAAGCTTTTAGGTTCTTTTCCAGATTCATTTTCTACTATTGCTGCATTGACATATTTGGGGTTTTGCCTCCGAATCCATTCTGACCTTCTCGTCTAGGATTATGGAGCAGCTGGTACTTCTCCGTCACTTGTCTCACTGCCTTCACATGATGGCTGGTGAAAAACTGATTGCTTAAAATTATCAGTTGCACCTTGTTCAACATTGGCATCTTCACTTGATCTAAAATAAGCAATTTGCAACTTATTTTTCAGATCAGTTTGGTCTGATAATATCTCCTTTTCCGCAGACCACCATGAAGAGGTTTTATCAAATGCAACATGCCATGATGTATAACATCTTCCAGTTGTAGGGTCACAACATTTCCACCTTTTTCTTTGATTATCATATCCTACACAAATACATATAACAACTTTCTTGTCCATTTTACTACGTAACTGATCTGGTATAAAAACATAGCACACACATCCAAATACTCGAAAATAACTGACATTATCTTTCATATCCCACAACTTCTCAAAAGGTGAAAGAAAGTTTAACCTTTGTTGAGGAAGTCTGTTGATGACATATGCTGCAGTCCTCATTGCTTCTGCCCAAAATCTTTCTGGGACATTCTTGGTATGTAACATAGTGCGACATATTTCTGCCAATGCCTATTCTTCCTATTTGCGATGCCATTTTGCTGCGGCATGTAGGCAGGGGTGGCTCAACCACATCGGTGGCCTAAGGCAAAAATCGAACGGAGGCCTTAAATTTTAAAGAAAGATTAATTTTTTTGATAAGGTCTATATTTTAAATTTTTTAAGATGCAAATTTGCTAATATTTTTTTATAGTCGATTTTTTCTAATAATTCTTTTTCCGTTAATATAACTAATGCATTAATCTTTCTTGAGACATAGTATTTTAAGTACATCAAACTTTTTTTAATAATTCTTTTCTTTTATACAAGAAGTTTAGTTTTTTCTACAAATAGTATTTAATAATTTTTTATAAAAAACTTGTAATTTATTATTGCTAAAAAATGAGGCCCCTCAAATTTGGGGGCCTAAGGCTGTTGCCTATTTTACCAATGGATAGAGTCGGCACTACGTGTAGGCACAAGTATATTGATAACGAATTCCGCATTCCCTTAGGTACTGAGAGAACTCAGTTGAGCTATATTCCCCTCTGTTATCTGTTCTTAAACAACGATTTTCTTGCCCACTTCTCCCTCAACTGTTTCCTTAAACTTTATAAACTTAGAAAAAGAATCAGATTTTTCTTTCATAAAGAAAACCCAAATATACCTAGAGAAATCATCAATAAAAGTCACCATGTACTTCATTCCACCAATTGATGATTGCTTGACCGGCCCAAACACATCAGAACGAACTAATTGTAGCGGTTCATCAGCTTTAAATTTGGACTCTTAGAACGGCAACTGATGAGCTTTACCATATTGGCATCCTGAACAAACGATGTCTGTTCTTAATTCAAGTTGAGGAAGACCCTTGATCATTGACTTCTTCATCATCACACTTAGCTTAGAATAACTCACATGACTCAATCTCATATGCCACAAATCAGCAGTCTCAATATTTTTTGTCTTTCTCTACATATGCAGACTCTGCAGACATCACATAGACTGACTCTAATCTGCGCCCCTTCATAATTGGATTTTCTAAGTTCTTGAGATCTTGATATATCCTCACATCATCAGGACCAAATAGAACATAGTTTCCAGATGTTGTTAATTGTGACACAGAAAGCAAGTTTTTCTTCATACCCAAAACATGATAGACATTTTGAAGTGACATCTGATCGGCCCCTTGTTGAAGAGAAACTGCTGTCTTACCAATATGAGCTATCGGTAACCTTGAATTATTGGTTGTCACCACAACACGACTACCCTTGTATACTGATGGGTTCTGCAACTTTTGTTTATCACCTGTCATATGATTTGCACAACCCGAATCAATGATCCAATCATTCTCATGATCAATTGATTCAGATATTGTCGCTGTAAATGCTAAATCCTCCTCTTCTATAGCAAAAAATGCTTCAGCATCCCAAACATCTTTGTTTTTCTCATTTGAATTTGAGGTAGCAACGTTACTTTCCACAGACTGTTTCTTGAATCAACAGTCCTTTTCCATATGACCATTCTTCCCACAATTGTAACACTTCCCTTCGAATCTTTTGTCATTCATATGATTCTTTGGAAATCCTCTTGGGCAAAAATTTCCATCTCCATGAAAAATTTTCTTCTTAGACCCACCAGTAGCATGATGCTAGATGTTCTTGCTCTTTTTGGTGTAGAGTGCTTCTTCCTCATTCTTCACCGAGTGACCTGCCATTTGCTTTGCCATGGCTTCTTGGCCAGCAAGCAAATTTTCAAACTCTACAAGTGATGGCTGATTTGGTCACCCTTGTACAGCAGCAACAAAACCTCTGTATTCAGGTCTCAAACCATGAATAATAATTCTTTTTACCCTGGTTTCCCCAATTAGTTCTGTTGAATCCAAATCTAAAATTTCATGGCATATCCTCTTGACTTTGTGGAAGTACTGGGCAATTGTCATATCTCGTTGCTCTGTTGATAATAACTCGTTCTCCAAAAGCTGCAGCCTTGCATCGTTCTTCTTTGAGAAAAGTGCAGAAAGTGTGTCCCATGCTTCTTTTGGTATTTTAGCATCATGAACATGCTCCAACACATCTTCATCGATTGTTGTTTTAAGCGCAAACATTGCTTTGACTGCTTTGATCTTCCACTTCCGCAACATTCCATTTGCATCCTCTGCCTCTGGTTGTGTAACTTCGCTTCTGTTGACAACTTCCCAGAGATCTTGGCCTTGCATATAAGACATTATACATGTTGCCCATGTATTATAATTCTGGTTATTGAATTTTTGACTCCGCCAATTACTTGAAGATCATTCATTGTGCTGGCTCCGATACCAAATGTGGAACTGAACACAACAGGAAGCTCAGTAATGGAGGAGAAAAATAACAGGGAAGGAAGAAGAGAAGGGAAAAACCGTGAAACTGTTTTTCCAGAGAAAAGTTGTTGGATGATTTATTTAATGCATTAAGTGGCATAATATAGGCTTACAGAATTTGTGGAGTCAGAATCCCACTACCTAAACTCTAGGAAAACAAATACTGCACTAACTACAAACTAGGAAAATATCAGCAACTAGCAAAGTAACGACTAAAAGCTAGAAAATAGCTACTGCAAGACTTAGTCAAACCAAAAATTAGGCTGATGTCGTACGACTTTAACACTTTTTAAGTTGTGTGGTCCGGCATTTGTATTAATTGTATTCTTATATCTAGCTATGTTGTTCGATGATTTAGTCCTGAGCCACCAATCGGACAGAAAGGATCCAAAAGCAAATGGATTTGGAGATTGACTAAATCCGCAACTAAATCGCTTAAATCAACAGCTAAAATGGATGTGTCTGGCTAAACGAGAGACAAACATACAAAGTGCTCTGCAATAGGTTTCAATGAAGTCAATCAACAATTTTCATCTCCGGAAGTTCTTGGTATAGGTTTCAATTCATCAATTATGCATTGCACCTATGAAAAGTGGTATGTGTAAGCTGCAGGGGAGGATCTAGGAGGGGGTGAGGGTGTTCTCCTGAAACCCCTCGGCAAAAAATTACACTGTATATATAGGGTATTTTTCTTATGTTCAGTGTATATATATAGCTTTCGAATCCCCTAAACAGAAGACTACAGGTTGACTTAGTAGTTTAGGGGGTTCAAAATTCACTTTGAGGTTCTAAGTTCAAATTCCAAGCAGTATATTCTATTTTTCGAACCCCCTTAATGAAAATCCTTAATCCACCACAGGTAAGTTGGGAGATTTTGTTAGATCAATGCGAAGTTGCTCACTAAAGGTGCTAAATTGATGCCTATAGAAACAACCTATGCTAGTGTTGTCAACCTTCATAACACAAGGGATAAAATTTCACAGATAGTTACATTTACAACTTTATTTTGTCACATAAAAGGTCATATATAAACTATCACCTCATGAGTGCCATAAGGTTTCCCCCATCTGATCTGGTACCTATCGTTCCAAATTTATCAGATGTCTTGTCTCTGTCTATGATAAATGTGTCTTTCCATATTTCTGTTATTTCTAGTGTACCGGTATCTTGTTGAAATGTCAGATACAATCTTGCTTAGAACATATAGCTAGTAGCAATAGTGGAATTGCAAATTTGTGGGACGTTACAACTTGACAAGTGAATCTGCAGTTGTGTTATTTCCATGTTTCTGTTATTTCTAGTGCTTTGTTAACTTGGTTTTGCTCCTCTCCCTCTGCTTCTCTTTTGAATTCTGACTATTTTTCGTGCAGTAATTCTTTGGTAGCCATAGAGAGACTCTTTCTCATACAAAAGATTTGTCCATATAAGGAGCTTATTTTAGCATGCCAGAACACTAGTCAATGGCGCATATTGTATGCTTTGGTCGAATGAATCTCACAGATTTGTTCCTACACCAAGCTCAATAGCGCTAGTACCATATAGGCGATTTGCGGACCAGTGACCTGCACTAGATTTGGTTCAATACATATGAGGATTATCACTATGAGCAGTATACTTGAAGGGTACAATAGGGAGCTATAAATGTGCAGTATACTTGAGTCACTGGTCGTCGGGAATTCTCACAAAAGGTGTTTCAGAATTTTGTTTTGTAAAAATGTAGGACTGAAGTGAATCCATTTTTATTGCGGAACCAACAAAATAAATTGTGGATATTTTATTTTAATTAATATAAGGACATACACAGTTGAATTAATTACAGGGAGGGAGAGGGTTCTGTAGCGGATCTTTTATAAGATCAATTAGGATCGTCTCTGATTCATTTAGAAAATGTGGTTCGGGGACTATATGTGGAGCAATTCGGCATTGGTCTGCAATGATATACTGTTGGAGCAAATCATATTCTAAAACTTAAATTCCTTGAAAAATGATAAGAATAATTTCAATGATTCATCTTTACTATTCCAATGAGCCAGCCTCCAAGACATACTAGTACAATTTTGGGTCCTTGTACAGACGCATGCCAAAGGAATAAGACATTAGGCGTTTTCATTCTTTTATGCTGGAACAACTGAAAATTACTACATCCGTCCCAATTTATGTGACACGGTTGAAATTTTGAGAGTCAACCACATTTATCTTTTACCGGAAATACTATATCCATCCCAATTTATGTGACACGGTTGAAATTTTGAGAGTTAACCAAATTTATCTTTGACCGGAATTATCTTTTATGTCTTTTAAATATTTTAAGTTGTTATTTATTATAATTTATAGTACTTTTTACGTAGTTTCCAAACATATAAATTTTATTTCACACAATTAAAGTTTCTATGTATGAATTTATGGTCAAAGTTTATAAGTTTGAATCTCAAAGTTTCAACTACGCCACATAATTATAAAACTGGAGGAACAAAAAGAGCAGAGAAATAAATTGAATTATATGTTTATATACATCGCGATGTTTTTGATACACGAAAAGGCATAAGAACAAGTATTTGCATAACAATAATATGAAATACAAGTGACATAACCCAATCTTAGCTAGCCAAGGTTTTGTATTGGAAAAAAGTAAAAGTTCAGGAGGGAGGGAGGGATAGAAAAGAGATGAGAATTGTAACAATTTTCTTAGTTCGGGGGCCACATGGGACGACCTCGGACTTGCAAGGTCAAGAAAGCTCGAACCGTCCCTCTAAAGTTAAAAAAGAAAGCTCAAAAATCGTCCCTCTAAAGTTAAAAAAGACAAGGTGAGCATGTAAGAAGAATCAGCTCAGCAGGGAAAACACCTCTTCATGTTTCAAGATAAGTACTCAACTACTTGTTGGCTCATTATTATCACCTTGAGAGAGATGATGAAAAACTAATATAGGCACCATATTTTCTTCACTAGTAGGAAGAGGAAGGTACAACACAAGAGAATAATGAAAGTGTATATATGTTGTACTAAGAATCTGTATTGACATTTTATTTTTCGAGTGATGAAGAAAAATTTGAGTTAAAAATGATGAGTATCATATTTAGTGTGGAAATTTGAAAGTATTTAAGAAGAGAAAGGTATTTTTAAAAGGGAAATCACAAATCATACAAATTTTACATGAAAACGGTGATTTTGAAAAGGAAATTGGAAGAAATTTGATAGAAAGAGGAAAGTTGAAATTGTTGGGGTAGAATTCCATATTGCCATTAGGAGTAAATTCCGGCTATTGAAAAAAAAAAATACAAAATAAAATTGTATCTTTTAAATAGGCTAAAAGAGGTGATGTGTAATATTTTCTTTTGTTGTATAATTGGTAAGTTATAGGTATTATAGGTAAAATAGTAAATAATATTGGTAATGGTAGGAATATAGATCTTATATATAGTCCAAAGCGCACGGGCAATTCTCAGCAGCAATAACATGGGATCCATTGCTCCTGAATATGAAGGTTTTATCAGCTCTACTCTCTACATCCATATTTTATTTGCCTCTTAGGGTGTGTTTGATATGATGGAAAATGTTTTCCTAGATAGTGCTTTCTTAGAAAAAAAGTTGGTTTATTACTTATTTGCTAGTGTTTGATAAGTAAGCAACAAAAAAAAAATGTATCTCAAGAGCATTTATATGTAATATAACAAAAAGTTATAGAAGACGTAGGGTGTGGGGCCTTAGGGGAGGCGGGGGTGAGATGGTCAAGTTCCCTTATCACCATTACAATTTCCCCCTATCAGTAGTACCAGTTCCCCATATCACTATTCCCCTTTTGGCATCATCGAAAAGATTAAACAGTAAACCAAACATAAGTAATTTAATGCAAGGTAACTCATGGCCACTAGGGCAACAACTGCATGAATAGAGACAAATCAACATGAAATGAGGGAGTAGGCAAAGCACATAGCAACATAGCAGATATATATATATATTAGGCATAGTCAAAACATTCATTACTCTAGAAATTCTGAAAATAAAGAAAGACAGCCATAGTCAGCACCACAGGGATTAAGAGAAATACAACATAAGTAATGGGCTTAAGAGGAGGGTTTGGGAAGGGACTTGAGAAGAAGAGTGAGCCTTTTAGAAGAATCATCATTGGCCTTGAGAAGATTATCAGTCAGAGCAGCCACCTTTGTTTCTAGTCTTACATTGTCAGCCTTCAACCTGATGTTCTCAGTTTTTAGGGAATCTACCATACCAAGTCCCTCAGTCTGTGCCTTCTGCAAAGCAGCCTTAAGCTTAACAATCTCAGTATCCTTCTGAGCAAGTAAGGCAGTTAGTTCAGTCACTTCTGTTGTACCTTTCTCTTGTGCAGTGATAAGATCAGACACAACTAAATGAGTTCCCACATCACTTTTCTTCTCAATAATCTCACACTCACAGAGTGTGCTAAAGAGAACTTGTGTTTTCTTGAGGAGGTGGTTCCCTGACCTAGTGGGACCCTGAAGAACTCAAACACCTTGTTCAGAAGGAACCCATATGGCGGTCCATGTTTACCATGCTTCTTTTTCACGGCCTTATCCATATGCTTCAACATGATGGCAGGGAGATTTACCTGCTGAAATGAAGACACTACTTCCATGACATACAAGTCCACATTTGATGTGCCATTTCTTTTTTCGATTTTTAGAAGCAGCACTTTGTTAACAAACTCGAACACCAATTAATAATCATTGGTCATCTACTTCTTAAGAAGACACGTTGACTTGTCTTCTCTCAACTTGCTTGCAATCGTTAAGAACTTCTTTGAACACACCTTGTTTTCCAGGGAACTGATCCCCTCAGTAGGTACCTCTAATATTTCTCCAAGCACTTTCTTATCTAAGTAGATTTTGACTCCACAAACATGAGAAACTACACTGTTGTTTGCTACACAGTATTCCATCTCAGTATAGAACTCAATTTTCTCACTCGTATGGAGATTTGATAGGGGTTGGTTAAACACATGCAGCCACTTCTGGAAGTTTACCATCGACACCAGGTCCCTCATACCTGGCATCTAAAAAATGTCAGGATCAAACACTCATCCTCAAAGTACTGCTTGATTCCTGATAGCTTCTTGAATTTCCTCTCGAGTGGGCTCCTTGATTTGTTCTACTGTCATTGGACCTTTACCTTTGGGACCAGGTCCTGAACCTCTAGTTTCTTCATCTTTCTTCCTTCTTTTTGACTAAAGGGCCATTTTGGATGGACCTGGTACCTCACCACCTCTTGCACGCTTGGTTCCTATCACTTTCCTCTTCTTAGCGGGCATATTTGAGACTGAGATTCTGGCCTTTGCCACACTTGCTCTCACATCATCATCCTCCGCAATCTTCTTCACTCACGTAATCCACATCAACATAGACCACTATTAGTGGAATAGCGTCATCCTCCATAATCTTCTTTCTGTTCATTCTTCTCCATTGAATTGCCCTTATTTTGTTTACCTTCAAGGCATCATCCATGAACTTCTTTTCAGTGGCTCTCGTATTATGACCAGCAACACCAACTGTTCCCTTGGATATTTTCAGAGCTCTTTGCTTGACACTCAGAGGTTATGCATCACTCTCAGTCTTTGAGTCATCTATGAGTATCTGAGCCAAATGAGTTACAGGGGTCCTTTCAAATTCGGGAGGGTTGTCAAACGGTTCCACCATTTAAGAGACACTGTGGGTGTCTCCTACAAATTCAGATTCAACCCTCACTGCATCATCTCCCTCCATCATAGCCACTAGTTGTGCGCTTGCATCAATAATGTTTGAAGAGGTTCCTTTCTCCCTTGGCAACCCCTCTACACACGGAGTTTCCATAGTTTCTTCTAATATCTGAGCATCCTCTAGCCGAACAATTTCATCCAAACTCATATTTTGACCAACGACAATATCAGGTCCCTATATCTTGTTCCTTATCTCAGAAGGGCTAAACTCTTCACTGGGTGGTTTGTCACTTCCTTGCTCAACCCCAGGAACTTTGTCAAATGAAGTCTTACTAGAAATTTCCTCAGAAGCTTCCAGATCTACCGCCTCAATAGTTTTACTAGAGAAATTTGGTGAATCACCTAGATAGACTTTTGGATTAGAAAGATTTGGTGAGTCAAAGGAGAAAACAGGTACGGGGGTAATTATAAGAAGGTTTCGCAGTTCTTCTGTGAGAGGGGATGTTTTAATTAAAACAGTGAAGATGGGAATGAGAATGTCTGAGGATAATGGTGAAAGGTTTGATGGAGAATTCAGTTGAGATATTTGAGAGGAGTGAGATTGATTTGGGAATTCAGAGTCTTGTTTTTTTTAAAAAAAAAAAAGATTAAAAGAGAGAAGAGAGTGTTTGAATGAGTGTCTGAAGAAAGGTGAGGGTTTTTAAAGGAAATGAACAGTTGTGATTAATGGAAGAGGTGAGATGAAGTGATGTGTCAAAAAAGGAGAAAGGCAAAGCTTGAGGTTCTAACGTTACTAATAGGTGGGAATAGGATAGGTTCACGATGCAGGCTGTCAAATTTTTTTTTTCAAAATTTTCATAGTAGTGAAAGTATGACTAATCTCGTTGGGGAACCAGGTCCCTCTTTTGATATAACTGCTTAAGCTTAGTGTTTCCCTTGTCCTCCTGTCATCTACAAGCTGATTTTCCTCCACCATGAGTGTATACCTACAAAGGTATGAGACTGAGTTAGACTTGATCAATAGTACTCAAACCTAGATACCTACAATTAATTTTCTAGCCCAAAAAAGTTCAAAATGACTTAGGAGTTCAGTTAGGTTTCATCAACCCAAGCTTCTGTCGGTTCCTTTGAAACTGGTCCCTTCCAAGTAGTTTTGTAAAGATATCAACAATTTGATCTTCAATCTTGCAAAACTTCATGCATATAGCACCCTTCTCCACATTATCTCTTAGGAAATAATGTCTCATATCAATATGCTTGGTCCTCTTGTGCTGCACAAGATTTTTGGCCATGTTGAGAGCACTGGTGTTGTTACATAACGGAGGAATAGTAGCAGACACTATCCCAAAATCCTTCAGTGGCTGCTTAATCCATAGAAGTTGAGCACAAAAAGAAACAGCTGCAACATACTCAGCTTCTTCTGTAAAGAGTGCCATTGAGTTTTGCTTCTTTATTCCCCAGAAAATTAGACAGGGCCCTAGGAAATGAGCCATTCCTGAGGCACTTTTCCTATCAACTAGGTACCCTGCATAATCTACATCAGCATAGCCTATTAGATCAAAATTATCTCCAAATGGATAGAACAGGACCAGGTCCCCTATTCCCATCAGATATCTGAGAATCTTCTTTGCAGCCTTCAAGTGAGACTCTTTTGGACAAGCTTGGAACCTAGCACACATTCCCACACTAAATACAATATCAGGTCTACTGGCATTCACGTACAAGAGGGACCCAATGATTTATCTGTACATGGTCTCATTCACCAAGGGACCAGGTTCATCAATATCCAGCTTTGAGTTTATCCCAATAGGAGTATCAATGGGCTTAGCATCATTTATGTAGAATTTTTTTAGAAGCTCCTTGATGTATTTCTCCTGACAGATCATTGTTCCACTGGGAGTTTGCTTGATTTTTAGTCCTAGGAAAAAGCTTAGTTCCCCTATCATACTCATCTCAAATTCACTTCTCGTGAGTTTAGCAAATTCTTCACATAGTGAATCTGAAGGTGCTTTAAAAATGATGTCATCCACACACACATGCACAATTAACAGATTTTTTCCTCTTGATTGGAGAAAGATAGTATTGTCAATTTTTCCTCTTTTGAAACCATTTTCAAGAAGAAACTTGGACAGCCTCTCATACCATGCCCTTGGAGCCTGCTTCAATCCATTCAGAGCCTTGTCTAATTTCAGCACATGATTAGGTTGATCAATGTCTTCAAAGCCTGGTAGTTGTTTGACATAAACTTCTTCTTTCAAGTACCCATTTAGAAAGGCACTCTTTACATCCATTTGGAATAGCTTGAAATTCATATATGAACCAAAAGCAATGAGAATTCTTATAGCCTCCATCCTTGCAACAGGTGCAAAGGTCTCATCATAATCAATCCCTTCTTCTTGATTGTATCCTTGGACAACAAGTCTAGTTTTACTCCTTGTTATAACACCATATTCATCATGCATGTTCCTATACATCCATTCAGTCCCTATAATAGTTTTGTCAGTAGGTCTAGGGACCAGATGCCATACTTTACTTCTTTTAAACTAATGAAGTTCGTCCTGCATTGCATTTACCCAATCAGCATCTTTGAGTACTTCTTTCACATTCGTAGGCTCAATGGTGGATATAAATACTGAAAAGGCAGCCAAACTCCTTCCTTGTGCTCTGGTTTACATACCAAAGTCCAAGGGTAAGGTGAGATTCTCAAGAGGGTGAGATGACTTGTGCTTCCAGCTTGATCTTCTTACAACTGACTGTGACTGACTGGTACCAGGTCCCTCGGCATCTTGGTCCTGAGATACATGCTATGAAACATCAGGTTTAGTAGATTTTTGCTGAGGACCTGGTTCTTCACCTTCACCATTATCATCATTTTCAACATCTTGATCTGCTTGTCCTTCATTGATTTCTTCAGCTAGCATCTTTTTGAATTGGAATGAGTTCCTCTATGTCTGCATCATCCACATTTCTCAAGTTATCCATGTCTCCTGACTCATCAAAAATGACATGAATACTTTCATCAACACATAGAGTTCTTTTGTTATAGACCCTGTAAGATTTGCTGGTTGATGAATAACCTACAAATATTCCTTCATCACTCTTTAGATCTAACTTCCCAAGATCATCCTTGCCATTATTTAACACAAAGCATTTGCAACCAAAAGCCCTGAAGTAGCTCAGCTTGGGCTTTCTTTTGAACAACAATTCATAGGGAGTCTTGTTGAGAATTGACCTGATAAGAAACATATTTGTAACATAGCTTGCAGTGTTAACTGCTTTAGCCCAGAAGCCATTTAGAAGACCAGCATCAATCAGCATGGCTCTGGCAATATCAACTAAAGTTCTATTTTTCCTTTCAACAGTACCATTTTACTGAGGAGTTTTGGGAGCTGCAAAATTATGACTTATACCATTTTTTGCACAGAATTCCTCAACCCTTGCATTTTCAAACTCTGTCCTATGGTCAGACCTGATCCCTGCAATTTTGATTTCTAACTTCACTTGGATTTGCTTGGCAAAGATCACCAATACTTCATAAATTTCATTTTTAGTCCTCAAGAACATGGTCCAAGTGTACCTTAAGAAGTCATCCACAATGACCAAGATATATTTCTTTCCTTCTCTACTTTGAACCTTTACAAGTCCACATAAGTCCATGCGAAGTAACTCTAGAGGCCTGGTGGTACTAATTTGCTTTTTCTGCTTGAATGAGGACCTGGTTTGCTTTTTTTGCCATAGGCACCACATACCTTAATGTCTGAAAATTGTAACTTGGAAACACCACAGACCAGGTCATTTGTGACCAACTTGTTAAGAAGTGAGGAGCTAACATGGCCAAGTCTTTTGTACTACAAGTCAGCATTTTCCCTTTGAGCACTTAGACAAGTGAGATCATCACCAAAAACTGAATCCTGATTAGCAACATACATATTCTTACACCTTTTGGCTATAGAATAACCTCACCAGATTTGAGACAGGTGACAGTGCAATAATCAGATAAAAATTTAACTTCATTGTCCTTATCACAGATTTGGGAGACACTAAGTAGACTATACTTTAAACCACTCACATAATACATATTTTCAATAGCATGATCCAGAGACTTTCCAATTTTGTCAACACCTAAGATATATCCCTTCTTTCCATCTCCAAGTGAGACACCTCCACCTTGAAGTGCCTTGAGTGAGAGAAAGTATTTAGTTCTTCCAGTCATATGCTTGGAGCATCCACTATCCATGAACCAACTGCGACTGCTTTCTCTTTATCCCCTGCACATAAGGATCATTTGTTAGGTTTGGGAACCTATTTAAGTTTGAGTTCCCAAAAGTGGGACAGGGGAGCAATCAAGGTCTTATTTGTCCAGACAGGCAGCCTAATTTCCATATATTTTGAAAAAGGACTAGGTCCCTTTTTAAGTACATGCTCCTGCTAGACATAGTTAGACAGACTCTTTTCAGACCTTAACTTGGCTTGACAATCCCTTTTTAGGTGACCATTTCTTTCACAATGAGTACACAATAAATTGTTAGACACAGACTACTCAATAAATTGTTAGACACAGACACATATCTACTGTGGGGATTGTAAGGGGAATTAACATTTTGACACCCTAGACCCTTGCCATTATTTGACCTCTAACTAGTCAAATTATCTAAGATCTAGGATGATGTAGTCCATTTAAGAGATTTGTTAAGTTCTTCCTTAACATGGATTAGGCCCCTTTCTAGCTCTGCATTTCTCTCAAGAAAGGTGGTAAAATGACCTTGGTATTTGTTCAACCTTTCTTCAAGCTTAATTTGAAGACTACTTGCCTCAAACTTTCCTTTTGAAACTAACTCAGAGAGCTTCTTCATTTTTTCTTTCATTTCAGCATTCTCAGAGGTTAATTTATGAAACTGTTCTCCTAGCTCAGAGATTTGAATAGTTAAAGCAATTTTATCACTTTCAAGATTATCTAAAGTCTTATCAAGAAGATCATTCTCTGTTGTGAGCTAATAGAGAGAATCAATCAACACATTTGCTAGTTCTTTTAGTTTCTTCAATGAATAGCCATTGAGATTTTGCTTAATGTCAAGAAGGCTTACCTCTTCATCTTCATCATCATCTGATTTATCCATGAGAGCAAATACAGAGTTGAAAATATTGTCATCTTCTTCCACGGCCATCATAGATGCATCTTCAGGGTTCTTTGACTCATCAAACTCACTGGATGAGTCCCCCCAAGCAGCTAAGTCCTATTTGACCATAAAGTCAGCTGCAGCTCTTCTTTTAGGCTTATCTGAGACTCGATCCTTCTTTTTGCCTTTGTCCCCTCTAGCCTTCACATAATCTTTGTATTCTATCTTGTGCATCGGACAATCCTTGATAAAGTGACCTGGTTTGCCACATTTATGATAACACTCATTAGCACCAGGTGACTTGCCGGTACTTTCTTTCTTCTAAAATCCACCATTTCTTTTCATATCTCTTATGAATCTTCGAGCTAAGTATGCTACATCCTCATCATCTTCACTGGAGTTGGGCTTTGAATCTTTAAGAGCTAAGGTTTTCTCTTTCTTAGGCTCCTTCTTTTCTTGGTCTTGTTACCTTTTGAGCTCATAAGTTTTCAAGTTGCCAATTAACTCATCCATGGTAAGGGTCTTGAGATCTCGAGCCTCCGTGATTGCATTGACTTTGCTTTCCCATGACTTAGGTAGAACTCCAAGTATCTTCCTTACTTGTTTACTAGGTGTGATTACTTCTCTAAGATAGTGCAGCTCGTTTGTAATCGCAGTGAACCTGGTGTGCATTTCTCAAATGATCTCACTTTCCTTCATAGAAAAGGCTTCATACCTTATTCCATATCTTTGTATATATCCTTAAACCTTAGGTTAATTTGGTCATCTAACTAGTTTGGGGCTAGCCTTGCATTTTTGATACTCTAAAAGATCGGTTCAAGTTCGACAATTACCATTTATTATGGTACTAAATTATTGGTTCGAGTCCGGCACCTATGGTATGTTATGATGTTGGAAATTCGGTTCAAGTTCGATGCTTATGGTTCCTTTATGGTATTGATGTTCCGGTTTGAGTCCGGTATGTTTATGGTACTAAAGGATTTATAATTTTGGTGGCGGTTATCAACTTCTTCACTCTAGTTATTGTATCGGTATCTTTCTTGATTGCATCCATCGGGCTTATGGGGGATCATTTGGGTTAATCTTCTCTTGTTTGTGCCTTCTAGGCTTATGGGGGCCTATTTAGGCTATAGTTAGTTTACTTTATTTCTGGTAATGCTTACTTTAATATTTATTATTTGTCGGTCGGAGCATGGTTCAGGTTTGCCCTTTTTCCCTTGACTTTAATTTATATTCTCAGATTTTATTTTACTTCTATTATAATTTAGCTCAGTCAGTCGATGATGTCTACTGGGTACCCGTTGTTTCGATACTCATACTGCATTTCAGCATCTTTTTCTGATGCAGATCCGAGTACTAGCTGCCATAATTGATATCCTATCCAGCTTATTCACAGGTTTTGGAGATAGGGTGAGCTTTCAGAGCCGGAGTTGATCCCGTCTCCTTCTCTTACTTTTCGACAGTCTTTCTATTTGAGACTACATGTATATTGAGACTATTAGTACTCTTACTCTTTGTTTAGTGGCTCTTGTACCGGCCTTACTAGGTCTTGAGACTCCCTTTTGTTCTTTCCCTCTTTTACTTACTAGTATATCCTCGTACTTATATTTGATTGCCTGTAAGTTGTATTTCTTATTAAAATCGGTGTTCTTTACGTTTTCCGCCATTTAGCCCATTACTTGTCGTTTTGGGCTATGACATGGCTTACCTACTGTGGGACATAGTAGGTGTCATCGTGACCCATAAATTGGGTCGTGACACTACTGCTAAAGCGGTCCCTGGCCGCTTAAGCGACTACACCAAATATCAACAAAATCAGCAACTTGGCTAAAATGCCAAGTTTCTGATCGGACCCTCGGGATTCGTTCGGGATCCCACAGAATTAAACCAATAAAGCTACTAGGCTAATTTTGACGTTCCAAACTCAATGACAACGCTGGATTTTCGAAAAGGATCGTTTTCACAAAATTAGTCTCCGGGACCCTATTTTACTATTTTCCAAACGAAGGGTTAAAATGATATATAAAGGTTCCAAACCCGAACCGATCATGCTACTAATCCAAAATCAACATTCCGAATCTGCTTACGCAATTTGTTTTGCCATTCGGCACTTGGTTTAAGAAATGTTGACCGAAGTAAACTATTGGCTCTTAAAGCCTCCCAAACAACCTCAAACTTGACCAAAGTATTCTCGATTGCCTCGGGAACCGTGCCAACTATCCCCACAACTCAAAGATGATACAAAGCAACCATGGGGAAGGGCAAAATGGTAAAAATATAGAAAATTCTAAAATTCAAAAATGAGGATTATTACGTTATCCACCACTAAGATTCACATTCGTCCTCGAACGTACAAACAAGATAAACCAATCATAGGTAAAAGATGGAATATAACCTCGAGAGACATCAAACAAGCACTCTAACGTGGAGTCACAACCAAGAACTACTGGTCTCACCATAGAACCAAAAATCTATCACATAAGACCTCACCAGGTCACAACACAAGCATCAAAAGGCCAGAATTCTAAACGAAGCCAAATTTCTATATCAAGGAACTTCCTTTAAAACCCATAAACTGAGTCAAACACAATAGAGGTACTGAACATGCTCGGCTGATTTAAACCTAACCAAGGCACCATAAGACACAGGCTACAACCACCAGACCACAAATCACCCTTGGACCCACAAAAAGCCAAGGGACTCACAAATCACCCAACTACCTACCAAAACACTGAATCAACCTGCCTAAGGTCGATACTATCACTATCAAAACAAAGCATACTATAGCCCCAGGCTAAATCTTCTAGGCCAGAAACCGGTATCAAAACTACCTAAAACCTCTAAAAGCCACACTCAGCACACCAAAGCTCTACTCTACTATCATACTCTCATACTCAGCCCTTTTGAGGCAACAACAAGCATCATAACACTCTATATAAACCAAACATAAACACATAAATAGAATCAAGACCTCATGTAACTCATCACAAAGACTCATGCAAACCTCGATACCCAAAAGCCATCACACAGTCCGAAATCCTCAACAACCTAGTAGAACAAATAGTCTTTTCGATCCCGCACACATAAGCAAATCATTATATCAGGGACAATCAACCCATAGAAAAAGCGTAACAATCACGATATCTCACTGATGGACGCCCAAGTCACAAATCAAATATCGGGAGAATCACGGCTAGACTCTACACAAGCTACCAATGAACCACACTATCAGGACTCCAAATTTCTAACTCAACTCATAGCTAAGTTCTGAATGAAACAAATATCCTTATGCACAAAAAGAAATCCTTATCTTTTCCTTAACTCTATTTCCATTCAGAATTCTTTAACATAATAGTCGTGGGCTAATGAGGCACAACTCGGACCGGCTCAATTCTCATTCAATATTCTTTAACACAAAGTCCACGGAGAATAACACATGCTCAAATCAAAGTTTATGAGCAAGATGCTCCACCAAGCCACTTAGCTACAAGGGTAACAAATGCCACACACTAGTTACCCCTTTCCATTCAAAATCTTTCCAAATCAAAAGAAAATATCCTCATGAGTTGAAATCTTCCAAATCTGACCAAAAAGTGTCTCAATACCAAATAGTGTATTCACACGAGCAAAATCAAAATACTAAGAAAGTAACAATCACGAGGCCCGAATGCCCAAAATCTTCCCTTATCCAACTAGAATATCTACTCGCCATCCTTTTGCATCAATCACACCACAAGTCTAGGCTATCACACGGTATACTACTAATGAGTATCACTAGACATACTACCATCCGAAATGCCAAAACCACAAGACTGATCTATTCAACAATCTAAAAGTATGTCGAAACCTAGAATCGATGCACCACTATTCCATAATAAAATTATCAGGAATATCATACTCAAATACAACAAAATCCACAATACTCAAGAAGATCAAATAAAAATATAGTAGTATACTCTGAATGAGTCCCAACATAGGATCGGCACACCCGATCTACCACTAAAGAAATATCTACGGGGTAGAAAATATCAACAGTTCCAGCAAAGCTGACAAAATCGTATCAAAACTCAATGAAGAATATATAAACATGTAGGAGAATGTAGAACCGCAGTTAAATACCGCTAAGGCATAACAAGGGTACACCAAGAACCATACGTGTGGCTACTGTACCAGAAGCTCCTGCCTCGAGTCTATCATGTGAAACATGATACTGGGATTTGTTATCTTCTGTAGTAACTGGAGAAGCATCTCTCTATCTAACCTGTGGAAACTTCTCCTATAGTGACCAAGATCCCCACATAAGAAGCAACTCAAAGAAGTCGAAGCCCGCTGAACTAGGCCTAAAAAACCTGAATGACCACCATGATCTGACCCTCTCCGAGTATAACCACTAAGATCCTAACCTCCATCATGCATATCGTTATGAACATCAAAACCCTGGGCCCTCTGACCCGCAAGCCTCTCATATCTCCACACAAACTCCTCTAGAAACACTCAAGAAAACTAATCCCATGAAAGAGGAGGTGATCTAACTGGTCTACTCTCTACAAAGGTCCTTCACCACTACCTAGCTGGCCCGAAGAACTGAAAGGAAGTGAAGTCCACTCCATTAGAATCCACCAAGCCCAACATGTGCAACCTCTCATGGCAACCAATAAAGAACATATAAGCATCAAACCTAGGATCTCCATCGAATTGAGAAGGATCTGTCCTTATGAACTCTACAAATCTAGTCTGTCCCTCCATGGACATAAAGGGTAAGGTCACTGGATATGGAGAAATCATTGGTAGTATCTCATCAACACTAAGAGAACCAGTGGTAGTCACATTTGTATCGGGGGTCTGAAGCCCTGAAGTAGCATACTGAATCAAAATAGGAGCCACTCTCTGAAGGAAACCCAACACTCGAACCAAACAATTCTCGAGGATAGGTACGGTAACGGGTGGTGTCTGAACTGGCCTCAACTCCTCTAACTCACTAGAAATTCCACTACTAACAACTCTAGAACCTGAAGAGAAAACTCTAACCTACCCTCTAGCTGGTCTGGACATCCCGATCCGACCTCTACCTCAAAGTCTACTCCTACCGTGCATCGAAGGCACGGTCTCAAAATCTTTAGCCACGGATAAATGAGTGCTCACCATCTGTGAAAGAGTGAAAAAGAGATTTTTAAGTTATACAAAGCTATGAAGGCATGAGAAAGAATGAAGAAATGGGAGTCTCCTAAAGTAATGTAGCCTCTCGGAGATAGATAATGGACGTCTCCATGCCGATCAATAAGACTCTACTAAATTAGGCTTGTACTAATGAGACCAATGAACATGGGCTCTGATATCAATTTTTCACGACCTAAAATGGGAACGTGATGGCACTTGTCAAACCCCCCGGACAAGTAAGCCAAACCCATAAGGAAAATCAAAGGCGGAAGCAGAAGAATAGAAGTAAAACCCAAATATAAATATAAACGAGACTCAAATCTCAAAAATACATTCCAGGTCTGGTTGTCATCAATACAAGCCTTTAGATACAGAAGGATATGATTAACTAAAGTATCTTAAATGTGGATAAAAATAAAATAATTAAGAGAGATCCGGGTAAGCTTAAAGTCCATCATCCACTACCTCGATCTCCGCAATGCCAACACTAAAGGAAAATAATCTACAAGCTATTACTCGGTCCAATACCAGCACGGGGTGCAGAAAAACAAGAAAAAGAGAAAAGGAGCAAGGGTGACTACGAAACCATATGTACTCAGCAAGCATCGTCGATAACCGATCCTAATCCAAAGAGATGGAGAGAACCACCACTCCAACTACCCAAGGTTTCCCTAAAGGTTCTATGCCCAGCAAAATACAGTGTCTCAACCTATCCAGGTAACCCCACACAATGGTCAACGGTATATCAAAAATGGGGTAGGCACACTAATCCATGGTGAGTTAATACTATTCATTTATATTCAACATAAGGGAAATCATTTATGAATAAGACTCACAAATACGCGATAACAAGCTTAATCAATACCATTAACTAGAATTATGGGATAGCAACAGGGAGAGAATTATATATATATATATATAAGGGTGCATCTCATGCTACCAAAAAGGGTACTACCCATCT
This sequence comes from Capsicum rhomboideum, assembly GCA_031232105.1. Taxonomy (NCBI): domain Eukaryota; kingdom Viridiplantae; phylum Streptophyta; class Magnoliopsida; order Solanales; family Solanaceae; genus Capsicum; species Capsicum rhomboideum. Next base: position 128,772,710 of record CP124712.1, read on the forward strand.
ATCTCTCCGATCAAGCTACCATCATACCCCAAGTCACTTAACACACAACTTCTCAGCCGATATAAGATGAAATAAGATAGTGTAATGAAGTAAAATGAATGCTCAAGCACAATATCACAAATTAGGTTCTAACACGAAAATATGGTATAAGAGCAAATACTAACACGTTACTAAATCATACCAAGGAATACCGATGCAATACAAATAATGCAATACAACGTAGCGATGATGATGGGATGATGATGATCTTTGAAAGTTATCGCATAACTTTCTGTACATTCCTACCGAGCCTCAATACTCCCAAAGTAGGACCCATGGGGGGTTCACATTTCATATACTTTCCACAATCTCAATCCACCTCTCCAACCAATGTTCACGGATCAAGGTTACCACCATATCTCATAAAAATGTCTCACATCAACCTTACCGGCACATACCTCGGTATAGGTGTTTTTATAAAGTGTCTCATTTTCTTACAAAATCAGAATGTCTCAGTGATACCAATGTCTCATGAATATGGATGCGTGATATGAGGATGTAATGCTCATAATCAATTAGTATGAAGATCAATATCCATCCAATACATGCATAGGTGACCTCAGAAACTCAATGTATCAATAATTCATGATATCAGTCTCCACTCGATTCTAACATAATAAATGGTCATATAGTCATCAATATTATCATTCCTAATCCCACTCTCGGGCATCACTATGATGAATATGCAATAAAATGCTCAGATGAGGTCTACATTGTCAAGTCAATCCCCCACTCGGGTGACACAATAATAGATATGGCATTTCAAATGAACAGATAAGGCCTATGATGACAATTCAAGCCCCCACTCGGGCGACATAATAATGAATAAGGCATTTAATGCATAACATGACCAACATCATCAAGTCAAGCCCTTACTCGGCGACATAATAATAAATAAGGCATTTCATATGCATAATCATAGCCAATAAATACAATTCATGCCCCCACTCGACGACACCACCATATATACTCTCATATAAGTAATAATATGCACATAAGCCCCCACTAAGGCACACAATGATAAATATCAAAAATCCCAGTAATAATACAACGAGAGACTACCCAAACCTAGCTTGTCCCATACATTAAGCTTTATCAACTATTACAAGTGTATTCATGCTCTAAGTATCCTCTTAACCCTAATTTATTACATCAAATAACGATAATAACACGATTATCCCTTAAAAGTCACTAAAGCCTCAATCATTACGTCAAGTCCACTAAACACTATTCAAGCTTCAAAATTAGGCATTCAATACTCGTAATTCAAGATCACTGAGTTATCTATCTATATTCTACTTCTAGGGATAATTACAAACAATAATACTAACTAAGGATGGCAATAATCTACCTACAATCCACCGAAAGACTCTGACACCCGTGGAGATGCTCTCCGTTTCACCTAAGCGAGACCCCCAGTCCTATAAAAATCACCAAATACAAACAACCAAGCATACAAACACATAAATACTTTGGAAAAAGTCAAGGTACAGTTCAACTTGCCTTAAATGAAGACCCGCAAGCTCTAACGTAATCTAAAACCTCAACCAAAAGCCCAACTCTCTCGAATCAACACCAAAAGCGTCCAATCAAGCCAAATATGAAATCTACAAGTCTAAAGGAAACTATCGATACCCATATTGACCATATTTGAAACGGGTCCAAAACGGACCTCGAAAATGGATTTTGAAAACAAAGAGGTAAAGTTGAAATTTTTATTTAGAAATACATTATCCACGATTAAATAAATCTATAGGAGGAAACTCAAGCAAAATCGGATAAAATACTAGGTTTAAATTGATGAAAAACTTTTAAGCTTTTCGAGCCCCAAAATCCAATTTGAAATCAAGATTTTAAAGATGGATTTGTAGAAAAATCATTGAGAATCAATGGATTAAAGGTTAGGAAACTTTCCCATGGAAGAAATCTCAAAAACCCCTTTAGTATTGCCCTAATCTGAGTTCTAGAAATCCAAAAATGGAGAAAATGCATGAAAAATGATTTTTATATTAGCGATGGTCGCTTAAGCGGTAAAAGGGTCGCTAAAGAGGACAAGCCATAAAGGGCGGCCATCGCTTAAGCGATGTCTGGCCGCTAAAGAGACTACCGCGTAAGTGATGCCAGCCCGCTAAAGTGGCTAATGCTTAAACGATGCCAGCCTGCTAAAGCGGTTACCGCAAAAGCGGTCCCTAGCCTCTTAAGCGACTGCACCAGATATCAAGAAAATCAGCAACTTGGCTAAAATGCCAATTTTCCAATCGACCTATAGTTTTGGGGGTTGCATCCCCTCTTAACATTCATAGTATGTTTTGGTACATCAACTTTTGGGTTCTAGGGGATTTTAATTTGGTATTTTATTTCCACATTTCTTAAGTTGTTGGATCGGCTACTTATTAAACTATTTAGGGGATAGTTTTTGTATAATATCTAAGTATTGTTCAATGCTTCTGGAGTTATTGGTTCTTCCACCAGGTGAGTAGTGTGGGTGCCACTCACGATGTGTTTGGGTCGTGGCAAACTTGGTATCATAGCCTAGGTTTCATTTATCTCATGGTACCAAAATGGGTCCAGTACAATCTCGCGGAACGGTACGGAGACGCCTGTCTTTTCTTTGGGAGGTTATAGGGATTTAGGAAATCTGTCTTTCTTCCTATGACTTGATTCCAATTGGTATCTGCTGATCCAAATTAGTATCTGATCTCTTCACTCTTTTGTCTGTAGATGCTTGACTATCATAGTGTATGCATATTTGGTCCAATAAGGAATATCTTTCAAGAAGTTCCGAAGCCATTCAGCTTTTTCATAGGCTATATCTAATGCGATAAATTTAGATTCCATTGTAAAGTCGTTAATACATGTCTGTTTCGATGATTTCTAAGAGACTGCTCCTCTACCAAGAGTAAATACATATCCACTCGTGGATTTTACTTCATTTGATCTGGTGATCCAATTTGCATCACTATATCTTTCAATTACAGTAGGATATTTGTTATAATGCAAAGCATAGTCTTGAGTATGTTTTAGATACCCCAAAACTCATTTTATTGCCATTTAATGAGTTTGATTGGGATTACTCGTATACCGACTCAATTTACTAATAGCACATATTATATATGGTCGTGTTCAATTCATGATAATCATCAAACTTCCCAACACTCTTGCGTAGTCCAATTGAGAGTCACTTCACCTTCATTTTTTTGAAGTGCAAAGCTCACATCTAATGGAGTCTTGGCAATATTAAAATCCAAATACTTCAACTTGTCAAGTACCCTTTCAATGTAATAAGACTGTGACAATGCCAAACCTTGCGGAGTTCTATGAATTCTAATTCCTAAGATCACATCAGCAACTCCAAGGTCTTTCATATCAAACTTGCTCTCAAGCATTCGTTTTGTTGCATTTATGTCAGAAATATCTCTACTGATGATCATGTCATCCAAATACAAACAAATAATGACTTTGTGATTTGGAATGTCCTTAATGTTAACACATTTATCACATTCATTTACCTTTGCCAACATGATTTGATCAAACTTTGTATGACATTGTTTGGGTGCTTGTTTTAGTCCATAAAGTGACTTAGCAAGTTTGCACACTTTCTTTGTTTAATAGGAACCACAAAACCCTTGGGTTGTTCCATGTAAATTTCTTCCTCCAATTCTCCATTTAAGAATGTAGTTTTCACATCCATTTGATGGATTTCCAGACCATATACCGCAACTAATGCAACCAACATTCGAATGGATGTTATCCTTGTTACTGGCGAGTATGTGTCAAAATAATCAAGGCCTTCTTTTTGTCTATAGCCTTTCACAACAAGTCTTGGCTTGTATTTATCAATAGTACCATCAGCTTTCATTTTTCTTTTGAAGATCCATTTAGAACCTAAAGGTTTATTTTCTGGAGGAAGATCAACCAACTACTAAGTATGGTTGCTCAAGATTGAATCAATCTCACTATTGACTGCCTCTTTCCAAAAGGATGAGTCCGCAGACGACATCGCTTCTCTTAATGTTTGAGGCTCATTTTCAAGAAAAAATATTACAAAATCTGATCCAAAGGAAGTTGACGTTCTTTGACATTTACTACGTCTTGGATTCTCTTCATTATGTGCATTCTCCCTTAGTTCATCCCTAGTTCGTTTAGACCCTTCACTAGACAACTCGTGTATAATCTTATACGGATAAATATGTTTAAAGAACTCAGCATTATCTAATTCAATTACCGTATTATCATGGATATATGGATGTTCAGATTTATGAATCAAAAATCGACATGCTTTACTATTTGTAGCATATCCGATGAAAATGCAGTCCACGGTCTTTGGTCCTATTTTCACCCTTTTGGGTATAGGAACTTGGACTTTCGCTAGACACCCCCACACTTTGAAATATTTCAAGTTGGGTTTCCTTTCTTTCCATTTTTCATAAGGAATAGATTGTGTCTTACTATGGGGCACTCGATTGAGTATTCGATTTGCTGTAAGAATAGCTCCCCCCCCCCCCATAAGTTTTGCGGTAAACCTGAACTTATAAGTAAGGCATTTATCATTTCCTTCAATGTTCGATTTTTCTTTTTCGCGATCCCATTTGATTGAGGTGAATACGGGGCCGTAGTTTGATGGACAATACATTTTCCAAACATATCTCCGCAAAAGGAGATTCATCTCTCCACCCCTATCACTTCTTATTATTTTGATATTTTTATCCAACTGATTTTCAACTTCAGTTTTATATTTCCTAAATGCTTCTATTGCTTCATCCTTACTATTCAGCAAATAGACATAACAAAATCTAGTGCAATCTTCAATAAAAGTTATGAAATACTTTTTCCCACTACAAGATGGTGTCGACTTCATATCAAAAATGTTTGTGTGAATTAAGTTTAAGGGATTCGAATTCCTTTCAAAAGACTTATATGGATACTTAGCATACTTAGATTCCACACATGTTTGAAACTTTGATTTACTGCACTCAAAGTTAGGCAAAACTTCCAAGTTAATCAGTTTTTGCAAGATTTTTTAATTGACATGTCTTAAACGTTCATGCCATAAATCATTTGACTCAAGTAAGTAAGAAGAACCAGAACTTTTATTCATATCAAGAGTCATTACATTGATCTTAAAAAGGCCCTCGGTGAGATAACCTTTGCCTACATACACTTCATTCTTACTAATTACAACTTTGTCAGAAACAAATACACATTTGAAACCATTCTTAGTTAGAAATGAAGTAGAAACCAAGTTCTTTCGCAACTCTGGAACATGAAGGACATTGTTTAGTGTCACCACCTTGCCTGATGTCATCTTCAAGCAAACATTGTCCGTTCCTTCAACCTTTGTCGTAGTGGAGTTGGCCATATATATCTTCTCATCAACTTGAGCCAGAGCATATGATGCAAATAGTTCTTTGTTGGAACACACGTGGCAGGTGGCACCTGAATCAATCACCACTCTCTGGATTTCCAACTAGATTGCATTCCAAAAGCATGGAACTAAGATTGTCCATTTCATCTTTGGATTCAGCTATGTTGTCTTGGTCCTTTTTCTTGCTCTTTTTAGGAGCCCGACAATCAACATACTTGTGGCCAACTTTGCCACAATTAACGCAATTTCCTTTGAACTTCTTCTTAAGAGGATTGCCTTGTTGTGCTTGTGTTTACTTTCTCTTCTTTGATATTTTGGGATCATCTTCCACAATATTTGCTCCATTTATTGCAGAATTCCCACGAGACCTCTTTTCCGCTGCCTTATTGTCTTCAATCCTCAACCTCACAATGAGATCTTCAACAGAATCTCCTTGTGTTTATGCTTTAAGTAGTTTTTGAAGTCCTTCCACAAAGGTGGTAACTTCTCGATTATCGCAGCTACTTGAAAAGCATCATTCACCACCAAACCTAGATCAAAGTTTATGTGAATATCCAGAACAAACTTAATGTGTTCAAAATCTGTATTATCTAAAATAATACCTTCAGTAAGGAGGTCGTGGATAATGACTTGCAACTCTTGGACTTGTTAACTACAACTTTACTGTCTACCATCTTATAGTCCAAGAATTTGGCAACGATGAACTTTTTCATTCTGGCGTCCTCTGTTTTGTACTTCTTCTCTAAAGCAACTCAGAGGTACTTTGAAGTCTTCATCATGCTATACACGTTGTATAAGTCATCTTGGAGGCCACTCAGAATGTAATTCTTACACAAGAAGTCCAAGTGCTTTCAAGCTTCTGTCACAACGAAACGTTCCTTTTTCGGAGTTTCTTCCGGAAACTCTGGAATGCTTTCTGTGATGAACCTTTGCAGACTCAATGTAGTCAAATAAAAGAACATTTTCTGTTGCCATCATTTGAAATCAACACCATAAAATTTCTCTGGTTTTTCCGTCGGTGCCATGGAGAGTAGTATTTGTACGACTCGAGTTAGCTATTGGAGTTGCTGCAACAATTGTCGTGCTCTTATTGGCTTGATTTTCAACAGTCATTTTGTTGTCACAAAGAGCCAACCAATTTAGTATCAGAAATACAAACAATAAAGTTTAAAACTTTAAACAACGTGTTTCTACTTTACCGATGAAGTTTTTATATTCTTCAAATCATCAACCGAATGAATCTTTGACTCGTGATGAAGTTTTTATATCTTCAAATCACTATCAAGTTCAAACAGAGTAGAAAACCAAATGGTTTTAATCTCCACAAATCAAAAATACAAATTAATGTAAATTCCTTAAGATTGGTAGCTGGTTAGATTTATGCAAGTATTAGTTATATAGGTATTAATTATGTGGGTATTAGCTATGCGGATATTAGTTATTCCATCTTCTACTCCGCATAAGACAATAGATCAATTCCCTCATAACTTATACGTGTATTAGTTATGAGTGTCGCGCCCCATTTCGAACCGGTCGAAACAGTCCACAACTTAAATTGCTACTTGGCTCTCTGTGGTTTTGAAAATTGTTTCTTTTTTGAGTCGCCACCTAACTTTTAGGGAAAATTAGAAAAACCATTTTTTATGATGTAAAACTCTATTTTAGTCTGCGAAAAAATTCGTGAGATTCTGAGTAAGGATTTTGGTTACTCGAGGGGAAGGTATTAAGCACCCGTCAGAGCTTATCCGAAGATAGTCCTTAAACTTAGTTTAGAAAAATATTTGGGAAATATATGCTTCGTTATTTGCTAAAATAGTGATAAGAAAACCCTTATTTTTATTTTTAAATAAAAAGAAACTTAAGACATACAAAATATACCGCTACCATATACAAGGAAGTAATATAAGTATTGCAGAATATATGTGTGGATATTTTAAAAATATGGGAAAAAATAGTATTTTTATTGTAATAATAAAAAAGGGTATAAAACCTTATAATTTTGCAAGAAAATATGTTTAAAATGTATGAAATAAATTCATTATAAAGTAAAGAAAGTGTACTTTTAAAGTATGAAAGAATTTATTTAAAATAAACATAAATATATGAATATTTTTGAAATATATGAAAAAGATGTAAAAATTCATTTGGTTTGTGAAATCCAAAGAGATTTATTTCTTCGATTGAACTTAAAACCAAATTTTACCTATTTTATTCTTTAAAAAAAACATTTATTCGTGAGTATAAAATAAATGTTTAGATAATATGGCGCTACTACGTATATAAACATCGAGCGGGTAAGAGATCAACCGAAGGAAACCAAGAGATCTTTTAAGCTAATCAAAATTAAACAAAATAAAAGCTAATCAATTTTAATCAAACCACACAAGTACATATTTGAAGTAATACAAAGTTAGTGAAATAAATGCGAACAATAAAGTAATGAGGAAGCTGAGGAACTCGATACTACAAATTCCTATTTAAGGAACCGGCTCCTAGCGAATTAGACCCCGAGCCCTGACGATCCTATAGCGATTGACCCGATATTTGGGTCAAAAAATGAGTTTCGCCTGAAACTCCAAATCCCGAGTTCACATGAAACGAAGAAGATGATAAGGATTAGAAACTGAACTTGAACGAAGTAAATAAGTAACGAAAATAATGTACAATCTGTGAGCAAATAACTCAAACCTCCAATATAATAATTAGGCAAGACATAAGAGAAAAATAAATAAATAAATAAACTTAAACATGAATCTGGCAAACTATTACCCAGATAGAGCTAATAGGTGCATATTTTGCAAAAACATAACTTGTATAAAGCTACAGGCAAACAATCCTACCATATCTCAAACTATTAAAAATAATGTCATTCCATTCTAAAGAAAATCTAAAGCAATTCCAAGCTAAAGGTTTTCCAAAGACTCGACACATGACAACATAAATCAAATTAGACCCCCTTATTTCTATTCAAACTCACCAGTATAAACATGAAGGGAAGAGTTAAACAAGCTTATCAAGGTTAGACCTTTCAAGTTCGTGAGAAATCGAATCCTTTAACCATAACTCACTAATTTTGGAACACAACTGAAGCTTTTGAGTTAATTACAAATCCTTCACATTGACAAGAAAAATCTCATTCCGAAATCAAAACAAATTTCCAGCAGGGGACTCTAACAAGGCTAAGGGTGAAATCGTTGAGCACCCTTTACTCAAATTTGGGAAAAACACAAACGCACATTTACTCATAAGGGCCTGTAAGGACACAAATAGAAGCAAGGTTGGTCTGCCAATTTAGTGGGTCAAGGATCGAATCATGTCATTGCAAAAACTAACAAGTTCCTTCTCGTTTTATTCACTGGAAGGAGTATGCAAATCAATGAACTAACTAAATATCAAATTCTTATATATGGTGGTATTTTGACAGCAACTCAACCCACACCAATAGTCTTCGATAGAAGAAAACCATTCAAGGTGATTGTCTATCAAACATGAACAAACACACATTCCGCAAACGGAACCGAGACAACGCCATTTTTAGCTTATTTTTTCGTGAAAAGTAATGCAGATAATGTCGGACAGATCGTGCACGCCTAAATTCACAGAACCATAGTAACAAAATAGTATCAAGCAAGGGAATAGTTTTTTGAGTTTAACACAACTTGGACTCGAAACAGCCATACTTTGAAACGAATTAAGATAGCACCAAAGTTTGGACTTGATTTTATGGAAAACAAACAACAATATCACAACCAGACTTGAAACCAAGAGAAATCACATATTCATATACCTACACACTTGTATATTTCACAAGAAATAACTTCAGAAATCAGAATTTTATTTTTTATCCGCAAAGACAACGAAAAACAACAAAACGATATTTAAGACTAGAACAAAATTACGTATGAAAGTGAAACATAAAAATGGGAAAATTCGTACCTTGTTTTGGGCAGCAAACTGAGGCTTTCTATCAAGATCCCGACTGTGAACTCGACTCCAAAACTCGAACTTACGCTTCGAACTTGGAAAGAGAACAAATAAGAAGAAAGTAGTAGTATGAACTTGTTGATACTTGGGTTCCAATTCTCGTTCTCTGTCCGTCCTCCCCCCTTTAAATGGAAGCCAAAGGCCCCTTTTTATAGCCGAAAGTTGGGGGTTCCAATGGCTCTAATGGGATTTCAAGAATTCAAAATTTGAATTCTTGGGAAGGTAATTTGCAAGAGATTGATTATGAAGTGGAATAAAGTAGAAGATATGTTCACCTTTTTGGCTTGATTTGAGGGAAAAAGTGACGGTTTGGGAGGTGGAGTACTCAAATCCATCGGATTAAAGGGTTAATGAACCCAAATCCGATGGTCCCTTAAAGTCTTTCCTTCCCCATGAACGAAAGTAGCGGTGGGGGGTGCTTTTGAGGTCCAATTTGGGAAGAAAAAGGTGATGGAAAGGATGTAAAGGTGATGGGGGCGGCAGATTGACGGATGTGGGTGAAAAAGTGGAGGAGGAAGGTTGAAGACCACCGGACTTCGTCATTATCCGGTGGTCTCGATGGAGTTTAACGTTGGGGCAAAGAAGAAGTGAGGACATTTTTTTTTTTTCTGGTTTGGGTTTGGAACCATGGAGTTGAGGGAGAAAGGGATTAAAGGTCTTTTAGTTAGGGGGTTTTTGGGCCGGGTCGAATGAATTTTATTTTATTTTTGAGCTGAGAAAGGGATTTTAGGTAGTGGGCTGATCCATTTCTGAAAAAAAAAAAAAAGTGGAAAATTGGCCCAAATGAATAGTTTTAGAGAAAGCTTAATTTTTCTAATCTCTTTTTCCCTTAAATTAATATAAACGATGCTTCTTTTGTCCTATTTAATCTTTTATTATATATACATACATAAATTAGGTAAATAATTTTAATACATGTATTCAACTTCGATAAATCTCTTAAAAAAATAAAAATAAATATAGTAGTGATGTAGTGAAAAAATAATAAGAATTTTAAAATATAGATGCAAGTGTCAATATATTTTTTGTGTGATTTTAATATAAAAAGTAATTAACTATTTTTAATGAAAATATTTAAATACAAGATAGAAAAATATCGAAGCTACTTTAGCAAATAATTTATGACTAAGAAGCATAGAAAAATTAATTAAAGGAAAAAGACGAGTCAAAATTAGGTGTCAACAATGAGGGTTTCTAAATTGCAAGCCAAACATCGTAGTAATTTTGTACATGAATAACTTAATTCTTAACTAGCTACTAAACATTGTATAACTTATACGTAAATTAATATATGAATAACTTACTTCTTTACCAGGAACCAAACAACCCCTTATGTCATTACTACTCGTATTTTTTTACACATAATATTTTCTTATTTATTTTTTTAATATTATTTGCGCATCACGCGGGTGCGTATACCAGTACACAATCTAGAGTACCAAGAAAGGTGTGCTTCTTCACTTGGCTAGCCATGAGGGGGTGATCTTGACAACAGAGAACTTGAGGAAGAGAAAGAACACTAGTGTTGGTCCTTCATGTGCAAAGAATCAGGGGAAGATGTAGATCACCTTCTCTTACATTTTTTGGTAGCATCTTCGTATTTTTTTATTTTTTATTTTTTTTTAGGTGGGGGGGGGGGGGGGAGGGTATAACTGGTGAGGTGGTTTGGTTTTGAGTGGGTAATACCGAGAACTTTGAAAGAAACAATGTTTAGCTGGGCTCGTAGAAGAAGGAAGAGAAGATGCAGGGCATGTGAAGGTCAATGTTATGATCAATTATTTTCCAATTCTGACATTTTGAGATGGAGGTCCTTTGTTCTCATGGTTGTTACTTCCTGTAGTTTCTAATTCTACTTGTGTACACAGTTTCACTATCTTTTGCAAAATCTCAGTCTCAGCGTCCGGCAGTCTTAGATCATTATTCTCACGACCAGGATCCTAGCTTAGGCATCCCTTTGTACGTCTCCATAACTCTTTCGGAAGCATCCCTGATAAACTAACCAAGAAACTCCTAATGATCATTGTGGCAGTTCGGCCTCTTTAGAGTTATCTTTCAAGATTGATCATTGTGTATTATCACTGTCCACCTGTTATATTTTCCTATCATAAATGGCTTATGGGCTGTTTCCGAGGATGTAATCGTGACTCAGAGGACATGGATGAAAGATTTTGAAAAGAAGCCATTATTTCAGTTTGAAAAGCTCCTCGCATAAGCTCAAAATATCAGTTAGGGTAAAAGCAGATTAGCAACCCAAAAATTTGTTGAAATTTGATTTAACTCAAGAGAGGCATAAAACAAAGCGATTAAGCACACTTATAGACACCCGCCAATTATAATATGGATTAGACAATCAATGAGTGATAAAATCAAGAGTGGAGTCTGTCCTCAAGGAATAAAGAGTACATAAATATGTTCTCACATAAGAACAACAATATCTAAAAAAGCATTAATTCCTGCGGGCCTGCTTTGTGGAAGGCCAATTCAGCAACCTTAAGTCAACCAGTTCAGCATCAGTTAAGTCGCTGAAGTGGCTGGCATACATTTCAAGGGTAGACAACTCCCCGGTATAAACGTCATAATAGCAGAAGAATCGATTTTCCTTGTCGTGCTGCCAAATAAATATCAAAGTAGACATGTCATCACAAGCATGAAATGTTATTAGCTCCTCTTTATAATACGTGGATGATTTGAAGAAGTTCAGCTTGATGATGCTCTTTGTTACAGCCCATTTCAACTTTGTGTGATCGTCAAGATCCAAGACATGAAGCTCATCATTTAGTAGTTGACCGAAGGAGAGGCGTCCATTCGAATCCAAGAGATGCAGCATACACAACTCTGGGAAGAAACTTGCTCCAGGGAAAGTAGTACGACCAATGTAGGTTTCATTAACCATATCCAGAACATCAACTTGTATATCATCGACCTCCTCCGTTGTTTCAACAAAGCAAATGCAATAAGCAACTCCCTTTCTAAAGAAGAGTTGAACGTTGTTCCTCATTCGTCCATCACTAGGTGGCGGGGGTACCACCTTGTCAATGGCCTGCCAGCGACAAGGGGATTCTCGAGAGAGAATTTCGTAATAGAGGTTGTTGTTTCCATCAACAGGAACAGAAACCAACTTGACAGAACCAGTTTGTGGGTTAGACGTAATGGGAACAAACTCTAACACAATACATAAACTAGGATATTGTGGACTGGGGATTGGGAGCTTGTCGTGTAGGGGATGGCATTGCGGTATTGAGAATAAGAAGAAGATATGTTCCTGACCTACACACGTAAGTCGTTACTACTGTGACAGATTGTGGTGAAGCCCCGCCATCTGTCCAGATTGTCAAAATCGAGCTGGCTCAACATATCTACATCCTCAGAGAGGGAATGACTGAAAGGGGAGTTTGTTTCACGAAGGTACAAGAATGTTGGGTGCAGAAATAGTGTAGACCACATCTTGCAAACGCATTTGAATCTGTGCAAAAACCGAAGGGGCAAGTAACTCAAGATGCGAAATATAATTAAGTCCGGAACCTCAACAGACACAGAAGGGGCAATTCCACGTAGTAGCTTCATGACGGAAATTTGTCACCTCAGTTTGAGATTTTTTCTTGCTGCCCTTTATTTATAATTAAAAAATAATATACTCTTTGAATTCCTTATCCCAAATTAACTAGGAAAAGTTTATTTATAATACAATTAGGATTCTTATCCCAAATTAAATAGGAAAAGCTTATTTATAACACAATTAGGATTCTTATCCCAAGTTAACTAGGAAAAAAAATTTAAAAAAAAGAGAAATATTTACCATAGCAGGAATAATAATGTGAAGGACTCAAGTCCAATGCAACAGTAACCAACTTCTCAATTATATTAATAAACTAAAGTTCAATTACAATTTCACAAACGAAACGTAACAACTCAAATGGTAAAAGCCCCAAATGAAAATGTAGAAATATTGAAAGTAAAACTAGGGATCGATAGACGGAAGAAGGGAGATGAGAAGATGCAAACGCTTGACAAGGGAGGTGAGGAGAACCAGACTTTTGACTCAACAATAGGCATGCCTTTCTTTGCCCCAAACCCTACTATTTAACTATTCTTTGCATCTCACATGTTCTATAGGGACAAATACGTCCACTGGACTCATAACAAATAACAAATGGCAAAGTAGGTGAAGGAACTTTCACGTCGCAACTTTGCAAGGAACACTGACACACAAAATAATACTACCTATATATGCCTTTGAGTATTAGTTTCTACTCCACTTACTTGATACTTAAAAATAATTAAAACTAAATTCCTTACTTAGGATAATTGGTGTATTATCAAATAATGGACATTTGTAGCATCAGATTTTGGCTATTATAATGACTCAAGTTTTCCCATCACATAAGATTCATATGCTTAAAAGCAAATCTAACAAACAAAAGAAGACCTTACGAAGTTGGAAACAGAGGCATATTTTTGACACACTCGCGCGAAGCACATTCCGTAGCTCCATACTTGTCGAAAGATTCTGTTTCAAAAGCTCCTCTATACCAACAGCATAAACTCAAAATATCAGCCAAGTGAAAAGCAGATGAACAAATCAAAAGTTGTCAAAATATGATAACTCAAGAGGCATAAAACAAAAGGATTAAGCTGAATATTTGACACTTACAGACATGGGCCAATTATAGCATGGATTAGACAATCAATCAGTGATAAGATCCACAGTCGCGTTGTCTTCACAGAGATAACGAGTACATAAATATGTTTTCACATAACAAGAACAATATCTAAAAAAGCAATAATTCCTACAAGCCAGCTCTTATGAAGGCAAATTCAGCGACCTTAAGTGCTACCAGTTCAGAATCAGTTATGACGTTGTAGCGGCCGACATACATTTTAGAAGTAGACAACTCCCCGTTATAAATGTCATAATAGCAGAAGAATTGATTGTCCTTGTCGTGCTTCCAAATAAATATCAAAGTAGACATGTCATCACAAGCATGAAATGTTATTACCTCCTCTTTATGATAGGTGGATGATTTCAAGAAGTTCAGCTTAATGATGCGCTTTGTTTCAGCCCATTTCAACTTTGTGTGATCATCTAGTACCAAGACATGAAGCTCATCTTTTAGTAGTTGAGTGAAGGAGAGACGTCCATTCCAATCCAAGAGACGCAGAGTTGTCCTCATGCTCAACTCTGGGAAGAAACTTGCTCTAGGGAAAGTAGTACGACCAATGTAGGGATTGGGAGTGTGTCGCGCAGGTGATCGGATTTTATGCGGTATTGAGAAGAAGATGTGTTCCTCACCTGGAGACATAAGTTGTGACTACTGCGACAGATTTTGGTAAAGCCCCACCATCTGTCTGGATTGTCAAAATCGAGCTGCCTAAAGATAGCTACATCCTCACCGAGGCAATGACTGAAAGGGGAGTTCTTTTTACGAAGGTACAAGAATGTTGGGTGCAGAAACAGGGTAGACCACAATTTGCAAACGCATTTGAATCTGTGCAAAGACCGAAGGGGCAAGTAACTCAAGATGTGAAATACAATTAAATCCGGAAGCTCAACAGACAAAGAAGGAGCAATGCTATTGCAAGTACGTAGTAGCTTCATGACTTTAAGATATGAAGAGAACACAAAAATATGGAACAAATTGAAATAGGAACAGAAATTAATCACCTAAAGCTTGCTTCAGACCTGCACAACAAAGAGGGACGTTTGGGATTTGTTTTGGCGCTTCCAACATCATTTATAATAGTAGGATTCTTATCCCAAATTCACCAGGATCAGGAACAGGAAAATAATAATATGGAGTTGGAGTTGAAGTTGTGTTTGGCAAAAATAAATTAGAGTTTTTTATTTTATTTTTTGTGAGAGAAATATGAGTGTAAAATAAATTTCACTAAAGTAAAAAAGAATTTATGGCCAAACACTATAAATTTTTATTTTTTTCACTAAATTAAAATAATTTTTTGGGAAAAAGTGAAAATTATTCATGGTCAAACGGCCCCATATGAGTATATTATCCAAACTTACTCTTCCAACGTTTGCGCGGGGTACGTTTCCTTAGGGCCTGTTTGGAAAGCCAGGGTGATAATTGAATGTAATTATACTGCCTGACATGTTTGGTTGACCAGGTAATTACTTAGTCAGCAGATAATTAGGTGTAATTGACTGGGGTAATTAGACTCTCCAATTCACAGGGGGCTGTGAATTGCTGATAATTACGTGAAGTAATTATAAGTTGATTATTTTTTAATTTCTTCCTTTTATTTCTATTTTGATTTTTTTCGTTTTAATTTATTTTAAATTTCTATTATCTTAAATTCTTTCTATTTTTATCATTCTAATATATTTTTTATTTTATATTATTTATATTTCATTTCCATCTTATTTTCCAACCTTTACTTCTTATGATTCCATGCAATTTTTCGTATTATCTATTTTTATTTTTATTTATGTTTTTTTTTAATTTTAAACTTATGTTATATTTTCAGTTTCAATATATTTATTTTACTAGTATTAACATGATATTTCACATTGCAAGTCATTCAAATTTTAGTTAGAATTGATAGATTATCTTTTTATCAAATATTTTAATAATTTTATGACATTATATTTATAATATTAATCTTTTTGTCAAACATGATGCTCTTAAAAATCATGTACCATGTTTTTATGATTAATTTAATTAAAATATACTAGTTTGAAAAATATAAATCAATTATTTTTGTACAAGAACAAATGTTTATTAATTAATATATTTCAAAAGATAATAATAATAATAATAATAATAATAATAATATATATATATATATATATATATATATATAATTATATAATATTTAATTTAATATCATTTATAAAGGCACTTATTTGTCTAATATAATTTTTTAGTTTTTGATAATTAACTTTTATTTAAGAATTGAATATAATCATGTAATTACACTTGTGCAATCAAACAGTACACTTGTAATTACACTATAATTACATTGTGGCAAACAAACAGGTCATCGTAATTACTAGATTGTGTAATTACTAAGCTGGTAATTACTACCCTAGTAATTACACCAATTCCAATTATCAGGTTGCTTTCCAAACAGACCCTTATGGTATTCCAATTCCTGATTGGAAATAGTTTGTCCTCATACCTAAGTTGGATTCGGTTTGCTTGGATTGAAGACACATGTCGTAGTTTAAAATTAA
The DNA here is from genome assembly GCA_031232105.1 of Capsicum rhomboideum. Lineage (NCBI taxonomy): Eukaryota > Viridiplantae > Streptophyta > Magnoliopsida > Solanales > Solanaceae > Capsicum > Capsicum rhomboideum. The sequence goes on from CP124712.1 coordinate 128,789,287, forward strand.
TGATTGAGATTTAATTAATTAAATTAAAGTTGTTATGAATCAATTCCAACCCAACTTAAATACGGTTGTCACAGAATCAACTGTTGGGCCGAGTTGTAGCAACGGGACCAAAAGGCCTTCACAAAAACTTGTTTGGGATCCATGCCCAACTAGAAACAACTTAAATAGGGCTAAGTATCGAAAAGAAAGGATTATGCAAAAGTACATTCATGCCCCATAGAAGCAAACGGGTAAACTACATAAATAGCCCCCATAGTGGGTGGCTTTGCCTTTTTATCCCTCATAACAAAAGTCTTACTAAACTAGTCTTCCTTCTTTTTTATATATGGAACAAATACATACTTGACCCTCTATCTATCAAATATTTTCAAACAACTCTCCATGCTTATTTATCTTTCAACTTCAAAAAAAAAATTCTCTTTTTTATTTACTTTGATTTTTTATTTTTATTTTCTCTTTTTTAAAAAAAAAATTCTCAACCTTTACTTTTTTTCTTTTTTCCTTTTCTCCTTTCAACTTCTATTTTTTTTTCTCTTTATAATTTTTCTTTGGTTTTTAATTTTTTTTCTCAACCTTTATTTTTCTTTGATTTTTTTTTTTCTCTCAACCTTCTTTTTTTTTTTTCTTTTTTTTCCTTTTCTTCTCTCAACTATTATTTTTTTTCTTTTTCTCGTTTTCATTTTCTTTGATTTTTTTTTTTAATTTTATCAACCTTTATTTTTCTTTTCTTTTTTTTTTCTTTTTCCGTAACCTTTATTTTTTTTCTTTTCTTTTCTTCGATTCTTTCCAAACAACAAGTCACACCCCATGGGTAAGAGTTGACACTACCACGTTGTGTCTTGATTTATGAAATGCTCTACAACTATTGTCTTAGAGGCAAGACTTAGCTCAAGGACTTTCAAACAACAAGTTACGCCCCATGGGCAAGAGTTGTCAATACCACATTATGTTTTGACTTATGAAATGCTCTATAACTCTTGCCTTAGAGGCAAGACTTAGTCCAATGACTTTCAAACAACATGTTACGCCCCATGGGCAAGAGTTGATACTACCATATTATGTTTTTATTTATGAGATGTTCTATAACTCTTGCCTTAGAGGCAAGACTTAGCCCAAGGACTTTCAAACAACAAGTTATGCCCCATGGGCAAGAGTTGACACTACCACATTGAGTCTTGATTTATGAGATGCTCTATAACTTTGCCTTAGAGGCAAGACTTAGCCCAAGGACTTTCAAACAATAAGTTATGCCCCATGGGCAAAAGTTGACACTACCACGTTGTGTCTTGATTTATGAGATGCTCTATAACTCTTGCCTTAGAGGCAAGATGGACTTTCAAACAGCAAGTTACGCCCCATGGGCAAGAGTTGACACTACCACATTATGTTTTGACTTATGAAATGCTCTATAACTCTTTCCTTAGAGGCAAGACTTATCCCAAAGGACTTCTAAACGGCAAGTCACGCCCTTAAGTTTACTTTGATGTCAAAGAAAGAAGATCCTTTTTGCGGATTATCCAACTTTCTGTTCATTAGCAAAATATAATAGAAACTGAGAAAAAAGAAAAAAGAGAAGAAAAAAATAAAGATTAAGAAAAAAGAAAAAAAAAGAGAAGAAAAAAATAAAGGTTAAGAAAATAGAAAAAGAGAAAAATAAAAATAAAATAAAGTTTAAGAAAAAAAGAAGAGAAAAGAAAAAAACAAAAAATAAAAAAATAAAGGTTGAGACAATGAATTAAAAAAAGAGAAATGAAAAATAAATAATGTTCGAGAAATAAAAGAAAAAGAAGAAGAAAAAAAAATAAAGGTTGAGACAAATGAATTAAAATAAGAAAAAAAAAAAAGAGAAAATAAAAAATAAAAAACAGGTAACAGTAAAAAAGAGAAAAAAAAATAAAAAAATTGAGAGACAAATGAGCATGGAAAGAGTAAAAACATTTGAGGTGTAGAGGGGCAAAAATGTACTTGTTGTATACATAAAAATGAAGGAAGACTAGTTTTTAAAGACGTTTCTTATGGGGGACAAAAATGCAAAGTCACCCACTATGGGGGACATTCCATGTAATTTCCTGGAAGCAAACTATTTACAACTAAATGCTCTCTTTGTTTTTCAATTTCTTGATTTCTTGTTCCTTTCTTCTTCTTTTTTCTGTTTATTTCTTTATTCTTTACTTTTTTTCTCTATTTTTTTACTGCTTTTTTTTAATTATTATTGGTTCCTTTTATTTTTTATTTTTTTTATTTTCTCTTTGTTTTTCAATTTATTTATTTCTTGTTCCTTTCCTTTTCTTTTTTTTTAAAAAAAATTTATTTCTTTATTCTTTATTTTTTGCCTCCTTTTTTCATTCATTTTCCCCCTCAAATCATAATATTCTTTATTTTTCACTATAAGCTAATTTCATATTTACTATCCTTTTTTTATTTTTGTTTTTTATATTTTATTTATTTATTCTTTTTTGTAATTTTATTTGATTTTTTTTTCATTTACTTCATTCCGTAATGATATCATCATAATATATCTATATATTGTCATGCTATCATTAATGTCCGCATCAATTTTTTTATGAAACTTCCATGATACCATCACAATATATATATATATATATATATATATATATATAAATATACCGTCATGGTATCATTGATGTCTGCTTCAGTCCTTCAGTTAAACCTCCATGATACCATCACATTATATATATACTGACATGGTATCATTGAGGCTTGCTTCAGTCTGTAATGATATCATAACAATATATCTATATATTGTCATGGTATCATTGATGTCTGCTTCATCATTCAGTGAGACCTCCATGATACCATCACAGTTGATCTATCTACTATCATGATATCATTTATGTCTGCTTCAATCCTTCATTCAGACCTCCATGATACCATCATAGTATATATATATACCGACATGATATCATTGGATTTACTTCAGTCTGTAATGATACCATCACAGTATAACTATGTATTGTCATGGTATCATTGATGTTTCCTTCAATCTTTCAGTCTTTAAATGAGACCTCAATGATACCATCACAATATATCTATATATTGTCATGGTATCATTGATGTCTGCTTCAATCTTTCAGTCAGACCTTCATGATACCCTCACAGTATATATACTGAAATGGTATCATTAGATTTGCTTCAGTCCGTAATGATACCATCATAGGATAGATATATATTGTCATGGTATCATTGATGTCTGCTTCAATCCTTCAGTCAGACTTCCATAATACCATCACAATATATTTATATGTTGTCGTGGTATCATTGATGTTTACTTCAATCCTTCAGTCAAACCTGCATGATACCATCACAATATATATATACTCACATGGTATCATTGAGATTTGCTCCAGTTCGTAATGTACCATCACAACATATCTGTATATTGTCATGAAATCATTGATGTTTGCTTCAATCCTTCAGTCATACCTTCATGATACCATCACAGTATATATATACTCACATGGTATCATTAAGATTTGCTTCAATCCGTAATGATATTATTACAGTATATCTGTACACTGTCATGGTATCATTGATGTCTGCTTTCAATGATACCATCACGGTATATCTATATATTGTCATGGTATCATTGGTGTTTGCTTCAGTCTGTAATGATACCATCATAGTATATCTATATACTGTCTTCAATGAGACACTCCTCAATGATACCATCACGGTATATCTATACTATCATGTTATCATGGAGGATTGATTCAGTCCTTCAATGAGACACTCTTCATTCCTCCATAATACCATCATAGTATATCTATATAGTGGCATGATATCATCCTTTAATGTGACAAATAATAAAAATAGCCATTCTAATTATTTATTGTTGTGATTTATTTATTCTTTTTAAAAAAATTTATTAGTTTAAAAATAGGTCGATAATATCTTTATATTTTATTTTATTTTTAAATAGAAACGGATAAAAATGAAGATAATCTAACAAAAAGTAAGAAATATATTTCTATTAATTTAGATTTTAATAAATAAAGTAGCGAATTTAATATTCTTTTAAATTACTTTTCATTACAGTCTAATTATTTTTTATATATATTTTAACTAGTCAAAAAATAATTAGCTATTATATTTATTTTATATTTAAATAAAAGAAACATAAATAAGATAAAAAGAAAAATAAGTACAAAAATGTAGGAAAAAGGAAGAAGAAAGGAACGGGACCATTTGAAACAAAATTTGCAAATGCACAATAACTGTAAGGTAATTAATGTTCACCGGGAAAAAGGAAAAAACAGCTCCTCTAATTAATGCAAAAGAAGGCTGCAGAGTTTGGGGGCATGTCGGGTAATTAGTATTTGCCGAACGCGTAGTTTAGAAATTAGTTAGGGAGGGGATATTTGGGTGTAATTAATTTAGATTTTTTGTTCATTTAGTGTACTTTTCTCTTGTTATTATGCTTAGATAAAATTATGTTTTTCATCTCCAATTTTCTCTAAGTCCTCTCATCTCCTTCAACGACTATCCTCGTATTATAATTGCTTCTTTCTGTATTAATCAAAGTTTATTAGTTTCATTCCATCTGTTAATTGATTGTTGAGTTGAGGATTCAGGTTCGTTACAAAAATGCTAACCATAGTTAATTACTTTCATATATTTGCTCCTTAAATATCTATTATTTTTTTTACTACATATATTAAAAAAAATTCTTTACTAACACGAGGATATATTAAAAACTTTTCCTAAATATTTTTGTCTTTTTTTGTAATTCATAATATAGTTATTACAATTTTAATTTTTCTAATTGAGTATTCAAAAGAGCTACAGTGTCTATAAGGTAACATGGACACCTTTAGGGAGTAACGGAGAATTTGTAGTAGAGAGATTATATTGTTTTGCTCCTAAAATTAGAAAAACGTCAAGCCACAATTTTTAATTTTTTATTTGGCAAATATTATTTAAGGAATGGTAAATATTAGCGAATTTTTTTTTTTAATAACCCGGCAAAAAGTTGTTTAAGGAAAGAAAGAAATATTTTAATATATTTAAGAAAGATATAATGGATTGTTAAAAAATATTTAAGGAGCAAATATATGGAAGTAGATAACTATGGTTAGGACTTTGATTTAACTAATTAAATCTCAATCATTAATTTTAACATATGACATGTGTCTTCAATCCAAGCAAGAACTTGGAAAAATTGGAGAGAAGAAAAATGAAGAGGAGCCGGATCCGAGAAAGTTGGCCAAAGATATATATACAAAGGCGAATCTGGGGTTTGAAGGTTACGGGTGTCGTACTAGTTTAAACAGAGATGTATTGATCAAACCAATCAAATATTTAATCCATTTTCGACCTTGTTAATAGCAACTTGGGATGATTTAATTCGGTTATTCATCTTTTCAGTTTATAAAAAAAATGGAGGGAATAAAAAAATGAAATAATTATGAAAACTTAGCGAAGAAAAGAATTAACTTTCAAAAATATAAGTTATATTCTAAAAACACACAATATAATTGCAAGTTCTTATATCCTAAAAACACTCAATAATGGAATAATTATTTATATTTATAAATACTTCACGCTCCATGTAACAGACTAAACATAAAGAGACCCAAAAAATTTTAAATGCATAATTTCAGTAACAGAGACGAAGTCTTCTGTAGTTATGTCAAAGTATTGTCTCACACAATTTAAAAAGGCCAAAGAAATCAAACAACTTTTCAATATAATTTTCATGTCATCCTTTATTGTAACATGTATTTGCTTTGTAAATTCAAATTTTCAATCAGATTTAAATTATTATAGCTTGAACTATTGTTTTCATATGCATCCGAATAATTTAGATAATAGAATAAAGAGTAAGAGAAAATCACTATCAAGCTTCTGAATGTTTGATGAAAATAGAGGGGGGAAAATATCAGCAACACTCAAACCAATAAAATTTTACAACTTTATATTAGATGAATGTATTTCCCTAAATATAAGTCATAATGTGCACAAACACATTGTCCAGCCCATGGTGTAATAACCTGATTCTGTACATCTTTACTCCCTGTTGTGTTATGACTATTTTACCCTTCCCCGTATATGTTTCATGTCGTGTTTGAGGCTTGGGAACGATTGGCGAGTTTCCCAAGGCCTTCGGGAAGTTTTTGGTTGTTATTGAGATCATTTAGAGGCTTTAAGAGCCCATAGTTGACTTTGGTCAACATTTGTTGTTGTTAGAGTATCAGATGGTAAAGCGGACTATGTCAGTAGATCTGGATCGTTGATTTTGGTCTAATAGTGTGGTTGGTCGGATTCTGTGGCTTTTAATTCTCATTTCGACCCTTGGTTCAGAAAACTTGAAATTAGGGTCTCGGGGTCATTTTGTTGAAAACAATCCTTTTTTGAAAATCCAACGTCTCCATTGAGTCTGAAACGTCGAAATTAGCCTAGTAGCATATCTGGTTTGTTTCCATCAGATCCCGAACTAATCCTGAGGGTCCGTTCGGAACATTTTTAGACTTGGCGTTAACTGATGGTGCAACATTTTCTGGTACATTATGGCCTCCATCGCGATAGCTAGACCAAGTGATGCAATTGCGGGGCCTCAATGCCATGTCTCATCGCGACCGTGAGGTGGAGGGACCGCGATTGAAATGAGTAATCGATGGGCCGGGTTGAGTTTAAACCACCGCGGTGGCGAGGCCCTTCTCTCGCGATCGTGATGACCAAACTTATGTCACGGTCAATGTTGACCCTCACGATCACGGGGTGGGGTACACAATCGTGAGGTACTATTCACCTGAACAGTATAAAAGCTTCAACTTCGCGATGTTTTCACCATTGTTGACGATTTGAGCTCGGGTTTGGAGGGTTTTGGTCCATTTCTTCACTTCTTATGCTTGGGTAAATTCCACAATCATTAATTCATTATTTTAACTCGATTATAACCTTTTTCACCTCTTTAATTTATGGTTTCAAAAATGAAATTTGGGATTTTTGCCCGAAAAGTTCAAAAATGGTTTTCTTTGAATTAAACTCTGGTTTTCACTTCGAATTCACTTGGGTTTTTCCTATGAGTTTCTTTAACCTTGGTAATGGTTTTCTAAACAAAAATTATGGTTTTACCCCTTTGTTTCCAAAACCTATTTTCGGAATTTATTTTGGACCCGATTCGACTATGGTCAATATAGGTATCAACAACTTCCTTTTAACATGTAGATCCTATTTGTGTTGGTTATAGTTGATTTTGAGGCCGTTTGGAAAGGGAAAGGCTCCGCGAGCTGGGAGCTTGGATCGGGATTTGATGTCATGAGGTAGGTTATGGCTTAACTTCTTTTAGATTGAGCTGGGTAGTTAATATCTACGTAAAGCATGCTATGGGTTGGGGAAAATGGCTATGGGTTTTACCTTTCGATCCTATATTATGATTTTCATGCCCGTGTGGGGGTTTATTTGGTGATGACATTTTTTTAAGTGTTTATTATTGCATGTTGACCGTGTGGGGCCCTATTTGATGTTATTTGGCCTTGTTTGAGCATTGAATGCCTTATTGTATGAATATGACGCTCGTGCGGGGGCTTAAGTCATGAAAATAGGCCTTATTGAGCATGATATGCCTTTCTATATCTGGATATACCCAAATTGGGTTAATAATGAATTAAATGATGTTTCGCATAATAATTATTTCCTTTTGTGCATTGTTTGGATTATAAATCATGAATTACGGAACTAATGAGTTGATTATGAGCTCAACTATACATATATATGCGCATTGATGGATTGGATATCCTTGTATTGAGTTATCGTAAGCACTGCATCCTCGTTCCCCCATATACATTCATGATATATTGGCACTACTGTGGAAACATGGTTTTTGATAGAAATGAGACATCTTATGAAAACCCTCTACCGTGATTTCTAGCCGGAGAGGTGATGTTGTAATCGAGGTTGGTATAGAGATTCGAGATCGAGATTGAGGTTGAAATCGAGACCAAACTTAGTATACGAGGCCTATCTTTGGGAGCGATGAGGCTCGGTAGGTGTATACAGAGGATTATGCGATAGTCCTCTATTATTCATGTCATCCCATCATCATTGCATTCGCATACATGTGCATCTTTAGTATTTACTTTCGTTCCTCATTTCCTTTGCATATTACTTATCTTTATGGATTGCGTGCTTGTACTGTGGTTATTCTTCCTTATTATGCCTATATTAGAATTGTTAGTGGAGATGGTGTGAGATACCATTTAGGACTTTTTCTGTATGCAGGTGACGTGCTCATAGTTAGTTTTACTTAGCTTATTTTCTACTTTGCTAAGTCGATCTATAATACCTACTGAGTACAAGTGGACCCATACTCATTCCTACTATGCTCTTTCGATGCAGATCCCAGTTCGAGTGATGCACGTGGCAGTTGAGTTTGTGCTGTGGATTGACAAATTTGAGGTACTAGATCGTCTCAGTGTTCGGGACAGACCTGTACCTCCTTCTACCTTATCTTTGTCTTTACTTATTTTCAGAGACAGACTATGTACTATCCGATTTTGAGATGCTCTAACACTATTGACACCACTTCTTGGGATTTGTTATGTATTTATTTCAGACTTCTGCTTTTACTATATCTATATTGGCTTGGCTTCATTCTAGGAGCCTCGTTTTGTTGATTGTTATTGTATTTCTTGTTATTCTATCAATTTGGATGAGTTGGGTTACTTATCAAGGCTTGCCGTGATAAGTGCCATCCTGACCCATTTTTGGGTCGTGACACATTGGCTAATTAACAAGTCCGTCAAACCTTATTCAAGGGGCCTGGGTTCGAATTCGGATAGGATTGTTTTGGCAAAGGAAATGAAAATACAGGCATTAAGAAAAAAAACAATTGTGCTATTTAGAATTCGAACCCGAGACTGAGAGAGGAGACAAACTTGACCCTTTTCCATTGGCACCATCCGCACCATTTGTACTGGGGTGCCAAGTTAATCCTTTGTATAAATATTGTACACATATACATATATGTACACGGAGTTTCAACCTAGGCTTCCGGGTGTCATGGCACCCTCAACCCACTACATAAATTCGTCCCTATGAATACATACATACACACATATATATATATATACATATATATATGTGTGTGTGTGTTTGTGTGTGTGTGTGTGTGTGTGTGTGTACATATATATATACACATTATTTTCAGGTTATTTCGGAGCACTCCCGAAAGGGAAACCTCTATCCGATCTACACCATGTAAGTAGGTTATAGTTATTACTAGATCTAGGTATCTATCTCCCATGTTTGTAAATTATGTTTGTATGAATATTCATGTGAATATTTGAATATTTAAGTTGATCTTATCCTTGTTCCTAATTTATGTTTACCCTTAGTATATGGTTAGTCTCTTAATTACTTAAAGAACTCCGATGGATTAACCTGTAAATTCCTAGGATTTAAAAGCCCGCCATGGCTAGTGAGCTGAAGGACGTGTGATTATCTGGGGTGAGGTTAAAGAAGCAGTTCTTAAGGAGAAAGATTAAGCTAAAGAGATGAACAGGGTAGACTAGAACTTTAAAAAAAAAAAAACTTTATTTGGGGAGATATACTTAGACATCTAGTAGTAATCAAAGCCTATTACATAAGTAGAATCAGGAAAAAGAAGTACCGAGTAGGATTTTACAATCATAAGAGAACAACCCTACCTTGCCAACCCAATTTGCAACCTTACAAGTGTGTTTAAATCTAAGTGTGTTTAATTTGATATCAGAGCGAGAAGTTTCTAGGACTAAAACTCTAGTATATGAGACAACATAGATTAGCAAAGATTTATCGGAAAGTTTACGAGATAATCAGACTTAGACAAGATTTTATCAATAAAAGTATAAAGTATAAGAAATTCCTATATCAGAAAATAAATAATTTTGACGAACAATATAAGTTAGACATAGAATTATTACTAGCCCCTCAGATATTTGAATTAAAAGAATATATACTTTCCGAAATTCATAGAGTAGAAACCGAGATAGACTCTCAAAACAGTATTATAATAAAGCTATTAGAAAAACTTAGTGAAATCCCTCTAGGATAATAGTATATGAAACAAAGACTATACTCAAGATTCATAGCCGACCACTATAACGAGATATTAACGGGAGAGAAGATTATATAAAGTACCTTAAGAATAGAGTTAAAAATTTACCGTTAGGATAAAACATTATATGTGAAAGAACGATAACTATAATAATTATATTAGAATCCATAACGGACAAGCTCTTGCAATCTTGGTAGAAATTAAACACCTAAAAAATATAAGGATACGATTAGAGAATAATTTAATACAATTTGATAGGACAACTAATAAGGAATTTAGAAATTGCTCAGCAGAAAAACATTTAAAAAGACAAGGAGTTAGGAATAGGTTAATGCTAGATATATATCTTGTCTCTATACGAATAAAAGAAGCTTTGCTTTATCAGCATTACATGCAAGATCAGGTTAAATATTTACCTTTGGGATAATAAGATCGGTACATGAAAAGAACTAGACTAGCTAAATATATAAAATATTTAAGAGACCAGCTAAAACTTAGACAGGAATATTTAAAAGTTCTTGAAGAAGATAAAACAGAACTATTAGGTAGATATAACTATTACGTAGAAATTTTTGAAGATCAGATAGAACAAAAAGACCCACCAGTCATACAATTAATAGATTATATGATAAGACATATATTAGAAACAACTAATCACATAGCCTATCAACAAAGAAAAATAAAGAAAATCAATTTGATACCTTTAGGATAACTTTATGAAACAACACCCTTTCACTAAAGAGTAAAAGCTAATTTATTTTTATACAAAGCGCAGATATATAGTTTAAAACATACAAAAACAAAATATAACATACTAAATAAGCTACTAGAATCAATAATCGAATATAGAAAGTTAGTCGTTAGCAAAGAAAATATATATAAAGGTCTAGTAAGAAAATTGTTGCGAGAATATAGGACATTATTAGTAAAACCAGAATACATAAGTCAACCCTTAAGAAATTTAGTATTAAATGAACAGTTAATAAACAATAGATACGTACTGACCAGTAGAGAATTAATAGATAGTATAAATTGGGAATTAGCAGGTACAGACAGTGAAATACAAAGTTTGATTAAGTGGATAAACGACTATAAAGAAAGACCGATTTGGGTATCATTAGGATAAGCAAAATAACGACTTTAAAAAAGTTAGAATATTTAGATCTACAATTACCACTAGAGAAAAAATATAGACGTTTAAAAGATAGTTCTTTAATTAGGTGTAATTTTGTTAACGGGGAACATACAGTACATAGTGAAGACGCGCATTTAAATAGTATAGTAGATCTATTGTTAAATTTAGGGGAAGCCATCCAAAAAGATAATTCGATAATAATAGAAATCTTAGAAGAACTACAAGAAAAACAAGTAAAAAGATTTAACCAACTAGAACACAATCTAGATTTTCTAAAAGCTCAACAATCAGATATAGAGAAAAGGCAGTTAAATAATAAAGAATCATCAGAAGAATTAAAGAAAATCTATAAGGAACTAAGAGATTTAAAAATAATTATAGAATAAATCAAAGCGATAACCCTTTCATGAATGATCCTTTATATAAAGAAATAATCAAACAAGGGGAATTAATTCAGTCAAATCCAGAAGGTCTAATTAATTACCAACCCCAGGGAGAATCAGACCAAATAATAATAAAACAAAATAATACAATAATACTATTATTATTAGAAATTAATAAGAACTTAGAAAGATTAATTAAAGGAAAGCATCCGCAAGTAAATCAGGATAAAAGTGTAGAAGAAATAAATAAGAATATAGAAAAACTTGTTAAAGAAAAGACACAATCGCCTCAAGTCTAAGAAAATACTATAAACGAATTAGTAGAACAATTAAAAAGAGTTGAAGTAACACCAATTAAAGAAAGAGCTCAAATAGTAAGAAAAAAGAAGTCATGGACTTTTTATCAAGTAGGAGCACAGAAGAAGACAGACCCCGAAATAGCTTCGTCCAAAACAGACTCGGAAACAACATGATATACAGACTAATGATTAATAATTCAAGACAAACTTCAAGCCAACAACTTGATGAAGTAATAGACATAGATAGAGATATACAAATTTTTCAACAAAACAGATTAAAATTATTAAATCCAAAAGTATTGTATAACACAGGAATGTTTTCACAAAGAGCTCAGCTCTATAGACATTACAGAGAAGAACAAATGTGTGTTATAGGAGAGAATAGAGAAAACTTAAATTTAGTAAGCTCAGAATCCTTAAAAGAAAGAAGAAGAACAGATATGAACTTAATGCATATGGGATTAATAGTTATAGGTTTAAAAGGATTAACTAGGAAGAATTTAGGAACAAAAGTATTAATAACTATTTATGACGACAGATGGACAGACCCAAAAAAATCGATAATAGGTTTAACTGAAGTAGATATGACAAATAACAGTGAAATTTTTTTATTGTCGTCCAGACTTTATGATAAATTCTTCAGAATTTGGAAATTATATTAAAATCGAATTCCAGACAAAATGATATGAAGACATGAGTAGTGGTAACAATCTCCTAGTATGTTTAGGTTTCATAGAAAAATTAGCTAATAATAGTAGTACAAAATTCAAGTTAAAAGTAGAAAATGTAGTGGGGTTACTGGAAAATAAAGGCATAAAGTTAATGCAACCTTTAAAAATAGACCTAGCAACATATGCAGGGTTAGAATGGAACCTAGAAAATACTAAGAAACAAGAAATCCTAAAACCCACAGATCACTTAATGTATACAAATAGGAAAGGACAAACTTCAATTAGATTCATTGATTATAACACAGAAACTCAGAAAGACGAAGAAATAGAGGAAATAGAATGAACTGAAATGATGAATGTAGAATTAATACTAGGCGAGTATGAAGTAGACATAACTATTTCAAAAGCTAATGAACTATACAGGGAAAATAAAAATAAAAATTTCAAATGTAAAGGATGCAAAAAAGGACAAATAGACATCTTCGAACTAGAGGAACATTTTAGATACTATACATTAAGAACAGATAACCTAGGGTATAGAATTAATAACAATAGTAATGATGCAGACTAAGACGATGATACCATAAAAAGTGTGAAAGAATTTATGGAATCAGCCACAACAATTCAAGCCCTTTCCAAAGAATAATCTCAGGGTACACTGTAGAGACAAATACAGGAAATGTACCAAGACACAGAGTATATAGAATTAACCCAGAAACAGAAACGGAAAGAGTAAAAACCCATAGAAAAAAGAATGTCAATAGAAGAATCAGTAATACTCCAAGAAGGAGGAAGTAAAGGAAAAATACTCAATATTGTTGCTCAAGATCCACAGACATGGAACACAGTATTAGACGTATGAAAAGGAATAGTGGTAGCAGATTATATTAAAACATATCAAGAAACAGATGCAGAAACTATGTATAGATACATGGAGACATTATTAGGAGAATCTGTAAAAGGACTATGGGAAGCATTCAAATCAGAATTTCCCCACGAATTCCAAGACCTAGTAAATATGGGAGCTAGCCCTTATAACTTTACAAATAAAATACATAGTTTAATAACGTGCGAAGACCCTAATAGTGGCTTACTGATTTTACAAAGAAAATCTTTAATTCAGTTAGAACAATTAAGTATCAGTAGTTGGCATCATATAAAACCTTTTCTAAATGATTACTTCTTCTTTTGTGCTAGAAGCGAAAATGCTTTTGACCAGACTCTAGGGAATAAACTTTTTAATAAATTACCAGGAGCATTAGGAAGAGAAAGAGAAGAAAGATGGAGTAAAAGAGAAGGCGTAATACAAAATTCAAATGCTAGATGGTCAGTAGGACACAAAATACAACATATAATGGAAATATTACAAGAAAAATGTACTAATATACAAACACAAAAATAATTAAAGAAAGGCGAAACTAGTTTCTGTAGAAGTATATATACTACACAGAATTATGATGAAGACTATCAAAAGAGGAAAAGACCTAACAAAAAATATAGGAAACCATGTCAGAAGAATAATTATAGAAAGAAAAGTTATTACCTGAGAAAATCCTCAGCAAAGAAGCCATATTTAGATAAAAATAAACATGTTAGAAAATACAAAAATGACAAAAGTTACAAAAATACTTTAGAATATTTTACATGTGGCAGTACAGAACATCTAGCTAACACTTGTCTTAAAAGAAATAATACTAGAACACGAAACTCTCAGTTAATTGAAGACTTTCAAGAAACCTTAATTAATGTAGACGAATATATGTCAGACAATGAAAGTATTTACTCAATAGTAAGTATAGATTACAATGATAAAAATTCTTCAGATTCAGAAGAAGATTATAGTTTGATAAACGAAGTAAGTCTTGAAAGTTTACATATAGACCCTATTAATATGATAAATTTCTCTCTAGTTAATATAGTAGAAATAGAAGATTATACTCTAGTAAATATAGTCGAAGATTGTGCTCACGACTTTGAGAAAAATAAAGGCTTAGATAGTAATCAGTGTTATATATGCAAATGGTATCCTGATAAAATTAGAAGAGTAAAATGTAAACTTTGTTATGTAGAAGGATGTATTCCATGTATAGAAAAAACTCTAGGAGGATATGTAATACAAAAAGCTGTAGCAAATACTATAGCACCACCCAAAGATTACATAACAGAAAATAATGTAGACAACGAAATTAATATGTCAACAAAAAGAATAGAAAAATTAGAAGAAAGAATAGCAAAGTTAGAAAAAGGTAAAAATATTATAGAAGAAGAGACTGAATTACTAAATGAGAACTTTGAAGGATTAATATGTAATGAAGATAAGAAATTAAGTACAATAAAAATTATGGCCAAGATAAGAATATAAGATTATGAAATAGAAACTTTAGCGGTAGTAGACTCAGGATGCACGCAAAGCATAATTAATGCAAGCATCTTGCCTAAACATCTTATTAAAGAATTTGCAAAACCACAGATATCCATGCAAATGGATGGAATATATAATACCTATAAAAATTATGTAAGTAATGCAACAATAAGTTTCACTAATACATGTAATAGTTATAAACAAATATATAAATTAGATTACATGTGGACAAGAGAATTAAAAATAAAAGTAGATTTTGTACTAGGATTAGATTTCTTACTAAAAAATAATGGAAGTTGTCTTCTATCAAGAGTTGGTGGCATAATATCAAAAGATATTACAATAACTCCAGCATATTTTGGAGGAAAAGTAACTAGAAATACAAAAATAACACAGGATTCTCGGAATAGACATTTAATACAAGATACAAAAGAAAACAATAAACATTGTGATAAAGGCACAGACTCACCTACAAAAAAGAAACTTTGATATCAGAAGAAATAGACTTAGATGAGCAAGAATTATTAAACACAATAGAAAAAAATTATAATTTGATAGATACAAATATAGGAAATTATAATTTCAAGAAAGGCATTCAGCAAATAGGAGTAGTAAAAAATCAAGAGGATTTATAAAAAATTATACAAAAATTAGATGAGATAGATATAATAGGAGAACCCCCCAGAACATTGGGGAGCAAATCAAATAGAATGTAAATTAGAAATTATAAATCCAGAATACACAATTAAGACGGCAGCAATAGAAGCTATAAATGAAGATTTAAAAGATTTCCAAGTCCAGATTAAAGAATTGTTAGATCTAGGAGTCATTAGAAGATCAAAATCAAGACATAGATCAGTGGCATTCATGGTAAGAAATCATAGTGAGATAGTTCGAGGAGAGGCAAGAATGGCAATTAATTAGAAAAGACTCAATGATAATACTGCAATGGATGCTTGTAAACTCCCAGATAAGATGAGATTAATAAATAGAATTCAAGGACGAAAGATCTTTAGTAAGTTTGATTGTAAGTCAGGATACTGACATGTTAAAATGCATAAAGACAGCATAGAATGGACAACTTTTACTTGTCCAGAAGGACATTTCGAATGACTGGTCATGCCATTTGGACTTAAAACAGCTCCACCTATTTTCCAAAGAAAAATGGATAACATATTTGGAAACTACAAGAATTTTGTATTGATATACGTAGATGATATTTTAGTCTTTAGCAATAACATGAATGAACATTTAGGACATCTACATACAGTTTTTAGACTATTCATAGACAATGATATAATAATAAGCAAAAAGAAAATGGAATTATGTAAACAATATATTAATTTTCTAGGAATAACCATAGGAGAAAGAAAAATCAAGTTACAACCACATATAGCTAAGAAAGCTCTAGAAATGCCAGAAAAACTAGAAAAAACTAAAGACTTGCAACAATTTTTGGGAATATTAAATTACGCAAGACAATTTATTAAGGACTTAGGGAAAGTAGCAGGGCCACTCTTCGCTAAGACAGGGTCTAAGGGTCAAAAAACTTTTAATACAGAAGACATTAAAATAGTGCAGAAACTTAAAGAAGTGATAAAACAATATACCAGATTTAGCCCTACCCTTAGAAACAGACTACTTAATAATAGAAACTGTCGAGGGATGGGGAGCCATCCTCAAAGCAAAAAGTAACAAATACGGCAATAAAAAAGACGAACGCATATGTGCATATCAAAGTGGGAAGTATAAAGAACAAGGTAATATGAGTAGCATAGATGCGGAAATCCTTGCAGTAATATATGGTTTAAATAGTTTTAAGATATATATCTTAAATAAACCAGAAATATTAGTACGAACAGACTGTGAAGCCATAGTTAAGTTTCATGAAAGAATAAGCGAAAAGAATAGCAGTAAAAGAAGATGGTTGAACTTCATTGATGCTACCTCAATATATAATATTAAATTCGAATATATCAAAGGAAAAGACAATAACCTTGCTGATAAACTTAGTAGACTTATTCCAAAGACTGCTAACTAATTTTCTTTGCAGCATGAGTACAGATAAAGGGAAAGCCAAGGCTTTCACTTCAGATTCAAATGTAGACAGATATCTTCAGACACTATTGGAAAATACCCATTTCAGACCTCAACTAATGCTAAGTTTACTACAAACTATGCCAGATCATTGAAAGAATACAGTTTGGAAGACAAAATTTAGTCGGTTGTCCGAAATTAAATTTTAGTTTCAAAGCAAGACCCGAGACAAGGATAGAAAAAAATCAGAAATGTTTATTAGACAATTTATGGATTGCTTACAACAAGACACCTAGGGATGTCAGCTATTTTTTAGCTGTAATGAATGCCCTAAGCTAATATTTTACAGAAAAGAATTTAAATAACAAGTTTAAGTTTTATGTGGTGATATAGGGAAGGACTCCAGGAGTTTATCAGACCTGGATACAAGTAGTAGACTCTATCAAAGACTTCAGAGATCCTTTATACAAAGGGTTCAATAACCTCACAGAAGCACTAGACTATGCTCGAGGTAGACTTGGACCTAACTTCTATATAAACCCAGAATTAAAAAATCCAGTAACTTTCCCCCAATATAATATACAGCGAGACACAAATAAAATTATTTTTTGCGACCATTATAATGCGATGACAGAAGGTTTCAAAAGACTGAACCAGAAAAACGAACAGCTTGAAGAAGAAAAGTAAAGACTATTCGAAGAAAACCAAATACTACAAGACAGAATTAGAGTTCTTTATTTTGAATTAAACCAACTGCAAAATCCTATACTACCTCCTAAAGACTCTCATCCAGCACAGACACAAGTACCAATTCCCCAGACTCCACAAAATAGTTCTCCATCTCTACAAATGGATCAGAAGGGTGTGCATTCCCCAATGAATGCAGATAGACCTACTACATCAGGTCAGGATGTAGCTAGTCCGGTTCAAACGATTGTTGGTAAAGACACATCAAATCCGTTTATGGCTGGCACTTTGCCAAAAAGTGTACGAAGACTCCCGGCCAGCTTTAATCTGGAAGGGACGTCAAAATTAAAAACAAAAGTAAAAACTAAACAGAAAATAAATACTAAAAAAATTGAGAACATCGTTGGAAATACCCAATGAAGACATTTAATAGTATATTCAACTAATATTGTATAAGTGAGAGTGATAAAAAAAAAACCCAGAGAGGAGTGAGAATAGTGTGAGCTTGTAAAAAAGAGTGTGTGTGTGTTTATTTTCAGGTTATTTTGGAGCACTCCAGAGACTCCCGAAAGGGAAACCTCTATCCGATCTACATCATGTAAGTAGGTTATAGTTATTACTAGATCTAGGTATCTATCTCCCATGTTTGTATGAATATTCATGTGAATATTTGAATATTTAAGTTGATCATATCCATGTTCCTAATCTATGTTTACCCTTAGTAGATGGTTAGTCTCTTAATTACTTAAAGAACTCATGGATTAACCTGTAAATTCCTAGGATTTAAAAGTCCGCCATGGCTAGTGAGCTGAAGGAAGTGTGATTATCCGGGGAGAGGTTAAAGAAGCAGTTCTTAAGGAGAAAGATTAAGCGAAAGAGATGAACAGGGTAGACTAGAACTTAAAAAGAAAAAAAACACTTTATTTGGGGAGATATACTTAGACATCTAGTAGTAATCAAAGCCTATTACATAAGTAGAATCAGGAAAAGGAAGTACCGAGTAGGATTTTACAATCATAAGAGAACAACCCTACCTTACCAACCCAATTTGCAACCCTACAAGTGTGTTTAAATCTAAGTGTGCTGTTTAAATCTATGTATGTATATATAGTGTGTATATATATATATATATATATATATATATATTGTATAATGTGTTGTAAAGGTGAATATTGGACATTTAGATTGAGTGATGAACCAAAAATTTTAGCGGTGTTTTACAAATGTGGGGTAAACATATGAAAAGTGATTATTAAATGGTTTGGGGGGTATTTTGCCATTTTAATTATTTTATTCTAAAATAAGTTATTCTGGTATTGCTATTCGCTTAGAGGGTGGAATAACTTATTCCAGTATCAATTATTAATCCAGAGATAAGTTATTTCAGACTTTGTAATCAAACAAGCAATTACGAGACACTAATATGTGTGTATATATATATATATATATATATATATATATATTGTATAATGTGGTGTAAAGGTGAGTATTGGACATTTAGATTGAGTGATGAACCAAAAAATTTAGCGGTGTTTTACAAATGTGGGGTAAACATGTGAAAAGTGATTATAAAAGGGTTTGGGGGGTATTTTGCCATTTTAATTATTTTATTCTAAAATAAGTTATTCTGGTATTGTTATTCTCTTAGAGGGTGGAATAACTTATTCCAGTATTATTAATCCAGAGATAAGTTATTTCAGACTTTGTAATCAAACAAGCAATTACGAGACACTAAAAACTTATTCCATGATTATTTTCTCTTATCCATTACACCAAATGTGTCCTAAATTAAGAATACTCCCTCCATTTCAGTTTAATTACTTGGCCCATGTTGGCTTGACACATTCTTTAAAAAAAACTTTAATTAGAGGTATCTTTTATTAAACTAACTTATTAATGATGTTTTGGAAATCTTAATTTAACTACTAGTAATTTATATAGTTATTTAATACTAAGGTTAGTATGAGAAACAATAATAAAACTTTCTTAATTTACGAAAAATGGACAAGTAAACTTTAGGATCCAAGTAAAATAAAATGAAGGGAGTAATACATGCACTATGTGTCAACTAAAAGTGTCTCTATAGCTTAAAGCAGTTAGACCCATCCATCATTAGTTAAAACTCTCTCTCATACACAATTCACAATTTTATGTAGCGTCACATTAAGATGGATACGGCCAGATCTAGAGGCTCGAGAAAATTGAACAAAAGGAGTCTCTCAAGTCTTCTTTTAACTATTGGTGACACTTGACCGAGCTTAAGGGTCAAAGGCAATTAAAATTTTGTTTAAGTTAATTATGGACCAAATTAATATTTTTAAAACTTGTTAAACTTTTTTAAAAAAATACAAAAATGTCCACAAATTATTAAATTTGTAATAAAAACAAGGACCCAATCATTATTCACATATCAGTTTTCAAAAAAAAAACAACCAACTTTCTCTTTCTCCTTCAAACATTTTCACTCTCTCTCAACTCACTTCTCTTCCCAACAGGACTCCAAAACTCCTTCCAACAGATCGCCGCCAGCAACATCTCCGGCGACTTTCAACCTCTGGAGACCCCACATTTGACTTCTTCATCCTTCATTCTTTCCTTGTAGTCGTCAATTTCTCTCTCTTCGCAGGTAAAGACTTCTCTTTTTGTTGGTTCTCAAAAAATTAGGGCTTTTTAGTTAATGAAGAAAAAGAAGAACTTTAGTTGTATTCTCTTCAAGTATAGGTCAACAATTTTGAGATTTGATGCTCAAAAAAGAAAGAAGAACCTGAGAAAATTCTCTTTTGTAGTATTTGTTCTCTTAATAAGTGGTTGATGTAAATGTGGTATCTTTTCTGAGTGAAATATGATTTTTTGTTGTTGTTGTTTTTGTCTTGTTGTTTGTGTTGTTGCATTGAATCACTTCACTTGCTGAGTGTTTATTGGTGTTGTTGGTGTTTGTTGGTGTTGTTGGTGGGTGTTGTTGGTGTTCTTGGTGTTGTTTGTTTTGTTGGTGTTGTTTGTGTTCTTGGTGTTCTTAGTTCTGTTGGTGTTGTTG
Source organism: Capsicum rhomboideum (assembly GCA_031232105.1). Classification (NCBI taxonomy): domain Eukaryota; kingdom Viridiplantae; phylum Streptophyta; class Magnoliopsida; order Solanales; family Solanaceae; genus Capsicum; species Capsicum rhomboideum. The sequence continues at coordinate 128,809,952 of CP124712.1, forward strand.
TTGGGTGTTGTTGGTGTTGTCGGTGTTCGACTCTAACCCATCAGTAGGTAAGCCAAACCATAACCTGGAATGACAAGCAATGGTCTAAACGGTGGGAACTAAAACAATATAGAATGTACACATGAATAGAAATACTAAAAACATATAGATATGATCTTACATGACATCAAGGAAAAGGAGAAAATGAGCAAAAGAGTATCTCATGACCTGGTAAGGTCGTACAAGAGCCACTATATCAAAAGTAGAGTACTAAGCAGTATCAAATATACATGTAGTCTTGAAAAGTACATACTATCCAAAAATAGCAAAAGGAGAGAGGATCAGCTCCGGATCTAAAAGCTCACCCCATCTTTGAATTCCCAAAACAAGCATGAATGAAGCGTCAGCAGTGGTAGCTCATACTCAGATTTCCATAAAAAAAGATGTAGAAGTGTAGTATGAGTACCAAAAATAACGGGTCCTCTGTAGGCATCATCGGTCGACTGAGCTAAATTACAATAAAAGTATAATAAAATGCGAGAATGTAACTAAAGTCAGGAATAAAAGGCTAAATTTAAAATAATACTCAAAACTGGAATAAAGAAATAAATATGCAGAATAAGCTACTCAAAAATAAATATAACCTATCTACAACCTAACTAGGGCCCCAAAAGCCTAGAAGGCACAAACAAGAGAGGAATAACCCGACTGAGCCACAATAAGCCCGACGAGTGCAAACAAAGAGTAATACTACAGTAAGAACATAATATAACAATAAAGAAGGTATAGCAAGCCAAATGTGTGATATGGGTATCTTATAGGGGAAAGGACATAAATGTCACTTCGCCCAAAACTATTTCCACAAAATAGCCATTGATTTTGCAATTCCAAAAGCTAGCCATTTTAGGCCTTTTGTCGCTGCTAGTGTCTTTTTTTTTTCCAGTTCATATACCATAATGATACAGTCCCCATGCCACATTCATATAGTTTATACAGAAAAACATATGCATATATAGTTCATATACCATATTGATACCATTTTGATACAGTCCCTGTACCATATTAATACACTCCTTATACCATACTGATACAGTTTCGACTGGCCATTTTTGGAATTAGTTTGGACCGACTGACCATTTTTTGGAATTAGTTTGGACTGATTGGCCACTCCATGTCCAGTAGCCCAAACATGGGCCATTTATTTTTTTGATTGGCCATGTGGTGTCCTTTTCCCTATCTTATACTCCTATTCCAGCCATAACCACAAACCTCATCGAACCCTTTCAGATATCTAACCCCGGATCAGTAATAGTACAGATAATAAAATTTGGAGTTGAACCAAAACTAGTAAATAAGTTTCAAAACAAAGATAACCCAAGACCATAACTTCCATTAAATCCTAATTAATCTTAAATCCCCAAATTCAAAGGTCAAATCTATAAGAGGAGCGAGTTCTAACATCTAAATCTAAGAATGATGTTTAAGGTTCAGTCACATTCTAATCTGAATAATAAAGCTAACCATAATTCATTAAATGACCTAAGTCATGTTGACACTTAATTTTTGCCCTCCACTACTAAGTTTAATTATGAGCTCCTTCGATTTTAGATAGAATCAATTTTTTTGTTTAAAGGCTTTCTAAATATTTATCTAGATTAATTTTGTCATTTTAGGTAGTGATTATATATTTTCGTATTCGTATATACAAGATCGTATAATTTTTTGTTGCTTAAACAATTATTTTATTAAAAATCAAATTATAATCAAGAACTATCATACAAATTAGTTCAAATTGGTAAATCTTGATTTAAATATATTTTTTTCTGAAAATTAATTTATTTGGAAAATATCTGTTTGATTTTATTAAACCAATAAGCTCGGGATTAAATCTTTAGTTAATTTGTTTCAAACATTGATTCAATTTAGCCAATTATTAGATTTAGCCCTAATTGAAGTCAATTTTGGCTAAAATTGCAATGCAATTGGCCAATTGATTTTTAGGCGTAAGTTGGAGTCATATTATGCTCTTTTCTGGTTTTCATAAATTCCAGAAATTCTTCATACATTGGATGGTCCTTATAAGGTCCAGATGTATCTGCAATTTAGAAGCTATGAGCTTCTGATTTCAAATCTGGGCGAGGATATTGCCTCTGCCGCGTCCTTGTCCACGTCCTCGTCCTCTATTAGAGGCAGGTGAGAAGGTCGGTCTGACGCCTGACATTAACCTGAAATCATAAAATAAGAGTTATTAACTCAAATGTTCTCTTGTGAGAAAATCAGGAAGACTATTAGTCGATCCTTTCAAACATTGAATTTCAAAATCAAAAGGTGTCAATAAGGCTTGCCAAAACATTTGTTTAGAAACATCATGTTTAATATCTTTATTAAAGATAAATTTTGCTGCTTGACAATCAGTCCTTATCAAGAACTTTTGATTATATAAATCACCCTGGAATTTAATAACACTCTTTACTATAACAAGGATTTCCTTAGCCACAGTAGCATAATTCTTTTGACTATTAGTCCATTTACCAGAGTAAAATTGAACAAGATATTCTTGTTTCTTATTTTCAGGGGAATGCTGTATTAGGATTCCACCATAGCCAATATCTGAAGCATCAGTTTGAACTATTTTAGTCCAGTTTGGATTGGTTAAAGTAAGGCATGGCAAGTTATTAACTTTAGCCTTAATATTCTTGACCGCTTGGGTATGATCATCGGTCCACGCCATAGGATTTTTCTTTAACCTGTCATAAAGAATAACAATATCTTTCAGTAAATCTTTAATAAAAGGAGAAATATAATTCAAACTTCCCAAAAATCTTTGAAGTTGAGTTTTGTCAGTAATAATATCAGGAAATTTTGACGCAAACTCTATACTTTTGTGAATAGGAATAATTTTTCCTTTTTCAATAAAATGTCCTAAAAATCGAACTTTTGTTTGAAATAATAACAATTTTGGTTTAGATATAACCAAACCATTTTGAATAATGATTTTTTTGAATAAATCAAGATGATTAAAACGAGTTTCAATTGTTTTTGAGTATACCAATATATCATCGATATACACAATTATAAAATTACTGTAAGGAATGAAAATATCATTCAAAATTTTCTGAAATTCAGAAGGAGCATTTTTTAATCCAAAGGGCATAACATTCCATTCGTATTGCCCTACAGGTACATTAAAAACAGTTTTATACCTGTCTTGCTCCTTGATTTGAATCTGCCAATAACCAGATTTTAAATCAAATTTAAAAAATATAATTGAATCATGAAGTCTAACCAATAAATCCTTTTTATTAGGGATTGGATAGCGTATCCATTTTAAAACCTTATTAAGGGGTTTGTAATTAATTACAAGTCCGAAAATTCCTCTTTCTATGTTTGTTAACATAAAAAGCAGTACAAGACCATGGAGATTTTGAAGGTCTTATTAAACCTTTATTTAAAAGTGATTGAATTTCATTTTTACATAATTGCAAATATTCAGAATTCATTTGACAAGATCTAGCCTTAGTAGGGATATTATCCTCTACAAATCTTCTTCATATGATAAATTTACCATATGTTTTTTTCTTTCCCAAAATATATTTGGATGATCACCGCATATTTGCAGAGTAAAATGGTTAATTAAAAGATTTATTTCTCCTTTAATTTTGGAGTTTATAAACTGGTTTAATAGTTAAACAATTTATTTCATTTTTTATAAAATCTGTTTGTCTAATTTTTGACAAAATTCTATCTTTTATCTGATTCAGATATTTATCAAAAGATTGAATTATAAAATCCAATCGAATTTTCTTATTATCACATGTTCCCGTAATACCAGTTGTATCCCATCTGGTAATAGGGAAAATATGCATAAAGAAAGGTACGCCTAAGATAATTTCATCTGAAATATCTTTAACCAATACAAAGGTCTCAGGCATACAAACTTTGTTATTGCAAATATATATTTTTGGTAATTTAAAATTAATCTTCATTTTACTTCCGCTAGCATTACGGAGGCTGTGAGTAGTTTTATGAAAATACCTGGAAAGTATAAGTCCTTCATTTATACAATTTAAATCTGCTCTGCTACTAGGGCAGTAATTTTTTTTTTGAAATTGTAGTCAATTAAAAGAGTGACTTTTGCATAAATTTTTGTGAAGTTATCAATTCCAAGATTTGAAGAAATTCTTGCTTATCTTGATCCTTTAAGGATCCCAAAAATAAATCTTTTGTTTTCGAGGTTTTAGCTTTATCAATAAAATCCTCGAATTGATTCTTAAAATCCTCATTCAATTCTTGACTTTTGTTGTCATCAATATGAGACATATCCAAGCTTAGAATCATTTATTTCTAAAATAGATTTGCATTTTCACTTACACATTTAGTATATCAAAAAAGACAATTATTTTTTTCATGTTTTACATTTAGCATTGATAGTATTCTCTAAATTATTTTCCAAAACTTACTATTAAACATCAATTAATAAGAGCAATGTGATAAAATAACCATATCAATCATTATTTTCTTAATGAGTGTGTGAAATCCAAATGTGCCAAGTAAAAATAAACGGAGGGGATAGCAATAATAGATACTTATTTTTTATTTGTTCAGTTTGAAAAATTTGAGAATAATTTATCACTTCATTTCTAATTTATCCTTATTATTAACTAGAGTCATTCTTTAATGTATTTATCAAAATATTAAATTTAAAAAGTTATAAAATAAAATTGCTAAATTAATTTATTATTGCTTAAAATAACGTGACAAGTTAATATAGACAAATAAAAATATAATGCTAAAAGCTTCCTCGCGAAGGGACAAACAAGTTTGTCAATTAAGTAAAAGTCCTTCAAGTTTTTTAAATTAGGTAAAAGTGACAAAAAAAATTCAACTTTTTAATGCAGTTGTCGAACAACTGTCTGTAATTATTTGAACGACCTTTTTTTTTTTAACCTAAAATTTATTTGTCCCTTTTATTTAATTGAAAACTTGAGAGGGTCTTTTGGCTCATTTTTCTCACGCGCCGCAACACTCTCTATATAGTCCAAATAGCACCCGCAAATTCAAATCCTTTTATACTGCTCCAAACATTGGGAACTAATTAACTACTAGGGTTTTGCATAGCATGGGATCCATTGCTCCTGAAGATGAAGGTTTTATCATCTGTAGACACTACATGCATATTTTTATTTTATTCTTAGGGAGGTTTTGGTAAGAAGGAAAATATTTTTTTAAAAAAATGTTTTTTTTATGAAAATAAGTAGTACTAGGTTTTTTTTTTGCCCTTTTTAAAATGTTATTTTATGAAAATAAGTACTAGGTTTTTTTTTGCTTTTGATAAGTAAGTAAAAAATTCTATTCTAGAAGTGTATAATTTACACAAATATTATGGGAGGTAGGGGTGTGGGATGGTGGGTATGAGGGCTATGGTGGGAGTGGGACGAAGATGAGGTGTGATGGAGAGTGGGGAAGACCTCTTAAATAGAGTTTGACCAACCGAACATTGGAAAATTGAGAAGCACACCCTTATTGTGTGTTATATTGCACCCAACGGTGTGGTCCATTATATTTTATTTTAATATTTTGTGATTTTCTTTGCTTAAATATCTGTATATTTATATTTTAATATTTGTACTTTTCTTGTTTATAATTGTGAAATGAAACTCTAACATTACTTGAATGGTCTTATTTGGTTGAATTCTGTAACAGTTATTTAAGCTTTTAGCCAGGGTACACAAGATCCTTTTTTCATGGGTCAAATAAGTGGGAATATTTATTGATTTTTTGGGGTGGCGGCGAGATTTCTACTTAGAACACTTTGCCCCTTTTGATATCATGCTGAATCGTGTCATTTTATTTATTGAAGTATATTTTGTCTACCATGGTTATTAGATGAAACTAGCATTTACTTGACTAGTTTTGCCCTTAATTTGTAAAAAAGAATAATTGCAGTAACGTTTATCCTTTTTGTTTGATGTGCAATGTGGGCAGAAGTGACAGTGGAAGTTAGAGATGATTCACCAGCACACTATTTGTTGAGAATTGAGTCATTCTCCCTACTTTCAGAGAGTGGCATTGATAAGTTTGAATCAAATGAATTTGAGGCTGCTGGTTATAAATGGTAAGACTTGTTTGTCAATCCTCACTATTGCATTATTTTTCTGTTGAACATTTTGTGAAGTACCAAGCTAAATGAGTTTCCATCTTCCTTGAAAGATTGGATGTGAGAATAATAAGGTGTGATATTTGTCCTATTGACTATTTCTTGAGATTTGTGTGTGTTTAGTTTAAACGGATCGATGAGGGGCTGTAGAAAAGAGCAAGAGATCAAAAGGGAAATGCCATAAGCTATTTCTGTTATCTGATATGAGAAGGGGTTAATGTTGCTTCCCTTTTTCATCCTCCCACTAGAAATTTCATTTCCCTTCATTGCTTAGGAAGTAGTTATAAAAGTACTGAATAATGCTGCGCTATGCTTCTCTCTATATTACTTGTCAATCCCTTGAAATTAAGTTTAAATGACTAAATAAGATCCTATGAAACTAGATTGAATCTTCTAGTTTAATTTTATATTTCTTCGTTTAGGAATTTTATTTTTTTAACTATTTGGCAGATGGTAGATCCTTAGAAATACATAAGTGGGCTAATAGTGATGCATTTGGGAAAGTTCAACTTGATTTTAAATAGTCTGAAAAGTTGTTTTGTTTGAAATAGGAAAACAAGTGTTAACTTTAGCTAAATTGGCTAAATGTCATACATGCAACCATCAATTTGTAGAGATTCTATACAGATATGAAGGAAAGATCAAATTGCGAAGAGTGGGAAGGGGGAGAGAGATTCTATATTCTCGTTCTGTTTCTCTTTCAAAAATATCTATTCCTGTATACTGAACACCCATGTGCCTATAATATGCCATCCATGATTTATATCGTTGAATGGATTTATGGATTTGATACAGGAAAATGACCATTTATCCTGATGGGAACACACGTGAAAATGGAAGTGGACATATTTCAGTTTACTTGGCCATTTCAGGGACAAGTTCCCTGCCTGCTGGTTGGGAGGTCAATGCTGTATTTACCTTCTTTCTCTTCAATCAACTTCGTGACAATTATCTTTCAGTGCGAAGTACAATATTGGTGTGTTATACATCTTATTTCCTTTATTAGCATATACGTTTCCCTCTAGTGTATCTCATCTAAGCTTTTTAGTTGTGTGGTTATGATCTTGAGATAACATTGACAAAATACAAAACAGAGCAACTTCCAGTTTATTTATTTTTTAACTGGCTCAACTATTATGCTACATTGCCTTGATTTAGGGAAAAAGCGGCGCTTTCAATCTATCAAGTCTTTTTGGGGACTTGAAGTCTGTTGATGCTAAGGACTTTGATCACCATCAAAAAGTGAAGGCAAATTGCCAGCCTAAACCTCAAAGATCAGATAAATGGTGGATGCAAAAAGCTATCTTGTAAGGCAACTATTTATTCGCTACCCAGTTCACCTGAGTTGATCTTCTTCCCAAAATTCCAAAACGGACACTGAATTGGGAAAGAAACCAAAACGAACAAAACGCTGGAACTGTAGCGATTTACAAATCGCTGGGGGGCCAGCGATTTACAAATCGCTGGGGGCCCAGCGATTTACAAATCGCTACAGTTCCAGCGATTTGTAAGCTCTTCTATATATTATACTCATTTCAGCTACTCTTTGAGTTAGTATTCGTTCTTGTAACATAAGCAGTTGCTTATTTGTTGTATTAAAAATGAATGAAAATACAGTAAGAGTGAACTTATATTGGGGAGGTAAAGTCTTATATGAAGCTGGTTCTGTAATATATAGTCGGCGGCCTGTAGTTGTGCAAATGTTTCCATTATCTCTTAAATATGAGCGATTGCAACGCTTACTTAGAAACAAAATGGGTATAAGTGATCCGGAAGATGTAGTGGTTATCACTGGAAGATATCCGACGTCTTTTCCTTCCAATGGAGTTATAACGTACGGTGAGACTTGTATTTGGAATGATGATTCTTTATCTATATTTCTCCGTACTATTAAAATTTTTGGTAGTCACATTAACTTAACAAGTCTTGACATATATGCGTCAATTGAACGTTGTCCTATCGTTCAAGAACCCACCGACAATGAATTTGATCTTTGTGATACTTCATATTTATCGAATTTGGATGTTGGTTCAAGTGGTATAGTACAACAACAAACAGGGGGGGGGGGGGATTTGACAGGCACTCAAATAATATAAATAACTTGACTACACAATGTGATGGTTGGCTTGATACACGGTATCATAACTTTGATCGGAGTGAGCATAACTCTGATATTGGGGGACCTAGCACTCAACAACGTTGTTTTCCAATGGAGTCAATCAATGGGTAAATTTAATAACTTTTTTAATTGAATTAAGTTATAATTTATACTTATTATATTTAACTATTTTTTCCTGTTTTGTAGATTTAATGATTTTGAAGGTACACTGACGCGGCTCACACAAATTGTGGAAAACAATGAAGAGATAGCTGATGATGGAGTGTGTGGATCAGACAGTGATGAACCTTTAGAACATGAATCAACGGATGATGGTGAAACATCCGGTGATGATGACGATATCAATGGAGAGGGTGCAACTCTGGTTGTTCATAGTGTTAGTCATCCGTCGATGAAAATTCCGTATTTGGATAATACAACAGAAGATTTTGCGGACACATGTGATGATAGTTCCATCCAAACTGCTCTTTGGAATCCCAAGAATCCGGAATTCATTCAAACAGGTTAGATTTTTGCAACCTAAATTTTTTTAAATAATTAATTTCATTTCTTTTTTTATCGACTAATGCTTGTTTGAACCTATATGAAATTAGGTATGTTATTCATAAACAAGAAACAAATGAAAGCTGCTGTGAGAATGTATAGTCTTAAAAAAGCAAAGGAATATATTTGTGATAGATCCAAAGCTAAGAGTTGGAGGGTTATGTGCAAGCGTCATATGTTGGGTTGCGAATGGATGATTCGCTTTAGAGAGATTTCAGGTGGTATGTGGAAAACAGGAAAAATGATACAACCACACACTTGTCTGACTGATAACTATAGGGAGGATCATTTCAATATGAACAGCACTTGTGTTATCCTATTTCATTTATCAAGCTTAAAATGTTGTTCGTGAAAGTGAGTACACGGTCCAGGTACATGCTGAAGATAACCAAATTGTCTAACTACACGATCAACCATATGCCACTCACGGACTATTCCACAAATAAGTGGCACTCTAGCCATCCAAATAGGTTGTCCCCTCTGGTACCACTCGGGCAATTCACTACGTACTTCTTCTGAATAAGGCTCCCAAATAAACTATAAAACAAATAGATCAATATAAAAAAAAATAGCAATCATATTGCTTCTTTCAAATAGGAATAACATTAGTAATTAAAATTATATATAAGAAAATCTACTAGTAACAAGTACGGTACTTTAAAATTTTTACATTATAAGTTTTTTTTTAATAAATATGACAAACCATTACCTGCTCAATAGTTAGGTTATCTAGCACATCCCTGATTATGGCTAGTACATCTCTCGCCTCATTTTGATGAATTCTACCTCGACTCCACTTACGTGCAAGTGCCGTTGAGGCCTCATGATGGTTTGCCCTCGGAGGGAGCGGTGCTGGCTGAAGTGGAATAATACGCTCCCATGCCCATACCTATAAAAATATAAAATCAAATAATTTTATTAACACAATAAAATTAAGTGGTACAAATTTTGAAACCCACAAATTAAGTTTCACGTACCTGAACTAGGGAAAGAAATCCACATACATCGCTAGATGAAGACATGGATGCACGACATAAAGAATAGTACAAAAATGACAATGCGGCTGCGCTCCAAGCCTTTGTCGACATTGAATTTAAGTCTTGCATCTCAATTAAATAGTCCAAAGAAATTTTGGAATTGGACTTATCCGGAAATAATGTACCACCGCACAACCATAAAAGGTACAACCTAACCCTTTGTTGCACATCAATTTCGGGGGTATCATCAGTAATATTGTCTAAGCCATTTACATAATCAGCTAAACTAGATACGGATATTCTGCTAATTCCAGAAAAGCAATCTACGGGAAGTTCCCATCCTGTTAGGTCATGCATTATTTGTCGTCTAGCTGCAACCCCTAAATCGCTTGCACCTTCTAGAATTATAGGACTTCCATCTATAACCATGCCGAACATAATTTCGACATCTTGTAATGTAATGGTTGCCTCACCAATTCTCATGTGAAATGTGTGAGTTTCCGGGCGCCACCTCTCAACCAATGCAGTTATAAGTCCAACATCGTAAGGAATGTATCCTACTTCTACGATTCCTCTAAACCCACACAAACTTAAATATTGAAGGATTCGATAATGCAATGGACGCCGCTTTATGTGCTGCCAAAATTCAGTATCGGCACGACGTGCACTTAAACACACTTCTTGTCCTGCACCATCCCAAACTGCTTCGGATCGGTGTTTAGCTTGTAACTTTAACAAAGGATTCATATCTATATAAAAAAAATCATTTTGTTATGATCAAAAGAAAAATTAATAAAAAATATTTAAAGAATGCAATATTTAAGCTTAAGAATTAGATATAATATTTTTGTACTTCAAAATAAAAAATAACATAAAAAATATACATGAACATACCTTACTGATGAGAATATCTTAACTTGTGTTTTGATAGAATTTTTTTAGAAACCTATATCTTGTTTGCAAATATTTTAGTTTTACTCACACAATATTTCTGCACTTGTATGAAAATAGAGATGGAGAATTTATATACTGAACACAAAACTCTTTAGGCTTCACGTGTGTTGCATGAGAACAAAAAATATTCACATGCAATTTATGCACTGTCAAAAAAAGAATCAAATGACATGCCTTCATGCAATGTCAAAAAAAGAATCAAATGGCATGCCTTCATGCAATGTCAATCAAAAAAAGAATCAAATGACATGCCTTCATGCAATGTCAATCAAAAAAAGAATAAGCGTGCCTTTGTAAATCGCTGGAACTGTAGCGATTTGTAAATCGCTGGGTCCCCAGCGATTTGTAAATCGCTACAGTTCCAGCGTTTTTTCCGTTTTGGTTTCTTTCCCAATTCAGTGTCCGTTTTGGAATTTTTGGTCAAAATTATAGCCCTTTATGCTCCGGACTCACGTTTATGGTACTTGTGTCTACTTGTTCGATTTTATAATTTTTTAAGTGTCTAATTGTACACACCCAAAATTGGAGGGCATAGATGTCAGTTGAGATCAAGTTCAAGGGCACATTTATGTATTATGCTTATTCCATAACATCACCTTTTTTAGGTTGTGCTACTTAGGCAGTTAGGCTTTGAACTAATTGTGTTCTTTATATCTAGCTAGCTACGTTGTTCCATTTTTTAGTCCCGAGACACCAATTAGACAGAAAGGATCCAACAAGTGGATCCAACATGTTCAAGGGCCGCCACTGCCTAAAATAAGTGGATTTCAATCAACTATTTTCATCTCCAGAAGTTGTTTGCAATATGTTTCAATGAATCTTGCATTGCACCTAAGAGAAGTGGTCTGTGAAATTGAAAGGACTTAAGCCCTATAAGCTTAGCTGGGGGCTTTTATTAGATCACTGCAAAATTGCTCATAATAGGTACTTATAGAAACAACCTTTTGGTAGTGTTGTCAAACTTCCTAACACAAGGAGTAAAATTTCTCAAACAGTCGCATAATTATAGATCTTTTTTACCAAAGTTATAATTACGACTTTATTTTGTCAGTTAAAAATCATAACACTATTACCTAAGGTTTCTCGTTCTTATTTTATTGGACGTCTTGTCTATGTTATGTCAAATATGTTTTTCCATGTTTAGTGTACTATCTATTGTTGAAATGTCAAATCAATCTTTCTCAGAACCTATAGCTAGTAGCAATAGTGAAATTTACAACTTGACAAGTGAATTTGCAGTTGAGATATTATCTAGAACTTGCGATTAAAATGAGACACAATAACTAAAAAGTGACTGAAATAAGTCACTGCTTTAAAGAGTAATCAAAATAGACTACCCGGATCTTTTTATTTCGTTTTACCAAATTTAGTTAATGTCTCCGTTAACCGTGAGGAACAGTAAAAAAAACCTTAAAAAACGGAGTTAAAAACGACGAGTTGTAACCCAGAATTAATAATTTTGTTTTATTTCAAAATATAAAATCCGGAGTTATTAATTCCGTGTTATTTAAAATAATTTTTTTTATTGGAAACCGGAACTAAAAGTTCCGAATTCTTTAAATTTCTTAAAACCCGGAATTAAAAATTCCGATTTATAATTCTTGTCACTTTTATCGTGAGAAACTTTATCAAGGAGTGAGTGAGAAGCACTGCAGCAATTGTAGTGCACGCTGTCATCACTATTAATAGCGGGTCATCTCCTTGTGCAATTAAGGTTACCTGTAAATCAAATAGAAAGCAAAAAGAAGACTTCATAGTGAAATTTATGCTATATGACTATATGTATTCATCACATCAAGAAGCTAATATCCGAGTCCAAGAGAGTGCATTCAATAAAAAAAACAGATATTTTTTTCCTCGAAGCTTATATGTGGGTTCATTAAAAGCTTTTGTTCCAATCTAAAGAAAGAAATTGGCAGACAGGAAATACTGCAACAGAAGTGGACAATAATATGACAATACTTTCTCGAATCATGTTTAATATCACAGTAGAGATTGATTCTGTGAATTGTTAGTGACAAGAATTATAACCCGGAATTTTTAATTCCGGGTTTTAAGAAATTTAAAGAATTCGGAACTTTTAGTTCTGGTTTTCAATAAAAATTTTTATTTTAAATAACACGGAATTAATAATTCCGGGTTATATATTTTGAAATAAAACGGAGTTATTAATTCCGGGTTACAACTCGTTGTTTTTAACTTCGTTTTAAAAGTTTTTTTCACTGTTCCTTGCGGTTAACGGAGACGTTAACTAAATTTCGTAAAACGGAATAAAAAGATTCGAATAGCCTATTTTGATTACTCTTTAAAGCAGTGGCTTATTTCAGTTACTTTTTAGTTATTGTGTCTCATTTCGGTCGCGAGTTCTATTATCTATCTTCAAACTTCTGCAAAAAATTGGTTTTAGTGCTTTGATAACTTGCTTTGCTTCTCTTCCTCTGCTTCTTTTGAATTCTCTGACTACTTTTTCGTGCAGTAATTATTCGGTGGCCATACAAACGCTCTCTCATTCAAACATTTTGTCAAAAAATGAGCTAGTTTTAACATGTCAAAACACTAGCCAATGACACATATTATCTGCTTTGGTCGAATAAATTTCATGGACTTGTTCCTACATCAAGTCCAATAGTGGAAGTACCATATAGGCAATTCGCAGACCAGTAACCTGGCATAGATTCGGTTCAATACGGATGAGGAGTGAGGACAATTACCATATGCAGCTCATTTATTCACAAAGCTAAAAGATTATATATCATATAAAAAATATAAAAAAAATTATTATAAAATTCAAGATCTTTTTTTAAAAAATTTAACTTTATACCTTTGCATATTCTCCTTAAAATTACTAAAACCTTTGCATATTTTTATCATATACATTCTTACATTAATTAGTATATAATCTCAATAAACTTGAAAAATAATTTGAAGAATGAGTCGTCAATATTAAAGGTATAATAGAAAATATATTAATTTCTTTTGATATATTAAAGTGAAAAGTAAAAGTTAGAATTTATTTTAGTGTAGTGGATAATTAGAAGAGACTTTTCTTGGAGTATTTACCGAAAAGAGTTTGCTCTCCGAAAATGCTAAATTCAATTTCCTTGATTATTATGGTGTTTGAGTCAATTTGCGTGCAAATTTATTTATAATTTATTTTATTTTGTGATGTTTTTAATTTAAGATCTTGTGTTTCTGAATTCATTTCATTAAGAGCCCCTTTGAACTAGTATTGGGCATGCAGCCTAACACGCCGCTGGAAGTCGCTAGATCCAAAACAGAGGGCAAGTGCCCTACTGCCTATAAGTATGCACGAGACAAGTAAGAGTTGCTAGATGAAGCGCTGGAGAGCTTGAGAAAGGCAGCAAAACGAATGAAGGAGTATCCTGACAGACATCGGCGTGCTTTAGAATTCCAGGTTGGTGACAAGGTGTTGCTGGAGCTTACTCCTCAAGTCTAGAAGAAAATCAGTAGCAAGCCGATTCATCGTGGGCTGATTTCGAAATATGATGGGCCCTTTGAAGTAATAGAATGGGTGGGTGAAGTAGCTTACCAGTTGAATCTGCCGAAAAGGCTACAGATCCACCCTACTTTCCATGTGAGTTTTCTGAAGCCTTTTCATGAAGATGCCGAAGATCCAGCAAGGTCGGCTATAAGACATGCTCCTCCTGTTGTGCTGCAGCAGTATGAAGATGAGATTGAAAAGATCTTGGATCATCGGACTTTGGGACAAGGCAAGAAGAATAGGCGGACCGAATTTCTGATTCAATGAAAGGGAAAGCAAGTGTGTGATACTACTTGGGAGAAAGGGTAATCATTGTGGCAGTTCGAAGACGAGCTCAATGCCTACTTAGATTCTACCTCGTCGAGGATGATGAGCTCATCTAATGGAGGAAGTTTGTTTGACCCTCAGCTTGATGGTTTGGGCGGCTCGGGCTTGGCTAGGGATTTACATGATCAACCTAGTCAAGACCAAATGACAGGGGCCAAAGTTAGATTTGTTTGAGGCTAGTCTGCCGACATGTTGTTGTTGTCATGCCCTATTTTTTACCAAGGTTAAAACAAGCACGACTTATAGATGCTAAAAGAATTGATTTTGTACAGAGTCACCACCTAATTTTAAGGAAAATAAGAAAACCTATTTAATTATTGAAATGTATGACTTTGTGTTTTAATCTGCGAAAACCAGTTTAGATTCTAGGTAAGGGTTCAAATTATTCCGAAGGGAAGGGATTCTGCACCCTTCAGAATCCACAAAAGGTGGTACCAGACTAGACTAATTTTATCAAAGAGGGAGGAGGTAAGAATTAATTTTTTAAAGTATAAATATATAAAATATATATTAAAAATAATGTAAAAAAAAAAATTCTTGTGTTAAGAGTGTGTATTAATTACATAAATAAGACATATTATCATAAATTTGTGTATAGAAATATATAAGCAATATAAAAAATATGTAAGAATATGTGTGAAAAAAGAAAGTACTCTTTTGAAAAGGAAAACACTTTGTAATGTGTGGAAAATAGAGTATTGTTTATATTAAAAAGTATTTTGTAATGATTTTAACTTAACCAAATTAATGAAAAAAACAATTAGTTGTGGATAAGAAAAATAGAGTTATTTTTAAAGAAAAGACTATAATATTATCTAACGTAAAGAATGTGAATTAATTAATTAGATACCTAAATCGATTTAATTCTTTGAATAAATATTAACGGCCTACGTTTTGCCTAAGCGCATGATAATGAATATATAAGTAAAGGACTCCCCGCCCGATGCCTCAAAAGTAAAGTTTCACTATAATTAATATTTGTACAATTGTAAGAATATAAAAGTAAATACAAACAATGAGTTTGAGCAAATCTCCTTTTAAACACCGTCTTTAAAAATGTCTCCGGGAACCTGTATGAACACATAGTAGAAACATTAGCGATGAACAAATAATTATTCAAATAAAAATATGTAGGCATATATGTATATAAATGTATATATAAAAATAATATGTTATTATATAGTGGGTTCGGATGAAGTTTTAGATACGCCATGGCCACGAAGTGGTTGCTCGAATTATCGGCCGTCCTAAATCACTTTGCCAAGATACGAATCGTAAAACTTTTGTGTTGTCGTGATAATAAAAAGATTTCGTCATCGCCCAAGTATATTTATTTTTGTTATGTATTTGTATACATAATGTCCGTCTTTTTATTTGTGGAGGCCTCAAAAATCGATGGAAATTTTTTCATTGGCCAAATAATGTAGTATTTGCTCATTACTAATTTAAGAAAATGTTAAGAAAAAATTGATCCAAAAAATTCATAATAGACAAACAGAGTAGCATAAAAAAAATTAGGACAACAAACAAACATCGTTAGAGTTGTCAAAAAAATATTTAGCACAAAAGTTAACAGCTAGAAGAAAGTCATAGCAAAATGCATGCTTTTGCTCGAAAGATTAGCAAGATTAGTGAGAAGAATTGGCCGCTAGATATCTGTAAAAATTTGGACAAAGATTGTAATATCAGTAGCAAAATAATAAAAACAATAATATGAGAGGATAGATTGTAATTCAATAAAAACATGTATATATACAAATGGTCACAATCATGAAATGGGGTTTATTAGAGTTGGATAGTAGTCCACTGGAGAAGAAAGACAAGTATTATGAGAGGAGAAATAATTGTGAGTCTAAGAGTAGAAGAAAGAGCTCTAAAAAATGAGCAATAATATTTTCCTTCTTTAAAGAAAAAATGATGGAGAAAGAAGGAAGCATTAAGAGAATAAAAAGGGAGGGGGAAATGAGAGAGGGTTGTTGTGGTGATGGTGTTGTTGGTTGGTGTGATGGAGAGAAGAGAAGAGTTTGTGGGAAATGGGAGATATAGAAAGAGGAGAGGAGAGCCAAAGAGAAGATGATCCTTAGGAGTTATTTTAAAGTCTTTAAAGAGGAAGAAAAATCTCATGAAAACTCAAATGTCAAAAACATATCCCATAAGTTTAGGAGAGGTAGATAGAAAAGTCAATAAAGAAGGAAAAGAGTGGGGCCCGTGAAAAGAAAAAGAGTGAAAAGAAAGAGAAAGAAAAAATCTTTACTTCTTCTTTCAAAATGGTGGTTGAGAAAATTAAGGAATGTGTTTTTTCTATTTTTTAGAGAGTAAAATAAATGATGCAATATTGGTTAAAAAATATAACTAGGGTGTATATAATTTTTATAGAAATAAAATATAGGTATAAATATACAATAAAAATATAAATATAAAAATGTAAGCGAAGCTAGAAAAATCTATTGTATAGTAAAAATTAAAATTATAGTGTTTCTATTTGTGTATGTGTAGATAAAGAAAAATTGTGGTTAAAAAAATGTCTTCAAAAAAGTCTAAAATTAAGGAAGCAAAAATCTACTATGGTGTGTGTGGACAAGGAAAGAAAAGAAAAGAAAAAGGGAGAGGGTTTGTAGTTAAAATATGGTGGTTGAGAAAATCAAGGGATGTGACTCTTTCCTTTTTTAGAGGAATAAAATAAGAAATATGATTGGACAAGAAGATATTACACATCCTATAATTTTATTTTTGAATAATATACACAGTGTGAGTTTTGAATATCGGTGAATTCACGTTATGTGCTATGTATGGACTGTGTCTAAAAATATAGCTAATGTATATATAATTTTTAAAATGTAAATATAAATATTAAAAATGTGAAACTATTGTGTGGTAAAAATTATACTGCTCGTATTGCGTATGTACAGATGACTGTTAAGAATTAAAATGACAGTAAATTGACAAAAATCCTAATGTTTATGAAATTAAGGATAATTATCAATAAATTGTGAAAAGTAAAAATATGTCAATAAATTGATAAAAATCCTAGAATAAGGATAATTATCAATAAATTATAAAAAATGGGTGAAAATTATATTTTGTGCTCTTTAACAATTAGGAAGCCTGAAGCCGTTAATTTTAAGCACGGAGAGCCAAAATTGGGTGTCAACAGCTTGCCCTTTTTCATTTGAAGACAATGTAGAAGTCTTCAGATGAAAACGTTGACGTGTAGCCAATTTTGCTCGACAAAGAATTATTTCTGATCTATTAAATGAACGAACTCTAATTTAGAGTTGCCTACATACCTCGAGTTGCACAAGGATCAGGTCAGATGTAGTTCAAAAGATTAGGTAAATTTCTTTTGTCCTATTATTAGGGGCAGATGACCCTATGAAATAATTATCGAGAGGAGGACTGTTCGAAAATGAAAGTGTTCGCATATTTCGAACGTTTTTTTTCAAAATTGCCCCAATATCGAGTTGTTAGATGCTGGGGATGCAAAATTTTGTACTTGCTGGGGAGAAAGAATGATTATGGTTGTGATGACCGAACTCTGCATAGAGCTTCCTACATATCTCGCGTGTTATGAGAATCAAGTCAATGTAGTTCGAAAGTGTGAGTTGCAGCAAAAATTTATTGACTTAAAATTTGCCCAGTGTTGAATTATGATAAGATTGTTTTCTTTTGTGATAATGGTGAAAGGAGTTAGCATGAATGAAGAATAAAGCATGTAATGCAAAGAATCTCCGACTGACGGAGCAACTAAGATGTAAAGGCCCTTGACTGATAGGGCTGTTGAGATATAAAGAGAACTCGACTGGCGGAGCAATTGAAATGTAATAACCTCTCGACGGGCGGGGCTATTAGATGTAAAAGGCTCTCGACTGGCGAAGCAATTGAAATGTAATAGCCTCTCAACTGGCAGGGCTATTGAAATGCAAAGGGCTCTTGACTGGCGGAGCCATAAAATGTAAAAACGTCTCGACTGGAGGGGCCATTGAAATACACAAGGCTCTTGACTGGCGGAGCCATTAAAATATAATAGTCTCTCGACTAGGGGGTTATTGAAATATAAAGAGCTCTCGATCGGCGGAGCAATTAAAACGTAATAGCCTCTCGACTGGCGGGCTATTGAAATGCAAGGGGCTTTCGACTGACCGAGCAATTTAAATACAATAGCCTCTTAACTGGCCGGGCTATTGAAATGCAAAAGGGCTCTCGACTGGCGGAGCCATTGAAATATAATAGCCTCTCGACTGACGGAGCAATTGAAATGCAAAGGGCTCTCGACTGGCGGAGCCATTAAAATGTAATAACCTCTCGACTGGCGGGGATATTGAAATGCAAAGGGGCTCTTGACTGATGGAGCCATTGAAATGTAATAGCCTCTCGGTTGGCGGGGCTATCGAAATGCAAAAGGCTCCCAATTGGCGGAGCGATTAAGATGTAATAGCCTTTCGACTGGCGGGGCTAGTAAAATGCAAAGGGCTCTCGACTGGCGGAGCGATTAAGATTTAATAGCCTTTTGACTGACGGGGCTAGTAAAATGCAAAGGGCTCTCAACTGGCGGAGCGATTAATATGTAATAGCCTCTCGACTGGCGGGACTATTAAAATGCAAGGGGCTCTCGACTGGCAGAGCCATTAAAATGTAATAGCCTCTCGACTGGCGGGGATATTGAAATGCACAGGGCTCTCGACTACCGGAGCCATTAAATGTAATAGCCTCTCGACTGGCGGGGATATTAAAATGCAAGGGACTCTCGACCGACGGAGCCATTAGGATGTAATAGCCTCTCGACTAAAGGGACTATTGAAATGTAATAGCCTCTCGACCGACGGGGCTATTGAAATGTAAAATACTCAAATTAGAAGGAGGACACTTAACAGAGAAGTGAAATGTCCGTATTTAAAGGTGAGTGATTGAGAAGGAAAGTCAACTCTCCGTATTTGGAAGTGGGCGCCCTGAATGAAAAGTAAAATGCCCATTTTCGAAAGCGAAAATCTTGAAAAAGAAATAAAATTTGTTTGTATTTAGAGTTGGGTGCTTTGAAAAAGAATGAAAATTATTTCGTATTTTCTTTGTAAAAACGCTGACATGTGAAAAAGACATAATCGTGTCTTGACTTTAGTTAGTACCAACAATTAGTAGTGTGCATAAGAATTCTCCCATTTTCTTCCTAGCTAACCGAGATTGATTTGGAGGTAATTCCTATAGTTTCAAGTGGTACCTCACACATACCTAAGTATCGACAAGATTTGTTCATCTTGCTTCAAACAAAGGTTTCAAACTATACCTATCGTCATGTTTCACGTGCCCTCTCCAGAAAGAAAGTCCTATTCTCACACATATTTAAGTAGTTTTCTTTTTGAATTTGGGGACGTCTAGAGAAATACACTCACACTCAGAAGGAAATTCAATGCATGCAATTGTGATACCATAGGCTTGGCCTTCATGTAAGTATCCACTAATGTGAGAACACTTTGAATAAGATCATGTAGGACTTATTATTGGCTTGTAAATAGGCTTGGGTATGGGTAGGATATCATTTGGGATGCAAGTGACTAATCCCTCAATGAGCGTTGCACTGTATTTGTGCTTTGGAGATGTGTTGCGCTTTGTTGTCCCTTGTTTTGTATTTGCTCCGACTTTTTTTAAATCTTGTGTTGGAGTCTCTTCCCCCTTATTTTCAATAAATATATTTTTTCATTTTTCATTAGAGATTCTCCACCTTTGTTGGAGTTCTTTCTTCTTTTTTTTTGTGGGGTTTTTTTGCTCCTTCTTCTTCAAAGTTGTCTTTTCATTTTTGTTCATCTGGGACTTTGTATCTTTTTCATTTGGCATCTTTGATCTTGGATCTTCGTCCGCAATTTGCTCGTATTTAGTGCGCTCAATGGGTTGGACCAAGAGAGAGATAGTGCATGTAAGCACTCAAAAGGTATGGGCTGAGATGTGGTTGTCCAAAGAAAAGACTTTAGGCTCAAAAAGGAGAATGCTAGGGATTAATGTCATTTGGTGGGCTATGGAAGGTACAATCGGGGCAAAGAAGGCCTACGATCTTTTCCTAAACCAACTATAACTCAGAATTTCACCTCAACAAACATTTAGGTCAAGTTCTAGATCAATAATGCAATGCAATAAATTAAGCTAAAGCTCACCACACAATGCATATGAAACGATGAGGTTGACTTTGTTCTTGTCCTGGATGTATGCAAGAGAATTTTTCAAGTCTCACTCAGGTTTGATTAAGAGGTACCAAATGAATCTATGGTTTACTATGAAATCGATCATCTCCATCATACCAATTTGTTCTTTCCCATGCAAACTCCTAACTGTGTTGGTACCAATCAAGTAAAAACTCTGATTTTTTTTTTGAAAGAATTGGACCGAATCCAAATGAGGATTGCCTACGTATCTTGTGAAAACAAGAATCAGGTCTACGTAGTTCAGGAAGATAGAGTATAAGATGTGAATTAGGAAAACAAAATCTTTTTTTTTTGAGATGTTTTTTCTAAAAAAGTATCAAACCCAAAAAGGATTGCCTACACATCTCACCGAGATGAGATCAGGTATGCATAACTCATGGAGATAGAAAATGTGAAATAGAAAAATGAACTTTTTTTTTCTTTTCAACAAAGAACACCAAACCCAAAAAGGTCTGCCTACGTATCTCATGAAAATGAGAATCATGTTCGCGTAGTTCGGAAAGATATGGACTGAAATAGAATTTTTTTTTCTTTTTTAATAAAGAATACCGAACTCCAACGGGCTGTCTACGTATCTCATGAAAATGAGAATCAGGTTTGCATAGTTCAGAATGATAAGGAATAAAATGTATGCATGAAAATGGATTCATTTGTAGAAGAAATGCAAGACAAAGATATTTACTGAATATAAACATATATACAAAAGTAATGCAAAGGTATAGACAAATTAGGAGCGATGCCTCGTAAGACTGATGTTGGCTGATATCATCGATGAGAGAGTGACTCCTGATTGTTTACGGGCAGAATCATTGGTGCGGTATCTCAATTATTTGTGGGGATCGTTCGTTGCGGTGATCGATTCCCGTTTGTTTTAGGGGATGACATGTTGCGGCCTCCCGATTGTCTTTGAGGACACTTTTTGTTTTGCTGCTTCCTGAGATGCCTTTATGTGACTTATTGTGATCATCCCTACCTGTTGGAGGGGATGATTTTCCTATAAAAATATGAGAAATGAGTGAAAGTAGGGAAGTCAAGAAAATGATAGAATGCAAAAGTATAACCGTTCTCTCAAAAACTCCCCTAATTTGTCTGTCCCACTGTGTGTTGATGCCTTGTGGAATTCGATGCCCCATGTTTAGTCCATGGATCATTTATCCTGTAAAAATAAGAGAATAGAGTGTTAGAGTTGTTCTCAGATCAAAAGGATAGAGTTAGGCCCTGTGGCCAAGTGATGCGTTCGAAATAGAAGACCAATGTGGTTCTCTCGTGAGTTTCGGGAATGATGTTGTTCCTTCTGTATTCAAAGAAAACTTCTTCATTTTAAGGAGGCATGTTTGCTTCTATGGACTTGAAACTCATTTCTCAATTTTTTATTGCATGATGCTCCCCGATAAGTGCCCCTGTAAAGAAAGCAGGTTGACTTACGTTGAACTCTTAGTCTCGAAGAGAAGAAGTGATTCACCGTAATTTTATGACTACGACATGTGATGTAAAGAATCTTCGACTAGAGGGGCAACTGAAATGAAATGCCCTCGACTGGAGGGTAGCTGAAATGTAAAAAACCCTACTGAAAGGTAAAAGGGAAAGGTGTAAAGAAAGACTTATGTCTCATGACTTTGAGACGAAAGTCGGATGGATATTGTGATCAGGCTGACATTGATATTCTTGAATTTTGGATTTAAGGAGATTGGTCGACGCTTTTGAGGATTTTTTGAGAGCGTCATTGGACTATTTCAAAAAATTTCCCCAGTTTATAGTCATAGGGAAATTATTCTGAAACAGTAGAAAGACCGAACTGTTATGTAGAGTTGCCTATGTATCTCATCAAGATGAATCAAGACAAGAATCAGGTCAGAACGTAGTTTAGGCAAACTTGTGGATTTGTATGTAGCATGTATGATTGACATGAAGTGGTGGCCATACTTGAAAATGATGTGAAAGGCGATCGAGAGGGAACTACTTGTAGACATGAAACATTGAAATAACTCTGATCTGAGGATTGAGAGGATGGATGTCAAGCGTAAATAGGGCTTTGACACTATTTCAGTATGTTGACAAGATTGAGAAGGTTTGACATTGGAGAAGTTATAGCATTACTTAGCCACAGTTGGCAGGATTGTTGTGGCTGAAAGGTTGTTGAACCCTTGCTTTTGAAAGTGAGGATCGATCGTCATAAATTTAATGGTATACGACGTTCGAAAAAAGAAAGCTTGATATTCTCAAACCAAAATTGGGTGAGGATTTAGAGGTAGGCCAGCTAAGCACTAATGTCATTGAGATTTGGATTTATGGGTGTTACTGATTTGCGCTCTTAGAAGATATTTAAAGAGAGACTTTGAACTCTTTCAAAAAAAGAAAAATTACCCCAGTTTGAATATCGGAGAAATTATTCTGAAACAGTGAAGAGACCGAACCCTTATACAGGGTTGCCTAAGTATCTTGTCAGGGCAAGAATAAGGTCAAAACGTAGTTTAGACAGATCCGCAGTCATTGGTGGCTTGTATGATTATTATGGATCGCTGATGGTATTAAAAATAGAAGTTTGGTATGACTGAGAGTTCGAATCCAAAAATATGTTTTGAGAATGAAAATAATGTACAAGAAATATGTTAATAGTCCTTGAAAAAAGATGGCAGAGCCCAAAAGAATGATTGTAAGGATAAAAAATGGGTTTAAAGTGATATGACGGAGAAGGTTGATCGTAGAGACCAAAAATGAGTGTGAGGAATTAAAAATGTTCTAAATTCAACACAAGTCAACCAAAATTATCAGACTGAGTGGACAATGTTGAACATGAAGTGTAAAATATATATGTACAACTAAATAATTTATAGTTAAGGCAAAAAATATATAATATCTCATAAACATCTATCAAATAAAGAATGTGTAACAAATATAGAATGTGTAACAAATAAAGAATAGAAATTCGTACGGCCGAAGTTATGATCAAAATCGTGTATACAAACGACCTAAGGATTCTAAGAGTAGATTCACCTAGGTTGGTAGAGGGTATTTGGACAACTGCAAGAAGGTGCGTGGTAATCTAAACGCCCCTACTCTGAAACTAAGGAATCCAAAGAAGGTTTGGGGGAGTGCGAAACACCCCCCGCGTGAACCACAGTGTGTGAAGTGTACGGCCAAGACTCGATAGAATCTAGGTTGCTAGATAAAGCGCAGGATAGCTTGAGAAAGGCAGCAAAATGAATGAAGAAGTATCCTGACAGACATCGGCGTGCTTTAGAATTCTAGGTTGGTGATAAGGTGTTGCTGAAGCTTACTCCTCATGTATGGAAGAAAATCAGTAGCAAGATAATTCATCGTGGGCTTATTTCGAAGTATGATGGGCCCTTTGAAGTAATAAAATGGGTGGGTTAAGTAGCTTACCAGTTGAATCTGTCAGAAAGGCTACAGATCCACCCTACCTTCCATGTGAGTTTTCTGAAGCCTTTTCATGAATATGCTGAAGATCCAGCAAGGTCGGCTACAAGACATGTTTCTCCTGTTATACTGCAGCAGATAACAGTATGAAGATGAGATTGAAAAGATCTTGGATCATCGGGCTTTGGGACAAGGCAAGAAGAATAGGCGAACAGAATTTCTGATTCAATGGAAGGGCAAGCAAGTGTGTGATGCTACTTGGGAGAAAGGGTCATCATTATGGCAGTTCGAAGATGAGCTCAATGCCTACTTAGATTCTACCTCATCGAGGATGATGAGCTCATCTGATGGAGGAAGTTTGTTGGACCCTCAGCTTGATGGTTCGGGCGGCTCGGGCTTGGCTAGGGATTTACATGATCAACCTAGTCAAGACCAAATGACAGGGGCCAAGTTAGATTTGTTTAAGGCTAGTCTGCTGACATGGGCATGTCAGCATGACATGACGCGTGTCGGCAGGGAATGGCAAGATCTTGGCAGTGGAGTGTCTAAGGCATGACTAAGGCATGACAAGGGTAGGCAAGCTAAGGCAGATTAAGGCTAAGACTTATTTAAGCTAAGGTAAGTCATGTTACGGAGACGTCGCTAAGACAAGGCAAGCTGAGCTAGAAATGGCTGGAATAGGGTGGCTTGTGTACTGACAAGACAGTGGCATGGACGAGTGCACAGACGCCTAGGGCCCTGGTGCAAAATTAGTGCAAGTGCTGCCAAGGATGTGCTGGCACTGGGCATGTGCCTTGCACATGACAACAGTTGGGCAGTTACAACCACCTTGGACATGTGGCATGGCTTTGTTGCTGTTGTTGTCATGCCCTATTTTTGACCAAGGTTAAAACAAGAATGACTTATGGACGCTAAAAGAATTGATTTGTACAGAGTCGCCACCTAATTTTAAGGAAAATAAGGAAACCTATTTAATTATTGAAATGTATGACTTTGTGTTTTAATCTGCGAAAACCAGTTAGATTCTAGGTAAGAGTTCAAATTATTCCGAAGGGACGGGATTAGGCACCCTTCAGAATCCACAAAAGGTGGTACCCGACTAGACTAATTTTATCAAAGAGGGAAGAGGTACGAATTAATTTTTTAAAGTATAAATATATAAAATATATATTAAAAATAATGTAAAAAAAAAATTCACGTGTGAAGAGTGTGTATTAATTACATAAATAAGACATATTATCATAAATGTGTGTATAGAAATATATAAACAATATAAAAAATATGTGAGAATATGTGTGAAAAAAGAAAGTACTCTTTTGAAAAGGAAAACACTTTGTATAATGTGTGGAAAATAATGTATTGTTTATATTAAAAAGTATTCTCTAATGATTTTAACTTAACCAAATTAATGAAAAAAATAATTAGTTGTGGAAAAGAAAAATAGATTTATTTTTAAAGAAAAGACTATAATATTATCTAACGTAAAGAATGTGAATTAATTAATTAGATACTTAAATTGATTAATTCTTTGAATAAATATTAACAGCCTACGTTTTGCCTAAGCGCATGATAATGAATATATAAGTAAAGGACTCCCCGCCCGATGCCCCAAAAGTAAAGTTTCACTATAATTAATATTTGTACAATTGTAAGAATATAAAAGTAAATACAAACAATGAGTTTGAGCAAAATCTCCTTTTAAACACCGTCTTTAAAAATGTCTCCGGGAACCTGTATGAACACTTAGTAGAAATATTAGTGATGAACAAATAATTATCCAAATAAAAATATGTAGGCATATATGTATATAGATGTATATATAAAAATAATATGTTAGTATATAGTGGGCTCGGATGAAGTTTTAGATAGGCCATGGCCACGAAGTGGTTGCTCGAATTATCGGCCGTCCTAAATCACTTTGCCAAGATACGAATCGTAAAACTTTTGTGTTGTCGTGATGATAAAAAGATTTTGTCATCGCCCAAGTATATTTATTTTTGTTATTTATTTGTATACATAATGTCCGTCTTTTTATTTGTGAAGGCCTCAAAAACCGACGAATTTATTTTTATTGGCCAAATAATGTAGTATTTGCTCATTACTAATTTAATAAAATGTTAAGAAAAAAAATGATCCAAAAAATTCATAATAGACAAACAGAGTAGCATAAAAAAAATTAGGACAACAAACAAACATCGTTAGAGTTGTCAAAAAAATATTTAGCACAAAAGTTAACAGCTAGAAGAAAGTCATAGCAAAACGCATGCTTTTGCTCAAAAGATTAGCAAAATTAGAGAGAAAAATTGGCCGCTAGAGATCTGCAAAAACTTGGACAAAGATTGAAATATTTGTAGCAAAATAATAAGAAACAAGATTCAATAAAAACATGTATACATACAAATGGTCACAATCATGACGTGGGGTTTATTGTAGTTGGATAGTAGTCCATTGGAGAAGAAAGACAAGGATTATGAGAGGAGAAATAATTGTGAGCGTAAGAGTAGAAGAAAGAGCTCTAAAAACTGAACAATAATATTTTCCTTCTTTAAAGAAAAAATGATGGATAAAGAAGGGAGCATTAAGAGAATAAAAAGGGAGGGGGAAATGAGAGAGGGTTGTTGTGGTGATGGTGTTGTTGGTTGGTGATGCGCCATGGTTACATGACACTTTTGATGCTTGAAACAAGGGAAATATGCAGGGTATGATGTGGTTTTTGTCCTACATTGCAGGAAAACAGGTTTTGAAGGCAAAATGATAAAAAAGGAAGAATCAAGCCCGAGAATGAAGTGTCTGAAGATGAAAGAACAAGAATCCGCACCAGAGTGGAAGTCAAGACACCACTCACGTGCCGTGAGGTCCACTCACGTGATGTGAGTGGTGCCGTAGGTCAACTTCCAGTGTGAAAAAATGCCTGATTTCCACGTCAGGCATCCACGTGGCGTGGGTACACCTACGTGGCGTGACTAGGTGGCGTGAGTCAACTTCTAAAGACCACCAACTGAGCCTGATTTCCACGACACCAACCTACGTGGAGTGGCTTGGTTCCACTACACCAAGTCACGATACCGTGGAAGTTGCCGACTCTGTTCTCCTATTTTGATTAGGATAGGATTGGCTTTGTATCTATAAATACCCCTGTATAGTCCTATGTGCGAGAGAGATTCATTACATTTTTTTGAGAGCTATTTCATATTGTTTTTGAGATTATAAATATATTCTTGGTTTTGTAGTTACAAACCCTAATTCGAGTTTTATTGATAATTGAGATTTCAGTTCTTCTTCATTATTGTGAGTGTATAATTATGTCTTCATCTCTGAATTCTTCTTGTGTTCTTACAATTATGAGTAGCTAAACTCATCAACTAGGATTGTATGAACCATGAGGAATTAATGAAACCAGTTAAGTGCAAAGCAACTCTGAACCGCTGTGAATGGATGTATTGTTATTTCCTTTGTTTTGATTGCTTTCTAATGGTTGCAAACGTTAGAAACTCGCCTATATTCTAGACTTGCTCGAGAGAGAGGTAAAGATTGGGAAAAGGAGATAACAATAGAGATTTGAAGCTATCAACCTTCATCTAATAACTTGTGCCTTAGTGAGAATAGTTATCTGAGATCCAGGACAAGGGTTAGTAGTGCGACACTCGGAGACCGAGAGGAGAAGAGTGAAATTCATCTAACCAAGGTCGAGAGACGTTTAGATGAACATATCTTGTCAGATTTTGCATTCCACATAGCAGGACAGTTTTGTTAGCACAAGTAATCGATGGAGTTACGAAATCATTGGGGATCACAGTCCTAGTGTATTTCTCTTATTGTCTACAAACTCGATACAAACAGCAATCGTTAGTTAGGTTCTATTCAGCGACCGCATTGTACTTTTCCGAAGGTATATTTTGGGCGACATCAAATTTTAGCGCCGTTATCGAGGAATACGGTTACAGAGTTGATTAGTTTATTTGTTGGAGTTGATTGGTTTTGCTTTTCTATACTTTTAAGGGCACACGCAGGTGTATGTCCACTACTAGGAGTCAAGGCAATCCCCTGATTCCACTATATCTTGAAATAGAAAGGACTCTAAGAGCGAATCGAAGAATGGTGAATACTGACGAAGTTTAGAACCCCGCATCTGTGGGAGACATTCATAATCAGCCAATTCATTCGGTTGGTTATGAAACAGCGGATCAAACTGCTGCTTGATTGACTTGAGAAGAGCATGCTAGACAAGCTGCTCTTAGGCAAGCAGAGAGGCATAATCGAGCTATGCAAGAGGCAACTCAACATCTGGCTGAGGCTGAAGAGAGATAAAGAATATTGAGAGCTCAACAACCACTTCAAAGACCATATGTGCCTGTTTATGATGATCCTGAAGAAGAAGATATGGCTTATTTTGAGCCGATTAAGACTGGTGCAATCATTCCACTAGAGTTACCTCCGGTTACTAAGTTTGACATTACCAGTGCCATGATTCATTTACTAAATTTGAAAGGTGTGTTCGCCGGCCTTCCTTCAGATGATCCAAACATGCACGTGATGAATTTTGTGGGGGTCTGCATTTCCTATAATTTGCCTGGAGTTAACCAAGAGGCGATTCGGTAGAGATTGTTCCCATTCTCTCTAACAAGAGAAGCGACATTGTGGTTGGCAGAATTACCACGAGGTTCCATCACTACTTGGCAAGACTTGAGGAATCAATTTCTAGAAAGATTTTTCCCACCTTCTAAGATGCTGCAATTAAAGGATGAGATCTACAATTTCAGACAACTACATTCTGAAGCACTTTATGAGACATGGCTCAGATTCAAGAAGAAGCTGCAGAATGTGCCGAATCATAGGATGAGTGGTAGAAATTTACTTGAAATTTTCTACAGGGCTTTGGATGCAAACACTAAGGTTGTAGCAGATACTATCACTGGTGTAGCATTCATGAGTCTGAGATGGGAGCAAGCTTCAGAGATCTTAGATCGAATTACTAAGACCAACCGAGGATGGCATACTCGGGAGGCAGATACTCCTGCTGGTACATATGCTATTGGAGCCTCAGCTGCACAATGGGCATTGGAAGAAACAGTGGCTCAAGAGGTCGCGCAACTAAGGACAGAAATTGGTTTGCTAGCTAAACAAATTGCAGCCAGAGATGCTGAGAAAGTGCATGCTGTAGGAGCACAAGGTAAAATGCCTAGACATGATGATAGTGAATCTGATGAAGAGTCTAAGTACCTGGATCGAGAAGTGGCAGGTTTTCAAGCCAAGGGCCAAGGGTCTAATCAAGACTCTTGGAACTCGAGGCAATGAAGTCAAGGTCGGAACTATTATGGAGATAATTACAATAAATTGGGAAACAGAGATCGAGAACGAGATTGTGACGGTGATTGGAGATAAAAGGATGATTATAGAGAGAAGAATGGTCTTTACGTACCACCAGGTAGCCGTGATGCTGAGTCTGGAAATTCAAGGATTGAAGACCTTCTTAATAAACTAGTTACGAGGTCAGAAAGCCAAGAAAACTGTCTAAAAGAGATCAAGAAAGATATTTTGGGAATAAGTCAGAAAGTTGAGTCACACTCAACTGCCATCAAACAGTTGGAGCAATAGTTTGGGCAGTTATCAGTGGCATTAAATCAGCGTCAACTAGGTACCCTTCCAAGCAATACCGTCCAGAATCCAAAAAATGATGCTCATTGTATGGCTATCACAACAAGAAGTGGAATGACTCTCATTGAGGCACCCAATCAAGTTGTGGGTGTTCATGCTCCACTGAAAGAGCGGACTAAGGCCACAAAAAAAGTAAAGGAAGCTCTACAGAAGTATGTGCCATTTCCAAGACCTCCTCCAACTTTCCCTCAACGTCTCAAGAAAAAGGTGGATGAAAACAAAATTGTTAGTGGGGAGATCATGAAAGAGGTGGAAAAGCCTCGAACTGATGAAAACAAGGTAAATACTGAAACTGAGAAAAAGAAGGAAGCCCCGCAAGTGCTAACCCCCATTCCTAGGCCGCCACCTCTATTCCCTCAGCGTTTGAAGAAAAAGAAGGAAGATGGAAAATTTCATAAGTTCTTGTCCATATTGAAGCAACTTTCTATAAACATCCCTCTTATTGAAGCTTTGGAACAAATGTTGGGATATGCAAAGTTCATGAAAGACTTGGTGACGAAGAAGAGAACTGTCACCAATGAGTCTGTCGGTGATTTGCACCATTGTAGTTCAATTGCATCCCATTCTCTTGTGCAAAAGAAAGATGACCCCGGTGCCTTCACAGTTCCATGCACAATTGGGCCAGTTAACTTTGCCAGAGCTTTGTGTGACCTAGGTGCAAGCATTAACTTGATACCGCTGGCAGTATTCAAGAAATTAGGTTTGGGAATCCTCAAGCCAAAAAAGATGCGGTTATTGATGGCAGATCGTACGATCAAGAAACCTTTGGGCATAGTATGTGACATTTTGGTCAAGGTTGAAAACTTCATCTTCCCTGCTGACTTTGTGGTCTTGGATTGTGAGGTCGATTTTGATATGCCCATAATTTTAGGGAGATCATTTTTGGCCACCGATAGAGCATTGGTAGATATGGAGCGAGGTGAGCTGAAATTCAGGCTGAATAATAAGGAAGTCACATTCAATATTTACAGAACTATGAAACAGCCAAAGGATATGAGGGTGGTTTCAAAAATAAATATTTTAGATGACCTTGGAAGCCAACCCAGGGGATATCTTGATGAAGTCTGAGTAATCACAATACTCGCGTCGTGCCGCGATGTTAAATCAAGCGCTGCTTGGTAGGCAACCCAAGGTGTCTTACTATTCCTACATTTGCTTTGATTTTTGATTTTGATCGACATTAGACCCACGCACCTAGGGTGCCACAGGTATGTCTTCACTCCCTTGTCCTTTTATTGATAGCTGTGCATTGAGGGCAGTGCATTATTGTTAGTTGGGGGTGGGGGTGTACCACCACTTGGGGGGTTTTGTTGCTGTGTTTCTTTCCCCCCGAGTGTGCTATCATAGTAGAACTGACATGTGTAGGGTGTTATTTATATTTATAGTGTTTATGTGTTTCTTGCTAAATTAGGAGAAAAGTAAGGGAACTGTAGTGTAGTCTAGTTTAGAAAAAATTTAGGCTTTTTGAATGTTAAGGATACCCCTCATGCTAAATTAGGTTTATTTATATTTATAGTGTTTATGTGTGACAGCTGTTGGATCTTGTTATGACACTAGGATTATAGGCAAATAACTGTAGCTAGCATTGCATGAATCGGATAAGTAGTAATTGATAATACAACCCTGTGCTATGTGTGTGAGGTCATTACTTAGTTCACTTTGTGTGTGCGATCCAGAACTTGCCCGGTTAGTCTTGCCTAGGTTAGAGGATAGTGGTTAGGAAAGGATCATAGGTCGTTTTTGAATAAAGTCAACTTTTAGCCTAAATGCCAGACCAAATGAATAAGTATCCCTTGATCCCAATTTTTGAGCCTTAATTGACCTATTTCTTTCATTAGCCTATTCACCTTCCCATTTTAATTACAATGAACCTGTCTTGGCCCTGGTCCCTCCTTGGACACTGTGTACCTCAACTCAGGCAAATCGCCTAAGTTGAGGGTGGCTATTATAGGGGTGCGTAGATTGAGTTGGATATGAAGAAGAGGTTAATAAAAGAAAAAGAGAAAACAGGTTTGGGTGTGAAGAAAAAGAAAAAAATAGAGTGAAAAGAAGAAAAATTGCAAAGAAAAGAAAAAAAAAGAGAAGAGAAAATTTTGTTTTGAAATTAAAGAAAATCACACCCAAAAGTTGAAAATAAAAGAAAGGAGAATAAGGGAGAATAAAAATGAGAAAGGTTGGAAGTTGGAGCCAAAAATAGTGTAGTGTCAAGGAGGGTTGATTCACCATATCCATATGTACCATACCCATCCCCAAGCCTACATTACAAGCCGAGTAAAGTCCTATAGTGATCTTAGTCCAACTGTTCGAAAACTTAGGGCGTAGAAAATAAGGGCAAGCCTATGATATTTCATGCACACTGTTTGAACTTCTTTGTGAGAGTGAGTGTTTTGACCTAGTCCCTACTGTGATATTCATTAGTATACTGTGAGTATAAGAGACTTCTTTGTTGTGAGAGTACATGGGTTGCATTGTTAGCTGCTATTTGTTCGAATAATGTCATTTGCATATATGCTTAGTTGTTTGTTCGTAATTTAGTGCCATCACTTGATCCCTTCTGTGTCATGATAATATGCTGCCTGTATACACACTGTCGCGCCCCGTTTTTCTCGCGAAAAGCGGAATTCGACGTGACAAACTCTTTTTGGGATTTAAAGAGTGAAGAGTCGCCACCTAACGAATTAAGGTGCGTTAGGGCACCATTCTAGACTAATTACAAACTTATTTTAATTATTCTACGTCAACCAGAAATTCAGGTAAGGGTTCAAGTTACCTCGAAAGGAAGGTGTTAGGCACCTTTCGAGGTCCACAAATGTGGGTCCCGGCCGAACTCATATATTACGTGGGGAAACTATGTGATAAACAAAGGAATTTTTAATTAACTAATCTAAAATAATCAAGTGCCTAAGCATGCGACATTTAACTTAATTATTCTAGACGAATAATAAAAGCAAGTGAAAAAGTAATGAAAAGATGAATAAAAACCTAACAAAATACATGTATTTTGTTATACAAAACACAATTTAATATTATCATGCAAGTTGACACACAACCTATTTTATAACTAAAAAAAAAAGAGTGCAAATTCAACTGTTACTTAGTTACATTATATGAACATAAAGAAACAAAAGAAATTAAGTTAATTAATTCATACTATACAAAATAATTGTGAAAGTCGAGGGACTAACCTGATTTATGGAGCATCAATTTAATAAAAAAATGCTAAAGTATTCAAAATATTGAGTTACGAATAATCGGGACTCCAATAAGCCAGCTGAGATTCCCAAAGAGCTCAAACCTGTTCTCTATTCCACATATTGTTTTAGACCTGTTGTAAACTACAAAATCTCACATAATAAAATAAATTGTTAGTAAAATCTATGCCACTTTAATTTGGTGGCAAATATAATGTAAGAGAATGGATAATAAATTAACAATACATAAAGTTAAGGCTAAGAGTGAGAGAATGTGGGATCAGGGTATGACAAGGCTGAAACGGGCCTAATGCGATGTTACACCCCTCTTCTCTATTTTTTATATGATCGACTCTCTTAAACACCTTAAGACAAGACGAAAGGAATTCTTAAAGAAAGTATTAAAGAGTATTGATAAATAAAATATTTCAACATTTAAAAATCATAGAAAGTTTAAAAGTATTTTGAACTTAGATCGTATGAAAAATATATATATCGAAAATGTAGCATAATAATAAAAGTTATCAAGTCTTTGAGATTTTTAAAAGGGTGACATGTAAAATAAGAAAAGAATGGAGTAACGAGGTGCTTTATATTTAATAAAGCTGTATGTGCTTCATATGAGAAATCAGCTATTGCTTGTCTTTTGTCATCATTTCCCAAACGTACCTGACCCCCGATGGGGTGACGACTCCATTTGTGCTCTGCTTCATGCATTGACTCCTTTGCTCGTTCTGGTTGAGCTCCAAATGATGTCATTTCATTGTAGTGCACATACCAAAAAAATAAAATTTAAATAGGTGAGAGTATGTCTGCTCTTGATGTAATTAAAAAAATATACGGACTAACTGCTTTCAAATTCGGATAACCAAACACAGTCCAATTCATTAGACAATAGATATTTAGATCAAAAAGTAGCACACCCAATGGACTGTCCAGTGAGATTTGAACCAAACTAATAACAATTTGAAGTAACTATTTAATCTAATAAGAATTATCAATTTATCCACTAGAACAGAATAATAATTAGCATCAAATAAATACATTTACCCTACAAACACAACCGTAGGAAAAACATGCTTTAAAGTTCTAAATAACATTACATCCAACCACAATACATATAAGACAACACAATTAACACCACTTAATTTAAACATATAGATAGGTTAAGCCAATAACCAAACTTAGACAGCTGCTTTCTAACAAAGTACATAAAATAAAATGAAACTCTATAATGCACTGCAATCACAACTAAAAAAAGGGAGAATAGACCTTTTAAATTTTAATGAAGAAGCATTTCTCCGGAGGAGTGCATCAGTAGAAGTCCACCATTGGAAATAATGAACAGTGGACAAGATCGGCAATGAAAAACCTCAACGACGAACACAAATAACCTTGCTGGAAACTCAAAAACTTCGAACCGAAATAAGTATGGTTAAAGTTGTCGTTAAGGTGGATTTCGTTGATATTTCATGGAGGAAGAAAGGTACTTCGGAGTCCGTTCATGGCCTCTTTACGATGAATGTTTTGAGTTGGTGACGGTCAAAACGATGAATGCACATTGTGTGCCTTGGTTGGTTGTTCTATCTATACCCGTGAGATGTGTGTTAAATACGTCTTGTAATCTCGCCATGTCCCATAACCGAGAGAGACCAGCAAACATAGTGGATGTTTGGAAACCATTATGGTGGATGTTTTCCGGCAGAGGAGGGTGGTTTTGACGGCATTCATGGCTGCTTTCCGATGGCTTAGAGTAGTGGCTCACATGGCTATAAAAAATGGGGTTTTCAGGAGCTACTTTTAATGGTGAAGTTGATGACTCCAGAAAATAAATGTTTGGTGTCTTTTTCTATGTTTGTGCCTAACTATGAATTTTCATTATTGTGTATATTATGCTTCTGGCTCCCGCCCTCAATTCACTTTAGGATCCTCTCTTATGGAGGGGAGGAAAAGAAGAAAAACGTTGGAGGAGGTACTCAGAATAGGAAAAGATCTCTGAGTTTTTGGCAAGAATTATTTTTACAAGGAAAGAATGGATAGAGGGGATCATTTTAGGGAAAAGTAATATTTTCAAGTAAAGAAAACTATCCTTTGATTTTGTAGGAGGATTTTTCTACTTACGAAAAGATATGATAAAATTTAAATTTGAAATTTGAATTTTGAGCTTGTTTAATACTAAATTAGTTTCTACAAAAAATTATATAATGACTACTAAATTACTAAGTGAAGGAAAAAAAATACTAAATTATTAAACCAATTATTATATTATATATATATAAAATAATTCACAATAAAAGAATAATAACTCTTAAAATATTTGATCAAATACTTTTAAAATAGAATAAAAGCGAAATGTAAAAGATTAAGTAAACAATAATTTTGCAAGTAAAGAATATGATATAATAATAATGATTAAAAATAATTGAAAATAACAATCATATAATAATAATAGTTAAATAATGTAAATAGTATATATTATCACAACTTTTTGATAAAAATAAGTAAAAATAGCGATTTTGGCCTCGCGAACAAAATAGACGTTCGGATGAGTAAAGATGACGAAAAGGATGGTCAAAATTGGGTGTCAACAGCTTCCCCTTCTTTGCTCGGGAATGAGGGACGAATTGTCGGGCAAAGAATGTTGACGGAGTAGCCAATTTTGTCCGACCGAAAGAATGGTTTGCTGGAGTCAAAGGCAAACGGGAGTTTGTCAAAATAGTGGGGGGGCAGAGACTTTGGTTTCAAGTCGCCTACATATCTCGGGTTTACGAGAATCAGGCCGTGTGTAGTTCTAGATTTAGGAACGAACAATATTCCTAAAGACTGCCAATGATACGGTATATGGGCAACAACAAAGGTAGTATGAGCCGATGAGATTGTAGTGAGTAGGATTTGAAGCAATGACATAATGAGAAGTGTGAAAATGAAAGGTAAAAGTTGAATTGAAATGATGCGGGATAAGTAGAATTGTATCTTGAAAATAGGAGCGAAAGTTGCTCCCATTCGTAACTCGTTCTTCCTTCGTCACCTGCGTGCTTTCTAGTATTACTAAATAAAATGGTTACAGCATGTGGATCAAATAAATGATAAGTAATAGTTGTAAATATTTAAACATGATGCAACTTCCCATTTAGACCATGAACTTTTGCTTTGAGACGGCAAGGATGATGTCTCTGAGCCATGATGTCTAAGGGCCATGATAAACAAAAATGAATCCTTAGGCCATGAAATGATGTCCGTAGGCCATGAAAAATGACGCCTTTAGACCATGACACCTTCGGAGCATGATAAGCAGAAAGTAAATCCTTAGGCCATGATATGATGTCCGTAGGCCATGAAAATGATGCCTTTGAACTATGATGCCTTAGGGTAATTATATGATGATTAAAGAGAGAGTATCTGTCTTTATTGGTATAATTTGATGTAGTTCAATAGCTAGATGCAATTTGTATACTTGATTGCGGATTCTGCAGGTGCAATGTAATGTAGATTTCTGCGGATGCGCTGCGGAGTGAACTCTTGCGGGAGCCGTGCAATGTCGACCCTTGCAGGAGCCGTGTAATGTTCATTTCTGCTGATGCACTACGGAGTGGACTCTTGCGGGAGTCATGCAATATTGACCCTTGCAGGAGCCATGCAATGTTCATTTCTGTGGATGCGCTGCGGAGTGGACTCTTGCGGGAGCCATGCAATATTGACCCTTGCAGGAGTCATGCAATGTTCATTTCTGCGGATGCGCTGCGGAGTGGACTCTTGTGGGAGCCATGCAATATTGACCCTTGCAGGAGCCATGCAATGTTCATTTCTGCTGATGTGCTGCGGAGTGGACTCTTGCGTGAGCCATGCAAATGTCGACCCTTGCAGGAGTCGTGCAATGTTCATTTCTTGGATGTACTGCGGTATGGAATCTTGCGGGAGCCATGCAATATTGACCCTTGAAGGATCCATTCAATGTGGATGAGAGAATAGAGTAGCTTAGCTGCTTTCCCATGTTGGATGTATAATGGGCTTTCTTTGATGATGAAAGTTCGGGTGTTGCAAGGTAGCCGCTGCATTTGTACCTATTGTTTCTGCACTCAAAGAAAAAATGTAAGTTTTGAAAAGCAAGGTTGACTCATACCTTTGCTCGTCTAGGCTTCTTGTCGTTGTTTTTGATTTCATGGACAGACTTGAACTCTATTATGGTGAAATTTTTAAGGAATCCTTAAAAATTTCTGCCCCAGTTTAGAATAAAGATACTTTTTGCCACTCGTGAATTGGGATGTTGCTTGCTTATAGAATTTTTTGAGGTCTCCTCAAAAATTCTGCCCCAGTTTTTACTCACAGAGTCTTATAATTCTGCTACACAAAAGAAAAATATTAGCTCACAAGAAATGATTGTCTAACATTTGAACCTCGAGGTATCAATTTTGAATCTGTATTTTGCCAATATGGAGGTCATGGAACGAACCAAAATAAATTAGATTTTATCGGATAGAGGACCTTGTAAAAAGTTTGAAAACATTTTTGGTCATAAGGTGGATGAATGAAGAGTGATGACATTTTACTTGTGACAGTATTATAAGAATAAGAATTTCATGAGGAGATATAGTCCAAAAGTATTTTGCATTGGACAAGAAGGAAGAAGACTGAGAGTTTTCGGATATTGAGAATATTGGTCATGTTACAGATTCTCAAGCTTTTCGATGTTCAAATGATAGACAACCTTTAAACAACATAAATAAGTAAAATAAAACAAGGACCAATACACAAAATTGAAGGAACTAGTATCAAAGATGAGTTACTCGTCAAGGAGGACTTTAGGACGAATGGGTGGGATAGAACTTAAGCTTGAGAAATAAATTGATATCAAAAGGTAGAAGGTAGGCTCTAAGCAAGACCTAAAAACTAAGCTCGTTCTTAAAACTGATAGAGTGAACAAGTAAATAATGATAAGATATTTAAAAGATAGGCATAAAATATTTGAAGACATTTTATTTTGAAAAAGCAGGAGGGTTGAAGATTTAAAAGTTTTTTTTTTTTTTTTTAAGATTTTGAAGAATTATCTCGATTGAGACATTTCGTTTGAAACATTTGAGAATTTAAAAGATTGTGAAAATCATTTGAATAACCTCAAAAATATTCTAGTTTTCACTCTTATGACATTATGGAAAGATGAAAGAAAGGGAGAATATAAGATTTGATAGAAAAATTATTTGAATGATAAAGATTGTTTCACACTTTTAAAATACGGAGATATTTTGTAAAAAATGGAAAAAAGGAGGACCGCATCCCCTTATAGGATTGCCTACGTATCTTGTTGGATAAGAATCAGGTAAGACGTAGTTCGAAAATTTAGACTTAGAGAAATTTGAATGGTGGTTGGAGACAAAGTAAGAGTCGAATAACAACTTAAATAAGGATAGTAAACATATAGCACATAACGATTAATGCATGCATGACTTAGAATTTTGTAAGATTTGGGTAGACACGGACTGTGGATATTCTTATGCGAGAAGGCACGTGGTCCCACGGTAGTAAAACTATCCATTCCACCACATCTTAGCCGACTCTCTATAATAGGATTTTCGAAGAGAATTTTGGAGAAGTGCAAAGGTACAACATCCGAGTATAGTAAAGGTGTGTGAATGTGTGAAATTCCCAAGTGGGGGAAATATGAACGGAATGCCAATTATAAAGCGGTAACACATAGCAAGTAATAGCATGTTGAGCAATATATGAAAATAAATCGACAGGAAAAGAAAGATAAATACATGGCTAATGAATTGCATATAAACAAATAAAGGGACAAGGAAAAGGGATTGACATGAAAGAAAATAATTAAATTAGAGTAAGAATAATGGGAAAGAAGAACGGGATATAACATGATTTTTTATGACAAATAATTATTCATGATAAGACGAATATTTAAAAAAAATTAGCAAAACAAGGAGTCAAAATAAACGAGTAGAGCCAAAACAATTAAAAAAATCCCACATAATATACCAATTCGTATTGGTTAGAACCTAAGTATCCCCAGCGGAGTCGCCATGCTGTCGCGCCCCATTTTTCTCGCGAAAAGCGGGATTCGACGTGACAAACTCTTTTTGGGATTTAAAGAGTGAAGAGTCGCCACCTAACGAATTAAGGTGCGTTAGGGCACCATTCTAGACTAATTACAAACTTATTTTAATTATTCTACGTCAACCAGAAATTCAGGTAAGGGTTCAAGTTACCTCGAAAGGAAGGTGTTAGGCATCTTTCGAGGTCCACAAATGTGGGTCTCGGCCGAACTCATATATTACGTGGGGAAACTATGTGATAAACAAAGGAATTTTTAATTAACTAATCTAAAATAATCAAGTGCCTAAGCATGCGACATTTAACTTAATTATTCTAGACGAATAATAAAAGCAAATGAAAAAGTAATGAAAAGATGAATAAAAAACCTAACAAAATACATGTATTTTGTTATACAAAACACAATTTAATATTATCATGCAAGTTGACACACAACCTATTTTATAACTAAAAAAAAAAAAGAGTGCAAATTCAACTGTTACTTAGTTACATTATATGAACATAAAGAAACAAAAGAAATTAAGTTAATTAATTCATACTATACAAAATAATTGTGAAAGTCGAGGGACTGGCCTGATTTATGGAGCATCAATTTAATAAAAAAATGCTAAAGTATTCAAAATATTGAGTTACGAATAATCGGGACTCCAATAAGCCAGCTGAGATTCCCAAAGAGCTCAAACCTGTTCTCTATTCCACATATTGTTTTAGACCTGTTGTAAACTACAAAATCTCACATAATAAAATAAATTGTTAGTAAAATCTATGCCACTTTAATTTGGTGGCAAATATAATGTAAGAGAATGGATAATAAATTAACAATACATAAAGTTAAGGCTAAGAGTGAGAGAATGTGGGATCAGGGTATGACAAGGCTGAAACGGGCCTAATGCGATGTTACACCCCTCTTCTCTATTTTTTATATGATCGACTCTCTTAAACACCTTAAGACAAGATGAAAGGAATTCTTAAAGAAAGTATTAAAGAGTATTGATAAATAAAATATTTCAACATTTAAAAATCATAGAAAGTTTAAAAGTATTTTGAACTTAGATCGTATGAAAAATATATATATCGAAAATGTAGCATAATAATAAAAGCTATCAAGTCTTTGAGATTTTTAAAAGGGTGACATGTAAAATAAGAAAAGAAGGGAGTAACGAGGTGCTTTATATTTAATAAAGCTATATGTGTTTCATATGAGAAATCAGCTATTGCTTGTCTTTTATCATCATTTCCCAAACGTACCTGACCCCCGATGGGGTGACGACTCCATTTGTGCTCTGCTTCATGCATTGACTCCTCCGCTCGTTGTAGTTGAGCTCCAAATGATGTCATTTCATTGTAGTGCACATACAAAAAAAATAAAATTTAAATAGGTGAGAGTATGTCTGCTCTTGATGTAATTAAAAAAATATACGGACTAACTGCTTTCAAATTCGGATAACCAAACACAGTCCAATTCATTAGACAATAGATATTTAGATCAAAAGTAGCACACCCAATGGACTGTCCAGTGAGATTTGAACCAAACTAATAACAATTTGAAGTAACTATTTAATCTAATAAGAATTATCAATTTATCCACTAGAACAGAATAATAATTAGCATCAAATAAATACATTTACACTACAAACACAACCGTAGGAAAAACATGCTTTAAAGTTCTAAATAACATTACATCCAACCACAATACATATAAGACAACACAATTAACACCACTTAATTTAAACATATAGATAGGTTAAGCCAATAACCAAACTTAAACAGCTGCTTTCTAACAAAGTACATAAAATAAAATGAAACTCTATAATGCACTGCAATCACAACTAAAAAAAGGGAGAATAAACCTTTTAAATTTTAATGAAGAAGCATTTCTCTGGAGGAGTGCATCAGTAGAAGTCCACCATTGGAAATAATGAACAGTGGACAAGATGGCAATGAAAAACCTCAACGACGACCATAAATAACCTTGCTGGAAACTCAAAAAATTCGAACCGAAATAAGTGTGGTTAAAGTTGTCGTTAAGGTGGATTTCGTTGATATTTCATGGAGGAAGAAAGGTACTTCGGAGTCCGTTCATGGCCTCTTTACGATGAATGTTTTGAGTTGGTGACGGTCAAAACGATGAATGCACATTGTGTGCCTTGGTTGGTTGTTCTATCTATACCCGTGAGATGTGTGTTATATACGTCTTGTAATCTCGCCAAGTCCCATAACCGAGAGAGACCAGCAAACATAGTGGATGTTTGGAAACCATTATGGTGGATGTTTTCCGGCAGAGGAGGGTGGTTTTGACGGCATTCATGGCTGCTTTCCGATGGCTTAGAGTAGTGGCTCACATGGCTATAAAAAATGGGGTTTTCAGGAGCTACTTTTAATGGTGAAGTTGATGACTCCAGAAAATAAATGTTTGGTGTCTTTTTCTATGTTTGTGCCTAACTATGAATTTTCATTATTGTGTATATTATGCTTCTGGCTCCCGCCCTCAATTCACTTTAGGATCCTCTCTTATGGAGGGGAGGAAAAGAAGAAAAACGTTGGAGGAGGTACTCAGAATAGGAAAAGATCTCTGAGTTTTTGGCAAGAATTATTTTTACAAGGAAAGAATGGATAGAGGGGATCATTTTAGGGAAAAGTAATATTTTCAAGTAAAGAAAACTATCCTTTGATTTTGTAGGAGGATTTTTCTACTTACGAAAAGATATGATAAAATTTAAATTTGAAATTTGAATTTTGAGCTTGTTTAATACTAAATTAGTTTCTGCAAAAAATTATATAATGACTACTAAATTACTAAGTGAAGGAAAAAAAATACTAAATTATTAAACCAATTATTATATTATATATATATAAAATAATTCACAATAAAAGAATAATAACTCTTAAAATATTTGATCAAATACTTTTAAAATAGAATAAAAGCGAAATGTAAAAGATTAAGTAAACAATAATTTTGCAAGTAAAGAATATGATATAATAATAATGATTAAAAATAATTGAAAATAACAATCATATAATAATAATAGTTAAATAATGTAAATAGTATATATTATCACAACTTTTTGATAAAAATAAGTAAAAATAGCGATTTTGGCCTCGCGAACAAAATAGACGTTCGGATGAGTAAAGATGACGAAAAGGATGGTCAAAATTGGGTGTCAACACACACTATGGTTTTGATTTGCAAATAGGAAGGGTTAGAAAAGTTTTTCCAAAAGCAATGAGTCGACTGCCATAAGACCCTTAGGTTTCTCTTAATCAAGCATCGTATATGTGTGTTTTTATTTTGTTCACCTGAGGACATGCAAACGTTCTAAGTTGAGGGTGTTGATGCGCCATGGTTACATGGCACTTTCGATGCTTGAAACTGTCACACCCCGAATCCCAACGAGGCGTGATTGGCACCCGTAGCCGACATGGCCCTAGAGAACCAATCTTTACTTACTCAATCATATGCATGCCATAAGAAACCCATAAACACATATCAACTATCAAGACCAACAATGGAAGTCATGGAACATGATATATGTACATATATGCGAAACTTGGTCGTTGAGGCCACCAAGTCAAGGACGACATATCCCTTCTACATTCATACACCCACATCCGTCTACAAAAGCCTCTAACAAGAGCATTGACCAAAATGAACCATAAGTCGGGACAAGTCCCCGCATTACACAATATATACAATACCAAAACATATATACACTCTGACTCGGAGAAGCCCCGAATGAGCTGGAGCTCACCAAAGAGCCGCTAACACTGGCAATCTACTGAGGAGGCCTACTGGGACCTGCGCCTGCAGCAAGTAAGGTAAATTCCCCGAGAGGGGTCAGTACGAAATAAGTACTGAGTATACAAGGCTCAGATGAAACTGTACAACACATGAATATTTCAATGAACTCAAAACATATGAATAATCAATGTGAATAAGTCACCATGTTACGCTTTGGAAACCATGTGGATTGCTTTCATTATTTTCATTACTTTCTTTATCTCAATGCTCACATGTCATGACATATCACAATGTGCCCGGGCCCCGACTGATCAGTGGGTCTTTCATATCATCATATAGGGATCGAGTCGAGCTAGGCTTATGCCCCTAGACTTGCCACCCTTGGGATCGAGTCGAGCTAGGCTTACGCCCCTAGACTTGCCACCCATAAATCCATATCTCGGGATCGAGTCGAGCTAGGCTTACGCCCCTAGACTTGCCACCCGTACTTGATCATTGAACACATTTGCATTACTTTGTTCATTACTTTGAGATTGATACTTTGATAATTATAACATCACTTTGGAACTTTGGAACACAACATTGTTGGAAACTTTGAATCATTGACCAATAAGTGAAGGACATATGAATAAATATCAATGAGAAATATAACATAACTAGCACCATGATACCATTGGAACCATTGGACAATAATCCATGAACAAGAGACACAAGTATAGGCACTATTGGAATATTGGAATATAACCTTATTTGAACTTTCGGAACATTAACCATGAATATGCGAAATGAGATTCACAATTGATCAATGAGTAGGAAATATATGACAATGACCATAGATAATTGCATATGGAATACCTTAGTATATTTCGGAATAGAACTAGAGAAATGTCAATGTGAACACTATTGGCCGTAGAAAGATACGGACAAAGTAACCTTGCATACCTTGGATGCACAATACGAATAGACAACCTTCGATGTGTATACAATGATCCCTCTCCTTCACTCTACAACATACATACATAACGAATTCACGTTAACCACGAATTACTTTACACATGCATACAATGTCAATGAATTACATGTTTGCCTTTAAACATGTCATTTTCCTTCGACAAAACTATTGATATACCATTCTTCCAAAAATTCTGGAAAATTCCCAACATTGACCAATACATGAAAATCAATACATTTCACCACAATACTTCTCCTTTACACTTTCTTATCCATAACACATCACAAATAATCCTTTAAAGCACCTTAATTCAACTCATATACATATCGGCCAAAAATCCCATAATTTCCACTTTTAGCCAAGAACAAATTTAATGCCAAAAATAACACCATACATGTTCATATTTTGTCCATACCATGCTTTTTCATCAAAGGCACAAGGCCTAATTCACACTTGAATTCCATATACCACAAATCTTATACAAAATCACCAAGTACCATGACCAACTTTTCCAAGCACAACCAACATGATATACATATTCTTTTATGCATATAATATATTAATCCATGAAAATAAATACTTACCAAGGCTTGGAATATGTTGATCTTGTCCAAGAAGTCCCAAGGAATTATTTTGCTTTAGGGTTTGGAAATGAGAAATGTTGAGAAAAATGTGTTAAAGGCATGAGAGGTCTTGTATAATAAAAATCTGATTTGCCTCTTTATATAGGCCTCTCATGTTGTCCTTAGCCAATTCTTGGCATTTAATAATATGTCTAGAAGGTCAAATGGAAGAATGGGTCTTTTGACCCATTTGGGCCAT
This sequence comes from Capsicum rhomboideum, assembly GCA_031232105.1. Lineage (NCBI taxonomy): Eukaryota > Viridiplantae > Streptophyta > Magnoliopsida > Solanales > Solanaceae > Capsicum > Capsicum rhomboideum. The sequence goes on from CP124712.1 coordinate 128,854,495, forward strand.
GGATTTCTTCCACTTTTGGGCCTTATTTTGGCCCAAGAAGACATATCCATTTAACCCAACAAGTTTCATGCATTATTAACCATATCTCTCATGTTTATATAATTCCATAAGGTCACGACAATATTCCCTTAAAAGATTCTCATTCGTCCTTTCGATCGCAAAAATAGGCATTCTAGTCGCCCTTGGTTTCATTGGACATTTTGGATCACTATTCACCTTTAGTGATTTGATCATGTAGGAGTATGTAGGAGTGTATTGAAGTGTTTGACTCTTATGCTCCATGAAATCACAACACACCTCCTACGACGATCTAATCGCACATGTTACGTCCGATATCAAATGTTTCACCAATGACACTATAAAACACATATGCATGGCATCTCAACACCTATGTAGATATGATCCCAAGGTATCAAGTGAGGTTATAAAGTACGGGGTGTTACATTCTTCCCCCCTTAGAAACATTCATCCTCGAATGTTAACAACAGTGTCTTATATACAACAAATACATCTTTACTCTAACATACCTATACACATTCACATAATGCTTTTAAATACTTACTTGTTATTGTTCCACCTCCGCACTGTGAACTTCTTGGTCCATTTGGAATAAGTGGGGATACTTGGATTTCATCATTTCTTCCGCTTCCCACGTGATCTCCTCTACTTGTTGATTTCTCCACAGGACTTTTACGGATGCTATGTCTTTATTTCTCAATCTCTTTACTTGTCGATCTAGGATAGCAATGGGCACCTCTTCATAAGTGAGATCCTCTGCCACTTGAACATCTTCTACGGGCACAATACGTGAAGGATCTCCTATGCATTTCTGGAGCATCGACATATGAAATACCGGATGGACTGACGAAAGGTCCTGGGGTAGTGCCAACTCATACGCAACTTGCCCAAATCTTCTAATAATTTCATATGGGCCTATGTAACGTGGACTCAATTTTCCTTTCTTTTCGAACCGCATTACCCCTTTCATCGGTGACACCTTTAAAAATACCCAATCACCTATGGCAAATTCAAGCCCTCTTCTTCTCACATCGGCATATGACTTGTGACGACTTTGAGCCGTTTGTAACCGTTGTTGGATAACTTTAACTTTCTCCATGGCTTGGTGAACAATATCTGGCCCAAGTAAAGCAGTTTCTCCTGCTTCAAACCACCCAATTGGTGATCTACATTTTCTTCCATACAAGGCTTCATAAGGTGCCATTTTAATACTTGAATGATAGCTATTGTTATACGCAAATTCAATAAGAGGCAAATGGTCATCCCAACTGCCTTGAAAATCCAACGTACATGCTCGTAGCATATCTTCAAGTGTCTGAATAGTACGTTCTGCTTGTCCATCAGTTTGAGGATGGAAAGCCGTACTCAAATTCACCTGAGTACCTAAACTTCGCTGAAAAGATTTCCAAAAATGTGCTGTGAACTGTGCTCCTCTGTCTGATATGATAGAAAGTGGAATACCATGCAATCGTACTATCTCTTTCACATACAACTTTGCATAATCCTCAGCTGTATAGGTCGTCTTGACCGGTAGAAAATGCGCTGACTTGGTAAGCCTGTCCACTATGACCCATATAGAATCAAACTTCCGCAATGTACGAGGCAAACCCGTAATGAAATCCATATTAATCATATCCCACTTCCAGACTGGAAGATTGATACATTGCATGTAACCTCCCGGTTTCTGATGTTCCACTTTCACTTGTTGACAATTTGGGCACTGCGCGACAAATTCTGCAATGTTCTTTTTCATGTTGCCCCACCAATAGACCTCTTTCAATTCATGGTACATTTTAGTAGCACCTGGATGAATGGAATAGCGCGAATGGTGTGCCTCTGTCAGTATTCGTGTCCTCAGCTGATCTACATCCGGTACACATATTCTCCCTTGACATTGAAGCACCCCTTCCGGTGTAATATCAAATGCCTTGGTCAAATTCTGCTGCACATTCTCCTTTAGCTGCAATAAAATAGAATCTGCATACTGTTTCTCTTTCACTTCAGCTATCAAGGAGGATTCTGCTGCATTCTGCACCATAACTCTATCATCTGCGGTTTCAATAAGGCAAACTCCCAAGCTAGCTAATTGATTCAAGTCTTTGATTATCTCACGCTTTTTATTCAACTGACCACTAGTGCTTTCTACTGCCTTACGGCTCAATGCATCAGCTACTACATTTGCTTTGCCTGGGTGATAAAGAATATCAATGTCATAGTCTTTTAAAAGCTCTAACCACCTTCGTTGCCTCAAATTGAGTTCCTTCTGATTAAAAAGATATTGCAAGCTTTTGTGATCCGTATAGATGTCAACATGAACACCATATAAATAATGACGCCATATCTTTAAAGCAAAAACTACCGCTGCCAATTCAAGATCATGTGTGGGATAGTTTTTCTCATGTGGCCGCAACTGTCGTGAGGCATATGCTATCACCCTACCATGCTGCATCAATACACATCCGAGACTAATCCCGAAAGCATCACAATACACTGCATAGCCCTCTGTGCCTTCAGGAAGAACTAACACTGGTGTAGAAGTCAACTTATCTTTCAGGTTTTGAAACCCTCTTTCACATGCATCATTCCATTGAAATTTAATTGCCTTGTGAGTTAACTTTGTCAATGGTGCCGCAATAGAAGCAAAACCTTCTACAAATCTTCGGTAATAACCTGCCAAACCCAGAAAACTGCGAATCTCTGTAGGTGTCGTAGGTCTTGGCCAGTTTTTCACTGCTTCTATCTTTTGGGTATCAACCTGTATGCCTTCATCTGATACAATGTGACCCAAGAACGCGACTGATTTCAACCAAAACTCACATTTGGAGAATTTTGCATACAACTTACGCTCACGGAGAATTTGCAACACTTGCCGTAAGTGATAAGCATGGTCTTCTGGTGATCTTGAATAAACAAGGATGTCATCTATAAATACTGTCACGAACACGTCTAGGAATGGCTTGAACACTCTGTTCATCAAATCCATCAACACAGCCGGTGCATTTGTTAGCCCAAATGACATAACCAAAAATTCATAATGGCCATACCGTGTTCGGAAAGCTGTCTTGGGTACATCCTCCTCTCTAACTCTGACCTGATGGTAACCCGACCTCAAGTCAATTTTTGAAAAACACCTGGCACCCTGTAACTGATCAAACAAATCATCAATGCGAGGAAGGGGGTATTTATTCTTGATCGTTACTTTATTCAGTTGCCGATAGTCGATGCACATTCTCAAGGTGCCATCTTTCTTGCGTACGAATAATACCGGTGCACCCCACGGGGACATACTAGGCCTAATGAAGCCTTTATCCAGCAAATCTTTCAACTGCTCCTTCAATTCACGCAGTTCCACTGGAGCCATTCTATATGGAGGGATAGAAATAGGCTGAGTGCCTGGATTCACATCAATGCCGAATTCCACTTCCCGTTCTGGGGGTAAACCTGGAAGATCCTCTGGAAATACATCAAGAAATTCATTGACGACCGGTACAGACTGTGGGGTTAATGGTTCTGCATCATTATCTTTCACTCGTACCAAATGACATATGTATCCCTTGGCAATCATTTATCTGGCTTTCAAATAGGAAATAAATCTTCCTCGTGGTGCCCCTACCTTACCCTGCCATTCTAGAACATTTTCCTGTGGAAAACAAAATTGCACCTTCTTGGCCCGGCAATCTACCGTAGCATAACAAGAGGCCAACCAATCCATTCCCATAATTACATCAAAATCCACCATGTTCAATTCAATAAGATCGGCCAACGTATCATGACCACACACAGTTACCACACAGTTACGATACACTCTCTTTGCAACAATATATTCACCAACCGGTGTAGACACTTCAATTGACTTAATTAATATTTCTGGTGTTGTTGCAAATTTCGCAGCAACCAATGGAGTAACATAGGAAAATGTAGAGCCTGGGTCAATTAATGCATATACATTATGTGAGAATATGGATAATGTACCTGTGACGACATCTGGGGAAGCCTCTGAATTCTGGCGGTCCACCAAAGCATAAGTGCGATTCTGGACCCCGCTAGTACTGGCTCCTCCTCTGGTACCTCTACCACGACCAATAGGCTGCACCCCTCGGCCCTGTGAAGGAACCGATGCTGAAGACGCAACAGCCGACCCAGCTGGTTGTGCTATACCACCCATGCTCCGCTGTGGACATTCTCTCGCTATATGTCCCGGCATACCACACCAAAAGCAGACATTCGTCCCTGTCCGACATGGACCTGTGTACATACGCCCGCAGTGCTGACACTGCTGACGAGGGAAACCTGCTGCCTGTGATCCATGAACCCCACTACTTTGCCCTGCTGAACCACCTCTAAACCCTCGAGACTGCGAATAAGCACCACCTGTGGAATAAGAGAACGACGGTCTAGGTGGTCTAGGAAACATGCGGGGCCTAGATCCTCCTTGGGACATCATAGGTGGTCCCATAGGTCTAGCCCTTTTGGACTGTCCCCTATCAAATTCATGTACCCTGCGTCTTTGTCTCTGATCCTCCATTTTCTGGGCGAAGGCTTGTATGCGAGCAATGTCCATGTCCCTATTCAAGGCCGCAATAGTGCAATCTCTTACCAAATATGGCTCTAGTCTGTCCACGTATCTATGGACCCTGTCTGTCATCGTAGCCACAACATTTGGCGCATATCGAGCCAAGGAATTAAATTGCAAGCTATATTCTCGGACGCTCAAATTTCCTTGACGGAGATTTAGGAATTGATCTGCACGTGCCTCACGGATCTCATAGGGCAAGTAATGATCAAGTAAAGCCACTTTAAACTCTTCCCAAGTAGGTGGATCTGCACCAATGTCACGGAATTTCTTCCAATCCTCATACCACAATATTGCCTCTCCCTTCAACCTGTACGCAGCAAGTTCAACTGTCTCTACCCCTGTCACATGCATAACTTCCAATGCCCTCTGAATTTGATCCACGATGTGGATCTGCTTTTGGATCTGCCCCTGTGAATATAGGAGGGTCCAGTTTCAAGAAATCCTGTGTTCTGCGACTTGCCATTCTAGCCTCATCATCATCATGTGCCATAGCACCAGCTCTTCCCTGGCTTTGTTCCGCCACTAACTGTGTCAACATCTGTACAGCATTCCTAAGATCCTGATCTGTGGCATTTGTCGGTGGTTCCACGGGCACTTCCCTTCTTCTCGGCTCTTCTGGAGCTGAAGAAGTAGAAGAAGCTCGCGTTGCGAACTCAGTTTCAGCCCCACCTTGAGCAACTTGTTCAGGCGGTGGTCTACTTGTTCCTTCACCAGCAATTCTATTGATCAGCTTACTTTTACCTTTTCCTCTTCCTCTTCTAGTGTTCGGCATTTTGACTATACCAAAGAAAAATAATTACCAAAATCAGATACAATACAACTGACAACATTGGCTCTATTGTACGATCTAGAGTGAAGGAAAGAAACAACATCCTAAATGTCCCGTAGCCTCCTACTTATAAATGTGGTGCACAACACATCGATAAGTAAGACTCTACTCAGACACGGCTTTGTAGACATCCTTAGACCGACTGCTCTGATACCACTTTTGTCACACCCCGAATCCCAACGAGGCGTGATTGGCACCCGTAGCCGACATGGCCCTAGAGAACCAATCTTTACTTACTCAATCATATGCATGCCATAAGAAACCCATAAACACATATCAACTATCAAGACCAACAATGGAAGTCATGGAACATGATATATGTACATATATGCGAAACTTGGTCGTTGAGGCCACCAAGTCAAGGACGACATATCCCTTCTACATTCATACACCCACATCCGTCTACAAAAGCCTCTAACAAGAGCATTGACCAAAATGAACCATAAGTCGGGACAAGTCCCCGCATTACACAATATATACAATACCAAAACATATATACACTCTGACTCGGAGAAGCCCCGAATGAGCTGGAGCTCACCAAAAAGCCGCTAACACTGGCAATCTACTGAGGAGGCCTACTGGGACCTGCGCCTGCAGCAAGTAAGGTAAATTCCCCGAGAGGGGTCAGTACGAAATAAGTACTGAGTATACAAGGCTCAGATGAAACTGTACAACACATGAATATTTCAATGAACTCAAAACATATGAATAATCAATGTGAATAAGTCACCATGTTACGCTTTGGAAACCATGTGGATTGCTTTCATTATTTTCATTACTTTCTTTATCTCAATGCTCACATGTCATGACATATCACAATGTGCCCGGGCCCCGACTGATCAGTGGGTTTTTCATATCATCATATAGGGATCGAGTCGAGCTAGGCTTATGCCCCTAGACTTGCCACCCTTGGGATCGAGTCGAGCTAGGCTTACGCCCCTAGACTTGCCACCCATAAATCCATATCTCGGGATCGAGTCGAGCTAGGCTTACGCCCCTAGACTTGCCACCCGTACTTGATCATTGACCACATTTGCATTACTTTGTTCATTACTTTGAGATTGATACTTTGATAATCATAACATCACTTTGGAACTTTGGAACACAACATTGTTGGAAACTTTGAATCATTGACCAATAAGTGAAGGACATATGAATAAATATCAATGAGAAATATAACATAACTAGCACCATGATACCATTGGAACCATTGGACAATAATCCATGAACAAGAGACACAAGTATAGGCACTATTGGAATATTGGAATATAACCTTATTTGAACTTTCGGAACATTAACCATGAATATGCGAAATGAGATTCACAATTGATCAATGAGTAGGAAATATATGACAATGACCATAGATAATTGCATATGGAATACCTTAGTATATTTCGGAATAGAACTAGAGAAATGTCAATGTGAACACTATTGGCCGTAGAAAGATACGGACAAAGTAACCTTGCATACCTTGGATGCACAATACGAATAGACAACCTTCGATGTGTATACAATGATCCCTCTCCTTCACTCTACAACATACATACATAACGAATTCACGTTAACCACGAATTACTTTACACATGCATACAATGTCAATGAATTACATGTTTGCCTTTAAACATGTCATTTTCCTTCGACAAAACTATTGATATACCATTCTTCCAAAAATTCTGGAAAATTCCCAACATTGACCAATACATGAAAATCAATACATTTCACCACAATACTTCTCCTTTACACTTTCTTATCCATAACACATCACAAATAATCCTTCAAAGCACCTTAATTCAACTCATATACATATCGGCCAAAAATCCCATAATTTCCACTTTTAGCCAAGAACAAATTTAATGCCAAAAATAACACCATACATGTTCATATTTTGTCCATACCATGCTTTTTCATCAAAGGCACAAGGCCTAATTCACACTTGAATTCCATATACCACAAATCTTATACAAAATCACCAAGTACCATGACCAACTTTTCCAAGCACAACCAACATGATATACATATTCTTTTATGCATATAATATATTAATCCATGAAAATAAATACTTACCAAGGCTTGGAATATGTTGATCTTGTCCAAGAAGTCCCAAGGAATTATTTTGCTTTAGGGTTTGGAAATGAGAAATGTTGAGAAAAATGTGTTAAAGGCATGAGAGGTCTTGTATAATAAAAATCTGATTTGCCTCTTTATATAGGCCTCTCATGTTGTCCTTAGCCAATTCTTGGCATTTAATAATATGTCTAGAAGGTCAAATGGAAGAATGGGTCTTTTGACCCATTTGGGCCATGGATTTCTTCCACTTTTGGGCCTTATTTTGGCCCAAGAAGACATATCCATTTAACCCAACAAGTTTCATGCATTATTAACCATATCTCTCATGTTTATATAATTCCATAAGGTCACGACAATATTCCCTTAAAAGATTCTCATTCGTCCTTTCGATCGCAAAAATAGGCATTCTAGTCGCCCTTGGTTTCATTGGACATTTTGGATCACTATTCACCTTTCGTGATTTGATCATGTAGGAGTATGTAGGAGTGTATTGAAGTGTTTGACTCTTATGCTCCATGAAATCACAACACACCTCCTACGACGATCTAATCGCACATGTTACGTCCGATATCAAATGTTTCACCAATGACACTATAAAACACATATGCATGGCATCTCAACACCTATGTAGATATGATCCCAAGGTATCAAGTGAGGTTATAAAGTACGGGGTGTTACAGAAACAAGGGAAATATGCAATAACTTGGGTGTATTTGGTGGGTATGCTATGGTTTTTGTCCTATATTGCAGGAAAACAGGTTGTGAAGGCAAAATGATCAAAAAGGAAGAATCAAGCCCGAGAACGAAGTGTCTGAAGATGAAAGAACAAGAATCTGCACTAGAGTGGAAGTCAAGACACCACTCACGTGCCGTGAGGTCCACTCACGTGACGTGAGTGGTGCCCGTGGGTCAACTTCCAGTGTGAAAAAATGCCTGATTTCCACGCCAGGCACCCACGTGGCGTGGGTGCACCTACGTGGCGTGAGTCAACTTCTAAAGACCACTAACTGATCCTGATTTCCACGACACCAACCTACGTGGCGTGACTTGGTTCCACGACACCAAGTCACGATACCGTGGAAGTTGCCGACTCTGTTCTCCTAGTTTGATTAGGATAGGATTGGTTTTGTATCTATAAATATCCCTGTATAGTCCTATGTGCGAGAGAGATTCATTACATTGTTTTGAGAGCTATTTCATATTATTTTTGAGATTATAAACATATTCTTGGTTTTGTAGTTACAAACCCTAATTCGAGTTTTATTGATAATTGAGATTTCAGTTCTTCTTCATTATTGTGAGTGTGCAATTATGTTTTCATCTCTGAATTCTTCTTGTGTTCTTACAATTATGAGTAGCTAAACTCATCAACTAGGGTTGTATGAACCATGAGGAATTAATGAAACCAGTTAAGTGCAAAACAAATCTGAACCGCTGTGAATGCATGTATTGTTATTTCCTTTGTTTTGATTGCTTTCTAACGGTTGCAAATGTTAGAAACTTGCCTGTATTCTAGACTTGCTTGAGAGAGAGGTAAAGATTGGAAAAAGGAGATAACAACAGAGATTTGAAGCTATCAACCTTCATCTAATAACTTATGCCTTAGCGGGAATAGTTATCTGAGATCCAGGACAAGGGTTAGTAATGTGACACTCGGAGACCGAGAGGAGAAGAGTGAAATTCATCTAACCAAGGTCGAGAGACGTTTAGATGAACATATCTTGTCAGATTTTGCATGCCACATAGCGGGACGGTTTTGTTAGCACAAGTAATCGGTGGAGTTACGGAATCATTGGGGATCACAGTCCTAGTGTATTTCTCTTATTGTCAACAAACTCGATACAACCAGAAATCTTTATTGTTACTATTCATTCGCAAAACCCCCCCAGTTTTACTTACTTTCCAATTATTCCGTCTAGTATTCTAAACAGCTTTGTCCTATTCCCTGTGGGATCGACTCCAACCTAGTTGGGTTCTATATTTGATTCAACCACCGCATTGTACTTTTTCGAAGGTATATTTTGGGCGACATCAGTTGGTGTGATAGAGAGAAGAGAAGAGTTTGTGGGAAATGGGAGATATAGAAAGAGGAGAGGAGAGCCAAAGAGAAGATGATCCTTAGGAGTTATTTTAAAGTCTTTAAAGAGGAAGAAAAATCTCATGAAAACTCAAATGTCAAAAACATATCCCATAAGTTTAGGAGGGGTAGATAGGAAAGTCAATAAAGAAGGAAAAGAGTGGGGCCTGTGGAAAGAAAAAGAGGGAAAAGAAAGAGACAGAAAAAATCTTTACCTCTTCTTTCAAAATGGTGGTTGAGAAAATTAAGAAATGTGTTTTTTCTATTTTTTTAGAGAGTAAAATAAATGATGCAATATTGGTTAAAAAATATAACTAGGGTGTATATAATTTTTATAGAAATAAAATATAGGTATAAATATACAATAAAAATATAAATACAAAAATGTAAGCGATGCTAGAAAAATCTATTGTATAGTAAAAATTAAAATTATAGTGATTCTATTTGTGTATGTGTAGATAAAGAAAAATTATGGTACAAAAATGTCTTCAAAAAAGCCTAAAATTAAGTGACCAAAAATATACTATTGTGTGTGTGGATAAGGAAAGAAAAGAAAAGAAAAAGGGTGAGGGTTTGTAGTTAAAATATGGTGGTTGAGGAAATCAAGGGATGTGTCTCTTTCCCATTTTAGAGGAATAAAATAAGAAATATGATTGGACAAGAAGATATTACACATCGTGTAATTTTATTTTCGAATAATATGCACAGTGTGAGTTTTGAATATCAGTGAATTCACAGTGTGAGTTCTATTCTGTAGTATAGCTAATAGTAAACTGTTGTTGAACACCCAAATATTTATAGTACTTGTTTAAGTGATGCGAAATATATTTATTTTTGTTATCTAACCTGATATACTTCAACCGACAACCACTCTTTATTTCTACCATAGCCTTGAATTCTTTAAAAATAGAAAACACTTGAGCTTTGCTACTTAGAAAGTAGACCCCATGTCATTCGAGTTAGATCATCCACAAAGAGAACAAAGTATTTGTTTCCACTCAAAGAAGTTGTCCTCATTGATCCACATATATCTGTATGAAACAACTCTAGCTTTTCCTTCTCCCTCCAAAGACTTCCTTTAGGAAAGGATCGTCTATGCAATTTACCAAATTGACATGACTCACAAACATCTTGACATATGTCTATTTTGGGTACATCGAGCACCATATCATTTGATTGCATATACACCAATGAACTAAGGTTGTAATGACTGAACCTTTTGAGCCAAATCCAAGTATCACTTAATTCAACATTGAAAGAGCAACTTTCAACAAAATAGTATGAAATTGATAATGAATTGTCAATCATTCTAATTTTAGCTACTTCATATCCTTTAGGATCATAAATGAAACATTTTTTCCCTTAAAATTAAGTGAATACTTATTATGAAGCAACTGAGCAACACTCAACAAGATTTGAGTCAAATTTGGCACATAAAGAACATCATTAATGATTTTCATACCTTTATTCGTAGGAAATTTTACTGACCCTTTACCTTGAGCTTGCACCATCACATCATTTCAAGCTTCACTCTGGTTCTATCAGATCTATTCAAGGTAACAAATATTTTTTCATCAATAGCCATGTGCCTTGTGCACGCGCTATCAACATACTAATTACATCGATCAACATGTGATGTGTACAAAGCCATGAATACCTCCTCCTCTGATTTTTCAACTTGGTGATCATCCACAAAATTAACTCATTGGGAAGACTAGCCACTTGATTTTACTTTTTCCTGCAATACCTCTCAATATGTCCATACTTATTACAATATCTACATTGAATAGGAGACCTCTTTGACTTCTGCCAACAATTCTTCTCCAAGTTGTTTGTCTTCTTACAAATACCACAAGGTGGAAGTTTTTCTTTTCTTGACGAATCTCCTTGGTTTCCACCAAATTTTACCTCTCTAGAGTTATCTAACGAGACTTTTCTGCCTTTTTTTTATTGCTTGAATTTATGTCTTACTTGAAAGACATCCTCTATTGTCCCTTCAATTCTCATAGTTACCCATTTCCCTTGGACTTGCAATTTGGAGATTGGCTCAGCTATTGAAAGAGTAGTCAAGTCACAAGACTCTTCAATAGCTGAAATTTTTTATTCAAACTTGTTCGGAAGGTTGACCAAGATCTTCTCTACAACTTTCTGATCCGAAAAGTTTTTACTAAGTATTCTTATCTGGTTCACAACCTCTATTAGCTTGGAGGAGTGTTCTTTCACACTATCCGAGTCCTTCATCTTCAAAATGTCAAACTCCCTCTTCAAAGTTAAGACCCTAACAGACTTCACTCAATTGGTGCCTTCAAACTCCTCCTTTAACTTATCCCAGACCTCTTTGGCTGTTTCAAAAGCCATAATTCTTGTAAATATCACTTCCGTAAGACTTGAATGTATGCAAGTGAGAGCTCTTGGAGATCTAGTCACCAACTCATCATGCTTTTTAATTTCATTGAGAGTTGTATTAACTCTCAATGGTTGGACAACAGGTTTTCCTCTCTTAACAACTTCCCATAAGTTGAGAGCATTCAAATAAGCCTTCATATTGATAGCCTAATTATGATAACTCTTCTCGATAAAAATTGGAGGATCCGTTGTTAGCTGATTTTCAGGTGCCATGACTTTCCAACAAAATAAATTTAAGAAAATCCAGTAACTTGATGAGCCAATCAATAAGTTTTGATTCAGATCCCTTAGGAAATAAGCCCTTATACCATGTTAAAAACAAAAGAAATAGGAAGTCTAAAGGTAGGAACACTAAAGATTGAAATAAGCTCTGATACCATGTTAAAAACAAAAGAAATAGGAAGTCTAAAGCTACAGGTAGGAACACTAAAGATTTTGCAGCTGTAAATTGCTACACAATTCTGCAGATGATGAAGTATAAAGTTGAAGGTTCTTGAGTTCTATTTCTCTCTAGATGTTTCATTACAGATGCTTCTTTTTTTATATAAAGTGTGAGGCTTAAAAACTACAAAATAAGTAAAATATCTCACACTAAACTATTGATATATCTGGCTAACTAACCACCACTCATTATAACTAAAAAGACTTGTCTATTATAAAAATATCTACTATCTAGGAGTTTCTAGAGAAATCTTAATTTCCTAACAAATATTCTTAATGTCTATTAATTATAAGGGCTTTGATCAGCATGAAAAATTGAAGGCAAATTACAGCTTTTGCCTCAAGGATCAGATAAATGGTGGATGCAATAAACGATTTGGTAAGGCAAATATTTATTCGGTACCCAGTTCACTTGTGTTGATCTTCTCTGTAGTGTATATTTTTTTTTTTCATTTGGAATTCTTGCTAGATGGATACTACTTCAATTCAATTGCCAGTTTTCTTTTTCTAAATATTAAATATTATTTTGCATGTCTAATAGTTTCTATTTTCCTTTTCTATTTTATTTTACTTCTTTCAGATTTTATGTGTTTTTCAACTACCATGGCGAATTATGGTTATAGAGGTTTTATGCCATTAACTGAGTTGTATGATCATAAAAAAGGAAAACTTGTCAATGATAGTATTGTCGTGGAGGTTGAGCTGGAAGTTGTGTTTAAGCATAGCATAAAAAGCTTATCTTAACTTGGTTTACAATTATTATTAGCTGTGGGAATCTCTCAGCACGGAATTTAACCAATCCTTAATAATTAAAGAAAGAATACATGTAACTTAGTCATGGCTAAGTGATAAGTTTGAAGACACATGTCTTGCATTCATTGGTTGGATATATAAACTCGGTGTGGAAACTTTTGACCTTATTTCTGACCCTCTATGTTATTGGAGAAGTTGTCAATTGCCCATTTGATACCCGGATGTTGCCAAATGATTTTCAAAACAAAAAACTTGTATCATTCGAGAAATCCCCACTTTTTCCCCCTTCTATCAAATTTTCAAATCGCAGGCTACAATTTCTTAGTCTCTATCCTGTGTGGAACGTTTATCAGTACCTTAGTTACATCGTACGACAACTGATAAATCAATACAATAATTTCAACTAAAAGATATTTCAATTATATATTATACTGCAAACATATTTACATGTTGGAAAATATGTTCCAAGAACGCAAAATATACTAAGAAGAACACAAGATGAAGAGTTAATAATATGAACACCGAACACAGAATTTAAGGCTTGAAACACGTGAAACGTTTTTTTAAAAAGATATTTGCTCCCTCTCCTCTGCGAGTTTGCTATGAGATTATATGCAAATAGTTTTAGTGGATATGATAAGTCTATGGAATTCTGCACTAAGCAAATAGTGAATAAATTCTTCTGGAAAGCAAGAAGCCAGGAACTTGATTTTTTGGGGAAGAAGAAAAGCTTTGGAGAAAGCTTTGTAAAAGATATGTTGTAAAAGTTATGATGTAAATTTGCAGATTTGGATTAAAATAACATTGGTGGTAGCTAAAGGATAAAAGGACACAACCTTTCACTAAAAGATACTTTTTCATAAAAGACACAACCTTTTACTAAAAGACACCTTTTCATAAAAAAATTATAATTAATAATTTAATTTAAACAAAAATTCAACAATCCCCCACTTGTTTAAATATAAATTAGGACACAAATATCAAGTCATGTTCACTCATAGAGTAATGTATCTTTTGATTTGAACAGTACCTTAGTGAAATGCCACAAGACGAAATCGAAATTCCACGTAGCATAATAGCTTTGAACGTGTTATTTCTTGTGATAGCATCGGTGACCCTACTCATATAAACATTTCATTCCTACCTTCCACTCAACATGCTTAGCACTTTTATGGCCATGTGCTATTCAAAATTCATGAACATTTATGAGAGCAACTCCAACTCCCAATCGAAGCGGCACCACTTCTATATGTTCATATAGGTGAAGTTCCTGCAGTGTCTTTGTTATGTTTGAGACATTTGTTCCTTGAACTGAACCTCATTAAGAGTATTAGAATTCAACCCTCCAATCTCTTACAACCAATATTAGTATATCTCTTACTTAAGTATTGAAACATCCACGTATCAATAACTTGTTGTTACCCTTTGAACCCATAACTATTCGTTTCACAGTGTCGGGTAGGGTTGCCATTATTGGTGGACCTAATTAAGGAGTTTTGATATAATCAAACTTGAAGTTGTATTCAATAACTTCTTTTTAAGAAACTTAGTAAATAGATCAGTCAAATTCTTTTGACTCCACCAATGTGATAGAAGTTAATTCCGTCTTGAATTAACTTTCTCACATAACCATGTCAAGAACTTATGTGTTTTGACTTTCCGTTATATAATCTTTATATGCTCGAGCTAGAGTGGCTTGACTATCACAAAATTGAGCTCATATTTTGAAAAATCAATGGATTTTCTTAATAATCCCTCAACCACTCAACTCCTTTCCTTGCTTCTACTAAAGCAAGTCCATTTCTCACATATTCGATATCCAACTTGAATCGATATTCCTTATAAAATTGTATGAAACTTATTTTATTTTAATTTGTTAGAACGTACATAGTTGAATTAATTGTTGGGAGGGAGAGGGACGAGGCCCTGCAATGATTTAGAGCCCGTTTGGATATGATTAAAATCTGGTCAAACCAGCTTTTAATCTCTTTTTTAGCTTTTTTAGGTGTTTGATAAAATAAAAAAAATACTTAAAAAAAGCTTTTAGTTTCAGCATTTCTATCCAAACGCTTATCTGATTAATCTATAAGCACTTAGGGCCCGTTTGGCCATGACTTTTTTTTACTTTTTCGGAATTTTATTTCACTTTAGTGAAAAAAGTGAAATTTGGTGGTGTTTGGCCATGAATTTTTTTCACTAAAGTGAAATAAAATTCCAGAAAAGTGAAAACAAGTTTTACTTGTTTTCACTTTTTTCACTCCTAATTCTCTCACAAAAAGTCAAATTTATTTTCATGGCCAAACATAACTCCAACTCCAACTCCCACTCCAAAAAATTTAATTTTCATGGCCAAACACCTATTTATTTTCAAATTTTAAGTATTTAAGTTGAAAAGCTATTTTTTTTAATCCTATCCAAATGGGCTCTTACTGTTGGAGCAAATCATATTCTTAAACTTAAATTCCTTGAAGAAAGATAAGAGTAATTTCTGTGATTCATCTTTACTATTCCAATAAAGCCAGCTTCCAAGACATACTAGTACAACTTTGGGTCCGAAACAGACATTTTGCCAAAGGAATAAGAAATTTGGTGTTTTCATTCTTTTATACCGATATAAATTGACTTTCTTAATCGGGTCCATCGGAAACCACATCTCTACCTTAGAGATGAGGTAGAGGGTATGTTGTTTTTGGTTGTTGCGTAAATTGACTAAAAAGCTCTTCCATTTGTTATTATTGAAGCTAAAGGGCAACTGAAAATCACTACTACCTTTATTCCAATTTATGTTACAAATAAAATTTTGAGAGCCAATCAATTTTTTTTTATTGGAATTTCTTATGTCTTTTTTTATATTTTAAGTTGTTAATTATTGTAATTTATATTATTTTTACGTAGGTTTCAGGTATATAAATTTTATTTTAGAAAACTTTAAGTTTGTACGTACGAATTCACGGTCAAAATTTAAAAATTTGAATCTCAAAATTTCAACTGTACCACATAATTATAAAACTGGAGAAACATAAAGAGTGGAGAAATAAACCAAATTATATATTTATTCACCACATCTCGGTGTTTTTGATACATACTAAGCTTCGCATACATGAAAAGGCACAAGAACAAGTATTTGCATAACAATAATATGAAATACAAGTGACATAGCCCAATCTTAACTAACCAGGGCTTTGTATTGAAACAGTAAAAGCTCAGGAGGGATAGAAAAGAGACGAAAATGATAATTTTCTTACTTCGAGCGCCACATGGGACGACCTCGGACTTGCAAGGTCAAGAAAACTCGAACCGACTCTCTAAAGTTAGAAAAGACGAGAAGAGAATGTAAGAAGAACAAGCTTAAAAGGGATAACGCGCTTCATGTTTCAAGATAAGTACTCAACTACTTGTTGACTCATTTTATCATCATCACCTTGAGTGAGATGATGAAAAGCTAATATAGACACCATACTTTCTTCACTAATAGGAAGAGGAAGGTATAGAACAAGAGAATAATGATCATAGAAATTTTGCGAGAAAATAGTGATTTTGAAAAGGAAATTGGAAGAAATTTGAATATTTGATAGAAAGAGGAAAGTTGAAATTGTTGGGGTAGCATTCCATATTCCCATTAGGGGTAAAATTCGGCTATTGAAAAAAATAAATATGAAATAAAATATCAAATGTATATAGCTTTTAAATAGGCTAAAAGAGGGGATGTGTAATATTTTCTTTTATGGTATAATTGGTAAGGTATAGATATTATAGGTAAAATATTTAAGGGATAATTTCAAATATGTACAATAAAGTAATTGATTTACAAAAAAAAATAGCCATGTTTTGATTTACAAAAAAAATAGCCAAAAAGTTAAAATACTCCCGTTTTAGCCACGGTCAAACCGAGGCTAAATGGTATAAAAACCGTGGCTAAATGGCTTTTTTTTTTTTTTTTGGTAACTAATAATTTTATTAATCACCAAGGGAAATTCATATATAACTTTTTGAACGTTGTATATGTAATGTATCGATATTGTATAAATGGTTATGTAATGTATCGATATTGTATAAATAGTTAGGTAGTGTATATGTAATGTATCGATAATGTGTAAATGGTGTATAAACATGTATCGATATCATATAAATGGTGTATAAACATGTATCGATATCGTATAAATGGTGTATATATGATGTATAAATAGTTATGCAATGTATCGATATTGTATAAACAGTTATTTAGTGTACATATAATGTATCAATATTATATAAATACAACAACAACAATAACAACAACATACCCAGTGTATTCCCACAAGGTGGGGTCTGGGGAGGGTAAGGTGTACGTAGTCCATACCACTACCTCAGGTGAAGTAGAGAGGCTGTTTTCGATAGACCCCCGGCTTAGAACAGATAACAATCAAACAAAAGTCATAGAAACAAACAACAAGAAGAGATAACACATCACTATATACGGAAATAGGCAAGACACCCACAAAGTCGCACTATAGACTATTTATTCAAGGTTACAAACATCTCCAAAACAACACGAACAATAACATGCCCAAGAAACAACAGGCACTGATACAGATAAACATTCCTTCCTACACAATACAGACTCCTTCCTACCCACTAACCCTCTACCCTAATACGCGTCCTCCACATCTTTCTATCAAGGGTCATGTCCTCTGTAAGTTGTAACTGAGCCATGTCATGCCTAATTACCTCCATCCAATATTTCTTCGGCCTACCTCTACCCCGCCTAAAACCATCCACAGCCAACCTTTCACACCTCCGTACTGGAGCATCCGTGCACCTACTCGTCACATGCCCGAACCAACGCAACCTCACCTCCCGCATCTTATCCTCCACCGAAGCCACTCCCAACTTTTCTTGAATAATCTCGTTTCTAACCCTATCCTTCCTGGTAAGTCCACACATCTATCGCAACATCCTCATCTCCGCTACCTTTAACTTTTGGATATGGGAGTTTTTAACTGGCCAACACTCCGCCCCATATAACATGGCCGAACGGACGACCCCTCTGTAGAACTTACCTTTGAGCTTCAGAGGCACCTTCTTATCACACAGAACTCCCGAAGCGAGCCTCCATTTCAACCACCCTGCACCAATACGGAGAGAGATATCCTCGTCAATGTCGCCATTCCCCTGAATCATAGACCCTAGATACTTGAAACTCCCCCTCTTCTGAATGGCCTGAGAATCCAGCTTCACTACCCCCTCTGCCTCGTGCGTCGAATCGCTAAACTTACATTCCAAGTACTCCGTTTTAGTCCTGCTCAACCTAAACCCTTTAGACTCAAGGGTCTGTCTCCAAACCTCCAACTTATCATTAACTCCTCCCCGGGTCTCGTCAATTAGTACCACATCATCAGCAAATAGCATACACCAAGGCACCTCCCCTTGAATATGCCGCGTCAAAACATCCATCACCGAGGCAAATAAAAACGGACTAAGAGTCGATCCCTGGTGCAATCCTGTCAAAACAGGAAAGTGCGTCAATATTATATAAATGGTGTATAAATATGTATATATGATGTATAACTATATATCACATACATGACCTATTTGACTTCTACACTAGTGCTTGTGAGGATGATGGATTGCAGTTTTTGACTTCCTTTAAGAAATGATGAACACATTACATACAGAGACAATCCAAATAAATGATAGCGTATGTGAACTAAA
This sequence comes from Capsicum rhomboideum, assembly GCA_031232105.1. NCBI lineage: Eukaryota > Viridiplantae > Streptophyta > Magnoliopsida > Solanales > Solanaceae > Capsicum > Capsicum rhomboideum. Next base: position 128,873,353 of record CP124712.1, read on the forward strand.
ATTCAAGTCTACTCGAATGAAAGAAGTGTATATCAAATGTTGAACAATCTAGAAGAGAAATAACTGTGATCGTCTAAACAAACAGCTTATTGCTTCAATCTAGAAACAGCGTACGAGAGAAGAAAATGTAATTTATGCTGACAGTGATTGGAAGTTCATTATATGTAGTTATGCATGGATGAAGAGAAAAGAAAATAAAACTATAGGAAGTAGTTTACATTGGGGAATTATGTCAAGACATTATTTTGTTTCCATGTGTTAGGATATTTGAGGTATTTCTTTAGAATGCCAAAATGTTCAGTTCTCTGTAATCTGATAAATGTGTATTAAGTCTTCTAAAAGATCCCTTTCCATGTATGCTCTATTTGTCCCAAAATACTCTCTATTTGTCACGCCCCGAGTCCCATCGAGACATGATTGGCACCCGTAGCCGATAAGTCTCGAGAGAACCAACCTTTGCCTATGTTCAATCATATGCATCTCGTAATCATAACCACCATTTCATAATAATATGCAAGACGAAGAAAGGAGAACATGGGACATATTTATACATACATATGAAACTTGGCCGTTGAGGCCATCCAGTCAAAACAACATATGTCTCTCACACTGTTACACCCACATCGGTCTACAAAAGCCTCTAACAAGAGCATTGACCAAAACAAACCAAAAGTCGGGACAAGTCCCCGCTTTATACAACATGTACAATACAAAAACATATATACACTCGGACTCGGAGAAGCCCCGAATGAGCTGGAGCTCACCAAAGAACCGCTAACACTGGCAATCTACTGAGGAGGCCTACTGGGACCTGCGCCTGCAGCAAGTAAGGTAAATTCCCCGAGAGGGGTCAGTACGAAATAAGTACTGAGTATGCAAGGCTCAGATGAAACTGTACAACACATGAATATTTCAAGGAATATGTCAATGAACTCAAAACATATGAATAAGCAATGTGAATAAGTCACCATGTTACGTTTTGGAAACCATGTGGATTGCTTTCATTGCTTTCATCACTTTCTTTATCACAATACTCACTTGTTATCACATATGTCACAATGTACCCGGGCCCCGACTGATCAGTGGGTCTTTCATATCATATCATTGTGTAGGGATCGAGTCGAGCTAGGCTTATGCCCCTAGACTTGCCACCCATACATCAATGCATCGGGATCGAGTCGAGCTAGGCTTACGCCCCTAGACTTGCCACCCATAAATCCATATCTCGGGATCGAGTCGAGCTAGGCTTACGCCCCTAAACTTGCCACCCGTACTTGATCATTGACCACATTTGCATTACTTTGTTCATTACTTTGAGATTGATACTTTGATAGTCATAACATCACTTTGGAACTTTGGAACACAACATTGTTGGAAGCTTTGAATCATTGACCAATGAGTGAAGGACATGTGAATAATTATCAATGAGAAATATCACATTACTAGCACCATGATACCATTGGAACCATTGGATAATAATCCATGAACAAGAGACACAAGTATAGGCACTATTGGAATATTGGTACGTAACTTTATTTGAGCTTTCGGAACATTAACCATGAATATGAGACATGAGATTCACAAATGATCCATGAGTAGAAAATATATGACAATGACTAGTGATAAACGGATATCGGATACCTTAGCACATTTCGGGATAAGACTAGTGAAATGTCAATGTGAATACCATTTGCCGTGTAGAAAAATACGGACAAGTAACCTTACATACCTTGGATTCGCAATACGAATATACAACCTTAGATGCGTATACAATAAGCCCGCTCCTTCTTTATGTGTCACTCTACAACATAAATACAATACGGAATTCACATTAACTACCAATTACGCTACAAATGCATACAATGTCAATGAGTTACATGTTTGCCTTTAAACATGTCATTTCCCCTTAACAAAACCATTGATTATACTATTATTCCAAAAATTCCATAATATTCCCAACATTGACCAATACATGAAAATCAATACATTTCACCACAATACTTCTCCTTTACACTTTCTTATCCATAACACATCACAAATAATCCATCAAAGTACCTTAATACAACTCATAACACATATCGGCCAAAATCCCATAATTTCCACTTTTAGCGAAGAACAAATTAAATGCCAAAAATAACACCATACATGTTCATATTTTGTCCATTCCATGCTTTTTCATCAAAGGCACAAGGCCTAATTCACACTTGAATTCCATATACCACAAATCTCATACAAAATCACCAAGTACCATGACCAACTTTTCCAAGCACAACCAACATGATATACATATTCTTTTATGCATATAAGATATTAATCCATGAAAATAAATACTTACCAAGGCTTGGAATATGTTGATCTTGTCCAAGGAGTCCCAAGGAATTATTTTGCTTTAGGGTTTGGAAATGAGAAATGTTGAGAAAAATGTTTTAAAGGCATGAGAGGTTTTGTATAATAAAAATCTGATTTGCCCCTTTATATAGGCCTCTCATGTTGTCCTTAGCCAATTCTTGGCATTTAATAATATGTCTAGAAGGTCAAATGGAAGAATGGGTCTTTTGACCCATTTGGGCCATGGATTTCTTCCACTTTTGGGCCTTGATTTGGCACAAGAAGACATATCCATTTAACCCAACAAGTTTCATGCACTATTCACCATATCTCTCATGTTTATATACTTCCATAGTGTTACGACAATATTCTCTTAAAAGATTCTCATTCGTCGCCTCGATCGCAAAAATTGGAATTCTAGTCGCCCTTGGTTTCATTGGACATTTTGGATCACTATTCACATTTCATGATTTGATCATGTAGGAGTATGTAGGAGTGTATTGAAGTGTTTGAAGCTTTAACAATGCTCAAATAACTCCAAAGAACCAAAAGAAACCATCGAGAAATCGTCGTAGAATTGCATTACGAAACGACGCCGGAAAGGGCATACTTTTGTGCCTTGCGCCACACCCCCTGAAACAAGGTAGTGGCGCAAGAATTTGGCCTTCTCTGAAGTTTATGAAGGCTGGTGGCTTGCGCCACACCCCTGAAACAGGGTAGTGGCGCAAGTTTCAGCACTTTGCTGAAATTTCCGGCCACTTCTCCAATGTTTACGTATCGTCCAATCCTTTATCCAAACACTACAAAATACTTACTTAGTGATCTTAACCATCAAGTAAACATGACTTAAAGTCACCAAATGAGGTTAGAATATGTACGAGTTTGTAACACCCCGTACTTTTATAACCTCACTTGATACTTTGGATCATATCTACATAGGTGTTGAGATGCCATGCATATGTGTTTTATAGTGTCATTGGTGAAACATTTGATATCGGACTTAACATGTGCGATTCGATCGTCGTAGGAGGTGTGTTGTGATTTCGTAGAAGCATTTGAGTGAGGACTCGTACATATTCTAACCTCATTTGGTGACTTTAAGTCATGTTTACTTGATGGTTAAGATCACTAAGTAAGTATTTTGTAGTGTTTAATAAGGGATTGGACGATACGTAAACATTGGATAAGTGGCCGGAAATTTCAGCAAAGTGCTGAAATCTCAGCACAAACTTCAGAGAGGCTGCCATTTCTGCGCCACTACCCCTGTTTCAGGGGTGTGGCGCAAGGAACAAGGAGTAGGCCTTTCCGGACCCGTTTTGCGACGTAATTCTACGACGATTCTTGGATGTTTTCTTTTGGTTCCTTGGAGATATTTTAGCGTTGTTAAGGTTTCAAATACCTCGATACACTTCCACACGATCAAACCATGAAACACAAGAATTTGCCAAAAATGTTCAAGTAAGCCATGGACGGCTAGAATTCCAATTTTTGCGATCAAGGCGACGAATGAGAATCTCGTAAGAAAATATTATCGTGACATTATGGAATTATGTAAACACGAGATATATGGTGAATAATACATGATATTTGATGGGTACATGGATATGTGTAATTGGGCCCAAAAATTAGGCCCAAAATGGGATTAAAAGACTTGGCCCAAAGACAAATGATCCATTCTTGCAAGAATTGGCTAAGTGGACATATCATTTAGTGCCAAGTGTGGCTAAGGATGACTTGAGGTCCATAAAAAGCACCCAAAAATCAGATTTTTAAATCATTCAAGACTTCCATGCCTTTAAGATATTTCTCTCAACATTTTTTCATTTTCAAACCCCAAAGCAAAATATTCCTTGGGACTCTTTGGACAAGATCAACATATTCCAAGCCTTGGTAAGTATTTATCCTCATGGATTAACATATTATATGCATGGGGGATTATGTATATTATGATAGTTGTGTTGGCAAGATGGTGAATAGTGTCTTTTTGCCTTTGGTAAGAGATGTGTTGTCTTGGTGATTTGAACTTGAATTAGGCCTTGTGCCTTTGATGAAAAAGTATGGCATGAACAAAATATGAACATGTATGGTGTTATTTTTGGCATTAAATTTGTTCTTGTCTATAAATGAAAATTATGGAAATTATGAGATTTTGGCCGATATGTGCTATGGGGTGTATTAAGGTGATTTAATGGATTCTTTGTGATATGGTGTGAATGAGAAAGTGTAAAGAAGAAGCTTTGTTGCGAAATGCTATTGGTTATGATATTGGTCAATGTATGGCATGTTGTAGTATTTTTGGAATGGTCATGCCGAAATTTTATTGTAAAGGGGGAAATGACGTAATAGGCAATTAGGTACCTTTTGTCGTCTTTTACACTTGAAAGGTGTTAGATGTTGACGTAAACTCCGTTATGTGCTTGTGTTGTAGAGTAAGGGGCTGAATCATTATATTCCTTAGGATTGCGGATTCTTATGGAGAGGCTAAGGTATGTAAGGTTATTCTTGTCCGTATCTTTCTGCAACACCTATTGCTTCCTTTGCCATTGTACTTGTACCTATGCCGAAATGTTCCAAAGTGTCTCATGTAAAGTTGGTTGCCTACATATATTTATTCATGTGTCTCTTGAACATTGAACATTGTCCCAAAGTTCCAATAATGCGATAACCAACAATGTTTCAATTTCATAATTAAAGAATGAAAGTAATGCGTATATGGTTGAGTACGGGTGGTAGCTCAAAGGGGCGAAAGCCTAGCTAGAGACGATCCCGATGTATCACGGGTGGTAGCTCAAAGGGGCGAAAGCCTAGCTAGAGATGATCCCGATTGATTATTGGACACAGGGGGTAGCCCAAAGGGGTGAAAACCTAGCTAGGGCCGAACCTGCTTTATTGATTTATGGGTGGTAGCTCAAAGGGGCATAAGCCTAGCTAGAGACGATCCCAGTATTGTTATTTACCACTGATCAGTTGGTCCCGGGCATGATGTGATTATTGTTGATATTGAGATAATTGATAAAAGAAATAAAGAATGTAACGTACATGGTTCCACACATATGGAAATGTTGGTTTATCGATATTGCCTATTCTCTTATCCTTGATATACATTGGTGTTCTCACTTATTGCTACAGTTTTATTGTGGCCTTACATACGCAGTACATTTTTCGTGCTGACCCCCTCGGGGGAACTTACCTTACTTGTTGCAGGCACAGGCACTAGTAGACCTCCGTTGTAGGTTGCGGATCTTTTGCGGACATTTGGTGAGCTCCAGTTGGTTCGGGGCTTTCCGAGTTTCCTATGTATATTTGTTTTGGTCTTGTGTATATATATATAGAGCGGGGTGTGTCCCGACTCTAGGTTGGTTTTGGTTGTGCATCTGTAGAGGCTTTGTAGATGTTGTGGGTCAGACGAAGGGTATGTAATGAACGTATGTTTTGTCTTGATGGCCCTAAAGGCCAAGTCTCATATTTCTCTTATATTTGTCATAAATTCCGCTTTTGGCTTCTTATATTTAATTGTGGTGGTGATGACTTTTGAGTGGTGCGTATGGGTTGTTATGGACGAAGATTGGTTCTCCCGGGCCTTGTCGGCTTTGGGTGCCATGTCCGTCTCGTTGGAATTTGGGGCGTGACAAAAGTGGTATCAGAGCGGGTCGTCCTAAGGGTGTCTACAAAGCCGTGTCTAAGTAGAGTCTTACTTATCAATGTGTTGTGCACCACATTTATAAGTAGGAGGCTACGGGACATCTAGGAGTTGTTTCTTTTCTTCATTTTCTAGATCGTACGATAGAGCTTATGTTGTAAGTGGAATTGTATCTAACCATTGGAATTGGTTTTCTTATGTGATAGAAAATGCCGATTGCACGAAAAGGAAAAGGTAAAAGCAAAAGAATAGACAGACTGGCTGGAGAGGGAACTAGTAGACCACCACCGGAACAGGTGAATCAAGGTGGTGTTGAACAAGAGTTTGCATCGCGGGCTTCTCCTACTTTACCCGCAGACCCGCCTATGAATGCTACTGACCAGGACTTGAGAAATGCAGTGCATATGTTGACGCAGATAGTTGCTGCACAAACACAAGGACGCGCTGGCCCAACGACAAATGAGGATGATGTGACTAGAATAGCGAGCCGCAGAACGCAGGATTTCCTGAAACTAGATCCTCCAATATTCACTGGGTCAGACCCACAGGCAGATCCACAGGACTTCGTGGACCAAGTTCAAAGGGCCCTAGATGTTATGCATGTGACTGGTGCAGAAACGGTTGAACTGGCGGCCTATAGGTTGAAGGGTGAAGCGATATTGTGGTATGAGGACTGGAAACGGTCGAGGGGCATTGATGCACTTCCAGCTGGTTGGGAAGACTTTAAAATGGCCTTTCTTGATCACTATCTTCCTTATGAGCTCAGGGAAGCACGTGCAGATCAATTTCTAAACCTTCGACAAGGGAATATGAGTGTTCGAGAATATAGTCTGCAGTTTAATTCTTTGGCTCGATATGCTCCGAACGTAGTGGCTACAATGACCGACAGAATCCATCGATATGTGGACAGATTGGAGCCGTATTTGGTAAGGGACTGTACCATTGCTGCTTTAAACAGGGACATGGATATTGCAAGGATCCAGGCCTTTGCACAAAAGATGGAGGATCAGAGGCAACGAAGGAGAACACAGGAATCTGAACGAGGGCCGTCAAAGCGGGCTAGACCTATGGGGCAGTCTATGGTGTCCCAAGGGGAGTTTAGGCCCCGAATGTTTCCTAGACCGCAGAGACCATTATTTTCTCATTCCATAGCAGGTGCTTCCTCTCAGTTTCGGGGGTCTAGAGGTGGTTATGTTGGGCAAAGCAGTGGGGCTCGAGGCTCGCAGACCACGGGGTTTTTCCGTCAGCCATGTCAGCACTGTGGAAAGTTTCACCCAGGGGAATGCCGACGTGGGATGAATACTTGTTTCTGGTGTGGTATGCCAGGGCACATGATGAGGGACTGTCCACGAAGAGGCTTGAGTGGTGTGGCACGACCTATGGGGTCAACCGTTGCATCTTCATCATCGGTTCCTTCCGTAGGCCGAAGTGTGCAGCCTGCCGGTCGTGGTAGAGGTGCTGCAGGAGCAGCTAGTTCCAGTGGAGCACAGAATCGCACTTATGCTCTAGTGGACCGATAAAATTCGGAGGCATCTCCTGATGTAGTCACAGGTATATTGTCTATATTTTCACATGGTGTATATGCATTGATAGATCCGGGCTCTACTTTATCATATGTTACCCCGTTGATTGCTGCAAAATTTGAAAGAACACCGGAATTCTTAGATAAGTCTATTGAAGTGTCTACGCCGGTTGGTGAATCTATTATTGCAAAAAGAGTATATCGCAATTGTGTGGTAACTGTGTGTGGTCATGATACACTAGCGGATCTTATTGAACTTGACATGGTGGATTTTGATGTCATAATGGGGATGGATTGGTTGGCTTCTTGTTATGCTACGGTGGATTGCCGAGCCAAGGAGGTACATTTTCATTTTCCACAAAAGAATATTCTTGAGTGGAAGGGTAATGTGGGGGCACCGAAAGGCAAATTTATTTCCTATCTTAAAGCTAGGAAAATGATAGCTAAGGGGTATATATGCCATTTGGTGAGAGTGCAAGATATCAATATGGAACCACTAACTCCTCAGTCGGTACCGGTGGTTAATGAATTTCTCGACGTATTTCCTGACGATCTTCCAGGTTTACCTCCAGAACGGGAAGTGGAGTTTGGCATTGATGTGATTCCAGGCACTCAGCCGATCTCTATTCCTCCGTATAGAATGGCTCCAGCAGAATTGCGTGAATTGAAGGAGCAATTAAAAGATTTGCTGGACAAGGGCTTCATTAGACCTAGTATGTCCCCGTGGGGTGCACCAGTATTGTTTGTCCGGAAGAAAGATGGCACCTTGAGGATGTGTATCGATTATCGACAATTGAATAAGGTAACGATCAAAAATAAATATCCTCTTCCTCGCATTGATGATTTGTTTGATCAGTTACAGGGTGCCAAATGGTTTTCAAAGATTGACTTGAGGTCGGGTTACCATCAAGTCAGGGTTAGAGAAAATGATGTACCCAAGACAGCTTTCCGAACACGGTATGGCCACTATGAATTTTTAGTTATGTCATTTGGACTAACAAATGCACCAGCTGTTTTCATGGATTTGATGAATAGGGTGTTTAAGCCATTTCTAGACGTGTTCGTGACGGTATTTATAGATGATATCTTGATCTATTCGAGATCACAAGAAGACCATGCTAATCACTTACGACAGGTGTTACAAATTCTCCGGGATCGTAAGTTATATGCAAAGTTTTCTAAGTGTGAATTTTGGTTAAAATCCGTAGCATTCTTGGGTCACATTGTGTCGGATGAAGGGATACGGGTCGATACTCAAAAGATTGAAGCGGTGAAGAATTGGCCAAGACCTACGACGCCTACAGAGATTCGTAGTTTTCTTGGTTTGGCAGGTTATTACAGGAGATTTGTGGAAGGGTTTTCTTCTATTGCCGCACCATTGACGAAGCTAACACACAAGGCAATCAAGTTTCAGTGGAACGACGCATGTGAGAAAAGTTTCCAAGAGCTGAAAGAGAAATTAACTTCCACCCCAGTTTTAGTACTTCCCGAAGGCATAGAAGGTTATGCAGTGTATTGTGATGCTTCCGGGGTTGGCCTCGGATGTGTATTGATGCAGCATGGTAAGGTGATAGCATATGCCTCACGACAGTTGCGGCCCCATGAGAAAAATTATCCCACTCATGATCTTGAATTGGCAGCAGTAGTGTTTGCTTTAAAAATATGGCGTCATTATTTATATGGGGTTCATGTTGATATTTATACGGATCACAAAAGCTTGCAATATCTGTTCAAGCAGAAGGAACTCAATTTGAGGCAACGAAGATGGTTAGAGCTCTTGAAAGACTATGATGTTGATATTCTATACCATCCAGGGAAGGCAAATGTAGTAGCAGATGCATTGAGCCGTAAGGCAACGGGAGGCACTAGTGATCAGCTGACAGAAAAGAAGGACATAATCAAAGATTTGAATCAATTAGCCAACTTGGGAGTTCGCCTTATTGAATCCTCAGAAGATGGAGTTATTGTGCAGAATGCAGCGGAATCCTCCGTGATAGCTGAAGTGAAAGAGAAGCAATTTGCGGATTCTATTTTATTGCAGCTAAAGGAAAATGTGCAGCAGAAATTGACCACGGCATTTGATATTACACCGGAAGGGGTGCTTCAATGTCAGGGGAGATTATGTGTACCGGACGTAGATGAGTTGAGGACACGAATTATGACAGAGGCGCATCATTCGCGCTATTCCATTCATCCGGGTGCTACTAAAATGTACCATGAATTGAAGGAAGTGTATTGGTGGGGCAACATGAAAAAGAACATTGCAAAATTTGTCGCGCAGTGCCCAAATTGTCAACAAGTGAAAGTGGAGCATCAGAAACCGGGAGGTTACATGCAATGTATCACTCTTCCAGTCTGGAAATGGGATATGATCAATATGGATTTCATTACAGGGTTGCCTCGTACATTGCGGAAGTTTGATTCTATATGGGTTATAGTGGACAGGCTTACCAAATCAGCGCATTTCCTACCGGTCAAGACGACCTATACAGCTGAGGACTATGCGAAGTTGTATGTGAAAGAGATAGTACGATTGCATGGTATTCCACTTTCTATTATATCAGACAGAGGAGCACAGTTCACAGCACACTTTTGGAAATCTTTTCAGCGGAGTTTGGGTACAAGGGTGGATTTGAGTACGGCTTTCCATCCGCAGACTGATGGACAAGCAGAACGTACTATTCAGACGCTTGAAGATATGCTACGAGCTTGTACGTTAGATTTTCAGGGCAGTTGGGATGACCATTTGTCTCTTATCGAATTTGCTTATAACAATAGCTATCATTCAAGTATAAAAATGGCACCTTATGAAGCTTTGTATGGAAGGAAATGTAGATCACCAATTGGATGGTTTGAAGTGGGTGAAACTGCCTTATTGGGCCCAGATATTGTTCATCAGGCTATGGAAAAAGTTAAGGTGATCCAAGAGCGATTACAAACGGCTCAAAGTCGTCACAAGTCATATGCCGATGTGAGAAGAAGAGGGCTTGAATTCGCCATAGGTGATTGGGTCTTTTTAAAGGTGTCACCAATGAAAGGGGTAATGCGGTTCGGAAAGAAAGGAAAATTGAGTCCACGTTACATAGGCCCATATGAGATCATTCAAAAATTTGGACAAGTTGCGTATGAGTTGGCACTACCTCAAGGACTTTCCTCAGTCCATCCGGTATTTCATGTTTCGATGCTTCGAAAATGCATAGGAGATCCTTCTCGTATTGTTCCCGTAGAGGATGTTCAAGTTACAGAGGATCTAACTTATGAAGAGGTACCCATTGTGATCCTAGATCGACAAGTGAAGAGATTGAGAAATAAAGACATAGCTTCCGTGAAAGTCCTTTGGAGAAATCAACAAGTAGAAGAGATTACATGGGAAGCGGAAGAAATGATGAAAGCCAAGTATCCCCATCTATTTCAAATGGACCAAGGAGTTCACAATGCGGAGGTGGAACAATAACAAGTAAGTATTTAAAAGCATTATGTGAATGTGTATAGGTCTGTTAAAGTAAAGATGCATTTGTGGTATATAAGATAATATTCCTAACATTCGAGGACGAATGTTCCTAAGGGGGGAAGAATGTAACACCCCGTACTTTTATAACCTCACTTGATACTTTGGATCATATCTACATAGGTGTTGAGATGCCATGCATATGTGTTTTATAGTGTCATTGGTGAAACATTTGATATCGGACTTAACATGTGCGATTCGATCGTCGTAGGAGGTGTGTTGTGATTTCGTAGAAGCATTTGAGTGAGGACTCGTACATATTCTAACCTCATTTGGTGACTTTAAGTCATGTTTACTTGATGGTTAAGATCACTAAGTAAGTATTTTGTAGTGTTTAATAAGGGATTGGACGATACGTAAACATTGGATAAGTGGCCGGAAATTTCAGCAAAGTGCTGAAATCTCAGCACAAACTTCAGAGAGGCTGCCATTTCTGCGCCACTACCCCTGTTTCAGGGGTGTGGCGCAAGGAACAAGGAGTAGGCCTTTCCGGACCCGTTTTGCGACGTAATTCTACGACGATTCTTGGATGTTTTCTTTTGGTTCCTTGGAGATATTTTAGCGTTGTTAAGGTTTCAAATACCTCGATACACTTCCACACGATCAAACCATGAAACACAAGAATTTGCCAAAAATGTTCAAGTAAGCCATGGACGGCTAGAATTCCAATTTTTGCGATCAAGGCGACGAATGAGAATCTCGTAAGAAAATATTATCGTGACATTATGGAATTATGTAAACACGAGATATATGGTGAATAATACATGATATTTGATGGGTACATGGATATGTGTAATTGGGCCCAAAAATTAGGCCCAAAATGGGATTAAAAGACTTGGCCCAAAGACAAATGATCCATTCTTGCAAGAATTGGCTAAGTGGACATATCATTTAGTGCCAAGTGTGGCTAAGGATGACTTGAGGTCCATAAAAAGCACCCAAAAATCAGATTTTTAAATCATTCAAGACTTCCATGCCTTTAAGATATTTCTCTCAACATTTTTTCATTTTCAAACCCTAAAGCAAAATATTCCTTGGGACTCTTTGGACAAGATCAACATATTCCAAGCCTTGGTAAGTATTTATCCTCATGGATTAACATATTATATGCATGGGGGATTATGTATATTATGATAGTTGTGTTGGCAAGATGGTGAATAGTGTCTTTTTGCCTTTGGTAAGAGATGTGTTGTCTTGGTGATTTGAACTTGAATTAGGCCTTGTGCCTTTGATGAAAAAGTATGGCATGAACAAAATATGAACATGTATGGTGTTATTTTTGGCATTAAATTTGTTCTTGTCTATAAATGAAAATTATGGAAATTATGAGATTTTGGCCGATATGTGCTATGGGGTGTATTAAGGTGATTTAATGGATTCTTTGTGATATGGTGTGAATGAGAAAGTGTAAAGAAGAAGCTTTGTTGCGAAATGCTATTGGTTATGATATTGGTCAATGTATGGCATGTTGTAGTATTTTTGGAATGGTCATGCCGAAATTTTATTGTAAAGGGGGAAATGACGTAATAGGCAATTAGGTACCTTTTGTCGTCTTTTACACTTGAAAGGTGTTAGATGTTGACGTAAACTCCGTTATGTGCTTGTGTTGTAGAGTAAGGGGCTGAATCATTATATTCCTTAGGATTGCGGATTCTTATGGAGAGGCTAAGGTATGTAAGGTTATTCTTGTCCGTATCTTTCTGCAACACCTATTGCTTCCTTTGCCATTGTACTTGTACCTATGCCGAAATGTTCCAAAGTGTCTCATGTAAAGTTGGTTGCCTACATATATTTATTCATGTGTCTCTTGAACATTGAACATTGTCCCAAAGTTCCAATAATGCGATAACCAACAATGTTTCAATTTCATAATTAAAGAATGAAAGTAATGCGTATATGGTTGAGTACGGGTGGTAGCTCAAAGGGGCGAAAGCCTAGCTAGAGACGATCCCGATGTATCACGGGTGGTAGCTCAAAGGGGCGAAAGCCTAGCTAGAGATGATCCCGATTGATTATTGGACACAGGGGGTAGCCCAAAGGGGTGAAAACCTAGCTAGGGCCGAACCTGCTTTATTGATTTATGGGTGGTAGCTCAAAGGGGCATAAGCCTAGCTAGAGACGATCCCAGTATTGTTATTTACCACTGATCAGTTGGTCCCGGGCATGATGTGATTATTGTTGATATTGAGATAATTGATAAAAGAAATAAAGAATGTAACGTACATGGTTCCACACATATGGAAATGTTGGTTTATCGATATTGCCTATTCTCTTATCCTTGATATACATTGGTGTTCTCACTTATTGCTACAGTTTTATTGTGGCCTTACATACGCAGTACATTTTTCGTGCTGACCCCCTCGGGGGAACTTACCTTACTTGTTGCAGGCACAGGCACTAGTAGACCTCCGTTGTAGGTTGCGGATCTTTTGCGGACATTTGGTGAGCTCCAGTTGGTTCGGGGCTTTCCGAGTTTCCTATGTATATTTGTTTTGGTCTTGTGTATATATATATAGAGCGGGGTGTGTCCCGACTCTAGGTTGGTTTTGGTTGTGCATCTGTAGAGGCTTTGTAGATGTTGTGGGTCAGACGAAGGGTATGTAATGAACGTATGTTTTGTCTTGATGGCCCTAAAGGCCAAGTCTCATATTTCTCTTATATTTGTCATAAATTCCGCTTTTGGCTTCTTATATTTAATTGTGGTGGTGATGACTTTTGAGTGGTGCGTATGGGTTGTTATGGACGAAGATTGGTTCTCCCGGGCCTTGTCGGCTTTGGGTGCCATGTCCGTCTCGTTGGAATTTGGGGCGTGACAAAAGTGGTATCAGAGCGGGTCGTCCTAAGGGTGTCTACAAAGCCGTGTCTAAGTAGAGTCTTACTTATCAATGTGTTGTGCACCACATTTATAAGTAGGAGGCTACGGGACATCTAGGAGTTGTTTCTTTTCTTCATTTTCTAGATCGTGCGATAGAGCTTATGTTGTAAGTGGAATTGTATCTAACCATTGGAATTGGTTTTCTTATGTGATAGAAAATGCCGATTGCACGAAAAGGAAAAGGTAAAAGCAAAAGAATAGACAGACTGGCTGGAGAGGGAACTAGTAGACCACCACCGGAACAGGTGAATCAAGGTGGTGTTGAACAAGAGTTTGCATCGCGGGCTTCTCCTACTTTACCCGCAGACCCGCCTATGAATGCTACTGACCAGGACTTGAGAAATGCAGTGCATATGTTGACGCAGATAGTTGCTGCACAAACACAAGGACGCGCTGGCCCAACGACAAATGAGGATGATGTGACTAGAATAGCGAGCCGCAGAACGCAGGATTTCCTGAAACTAGATCCTCCAATATTCACTGGGTCAGACCCACAGGCAGATCCACAGGACTTCGTGGACCAAGTTCAAAGGGCCCTAGATGTTATGCATGTGACTGGTGCAGAAACGGTTGAACTGGCGGCCTATAGGTTGAAGGGTGAAGCGATATTGTGGTATGAGGACTGGAAACGGTCGAGGGGCATTGATGCACTTCCAGCTGGTTGGGAAGACTTTAAAATGGCCTTTCTTGATCACTATCTTCCTTATGAGCTCAGGGAAGCACGTGCAGATCAATTTCTAAACCTTCGACAAGGGAATATGAGTGTTCGAGAATATAGTCTGCAGTTTAATTCTTTGGCTCGATATGCTCCGAACGTAGTGGCTACAATGACCGACAGAATCCATCGATATGTGGACAGATTGGAGCCGTATTTGGTAAGGGACTGTACCATTGCTGCTTTAAACAGGGACATGGATATTGCAAGGATCCAGGCCTTTGCACAAAAGATGGAGGATCAGAGGCAACGAAGGAGAACACAGGAATCTGAACGAGGGCCGTCAAAGCGGGCTAGACCTATGGGGCAGTCTATGGTGTCCCAAGGGGAGTTTAGGCCCCGAATGTTTCCTAGACCGCAGAGACCATTATTTTCTCATTCCATAGCAGGTGCTTCCTCTCAGTTTCGGGGGTCTAGAGGTGGTTATGTTGGGCAAAGCAGTGGGGCTCGAGGCTCGCAGACCACGGGGTTTTTCCGTCAGCCATGTCAGCACTGTGGAAAGTTTCACCCAGGGGAATGCCGACGTGGGATGAATACTTGTTTCTGGTGTGGTATGCCAGGGCACATGATGAGGGACTGTCCACGAAGAGGCTTGAGTGGTGTGGCACGACCTATGGGGTCAACCGTTGCATCTTCATCATCGGTTCCTTCCGTAGGCCGAAGTGTGCAGCCTGCCGGTCGTGGTAGAGGTGCTGCAGGAGCAGCTAGTTCCAGTGGAGCACAGAATCGCACTTATGCTCTAGTGGACCGACAAAATTCGGAGGCATCTCCTGATGTAGTCACAGGTATATTGTCTATATTTTCACATGGTGTATATGCATTGATAGATCCGGGCTCTACTTTATCATATGTTACCCCGTTGATTGCTGCAAAATTTGAAAGAACACCGGAATTCTTAGATAAGTCTATTGAAGTGTCTACGCCGGTTGGTGAATCTATTATTGCAAAAAGAGTATATCGCAATTGTGTGGTAACTGTGTGTGGTCATGATACACTAGCGGATCTTATTGAACTTGACATGGTGGATTTTGATGTCATAATGGGGATGGATTGGTTGGCTTCTTGTTATGCTACGGTGGATTGCCGAGCCAAGGAGGTACATTTTCATTTTCCACAAAAGAATATTCTTGAGTGGAAGGGTAATGTGGGGGCACCGAAAGGCAAATTTATTTCCTATCTTAAAGCTAGGAAAATGATAGCTAAGGGGTATATATGCCATTTGGTGAGAGTGCAAGATATCAATATGGAACCACTAACTCCTCAGTCGGTACCGGTGGTTAATGAATTTCTCGACGTATTTCCTGACGATCTTCCAGGTTTACCTCCAGAACGGGAAGTGGAGTTTGGCATTGATGTGATTCCAGGCACTCAGCCGATCTCTATTCCTCCGTATAGAATGGCTCCAGCAGAATTGCGTGAATTGAAGGAGAAATTAAAAGATTTGCTGGACAAGGGCTTCATTAGACCTAGTATGTCCCCGTGGGGTGCACCAGTATTGTTTGTCCGGAAGAAAGATGGCACCTTGAGGATGTGTATCGATTATCGACAATTGAATAAGGTAACGATCAAAAATAAATATCCTCTTCCTCGCATTGATGATTTGTTTGATCAGTTACAGGGTGCCAAATGGTTTTCAAAGATTGACTTGAGGTCGGGTTACCATCAAGTCAGGGTTAGAGAAAATGATGTACCCAAGACAGCTTTCCGAACACGGTATGGCCACTATGAATTTTTAGTTATGTCATTTGGACTAACAAATGCACCAGCTGTTTTCATGGATTTGATGAATAGGGTGTTTAAGCCATTTCTAGACGTGTTCGTGACGGTATTTATAGATGATATCTTGATCTATTCGAGATCACAAGAAGACCATGCTAATCACTTACGACAGGTGTTACAAATTCTCCGGGATCGTAAGTTATATGCAAAGTTTTCTAAGTGTGAATTTTGGTTAAAATCCGTAGCATTCTTGGGTCACATTGTGTCGGATGAAGGGATACGGGTCGATACTCAAAAGATTGAAGCGGTGAAGAATTGGCCAAGACCTACGACGCCTACAGAGATTCGTAGTTTTCTTGGTTTGGCAGGTTATTACAGGAGATTTGTGGAAGGGTTTTCTTCTATTGCCGCACCATTGACGAAGCTAACACACAAGGCAATCAAGTTTCAGTGGAACGACGCATGTGAGAAAAGTTTCCAAGAGCTGAAAGAGAAATTAACTTCCACCCCAGTTTTAGTACTTCCCGAAGGCATAGAAGGTTATGCAGTGTATTGTGATGCTTCCGGGGTTGGCCTCGGATGTGTATTGATGCAGCATGGTAAGGTGATAGCATATGCCTCACGACAGTTGCGGCCCCATGAGAAAAATTATCCCACTCATGATCTTGAATTGGCAGCAGTAGTGTTTGCTTTAAAAATATGGCGTCATTATTTATATGGGGTTCATGTTGATATTTATACGGATCACAAAAGCTTGCAATATCTGTTCAAGCAGAAGGAACTCAATTTGAGGCAACGAAGATGGTTAGAGCTCTTGAAAGACTATGATGTTGATATTCTATACCATCCAGGGAAGGCAAATGTAGTAGCAGATGCATTGAGCCGTAAGGCAACGGGAGGCACTAGTGATCAGCTGACAGAAAAGAAGGACATAATCAAAGATTTGAATCAATTAGCCAACTTGGGAGTTCGCCTTATTGAATCCTCAGAAGATGGAGTTATTGTGCAGAATGCAGCGGAATCCTCCGTGATAGCTGAAGTGAAAGAGAAGCAATTTGCGGATTCTATTTTATTGCAGCTAAAGGAAAATGTGCAGCAGAAATTGACCACGGCATTTGATATTACACCGGAAGGGGTGCTTCAATGTCAGGGGAGATTATGTGTACCGGACGTAGATGAGTTGAGGACACGAATTATGACAGAGGCGCATCATTCGCGCTATTCCATTCATCCGGGTGCTACTAAAATGTACCATGAATTGAAGGAAGTGTATTGGTGGGGCAACATGAAAAAGAACATTGCAAAATTTGTCGCGCAGTGCCCAAATTGTCAACAAGTGAAAGTGGAGCATCAGAAACCGGGAGGTTACATGCAATGTATCACTCTTCCAGTCTGGAAATGGGATATGATCAATATGGATTTCATTACAGGGTTGCCTCGTACATTGCGGAAGTTTGATTCTATATGGGTTATAGTGGACAGGCTTACCAAATCAGCGCATTTCCTACCGGTCAAGACGACCTATACAGCTGAGGACTATGCGAAGTTGTATGTGAAAGAGATAGTACGATTGCATGGTATTCCACTTTCTATTATATCAGACAGAGGAGCACAGTTCACAGCACACTTTTGGAAATCTTTTCAGCGGAGTTTGGGTACAAGGGTGGATTTGAGTACGGCTTTCCATCCGCAGACTGATGGACAAGCAGAACGTACTATTCAGACGCTTGAAGATATGCTACGAGCTTGTACGTTAGATTTTCAGGGCAGTTGGGATGACCATTTGTCTCTTATCGAATTTGCTTATAACAATAGCTATCATTCAAGTATAAAAATGGCACCTTATGAAGCTTTGTATGGAAGGAAATGTAGATCACCAATTGGATGGTTTGAAGTGGGTGAAACTGCCTTATTGGGCCCAGATATTGTTCATCAGGCTATGGAAAAAGTTAAGGTGATCCAAGAGCGATTACAAACGGCTCAAAGTCGTCACAAGTCATATGCCGATGTGAGAAGAAGAGGGCTTGAATTCGCCATAGGTGATTGGGTCTTTTTAAAGGTGTCACCAATGAAAGGGGTAATGCGGTTCGGAAAGAAAGGAAAATTGAGTCCACGTTACATAGGCCCATATGAGATCATTCAAAAATTTGGACAAGTTGCGTATGAGTTGGCACTACCTCAAGGACTTTCCTCAGTCCATCCGGTATTTCATGTTTCGATGCTTCGAAAATGCATAGGAGATCCTTCTCGTATTGTTCCCGTAGAGGATGTTCAAGTTACAGAGGATCTAACTTATGAAGAGGTACCCATTGTGATCCTAGATCGACAAGTGAAGAGATTGAGAAATAAAGACATAGCTTCCGTGAAAGTCCTTTGGAGAAATCAACAAGTAGAAGAGATTACATGGGAAGCGGAAGAAATGATGAAAGCCAAGTATCCCCATCTATTTCAAATGGACCAAGGAGTTCACAATGCGGAGGTGGAACAATAACAAGTAAGTATTTAAAAGCATTATGTGAATGTGTATAGGTCTGTTAAAGTAAAGATGCATTTGTGGTATATAAGATAATATTCCTAACATTCGAGGACGAATGTTCCTAAGGGGGGAAGAATGTAACACCCCGTACTTTTATAACCTCACTTGATACTTTGGATCATATCTACATAGGTGTTGAGATGCCATGCATATGTGTTTTATAGTGTCATTGGTGAAACATTTGATATCGGACTTAACATGTGCGATTCGATCGTCGTAGGAGGTGTGTTGTGATTTCGTAGAAGCATTTGAGTGAGGACTCGTACATATTCTAACCTCATTTGGTGACTTTAAGTCATGTTTACTTGATGGTTAAGATCACTAAGTAAGTATTTTGTAGTGTTTAATAAGGGATTGGACGATACGTAAACATTGGATAAGTGGCCGGAAATTTCAGCAAAGTGCTGAAATCTCAGCACAAACTTCAGAGAGGCTGCCATTTCTGCGCCACTACCCCTGTTTCAGGGGTGTGGCGCAAGGAACAAGGAGTAGGCCTTTCCGGACCCGTTTTGCGACGTAATTCTACGACGATTCTTGGATGTTTTCTTTTGGTTCCTTGGAGATATTTTAGCGTTGTTAAGGTTTCAAATACCTCGATACACTTCCACACGATCAAACCATGAAACACAAGAATTTGCCAAAAATGTTCAAGTAAGCCATGGACGGCTAGAATTCCAATTTTTGCGATCAAGGCGACGAATGAGAATCTCGTAAGAAAATATTATCGTGACATTATGGAATTATGTAAACACGAGATATATGGTGAATAATACATGATATTTGATGGGTACATGGATATGTGTAATTGGGCCCAAAAATTAGGCCCAAAATGGGATTAAAAGACTTGGCCCAAAGACAAATGATCCATTCTTGCAAGAATTGGCTAAGTGGACATATCATTTAGTGCCAAGTGTGGCTAAGGATGACTTGAGGTCCATAAAAAGCACCCAAAAATCAGATTTTTAAATCATTCAAGACTTCCATGCCTTTAAGATATTTCTCTCAACATTTTTTCATTTTCAAACCCTAAAGCAAAATATTCCTTGGGACTCTTTGGACAAGATCAACATATTCCAAGCCTTGGTAAGTATTTATCCTCATGGATTAACATATTATATGCATGGGGGATTATGTATATTATGATAGTTGTGTTGGCAAGATGGTGAATAGTGTCTTTTTGCCTTTGGTAAGAGATGTGTTGTCTTGGTGATTTGAACTTGAATTAGGCCTTGTGCCTTTGATGAAAAAGTATGGCATGAACAAAATATGAACATGTATGGTGTTATTTTTGGCATTAAATTTGTTCTTGTCTATAAATGAAAATTATGGAAATTATGAGATTTTGGCCGATATGTGCTATGGGGTGTATTAAGGTGATTTAATGGATTCTTTGTGATATGGTGTGAATGAGAAAGTGTAAAGAAGAAGCTTTGTTGCGAAATGCTATTGGTTATGATATTGGTCAATGTATGGCATGTTGTAGTATTTTTGGAATGGTCATGCCGAAATTTTATTGTAAAGGGGGAAATGACGTAATAGGCAATTAGGTACCTTTTGTCGTCTTTTACACTTGAAAGGTGTTAGATGTTGACGTAAACTCCGTTATGTGCTTGTGTTGTAGAGTAAGGGGCTGAATCATTATATTCCTTAGGATTGCGGATTCTTATGGAGAGGCTAAGGTATGTAAGGTTATTCTTGTCCGTATCTTTCTGCAACACCTATTGCTTCCTTTGCCATTGTACTTGTACCTATGCCGAAATGTTCCAAAGTGTCTCATGTAAAGTTGGTTGCCTACATATATTTATTCATGTGTCTCTTGAACATTGAACATTGTCCCAAAGTTCCAATAATGCGATAACCAACAATGTTTCAATTTCATAATTAAAGAATGAAAGTAATGCGTATATGGTTGAGTACGGGTGGTAGCTCAAAGGGGCGAAAGCCTAGCTAGAGACGATCCCGATGTATCACGGGTGGTAGCTCAAAGGGGCGAAAGCCTAGCTAGAGATGATCCCGATTGATTATTGGACACAGGGGGTAGCCCAAAGGGGTGAAAACCTAGCTAGGGCCGAACCTGCTTTATTGATTTATGGGTGGTAGCTCAAAGGGGCATAAGCCTAGCTAGAGACGATCCCAGTATTGTTATTTACCACTGATCAGTTGGTCCCGGGCATGATGTGATTATTGTTGATATTGAGATAATTGATAAAAGAAATAAAGAATGTAACGTACATGGTTCCACACATATGGAAATGTTGGTTTATCGATATTGCCTATTCTCTTATCCTTGATATACATTGGTGTTCTCACTTATTGCTACAGTTTTATTGTGGCCTTACATACGCAGTACATTTTTCGTGCTGACCCCCTCGGGGGAACTTACCTTACTTGTTGCAGGCACAGGCACTAGTAGACCTCCGTTGTAGGTTGCGGATCTTTTGCGGACATTTGGTGAGCTCCAGTTGGTTCGGGGCTTTCCGAGTTTCCTATGTATATTTGTTTTGGTCTTGTGTATATATATATAGAGCGGGGTGTGTCCCGACTCTAGGTTGGTTTTGGTTGTGCATCTGTAGAGGCTTTGTAGATGTTGTGGGTCAGACGAAGGGTATGTAATGAACGTATGTTTTGTCTTGATGGCCCTAAAGGCCAAGTCTCATATTTCTCTTATATTTGTCATAAATTCCGCTTTTGGCTTCTTATATTTAATTGTGGTGGTGATGACTTTTGAGTGGTGCGTATGGGTTGTTATGGACGAAGATTGGTTCTCCCGGGCCTTGTCGGCTTTGGGTGCCATGTCCGTCTCGTTGGAATTTGGGGCGTGACAGAGTTCTTACCCAAATGCTCCACAAAATCACAACACACCTCCTACGAAGATCTAATCACACATGTTAAGTCCGATATCAAATGTTTCACCAATGACACTATAAAACACATATGCATGGCATCTCAATACCTTGTAGGTATGATCCCAAGGTATCAAGTGAGGTTATAAAAGTACGGGGTGTTACACTATTTTGCTTCTTCCCCTAACTGTAACCTATGTCGAATTCTAACCCCCACCCCTGCCCCCACCCCAAACAACAAATCACGCAGATGCAACCCACATACAGAAAATCAGATTTTTTTTAGTGAAGTCTTTCAATCCCGACTAACTCAAAATCTCATTTAAACAGTCTCAAATTTTAGATATGAGATCCTCTCGATACTTCGAGTCTTTTCATATATTATTCACTCAAAACAGTTCACGTTTACGGCACGTCGAATTTTAAAATCAAACTTTAAAACTTTAATGGCCGATTGATTATGAAAAAAGAAGGAAGGAAGACTGAAAGTAGCAAAGAAAAAAGGAAGAAGAAGAAAGAGGAAGAGGAGGAGGAGGAAGGAAGAAGAAGGAAGAAAGGCCATTAATGGCCGAAGTTGAAGGAAGAAGAAGAAGCGGTATGACCAAATGGCCATTTCAGGTAATTTTAATAAATTTGGGCTATTTTTCTAGTAAACCTAATGACCGAATGGTCATTTGGTGTAATTATCCCAATATTTAATAATATTCGTAATGGTAGAATATATATCGATCTTATAAAGCTAAAAGGACTTGGGTTTTGCATAATTGTCAGCAGCATTAACATGGGATCGATTGCTCCTGAATATGAAGGTTTTATCATCTCTACTCTCTGTATCCATATTTTATTTGCATGCGTTTGGTATGATAGAAAAATATTTTTCATGAAAAATGTTTTCATAGAAAACAAGTTGGCTTATTAATTATTTGCTAGTGTTTAATTTGATAAGTAAGCCAAAAAATATGTATATCAAGAATATTTATATGTAATATAGCAATAAATTATAGAGGTCATAGGGAGTGGGGTGTGAGGCCTAGGAGGTGGCAGGGTGGGATAGTCAAGGGACTGGGGTTGGGAGCGTTGGGTGGATGGGAAGATACAATATAATAGATATAGGATGTCACTTAGGGGTCGTTTGGTAGAGTGTATTAAAAAAAAAAATGCATGCATTAGCTTTGTGTATTACTAATACCTTTGTTGGTACATTATTTCATCTTATGTATTACTAATGTTTGCATTAGTTATACACTCTATTGTGTATTAAGGAGTGTATTACTAATGAATGAAAATCCTTGGTATTAGTAATGCAATGGATTCTAATACATGCATTAGTATGGTTAATGTCACAATTGTCCCTCAAAATCTTTTCTACATCCTCTCCATCATATTTATGGAGGGTATTTTTGTAAAAAGTAATTTATTTTTAGAAATTATGTAATTTATGTTATTTTTAATACACCAAACCAAACACTGCATAAGAAAAAAACAAGCATAACTAACACAAGCATTATTAATGCAAACATTACTAATACACCATATTTTGCATTATTCTTATATACTCTATCAAACGACCCCTTATAGAACTTATGCTTCTATTAAGGAAGTCATTTTCCTCATTTTCAAGGAATTTGTTTTTTACTGAAAATGTTTTCCAAAATTTTTGTCCAACCAATCGTGGAAAAATAAGAAAACATTTTCGAAAAAAATATTTTCCTCCATACCAAACATAAGGTGTGTCCGGTATGAAAGAATTTTTTTTTTGTTTAAGAATATTTTGTTGAAAAATAAGTGTGTTTTTTAAATTTCTTTTCTTGTGTTTGGTGGGTAAAAATTCTAAAAGCACTTGTGTATAAGTTAGATAAATACTATGAATGATGGAGGTGGAGAGGTAGGGGGTGAAGATGGGGTTTGTTGACATTTAACTCTAACATTACTTTATTGGTTTTATTTTGTTGAATTTTCTAACCGTCTTATTTCCTTTTTTCAAGGGTCAAATAAGTGGAAGTATTTATTGATTTTTGGGTGGTGTCGAGATTTACATGAGAGCCTTTTGCGAGTTTTGATATCATTCTGAATTGTGTCATTTTATCTAATAGTTTTAGCCATTAGAGAGAACTATCTATTGAAGTATATTTTGTCTACTGTGATTATTAGATGGGACTAGCATTTACTTGATTAGTTTGCCCTTAATTTGTACAAAAGAATAATTGTAGTAATGTTTATCCTTTTTGTTTGATTTGCAATATGGGCAGAAGTGACAGTAGAAGTTAGAGAGGCTTCACCAGCTCACTATTTGTTGAAAATTGAGTCGTTTTCCCTACTTTCAGAAAGTGACATTGACAAGTTTGAATCAAATGAGTTTGAAGCTGGTGGTTATAAATGGTAAGACTCGTATGTCAATAAGACTCGCTTGTCAATCCTCACCTAATGCATTATTTTTCTATTGAACATTTTATGAAGTACCACGCTAAATGTGTTTCCTCCTTAGCTTCTTGAACAATCGGAGTGTGAGAATGATAAGGTTTGGTATTGTCTTATTGCCATAAGCTTTATATATCTATTCTTTATTTACTTATTTACCTTTTCTTAAAGATTTTATAGGGATTGAATCTTTAGATAAGTCCGTGCTTGTAATGACTCTTTATTTCCTTTGTTGATTTAAAGTTCCTTCCTTTACCAAATAAGAAGAGTAACATCTCTTTGGGAGATGACTCCTTTCTTGGAGCATGTCATTCACACAATTATTGTCACTTGCATGGCTAGTCAAAATATATTACTCCAAATTGGACAAAATTGTGGCCAGTTGTATATTAACTCAAAATGCATATGTTCAATCAATCGCAGCTTTATATAAAGGATGATAAACAAAGAAACAGGCATGCATATTGTCGAAATAATATGGGAAAAAAGATAGGATTTTAGAAGCAAAATTCAGTTGCGATGACTACTTACTTGTTACTGGTGTAAGACAACTATAGGAATCACCGAATCAGCACCATAGTTTGATATCCTTAACAACAGGACATGTATGACCAGTAATATAAATAATAAAAGGAGTTATTTATCAAAACTTGAACTAAAATGATAAAGAAAGATAGATTCATATTAAAGTTAGATACAAACTTGATAAAAGGACAATACTTCAATATTTTTCTTTTGAGGGTCAAGCGGTGCTTGGAAAAATTAATATACCAGTCATAAAGAACATAAATTACTGTCAACCCAGAAAATTAACCCAACAATACTTTTTTTAAAGGCAATCCATGTGTTCGTTTAAAGTTTAACACCCCTCCATTATGAATGTTAAGGACTTGTGAATGTTCTTAGTTTAAAGAGACTACACAGTGGATCATTTTAATCGAAATTTGTCCTAAATGATCTGGATTATGTTGTTGAATGGATTTGATACAGGAAAATGATCATTTATCCTAATGGGAACGCACGTGAAGATGGAAGTGGACATATTTCAGTTTACTTGGCTATTTCGGGGACAAGTTCTCTGCCTGCTGGTTGGGAGGTCAATGCTATATTTACCTTCTTTATTTACAATCAACTCTGTGACAATTATCTTTCAGTGCGAGGTATAATATTAGTGTGTTATACATCTTAGTTCCTTTCTTAGCTAATACATTTCTCTCTAGTGTATTTCATCTAAGCTTTATAGTTATATATTTATGGTTATCTGGAAATAGCATCGATGATAGGCTGATCAGCAGAGTAACTTCCAATTCCTTTTCAATAATTGGCTAAACTGTGATGCTACAATGCCTTGATTTAGAAAAATCCAATCTATCAAGTCTTTATGGGGACTTCCCAAATTTGTCTCTCACATAACATTCAAAGAGGCCTCTTATGGATACCTTGTTGATGACAAATGTGTCTTTGGAGCAGAGATATTTATCGTCCAAAGGCAAGCAATTCGTGAATGTTTGACCATGGTAAAATCTAATGACTCATTCACATGTGAATGGAAGATTTGTAATTTCTCCACTCTTGGCGAAGATTGGGTTTCTGAAGAATTTACTGTGGGAGATTACAAACGGTACTTCCTTCATCCTCTTGGAGCGTTGTTTGTCGTGTATACTGTTTTCCCCCTATTCCATTATCACTCATTTTTAATTTATTCTTTTCTTAATCCATGTGTTTCTTGTGTAGGAAGCTCTGGTTATGTCTAAAAGGTAATGCAGAATATAAGGGACATAATATCTCAATATTCTTAATGTCTGTTGATGCTAAGGACTTTGATCACCATGGAAAATTGATGGCAAATTACAGCTTTTGCCTCAAGGATCAGATCAATGGTAGATGCAATAACCAATCTGGTAAGACAAATATTCATTCGCTACCCAGTTCACTTGTGTTAATCTTCTTCGCGGTGTACATTTTTTTTTCTATGGAATTTTTGCAAGATGAATACTACTTTAATTCAATTGCTAGTTTTCTTTTTCTAAATTTTAAATACCGTTTTGCATGTCTAATAGTTTCAATTTTTCTTTTTTATTTTCTTTTTCTTTTTACAGATTCTATGTGGTTTTCAACTACCACGCCAAATTATGGTTATACAGGTTTTATGCCATTAACGGAGTTGCATGATCAGAAAAAAGTCTATCTTGTCAATGATTGTATTGTGGTGGAAGTTGAGCTGGAAGTTGTGTTTTGTAACACCCCGTACTTCATAACCACACTTGATACCTTGGGATCATATCTCCATAGGTTTTGAGATGCCATGCATATGTGTTTTATAGTGTCATTGGTGAAACATTTGATATCGGACTTAACATGTGCGATTAGACCTTCGTAGGAGGGGTTTTGTGATTTCGTGGAGCATTTGGGTAAGAACTCGCACACATTTTAACCTCATTTGGTGAATTTAAGTCATGTTTACTTGATGGTTAAGATCACTAAGTAAGCATTTTGTAGTGTTTTGATAAGGGATTGGACGATACGTAAACGTTGGATTAGTGGCCGGAAATTTCAGCAAAATGCTGAAACTTGCGCCACTACCCTGTTTCAGGGGTGTGGCGCAAGCCACCAGCCTGCAAAAACTTCAGAGAAGTCCATATTCTTGCGCCACTACCCTGTTTCAGGGGGTGTGGCGCAAGGCACAATAAGTATGCCTTTCCGACGTCGTTTCGTAACGCAATTCTACGACGATTTCTCGATGGTTTCTTTTGGATCTTTGGAGTTATTTGAGCATTGTTAAAGATACAAACACTTCAATATACTCCTACATACTCCTACATGATCAAATCATGAAATGTGAATAGTGATCCAAAATGCTCAATGAAGCCAAGGGCGACTAGAATTCCAATTTTTGCGATCGAAAGGACGAATGAGAAATGTTTAAAAGAATAGTGTCGTGACATTATGGAATTATATAAACATGAGAGATATGGTGAATAATGCATGAACCTTGTTGGGTTAAATGGATATGTCTTCTTGGGCCAAATTAAGACCCAAAAGTGGAAGAAATCCATGGCCCAAATGGGTCAAAAGACCCATTCTTCCATTTGACCTTCTAGACACATTATTAAATGCCAAGAATTGGCTAAGGACAACATGAGAGGCCTATATAAAGGGGCAAATCAGATTTTTTATTGTACAAAACCTCTCATGCCTTTAAAACATTTTTCTCAACATTGCTCATTTCCAAACCCTAAAGCAAAATAATTCCTTGGGACTCCTTGGACAAGATCAACATATTCCAAGCCTTGGTAAGTATTTATTTTCATGGATTAATATCTTATATGCATAAAAGAATATGTATATCATGTTGGTTGTGCTTGGAAAAGTTGGTCATGGTACTTGGTGATTTTGTATGAGATTTGTGGTATATGTAATTCAAGTGTGAATTAGGCCTTGTGCCTTTGATGAAAAGGCATGGTATGGACAAAATATGAACATGTATGGTGTTATTTTTGGCATTAAATTTGTTCTTGGCTAAAAGTGGAAATTATGGGATTTTGGCCGATATGTGTTATGAGTTGAATTAAGGTGCTTTGATGGATTATTTGTGATGTGTTATGGATAAGAAAGTGTAAAGGAGAAGTATTGTAGTGAAATGTATTGATTTTCATGTATTGGTCAATGTTGGGAATATTATGGAATTTTTGGAATAATAGTATGATCAATGGTTTTGTCAAGGGGAAATGACATGTTTAAAGCCAAACATGTAATTCATTGACATGGTATGCATTTGTAAAGTAATTGGTGGTTAATGTGAATTTCGTTATGTATTTGTAGAGTGACACATAAAGAAGGAGAGGGATTATTATCTACGCATCTAAGGTTGTATATTCGTGTTGCGAATCCAAGGTATGCAAGGTTACTTTGTCCGTATCTTTCTACGGCCAATAGCGTTCACATTGACATTTCACTAGTTCTATTCCGAAATGTACTAAGGTATCCCATATGTCTCTTATTCATGGATTATTGTCCAATGGTTCCAATGGTATCATGGTGCTAGTAATATGATATTTCTCATTGATATTTATTCACATGTCCTTCACTTATTGGTCAATGATTCAAAGTTTCCAACAATGTTATGTTCCAAAGTTCCAAAGTGATGTTATGACTATCAAAGTATCAATCTCAAAGTAATGAACAAAATAATGCAAATGTGGTCAATGATCAAGTACGGGTGGCAAGTCTAGGGGCGTAAGCCTAGCTCGACTCGATCTCGAGAATTGGATTTATGGGTGGCAAGTCTAGGGGCGTAAGCCTAGCTCGACTCGATCCCGATGCATTGATGTATGGGTGGCAAGTCTAGGGGCATAAGCCTAGCTCGACTCGATCCCTACACAATGATATGATATGAAAGACCCACTGATCAGTCGGGGCCCGGGCACATTGTGATATGTAATGACAAGTGAGTATTGAGATAAGGAAAGTAATGAAAGTAATGAAAGCAATCCACATGGTTTCCAAAATGCAACCTGGTGACTTATTCACATTGATTATTCATATGTTTTGAGTTCATTGACATATTCATTGAAATATTCATATGTTGTACAGTTCATCTGAGCCTTGCATACTCAGTACTTATTTCGTACTGACCCCTCTCGGGGAATTTACCTTACTTGCTGCAGGCGCAGGTCCCAGTAGGCCTCCTCAGTAGACTGCCAGTGTTAGCGGTTCTTTGGTGAGCTCCAGCTCATTCGGGGCTTCTCCGAGTCAGGGTGTATATATGTTTTGGTATTGTACATGTTGTATAAAGCGGGGACTTGTCCCGACTTATGGTTCATTGTGGTCAATGCTCTTGTTAGAGGCTTTTGTAGACAGATGTGGGTGTATCAGTGGCAAGGACATATGTTGTTTTGACTGGATGGCCTCAACGGCCAAGTTTCATATGTATGTATTATGTCCCATGGTTTCCTTTATTCGTCTTTCATAATATTATGCAATGGTGGTTATGATTATTATATGCATATGAGTGAACATAAGCAAAGGTTGGTTCTCTCGGGCCTTGTCGGCTACGGGTGCCAATCATGTCTCGATGGGATTCGGGGCATGACAAAAGTGGTATCAGAGCAGTCGGTCTAAGGATGTCTACAAAGCCGTGTCTGAGTAGAGTCTTACTTATCGATGTGTTGTGCACCACATTTATAAGTAGGAGGCTACGGGACATTTAGCATGTTGTTTCTTTCCTTCATTCTAGATCGTATTGTATCTGATCTTGGTAATTGTTTTTCTCTGGTATAGTCAAAATGCCGAACACTAGAAGAGGAAGAGGAAAAGGTAAAAGTAAGCTGATAAATAGAATTGCTGGTGAAGGAACAAGTAGACCACCGCCTGAACAAGTTGCTCAAGGTGGGGCTGAAACTGAGTTCGCAATGCGAGCTTCTTCTACTTCTTCAGCTCCAGAAGAGCCGAGAAGAAGGGAAGTACCCGTGGAACCACCGACAAATGCCACAGATCAGGATCTTAGGAATGTTGTACAGATGTTGACACAGTTAGTGGCGGCACAAAGCCAGGGAAGAGCTGGTGCAATGGCACATGATGATGACGCGGCTAGAATGGCAAGTCGCAGAACACAAGATTTCTTGAAACTGGACCCTCCTATATTCACAGGGGCAGATCCAAAAGCAGATCCACAGGACTTCGTGGATCAAATTCAGAGGGCATTGGAAGTTATGCATGTGACAGGGATAGAAACAGTGGAACTTGCTGCATACAGGTTGAAAGGAGAAGCAATATTGTGGTACGAGGATTGGAAGAAATCCCGTGATATTGATGCAACCCCACCCACTTGGGAAGAGTTTAAAATGGCTTTTCTTGATCATTACTTGCCCTATGAGATCCGTGAGGCACGTGCGGATCAATTCCTAAATCTCCGTCAAGGGAATTTGAGCGTCAGAGAATATAGCTTGCAATTTAATTCCTTGGCTCGATATGCGCCAAATGTTGTGGCTACGATGACAGACAGGGTCCATAGATACGTGGACAGACTAGAGCCATACTTGGTAAGAGATTGTACTATTGCGGCCTTGAATAGGGACATGGACATTGCTCGAATCCAAGCCTTTGCCCAGAAAATGGAAGATCAACGACAGAGACGAAGGGTACATGAATTTGATAGGGGACAGTCCAAAAGGGCTAGACCTATGGGACCAACTATGATGTCCCAAGGAGGATCTAGGCCCCGCATGTTTCCTAGACCACCTAGACCGTCGTTCTCATATTCCACAGATGGTGCTTATTCGCAGTCTCGAGGGTTTCGAGGTGGTTCAGCAGGGCAAAGTAGTGGGGTTCATGGATCACAGGCAGCAGGTTTCCCTCGTCAGCAGTGTCTGCACTGCGGGCGTATGCACACAGGTCCATGTCGGACAGGGACGAATGTCTGCTTTTGGTGTGGTATGCCGGGACATATAACGAGAGAGTGTCCACAGCGGAGCATGGGTGGTATAGCACGACCAGCTGGGTCGGCTGTTGCGTCTTCAGCATCGGTTCCTTCACAGGGCCGAGGGGTGCAGCCTATTGGTCGAGGTAGAGGTGCCAGAGGAGGAGCTAGTACTAGCGGGGTCCAGAATCGCACTTATGCTTTGGTGGACCGCCAAAATTCAGAGGCTTCCCCTGATGTCGTCACAGGTACATTATCCATACTCTCACATAATGTATATGCACTAATTGACCCAGGTTCTACATTTTCCTATGTTACTCCATTGGTTGCTGCGAAATTTGCAAAGGCACCGAAATTATTAAATAAGTCAATTGAAGTGTCTACACCGGTTGGTGAATATATTATTGCAAAGAGAGTATATCGTAACTGTGTGGTAACTGTGTGTGGTCATGATACATTGGCCGATCTCATTGAATTGAACATGGTGGATTTTGATGTAATTATGGGCATGGATTGGTTGGCCTCTTGTTATGTTACGGTAGATTGCCGGGCCAAGAAGGTGCAATTTTGTTTTCCGCAAGAAAATCTTCTTGAATGGCAGGGTAATGTAGGGGCACCACGAGGGAGATTTATTTCCTATTTGAAAGCCAGAAAAATGATTGCTAAGGGATACATATGTCATTTGGTACGAGTGAAAGATAATGATGTGGAACCATTAACTCCACAGTCAGTACCGGTAGTTAATGAATTTCTAGATGTATTCCCAGAGGATCTTCCAGGTTTACCCCCAGAACGGGAAGTGGAATTCGGCATTGATGTGATGTCAGGCACTCAGCCTATTTCTATTCCTCCATATAGAATGGCTCCAGCAGAATTGCGTGAATTGAAGGAGCAATTGAAAGATTTGCTGGACAAGGGCTTCATTAGGCCTAGTATGTCCCCGTGGGGTGCACCGGTATTATTTGTGCGAAAAAAGATGGCACCTTGAGAATGTGCATCGACTATCGGCAACTGAATAAAGTAACGATCAAGAACAAATATCCCCTCCCTCGAATTGATGATTTGTTTGATCAGTTACAGGGTGCCAGGTGTTTTTCAAAGATTGACTTGAGGTCGGGTTACCATCAAGTCAGAGTCAGAGAAGAAGATGTACCCAAGACAGCTTTCCGAACACGGTATGGCCATTATGAATTTTTAGTTATGTCATTTGGACTAACAAATGCACCGGCTGTGTTTATGGATTTGATGAACAGGGTGTTTAAGCCATTCCTAGACGTGTTCGTGACAGTTTTTATAGATGACATCCTTGTTTATTCAAGATCACCAGAAGACCATGCTTATCACTTACGGCAAGTGTTGCAAATTCTCCGTGAGCGTAAGTTGTATGCAAAATTCTCCAAATGTGAGTTTTGGTTGAAATCAGTCGCGTTCTTGGGTCACATTGTATCAGATGAAGGCATACAGGTTGATACCCAAAAGATAGAGGCAGTGAAAAACTGCCCAAGACCTACGACACCCACAGAGATTCGCAGTTTTCTGGGTTTGGCAGGTTATTATCGGAGATTTGTAGAAGGGTTTGCGTCTATTGCCGCACCATTAACAAAGTTAACTCACAAGGCAATTAAGTTTCAATGGAATGATGCATGTGAAAGAGGGTTTCAAAAATTGAAAGATAAGTTGACTTCCACACCAGTGTTAGTACTTCCTGAAGGCACAGAGGGCTATGCAGTGTATTGTGATGCTTCCGGGATTGGTCTCGGATGTGTGTTGATGCAGCATGGTAGGGTGATAGCATATGCCTCACGACAGTTGCGGCCACATGAGAAAAACTATCCCACACATGATCTTGAATTGGCAGCGGTAGTTTTTGCTTTAAAGATATGGCGTCATTATTTATATGGGGTTCATGTTGACATCTATACGGATCACAAAAGCTTGCAATATCTTTTTAAGCAGAAGGAACTCAATTTGAGGCAACGAAGGTGGTTAGAGCTTTTAAAAGATTATGACATTGATATTCTTTATCACCCAGGCAAAGCAAATGTAGTAGCTGATGCATTGAGCTGTAAGGCAGTAGAAAGCACTAGTGGTCAGTTGAATGAGAAGCGTGAGATAATCAAAGATGTGAATCAATTAGCCAGCTTGGGAGTTCGCCTTATTGAAACCTCAGATGATAGAGTTATGGTGCAGAATGCAGCAGAATCCTCCTTGATAGCTGAAGTGAAAGAAAAACAATTTGCGGATTCTATTTTATTGCAGCTAAAGGAAAATATGCAGCAGAATTTGACCAAGGCATTTGATATTACACCGGAAGGGGTGCTTCAATGTCAAGGGAGAATATGTGTACCGGACGTAGATGAGCTGAGGATACGAATAATGACGGAGGAGCATCATTCGCGCTATTCCATTCACCCGGGCGCTACTAAAATGTACCATGAATTGAGAGAAGTGTATTGGTGGGGCAACATGAAAAAGAACATTGCAGAATTTGTCGCGCAGTGCCCAAATTGTCAACAAGTGAAAGTGGAACATCAGAAACCGGGAGGTTACATGCAATGTATCAATCTTCCAGTCTGGAAGTGGGATATGATTAATATGGATTTTATTACGGGTTTGCCTCGTACATTGCGGAAGTTTGATTCGATATGGGTCATAGTGGACCGACTTACCAAGTCAGCGCATTTTCTACCTGTCAAGATGACCTATACAGCTGAGGACTATGCGAAGTTGTATGTGAAGGAGATAGTACGATTGCATGGTATTCCACTTTCTATCATATCAGACAGAGGAGCACAGTTCACAGCACACTTTTGGAAATCTTTTCAGCGGAGTTTAGGTACTCAGGTGAATTTGAGTACGGCTTTCCATCCTCAGACTGATGGACAAGCAGAACGTACTATCCAGACACTTGAAGATATGCTATGAGCTTGTACGTTGGATTTTCAAGGTAGTTGGGATGACCATTTGCCTCTTATTGAATTTGCATATAACAATAGCTATCATTCAAGTATTAAAATGGCACCTTATGAAGCCTTGTATGGAAGGAAATATAGATCACCAATCGGATGGTTCGAAGCAGGTGAAACTGCTTTACTTGGGCCAGATATTGTTCACCAAGCCATGGAGAAAGTTAAAGTTATCCAACAACGGTTACAAACGGCTCAAAGTCGTCACAAGTCATATGCCGATGTTAGAAGAAGAGGGCTTGAATTCGCCATAGGTGATTGGGTATTTTTAAAGGTGTCACCGATGAAAGGGGTAATGCGGTTCAGAAAGAAAGGGAAATTAAGTCCACGTTACATAGGCCCCTATGAAGTTATTAGAAGATTTGGGCAAGTCGCATATGAATTAGCCTTACCGCAAGAACTTTCCTCCGTCCATCCGGTCTTTCATGTGTCGATGCTTCGGAAATGCATAGGAGATCCGTCTCGTATTGTTCCCGTAGAGGATGTTCAAGTTACAGAGGATCTCACTTATGAAGAGGTGCCCATTGCTATCCTAGATCGACAAGTAAAGAGATTGAGGAACAAAGACATAGCATCCGTAAAAGTCCTTTGGAGAAACCAACACGTAGAGGAGATCACATGGGAAGCGGAAGAAAAGATGAAATCCAAGTATCCCCATCTATTTCAAATGGACCAAGAAGTTCACAGTGTGGAGGTGGAACAATAACAAGTAAGTATTTAAGAGCATTATGTGAATGTGTATAGGTATGTTAAAGTAAAGATGCATTTGTTGTATATAAGACAATGTTGTTAACATTCGAGGACGAATGTTTCTAAGGGGCGAAGAATGTAACACCCCGTACTTCATAACCACACTTGATACCTTGGGATCATATCTCCATAGGTTTTGAGATGCCATGCATATGTGTTTTATAGTGTCATTGGTGAAACATTTGATATCGGACTTAACATGTGCGATTAGACCTTCGTAGGAGGGGTTTTGTGATTTCGTGGAGCATTTGGGTAAGAACTCGCACACATTTTAACCTCATTTGGTGAATTTAAGTCATGTTTACTTGATGGTTAAGATCACTAAGTAAGCATTTTGTAGTGTTTTGATAAGGGATTGGACGATACGTAAACGTTGGATTAGTGGCCGGAAATTTCAGCAAAATGCTGAAACTTGCGCCACTACCCTGTTTCAGGGGTGTGGCGCAAGCCACCAGCCTGCAAAAACTTCAGAGAAGTCCATATTCTTGCGCCACTACCCTGTTTCTGGGGGTGTGGCGCAAGGCACAATAAGTATGCCTTTCCTGCGTCGTTTCGTAACGCAATTCTACGACGATTTCTCGATGGTTTCTTTTGGATCTTTGGAGTTATTTGAGCATTGTTAAAGATACAAACACTTCAATATACTCCTACATACTCCTACATGATCAAATCATGAAATGTGAATAGTGATCCAAAATGCTCAATGAAGCCAAGGGCGACTAGAATTCCAATTTTTGCGATCGAAAGGACGAATGAGAAATGTTTAAAAGAATAGTGTCGTGACATTATGGAATTATATAAACATGAGAGATATGGTGAATAATGCATGAACCTTGTTGGGTTAAATGGATATGTCTTCTTGGGCCAAATTAAGACCCAAAAGTGGAAGAAATCCATGGCCCAAATGGGTCAAAAGACCCATTCTTCCATTTGACCTTCTAGACACATTATTAAATGCCAAGAATTGGCTAAGGACAACATGAGAGGCCTATATAAAGGGGCAAATCAGATTTTTTATTGTACAAAACCTCTCATGCCTTTAAAACATTTTTCTCAACATTGCTCATTTCCAAACCCTAAAACAAAATAATTCCTTGGGACTCCTTGGACAAGATCAACATATTCCAAGCCTTGGTAAGTATTTATTTTCATGGATTAATATCTTATATGCATAAAAGAATATGTATATCATGTTGGTTGTGCTTGGAAAAGTTGGTCATGGTACTTGGTGATTTTGTATGAGATTTGTGGTATATGTAATTCAAGTGTGAATTAGGCCTTGTGCCTTTGATGAAAAGGCATGGTATGGACAAAATATGAACATGTATGGTGTTATTTTTGGCATTAAATTTGTTCTTGGCTAAAAGTGGAAATTATGGGATTTTGGCCGATATGTGTTATGAGTTGAATTAAGGTGCTTTGATGGATTATTTGTGATGTGTTATGGATAAGAAAGTGTAAAGGAGAAGTATTGTAGTGAAATGTATTGATTTTCATGTATTGGTCAATGTTGGGAATATTATGGAATTTTTGGAATAATAGTATGATCAATGGTTTTGTCAAGGGGAAATGACATGTTTAAAGCCAAACATGTAATTCATTGACATGGTATGCATTTGTAAAGTAATTGGTGGTTAATGTGAATTTCGTTATGTATTTGTAGAGTGACACATAAAGAAGGAGAGGGATTATTATCTACGCATCTAAGGTTGTATATTCGTGTTGCGAATCCAAGGTATGCAAGGTTACTTTGTCCGTATCTTTCTACGGCCAATAGCGTTCACATTGACATTTCACTAGTTCTATTCCGAAATGTACTAAGGTATCCCATATGTCTCTTATTCATGGATTATTGTCCAATGGTTCCAATGGTATCATGGTGCTAGTAATATGATATTTCTCATTGATATTTATTCACATGTCCTTCACTTATTGGTCAATGATTCAAAGTTTCCAACAATGTTATGTTCCAAAGTTCCAAAGTGATGTTATGACTATCAAAGTATCAATCTCAAAGTAATGAACAAAATAATGCAAATGTGGTCAATGATCAAGTACGGGTGGCAAGTCTAGGGGCGTAAGCCTAGCTCGACTCGATCTCGAGAATTGGATTTATGGGTGGCAAGTCTAGGGGCGTAAGCCTAGCTCGACTCGATCCCGATGCATTGATGTATGGGTGGCAAGTCTAGGGGCATAAGCCTAGCTCGACTCGATCCCTACACAATGATATGATATGAAAGACCCACTGATCAGTCGGGGCCCGGGCACATTGTGATATGTAATGACAAGTGAGTATTGAGATAAGGAAAGTAATGAAAGTAATGAAAGCAATCCACATGGTTTCCAAAATGCAACCTGGTGACTTATTCACATTGATTATTCATATGTTTTGAGTTCATTGACATATTCATTGAAATATTCATATGTTGTACAGTTCATCTGAGCCTTGCATACTCAGTACTTATTTCGTACTGACCCCTCTCGGGGAATTTACCTTACTTGCTGCAGGCGCAGGTCCCAGTAGGCCTCCTCAGTAGACTGCCAGTGTTAGCGGTTCTTTGGTGAGCTCCAGCTCATTCGGGGCTTCTCCGAGTCAGGGTGTATATATGTTTTGGTATTGTACATGTTGTATAAAGCGGGGACTTGTCCCGACTTATGGTTCATTGTGGTCAATGCTCTTGTTAGAGGCTTTTGTAGACAGATGTGGGTGTATCAGTGGCAAGGACATATGTTGTTTTGACTGGATGGCCTCAACGGCCAAGTTTCATATGTATGTATTATGTCCCATGGTTTCCTTTATTCGTCTTTCATAATATTATGCAATGGTGGTTATGATTATTATATGCATATGAGTGAACATAAGCAAAGGTTGGTTCTCTCGGGCCTTGTCGGCTACAGGTGCCAATCATGTCTCGATGGGATTCGGGGCGTGACATGTTTAATCATAGCGTAAAGAGCTTATCTTAAATTCTTAATTTAGTTTACAATTTATTAGTAGCTGTGGGAGTCTCCACAGTATTTAACCAATAATTTTGACCTTAATTAATAATTAAAGGAAGAATGCACGTCACTTAGTCATGGTTAAGTGATAAATTTGAAGGCACATGTCTTGCATTCATTGGTTGGATATAAACACTTGATGCGGATAAGTCTTGCCCTTCTTTCCTGGCCCCTCTATGTTATTGGAGAAGCTGTCAATTGCACATTTTATACCCCACTGTAGTTTGTTATGAAGATGATCATTTGGCAGTAGTCCTATTTTTCTTAATAACTTGTATCATTGTGTGAAACTTTCACCAGTACCTTAGTTACATCGTCCGACAACTGGAAAATCAATACAATAACATAAGTAGTTTTCAAGAAAAAGCATGCAAATTAGCACAGCCGCTATTAATCAGATATCAATCATTCTTCTACTTATACATCAAATCATTTTACTTTATTTTCATGACATGAGTACCTCTAATTATTAGATAATGAAGTATGAGGAGTTGTATTGATGACGTTTAAACTCAATGCATTAGTTGTTTTGTAAAATACATAGAGTTTGCTGAATAACAACCTGCTATACATATTCAATACTGGCATTGGAAATTAACAATAACATATGATCGAAACTAGTTACAGAGTCTGATCACAATCTTTCTATAGAATGTTGTTGTATACATTTACTTTACCGGTGTGAATAGGCTATGCAATCTTATATCTAGCTACGTTGTTGCATGTTTTGATTCTGACCCATGAATCGGACAGAAAGGATCCAACAAAAAGAAAGTGGATTTGGAGACTGTCTAAATCCATAGTTAAAACTCTAAAATCAACTGCTTAATTGGATGCCTCTCGGTAAAACAGTGAGACAAATATACAAAGTTCTTTGCAATAGGTTTCAATGCATCTATATTGCATTGCACCTAAGAAAAGTGGTCTATGGAAATGAAAAGACTTGAACCCTATAAGCTTAGTTGGGAGCTTTTATTAGATCACTGCAAAGTTGCTCACAATAGGTGCTTAATTGATACTTATAGAAACAACCTTTGCTAGTGTAGTCAACCTTCTAACACAAGGTGCAAAATTTCACACAGTCACATAATTATAGGTTTTTTACACCAAAGCTATACTTACAAGTTACAACTTTATTTTATTATTTAAAAGTCATAATAATAATATTATTACGTGAGGTTTCTCATTCTAATTTTATTGGATGTCTTGTATCTACTATGTCAAATATGTTTTCCCATGTTTCTGTTGCTTCTAGTGTACTGCCATGTTGTTGAAATGTCAACTCAATCTTACTTAGAACCTATAGCTAGTAGCAACAGTGGAATTGCAAATATGTGGAACGTTACAATGTACCTGAAAAGTGAATTTGCAATTGTGATATTATCTATCTTCAAACTTCTGAAAAAATTGGTTTTAGTGCTTTGTTAACTTGCTTTTGCCTCTCTCCCTCTGGTTCTCTTTTGAATCCTCTAAAGTTGAGGTTTTCAAGCTCTTGTATTCTGCCGTAGCGTTACATATACTTATATAGTGTTTGATGTACATATTCTAGCTAAGAGATGAATACAAATACTAAATACAGATAATTACAAGTTAGGTTCAATGTTATCCTAACACCCTCCCTCAAACTGAATGGGAGTTCTGAACATGAAGGAGCAGAAGCTTGAGCCGTTAGCTTTAGTGAAAATATCAGCTAACTGTTGAGATGTATGAACATGAGAAACGTATAGATCACCAGGACTAACTTTCTTACGGACAAAATGATAATCTAAAGCAACATGCTTTGATCTAGAATGAAATACTGGATTATGAGCCAAGTGAATTGCTCCAATATTATCACATTTAGCTACCACAGGGGAGGAGAGAACGATACCAAGATCACGTAACAAGAATTGTAACCAAGTAGCTTCGGCAGCGGCAACAGCGAGTGCTCGGTACTCAGCTTCTGTACTTGAACAGACCACTGTTGGTTGCTTCTTAATAGACCAAGAGATCAAGTTTTTTCCAAGAAATATGCAAAATCCAGTAGTTGAACACCTAGTTGCAGTGCATCCAGCCTAATCAGAGTTGGAGAATATTGCGAGTGTTGAAGATGTCTGCTTGAAAAGTTGTAAACCAAAATCTGAGGTACCTTCGAGATAACGAAAGACCCATTTTACAGTTTGGAGATGATGCTGACGAGGCTGATGAAGGAACTGTGAACACATATTATAACCGCAAACTGGATATCTGGTCTGGTAAAAGACAATTATTGTAGGCAACCAACCATTTGTCCATATGTAGCAGGATTGTCCAACAAGGGTGAAGTAAGGGAATGCCAAACAAACTTACTATGAATAGGTGTAAAAACAGGTTTCACCTGTGTAAGATCAAATCATATAAGAAGGTCCAAAACGTATTTGCGTTGAAGCAAGAGAAGTCCATCTGAGTTGGGTAACAATTCAACACCCAGGAAATTGTTGGGTTCGAGATTGGTTAGGGCGTCATGCGGAAGCTTATAGTTGTAAATCATGGAAACGATAATTCAGACGACAAATGAAAACATACTAAAAACATGATTATTATATGGTTTGGCCAATTGGCCTATATATAAAAACCTAATATTGAAAAAAACATAAAAATCTATTGGGAGAAATCTACCCCCTAAACAAGATTCTTTGATGACTACATTACAGATGTTATTGTGTTGTGATATGAGAAGAAGGGTCATCTATTTATAGAGGTTCAAAATGTTGGAACAAGAGACAAGAGATGATGAAACAAGCTTTCAGAAACAAAGGTTTTTTTACTGCTCTATTTTCTTACTTCTGGAAACAAGAACACCTACTAACATTTATAGGCTTACAATTAACTACTTAAGCTAAAATAAAGCAACTAACTAATAATGGAAAAACATGGGGAAAGTGGTAAACATGACCCACTACAATAAGAAGATAATGCTTTGACTAGGTAAAAACTTAAACCCACTAATCCTAAAAAACAGACTCACTAACTGATTTTGTGCAACTGAATTATTTTGAAGAATTAGTCAATACTCCCCCTTTCTTCAAAATCACAAACTCCCATTTGTTGTCTGAAGAAGTCATGCTTGTTGCGCGGAAGTGATTTCGTAAGAACATCAGCAACCTGATCATTTGTGCCACAAAATTTCAATGAGATTATTGCACCAACAACTAGATCGCGAATGAAGTGATGGCGGATGTCGATGTGCTTCGTTCTACTGTGAAAAGCAGGATTTTTTGTCATAGCAATCGTCGCCTTGTTGTCACACCATATTTCAGTTGGCCCAATCTGCTCTTGTTGAAGATCCACCAACAATTTTCTTAACCAGATGGCTTGACAACCTGCTGAAGTTGCAGCCATGTATTCTGCTTCCGAAGATGATAAGGCTACTGTATCTTGTTTCTTTGAACTCCATGAGTGTAACATCCCGTACTTACCAAACCCCACTTGACGACGTTGAATAATGTTTACCTAAGTATCGAGAGTACAAAGTATGTATTTTGTAATGTTAGTGATGAGATAATTGATAATGGGCCTAGTACATGGGATTAGAACTTTGTAGGAAGTGTGATACCCCGTATGTTGTCGAACCTATATGGCTACGTGTGCATTTGTGGGAATACGAAAGCATGAGAAAATTGGTGAATTAATGCATTAAATGTGGGTCTTAATGAGTCTTGTGCTATTTGGGCCAAAAGAGGCCCAATAAGCAAGAGAAAGACATGGCCCAAGTGGAGATTTTGACCCATTCTTGCCTAGTCTTCCATGGACCACAAGTGAACCAAGTGTGTGGATAAGAATCACTTAAAAGGGACTATATAAACCCACAAATCAGATTTTTTCTTTCCATAACAACACACATGCCTTTTTAACATTTTCCACATTTTTTCTCTCAAGAGATAAACTCTAAGGCAACTACTTGTTGGGCCAAGATTACACTTTGGTAAGTGTTTATGCTTATGATTTAATATGTTTTATGCATGAGAGGTGTTGTATATTATGTTGGTTATGTTGGTGAAGTGGGAGAAACTCCCTATGTGCAAAACAAATTGTGTTTACTAAATCGGAGGATGGTATTGTCTTACAAACTTGATTATGCACGTGTGGTTTTGAAGGAAGTGAACATGATGAAGTTAATATTGACATGTGAGATGTGATTATGGTATTTCCTTGATGTGTCATGGTGTTTAACATTTGGAATGATTATTGTGAAATTGGTTATGGTATTGGTGGCATATTGGCCGTAAAGTGTCATTTTGGGTGTTGTATGTGTGTTGTGAGACCATGGCTGATTGTTGGCATGTTATATGATCAAAAATATGTTCAAATATGTTTGGTTATGATCATGTACCATTCATGGCATTAAAAGACCCAAAACGGAGCCATTTCGGACCAAACGGGCATCCGCCCCCGCAGACGGAGGCACCTGCGTGCGCAGATGCCATCGCAGATGCCTCTGGCTGCTGCTGGAGGGCACCTGCGCGCGTATGTCAGCCACCTGCGTGCGCAGGTGGCAGCGCAGGTCAGGTCCAGAACTCGTTTTGTGTGTTCTCGACTCTAGTTGATCCCCGAAAGCCCCGATACCCTTTTGGATGGAATTATGAACTTGTGATGTCGTTTTAATGACTTTAAAGTGTCGTATGAAGGCGTATTGGACTGTATTAAATGTGTATGGTTGTTCATATGTTGTTGTGAGGTAAATCGATAAGCGGAAATGTGACGGAATGGAAATGAGAAGGCATAAAGGATAGGTGTGATGCGAAATGCTATTGTTATACGAAATCTTGGTCAATGTGTGTAATGTTAAGGTGTTGTTGGTATGATAATGCAGTGAGTTGTATTGTAAGGAGTGAAATGAATTTATATGACGGTCATATAGTTCATTGTCGTTTTGTACGCTTGTATGGTAAATGATCGTTAACAAGAGTTTCATTGTGGACTTATATTGTAGAGTGAAACACAAAGAAGAAGCTGGACTGTTGTGTTCATATATAGTCTTGTGTAATCATACTTGGAAGTAAAGGTATGTAAGGTTACTTCTATATCTTTCTGCAATATATGATGTTCACACTGTCATAGCACTCACTTGATTCCGAAATACTCTAAGGTATTTCATATTCGATAGTTGGCTAGAGTTACTCATATGTTCCTTATTCATTGGTCAATGGTGAATCGTATGACTCGTGTTTATTGATTGACTCATGTCCATTGTTTGACTCACGTTCATTGGCTAATATGTCAAAAGTTCCAAATGGTCTAAGGTATTGCATCGCAGGGTGGTGAATAGTTAATATCCACATGTATCGTGTTTAGTGATCATTATGTTAAGGTACCAAACGTGTACTAAACCAAGGGGGTTCTATAGTATTCCAACTAAGGTTGATATA
This sequence comes from Capsicum rhomboideum, assembly GCA_031232105.1. Lineage (NCBI taxonomy): Eukaryota > Viridiplantae > Streptophyta > Magnoliopsida > Solanales > Solanaceae > Capsicum > Capsicum rhomboideum. Next base: position 128,915,978 of record CP124712.1, read on the forward strand.
TTGATAGTCGGATGTGTTTTACTCCTATACAAAGCATGAATCACTTAGTTCTTATTTATGGGCGGAAGTTCTTAAGTTGTCATAAGTTGTAGATCCTAAGAGAGCTTGTTTAGTTGAATATCATTGTCCCAATCATATTATGAGTCCTATGGTATGATGATTATCCTTGTGCCAATTGTAAGAGTAATAAGAGAGGTGATGTGCAAGTTAGTATAATTATGCTTCATAAGTGAAATTGTCAATCTCATGTGATAAAGGAGTGAAGTGAGATGTGCATGTAAGTACGTGTTTGGCTAGGGTGTTAATCACATGAAGTACAAGAGTAAAGTAAAGCATAGGGGTGTGTTCCAATTAGTGTCATGATCCAAAGATCCAATAGGGTTATACACATGTCTCATATCCATTAGTAAGGTTTCCAAAAGTCTAATGAGGTTATGTTCCAAGGTTTCAATAGTGAATATACTCATGTATCTTGTTCATTGATCATTGTTCAACGGTTTCGACAGTATTATGTTTCCAGGAAGGTTATGTTTCCAAGAATGTTTATATGCATGTCTCTAGCTCATTGGTTATTGTTCCAAAGCTTCCATCAGTGTTAGGGCTACAAACGTATCAATCCCTCATAAGCCAAGGGTACCCTAATTCCGGGTATCAATTATGGTTCATCATATGTTCTTTATGCATTGATCAATTGTCATTCACATGTTTCATATGCTTTGGGTAATGTTCTAAATAATTCATGGTTCCATCAATGTTTGTTCCAAAGTTCAAAATGATATTATGACTATCAAAGTACCAATCTCTCACAAGTTGAAGTATCAATCGCAAAAGTAATGAAATAAAGTAAGAGCAAAGTAATGCATTATGTTGATGTTTATTTATCCATGGGGTACAAGTACCTGCATGATGATGGCCATTTATCCATGGGGTGCAAGGACACCTGTATGACGACATGATCTTATCCATGGGGTAAACAGAATACCTGCATGATGATGATATTTTATCCATGGGGTGAAATAACACACCTGCATGATGACATGATTTTATCCATGGGGTGACAAGATCACCTGCATGATGAGGGCCCTAACAACATTGAGCAATGTAAAAGTAAAGTAAAGTAAAGTAAAGGCAAGGAAAAGAAAGAACATAATGTACATGGTAGCCAACATACAGAAAGAAAGTATATTCACATTGCTATTTCTCTTATATTGATCCCATGGTTGTTTTTATTATGTACAAATCATGGGAGATGATAACAATGAAAGAAAGGTGCATGGTTCCATATATAGAGTTCTCTGATAATTATTTCCATTGAAGTAAAGCAATAAACGGAAGTAATGAAAGCAATACTCGTGGGTTCCAAAATGCAACCTGGTAACTTATTCATTTGTATTTGAGTTCACTGAAGCATTTATGCATTTTACTGTTTCATCTGAACCTTACATACTCAGTACATTCTTCGTACTGACCCCTCTTGGGGACTTACTTTACATGTTGCAGGTGCAGGCATTAGTAGACCTCGTCAGTAGCCTGCGGATTATATTCAGGTCTTTGGTGAGCTCCAGTTGCTTCGGGGTTTCCCAAGTCATACGTGAATACTAGGTTTTGGTATTATGTAAATACTGTGTCATGTATCGATAGAGGCTTTGTAGACAGTTGTGGGAAGACAAATGTAAGAGGTGTATGTCCATGACGACTTGATGGCCCTGTCGGCCAAGTTTCACATATATATATTTATATTTAGCACATGTTTCATGACTGTCGTTATTAGCATGGTAAATTCTCACGTGGTAATGATATTTTTTATGGCATGCATATGAACGAACATAAGTAAAGGTTGGTTCTCTCGGGCCATATCGGCTTCGGGTGCCAATCACGCCTCAATGGGAATTGGGGTGTGACAATGAGATTGCTCCAGAACCAAGACTAAAAACATTCCCAGATGTGCTCCTGCGATTTTCCAAGCTACCTGCCCAATCACTATCAGTAAAACCAATTAATCTGAAATCTGACACTTTTGAGTACCAAATTCCGTAACTTGTTGTGCCAGCAATATATCGCAAGATCCTTTTGGCTGCACCTAGGTGTTGCTTCGAAGGACTATGCATGAACCTTGAAATCAAACTGACAGAGAATGCCATATCGGGTCTTGTGTGTGATAAGTAGTTTAGACCACCAACCAAACTTCTAAAGTAAGACGCATTTGCTGCATCTGTACCATCATCAAGTACCAGTTTCTCATTCATATTCATGGGCGTGGGAGATGGATTACAATTCAACTTGTTGAACTTCTCTAAAAGTTCAGAAGCATATTTTCTTTGTGAAATAAAAATCCCATCCAAACCTTGTCTCACCTCAAGCCCAAGAAAATAATGCAGCATACCCAAGTCGGACATCTCAAATTTACTCATCATGCAACTCTTAAATTCAGAAACAATAGATTCACAAGAGCCCATATATATAATATCATCGACATAAAGACAGACAACCAAAAAATCACCATTATCTCGCTTCTTTACATAAAGTGTAGGTTCATTCTCACTTCTTTTGAACTGGTGCTCTTGAAAAAAGGAATCAATTTTGCTATACCATGCCCGTGGAGCTTGCTTTAGACCGTACAATGCCTTCTTCAATCTATATACTTTGCTCTTCCCTTCACTAGAGATGAAGCCTTCAGGTTGGGAGACGTATACTTCTTTATGTAAATCGCCATTTAGGAAGGCAGACTTAACATCAAATTGGTACACAAGTCAACCAAGTTGAGCAGCCAAGGCTAGAGTAGTTCTAACCGTTTCAAAGCGAGCTACTGGTGAGAATGTCTCTTCAAAGTCGATGCCGTGTTGCTGGGAATATCCTTTTGCAACAAGTCGTGCTTTATGCCTTTTGATGCTTCCATCAGCATTGTACTTCATTTTGAAAATCCATTTTAGCTCGATAACATTCTTCCCTTCAGGAAAATCAACCAACTCCCACGTTTGGTTTTTCTCAATCGACTGAATCTCTTCAATCATTGCATTCTGCCACTCAGGTTGCTTTACAGCTTCTTCATAACATGTCGGTTCAGCAGCTAACAAGGAAAAGCTACAAGATGCATTAACATCTTTCAGCGACCGAAACTTTGTTGGTGGTGTTTCACTGGATGAAGCCGAAGACGAAGATTGGGAGCTTGCTGGAGTAGAATTGTTGCTGCTGCTTCCATGAGAAGAAGGATTGGTATCATTGCTGGAAGGAGAGGAAGGGTCAAAACCTGTTGATTCAAGAATCGTAGTATGCTCTCCTTCTGATTGAACCGGAATATGGACTACTGAATCTACTTTTTCGCCATTCCACTCCCAGGCTGCTTCCTCGTTAAATACAACATTCCTGCTGATAATCACTTTGCCACTAGTAGGATTATATAATCTATATGCTTTGGATTGAGGACTATAACCAATGAAAATGCATTTCTCTGATTTTTCATCTAGTTTAGAACGCATATTAACCAAAGCATAAGTTATACAACCAAAAACTTTCAAGTGGCTTACTTGTGGTTTCCGTCCCATCCATGCTTCATATGGAGTTCGATCCAAAATAGCTTTTGTTGGAGAAATATTCAAGAGGTACACAGCTGCAGCCACTACTTCTCTCCAAAAATGAACAGGAAGTCCCCTTCCATTAAGTAAGCTTCTGGCCATCTCAACCACCGTGCGATTTTTTCGCTCGGCGACTCCATTTTGCTGTGGCGAGTATGGTGCTGTAAGATCCCTGCGAATTCCATTCTCATCACAAAATAAATTAAAAGCATTAGATAAAAATTCACCACCACGATCTGTTCGAAGAGCTTTTATGTTGCAGCTTGTTTGCTTCTCCACGAGTGCCTTGAATTTCCTGAAATTCTCAAACGCTTCCGATTTGAATTTCAAAAAGTAAACCCAACTCATACGGCTGTAGTCATCAGTAAACAGAAGAAAATACCAACTCCCACCAAGTGATTCAGTCTTCATTGGTCCACACAAGTCAGCATGTATAAGCTCAAGACAACTGCTAGCTCTCCAAGATTCTCCTACAGGGAAAGATCTTCTACTTTGTTTTCCGAATATGCACCCTTCGCATAACTCAAGCTCACCCACATTTGGTAAACCAACCACCATGTTCTTTCTAATCAACAGTTTCAGCCCATTAATGTTCAAATGACCATAGCGAAGATGCCAAAGTTGAGTTTCATTAACACCTTTAGCAACTAACCCATTTTTAACAATATTTGAAACATTAAGGGGAAACATATTGTTCTGAGTCATAGGAACAGTTGCAACAGTTTGACCAGATTTCTTGTCACTAAGAATACATGAGTCATTATCAAATAGAACAGAGTAACCATTAACCATCAATTGTCCAACAATAAGCAAATTGTAAGCCAAACTAGGAACGAATTGCACATCACAGATAAGTTTAGAATTACCCTGCGTTGTTTTGATGGCTATGGTACCTCTGCCTTCAACTCGTACTTGCTTGTCATCACCGAGTCGAACTTCACTTTTTTTCGACTCATCAAGATCTCTAAATAGAGACTTTGTACCAGACATATGATTTGAGCATCCACTATCAATAATCCAAAAACCATCAGAATTGTCAGTAATTGGAGAATGAGCCATGAACAATTTACTTTCATCCTCAACTTGCTCGGAGAAATTGGCGTGCTTCTGCTCATCTCTTTGCTTGGTCCAACAATATGCTTCAGTGTGGCCGGACTTCTTGCAATACCAACATTGCAAGTCACTCTTGGGCTGACGTGACTCACTGAATTGTCCTCTGCCTCTACCACGGCCTCGACCTCAACCACGAAATCCGCCTCTTCCTCTACCTCTGCCAGAAAAATTTGAGGATTTTTCTTTGGAGAAAGATGACTCCTCTTTCACCTGGAATGCTTTTTCTTCAATTTTCTCATGAGATCTGTTTAGCCTATCTTCATGAGCTAACAAAGAACCCATTAGTTCATCAAATGAATAATCAGATAGATCCTTGGATTCTTCGATAGCAGCAACCACATGCTCAAACTTATTGGTTAAAGACCTCAACACCTTTGTTACAACAGTTTCATCATTAATCTTCTCTCCATAAGACTTCATGAGATTAACAATTGCAGAGACTCTAGACATATAATCTTGCACCGATTCACCATTTTTCATACTCAAAGTTTCAAAATCACGACGCAAAGTTTGCAATTTAACTACAATTACCTTCTTATCTCCCATATACTCCTGCTGCAAAATTTCCCAAGCTTCATTAGATGTCTCCGCTGCTGAAATTCTGGGGAAGATATCATCATGAAGGGCTTGCTGAATCAGGAACAATGCCTTCGAATCCTTCTTGCGATTTTCCCGAAGCTGTTGTGCGTGGCCTTCATCCGGGTCTGGAAATCCATTCTCCACCAAGTCCCATAGCTCTTGAGACTTAAAAAGAGTCTTCATCTTAAGACTCCAAAACTGACAATTCACCCCTTTAAAAATTGGAAGATGTTGGGAGTTAGAATTAGAGCTTGCTGCCATTGTTTTGTCTCTGATTTGGTGCTTTTAGAAATAAAATTTGATGGGTTTCACTCTCTCACGTTACTGCTGGTTCCCAGGGGAATTGACCTGAAAATAGAAAAGAAGAAGGACTCTGCTGTGGCCCACTTCTTTTGCTTTCTAACCGCTCTGATACCAAAGAACTGTTGGAACAAGAGACAAGAGATGCTGAAACAAGCTTTTAGAAACAAAGGTTTTTTTACTGCTCTATTTTCTTACTTCTGGAAACAAGAACACCTACTGCCATTTATAGGCTTACAATTAACTACTTAAGCTAAAATAAAGCAACTAACTAATAATGGAAAAACATGGGGAAAGTGGTAAACATGACCCACTACAATAAGAAGATAATGCTTTGACTAGGTAAAAACTTAAACCCACTAATCCTAAAAAACAGACTCACTAACTGATTTTGTGCAACTGAATTATTTTGAAGAATTAGTCAATATCCTCCAAGAAAAAGGTTAACTAATTATGGAAAAGATCTTTTCCTACAAGGAAACCTTTTCCACAAAGAAAACCTTTCTGAAGTAAAACACGATTATGGTAAAATTCAAGTAAACTAGGAAATTCAGGACAAATCCTAACAGAAATAACGGAGAGGTACCAAATTTTTCATTGAAAACTAAGACTTCATGGAGGCAATAAATTGGTCAATCAACAACCGTGAAAAACCGAATATAGCTATGTCATCAACATATATAAGAAGAACCAAAATATTGCTGCAAGACTTATGAATAAACATATTGTGATCAGAGGATGAATTAACAAACCCATCCAATAGAAACGTCGCTAGACTATGAAACCAAGCTCGCGGGACTGTTTCAAACCATAAAAAGCACGATTTAATTTACACAGTCCTCAAACCCTCTTGGTTGTCGCAAAAAAACATCTTCAGTTAATTCACCATGAAGAAACGTATTAGAAACATCCAGTTGGTGCATGAACCAATTATGTTGCAAGGCCAAGGAAAGTACCATATGGACTGTACTGTACTGTAAACAACTGGGGCAAAAGTATCAATATAGTCCAAGCCTGGTTGTTGAGAATAGCCTTGAGCAACGAGGCGAGCTTTGAACCGCTCAACGGACCCATCCGCACAATACTCAATGCGGAAAACCTATTGATGGGATATATTTATTAGTATATTTTTATATATTAAATATCAAATATTTTAAATAAACATGAATAAATATATCCTATTCTCACATATTTTCTAACAAATCTTGCAGGAAGTACAAATTACGAAAAAACGAAGAAGAAATAAGCTAAGGAAGAAAGATATATCCACTACAAATTCATCAAGGAATACACAAGAACAAGAAAGATAAAATACTGAAATTCTCACAAAGGTCTTTGAATTTCTCACCAAAGTTTCATGATAAGTGTCATGCCAAAATCTCATCAAGATTGCATGATAAATTATAATGTCAAATTCTCATCAAGACCTCATGATATATTGATATTATCTTTCAAAGTTTCATTAAGGCCTCCATAGAAATTTTTCTATAAATAGGCACATGTTTGTAGAAGGAACCACACACCAAAAAACACCATGAGCGAGATTCATTAGTCTTGTTTTCTTTCTCTTCTTTTCTTTTTCTTTAAGTAGAATAATATTTTCTTAGTAGTTTTTATCTTTACTCCATAATGGAGTAATTTCTTTTGTTGGGATAGTTGAGTTTATATATATATATATATATATATATATATATATATATATATATATATATATTTATTTATATTTATAATACTATCTCAATTTTAATACATGTTTCGCCTGAACGTTTTACTTACATCTTCTTATTGTGCTGGAATAATGACTTTTAATTAATTACGCCCTCCGTTTAAAAAAGAATGACCAATTTTAACTTGGCACGGAGTTTAAGAAAATAAAGAAGACTTTTGAATCTTGTGGTCCTAAATTAAAATTATGTCAAATGTACCAAAATGCCCTTGAATCTTGTGGTCTTAAACATGCCACGTGGAAAGTTGAAATTAAAGTGTTGCCAAAAAAGGAAATGGTCATTCTTTTTGAAACGGAGGGAGTATTATTTTCACACCTATTTATTTTACCTCTAAGTCATTATTATATTGATTTTGTAATTCTCACGTAGCAAAATTAATATATAATAACTAATGAGTAAAATATTAGAGTGAGAGTAATTTTTAGTTATCTATTATTTCAAATCTTTAATCTTGTTTCTTTTAGTCCTAATTCTCATGGAGGGATTAACTCAAATAAGTTTATAGGCTTAACAAATCTTTATCTTATTTCTTTCAGTCCTAATTCCCACGGAGGGATTGACTCAAATAAGTTTATTGATTTAAGGGGTCTTTATCTTATTTCTTTCAGTCCTAATTCTCACGGAAGGATTGCCTCAAATAAGTTTATCGATTTAAAGACTAATCGCAAAAGGTCTTTACACCTTTTAGCACAATTCAGGCAAGAGAAATATTCTGATTTAATTGTCACTAGTCTTAAATCAATTAATTGACATAACCTCACAGAGTGTTAATTAATTAATTATTTTCTTGTAAGTAAAATATAACTGTATTAGCAATAAGCAATTATTCTTTAGAAAACTACATGTGTGGAAACTGGGATTTTATTGTAATAATATTATCAAGTGAATTCAATGATTCCCAACTCTTTTTAATTATAAATCTATAAAAAGCTATTTATTTTAATTTTAATTAATTTATTATTTCAAACTCACCTTTCATCAATTTGATTCTCTCAAATAGTAATTAAGATAATACAAATTTGTAGCCTAGGTGGTTTCAATCTCTGTGGGACAATATCTTAAACTATACTAGAATTCGACAGAGTACGAGCAGCAAAATCCTATACATATTGACTTCGTCAATTTTTTGGCGCCGTTGTCGGGGATTGGTAAACATCTACTTCAAATTAATTATCTTATTACTACTTTAAGTTCTTTTTACTCGTTCTTCGAGTACGTTATATTCTAATTCTTAACAAGTTTCAGGATATAAGACTTGAAGATATTATTTTATATTATATTATTATTTTTTTAAAGTATTTTCTTTTCCAGCACCTAATAAGTGCTAGGAAACAAGATTTTTTAAAAATAAAAAATATGAGTGTGAACCCATTTTATGCACTTCAAATATGAATTTCAACCAACCAAGTGAAAGTCTTATTGAGTTGCTAGAAAAATATTATCAAAAGGTCATCACCTGTGACTATTGTGGTAGCTAGCAACCACCAAAGCTCTGAATGTCAAACAAGTAACATATTATTCTATGCAGATTCTGGGAGAATGAACTATCTTGAAGGATTAATTAATAAAATTAGTGAAAGGTCCATTACTTGTGAATATTGTGGAGGAAGTCACCATGTTCATGAATGTCAAATAGGTAATTCATATTTCTTTGATTCTTCTTATGAACAATCTTACGTTGTTTCTAGTTCTTTCAGGTACATGGATTCCAGTGAATATGATTGCAATCCGGAGTGCAATCAATACTCACAAGAGAATCAAAATATTGAGAGTGAACCATCTCAAGATGAGAATGTCAATTTGAAGGAAACTCTGCTTACTTTCATAAATAATATCGATGAAAAATATGCACAAAATCATAAAATCATAATGGATCTGACAATGCAATTAAATGAATTAGTAAGTATGGTAATATCCTATAATGATGGTGAACGGTCGAATTAAACTACGTCTTGTGAAGACGGAGCAATTGATATAATAAGAGAGTCATGTGAAAAAGAATTTATCACTCATGATAAAAAGACTAATCTAGTGAAGCAGGTTGACAATAAAGGTTTGGTTGAATTCAACTCAACAAATGATGAGTTCATATCCTATTTTTCTTATCCGCATAAATCAGTTAATTTTGAAGAAAATGAGAATCAAAAGGTCTCAAACACAAAAGAAATATCACTTGACCATTTTTCTTCCATTTCTTTTCATCATTACAATTTGTGGATTTTGTTGTTGGAGATTTTCAGGAAAGTGCATGGAATGATCCTCATGAAAAATATAAAATGGAGTTTCGAATAATCATGCACAGTTATTTGTCCAATCGAGATAAGGCCAAGAAAAAATGGATGGTGCGAAAAAAGAAAAATATTTGTGATGTTGTTGGCCAAGTGAGACTCGAGAGACATCCCAAGAATCAAAAACGAAAGTTTGATTCAAAATTGGTGGTGGAGTTCACAAGCTCCTGAAAAAAAGAAAAAAAAAACTTTACCTCCTCTTTCTTTTAAATTATTTGTCATAGAAAAATGATAATATTTAAGTGTGGGGGTAAGATATATATATATATATATATATATATATATATATATATATATATATATTATATTTGCATAAGCTTTTTTTATTTGTAGCATAACTTCTTTTATACACTTTCATGAATTTCTTTGTTCAGTTCTTTGCCATGGTCGTAATATTTTGAACTGAACACTTTTTAGGATATTTAAAAATAAATAAGTTGGCTAAAATTTGATTTTTTTAAAATGAGATTTGAAAAACAAATTTGATTGGGTATCATTCATGAGTTGTATGAATATCTTTTCAAACTCATATTTGTTTATTGGTGATTAAAATTATAATATTTATTGATCTAAAGTGTATTGTGTTGTCAGGTTACATTGCTCAGTTCTCCTGCTTATTCGAAAATCTATAACTTGCCTTGAATGTGATTTGAGGCAAAATACTAAGTAGATTTTTGAGTTAGGAAATGATAGTAGGTCTTCCTTGTTGAGTCATGACCAAAATCAACCTACCTAAATTATGTTTATCCCTAGGTAGCCTCCTTGAGCCTAAATGAATTGTCTCTTATTTTTTTTGATAAGAAATTTCAACCTGAGTTTAATCTTTGTCATCAACCTATTTGTTCACTCTATTCCGTTTTTCCGATAAAAAAATTGCATGCAAAAATAGTGTGGGGAGTAGTCATGAAAAAAAAAAGTAAATGATGATTGTTGTTGAGCATATTGATATTTTAAGAATGTTGTCGTCAAAAAAAGAAGTTACAATTGACAACTACATCTTGAAAAACAAATAAGAGAGAAAAAGGGGTGAAAATAAAAAGAAGAAGAAAACATGAAGGTTGATTTGCTTAGAAAAATGGAGAGCAATAATGTTAAATGCTAAAGTATTGTGGTGTTTATGAGGGACTTGAGTCACTTTCATTCATATGTATCCTATCCATTCCTAAACCTACATTACAACCTTATAAAAGTCCTACATGATCTCAACTCAATAACTTCTATATTAGTGGAGAACCACATGATAGGCAAGCTTATGACAATTTCGAGTAATTTGAGTACTTCTTTGTTGAGAGTGAGAGGATTTTTCTATATCTATGTCCTTATTTTGATTTATATTGATATACTGTGTGATTTATGGGCATCTCTCTTCATTTTGTGAGACACATTGGGAAAAAGAAAATATTATAATTTTGATTCTCAATAGATGAATATGAGTGTGGTTAAAATTATTTGATCTCATGATGTAATCTTAGTTGAATTTTGTTTGTCAAAAATTCTCATAATTTTACTTAAAATTTTAGCCTCTATTTTATTTTGTGTCCTTTGCTCGATAACGAGCAAAGATTCAAGTGTGGGAGTATTTGATGAGATATATTTATTAGTATATTTTTATATATTAAATATCAAATATTTTAAATAAATATATCCTATTCTCGCATATTTCCTAACAAATCTTGCAGGAAGAACAAATTACGGAAAATAAAGAAGAAATAAGCCAAGGAAGAAAGATATATCCGCTACAAATTCATCAAGGACTACACAAGAACAAGAAAGATAAAATAATGAAATTCTCACAAAGTTCTTTGAATTTCTCATCAAAGTTTCATGATAAGTGTCATGCCAAAATCTCATCAAGATTGCATGATAAATTATCATGGCAAATTCTCATCAAGACCTCATGATATATTGATATTATCTTTCAAAGTTTCATTAAGGCCTCCATAGAAATTTTTCTATAAATAGGCACATGTTTGTAGAAGGAACCACACACCAGAAAACACCATGAGCAAGATTCATTAGTCTTGTCTTCTTTCTCTTCTTTTCTTTTTCTTTTAGTAGAATAATATTTTCTTAGTAGTTTTTATCTTTACTCCATAATGGAGTAATTTCTTTTGTTGGGATAGTTGATGAAGCTTTATGTATATATATATATAATACTATCTCAATTTTAATACATGCTTCGCCTGAACGTTTTACTTACATCTTCTTATTGTGCTGGAATAATGACTTTTAACTAATTATTATTTTCACACTTATTTATTTTATCTCTAAGTCATTATTATATTGATTTTATAATTCTCACGGAGTAAAACTAATATATAATAACTAATGAGTAAAATATTAGAGTGAGAGTAATTTTTAGTTATCTATTATTTCAAATCTTTAATCTTGTTTCTTTTAGTCCTAATTCTCACGGAGGGATTAACTCAAATAAGTTTATAGGCTTAACAAATCTTTATCTTATTTCTTTCAGTCCTAATTCTCACGGAGGGATTGACTCAAATAAGTTTATTGATTTAAGGGTCTTTATCTTATTTCTTTCAGTCCTAATTCTCACAGAGGGACTGCCTCAAATAAGTTTATCGATTTAAAGACTAATCGCAAAAGGTCTTTACACCTTTTAGCACAATTCAGGCAAGAGAAATATTCTGATTTAATTGTCACTAGTCTTAAATCAATTAATTGTCATAACCTCACGGAGTGTTATATAATTGTATTAGCAATAAGAAATTATTCTTTAGAAGAATACATGTGTGCAGACTGAGATTTTATTGTAATAATATTATCAAGTGAATTCAATGATTCCCAACTCTTTTTAATTATCAATCTATAAAAAGCTATTTATTTTAATTTTAATTTATTTATTATTTCAAACTCACCTTTCATCAATTTGATTCTCTCAAATAGTAATTAAGATAATACAAATTTGTAGCCTAGGTGGTTTCAATCTCTGTGGGATGATATTTTAAACTATACTAGAATTTGACAGAGTACGAGCAGCAAAATCCTATATATAGTGGCCTCGTCACCTATTTATTTCCTACAATATTAACACATGGAGGAGGAGGAACAAGAGTCCAAGTTTTGTTTTGAATAAGTGCATCAAGTTCTTCACTCATGGCATGCAGCCAACAAAGATCTTTGATGGCTTGAGTGAAGGAAGAAGGTTCAGGTAAGATGGACAAAGAGGCAGTAAGTGACGGGATTACTTTAGGCTTGAGAGACCAAGTCATGGAACGTGTAGCCATTCCATGAGCACGTGAAGGTATTGGGTTCTAAGTGATGAAATGTGAATGAAAAATGGAGGGAAAGTGAATTGAGTTTTCACTTTAATAAAAGAAGTGTTCTCCCACAATGGTGGGAGAAAGGAACTTCTTCATACTTAAATATAGAAGCATGTCTTCATGTGGATAGTGAGGCAACAAAAAGATAAGCCTCGCGCCGTCGTCGTCGCTCGCTCGACTTCGGAAAAGGATCGAGAGATTATCTTTATGCACACGCATGTCACAACGCACCTCAAAGGGACGCGACCCTTCGAGGCACTATTTGGAAAATGAAATGGGACCTGCGACCCGCAGGTCAACATCTGTAGGCACAGATGGGGTCCGCAGATCAGACTACAAGTTTCTGGTTTTGGACAAAAGTTGACCTGCGGGTACTTGAGGGGAATAATTTTCTTAAGGACACACCGTGAATTCGGTGGACTTGATTCTTTCTTTCTTCATCTCTTTCTTATGGTTTTTTCTGTTTTTCCAGACAAAAATAGTTTGAACTTTTTTGTTGTTCTTGAACTTGTTGTTAAAGTTCATGTTGTAAATACAGATTGTACCCGAAAAACAACAATCTTAAGGAAATTATTAATCAAATTTTTTTATTTCTGGAGATTAAAATCTTTTAGTTTTCTACTCTATTTAAACTTGATAGTGATTTGAAGATATGAAAACTTCATCACAAGTCAAAGTTCATTCGATTGGCGATTAGAAGAATATAAAACTTCATCGTTAAACTAGAAACAAGTTGTTTGAAGTTTATAACTTTGTTATTAGTATTTGTGATACTAAATTGGTTGTCTATTTGTGACAGCAAAATAAATACTGAAAATCAAATCATTTGTCACACCCCGAACACCGTTCGGGACGTGATTGGCACCCGAAGCCAATATGGCCTGAGAGAACCAATCTTTGCTCACGTTCATTCATATGCAAGTCTCTTTACGAATAGCATACTTTCTCATGTAACTGATTACATATATAAGATACCATTGGTGAAAGTCATGGGAAACATGTACATTATATGCAACTATGGCCGTTAGGACCATTCCGTCTAAATGAATATACACCTCTTACGTTCATATACCCACATATGTCTACAAAGCCTCTAAATAAATACACGACCCTTTCATAACATCTACAACATCATATCCAATGTATAACTTGGACTCGGAAAGTCCCGAACCAACTGGGGCTCACCAAATATCTGCAAATACTGTCAACCTACTGCGGAGGGCTACTAGTGCCTGCACCTGCAATATGTAAGGTAAGCTCCCCCGAGGGGGTCAGTACGAGGAATGTACTGAGTATGTAAGGCTATACGTAAATATATAAGATATAGGAACTTTGATGAAAGTAACTACAAGTGAACACATCATGTGAATACATTACCATAAGAATACATGTGGAATCATGTGCATTACTTTCTTTACTTCATTTCATTTTCCTTTACTTCTTCATCATTCATGTGATCATCAATCATGTATGCCCGGGCCCAACTGATCAGTGGGAAATAACATTGGGATCGTCTCTAGCTAGGCTTATGCCCCTTTGAGCTGCCACCCATAAATCAATAAAGCAGGTTCGTCTCTAGCTAGGCTTATGCCCCTTTGAGCTGCCCCCTGTATCCAATAATCATTCAGGATCGCCCCTAGCTAGGCTTATGCCCCTTTGGATTGCCACCCGTTCTCAACAAGTGCTTATTACTTCAATTCTTTTGTTATGAGATTGGTACATTAGTGGTTACAATGTTATTGGAACTTTGGAACATTATTGGAACATTAACCAATGAACATGAGTCATGTGAATCACAATTGATCAATGAATAAGGAACATGTGAGTAACAATGATTAATAACCGGAAATGGAATACCTTTGAACATTTCGGAATGGAACAAGTATAAGGATAATGTGATACTATGTGCTGCAGAAGGATATGAAAAGAGTAACCTTACATACCTTGTATTCTCAATACGAATATATATAATCTTAGATGTGCATACAATTTCCCACTCCTTTCTTATGTTTCACTCTATAACATAAATACATAACGAAATTTACATTAACCACCAACTACCTTACAAATGCATATAACGTCCATGAGTTACATGTTTGCCTTTAAAATGTCATTTCCCCCTTGACAATACCATTGATGAAATCATCATATCAATAATCCCACAATATTCCCAACATTGACCAAAATATCATAAACCATTAGCATGTCGCACCAAGTTTATACTTTCCACTTCTCCATCAACATAACATCACAATTACTCTATCAAGTCACCATAATACACTTCATAACAACATATCGACAATAATCCCATAACTTACACTTTTAGAAAAATAACAAGTTAAAGAAAAAAATCACACCAAGTTTCTCCTTTACGTTTCTTCAATACCACCATGTCACAATTATTTCATCAATTCACTCCAACACATGTCATAATGACATATCGCCAACAATTCCATAATTTACACTTATGGAAAAAAATAATAATAAGTTAAGGACCATAAACACACCATACATGTTGATATCTCATCCATATCATTCACTTTTATTCAAACCTCAAGTCCTTGTTCAAGTTTAAATAACATAAATGACACATCTCTTACAAAAAGCAAAAGTGTCATATCCAACACTTCCAAGCATAACCAACATGATCCACATAGTCTCTCATGCATATAATATGTTAAAGTACAAGAATAATCACTTACCCAAGTTTGGAAGATGATGATCTTGCCCAAGAGTTGATTGCTTTAGGGTTTGGAAATGGAGAGAAAAGTCTAGAAATGTTATGAGAGATTTTGTGAATAAAAATCTGCTTTTGGCCTTATATAGCCTCCATTTAATGGTTATCTTGATCCACTTGGGTCAATAATTGATGAATTAAAGGAAGAATGGGTCATTTGACCCATTGGGCCATGCATTTTGGCTCCATTTTGGGCCTCAAATTGCCCCATTAACACATATTACCTTAGCCCACTAAAATCAATGTATAATCCATCATATATCTCATGTTTAATTAATTCCATAATCGTCACGATAATATTCACTTACGAGATTCCCAATCGTAGCCTCAATCGCAAAACTAGAAATTCTAGTCGCTCATGGCTTCTTTTTTTTTTTTTAACATAATTTGTTAAAAAACTTGTGATGAAGAATTAACCCCACAAAGTCACAAACACCACCTACTACCAAGGTCTAATCACATTTACTAGCACACTATCAAATTTTTCCATCAATAGCAATATGAAATACGTACTTATGGCTCTCGAAACCTAGGTAAGCATGGTTCAAGGTTGTCAAGTAGGGTCGGGAATGTACGGGGTGTTACATCCTTCCCCCCTTAGAAACATTCGTCCTCGAATGTTAGTAACATTATCTCATTGTAACAACTTAAGTCAAAGTGCATCCTTCACATTATCATATACACACATAATACTTGTAAAGACTTACTTATTATGACTCCAATTCCGTATCTTGACCTTTTTCTTCCGTGTACAACAATTACGAGCACTTTAGATTTCATTATTTCTTTGGTTTCCCTTGCAATTTCTTCTACGTGCTAATTTCTCCAATAGTGCCTTTACGGAAGCTACTTCTTTATGTCTCATTACTCTCTCTTATCGATCTAGAATAGTAAGCAGTACTTCTTCACATGTGAGATCTTTTGTAACTTGTATATTTCTACTGGCAACAATACGAGATAATCTCCTATACACTTTCAAAGCATCGAATATAAGATATTGAATGAACTGTGAAGAGTTCTTGGACTAGTGTTAATAGATACGCAATTTGCCCAAATCTTTGGAAAACTTCTCTTTCTTTCCGTATCTCATTATATATATTTTTTTTCATTGGTGACACTGTCAAAAATACCTAATCACCTATGGCACATTTAATTCCCTTCTGCTACTATCGACATATGATTTGTATTGGCTCTGGGCCATTTGTAGCTACTATTGTATCACCTTCACTTCCTCTATAGCTTGACGAATAAAATCTGACCCGAGCAAAGCAAATTTCATCAGCTGTAACCCATCCAATTGATGATCTACATTTTCTTTCATATAAAACTTCGTAAGGAGCCTTTTGATACTTTTACTGTAAACAATTTCAATAAACGATAGATGTTCATCCCAACTACCTTTAAAGTCCAATGTACAAACTCGTGGCATAACTTTAAATGTTCATATAATACGTTTTGTTTGCCCATCCATCTGAGGATGACAAGCCATACTTACATCTACCTGTATACCCATGCTTTACTGAAAAGACTCCCAATATTGTACAATAAAGTGAGCTCTCTTGTAGGATATAATAGTGAGTGAAATCCCATGTAATCGTACTATCTCTGTAACATACAACTTTGTATAATGTTCAGCTGTATCGGTGGTCCTAACTAGTAGGAAACACGCTGGCTCGGTGAGCCTGTCAACTATCACCTATATGGAATCAACTTTTGCAGTGTACGGGGTAACCCTGTGATTAATCTATGTCACTCATGTTCCATTTCCAATCTGAAAGGGTAATACATTGCATTAAACATACAGACCTCTGATGCCATAGTGTTAATCTGTGACTGCTTGGATATTGAGCTATAAGTTCCACAATGTGTTTTTCATGTAACCTTACTAAGACATCTCTGCTAAACCATGGTATATTTTGGTTGCTTCTGAATGAATAAAATACCATGAACGATGTTCTTCTGTCATAATTCATTTCCTTAACTAGTCTATACCCAATATACATAGTTTACATTGGCGTTAAGATACTCCCTCTTGTATTTGTTCAAACATCTTTGTCGTACTCTGCTGTACATTTTTTTTTTCAATTGAACTAAAACTATAACTTACATATTGCTTTTTCCTTTATTTCAGATGTCAATGAAAATCCCGCCATATTTGACACTATAATTCTTTCATCAGGAGTTCCAAGAAAATAGAAACCCCTATTGCTTCATTGATATAGATTTCGTAACTATACCTTTCTTTTCTGTGAACTGGCCATTGCTACTTTTTACTGCCTTGCAGCTTAATGTATCAACTATTTTCCAAATGACACAAGATACCATTGTTCTAATCGTTTAATAGTTCAAGCCACCTTCACTACCTCAGATTTAAGTCCTTTGGCTTCAATTATAGTACATTTTCTTATGAACAGTATATATATCAGCATAAATCCCTTACAAATAGTGACACTATAACTGTAAAGCAATATCGCGGCCGCTAGTTCAGGGTCCTGTGTCTAGTAATTCTCATGTAGCCGCAATTGCCGTAAGACATATGCTATTACCTTATCATGCTACATCAATACACATCCGAGGCCAACCCCGAAAGCACTACCATACATTGCATAACATTCTTTTGCCTTCGGGAGGCACTTAAAATTGGTGTGGAAGTTACTTTATCTTTCAACTCTTGGAAACTCTTCTCATATGCATCATTCTACTGGAACTTGATTGCCTTGTATATAAACTTTGCTAAGAGTGTAGGGATAGAATAAAATCCTTCAACAATTCTCCTATAATAATCAACCAACCCAATAAAATGATGGATCTCTGTAAGCATCGTAGGCCTTAGCCAATTGTTCACCCTTTCTATCTTTTGTATAACAATTTTCATTTCTTCATCCTATACAATGTGACTCAAGAACGACATGGATTGTAACCAAACTTCATGTTCAGAAAAGTCTATAACACTTGCTGCAATATGATTCACATGGTCCTCTTGTGATCCTGAATACCATCACCAAACATGGTCACACACACATTTAAAAGTGTCTTAAACACCCTATTCATTAAACCCATAAAAATTACAGGTGCATTCGCTAGCTCAATTGACATACTAAGAATTCATAATAACCATACCATGTTTGTAATGCTGTCTTGGGTATATCTTCATCATTCATTTTTTTTTTCATCATTCATTTCACTATTTTTTCTAACCCCGTAACTGATCAAACAAATCGTCAACTCTGGGGAGGGAATATTTATTCATAATTGTCATCTTATTCAGTTGTCGATAGTCGACACACATCCTCAACGTACTGTCTTTCTTTTGTACAATTAACACTGGTGCACCCCAAGGGAACATACTAAGTCTTATGAATCCCTTGTTCATCCCGTCTTTTAACGTTTTTTTTTTCAATTCCCATAACTTTGTCGGGGCCATACTATATGAAGAAGTAAAAAAATAAAAATAAAAAAAATAGGTGAAGTACCTAATGTCACAGTAATACCAGCTCATACATCGAGGAATTCATTTACCACCAGAACTGATTGAAAAGTTGGTGGCTTCACATCAGTATCTTTCACTCTTACCGAGTGACGTGTGTATCCCTTAGAGTATCCTTTTACTTGCTTTACTATGGGGAACAACTTTTTCCTCTTAGTGCCCCCACATTTCTTCTTTTGGGGAAAACGACAATATAACTTCTTAGTTCGGCAATCTACTATGGCACAATCCCTTTATAACATTAAAATCCACTATTTCCAGCTCAATAAGATCAACCGGTGTCTCATGACCACAAACAATTACTATGCACTTAAGATATACTCTGTTAACTATCATAGATTCACCGACTGATGTATAGACTTCAAGTGACATAACTAGTAATTCTGGTGTTCATTTGAATTTTCAGCAATTAATAAAATAACACATGCTAGTGTCGAATATGGGTCAATCAATACGTGTACGGTACCTGTAGCTACCTCAAGAGAAGCCTCATTTTTTGGCCCGACATACCACACCAATAACAAATATTCAGCCCAAACCGACATATTCTTTTCTAGTGTCTCTGAGCCTTCATTATCTGTGCAAAAAGCCTGTATTTGACTATATCAGTATCTTTTTTTTTTTTCAAGATCGCAATGGTACAATCCATCTGTCCCTATACCGATGCATTCTATCGGTCATAATGGTTACCACTTTTGGAGTATACTTAACCACAGAATTAAACCGAATTGCTTTAGCAATTGATCCACATAAGCTTTTCGGACCTCATATGAGAGGTACTAGTCAAGGAATACCGTTTTACATTCCTCCCAACTAGCTGGAAATACATCAATACACAGTCACATGTATAACATCTAGAGCCTTTTTGATTTGGTCTATAAAGTCCTATGGGTCTTCATACAGATCCAACCCGATGAACAAAAATGTCCCGTAGCCTCCTACTTATAAATGTGGCGCGCAACACATCGATAAGTAAGACTCTACTCGGACACGGCTTTGTAGCACCCTTAGAACGACCCGCTCTGATACCACTTTTGTCACACCCCGAACACCGTTCGGGACGTGATTGGCACCCGAAGCAAATATGGCCCGAGAGAACCAATCTTTGCTCACGTTCATTCATATGCAAGTCTCTTTACGAATAGCATACTTTCTCATGTAACTGATTAAATATATAAGATACCATTGGTGAAAGTCATGGGAAACATGTACATTATATGCAACTATGGCCGTTAGGACCATTCCGTCTAAATGAATATACACCTCTTACGTTCATATACCCACATATGTCTACAAAGCCTCTAAATAAATACACGACCCTTTCATAACATCTACAACATCATATCCGATGTATAACTATGACTCGAAAAGTCCCGAACCAACTGGGGCTCACCAAATATCTGCAAATACTGTCAACCTACTGCGGAGGGCTACTAGTGCCTGCACCTGCAATATGTAAGGTAAGCTCCCCCGAGGGGGTCAGTACGAGGAATGTACTGAGTATGTAAGGCTATACGTAAATATATGAGATATAGGAACTTTGATGAAAGTAAGTACAAGTGAACACATCATGTGAATAAATTACCATAAGAATACATGTGGAATCATGTGCATTACTTTCTTTACTTCATTTCATTTTCCTTTACTTCTTCATCATTCATGTGATCATCAATCATGTATGCCCGGGCCCAACTGATCAGTGGGAAATAACATTGGGATCGTCTCTAGCTAGGCTTATGCCCCTTTGAGCTGCCACCCATAAATCAATAAAGCAGGTTCGTCTCTAGCTAGGCTTATGCCCCTTTGAGCTGCCCCCTGTATCCAATAATCATTCAGGATCGCCCCTAGCTAGGCTTATGCCCCTTTGGATTGCCACCCGTTCTCAACAAGTGTTTATTACTTCAATTCTTCTGTTATGAGATTGGTACATTAGTGGTTACAATGTTATTGGAACTTTGGAACATTATTGGAACATTGACCAATGAACATGAGTCATGTGAATCACAATTGATCAATGAATAAGGAACATGTGAGTAACAATGATTAATAACCGGAAATGGAATACCTTTGAACATTTCGGAATGGAACAAGTATAAGGATAATGTGATACTATGTGCTGCAGAAGGATATGGAAAGAGTAACCTTACATACCTTGTATTCTCAATACGAATATATATAATCTTAGATGTGCATACAATGTCCCGCTCCTTCCTTATGTTTCACTCTATTACATAAATACATAACGGAATTTACATTAACCACCAACTACCTTACAAATGCATATAACGTCCATGAGTTACATGTTTGCCTTTAAAATGTCATTTCCCCCTTGACAATACCATTGATGAAATCATCATATCAATAATCCCACAATATTCCCATCATTGACCAAAATATCATAAACCATTAGCATGTCGCACCAAGTTTATACTTTCCACTTCTCCATCAACATAACATCACAATTACTCTATCAAGTCACCATAATACACTTCATAACAACATATCGACAATAATCCCATAACTTACACTTTTGGAAAAATAACAAGTTAAAGAAAAAAATCACACCAAGTTTCTCCTTTACGTTTCTTCAATACCACCATGTCACAATTATTTCATCAATTCACTCCAACACATGTCATAACGACATATCGCCAACAATTCCATAATTTACACTTATGGAAAAAAAAAAATAATAAGTTAAGGACCATAAACACACCATACATGTTGATATCTCATCCATATCATTCACTTTTATTCAAACCTCAAGTCCTTGTTCAAGTTTAAATAACATAAATGACACATCTCTTATAAAAAGCAAAAGTGTCATATCCAACACTTCCAAGCATAACCAACATGATCCACATAGTCTCTCATGCATATAATATGTTAAAGTACAAGAATAATCACTTACCCAAGTTTGGAAGATGATGATCTTGCCCAAGAGTTGATTGCTTTAGGGTTTGGAAATGGAGAGAAAAGTCTAGAAATGTTATGAGAGATTTTGTGAAAAAAAATCTGCGTTTGGCCTTATATAGCCTCCATTTAATGGTTATCTTGATCCACTTGGGTCAATAATTGATGAATTAAAGGAAGAATGGGTCATTTGACCCATTGGGCCATGCATTTTGGCTCTATTTTGGGCCTCAAATTTCCCCATTAACACATATTACCTTAGCCCACTAAAATCAATGTATAATCCATCATATATCTCATGTTTAATTAATTCCATAATCGTCACGATAATATTCACTTACGAGATTCCCGATCGTAGCCTCAATCGCAAAACTAGAAATTCTAGTCGCTCATGGCTTCTTTTTTTTTTTTTAACATAATTTGTTAAAAAACTTGTGATGAAGAATTAACCCCACAAAGTCACAAACACCACCTACTACCAAGGTCTAATCACATTTACTAGCACACTATCAAATTTTTCCATCAATAGCAATATGAAATACGTACTTATGGCTCTAAAAACCTAGGTAAGCATGGTTCAAGGTTGTCAAGTAGGGTCGGGAATGTACGGGGTGTTACATCAATGATGGAATGACGAATGTTGCAGCAACTAACATTGCTAATTCGAGTTGTTTGAATGCTGCTCCTGCCATGGCATTGGCGAAAAAACCAGAATTTTTTTTTTGGTATTGATTTAAATAGATGGCAGCAGAAGATATTCTTTTACTTGACTACTTTAAGTCTGCAAAGGTTCATCATGGAAAGAGTTCTAGAATTACCAGAAGAAACTCTGAAAAAAGAACGTTTCGTTGTGACAGAAGTTTGGAAGCACTCAGATTTTTTATGTAAAAATTACATTCTGAGTGGCCTACAAGACGATTTGTACAATATGTATAACAACATGAAGACCTCTAAGTAACTTTGGGATGCTTTGGAAAAGAAGTACAAAATAGAAGATGCCGGAATCAAGAAATTCATTGTTGTAAAATTTCTGGACTTCAAGATAGTAGACAGTAAAGCAGTAGTTACCCAAGTCCAAGAGTTGCAAGTTATAATCCACGATCCTCTTGCTGAAGGTAGAATATCATTTAATACCTTTTTTAAATATTTTAAGAATGTTTTAAATATTCACTTAACCTTTATTGTAGGTTTGGTTGTGAATAATTCTTTTCAAGTAGCTGCAATAATCGAGAAGTTACCACCTTTGTGGAAGAACTTTAAAAACTACCTAAAGTATAAACACAAGGAGATTTTTGTCGAAGATCTCATTGTGAGGTTGAGGATTGCAGAGGATAATAAGGCAGCGGAAAAGAGGTCTCATGGGAATTCAGCAATAAATAGAGCAAGTATTATTGAAAATGATCCCATAAAATCAAAGAAGAGAAAGAAAGCATCCGGACAACAAGGCAATCCTCCTAAGAAGAAATTCAAAGGAAATTGCTTCAATTGTGGCAAAGTTGGCCACAAGTCTACTGATTGTCGGGCCCCGAAGAAGGGCAAGAAAAAAGATCAAGCAAACATGGATGAATCCAAAGAAGAAATAGACAATCTTTGTGCCATGCTTTCGGAATGCAATCTGGTTGGTAACCCTAGAGAATGGTGGATGGATTCTGGTGTGTTCCAACAAAGAACTATTTGCATCATATGTTCCTGCTCAAGATGATGAGAAGATATTCATAGAGAACTCCGCTATAGCAAAGGTTGAAGAAACATGCAAGATTTGCTTGAAGATGACATCTGGCAAGGTGGTGACACTAAACAATGTCCTTCATGTTCAGGAGTTGTGAAATAACTTAGTTTCTACTTCACTTCTGACTAAGAATGGATTAAATTATGTATTTATTTATGATAAAATTGTAATAAGTAAGGGTGAAGTGTATGGAGGTAAAGGTTACCTCACTGAAGACCTTTTTAAGATCAATGTAATGACAATTGATTTGAATAAAAGTTCTGGTTTACTTACTTGAGTCAAACGATTTATGGCATGAACGTTTAGGACATGTCAATTATAAAACCTTGCGAAAACTGATTAGTTTGGAAGTTTTGCCTAACTTTGAGTGTAATAAATCAAAGTGTCAAATATGTGTTGAATCTAAGTATGCTAAGCATCCATATAATTTTGTTAAAAGGAATTTGAATCACTTAGACTCAATTCACACAAACATTTGTGATATGAAATCAACACCATCTCATAATGGAAAAAAATATTTCATAACTTTTATTTACGATTGCACTAGATTTTATTATGTTTTTTTGCTGAATAGTAAGGATGAGACAATAGAAGCATTTAGGCAAATATAAAACTGAAGTTGAAAATCAGTTCGATAAAAATATTAAAATGATAAGAAGTGATAGGGGTGGAGAGTATGAATCTCCTTTTGTGGAGATATGTTTGGAAAATGGAATTGTCCATCAAACTACTACCCCGTACTCACCTCAATCAAAGGGAATTATAGAAACTAAAGACTAAACATTGAAGAAAATGATGAATGCCTTACTTATAAGTTCAGGTTTACCGCAAAACTTGTGGGGGGGAAGCTATCCGTACAACAAACCAAATACTCAATCGAGTGCCCCATAGTAAGACACAATATATTCCATATAATAAATGGAAAGGAAGGAAATCTAACTTTAAATATTTCAAAGTGTGGAGGTGTCTAGCCAAAGTCCAAGTTCCTATACCCAAAAGGGTGAAAATAGGACCAAAGACTATGGACTGTGTTTTCATCGGATATGCTACAAATAGTAAAGTATGCCAATTTTTGCTTCATAAATCCGAACATTCGGATATCCATGATAATACGATAATTGAATCAGATAATGTTGAGTTCTTTGAACACATTTAGTTGTATAAGACTAGACATGAGCTGTCTAGTGAAGGGTCTAAACGACCTATGAATGAACCAAAGGAGAATGTACTTAATAAAGAGAATCCAAGGCATAGTAAATGTCAAAGGACGTCGGCTTCCTTCGGATCAGATTTTGTAACATTTCTTCTTGAAAATGAGCCTTAAACATTCAAAGAAGCGATGTCGTCTGCGGACTCATCCTTTTGGAAAGAGGCAGTCAATAGTGAGATTGATTCAATCTTGAGCAACCATACTTGGGAGTCGGTTGATCTACCTCCAGGAAATAAACCTTTAGATTCAAAATAGATCTTCAAAAGGAAATGAAAGTTGACGGTACTATTGACAAATACAAGGCAAGACTTGTTGTGAAAGACTTTAAACAAAAAGAAGGCCTTAATTATTTTGACACATACTCACCAGTAACAAGGATAATGTTCATTCGGATATTGGTTGCATTAGCGGAGATATATGATCTTGAAATCCATCAAATGGATGTGAAAACAACTTTCTTAAACATTAGAGGAAAAAATTTACATGGAACAACTTGAGGGTTTTGTGGTTCCTGGTAAAGAAAGAAAAGTGTACAAACTTGTGAAGTCACTTTATGGACTAAAGCAAGCACCCAAATAGTGACCAAACCATGTTGGCAAATAGATTTAAGATTAATGAGTGTGACAAATGTGTTTACATTAAAGATACTCCAAATCAAAAAGTCATTATTTGTTTGTATGTGGATGACATGTTGATCATCAGTAGAGACATTTCTGATATAAATGCTACGAAGTGAATGCTAGAAAACACATTCGATATGAAAGACCTTAGAGCTGCTGATGTGATCTTAGGTATAAGAATCCATAGAACTCCACAAGGGTTGGTATTGTCACAGTCTCATTATATTGAAAAGGTACTTGACAAGTTCAGGTATTTGGATTTCAATATTGCCAAGACACCATTGGATGTTAGCTTTGCACTTCAAAAGAATGAAGGTGAAAGTGACTCACAATTAGAATATGCAAGAGTGTTGGGAAGTTTGATGTATATCATGAATTGTACGTGATCATACATAGCATGTGATATTAGTAAATTGAGTCGGTACACGAGTAATCCCAATCAAACTCATTGGATGGCAATGAAAAGAGTTTTGGGGTATCTAAAACATACTCAAGACTATGTGTTGCATTATACAAATATCCTGCTATAATTGAAGGATATAGTGATGCAAATTAGATCAACGGGTCAAATAAAGTAAAATATACGAATACATATGTATTTACTCTTGGTAGAGGAGCAGTATCTTGGAAATCATCCAAACAAACATGTATTGCCTGCTCTAAAAAGGAATCTGAATTTATCACGTTAGATAAAGCCGGTGAAGAAGCTAAATGGCTCCAAAATTTCTTGAAAGAGATTCCTTATTGGCCCAAACCTTTGGAACCAGTATACATACACTGTGATAGCCAAGCTGTAAAAGGTAGGGCAAGGAGCAATATGTATAACGGTAAATCTCGCCATATAAGACGAAGACATAATACCGTTAGAGAATTACTCTCTAGTGGAATTATCACGATTGACTATGTGAGGTCAAAGGATAATGTGTCGGATCCACTTATAAAAGGCCTATCTAGAGAGGGAGTTGAGAGATCATCAAAGGGAATAGATTTATGGCCTAGGACAAGTCATCACGACGATAAGTTTACCTAGCAAACTGGAGATTCCAAGAGCTAGGTTCAAGGAAATCAAACAAAGTTGTGACTGAAGGTTCAAAATTGTCAACTAACTCAATCCATTCTCATGATGAAGACAATATTCAGGAAACAAAGATAAAGCTTATGGTTTGAAATTTTTTAATGGTTTCTAAGTTTGGTAGGTATGACCAAATAGTTTGATATATAAGATTAAAACGTTTAGGAATCACCTATGTGAGGGTAAAGTGGAAGTCGTTTCAAGGAGAATGATAGTAAAGGTCTATTCTCTAAGCTCTCATGAAACCAGGTAGTGTTCATGGATGAAACGAACTAAATCGTAAGAACCATAAATGATAAAAGACTGGTTGTGTGACTTGTGTTGTTTAGATGTACATTAAAGTTCGACGGATCAAAGATATCGCATCTACCGATTGACCAAGTGTATCTGATACAAGTTCACTATGGAAAGTTCAAAGAGAAAACTACTTAACCAGATGCAATTAGTCTTAGCTTATAGATCACACACTTGTCCGTATATTTTTTATGAAATAATCATTCCCCATTCATGTGGGGGATTTTTGGGTTCTAAGTGATAAAATGTGAATGGAAAATTGAGGAAAAATGAATTGAGTTTACACTTTAATAAAAGAAGTGTTCTCCCACATTGGTATGAGAAAGGAATTTTTTCATGTTTAAATATAGAATCATGCCTTCATGTGGATAGTAAGGCAAGAAGAAGACAAGCCTCGCGTCGTCATCATCATCACTCGCCCGGCTCAACTTCGGATTTGGATTGTCAAATGATCGATCGAGAGATTATCTTTTTGGACAAAATTCATTTGAAACTTGAGAGTTAATGATCCAAAAATTCAATTTGAAATTTCTCCATTTGCAGACACACATGAGGAACTGCAGACCAATGTCACAACGCACCTCGAAGGGACGCGACCCTTCGAGGCACTATTTTGAAACGGAAATGGGACCTGCGGGTGAAGATGGGGTCTGCAGTTCGGACTGAAAGTTTCTGGTTTTTGACAAAAGATGACCTGCGGGTGCAGGTGGTCTTAATGGTATAAATCAGTGCAATTTTTCAAGAACCATTACTTCCTTTCTGAAGCACCACCTTTTGGATATAAATACCTAATTTTTCCTCAGGTAAAGGCATAAAGTTTTGAAGTGAAAACATTCTTCTTCTTCCTAAAAACTCAAGTGTGATTTACAAATCATTGAGTGAGTTCGTACTTCGACAAATTTGAGGTACCACTATTTGCTGAAGTGATTCATTTTATCCTGAGAGGATTTATTCCATTAACCTCGGGTACTTGAGGGGAATAATTTCCTTAAGGACACACCGTGAATTTGGTGGACTTGATTCTTTCTTTCTTCATCTCTTTCTTTTGGTTTTTTCTGTTTTTCCTGAAAAAATAATTTGAACTTCTTTGTTGTTCTTGAAGTTCATGTTGTAAATACATATTATTTTCAGAAAACAACAGAAGGAACAACAGAACTTTTATTGGATTGAGACGTAGAGACAGGGGAGTTCAGTGGAGAGGAAGAATTGGTCGATAATAGAGAAGTAGGTGATGATAAAGGGACATCAAAAGTTACATTTTGCGATAAAGACATGCTGCCAGAAGACGGTGTAAATGAGTTAGAGTTACAAGATACCAAAGAGGTAGATTTGGACTTAGAGTTTGTAGGAGTGGAGAGCTCTACTAGAAATTGTAGAGTTGGAGAGGGACTATCAGAGGTTCCTACAGATTTGGGAAATGTCTGATTTGGTGATAAAGACGTGCACGATACATGTGTTGGCGCCGAGATCAGCAAATTTGAATTATGAGAAGTTGTAGTTGGCGACATAAAATCAAATTCTATTAGATTTTGATGAGAAGCACGTGGAAACATAGAAGAATACAGAAAGAAGGACTCTACAAATTTCACATGACGTGAAATTAGAACTCTATTTGTGGAGGGATCAAAACATTTAAAACCTTTGTGTCTCATAGAAGTCCCAAGAAATATGCAAGGTTTTGATCTCGGCTGGAACCTATTAACAAAATTAGTTGCAGCAAAAGGATAACAAAGACATCTGATAGTCTTGATCATGTTATAATTAGGACTCGGCCAAATAATATTTCATGAGGTGAATGAAAAATTAAAACAGGTAATGGTGTGGTATTATCAAAGTTACAGCAAATAGAGAAACATCAGCCCAAAAGGATAAAGGAATAGACTCTTGAAAAAGAAGGCAACAAATTGTATTATTGACGTGCCTATGTTTACATTCTCATGGACATTTTGAGAAGAAGTATATGGACAGGAGAGTCGATGAACAATACTATTTTCTTTGAAGAATGAATTAAAATTGGTATTATCATATTCTTTACCACCATCAGATTGAAAATATGAAATGGTAGAGTGAAATTGCATGAAATTCTTTGAATTTATCAAAAGCTTCTGATTTTTCTCGCATAAGATAAATCCAAGAATATTTAGTGAAATCATCAAGAAATAAAATACAGTAATGAAAATCAGAATTGAAATTCGAAGGGGCTTGCCACACATTTGAATGAACCAAAACAAAAGGAGATGTTGCATTACTTGAAGAAGAATCAAATTGCAATCTTGTTTGCTTGCCCAAATGGCAAACATTACATGAATTATTATCAATACTAGAACTACAACTAACTAAACCACGACGA
The DNA here is from genome assembly GCA_031232105.1 of Capsicum rhomboideum. NCBI lineage: Eukaryota > Viridiplantae > Streptophyta > Magnoliopsida > Solanales > Solanaceae > Capsicum > Capsicum rhomboideum. The sequence goes on from CP124712.1 coordinate 128,945,253, forward strand.
GCTAAGGCTGTTAAAGAGCAGTGGCCAGGATGCCCTAAACGTTGATGTCATAAAGATGAGGAAACAGTACTGAAAAATGCAGGAGGAGAGGATGTGAAGAGCGGATAGAGGGAGCCATCATTCTTACAGTGGAGCAACATTGGTCCTCTTGTCCTTAATAAAGAAACCAGAGTTAGTAAACTTAACGAAACAATCACTATCCCTACATAAACGCATGATAGACATAAGATTTTTTTTGAGTGAAGGAATATATAAAACATTATTCAAGTGAAGGGGTCAGGACAAATTAGAAAGAACATATTGACCAACAGATACAATAGGTAGAAGATTACCATTACGAACCATGAACTGATATGAGCCATTGTATGAAGCAGAAGAAGACAAGAGAGAAGAATCATAAGTCATGTACGCAAAAGCCCCAGAATCGGGATACTACATAGGTGGCGGAACCTCCTTCATGCTCATAGCTACAAAAGACTTAGGTAAATTATTTGGAACAAACGAATGATTAAACCTGTTCCGATATTCTAAGGCACTATGATTGTAGTGAAAACATATTTGGCACCATTTGGATGGAATAAAAGGAGAACGACTAAGAACACCGCCACTAGAAGTACGACCAGGTTGTTGCACACCATTCCATTGTGGGGAATAGCCTCGAGAAGAATTCTGAAAAGATTGACCACGACCTCTACCATTATAACCTTTGTTATTTACGTCCACGGCCTCGGCCATTGTTTGACCCACGAGATTGAGAAGGAGAAGAGGACACGTTGGAGGGAGAATTGACATTAGAAGAGGCCACCAAGGTTGTTTGAGTGGTGGAGTCATCAGGTGCAGCGGCATTTATAATGGCTTCTTTGGTTAACAAGAGTCACCTTAAGACAATGAAGGAAGGGAGTGACCTAGTGACATTTAGTCCAAAAATAAAAGAACTGAAGTAGGTAGCCCTTGCAGCGCCTGTGTGACAAGATCATCCTCTGTGACAGGTTTTTCAATAGCTCTCAAAGAACAGGCAATTGAGTGCAACTTTTGAAGATATTCCTCCATGAAATTTGAGCCTTTTTTGAAATTCTGAAATTTTGATTTCAGATGAATGACTGAAGAAGATACTTGATCAAGATAAAGCGAACCTAAAGTATCTCACGCTTCTTTAGAAGTTTTGCATGCAAAGTTTAGGAGAGAATCAAGAACTAGTGGCGAAAGAGTGGCATTGATCCAACTTAGGGTGATAGTATCACAACAATTACAATTTACATGTCAGCTTTTATTTTTTTCAATTTAAATTTCCAACTCAGTAAAACAAATTTGTTTTATGTGATTTTTATGGTGACATGACATCGGTTAGTTTTAAGGGATAAAAGTGAACCAATACATTAACGACAAGGGTATTTTTGAGCCCAAAATCATCTGATCTATTTTGAATAGTTGAAGGTATTTTTGACCCTTTTCCGTATATTTAAAAGGTAATAAAATAAATTGTCAAATGAATTTATCTATCTATCTACAATATATTAAAAGTGTGAAGACCTTAGAAAAGTAATTTGAACTTTTTGCCTTTCATTAAAAGTTTTTGCTTTAGACAAAATCGTTTTTTCACTATTTTTCTCAAATTATTATTTAGTTATTTTTATTATATTTTAAATTAAGAAGTCCTAAAATATATTGTAAGAAGTCTAAAATATATGGAAAGAGACTCTTTAAAAACAAATTAAAGTAGGAAACTAAGCTGCAATAAGAACTCCTTTTAGGTTTCAAATTAAAGTAGGGAAGTAGCGTGTTTATTTAATAACCAAAAATACGAAACTCTAATAAATCAGCCGGCAACAACTATGATTATTAGGTCTTCTAGAGAATCTCTAGCTTTAGGGACTTGCATGCTTCAGAGAATATCTATCTTTTCTTTACATGTTTGTGTGGAAGTTGTTCAAGATTATTTGAATTGAGTAAATGTTATATCAATTTACTTGATCGAATTTTGATTGTGCACCTGATTATCCTTTCTTACTTATGCAGGATTTCGTTCATTCATAATAATTACAGGTACTTATTCAAAAGTTTTGACTGTTAATTAAATTCATCATCATATATCTATTGCTAGCTTATAATAATGATTGTCTACTTAGTCGGGTTAAGAATTGAAAAAGAATTGTAGATTTCTATTTTTCAATCGTTTATTCCTCTTTTATATATTTCTATTGATTGGCGGCCTGACGTGATGCACACGTGCAACACACGTCTTATATTTGATTTTTTATTGCTTATTTTATTGAACATGTTCTAGGTATTTGCGACATCGGAGGTGAGCTTGATTGAAGAGGATGATAGTGGAGTTTGCAAAAGTTTGTCACTTGGCCTTGGAGCTTTGAGTCTGACCTTTAAAGAAATGATCAAAGTCAATGTTTTAAAGGAACGCTCAATGACAGAATGAAAGGGTTTTGCAGAAGGTATTAAATTTGGATAGAAATTTTTTTGTTGTTTTTATTAATTTAATGCTATGTGTTATTTAAAACTGTATATATTTGTATTTATATTGTATCGGTTTATGTTGTTGCGCATGTTCCTCTTTTCTGCAGTTCTTCCGTCCAAGTAGATCTAATTATTTTATTATGTGATTGAGTAGGATCCATTGATTTTGCTATTTGGTTGGTTGGTCCTGATGCATATTCACTTTGTTTTCGTCTTTTTTGGTCGACAGTACTGCACTGCAATGTTTCTACCTTTCTCCTTATTCAGCTGAACATACGGGTAAATATATTCAAAATCATGATGAATCTGGGGCTATACGTGATCTTATTTTTCTTTATTTTTGCTGAAACAGAAGGATTTTATTTATATATCAAGTTTCGTCTATAGACGTACAACATGAAATTGATCTAAATGAGCAAGTTCCATTAGCATCTTTAGCTAGAGCATTAGTAACAAAAGTTGGAGAAGCTTCAAAGATATAAGAATTGCTTCACTTTAATCAGATCCATGGATTTCCTTCTGCATGCTGCTAGGATGTCCGCAACCATATTAGTCTCCCTCGGGATGTAGCTCAGCCGCGGATTCCCCAGTTGTAGTAGTAAGGACCTGCAATCGGTCTAAATATGTGTGAAAATTTTATTTTTATCATGTATGGAATTAACTACCTGTGAGTCCGTCTCGATCATTTAAAACTGAGTTTTTGAATTGAACAAGTTTCAAGCCATGAAGAAAACCTAATAACTCTGCATGTAGAGAATTCCCAACCTAAACAGTGATAGCATATCTCATGATCCATTCACCTGTATAATGCGTATTACTCCTCATGTGCCTCCCTTTTCAGAGAGTGGGTCATAGCAATCATCTATATTTACTCTGTAGTTTAAGAAACCTTTCTGGTGGTAGAGACCAAGATATGACAATGGCGTGGTTGGATCCTAAGGAGGTGGATGCGAGATGATAATATTCTAGAGAATGGAAGGTGATATTATGAATAATGTTGGAGAGTTTATTGTTAGTATGGCTGATTTCTATATTTTCAAATATTCCAAAGAACAATTGGAGTTAAGATTGCAATTGGTAATAAAATATTGACTTTTTTGTGAGTGGACCTATTTTGATAATCAAAGGAGGTGAGTTTAATCATGAAAGTTATGGGAATCTAAGGTTATGGAGAAATGATTCCATATATTTAAATTGCAGCAGGGCAAGAAGTGAATATATGAATGGTATTTTCTACCTCATTGGGGGCATGATTTACAGTGGTTGAAGGGTACTATATGTTCCTAAATATAAGTTAGACGATGTTGGAAGTCTATTATATTGGAGAGTAGTAGCCACATGAAAAATTTAATTTTTTAATGGTTGGAATTTTCCAAACACAAATAATAAAGGATGTTACAGAAAGATTAGGGGTGATAATAGATTTAAGATAAAGTTCATAAACACTTGTCATGGAAAAAATTTCATCTGAGGTGAGAGATAGTAAGATGTGTAAGAACTTTTAATATTTAGTATTTTAAAATGAGATAAGGCACTATTATTCACCTCCCCCCGAACTATAACCAAAGTTGTTACGATACATTATCCTTCTAAACTCAATTTTATTGTATTATTGTCCACCTTTTGTACTTACATGGCTTAAAAAGAATTGCAATTAAGGTGTGTCGTAACTTTGGCTATAGTTCGGAAAGGCAATAATATTTTATCTCTTTCAAACTTGACTAAAAATTTACTTTTTAAATCTTTTCTTATTGAACTATGTAACATAACTTGTATTTATTCATCAAGGTATCACAAAAAAAAAAAAAAAAAAAAAAAAAAAAGAAGTTGCAAACAGAAGAATTAAAGAGTGAAAGTTGGTGAATCTACATATGTTGCGGCATGTACATATATTTATGTCTGTAGAAATTGTACATGGTAGTTAACTTTTGCCCTACTATTTACGTATAATTTTTTCGAGTTATTAGTTAACTTTTAGCCAATATTGAAAATTTCATACAAAGTTAATCAAACTACATATTGAATAAAGAATGAAGATTTACTGGTCATAATTATGTCAAATGTATCCGCAATAACATCATTATAATCAAGTAGCATAAATTAACATAAAATTACTATAAGGACAATATTAGAACACAACCACCTTCAACGAAATCGTTTGATCTTAAACTGTCATGTCCCAAATTGGGGTAGAATGCCATTAACATCCGACACTGGCTACCATCTCAACTTATAGAAAAAGATCAAATAATACTCCCTCCATTCAAAATAGCTGACATGTATAGATTTTGCACAATTCTTAATTAAGAAAAAATTAATAAGGGGTGCAAATTGACTAATTAATATGACTCTATTATCTATTTAATTTTGATTACATGAATCTTCTTCAATTAATATGAGAATAGTCTTTATTACTAACGGTAGAGTTGGAAAAAAAATGGTTAATTATCTCTTGAGTTTTTAAATATGTCAACTATTTTGAGACAAAATCATTTAGCAAACATGTCAATTATTTTGAGAAGGAGGGAGTAAAAATTTAAACGGGAATATATTTTTGGCTACATCTAATTTTGCTCCTTAATTATCAGTGTGACGGTGATTTATCAAGACGTTTGATACACGTGCAACGCACGTACCCTAAACTAGTACTATGTTAAAAGTGTGAAGGTCCTTAAAAATATTATTTGAACTTTTTGTCCTTCATTAAAAGTTTCCGCAATAGACAAAATTGTCTTTTTACTATTTTTCTAATAATAAAACATTAAAAAAACCTACAAAAATTCTTTGTCTAATTAAAGTCCTATATATTTAGGATACCAAATATAAGAACCAAGTACGAATATAAAAGCTACGGACATAAGTAAAATTATACTAGAATTCTTTGAGTTTTTCTTTGCTTATATTAGGAGTTTTACTACCGTTTTTACTTCGAGTTTAACTAATATACACCGATAATATATATATATATATATATTTTACACGGTTAGGTAACTTAATAGACAATTACCATTACTAATATGTTACCACCTATTTTCAGCTTTTCTTTCTTTTCTTATTTTTAATTCTTAAACACTCCCTCCTTAATCCCCCTCTTCTCTGCCATTCCAAATCTTCACTTCGCTCTTTCCGATGTTGAAACCATCTTCTAATCCCGGTCCGTTAAATTATTTTGAGGTCTGCCACCGCTTGAGATCTGCCATCTTCTGGATGTAATTTTATTGACTACTGAAAAAATTATTTTACATGATCGACTAGATGATAGAATTATAATTTAATCTTTTTCAACAAAAAGAAAATTGTTGTTACACTGTATAATGTGAACTTGATAAAAACTTACCCTAGACGTTTGGTTGCAATTTTAATAATCATCTAGAGATCATCTAGAATAATATTTTCAAAGAGTTTCTTACTCTTAAAATCAACAATTGTATACTAACCACAAAACTTCTCCATCTCTATATTTTGATGGGGAAAAAAAGTTAATGTATACCATATTAGGATAGAGTTAGTGATTTCTTCAATGGTGTAAGTTGCAGATTGTTTCAATCATGTTGAAGAATTAGAATAAAACAAAAGAGATATGGAATTGTCACGCCCCGAATCCCAACGAGGCATGATTGGCACCCGAAGCCGATAAGGCCCGAGAGAACCAAGCTATGTGTAACACCCCGTACGTTTCCGAACCTATACGACTACATGTACATTTATGGAAACATGAAAACATGAGAGAATTGATAATTTTTGTATTGAAATGTGGGCATTTAATAAGTCTTGTATTATTGGGCCCAAAGTGAAGCCCAAAATGAATAAGAAGACATGGCCCAACATGGAAATTGACCCATTCTTCCAAGAATTGTCCAATTTGACAAATCAACCATGCATTTAATGCTAAGGGATGGATAAGAGTGACTTGGGTGATGTATATGTATATATGAGGAGTTATTCATTCAAATGGTGGGCTCAATTAAAAATTTGTTAATGGCCCAAATGAGGCCCACATATTAGCATGCAAGACATGGCCCAAAAAGGGTAATTAACCCATTCTTGCAAGACCAAATTCACAAAGGAATTATTGACCAAATGGTATGGGATAAGGATGACCAAAAAGGGTCTATATAAGCAAAGAAAAATCAGATTTTATATCATTTGGACACCCATGCCATTTTCTAGAATTTTCCAACATTTTCTTATTTGCTCTCAAGAACCCTACATCATCCTTTGGGCAAGATCACCCTTTTTCAAGCCTTGGTAAGTGTTTATTATTGTGATTTAATATATATTATGCATGAGAGATGGTGTATAATATGTTGGTTATGTTGGTGAAGTATTGAGAAGGTTACTATGTGTGAAGTGCATGTGTTTGTTAAATCGGAGGACGATTTTGCCTTGTGAACTTGAACATGGGATTGTTATCTTGAAGGAAATGAATTTGATGGATTCAATATTGATATGTGAGATGTTATTACAGCATTGAATTGTTTTATTCTTGTGCATAACATTTGGAATTGATATTGAGAAATCGATTGTTGTTTTGGTGGCGTATTGGCCGTAAAGTGTCATTTTGGGTGTTGTATGGGTGTTGTGAGACCATGGCTGATGGTTGGCATGTTATATGGTCAAAAATATGTTCAAATATGTTTGGTTATGATCATGGACCATTCATGGCATTAAAAGACCCAAAAAGAAGCCATTTCGGACCAAAACGGGCACCCGCCCTCGCAGACGAAGCACCTGCGAGCGCAGGTGCCAACGCAGGTGCCTCTGGCTACTGCCAAAGGTCACCTGCGGACGCAGGTCATCCACCTGCGGGCGCAGGTGGCTTAGCGGATCGGTCCAGAACTCTGAATTGCTTGTTTTTGCATCCCTTTGGCCCCCCGAAACCCCTATACCCTTCATGGATGTAATTATGAACTTGTGATGTCGTTTTAATGACCTTGAAGTGTTGTATGAAGTCATGTTGGACTGTATTAAATATGTATGGTTGTTCATATGTTGTTATGAGGCAAATTGATAAGCATAAATGTGACGGAATGATAATGGGAAGGCATAAAGGGTAAGTGTGATGCGAAATAACATTGTTGAATGAAATCTTGGTCAATGAGTGAAATATTATGGTAGTGTTGGCATGTTGATGCGATAAATGACATTGTAAGAAGGCAAAATGACGTTCTAAAGTAACTATGTGACTCATGGTCATCTTGTGCACTTGTAAGGTAGTTGGTTGCTAATATAAGCTTCGTTATGTACTTGTGATGTAGAGTGAGACGTAAGGAAGAAAGCTGGACTATTGTATCTTCATATAAGCTTGTGTATGCATAGTAAGACGCAAAGGTATGTAAGGTTACTTCTATATCCTTCTGCAACATATGATGTTCACACTGTCATAGCACTCACTTGATTCCGAAATACTCTAAGGTATTTCATATTCGATAGTTGGCTAGAGTTACTCATATGTTCCTTATTCATTGGTCAATGGTGCATCGTATGACTCATGTCCATTGGTTGACTCACGTTCATTGGCTAATATGTCAAAAGTTCCAAATGGTCTAAGGTATTGCATCGCAGGGTGGTGAATAGTTAGTATCCACATGTATCGTATTTAGTGAACATTATGTTAAGGTTCCAAAAGTGTACTATACCGAGGGGGTTCTATAGTATTCCAACTAAGGTTGATATATTGACAGTCATATGTGTTTTACTCCTATACGAATCATGAATCACTTAGTTCTTATTTATGGGCGAAAGTTCTTAAGTTGTCATGTGTCGTAGACCCTAAGAGAATTATCCCAATAAGAGCAATGAGGTAAAGAGAGCTTGTTTAGTTGAATATCATTGTTCCAATCATGTTATGAGTCCTATGGTATGATGATTATCCTTGTACCAATTGTAAGAGTAATAAGAGAGGTGATGTACAAGTTGGTATAATTATTCTTCATAAGTGAAATTGTCAACCTCATGAGATAAAGGAGTGAAGTGAGATGTGCATATAAGTACGTGTTTGGCTAAGGTGTTAATCTCATAAAGTACAAGAGTAAAGTAAAGCATATGGGTGTGTTCCAATTAGTGTCATGACCCAAAGATCCAATAGAGTTATACACATGTCTCATATCCATTAGTAATGTTCCAAAAGTCTAATGAGGTTATGTTCCAAGGGTTCAATAGTGATTATACTCATGTATCTTGTTCATTGATCATTGTTCAACGGTTCCAACAGTATTATGTTTCCATGAAGGCTATGTTTCCAAGAATGTTTATATACATGTCTCTAGCTCATTGGTTATTGTTCCAAAGCTTCCAACAATGTTATGACTACAAAAGTATCAATCCCTCATAAGCCAAGGGTACCCTAATTCCCGGTATCAATTTATGGTTCATCATATGTTCTTTATGCATTGATCAATTGTCATTCACATGTTTCATATGCTTTGACTAATGTTCTAAATATTTCATGGTTCCATCAATGTTATGTTCCAAAGTTCAAAATGATATTATGAATATCAAAGTACCAATCTCTCACAAGTTGAAGTATCTATCTCAAAGTAATGAACTAAAGTAAGAGCAAAGTAATGTATGATGATGATGTTTATTTATCCATGGGGTACAAGTACCTGCATGATGATGGCCATTTATCCATGGGGTGCAAAGACACCTGCATGATGACATGATTTTATCCATGGGGTGAACTGACACACCTGCATGATGTATCCATGGGGTAAAAAGAATACCTGCATGATGATGATATTTTATCCATGGGGTGAAATAACACACCTGCATGATGTATCCATGGGGTGAAATGAACACCTGCATGATGAGGGCCCTAACAGTGTATAAGCAGTGTAAAAGTAAAGCAAAGTAAAGGCAAGGGAAAGAAAGAACGCAATGTACATGGTATCCCACATACAGAAAGAGATTTTATTTACAATTGCTATTTCTCTTATATTGATTCCATGGTTGTTGTTGTTATGTAAAAATCATTGGAGATGATCATAGTGAAATAAAGGTACATGGTTCTACATATAGAGTTTCTCTTATAATTATTTCCATTGAAGTAAAGTAATCAACGAAAGTAATGACAGCAATACTCATGGGTTCCAAAATGCAACATGGTAACTTATTCACATTGATTATTCATTTGTATTTGAGTTCATTGAAGCATCCATGCATTGTACAATTTCATCTGAACCTTACATACTCAGTACATTCTTCGTACTGACCCCTCTTGGGGACTTACTTTACATGTTGCAGGTGCAGACATTAGTAGACCTCCTCGGTAGACTGGGGATCATTTGCAGAGTTTTGGTGAGCTCCACTTGGTTCGGAGTTTCCTGGGTCATAGTTGTATATTTGTTTTGATGTTATCTAAAGAGGGGACTTGCCCCGACTTAGTTGGTCCTGTAAATGCATCTGCTAGAGGCTTTTGTAGACGTATGTGTGGGTATGGATGTAAGATATGTACGATCAGTGCGACGTGATGGCCCAAACGGCCAAGTTTTATATATGTATATGTATGGCATTTTACATTTCATCAATTACATGGGATAGTATGTTATTCATTTAAGGTTATGCATGCGAATGTTCATGAGCAAAGATTGGTTCTCTCGGGCCATATCGGCTTCGGGTGCCAATCATGCCTCGTTAGGATTCGGGGTGTGACACTATGCTTCTATACATTCATATGCATGCCATAGGAAACCTCACTATCACACAAGAACATGAACCATTAGTTTTGGAAATCATGGATATTGGAAATCATGGCATATATATACACATTTGAGAAACTTGGCCGTTGAGGCCATCAAAACATAACTTCATGAGTCACCTTATACATATACCCACGTACGTTTACAAAAGCCTCTAACAGATGCATTGACCAATATAAACCAAAAGTCGGGACAAGTCCCCGCTTTATACAACATATAAATCACCAAAACATATATACACTCTGACTCGGAGAAGCCCCGAATTAGCTGGAGCTCACCAAAGAACGGATAACACTGGCAATCTACTGAGGAGGCCTACTGGTACCTGCGCCTGCAGCAAGTAAGGTAAATTCCCCAAGAGGGGTCAGTACGAAATAAGTACTGAGTATGCAAGGCTCAGATGAAACTGTACAGCACAGGACTATGTCCATGAACTCAAAATATATGAATAATCAATGTGAATAAGTCACCATTTTGCATTTTGGGAAACCATGTAAATTGCTTTCATTACTTTCTTTACTTTCTTTATCTCAATGCTCAATGATAACAATGTACCCGGGCCCCTACTGATCAGTGGGTCTTTCCATGACTTATCGTCATGTTGGGATCGAGTCGAGCTAGGCTTATGCCCCTAGACTTGCCACCCATAAATCAATGCATCGGGATCGTGTAGAGCTAGGCTTATGCCCCTAGACCTGCCACCCATAAATCCATACCTCGGGATCGAGTCGAGCTAGGCTTACGCCCCTAGACTTGCCACCCATAAATCAATACATCGGGATCGAGTCGAGCTAGGCTTATGCCCCTAGACTTGCCACCCATACTTGATCATTGACCACATTTGCATTACTTTGATCTTTACTTTGAGATTGATACTTGGATAGTCATAACATTACTTTGAACTTTGGAACATAATATTGTTGGAAGCTTTGGATCATTAACCAGTGAGTGAGAACCCTGTGAATAACTATCATGAGAAACATAACATTACTAGCACCATGACACCATTGGAACCAATAATCCATGAACAAGGAACATGAGTATAATCATTATTGGAACATTGGATTTGAGCTTTTGGAACATTAACCATGAATATAAGAAATGAGATTCACAATTGATCAATGAGTAGGAAATATATGACAATGACCATGGATAAGTGCATATGGGATACCTTAGTACATTTCGAAATAGGACTAGTGAAATGTCAACGTGAACACTATTGGCCGTAGAAAGATACGGACAAAGTAACCTTACATACCTTGGATTCGCAATACGAATATATAATCCTAGAGGTGCGTACAATAGTCCCGCTCCTTCTTTATGTGTCACTCTACAACACAAATACAATACGGAATTCACATTAACCACCAACTACTCTTCAAATGCATATAACATCAATGAGTCACATATTTGCCCTTAAACATGCCACTTCCCCTTAACAAAACCATTGACAAAATTATTATTCCAAAAATTTCATAATATTCCCAACATTGACCAATACATGATAATTGATACATTTCACCACAACACTTCTCCTTTACACTTTCTTATCCATACCACATCACAAATAATCCATCAAAGGACCTTAACACAACTCATAACACATATCGGCCAAAATTCCACAAGTTCCACAAGTTCCACTTATAGACAAGAACAAGTTTAATACCAAAAATAACACCATACATGTTCATATTTTGTCCATACCATGCTTTTTCATCAAAGGCACAAGGCCTAATTCAAGTTCAAATCACCAAGATAGCAAATCACTCACCAAAGGCAAAAAGACATTATTCACCATCTTGCCAACACAACTATCATAATATACATAATCTCCCATGCATATAATATGTTAATCCATGAGGATAAATACTTACCAAGGCTTGGAATATGTTGATCTTGTCCAAGGAGTCCAAAGAAATTATTTGCCTTAGGGTTTGGAAATGAGAAAAATGTTTGATAAATATCCAAAAGTTATGAGAGTCCTTTGGGAATAAAATCTGATGTTGGGGACTTTATATAGACCCAAGGTCATCCTTAGCCACATGTGGCATTAAGTGATATGTTCAATTGGTCAAATATTGGAAGAATGGATCACTTTGCCTTTGGGCCCATGTATTTTATTCCATTTTGGGCCTCAAATTGGGCCCAATAACACATATCCATGTAACCCATCAAATTTCATGTATTAATCATCATATATCTCATGTTTACATAATTCCATAATGTCACGACATTATTCTCTTACGAGATTCTCATTCGTCGCCTCGATCGTAAAAATTGGAATTCTAGTCGCCCTTGGCTTCATTGGACATTTTGGATCACTATTCACATTTCATGATTTGATCATGTAGGATTATGTAGGAGTATGTTGAAGTGTTTGAATCTTTAACAATGCTCAAATAACTCCAAAGAACCAAAAGAAACCATCCAAGAATCGTCGTAGGATTGCGTTTCAAAACGGGTCCGGAAAGGCATAATGTTTGTGCCTTGCTCCACTAGCTGCAAAGCAGGCTGTGGCGCAATAAATGGGCCTTCTCTGAACTTTTAGAGTGCAGGTGGCTTGCGCCACACCCCTGAAACAGGGTAGTGGCGCAAGTTTCAGCACTTTGCTGAATTTTTCGGCCACTAATCCAATGTTTGCGTATCGTCCAATCCCTTATCAAAACACTACAAAATACTTACTTAGTGATCTTAACCATCAAGTAAACATGACTTAAAGTCACCAAATGAGGTTAGAATGTGTACGGGGTATTACCCAAATGCTTCAAGAGGTCACAAAACACCTCCTACGAAGGTCTAATCGCACATGTTAAGTCCGATATCAAATGTTTCACCAATGACACTATAAAGCACATACTCATGGCCTCTCAACACCTATGTAGATATGAACCCAAGGTATCAAGTGAGATTAGAAAAATATGGGGTGTTACAGGAATCCTTTGTACATTTGGTAAACATGATCATATAATAAATGTAGAGTCCAAATTATCTTCTACTATTATTTTTATTTTCTATAATTTAAATGTAAAAAAAATTAAAATGCTTACAACTTATCATAATTGCCCATTAAGTTACCTGACTGTGTAAAAAAAAATGTCTACACCATCAGTGTATATTAGTTAAACTCTTTTATTTCTTTGTTTAGGTGCTTGTAATTGGGTTTAAAATTGGTTACAACTTGCTTCCAACAGGGAGTGCTTTGAGGAAGAAATAAAATTGTATATATATATTTTTTCAAAATTAAAGAGCGCTTGTGAGTTTGATTCTTGGCTTCTTCTACTTCTACTTCTATTTTTTCTTCTTATTTTAGTTTTGATTCAAGTCATCTTCTTGCATTTACAGTGTCAGAACTCTTAAGGCTTGTAATAGGCAAGATTCTCAATTATTTTATTTTTTAATATTTAAATTAATAAGAAAATAGTAGTATAAGGTAATTTGAGCTCTAATTATTTTTTACCAAATATAGGAAGGATTCACTACTTTATGGTATCATTGTTTTCATGGTTATTTAATTTACAACATCATTATTTATTCAACGCCATAGAATTCCAAATCACCGGCATATACGAAGAAATTTGAGACAATCATCAACATAATTATCTGTTCAGATTTTAGAAATGTGTAAAATGAACTTGATTTAATTTGACAAAAATAGAATGTATCAACGTGAATGTTCTCTATGTAAGTGCCTCCAAATACCAACTGAATAGTGCTTCATCTCAAAAATTAGTTCATTCCATTTTTTATTTTTTTTCAGTGAACAATGATGACAATGATATCTTTGTAGAGAATAATTTTAGAACTTTAATTTTCAATAAATTGGACAATTTCAATACATTAGTACTGTTGAATGATAAATTGAACTTTTAAGCTAAATTTAATTTCTTAATCTAGCATCCAATAATGATATTTGCAGAACAACGTCGACAAACTTGAAATTTCTAATTTATCAAAGCAAAATTTTAGAAGCAATTGGATGTAGTACTAAGAAAATTAAATAAGTGTTTAGAAAATGCAGAAGGAGATAAAGATGGAGATCCGTAAGAGACAGAGAGAGAGCAGATTTAAATATGTATCCTTCCTATTTTTGGTAGAAAATAATTAGAGTCCAAATTATCTTATACTACTATTTTCTTATTAATTTCTATTTTCTTATTAATTTAAATATTAAAAAATAAAATAGTTGAGAATCTTGCCTATTACAAGCTTTAAGAGCCCTGACGGTGTAAAAAGACTCATTCCACTGATAATGTCTATTAATTAATCTCTATTATTTATGTCTTTCATATAATTATGAAGTTTGTTATTCTACATATTATTATTATCTTAAATTTAAATATGATTAGGGATATTCGTACAACGCTATAAACTAGTTATCCCTTAAAATAATGTAACAAGTTAATACTCGACAAACACTCCTAAACGCTTTCAAATCCTTATATAGAGCTCCAAAGTGAAAAAACTGGGAAGAGTATCAAATTAACATAGGGAGCTAACCACTAGGGTTTTGCATAACTCTCAGCAGCATTAACATGGGTTCGATTGCTCCTGAAGATGAAGGTTTTATTATCTTTAGTCTCTACATGCATATTTTATGTGCCTCTTAGGGTGTTCGGTACGAAGGAAAATATTTTTTATGAAAATAAACATTTTTTTTCACTTATTTTCTTGTGTTGGATAAGTAAGCAAAAAGTATTATTCTAAAAATAGTTGTGTATAATCTAGATAAATTTTATGGGAGGTGGCAGTGTGGGATGGTGGGTATGAGGACTATGGTGAGGGTAGGGTGAAGATGAGGTGTGATGGAGGGTGAGGAAGACCTCTAAACTACTATTTGACCAACCGAACATGGGAAAATTGAGAAACACACCCTTATTGTGCATTAATATTGCACCCAAGGGTGTGATGTAGTGGTTAATGAAGTGGGTTGAGAATCTGAGGTCTCTGGTTGAAATCTAAGCAGAAGCTAAAAAAAAAACACTAGTTGATTCTTCCTATCTGTCCTAGCATTGGTGGACAGAGTAATGTGAAATCTGTTATTGTAGGAGGTGGTAGGTATCCGTGGAATTAGTCAAGGTGTGGGAAACCGGACACCCCGGTTATCAAAAAAAAGTACTCCTATGAAATTACATATGAAAAATGCATTAGTGAAGTCCATGTTAGCCGATCCTTTAACAATCATAATGCAGAGAGAAAGAGAGCATGTTTGGTGTTAGTGTGTGCGAGTACATGTTTATTTTAATTTTGTTGTGGTTTTCTTTGTTTATAATTGTGAAATGGATCTCTAACATTATTTGACTGGTCTTATTTGGTTCAATTCTGTAACAGTCTTATTTAAGCTCTTAGCCAGGGTACACAAGATCCTTTTTTCATGGGTCAAATAAGTGGAAATATTTATTGATGTTTTGATATCATGCTGAATCGTGTCATTTTATCTAGTAGTTTTGGCCGTTAGAGAGAATGCCGAGTGTATTTTATTTATTGAAGTATATTTTGTCTGCTGTGGTTATTAGATGGAACTAGCATTTACTTGACTAGTTTTGCCCTTACTTTGTAAAAAAGAATAATTGCAGTAACGTTTATCCTTTTTGTTTGATGTGCAATGTGGGCAGAAGTGACAGTTGAAGTTAGAGATGATTCACCAGCACACTATTTGTTGAAAATTGAGTCTTTCTCCCTACTTTCGGAGAGTGGCATTGATAAGTTTGAATCAAATGAATTTGAGGCTGCTGGTTACAAATGGTAAGACTCGTATATCAATCGTCACTATTGCATTATTTTTCTGTTGAACATTTTGTGACGTGCCAAGCTAAATGAGTTTCCCTCTTCCTTGAAAGATCGGAGTGTGAGAATAATAAGGTTTGATATTGTCCTATTGACTATTTCTTGAGATTGTATGTGTTTGGTTTAAACTGAACATTGAGGGGTTGTAGAAAGAAGCAAGAAGTCAAAAGGAAATGCCATATGCTATTTTTGTTCTTTGATATGAAAAGGGATTAATGTTGTTACCCTTTTTCATTTTCCCACTAGAAATTTCTTTTCCCTTCATTGATTAGGAAGTAGATATAGAAGTAATGAATACTGTTACGCTATGCTTCTCTCTATATTAATTTTCAATCCCTTGAAATTAAGTTTAAATGACTAAATAAGATCCTCTGAAACTAGATTGAATCTTCAAGTTTTAATTTAAAGTTTCTTCGTTTAGGAATTTTCTTTTTTTAACTATTTGGGAGATGGTAGATCCTTAGAAATACAGAATAAGTGGATTAATAGTGATGCATTTGGGAAAGTTCAACTTGATTTTAAATAGTCTGAAAGTTGTTTAGTTTGAAATAGGCAAACGAGTGTTAACTTTAGCTAAATCGGCTGAATGTCATACATGCAACCATCAATTTGTAGAGATTCTATACAGATATGAAGGAAAGATCAAATTGCGAAGAGAGCGAGGGGGGAGAGAGAGAGGGGTCTATATTCTCATTCTGTTTTACTCTTTACAAAATATCTATTCCTGTATACTAAACACCCATGTGCCTATAATATGCCATCCATGATTTATATCGTTGAATGGATTTATGGATTTGATACAGGAAAATGACCATTTATCCTGATGGGAACACACGTGAAAATGGAAGTGGACATATTTCAGTTTACTTGGCCATTTCAGGGACAAGTTCCCTGCCTGCTGGTTGGGAGGTCAACGCTGTATTTACCTTCTTTCTCTTCAATCAACTTCGTGACAATTATCTTTCAGTGCGAGGTACAATATTAGTGTGTTATACATCTTATTTCCTTTAGTAGCATATACATTTCCCTCTAGTGTATCTCATGTAAGCTTTTTAGTTGTGTAGTTATGATCTTGAGATAGCATTGACAAAATACAAAACAGAGCAACTTCAAGTTTATTTATTTTTTAACTGGCTCAACTGTTATGCTACATTGCCTTGTTTTAGGGAAAAAGCGGCGCTTTCAACCTATCAAGTCTTTATGGGGACTTTCCAAATTTCTTTCTCATCAAACATTCAAAGAGGCCTCTAATGGATACCTAGTTGACGACAAATGTGTCTTTGGAGCAGAGATATTCGTCTTCCAAAGGCAAGCAATTTGTGAATGTTTGTCCACGGTAAAATGTAATAACTCATTTAAGCGTGAATGGAAGATTTGTAATTTCTCTGCTCTTGGCGAAGAGTGGCTTTCTGAAGAATTTACTGTGGGAGATTACAAATGGTACTTCCTTCCTCTCCTTGGCGCATACTTGTTTGTAGTGTATATTGTTCTACCATACCATCACTCATTTGTATTTATTTGTTTCTGAATCCTTATGTTAATTTCATGTAGGAAGCTGTGCTTAAACCCAAAAGGCGATGCAAGAAATAAGGGACGTAAAATCTCAATATACTTGAAGTCTGTTGATGCTAAGGACTTTGATCACCATCAAAAAGTGAAGGCAAATTGCAGCCTAAACCTCAAAGATCAGATAAATGGCGAATGCAAAAAGCTATCTTGTAAGGCAACTATTTATTCGCTACCCAGTTCACTTGAGTTGATCTTCTTCCCATGGAACTATTTTTTTCATATGAAATTCTTTCAAGATGAATACTCCTTTAATTCAATAGCTAGTTTTCTTTTTCAAAATATTAAATTCTTTTTGCATGTCTAATATTTTCTTTTCCCCCCTTTTTTATGTTACTTTTTTACAGATTGTAATTGGTATTCTACCACCACGCAGAGTTGGGGTTATACAGATTTTATGCCCTTAATTGAGTTGCATGATCAGACAAAAGGCTATATTGTCAATGATTGTATTGTGGTGG
This sequence comes from Capsicum rhomboideum, assembly GCA_031232105.1. Lineage (NCBI taxonomy): Eukaryota > Viridiplantae > Streptophyta > Magnoliopsida > Solanales > Solanaceae > Capsicum > Capsicum rhomboideum. The sequence goes on from CP124712.1 coordinate 128,963,233, forward strand.
AAGTTGAGCTGGAAGTTGTGTTTAAGCATAGCGTAAGGAATTTATCTTAACTTGGTTTACAATTATTAGTAGCTGTGGGAGTCTCCGCACAGTAGTAGACGCATGTCTTACATATTGATAGGATGTAAACACTCGTACGGGTAAATTTTGCCCTTCTTCCATGGCCCCTCTATGTTATTGGAGAAGTTGTCAATGCCCATTATTTTATATCCAACTAGTTTGATATTTAGATCATTTGTCAGTAGTGCTATTTTTATTGTTAATAACACATATTATTCGGTGAATGCCCATTTTCCCCAAATGTGCAAATTGTTGGCTACAGTTTTTTAGTCTCAATTCTGTGCGTGAAACGATTCACCAATAGCTTTGTTGCATCATATCTCTAATTATTTTGTCTGGAGATAATGAAGATGAAGTATTATGAGTTGTTTTGGTAACATTTAATCTTAACGTGTTAGTTGTTTCGTAAATATAAACACAGATTACAGAGTAACAACTTGTACGTATCCAAAGCCCTCATTGAAAATTGACAGTAGCATATGATTTAAACTAGATATGCTTACCAACCGGGACTGTCCATATAACTCAATTACAGAATTTATCACAATCTTTTCGACAGAGTGCTGTTGTATGCATTTACTTTACTGAGAATAGATATTTGTTTTTTTAGTTAGTGTTATTCCATAACTTCTCCTCTTTTAGTTTGTGCCACTCAGGCTGTGTATTAATTGTATTCTTTATATGATATATCTAGTTGTAGTCAAAGTTGGGAGCTTTTATTAGATCACTGCAAATTTGCTCACAATTGGTGCTTAATTACCTGGTCACTGATAACATATCTTGCTCTTCATGCATAATATGTGTTGCAGATTCTATTATCTGTTCCCTTACTACACATTAGATTTGTGCTTATTATTGGAGAAAAAATACCTGTCATAGTACCTAATATTTTGGGCTTTGATACTTATAGAAGTAAAATGGTTCACTTGGTTGAGTGTTGAGTTATTTACTTAAGAGGACTTTGGATCAATTCCGACTTGATACATTACTACCTCCAAGAGGTAGTGATAAGGCTTGCGTATACTCTACCCTCCCCAAATTCCACTATGTGGGATTTCACTGGGTATGTTGTTGTTATACTAATCGAAGCAACCTTTACTAGTGTTTTCAACCTTCTTAACACAAGAGGAAACTTTCATACAGTCACATATTTATAGGTTTTTTCACCAAAGTTATACTTACAACTTTAATTTGTTTCTCCCATTGGTTTGTATCGTTCTAATTCTATCGGACGTCTTGTCTCTGCCATGTCAAATATGTCTTTACATGTTTCTGTTACTTCTAATGTACTGCCCTGTTGTTGAAATTTCAACTCAATCTTGCTTTGAACCTATAGCTAGTAGCAATAGTGGAATTGCAAATTTGTGGGACGTTACAACTTGACAAGTGAATTTGCAGTTGTGATATGTTTTTATCTTCAGCTAACATTTACCTTTAAGGGACCTAACTTTTGGGGGGGAAAAATGGTTTTAGAACTTTGTTAACTTGTTTTTGCTTCCCTCTCTCCGCTTCTCTTTTGAATTCTGACTAATTTTCTTGTACAATTTATCTCTGGAACAAAATTTTTGTCCAAAACGAGAACATGTCACAACAGTATACTCATGACACAATTGTCTGAGACTTTGGTCGAATAAATTTCACAGATTTGTTCCTAGGTTATCATATCAAGCCCAATAGCGCAAGTACCACATAGACTAAGTTGCGTGGACTCTTCACTTTCGATGCCGCACTCATGTCGGATTTTTCCAAAAATACACTAGGTTTGGCGAATCCGATACGCATCCATTGACATTTTTGAAAAGTCCGAGCAACATAGCACATAGGCGATTTGCAGAAATTGTCAACAAAGTAGAGAGTAACCTTCCAATAGTTGTGCGTATTTTATTTTAATTTATTATTGGGACGTACATAGTTGAATTAATTGTAGGGAGGGAGAGGGACAAGGCACTGCAATGATTTACGGTTGGAGAAAATCATATTCTAAAACTTCAATTCCTTGAAAAATGATAGAGAGTAATTTCAGTGATTTACCTTTACTATTCCAACAAAGCCAGCTTCCAAGACATACTAGTACAATTTTGGGTCCCTGTACAGACGTGCCAAAGGAATAAAAAATTTGGCGTTTTCATTCTTTTATGCCGATATAAATTGATTAAAAGGTCTTGAGCCGAGAGTCTAAATTGATTAAAAGGTCTTGAGCCGAGAGTTTATCGGAAATCACATCTCTACCTCATCTCTGAGAATGAGGTACGATCTGCATACATTTTATCTTTCCTAGACCCCACTTTGTGGGATTATGGGTATATATGTTGTTGTTGTTGTATAAATTGACTAAAAAGCTCTGCCATTTGTTGTTACTGAATCTAAAGGACAACTGAAAATTACTACTACTACTGTTCCAATTTACTCCCGTGACAAATAAATTTTGAGAGCCAATCAAGTTTTTTTTTATTGGAATTTCTTGATATGTCTTTTTTTTATATATATTTTAAGTTGTTAATTATTGTGGTTAATTAGATTACTTTTTACGTAGTTTCTAAATATATAAATTTTATTTCAAAAAACTTAAAGCTTCTACCTTAGAAGCTTTAAGTTCTATGTTCACGGTCTAAATTTAAGAGTTTGATGTTCGAAATTTCAACTGTGCCACATAATTATAAAACTGAAGAAACATAAAGAGTGGAGACATAAACTGAATTATATATTTATACACATCTCGGTGTTTTTGATACACGAAGCTTCGGTTACACGAAAAGGCACAAGAACAAGTATTTGCATAACAATATTATGAAATACAAGTGACATAAACCAATCTTAGCTCTAGCCAAGGTTTTGTATTGAAAAAGTAAAAGCTCAGGAGGGATAGAAAAGAGACGAGAATGTTAACAATTTTCTTACTTCGAGGGCCACATGGCATGACCTCGGACTTGCAAGGTCAAGAAAACTCAAACCGTCCCTCTAAAGTTAGAAAAGTCGAGAAGAGAATGTAAGAAGAATAAGCTCAGGAGGGATAAGACCGCTTCATGTTTCAAGATGAGTACTCAACTTCAACTACTTGTTGGCTCATTTTATCATCATCATCACCATGAGAGGGATGATGAAAAACTAATATAGACACCATTTTTTCTTCACTAGTAGTATGAGGAGGAAGGTATAGCACAAGAGAAATAATGAAAGTGTATATATGTGGTTATTTTTATTTATAGAGAGAAGAGGAGGCAATTGGTTTTGGAACAAGACATAAGAAAAGGTTGATAAATGGGTATAATTGGGCGTTCAATTAAATGAGGATTCGAAATGTCATTTTCAGTGTAAGAAGGGACAGATGGTTAAAAACAAGAGTTTGTTTTCTTGGTTCTATCAAAACATAACTATCTCTTTTTTTTCCTTTTTTTTTTTCACCCGATGTCCGGTATCCACATTGGAGCCCGACTAAATCCGGATTCGCGTCGGGAAGTCCCACATTGGGGGTAAAGCGCTCCCTAACAAAGGCGACTCTGTACCAGAGGGACTCAAACCCGAGACCTCTAGTTAAGAAAGGAGTACTTATCACTCCACCACAACTCTTGTTTGTCAAAACATAACTATCATACTCATGCTCTTTGTCCCAAACTCTTGCCAATTCTTCAAAAATATGAAGACAGAAAAAAAGTTACCCATATCTATATTTATATAATTAAATAAAAACATGAAATATATTTCACTTTGGGTGTGTTTGGTACGATTTTTTCATGTTCTGTTAGATCAAAATTTTTGAAAAATATTTTTTCTAGAAAAACAAGTTCTTTAAAAATGAAGAAATGACTTCTAATGGAAGTGAGAAACAAGTTCTACAAGTGACATTTCATATTGATTGTGTCTTTCCACTCTCTAACACGCCTCATTTTCACTCCACCCCTCAATGGCCCCCCATCCCCACACCCACCACCTCACTCTCACTTCCCATAGTATTTATCTTGATTATATACAAATATTTTTAGGATAATATTGTTTGTTTATATATCGAACACAAAAAAATAAGTATGAAATTCATTTATTTTTTAAGAAAACAATTTCCTTAATTCGTACCGAATATATGCACCCTTAATTAATCATAATAAATGTATATTGTATGAGATATACTTGTATTTTAGACTTGAAATAAGGAAGTAGGTGTATTGGGTGTATTTGCAATTAAACTTGAAGTCTCACTGTGTATCGTGATTTTTTTAAAGTGTTACTATTTCGGGTAAATATAGGAAACATATGTAACATATGTTTGTTCTGTGGCGTAATTTTTCTAAGTCTACAATTCACTTTATATTAGAAGCTAGACTAAAGTTTGTATGCTTTGTATTTTCATCATTACTCTTCTTTCATATATTCCCTTCGTTTAAAAAAGAATAACCTATTTTGACTTAATACGAAGTTTAAGAAAATAAAAAAGATGTTTGAATCTTGTGGTCTTAAATTAAAGTTATATCAAATGTATCAAAATGTTCTTTAATCTTATGGTTTCAAATATGTCACGTGAAAAGTTAGAATTAAAGTATTGTAAAAGAGGGAAAATGGTCATTCTTTTTTAAACAAACTAAAAAGAAAAGTAGGTCATTTTTTTTTAAACGGAGGAATTATATACTAAGGTGTACCTATATTCTTTGTCCTGGAGGGTGGGGAACAAAGATACATTACTCACTTTATCATGATTCTAGTGATAAAGAATAGGTGCCCTTCCGAGCAATTGGATCCATAAAAACACAATGATTTCTTTTTTTTTTTGGGGTTTCTCATCGGTGTTTGGTATCCGCATTGGAGCTCCGACTAATTCGGATCGCGCACTGCAGGGCCCGTTCTGGGGATGGGGCTCCCAACAAGATTTTCTCCATACTCAGGATTCGAATCCGAGACCTCTGATTAAGGATAAAACAGTCCCACTACTACGCCATAACCCATGTTGGTAACACAATGATTTCATAATTGAGCAAGACTATTGCAAAGGGTCTAGCAAACATAGTGCACTTTGTTTTGGTTTGTCCTTTTTATTGTTTTTATCAGATTATTTTGTAAAATTTTCTCATTAACTATAAGTAATGCATCTCTTAATTATGTTAAGATAATAACTAGTATATCTTGAATAAAATTGAATAATTTTAATTTAATACTTGGGTTGAACCTTACAATCAAAACCAGACATAGCTAAGTTTGACAATGTTGATTTGAAATAATACTAGCACAAGAAAAATTCTAAACAACAAGTGAAGTCTGAGGAGGATAATGTTCTTTTCGACTTGAGCCAATGCTAATTTGAAATTTCACGGGACAGAGTTTTCAATTATTAAATTTAAAACTCCATGACTTAAAAAATAATCCCAAAAGTAGCCAATGTGCTCTATTTCTACTTCAATTTTTTTTTGTTCAAAAGAATTAATTACATGTAATGGGCTATTACCCTCCAAGAGGGTACGCACAAATATTTATATCAAATCAAGAAATAAAATAACATGTGTTTTCATGTGGAAGAAGAGAAGAACCCCAAAAATAAGCAATATTGGGAATCAAGAATTAAAAAGAAATGGAGTCAAACTGAGTGGTCCGTTTATATAATCAGAAATGAAAATATGAACCATATTTCAAAAAATGGGCAAAAGAGGGTTTTAGAGGAACTAGGGTATGGTTGCATTAAATAGAGTATGTAATCCATACGTTTCATATTAGTTGTCTAATTTATTTTTTTATATATTCTTTAAGAAAATTATAAATATGATGGGTAGTTTTACGAATTTATACTTTAAATTTTTTTTTACAAACTTGTTTACATTTTATAAAAGAATTAATTGTAAAAGTAAAATGAAAATCTTTTAATTAATTTTATCTTAATTTAATAAATTAATAAATAGTAATTTGAGATAATTATTTTTAGTAACATGCACAATTAATATACTTCCTTCATTCCTAATTAATTGTCATCCTTACTAAAAATAGATGTTCCTTAATACTTCATCCGTCCATCTTTACTTGTCTACTTTTCTATTTTGGGTTGTCCAACAATATTTGTCCAGTTTATAAAATTAATGGATAATTTATCTATTTTTACCTATTTTACCCTTGATACTAAATACAATACCTCACTGATTGCATTTTTCAAAGCAAAAGATTTATTATATTTAAATGGTGATGTAGTAAATCACCCCTCTATTTATTATTTCTTAAAATATGTGTCAAGTTAAAAGTGGACAAGTAAAGATGGACCACTTGTCATTTTGCAAAATCAAGACATAACTAATTGTTTGACTCCACTTTTATCCGTAATTAATAATAAATATGGAGAGATATTAATATAGTGCAAAAAAAAAAGAAATATTAAATAAAGATGAGTAATAAATAAAGGTAATTTAGTCAAAATTACTTTCTAATTAATATTTTTCTTAAGAATTATACAAATTAAAAAGGTGATAAGTAAATAGAAACGGAGGAAATAGAAGGAAAGGTGTATTAAATAATGGTTTGACCATTAAATAAATAAATAGGGGACAGAAAGTACAGAAGGGAAGAAAGGGAAATAACATAAAACAATTCCCTAAAATGTCAGTAGTGATTGTCTTCAGCTGTTGACTATTCCTTTTCTAATTATTCTTTTTCTTTTACGCTGTTACTACTACTTTCGTTTTGTTTTAGTTGGCGTTGTTATTAAAAATTAATTGTTTTAATTTACTTGTTTAATTTATAAAATTAAGAAAATTTTAACATGTTATTTTAATTTTATCTTTATCATTAAATGACTAATTAATAAAAATAATTTAATAAAAATAAAGTCAACAAAGATTGAGCAAAATGAAACGGATGGAGTATATATTTTCCAAATATCTCATTTAGTGGCATTTTTCAGCATAAGCAGTGGCAGAGTCTATTTTACTCTCTGTGACTGTAGCACCATAATTTCCTTTTGTTTTTAATTTTATCGTTTATACATTTTCATATAATAACAACATACGTTTTGAAGGGACTGTCATTGTGTTGTCATTCTCAAATGGTCCTTCCATTTAATGGCTTTTTGGATTCTAATCCCCACCACAGAGAGACGGACAGTAGGGGGAGGGGGAGGGTGTTTCACCCTGTATCGAGTATCTGTTTTGGAGCCTCGAATAATTTAAATTCGCACCGATAAGGCCTACTATAGGAGAAAATGTTCCCGATAGGTATATGATAGGATTCTATTTATCCCACCATAATGCGAGACTACAATTGTTTTATTACACTTTATTAAGTAGGCGTTTGAACATGAAAATCAAATTCAAATTGGAGTTGGAGTTGTGTTTGGCCATCATGAATATAAAGTGGAGTTGTTTTTAAATTTTTGTGAGTAATTTTGAGTGAAAACAAGTTTTAGTTGTTTATCAAATTCCAAAATTTTATTGCCAAACAAGAATTCCAGAACTCAACTCCAAAAAAAACAAATAATATTCATGGTCAAACGCCCCCTAAATTCAATGTTTGGGTTTTGACAATAGTATAATCTGTTTATTCTTATTAGAAACTTGTGTAATATTGTACGCAGCCTTACCTTGCATTTCAGTAAGAGACTGTTTTCACGACCAGGAGGTCACAAGTTCAAGCCTTAGAAATAATTTCTTGCAGAAATGCAAGATCAGACTGCGTGCAATAGACCCTTGTGGTCCGACCTTTCCCCAGACCCTTTCACATGGTGGAAGCTTTAGTTCACTGAACTGCCTTTTTAGAAACTCGTATACTTAGAAAAGTGTAAATTTAAGGAACCAGTAACTTCAAGGAATTCTCAATTTGCCTTGAAGAAGAAGTAATTTAGTGTTAAAATGAAATTAACTTGGATAAAACAGGTATAGGTGAATGATATTATAACCACAAGTTTGTTATAACATATTTCACAATTTTAAGTTATCCCATAAAGTGATGGGGAAAAAAGAGAGAGAGAAAAGGAAAACAAAAATAGGCAATTCAAAAAGAAAATGAAACTAGTAAAAAACTGTTAGTTTATGATTTACCAAACTTTGGTTCCTTTCAATTTGTAACTTAACTAGTTGATTGAAGCTTTATATCTTAATATATGTTTTATCTGGTATACGAAAATCTTGATTCATGAATATTATATATGCATCTTTTACCGTTCAGTGCCTGTTACTTCTCTTCGTACAATAAATAAGAAGAGGAAATTCTCTTCCAGGATATCTGTATTATGAGAGTTCATTATAAATTGACGAGTATTATGATGTCAACCTATCACAAGATCCTCCTTTATGCGAGTGTGGGATCAACAATGTGAACAACTCAAACAAGTCGAGTTAAAAGGTCATCCCAATGTACGAATCATTTCACGTTCATGTGAGATCTAGAAAAGGACAGCACCTCAAGAAGGTGTGATGTAGACAACATATTTAAACGAACCTATTTTGATACAAGCATTAGTGGCTCATTTCACGACTAGAGCCTCTGACAACCTTTTTCTTATATTAAAAAAATACATTTAGGGCTAACTCAACTTCAAGATTTAGTTTATGAAATGATAAGTAATTTCAATATCATATAAGCAAAGGATTATAACTCACTCATTCTATCAATGTGAGACATTCTAGCACTCTCCCGCATGCATGATTTTGGAACAATATAACATGCGAGCCCAATATTGGTTAAACAAAGAATAGGCACAAATCTAGTTCAGTTGCGAGTAAAAATAAATAAATTAGACCTTATAACTCGATTCTAATAGATTACTCATAAGTTCTATTGCAAAAAATAACTCATTCTCTTAACTGGTATGAGACATTCTACTAAACATTTCCAAAGTTTTTGAAATTTGAAGTCTATGCTACATGACAAGTAAATTGAATTTCAAATGAACGCCCTGAAACAAATTGTAACTAAAAAAGCTAAATAATTTTTTTTAAAAATAAAATAAAATCCAGAAGCTGCATCGTTTGACCTAATGACCTAATTTTTGAGAAAGTTACATATTTGGTCGCTTACCAAAAATAATTAAAAACGCTAGTTATATATACAAAAAAACTATATATGTACTAATTATGCATAAAATATGTATATTTATATATATATATATATATATATATTAATTAATATGCAAAAAATATATATTTACAGGCTATTATTCTGATGAGCTGCTATCCTAATTTAGAAATCCCCTAATTCTTCCCTTCTGTGATATCTATTCAATTTCTAGAGAGTAGAGACCTTCAATGGATTTGCTTTTCTTTTTGGCCTGTTTTACCTTAAAATATTAAAGTTCGTTGTTTTTCCTTTTGCCCTTTTTGGATTAGATAGAAAGAACTTCATTTTCATAAATTTTTGTTCAACATAATTAACATTTGAGAATAGAGAAGTTTCTTAGTTAAAGTTTTTGGTTCGTGCTTTAGGAATAAAATAAAAAATTCTAACAGAAAGTACATTCTCTTTCAAACTTGCGCACAGAATCAAGAGGCACCAGATGGAATTTGTTTTTTTAAGAAAACAAAATAATCACTCATAAATACTAAATAGTATTCATTTCGTTTCAAATTGATTGACATATTTTGATTTGACATGAAGTTTAAGAAAATAAAGAAAGACTTTTAAATCAGTGGTCTTAAATTAAAGATATGTTAAATATACCAAGACTTTTAAATCTTATGGTCTTAAACATATCATGTGAAAAATTAAAATTAAAGAGTTACTTACTAAAAAGGAAAAAAGATCATTCTTTTTAAAACGAACTAAAAAGTAAAGTAGATCAAACAAATTCAAGCTTATAAATAAAATGTTAGCGATACCTAAATCCATTTCTTACATTAAAGGATTCTTTTTTTCAAGTTTGATTAAATGATTTTAATAATGAAAACCAAAACTAGGTTTTGTTACTGTACAAGAGAATCACTTTTAAGAAATATAATCAACTATGAGTCTATGACTAGCCAAATTAATTTTTTACTGCTCATAGAACCTCTCGTGGGGAGAATAATTTGTAAGATGAAATGGTAGAACAATGCAATTCTTCAAGCATTATTGAAATTCTCTAACCAAAAGGGAAACGAAATTCTTCAAGCCTCATTTGTTTGCTTTAATGAAAGTCTTAATTGTTTGCTTTAATGAAAGTCTTAATATTAATCATTAATAAGTCTGTTTATTTTTTAATTTGAATCTTAATTATTCATATCTTAATCATTAGATACATTTGTTTTTATAATTTTACAATCACATAATGAGTCTGATTGATTAAGATTTGCAATAAAGTCTTAATATTATTAAAATGCCTATTAAAAAATTTCTACAAATTATGACACACAGTTCACCGCTACTCCATTCATTTAATTTTATTGCTAATCATCGCCCATCATTATCAACTATCACCACCCACCTTTAATAGCCACTATTGCTGCCAATCACCACAGTCAACAGTCACCGTCATTAGCGATCATTTACAATCATCACCAGTAGCGAAGCCACATGTGCTTGAGGTATGTCGGCCGACACCCCTTTGTCAGAGAATTATATTGTGCAGCTAGGTAAAAAAAAATAAATTACATAGATATATTACATATTGGCACCCCTTGACTTTTTCGTAAATTTACTTCTTTATATTATGAAATCCCTCAATGAAAGTGCTAACTCTAGCACTGATCATCACCACCAACCACCATTATAACTGTAGACAGTGAAATTTTATGGACAAATCCATATTAAATTTGGATTAAATCTTATATTCATGATATGTTGACCAAGTCAAATTATTGGTTAATAAATTAAAGTTGGATGGAGTTTTAAGTTAAAATTATATAACTTAAATGAAGTCCAATTACATTTGGGTCGGTCTATTAAGTTGACAAGACGAGCCCAACTCATGCTCTTCAAGCCCAAGGTTCGTTAGAGTTGCTTGGAGACCAAAATACCCCCAAGCCCTAACTCACACCTATATAAGGGGTCTTGACCAAAGAAAAAAGGGAGACAAACACATATACACATTGAGAGAAGCTATGCTCTTCATTGGTGATCCGCGTATTCCGCATATCAAGAAGTCTCCGTCTCCAAGTGGTGAGCCGCAAATCTCCATACCCTACGATTGTGAACAAAGCCTGGCTTCGTATTCGTGGTGAAATTCCGACAAATATTTCATCAATCAAGAACAAATCAAAGGACGTGAGGAGAAGAATCAGAGGATTACATCTTTTTATTTAAGATTTTATAAAGATGGTAACCCCGAGCATATTTTGCAATAAAATACTCTTGTTGGTCGCTATTTTCCTTTTCTTGATTGCTATTTTTCAAGAAAGAACTTAGTCGCTTACAATAACCATACACCAATCATTAACGACAATCATCACCATCAATCACCGTTATATATTGCCAACCACTGTCATTGTTCACCACAACCATTAGCTATCACTATTGTCCCTTCATAAGTATTAGTTGTGACCACCAACTACCATGATCAACAACCACCGCTAACCAATGTACATTATCTCCAACTTATCATATAATTTTTTTAAAAAAATATTTTATTAATATAGTGTTAAATTATTTTTTATTAAAATTATATATTTATTGTAATTTTTAAATAAAGAAAAGTTATATATATTCAGAAGTCGGGAAAATAAGCAACCCTAATTATTTATTGTTCAAAACTTAATATAATAGCTCTTAATATTCAAATATGTATTCAGATTCTGACATCTAAATCTTGATACATATCTTAATATTTATTTATATTCAGATGTCTTAATGAAAACAAATGAGGCCTAATACTCATACCAAATTAAATGAATTTCGTTGAGAACTTGAGATAAGATTCAATGGTCTTGGGTGGAGTGAAAGAAGATCCGTACATATATGGAAAGTATCTAAATTTCTTTAGTTATTCATTAATGTATTTAACAAAAATTTAGTAGGAGCAACAGATACATTGTCTTCTGGTTGTAAAGACTAAAGAATAAAAACGACACGTTATGATTAATCGAATTAATTCCTCTATAAAATCGTGTGAATTATTACTTACCAAAAGAGGAAAAATTGTAGCCATACGCACTACACCAAAAAAATATTTAGTGTCAATTAGTTAACGGCAATAGTTTAATTGTAACTAAAATTATATTTTTAGAGGCAATTATTAGTGACAATTATATTTTAGCACTCTTTTATAGCAACATTGGATGCAATGACAATTAACTAATGCCGGTAAAAGTTTTAGCATTCTTTGTTAAAGTGCATATATATTGCCGCTAAAAGCCTTTATTGTTGTAGTGACGTAGGAAACACATAATTTTGAACTAGCTTCAATGTTTTTGGTTCTTGATATAAGAAATCTACGAATTAAAAATATAATCACAGATGTCTACACAATTTATCTTTCTATGCTCACGTTAGTGGGCATGTAAAATAATTGCTTTTGGTAATGAGATTTTAAATCATATCATATTTTTGGCAAGTTTCATGCATGAAAGCTAGTTTTATATAATTCATAAACTAAACAACTAATCACTTAGCTAGGTTTATATAATTCATAAACTAAACAACTAATCACTTCGTATACTGTACATTCCCTGTTCTTGGTCATCATTATTCGTATGAAAAATAAAAAAGAAGAATCGAGGATTACCTTATAAAGAGATCCTAGGCTCTCTCTCTCGAGTTCTCTAAAATTCGATGAAAATATGTGATTTCTCACAGTAATCCTTGTTGATTCTTATGTTAATTGTCTAGAACTAGTGTAACGAGTCTGGAGCATAAAAGGCTAATATTTTGACCAAAAATTCCAAAGGGAACAATAGATTCTAAAAGAAATCAAAGGGGACAAAACGTTAGGCGTCCAACGACTTATAAGTTGTTGTGTGTACAACGACTTACAAGTCGCTGGACGCCCAGCGACTTAACACAGCGATTTCTAAGCTTCCTATTTTTAGGGTTACGATTAAGTTGAACTAGTTTATCGGGTTTTTTTTTGTAGGGTTACGATTAAGTTAACAACATAACGATGAGTTACAAATGAAATAGTTCAGTGATATTATAGTCCTAAATGAAACAAAAGTAATTTTATTCTCTAACTATCCACTTGAAAATTTCGTTAGTTGCATAAAGGAGTCTCATTCAAACTACTTTAGCTAACCTTTTACCCTTTTGGGAGTTAGAAATAGACTAGATAGTCCGTTAATTTTTCAACGTAAATATTATAACTTCTATGTGTTGTTATGGAATTATTCAAAAGGCAAATGACTTCAAATTCAAGAATTCTATTGCAATTTTTATACACATTAAACAGAAAGGTAATACATTAAACATACTACTATAAATCAAGACAATAAAAAATATTCTTCATCAGTGTTCCGCAACGTCATTGTGACGACTACCCGTGCCACAATAAGTTGGTATGTGTGGCCTGGTTGATCTTCGAAGTCCATCTTCTCTAATAACAACCTAGAAAAATTATTTTTAATGGTAAGATTATTTACGACCACAAATACAATGAAGTATGTAAATCAAAAAATGACATCTTACATGTTGTCAGAACTAATACAATGAAGTTCCTGCAGAGGACATTGTTGCCTATAATAACATGAAATATAATTAAATAAATATTAATTAATTAATAATAAATTATTAAATATACTACATAGATTAACGACTCACATCGGAAAAACTCAACACCCCAGCAAATGGAGAGTTATCCACGTGCTTCCCATGTAAGATGTAAGATGCCATTTTTTGATTTACATACTTCATTGTATTTGTGGTCGTAAATAATCTTACCATTAAAAATAATTTTTATAGGTTGTTATTAGAGAAGATGGACTTCAAAGATCAACCAGGCCACACGTACCAACTTATTGTGGCACGGGTAGTCGTCACAGTGACGTTGCGAAACACTGATGAAGAATATTTTTTATTGTCTTGATTTATATTAGTATGTTTAATGTATTACCTTTCTGTTTTATGTGTATAAAAATTGCAATAGAATTCTTGAATTTGAAGTCATTTGCCTTTTGAATAATTCCATAACAACACAGAGAAGTTATAATATTTACGTTGAAAAATTAACGGACTATCTAGTCCATTTCTAACTCCCCAAAGGGTAAAAGGTTAGCTAAAGTAGTTTGAATAACACTCCTTTATGCAACTAACGAAAATTTTAAGTGGATAGTTAGAGAATAAAATTACTTTTGTTTCATTTAGGACTATAATATCACCGAACTATTTCATTTGTAACTCATCGTTATGTTTCTAACTTAATCATAACCCTACAAAAAAAACCAATGAACTAGTTCAACTTAATCGTAACCCTAAAAACAGGAAGCTTAGAAATCGCTGTGTGTCCAGCAACTTATAAGTCGTTGGGCGTCCAGCAACTTGTAAGTCGCTGTACACACAGCGATTTATAAGTCGCTGGACGCCCAGCGTTTTGTCCCTTTGAATTTCTTTTAGAATCCATTGTCCCCTTTGAAATTTTTGATCAAAATATTAGCCCTTTATGCTCCAGACTCCTAGTGTAGCTATGATTTAGTTCTTCTTACCTTGGGTAGATAGGTAAGGCCTTAGGTCATTTTCCTCCCTCAAAAGCTCTCTAAAATGCTATAGAAATATATATGTGGTTTCTATGTCCACGAAATCTCTTTTATAATAAGTTAGGTCCAGATCTAAACACCTTGTGGCTTGTGCATCGCAAGAGATAATATTTTGTAATGCACAATCATAGCGCCACTACCATCCGCCGCCCACAGCCACTATCCTCAGTTACAATTATCACAACTATCAATAATCACAATCAATTATCACCACTATATATTAATCTTCACTGATTACAATCATCACCAATAATCGATAGTCATTATCATAACAACCACTACTATGGACAATTATATATCGTCAACCACCACTATATATCGACATCCACTATTACCATTATCTATCATTGTCATCCACTACAATTATTCGTCATCACCACGAACTATGTACCGCCATCAATCACTATCTTTAACTACTATTGCTAGCCACCATTACCACTAGTTGTTACGTACATCCTTGTTAAGCATCACCTCTACCAATCAACATATAATTTTTTAAAAAAATTTTAAAAAAATTCTCGATATATTGTTAGATTGATTACTACTCTTTTGAAGTTTATATTCACAATTAATTTTTAATAAAGACAAGTTTTATACATTGTGATTTTGAGAAAACAAAGTATTTTAATTATTTATTAGTATTCAAATCTTAGAACATCTTAATATTCGGATGTACATTCAAATTATTTAGACATTTTAATCTTAATAAAAATAAACGGCGCTTAAGATTAAGAAAGCACGATCATTAATGCTTGTAGCGATTGCTTCTACCCTTATATAATGTAATGACCCTCCGGTCATTTCCCTCATTTTCGTGCGTTCTCAGCGTTTAGAGCTTTTCTATAACTGCCCCAAGTTATTTATGACTTATTGGGACTGACAGTTCAGTTTTCGGACAGTTCGTTTGAGAATATTATTTATATCAAGCACGTTGCGAAACATTTAAATTAAATTAGAATTTGGTAAAATGATATATCTATACTACTTTATAAAAGTTCTATAATTTATTAATATTTTTAAACGGAGATAGTAAATCTAAATATATTAAAATAATATTTTTATTTTATAGAGGTTTTATTCAAAATAATTTTCTATTAATTATGATTTATTTAAAATATTATATTTATTTTATTATGAACCTACCCAATACCCGAGAATATATAAAAATGTGAGAAATAATTAAAGTGAGGACACCTCCACTCCACGTGGAAATGGAGGGGGTGTCCAGCAAACACCCTTAATGAGTAGCCTTGCTACATAATGGACAAGTGTTGTACAAATGTAGATAACCTTGTCTTTTAACACAATTAAAAGTCACCCACTATTTTCTTTTTAGAACTACCATTTAAGGTTTCAAATATATATAAACACTATTCAAAAGTGACATCTTTGGTTAACATATAAATGTTCACTCACGTAGAAATAAACTTTTAGTGAAATTATGTTTTATACAGTTATATTTTTTACCCTCTCTTTATATATATATATATATATATTACTACTCACTCACGCTAAGAAGGTCTTGGTGGAGTGAATAATTTTAATGCTATACTCGATCTCCGAAAGAAAATTAATTATCTACATCAAGTTATTCAAACTCGGGTTCTAGTGGGAAGTGTTTGGAGACGTGTAATTGTCGTTATTTCGGTGAGTTTCATCGTTTTACGTTATATTTTTGGATATTGTTGGTGGTTTGGCTATTGGTACTGACTTAGAGTTAAGTTTGAGTTTGGTTATAATGATGTCTCTTATGACTATTGATACCCATATTGCATTAGTTTGAAAAACGTCCGAAGTAACCTACCAATAGGCAAGCCAAACCCTAGCCTGGAGTGACAAGCGACGGGCTAACGGGTGGAATCTTAGAAGAACAGAGATGAAGTGGAAGTAACCATACTAATAAACATTCTAGAAATGAACAAAAAATAGAACCAAAATATATACATACCAAGACTGAGAAGGAATAGGACAGTATATAAAGTCAAGAACCCATCCCAAGACCTGGTGAGGTCGGTACTAGAGCCAGAACTAACATAGCCAGAGTAATAGACAGAAATCAAATATACACAACATATACAACAATCTCGAGTACAAAAGACTATACAAGAGTAGATGAAGTAGGATCAGCCTCGGATGACAACAAGCTCACCCTGCTTTGGATCAGTGCTGAGGAAGGAGAATCCATTTCAGTGGTCTGAGGATTGTGAGGTGAGCTTTCTGAAGCTTAAGGATCGACTTACTTCTGCCCCTGTGTTAACTCTTCCAGTTGAGAGCGAAAGTTTCACCGTGTATTGTGATGCGTCTGGTATTAGTTTGGGATGTGTTCTGATGCAACGGGGTCGTGTTATTGCTTACGCATCGAGGCAGCTGAAAGTGCACGAGCGTAACTACCCCACTCATGATTTGGAGTTAGCAGCGGTTGTGTTTGCATTGCGGATTTGGAGGAATTATCTCTATAGTTTTATTGTGAGATCTTTACAGGCCACCACAGTCTTTAGCATATTATGACCGAGAAGGGTCTTAATTCGAGGCAGCGCTGGTGGATTGAATTGCTGAAAGACTATGATATCTCTATTCTCTATCATCCGGGCAAAACGAATATGGTAGCGGACTCCTTGAGCCGAAAGACAGTGAGTATGGGTAGCTTAGGAGAGTTATCACTTGTGTTGGTGTGAGATCTACTTTACTGGAGCAGATTCAGAGTCGTCAGTTTGAGGATAGAGGTCTCCATAGCATTCGAGATCAGGTATTGAGGGGTGAGTCTGAGAAAGCTACCTTGGGTTCTGATGGTGTTCTGAGGTTTGACGGCCATATTTGTATTCTGAGGATTGGAGATTTGATTCAGTTAATTCTACATGAGGCGCACAATTCCAGATATTCTATTCACCCTGAGACATCTAAGATGTACTGTAATCTGACACAACATTATTGGTGGTGTGGTGTGCAAAGAGATATAGCAGATTTTGTGACCCGATGCCTGTGTTGTCAGTAGGTGAAGGCCGAGCACCAGAGGCCCTGTGGTCTACTTCAGCAGTTTCCCGTTTTTGAGTAGAAATGGGGGCAAGTCACTATGGATTTCATTGGTGGGTTACCTTGCACCTTTCGTGGCTTTGATAGTATTTGGGTTGTTGTAGATCGGTTGACTACGTCCGTGCACTTTATCCCTGTCTGAGTTTCCTACAGTGCTGAGAGATTAGTTCGTGTATATATATTCAGGAGGTGGTTCGCCTACATGGAGTGCCAGTTTATATTATCTCAGACCGAGGGTCTCAGTTTACCTCCAATTTCTGCCAGACTTTTCAAGAAGAATTGGGGTACCCAGATGGACCTCAGTACTGCGTTTCAACCTCAGACCTACGGGCAGTCGAAAAGGACTATTCAGGTATTGGAGGATATGCTTCGCGCTTGTGTTTTAGACTTTGGGGGTCAGTGGGATCAGTTCTTTCCTTTAGAAGAGTTCGCGTATAATAATAGCTTCCACTCCAGCATTCAGATGGCTCCGTTTGAGGCTTTATATGGTAGATGGTGTCGGTCTCCAGTTGGTTGGTTCGAAACTTCAGAGATCAGTCCTCGTGGCATAGATTTGCTCCGAGAATCTTTGGACCGTGTTCGGGTGATTCAGGATAGGCTGCGGACAGCTCAGAGTAGACAGAGGAGTTATGCTGACCATAGATGTCGTCCGTTGAAATTCAGAGTTGGTGATAGGGTCTTCTTACGAGTATCGCCCATGAAGGGCGTGATGTGGTTTGGTAGGAGAGGCAAGCTTAGCCCCAGATATATTGGACCCTTTGAGATTCTGCGGACAACTGGAGAGGTGGCTTATGTGTTAGCTTTACCTCCGACATTTTCAGCTATCCACCCAGTGTTTCATGTTTCTATACTGCGATAGTACATTTCGGATGAGTCACATGTGCTTCAGTGAGACTGGGTTCAGTTAGACGAGAAGTTAGCATTTATGTCACGAGCCGAAATCCCATTCGGGTCGGACTGGCAACCTAAGCCGATATGGCCCGAGAGAACCAATTTTTACTCCTATTCACTCGCAAGCATATTTTAGTATGAATCTTATTATACTTCATACAACTAGGCGGAAGTCATGGAAACTTAACAATATATGAAACTTGGCCGGTAGGGCCGTCAAGTCAAATAGAATACACATCTCTTACATTAACCTTCCCACATATGTCTACAAAGCCTCTAACCGTTACATGAACACAACAACCTGTAGTCGGGACAAGTTCCCGCTTTATACAATAATTACAAAACCAAAACAATATACACATGTGACTCGGAAAGCCCCAAACCAACTGGGAGCTCACCAATGATCCGCGGATAACCCGTAGCCTATGGTGGAGGTCTACTAACACCTGTGCCTGCAGCAAATAAAGTAAGTCCCCTAAAGGGGTCAGTACGAAGAATGTACTGAGTATGCAAGGCTATAAGAAACTTCATGAAACTTAACCACCTCAATGAACTTGATTTCAAGAGAATAGTCAATGTGGATCAATCATCGTTCAGTATGTGTGGAAATAGGTACCTTACGTTCATTATTCCATTTACCTTTATGTCCGTTACCATTAATAATTAGAACCGTCAATAATGTATAACCGTTAATATGCAACCGTCAATATGCAATGCATCCGTCAATATGCAATGCATCCGTTAATATGCAACCGTCAATATGCAATGCATCCGTTAATATGCAACCATCAATATGCAACCGTCTCAAGTTCGGCATCAAGCTAGGCTTTTGCCCCACTGAGCTTTCCCCCTGCTACCACCCGAAAAACAAGGAAGCAGGTTCGGCATCAAGTTTGGCTTTTACGTCACTGAGCTTCCCCCTTGATCCAGTGAATATAATAAAGTTCGGCGTCAAGCTTGGCTTTTGCCCCACTGAGCTTTCCCCCTGCTACCACCCGGAAAACAAGGAAGCAGGTTCGGTATCAAGTTTGACTTTTTCCCCCAAAGCTATCACCCACACTCAAAGAACCATAAAGTAGTGATAAATTAATGATAAAGTAATTATGAAGTAATTATAAAGTAACCATAAAGAAAATTATGAAGTAACCATGAGGGAAAATATAAAGTAACTATAAGGAAAATTATAAAGTCACCATACGGGAATTACTTCTTCCAATACTTCATTGGATTACTTCTCTCTTTTACTTTTCTGAGATTGATACATTGGGGGATCATAACCTTTTTGGAAACACATAAGTGCATTACTTCAATCTTTTATGTTCATGAGATTGGTACTTTTGAAGTGGTAACATTATTGGAAGCTTTGGAGCATAATATTATTGGAACTTGGAATCATGTCAATAATTATGTGATACATGAGAATAATAACATATGACAACTTGGAAATGAAGTACCTTTTTACATTTCGGATTGGAACAAGGACAATGACAACATGAACAATATGTGCTGCAGAAAAATACGGACAGAGTAACCTTACATACCTTATCGTCTCAATATGAACACTCAATTCTATACGTGAATACACTAGTCCCGCTCCTTCCTTATGTTTTACTCTACAACACAAATATACAATGGAGTTTACATGAACCACCAACTACCTTCCAAATGCATACAACGACAATGAGTTACATGTTTGGCTTTAACATGTCATTTCCCTCTTGATTATACCATGTGTGAAACTATCACACCAACAATACCATTTACAAAACTATCATACCAATAATCCCACAATATTCTCAACATTGACAAATATCATAAACCACTAGCATGTCACACCAAATTCCTACTTTACACTCCTACATCACCACAACATCACAATGGTTCCATCAATTCACTTCAATACTCCTCACAACAACAAATCGGCTAAAATCCCGTAATTTACACTTATGGAAAAATAACAAGTTTAATAACAAAATCACACCATACATGTTCATATCTTATCCATACCATCCTTTTTCATCAAAGGCACAAGTCATAATTCAAGCTATAATCCCATGGATAACACATCTTGTTTCACAAAAACCAAAAGTGCCATGTCCAACACTTCCAACCATAACCAACATAATATACATATTCTCTCATGCTTATAATATGTTAAATTACAAGAACAATCACTTACCCAAGCTTGGAAGATGATGATCTTGTCCAAAAATGCCTTAGGGTTTGAAGAACCACCAAAAGAGTTATCTTGAAAACTCTAGAAAATGAGAGAAATGTGATGTGTGTCTAATAAGATAAAAATCTGATTTTTGGCCACCTTTTATAACATCATAAAGTCATCCTTAGCCATTTAATCCACCCTTTGACAAGTCAAGGCAAGAATAGGTCATTTTAACCCATTGGGCCTTTCATATTTTGTTTATTTTGGTCTCAAATTAGGCCCAAAAGCCCATATCATCTTAACTCACTAACATCAATGTGTAACCCGTCATATACACGTTACAACAATATTCCCACTCACAGGATCCATATTCGTGGCCTCGATCCCAAAAACAAATAATTCTAGCCACGTATGACTTATTTGACTCTAAGGGCAAAATCGTCATTTTGACGTCAAATTCGTTCTTGAGTAATTTTATCCTACCAATATAATACTTTACTTATTTCATGTATATTCTCATGGTTGTAGAAGAAATGTGGCAAAAATCGGCTCAGTAGTCCCCGGGCACCCTTGAGACTTAGAAAAATTCCAACTTTTGAAAAATGGGCAAAACCACCCTGGTACGCCCTTGGGTGCGCCCCAACACTGCCTGTGGACTGAAAATTTCAGCCAGAAGCGGCCCGGCACGCCTGACCCTTAAATTTTTTTTATTTTTTTTTTCTCTCAAAACTAAGATAAACATGTATGGGGTGTTACAATTTATGGAGGAGCCTGTGTCTATTTTAGCCAAAGATGTCAGACGATTGCACTCCCGGGACATTCTGGTGGTTAAGGTACAGTGGCATCACCGTCCGATTGAGGAGGCCACTTGGGAGCTTGAGCGTGATATGTGATCCCAGTATCCCTACTTGTTCACATCTTCAGGTATGCGCTTACTCTTGACTTTCGCGGACGAAAGTCCTTTTAGTAGTGGATGTTGTATTGACCCTCCCAGTCATTTCTTGGCCTTTAGAGCTTTTCTATAACTGCCCCAAGTTATTTATGACTTGATGGGACTGACGGTTCAGTTTTCAGGCAGTTCGTTTGAGAATATTATTTATATCAAGCACATTGCAAAATATTTAAATTAAATTAGAATTTAGTAAAATGATATATCTATACTACTTTATAAAAGTTCTATAATTTATTAATATTTTTAAACGGAGATAGTAAATCTAAATATGTTAAAATAATATTTTTATTTTATAGAGGGTTTGTTCAAAATAATTTTCTATTAATTATGGTATATTTAAAATATTATATTTATTTTACCATAAACCTACACAATACCCAAGTATATATAAAAATGTGAGAAATAATTAAAGTGAGGACACCTCCGCTCCACGTGGAAATGGAGGGGGTGTCCAGCAAACACCCTTAATGAATAGCCTTGCTACATAATGGACAAGTGTTGTACAAATGTAGATAACCTTGTCTTTTAACACAATTAAAAGTCACCCACTATTTTCTTTTTAGAACTACCATTTAAGGTTTCAAATATATATAAACACTATTCAAAAGTGACATCTTTGGTTAACATATAAATGTTCACTCACGTAGAAATAAACTTTTAGTGAAATTATGTCTTATACAGTTATATTTTTTACCTCTCTTTCTATATATATAACTACTCATTCACGCTAAGAGGGTCTTGGTGGAGTGAATAATTTTAATGTTATACTCGATCTCCAAAAGAAAATCAATTATCTACATCAAATTATTAAATCTTGGGTTCTAGTGGGAAGTGTTTGTGGACGTGTAATTGTCGTTATTTCGATGAGTTTCGTTGTTTTACGTTATATTTTTGGATATTATTGGTGGTTTTGCTATTGGTACTGACTTAGATCTAAGTTTGAGCTTGGTTATAATGATGTATCTTATGACTATTGATCACTGAGTTATTTGGGATGTTGTGACTGTTTCGGTTTCGCGATACCGCAAGCGAGCCCCACGTAGATTGTTCGGACGTTTTCCGAACTAATGCAATATGGGTATCAATAGTCATGTTTTGACTTGTAGTTTATTATTTTGGTAGCTTGGTAGTAGTCAGAGGTCTCTCGAAAGGAGAAGGCTCCTGTATGGCTGGTCCTCTCGGCAGGCTTGCAGCGGCGTCCAGGTAGGCTAGGTTTCCTTTACACTTAGATTGGGCTTATATGTGATATATGTATGGTATTGTGTTGGTGTTGTGGGCTGGTATTATAGACTTGGTGGTGGGTTGCTGTGATTTAGGCCGGATAGGGTTATTCGGACACATTCCAGGCCTGCTATCCTCGTGGTACACCACAGATGACCTATTTGGGGTCGGATAGTATTGTTGTTGTTGCTGGTTGGAAAATGTTATTATTGGACCTTAGTAGAGGCTTAGATAGACTTAGCCCAGACTTAGATAGGTATAACTAGACCTGGTCTCCGGGCCCCGATAGTGGGCCCCGTTACCCTTTTTGTCGACTCGTCAGAACTTTGACAGCTTTGGGCTTAGTTAAGCCCTAGTATTCCCTGTTAGGCTTGTAACGGATTGAGTCACCCCCGATTATACCCGGTTGGCCTGTTTAGCCTTTTAGTCCCTGATAGCACCGTACTTGATCGAGATTGTTGGCCTTGGCTTAGAATTAGGACCCGCCTTTCCATGAGCCACTCTAAATACTCGAACTGACTTAGATATTGCATGATAGTAGAATATGGAACTAGGAGGATCCAGGGACTTACCTTGTAGCAGATGATGGGTTAGCTCCTTTACCTATACTTTGGCTTCGGCCCGGGACTAGTATGTTCCCCGTTTATTGGTTATGATGTGACATTTGGCTCTATTCTGGTTACCGGCTACTGATTCAGGTATGATGATTTTGGTTATTGACTATTGGGTGTCCCGATTCGAGTCCGATCCCAGATTGTGGTACATTATGAGTTCTGGTACTGAGTACCATAATTATGATACTGTTGTTCTCTGGGTTTTGGTCCAAGTCCTACAGATATGATATATATATATGGCCTATTGTTATTACCCACTGTTTCCGGTTCGATTCTGGCATCTGGCCTCTTGTTACTATCCATTGGTGCCGGTTCGAGCCTGATACGCCCCGTTGGTTGTTGTGATTACTGGGTACTGGTACGGCTTTGAGACACTGGTGACTATGCATTTACTATTCTTGTATGTCCCATCGATTTATGGGGGCCAGACTGGGATATTATTTTCTTTCGTGTGTTTACGGGTTTATGGGAGCCCAGATAGGTTATGTTTGACTTGTGTGTTCACTTACACATTTATTTACTTTCAGTATCGCATTTACTTATCTCCTGAGTATGTCTATATGTCTCGACAGTTACTTAGGTATTTATTATTTATACCCCAGATTTAGCATGCACCCTCGCACTTTAGCCGATTTATATTACATTAAGCTCAGTCGGTCGATGATGCCTACTGAGTACCCGTTGCTCGATACTCATGCTGCACTTCTACATCTTTTTCCCCAATGCAGATCCAGGCACTAGCCAATGAGTTTGACGTGACTCTATTCTCAGCACTGATTCCCGAGCAGGGTGAGCTTACTGACGCCCGACGCAGATCCTACTCCATCTCTACTTTATAGTCTTTTGCACTCGAGACTGTGGTACTTGTTGTATATATTTGGTTTATGTTCTTGTACTTTGGGTATGTCTGGTAGTGACTCTTGTACCGACCTCACCAGGTCTTGGGAAGGGTTCTTGACTTTATATATTGTCCTCTTCCTTCTCAGTCTTGGTATGTATATATATTTTGATTCTGTTTTTATATTTCTAGCATGTTTACTAGTATGGTTACTTCCACTTCATCTCTGTTCTTCTGAGATTCCACCCGTTAGCCCGTCGCTTGTTGCTCCGGGCTAGGGTTTGACTTGCCTATTGGTGGGTTACGGTAGGCTCCATCATGACTCAGAAATTGGGTCATGACATATAACTTGAATTTTGTAGTTTTATTGTATATTTTGCACTTGATTGAATATGAATTCTGAATAACTATTTGAAACCGGACTCCACACCACTCTTGCCTAGCTACTGACCCCCCAAAAAAGGAATATTTAATACTAGTACTATATACTCCCTCCGTCTCATTTCAACGGTTGCTTTAATTCTTTTCATGTCCATTAAAAATGATAACCAAAATAAGATATAATTTATCAAGTTATCTCTATTTATTAGATTTTTTTTGGGTATTGAGCAGTATTAAAAAGAACAATTTATTTTATGTTAAGGGTAATTGCAATCAAATGCCAACTTTCTTTTATTCCTAAAGTGACCATAATATTGTTGAGCCAATTTTTTTAAGCTAAAGCGAAAGTTAAAATGGAACGGAGAAAGTATCTTTAACATAAAAGAGGAAATTTTACTATTCAATGCACATACATTAATCTAAAATTTAAACACGAAACTGGAAAGACACTGCACAAACACACATGGGGACATCAAGATCATGTCTTGAAAGTTTTAGCAATGGATGAATAGAGAAAACTTTGTGGATGATTTTAGTAGGAGATAGTATGATTCCTTCACTAATTTTTCTTTCTTTGCATTGCAAAGTGACGTCCCTCATTTTCATCTACACCTTTTGTACTCTTTAAATTAAATAAAGAAAAATAGAGATGACTATCTCATAAAACGATAAAACAAATACTTCCCTCATTTTAATTTGTTTGCCTAATTTTAACTTTACACGAAGTTTAGGAAATTAAATAAATTTTGAATCTTGTTGCCGGTCATAAACTAAAAATATGTAAAATGTACGCATAGTCATAACATATGAAAAGTTAGAATTAAGGAATTATCGAAAAGGTTTTCTTTGAAATGAACTAAGAAGGAAGATACGATAGATAAATTAGTTAAACGAGGGAATACTTGTCACGCCCCGAATCCCATCGGAACGTGATTGGCACCCGAAGCCGATACGGCCCGAGAGAACCAATCTTTGCTCATGAACCTTCGCATGCATGCCCTCATATGCATCTTATTCTTTCTTATGCAACTATGTAGAAATCATAAACATGAAAACATATGCCATCAACATATATATAAAACTTGGTCGTTGGAGCCATTACGTCATCTCTTTCATTCACATACCCACATATGTCTACGAAAGCCTCTAACAAATACATGACCATGTTTATACAATGTTTACAATATCAAAACAATGTACACTATGACTCGGAAAGCCCCGAACCAAGTGGAGCTCACCAAAATTCTGCAAATGATCCCCAGTCTACAGATGAGGTCTACTAATGTCTGCACCTGCACATGTAAGGTAAGTCCCCAAGAGGGGTCAGTACAAAGAATGTACTGAGTATGTAAGGCCATATGAAACTGTAAAAAAAATACATAAGTACTTTCAAGAAAAATTAAGCGTAAGAGAATAATCAATATGGATATACCACTGTCTGTGAAATATGTGGAACCTGGTTCATTACTTCTATTATTTCCATCACTTGGTCATTTATTCTTATCATCATAACTCTTTTAATAACCTCCATATTTGTATTCATGCACGGGATATACAACTTCTATTCTTTCTTTTACAACTATCTTTACTCTGTAGAGCTCAATATAATACCGTTCATCACCTTATAGGTGGACAATCATATATACCGTTCATCACCTTATAGGTGGATAATCATAATAATAATATACCGCTCATCACCTTATAGGTGGATAATCATATATATATACCGTTCATCACCTTATAGGTGGATAATCATAATAATAATATACCGCTCATCACCTTATAGGTGGATAATCATATATATATACCGTTCATCACCTTATAGGTGGATAATCATAATAATATATAACATAGCATAATATTGGGATTTATTCCCTCTTTGACTTATACCCTTTAGATTGTGATCCATACTCAATGTAACGTAAGTAACCATATGCACATTACTTCTTTACAATCTTATCTCCTTAACCTAACTAAGAGAGTGACACATTAGAGATCATGACATTACTTAAGCACACCCTTATCTACACATTTCACTTCACTCTTTTACTTCATGAGGTCGACATCTTCACTTGTGAGGATTAATTATATTAACTTGCACACTACTTCTTTCCTTGCCTTTGAGAGATTAATACAATGCTAGTCACAACTTTGTTTACAGATTTGGATCAATAATCAACGAGTAAGTAACATGTGAATAACCATTATTGGAAAGATTACCTTGTTGGAGACATAACATTATTGGAACTATTGGACAATAATCAATGGATAAGATACATAAGTATAGCCACTATTGTAACCTTGGAACATAACCTCATCGGACTTTTGGAACATTTCTACTGAATATGAGACATTTATATAACTCTATTGGAATTTGGACTCATAACATGATTGGAACAATGCTATTCCACTAAACAAGCTCTCTTTACCTCATTGCTCTTGTTGGGATAATTCTCTTAGGATCTACAACATATGAAAACTTAAGAACTTCCGTTGTAAATAAGAACTAAGTGGGTCATGATTCGTCTAGGAGTAAAACATTATATCAACCTTAGTTGGACTACTATAGAACAACACTTTTGGGACCTTAGGACAATGAGCACTAATTAAGACACATGAACATAACCACTATTGAGCTTTTGGAACCTTATCAATGCATATGAGACATGTGATTCACAAGTGAGCAATGTGGAAGAAATATGCGACCATTACCCTTGGTAACCGAAAATAGGATATCTTAGAACATTTGGAACTTTTGACATGTTAGCCAGTGAACACAATTCAACCAATGGTCCTGAGTCATATGATTCACCATTGACTAATGAATAAGGAACATATGAGTAACTCTAGTCAATTCTCGGATACGGAATACCTTAGGGTATTTCGGAATCAAATGAGTACTATGACAATGTGAACACCATATGTTGCAGAAAGATATAGAAGAATAACCTTACATACCTTTGCATCTTAATATGCATACACAAGCTTATATGAAGATACAATAGTCCAGCTTCTTCCTTATGTTTCACTCTACAATACAAGTCCACAATGAAACTATTGTTAACGATCATTTTCCGTATAAGTGTACCAAAACGACAATGAACTATATGACCGCCATATAACTCCATTTCACTCCTTACAATACAACTCACTGCATTATCATACCAACAACACCTTCACATTACACACATTGACCAAGATTTCGTTCAACAATAGCATTTCGCATCTCCCTTACCCTTTATGCCTTCCCATTATCCTTCTGTCATACTTACTCTATCAATTTGCCTCATAACAACATATAAACAACTATCCACATTTTAATACAGTCCAACATTCCTTCATACGATACTTTAAAGTCATTACAACGACATCACAAGTTGTTAATTACATCCAAAAAGGGTATCGGGGCTTTCGGGGATCAAAGGAATACGAAAGCAACCAAAACACATTTCTGGACTGACCTGCGCAGCCACCTGCGCACGCAGGTCAGTCACATGCGCACGCAGATGGCCATTGGCAGTAGCCAGTGCCATCTGCGTTGGCATCTGCGCCCGCAGATGCCCTCGTCTGCGGGGCGGATGCCCGTTTTGGTCCAAAATGGCTTCGTTTTGGGTCTTTTGATGCCATGAATGGTCCATGATCATAACCAACTTCATTTTAACATATTTTTGATCATTCAACATGACAACCACCAGCCATGATTTCACAACACACATAACATCACCAAAACGACACTTTACGGCCAACATGCCACCAAAACCATAACCAATTTATCAATGAAATTCCAAACACTATACACAAGTATAAAACAAGTCAAGAATATAATCACATCTCATATATCAATATTGAATCCGTCAAGTTCATTTCCATCAAGATCACAAACCCATGTTCAAGTTTTCAAGCCATAAATCATCCTCCGATTTAGCAAACACAAATTGTTTTGCACATAGGGAACTTCTCCCTCTTCACCAACATAACCAACATGATATGAGTAGTCTCTCATGCACATAATATATTAAATCATAAGTATGAACACTTACCAAAGTGTGCAAGATGATGCCTTTGGCCCAAAAGATGAAAACCTAGAGTTTGAGTTGAGAGCAAAAATATTGGAGAAATTTCTAGAATTGGCATGGGTGTCCAAATGAGAGAAAAATCTGATTTTCTCTCTTATATAGGCCCCCCAAGTCTTTCTTATCCTTTTATCAACATTAATTGTTATGTTGAATGGGTCAAATGGGTCATAAATGGAAGAATGGGTCAAAATCTTGTGTTGGGCCATGTCTTCTCTTTATTTGTGGGTTCTATTTAAGGCCCAATAACTAGCCCAAATTTTTTAAATGCAAAAATCATCAAAGTTCTCATGTTTCTTTATTTCCATAAATGCTATAGGAATTAATCCGACTCCGAAACTTACGGGGTGTTACATTCTTCCCCCTTAAGAACATTCGTCCTCGAATGTTAACAACGTCGTCTTATGCGTAACAATGTATCTCTATACATATGCTCATATAGATATTCACATAGTCTTTCTCCACTCCCGTTTGCTTGTTCCTCTGTATGAAGACGTATAGCCATGGTTACGTTCACTTGGATTCCCAAAACCATTTCTATAACTGTGTTAACTTGGTAAGCCCATCAAGTATAACCCATGTGGCATCACATCTATGTCTAACTGAAACAGAATTTCTATATAATCTATAACCTTCTGATCCCAAACACTTTACCTTTACTAGTTATCACTTCTAATTCCGCATTATTCTTTTCATGTAATCTCATCAATAAGTCGCTTCCAAATCATGGTACATATTGATTACTCCCTACTAAATAGTATATCGTGAATGATGTGCTTTACCATAATGCATTTCTTTAGCTCATATATATATACGATACGTAAAATCTTCTTGACACTTCAATCCGTTGCCTATAATTAATGCACACTCTTGACGTGTCATCCCTCGTCGATACAATTTACACTGGGACACCCTACGGGTGTAGACTAGTATCTTTCACATTAGTAGCTTTAACTTTGGTATCCTTCACTCTGGCTAACGACATATGTACCCTTCTATTCAAGAAAATCCTTTGTGGAAAGTGAAAATGTAAAAGGTAACGTGATCACAACATTTACGATACGATTGTGACATACTCTTTTAGCTATAAGAAATTCACCAACTGGCGTGGCCACCTTAAATGTCTGGACTATTAATTTTAACAGTCAATGGATTAACATAATGATAGGGAAACACCCGGATCAATTGATGCATATTCATTATATAAAACTATAGATAACATACCTGTCAAGATATCAAGGAGAGCCTCCAAACTCTGCTGACCCTGTAGGTCGTGTCATACCACCCGTGACTCTCTGTGGACATTCTTTCTTCAGATGCCCTGACTTACCACACCAGAAGCAAACATTTGTTTCAAGCCAACATTCTCCTGAATGAAACTTTCCACAGCGCTGGCACAGCCGACGAGAAGACCTCGATTGGCCCATACTTCCTTGTTCCCTATACCCTACTGTCTGTGAATTCCGAGTCTCACTACTTTGTCCGGTCTGACTGTCTCTAAACTTGCGCAATTGAGATGGATTGCCTGTTGTCTGATAAGAAACTGATGGTCTGGGCGGTGTAGGAAAAATTTGGGGCCCAAATCCTCCTGGGGACGCCATGAACTGTCCCACAAATCTCGTCCTCTTTGATGGCCCTTCTTCAAATTCTTGTATCCCTCTCCTTTGCCTTTGATCCTCCATCTTCTGCGCGAAGGCTTGTATTCTAGCTATATCCATATCTTTATTTAAAGCAGCAATAGTACAGTCCCTTACCAAGTATGGCTCTAATCTGTCTACATACCGATGAACCCTATCAGCCATAGTCGCTACCATATTAGGAGCGTATCTAGCCAACGAATTAAATCGAAGACTGTACTCCCTGACACTCATATTTCCTTGAAGAAGATTTAAAAACTGATCCGCACGAGCCTCGCGGATCTCATATGGGAGATAATGGTCAAGGAATGCCTCTCTGAATTCCTCCCAACTAGCTGGAGGTGTACCGATACCCCTGGATCGTTTCCAATCTTCATACCATAGTATAGCCTCTCCTTTTAGTCTATACGCTGCAAGCTCCACTGTTTCTGCACCAGTCACATGCATAACATCTAAAGCTCTTTGAATTTGATCCATAAAGTCTTGCGGATCTTCATTAAGATCGGACCCGGTAAATGTGGGAGGATCCAATTTCAGGAAATCCTGTATTCTTCGACTAGCTATCCTAGTCGCATCATCATCACTTGTCACTGAACCAACTCGTCCCTGAGTTTGTACAGCCACTATCTGAGTCAACAGATGCACTGCATTTTTCAAATCCTGTAACTCTTGCTTCATAACATTAACAGGTGATTCCGGGAACTCAGTTTCAGCCCCATATTGTCTAGCTGGGTCGGGTGGTGATTTACCACTTCCTTCCCCTGCCAACATGTCTACTCGCTTGTCTTTGCCCCTATCTTGTCTGGTAATCGGCATTGTACTATATCAAAGAAAACCAATTTCAATGGTCAGATGTAATTACACCTATGACAATGGCTCTATTGCACGATATAGGAATAAAGAAAAGAAACAACTCCTAAATGTCCCGTAGCCTCCTACTTATAAATGTGGCGCGCAACATATCCATAAGCAAGACCCTACTCAGACACGGCTTTGTAGACACCCTTAGGACGAACTGCTCTGATACCACTTTTGTCACGCCCCGAATCCCATCGGAACGTGATTGGCACCCGAAGCCGATACGGCCCGAGAGAACCAATCTTTGCTCATGAACCTTCGCATGCATGCCCTCATATGCATCTTATTCTTTCTTATGCAACTATGTAGAAATCATAAACATGAAAACATATGCCATCAACATATATATAAAACTTGGTCGTTGGAGCCATTACGTCATCTCTTTCATTCACATACCCACATATGTCTACGAAAGCCTCTAACAAATACATGACCATGTCTATACAATGTTTACAATATCAAAACAATGTACACTATGACTCGGAAAGCCCCGAACCAAGTGGAGCTCACCAAAATTCTGCAAATGATCCCCAGTCTACAGATGAGGTCTACTAATGTCTGCACCTGCACATGTAAGGTAAGTCCCCAAGAGGGGTCAGTACAAAGAATGTACTGAGTATGTAAGGCCATATGAAACTGTAAAAAAAATACATAAGTACTTTCAAGAAAAATTAAGCGTAAGAGAATAATCAATATGGATATACCACTGTCTGTGAAATATGTGGAACCTGGTTCATTACTTCTATTATTTCCATCACTTGGTCATTTATTCTTATCATCATAACTCTTTTAATAACCTCCATATTTGTATTCATGCACGGGATATACAACTTCTATTCTTTCTTTTACAACTATCTTTACTCTGTAGAGCTCAATATAATACCGTTCATCACCTTATAGGTGGACAATCATATATACCGTTCATCACCTTATAGGTGGATAATCATAATAATAATATACCGCTCATCACCTTATAGGTGGATAATCATATATATATACCGTTCATCACCTTATAGGTGGATAATCATAATAATAATATACCGCTCATCACCTTATAGGTGGATAATCATATATATATACCGTTCATCACCTTATAGGTGGATAATCATAATAATATATAACATAGCATAATATTGGGATTTATTCCCTCTTTGACTTATACCCTTTAGATTGTGATCCATACTCAATGTAACGTAAGTAACCATATGCACATTACTTCTTTACAATCTTATCTCCTTAACCTAACTAAGAGAGTGACACATTAGAGATCATGACATTACTTAAGCACACCCTTATCTACACATTTCACTTCACTCTTTTACTTCATGAGGTCGACATCTTCACTTGTGAGGATTAATTATATTAACTTGCACACTACTTCTTTCCTTGCCTTTGAGAGATTAATACAATGCTAGTCACAACTTTGTTTACAGATTTGGATCAATAATCAACGAGTAAGTAACATGTGAATAACCATTATTGGAAAGATTACCTTGTTGGAGACATAACATTATTGGAACTATTGGACAATAATCAATGGATAAGATACATAAGTATAGCCACTATTGTAACCTTGGAACATAACCTCATCGGACTTTTGGAACATTTCTACTGAATATGAGACATTTATATAACTCTATTGGAATTTGGACTCATAACATGATTGGAACAATGCTATTCCACTAAACAAGCTCTCTTTACCTCATTGCTCTTGTTGGGATAATTCTCTTAGGATCTACAACATATGAAAACTTAAGAACTTCCGTCGTAAATAAGAACTAAGTGGGTCATGATTCGTCTAGGAGTAAAACATTATATCAACCTTAGTTGGACTACTATAGAACAACACTTTTGGGACCTTAGGACAATGAGCACTAATTAAGACACATGAACATAACCACTATTGAGCTTTTGGAACCTTATCAATGCATATGAGACATGTGATTCACAAGTGAGCAATGTGGAAGAAATATGCGACCATTACCCTTGGTAACCGAAAATAGGATATCTTAGAACATTTGGAACTTTTGACATGTTAGCCAGTGAACACAATTCAACCAATGGTCCTGAGTCATATGATTCACCATTGACTAATGAATAAGGAACATATGAGTAACTCTAGTCAATTCTCGGATACGGAATACCTTAGGGTATTTCGGAATCAAATGAGTACTATGACAATGTGAACACCATATGTTGCAGAAAGATATAGAAGAATAACCTTACATACCTTTGCATCTTAATATGCATACACAAGCTTATATGAAGATACAATAGTCCAGCTTCTTCCTTATGTTTCACTCTACAATACAAGTCCACAATGAAACTATTGTTAACGATCATTTTCCGTATAAGTGTACCAAAACGACAATGAACTATATGACCGCCATATAACTCCATTTCACTCCTTACAATACAACTCACTGCATTATCATACCAACAACACCTTCACATTACACACATTGACCAAGATTTCGTTCAACAATAGCATTTCGCATCTCCCTTACCCTTTATGCCTTCCCATTATCCTTCTGTCATACTTACTCTATCAATTTGCCTCATAACAACATATAAACAACTATCCACATTTTAATACAGTCCAACATTCCTTCATACGATACTTTAAAGTCATTACAACGACATCACAAGTTGTTAATTACATCCAAAAAGGGTATCGGGGCTTTCGGGGATCAAAGGAATACGAAAGCAACCAAAACACATTTCTGGACTGACCTGCGCAGCCACCTGCGCACGCAGGTCAGTCACATGCGCACGCAGATGGCCATTGGCAGTAGCCAGTGCCATCTGCGTTGGCATCTGCGCCCGCAGATGCCCTCGTCTGCGGGGCGGATGC
The DNA here is from genome assembly GCA_031232105.1 of Capsicum rhomboideum. NCBI lineage: Eukaryota > Viridiplantae > Streptophyta > Magnoliopsida > Solanales > Solanaceae > Capsicum > Capsicum rhomboideum. The sequence goes on from CP124712.1 coordinate 128,997,355, forward strand.
CCGTTTTGGTCCAAAATGGCTTCGTTTTGGGTCTTTTGATGCCATGAATGGTCCATGATCATAACCAACTTCATTTTAACATATTTTTGATCATTCAACATGACAACCACCAGCCATGATTTCACAACACACATAACATCACCAAAACGACACTTTACGGCCAACATGCCACCAAAACCATAACCAATTTATCAATGAAATTCCAAACACTATACACAAGTATAAAACAAGTCAAGAATATAATCACATCTCATATATCAATATTGAATCCGTCAAGTTCATTTCCATCAAGATCACAAACCCATGTTCAAGTTTTCAAGCCATAAATCATCCTCCGATTTAGCAAACACAAATTGTTTTGCACATAGGGAACTTCTCCCTCTTCACCAACATAACCAACATGATATGAGTAGTCTCTCATGCACATAATATATTAAATCATAAGTATGAACACTTACCAAAGTGTGCAAGATGATGCCTTTGGCCCAAAAGATGAAAACCTAGAGTTTGAGTTGAGAGCAAAAATATTGGAGAAATTTCTAGAATTGGCATGGGTGTCCAAATGAGAGAAAAATCTGATTTTCTCTCTTATATAGGCCCCCCAAGTCTTTCTTATCCTTTTATCAACATTAATTGTTATGTTGAATGGGTCAAATGGGTCATAAATGGAAGAATGGGTCAAAATCTTGTGTTGGGTCATGTCTTCTCTTTATTTGTGGGTTCTATTTAAGGCCCAATAACTAGCCCAAATTTTTTAAATGCAAAAATCATCAAAGTTCTCATGTTTCTTTATTTCCATAAATGCTATAGGAATTAATCCGACTCCGAAACTTACGGGGTGTTACAATACTTTAGTTTCATCCAGACCTTACTCTAAATGAAGAAAGACGATAAAGTTAGGAATTCTATTAGGAATTTTTTGGTTGTTTTCGTATCAAAGTTCCTTGTGATTTTCTGAGATTTTATAGAGATGAGCATATTTCAAGTGTCAACTTATAAGTGAGCATATTTCAAGTTTCAACTTATAGGTACTTCATCACTGAAAAAAAAAAATTTAATTTACAGACGCTTATCGCCAGAAATAGCCTAATGTTTCCGCTCTTTTCTTAATTAGGTTATTGCACTTATATATGCTGCCTCACGTAACTAAATTCATTTAATTGAGTAGAATCCTTAACGGGGTTATAACCCGTATTTTAGTCCATTTCATCCAAGTAATTTTGGACAGATCAATGGCACGTCCATTTATTAACACAATTTATTTTAACCCGCTCTAATTCAATCCAACCACCCATTTGACACCTCTTCAAACAGAATGTCCTTTTCCATCCTCCCATTTTTTTACATTTCTTACAGGGAATAGTCGTTTAACAAAATCAAATTATAAAAGAATACTTCGAAAGAAAAAAAAGAGAAAAAAACCGAGGTAAGAAAAAAACATAGGATTATTATTTTTTGTGGTTGTCAACAACACATGTTATGACCCCCTATACCGTTAGAATATTCTAATGACCTCCCTATTCTTCCCCACAAAAAATTCATACTGTCCCTTTGACTAGTTGCAAAATTATTCAAAACCTGCAAATTATTCAAAAGTGTTGGGAGAAAGTTGATAGATTATCACATGCTAATTAATTAGGTCATAATTCAAATGTTAAATGGCCAGCCTGAACATTTATGTGAGGTGCAAAATGTATGTGAAGATATTTGACATTTAATTATTTTTCTTAGAAGTATATATCTATTTTAGAAGATCTAAAATTTCCTAACCATACATTAACATGCTCCCTCCTTTTCATTTTATTTGACCCCTTACTAAAAATAATTGTTACAATTTACTTGTCCAATTTATGAAATCAAAAAAAGTTTATTATTTTTTTTCAATATTACCTCTATCATTAAATGACTATATAAAACATTAGTAGATATGTTTAAATTTTTAAAACAAAATTAATAAGATTATTTATAAATTTCTAATAATATTTTCTTAAGGAAGTATCAAGTGTCGTAAAATGAAACGAGAGAGTATTATTGTATTATTACGATCCGGACAAATAAAGACCGTAGTCATGTGGTGTCTTTTTGTACTTTCTTGTGCAATGAATTGAAAATCGGACAACCACTTGATTTTATTTTTTTTTAGGATAATAGAGTAGTATTTTTGGTCCCTCAATAATGGTTAATTTTTATAATAATTAATAAGTATATTTAATTTTTAATTAATTTAAATGTGAGTAACCTTATTGTAGCAAATGTGATATATCTTGAACGATTGTTTGGACTATATCATTGCCACAAGTTTAACGTTACACATGGGTAATTAAATGATAGAAAAATAGATAATTATATAATAAATTCGTAATATTCACAAGTAAAGGGATCAAAATTAACACTCAATTAATTGAAAGTTAAATATACTCGATCAAATATCACAAGTACTAACATCAAAATTTTAAAAATAATTATATTAATAATAATAATAATAGTAATAAAAAAACTACAATCAAAATTTATCAGTAACTAGCTAGGACCCAAAAATTAGTTGACCCTTTGTCTCTTTTTCTTCTATAAAGAAAATTCTAATGAAATTTTTTCTTGTGGGTTTTTTCTTTCTCGTGTAGAATGTTCTACGCAGCGATTTGCAATTAAATAACTAGAATTGCAAATATAAACTTAAAGATAAAACCTCCTTAATCACACCCAACAAAAATAATTAATAAAATGTCAAATTGGGCGTCTTAATTATTATTATTATTATTATTATTATTATTATTATTATTATTATTATTATTATTATTATTATTATTATTATCTAGCCCAAGCTTGCATGTGCATAATTTATATGGAAAATTAGTTAGATCATGAATTTTCACAATTAATTAGGTAAAGTTTGTCTGATGAACCAAATGGATGACAAAGCAAAAATACACAGCAAACATGACCTGTTCAAAGTTCAACAATATCCAAGTCAATAATAATAATTAACATCAGGATTAGAAGTAACTTAAGAATATAATTTTAGAACTCATGATTTCAATGTCTAATTACTCTTATATCATTGATACAATATTTTTTGAAAAATGGACAATTTGTTTCAAAAGCTAAACTCAAGAGAAGTTCAAATTCTCCTTGCCCTACCGATGTGGGGGTCAAGGCTTTATCTTAATTTCCTAGCTAGCCTCATGCCTGACGTTAAACATTAATAAGAGATTTATATAGTTTTAGCTTATAAAAAGAAGACTTCAATAAAGTGTATATATCAATAACATATGAGTTCAAATACAAATTCAAAATTTAAACTTGATAAATAGATTCAATTTTAAGTTTTTTAGTGCTCATTATACATCTGAGATTATGAATTCAAAATTTAATATGTTTTAAATACTAGTGGATTTTTACATATAATATATTACATTTCCAAAATACTGAGTTCGATCGGTTGAATCTATATATAATAAGAACAATACATCCGCCTATGCCTAAGTCCTAAGCCAAAGAAAGATATATCTGCATAAAATGTCTTACTATTCATGCAAAATTTCACTTCTTCTGCTGCCGGAAATTACGTTGTACATAAGATTAAAATTATTTTTATGCATTTGTAATACATATCGAATTCTCCACTTCTCAATATATTTACTTCTTTATATTTTGAATAGGCTCCACCATTACTGACAAGCCCTTGGTTATCTCCAGGAAATTTCATACAAAAACATGTTACTAGTTAAATGAGCAGCCTCAAGATTATTGTAAAGTTCATGGCAACTTCCTAAGGTATATAGTAGCATCCTAGCTAGTCAAAGTGTCCCAAAAGAAATTTAAAATAAGCACATGAAATAAAAGCACAATAATTTTTCACTACTGCAGCCATGACCCATGAGCCATGACCACCAATAGGAGCCTTGTATTCTGGTCAAAATGGGTACTTTTCTTATTTGTCTTGATCCCAAAATTCCCTTTGTGGGTAAGATGGTTCAACAAGGAACTATGACTCAAAAGGTAGACTTGGACTCATGTATAGTTATAATTCCTACTTTCTTGATGATTTCTTCTCCTATAAATACCCTTTCAAGGCCTCACTCTTTTGCATCAAAACATTAATTCATCTCTTCAATCTTTTGTATTCACTCATATTCTGTTTATTCAATACACTTAGAAACACATATATACTTTACCAAGAAATTAAGATGGAGAACTTCCCAATTATCAACTTAGAAAAGCTCAATGGACCTGAGAGAGCCAACACCATGGGAATGATTAAAGATGCCTGTGAGAACTGGGGCTTCTTTGAGGTAACTAAAGTTTGCATAAACATATTACTTTCTCTCCATTTCAATTAATATGTCGTACTTTTTTTTTAGTCTGTTTAAAAATGAACGTCACTTTTAATATTTAGTACTATAACTCTTTAATTCCATTCTCCTATATGACATGGTTAAGACCATAAAATCTAAATGACATTTTGGTACATTAGCATACATATCTTAGTTGGTTTTACACCACAAGATTCAAAAATCTTCATTACTTTGTTAAATTATGTGTCCAGTCAAACTGAAACGACATAAAATGAAACAAGGTAATAGTAATTTTCAAGCTTATAAGAAATCTTGCATATTGATGTATTTTGTTTGCTTATGTCATAATTGCAGTTAGTGAACCATGGGATTCCACATGAAGTAATGGACACAGTAGAGAAATTAACAAAGGGACATTACAAAAAGTGCATGGAACAGAGGTTCAAAGAATTGGTGGCTAGCAAGGGTCTTGAAGCAGTGCAAGCTGAGGTTACTGATTTAGATTGGGAAAGCACTTTCTTTTTGCGCCATCGTCCTGTTTCTAACATCTCTGAAGTACCCGATCTTGATGACGAATACAGGTATAATTACCTTATGAATTTAAGTTATATACACTAACAGTATAAAAGACATTTAAACAATTGGATCACAAATGAGGTAATTACATGTAAAATTCTTGATAAACGTTAATTAGTAATCTAGTAAAAATTGTAACTGACCTGCTATCGAAAGTTAAAATTCACTAATAGGATTAAAAAAATCTTTATATTGTTAATACATAAAACTTAAACTTGAAATTAACATTTTACCATGTCAGTGTGATGTCAGTGCATGAAATTTTACACCATGAGTAACTTTTCCAGCATCAACTTTCCAATATCTCAAGCTTGTGAGGTTTTTAAGAGTTGAAGGACAATTATAATGTACCTAATTTAATATGCACAAGATCATGACACCCCTTATTATTCTTTTATTTTTTGGGGTGGTGGTGGGGGTGTTCCCCACATGTATGGTGGATTGAGACTACACAATGATATATGTACTTAATAAAGTTTCTTATCAATGTTGCTACAAATGCTGCAGAGAGGTCATGAGAGATTTTGCAAAAAGATTGGAGAAGTTGGCTGAGGAGTTACTGGACTTGCTCTGTGAAAATCTTGGTCTTGAAAAGGGTTACTTGAAAAAGGCCTTTTATGGGACAAAAGGTCCCAACTTTGGATCTAAGGTGAGCAATTATCCGCCATGCCCCAAGCCCGATTTGATTAAAGGACTCCGCGCTCACACAGACGCCGGTGGCATAGTACTTCTCTTCCAAGATGACAAAGTGAGCGGCCTTCAACTCCTCAAAGACGACCAATGGATCGATGTTCCTCCTATGCGCCACTCCATTGTGGTTAACCTTGGCGACCAACTTGAGGTAAAAAAGAAAAATTTGCATTTGATATGACAGAAAGTTATTTTTTCAAAAGGTGGAAATTGACTTTTGTCATACTAAACGCATATCATGTGTCTATTCTTTTTTCACTATAACTTAGAATTAAGTACTAAAAGGGTATTTATGAAATGTAAAAACAGGTGATCACCAATGGAAAGTACAAGAGTGTGATGCACAGAGTGATTGCTCAAACAGACGGGACTAGGATGTCACTAGCCTCTTTTTACAACCCAGGAAGTGATGCAGTAATCTATCCCGCACCAACTTTGGTTGAAAAAGAAGCTGAGGAAAGCAAACAAGTTTACCCAAAGTTCATGTTTGATGATTACATGAAGTTATATGCTGGACTCAAGTTTCAGGCAAAAGAGCCAAGGTTCGAAGCCATGAAGGCCAGGGAAGCTGATGTGAAAAGTGATCCAATTGCAAGTGCTTAAATTCCATTTGATCGAGTGAAAAGATGGAGGACACTGCGGTTATCAAAAAAAAAAAGATTCATTTTAGTAGTTTACAAATTAAACCTAGCTATATATATATACACTCAAACATTATTTGCTCTTCTTCTGTATGGTAGAATGAAGATATTGAAAAAGATTGTGATTTGCTTTATTGTATACTTGTATCTCAAAATAAATTTGCCAAATAAAGTTGCCATTTAGGGCAAGGTTATATACTCTCTGTCCCAATTTATATGACACACTTTCCTTTTTATTCAGTCTAAAAAAGAATGACACATTTCTATATTTGTTAACAATTTAACTTTAAAATACCTATTTTACCCTTAATGAAATAATTTACAAACACACAAATATCTATGACTCATTTTAGACCACAAGTTTCAAAAGTATTTATTTCTTTCTTAAACTCCATGTTAAATCAAAGTATCACATAAATTGGGACGGAGAGGTAAATTATTTGCAGTGTTCCCTTCCTTATGGAGATTCAGTTTATCTCCACTTCCTTAAATTCACTTTGTGGACATAGTGATATTGACTGAATTTTGTTGACCAAATTTGAAAAATTGACTATGAAGAATTTGATCGACACTAGAGCATAGTTTTATGTCAAATCAGACTATTAAAAGGGCAAAAAAATGAATTAGTGAAAATTTTACTTTGGATATCAGACAACCAACATTTCATTGTGTGAGATTCCTCTCAAATTGTGATAGATGGGAAAATAATAATTTCACCCCCCCACCCCCGCCCCAGCATACCTTCTTTCTTCTCAAAAACCATCTCATTTTCAACAACAAAAAAAACAAATCATCACGTCTATGCTTACTATTTTTCAGTTTGGGAACTCCAGAAAGAAGGCAATAACAGTAAATTAGAAAACTCAATATCTCAACTGGCTGCTATTATTAAAAAAATTACGGATTGGCTGAAAAAGCTTTTCATTAGTATTATTATTATTATTTTGGTCATTTAGGCTCTCGCTATCTTTCATAGATACAAACAATCTTACATATATACACACACTCATCTTCCTAAATTCCATTCTTATTCAATTAAAATTAAAAAAAATCTTGTAACTATATGTCGAATTCTCCCCCTTAAATTAGTGTCACTTTCCCTGATCGAAGCTCCAACAATCATCCACCTTAGCACAAACCAATACAAATACAAACTAAAAATTTCAAAGCAATATGAAACTCCAAACAAATTATACTACATATATGTTCAAGTTTATTAAGAAAAATTTCTTCTCACCATTTTATATTAGGTCTCAAAATGAAGAGGGGCTAGTCGAAGAAAAAAAAAAGGCGCAAGGACATCCTCTACAAATCTTCTTATCTTAGGACCTTTTTATCCCCCCCACCCCCATCCCAATTAAATGAAATTATCAGAAACTGATGGAAAATATACTTTGAATTATTATGCCAAACAGAAACGTTCATATTGGAACAAATTTTACAGTTGTCCAAAAATTAGCTCATACATTCCACAATATTTTTTTGTACACGTATAAGGTACTTTGTACATAATATTTGTATAGTTTTCACCAAAAAATATATATATATATTTATATAGTTAATTATAAATTAGCTCATACATTCTAGAATATTCTTTTGTACACGTATAAGGTACTTTGTACATAATATTTGTATAGTTTTCACCGAAAAAAAATATATATTTGTATAGTTAATTAGGGAGGAACTACTAATAATAGGATAATTGGTAGGTACAATAACAAATTTTATTTCTTTTGCATTGTATAAATACATGTACAAATTCAATAAAATACGCAGAGAAGAAAAAAAAACCTTATCCCTTTGTAGTTTGTGTCATTTTCAATAAATTATGTCCGCGTGGAATTATAATCTTCAATCAACTATTCGTACCATGTGTTACATGAATTTAATTAGGAGAATTATTCAAATTAATACATCATAGCATCATTGTTGTGAAACATATTCTCTAACCGAAAGTTAAAAGGAAAAGTTGTGACGAGTTATCCTAATTAAGTTATAGTATCAATGTTTATAATCTCTCTCTATATATATCTATAAAGGAAGGTCAGAAATGTGCTGATGTGACATACTTCTAAGGCCTCCATTCATTTATTTTTTTTTATATGATTTTTTATAATCTATTTATTTCATTCCTCATTATTATATATTCTTTATTTACCTTACGTTTTCTCTTAAGAAAATATAGTAATCAATGTACGTAATAGTTATTGGTATTTAAAAGGTATGTTTATTATAATATTTGTAAGCGTCTAAGTTTCTTTCCTGAAAAATTGCAATCAAGAAAAGGAAAATAGCGACAAACAAGAGTATTTTATTTCAAAATATGCGTGGGGTTACAATCTTTATAAACTCTTTAAATAAAAAGATGTAATCCTCTGATTCTTCTCCTCACGTTCTTCGCCTTGTTCTTGAATCGACTGGGTATTTGTTTGGATTTCACCACAAATTGCGGAGCTAAGCTTTGTTCACAATCGTTGAAGTATGGAGGTATGCGGCTCACCACTTGGAGACGGAGACTTCTTGATATGCGGAAGGCTTGCGGATCACCAATGAAGAGGAGAGCTTCTCTCTATATGTTTATGTATTTCTGTGTTTCTCCATTTTGTGTCTTTGGTCAAGACCCCTTTATATAGGCATGAGTCAGGGTTTGGGGGTATTTTGGTCTCCAAGTAACCCTAATGAACCTTGGGCTTGAAGAGCATGAGTTGGGCTCGTCTTATTAACTTAATAGACTAGCCCAAATGTAATTGAACTTCATTTAAGTTATATAATTTTAACTTTAAAATTCAATCCAACTTTATTAACCAATAATTTGACTTGGTCAACATGTCATGAATATAAGATTTAATCCAAATTTAATATGGATTTGTCCATAAAATTTCATTGTCTACAAATGCCCCCTGCTTCAAGGCTTGTTGAGGTGCATATTAAAGACAAGACTTGAAGTATCCGTGAAATGATTTTTTTTTTCACTTGGTTGACTTCTTGCGAAATATTTGAAACTTCACAAGAAATGACTATGCTGACATGTTGAAGCTATCCGAAGCTATCCAAGTTCATACATGCCAGAGTCTTTTTGGTAGCTTTCTCTAATTTGCAAGAGATTCGCTTGACATTCGATCATTTGCTGACTCATTTTTGTTTGAAGTGTTCCCATCTTGCGGAGGATTATTGCATAATGGGAACTCTCCATAACTTGATTCTAATGAAAACTTTCCATAATTTCGATTTCAATGGAAATTTTCCATAATTTGGTTCTATGAAAACTTTCCATAATTTAATGGGAACTTTTCATAACTTGATTTTAATGAAAACTTTCCATAATTTAGTTCTAATAGAAATTTTCCATAATTTGGTTTCAAGGAAATATTTCCATAATTTGGTTCCAATGGAAACTTTCCATAATTTGATTTCCAAGGGAATTTTTCCATAAGTTGGTTTCAATAGAAATTTTCCATAATTTGGTTTCAAGGAAATATTTCCATAATTTGAAGGAACCAAACTTATGTCAATGTCTTTTGACATCTATAAATGCCCATGTTTCTACGGTGGTTGATCGTCAATTTGCGGCATAATCAAGCTCGTTCTCCATCTCTATCAGGTAATTTCTTTTTGTAATTTTCGTCACTTTCTATCCAACTCAGCACATTATGGTAGAAAATTCATATCTTGCCATAGAAACGGTGAAATCAATATCCGTTTGATGTTCCAGAAACTAGATTTGTAGATCTACAACATATCCAAAAATCAAAGACAAACACCTTCTCGATTAATGGCAATAACTTTTTAAAGTTGGTGATGAATCTGTCTGTTTTTTTTTTTACATATTCGTACCGTCTAACAAAAATGCCTTCGTCTTGGTGTAGGAGTTTCCAGATGATGTGAGAATTGATTCCATAGAAACTAGACTTGAAATTCTACAACATATCCAAAAATCAAGGGCAAAATCCTTCTATATTGGCCGCAATTGATTTTTGAAGTTGGCCATAAATCTGACCGGCTTTTTTGACAGATCTGTGCAGTTTCATCAAAACGTCCGTATCTTGCCGTAGGAGTGTACGAATAAAGATTGATTTGATTCAGTAGAAACTAGACTCTGAAATATACAACATATTCAAAAATCAAGGTCAAACTCCTTCTATATTGGCCGCAATTGATTTTTGAAGTTGGTCATAAATTTGGCCTATTTTCTGACAAATTTGCAGAGTTCCACCAAAACCTCCTCGTCTTGACGTAGGAGAGTCCAAATGACGAGAAACGTAATTCGGTGGAATCCATAATTCAAAGTCTACAATATATCCAAAAATCAAGACATGAATCCGTCCGTATTAATATAAATTGATTTTTGAAGTTGACTATAAAACCTTGCAGGCCTTGACTTTGGACAACATTCATGAACGCACTTCTCCTTCTTGTTTCTTCCCTTTTTGTAGGTCTTCCCCAGGGAGTAAATGGTCTCTATTCCAGACCGATAAGGTGCGATAAATATCCATATGATTTACAATGTATCAACTGGTGGGTTACCTCTTGTGGCTTGGCAAGAGAGAGACTTGGAGCAACCGCATTCCGACCTTGGCGAGCAAACATGTTATGCACCTCATTCTTCCGCAAGTTTTTTTTTTTTTTTTTTTTAAGGAACCGTATTCCATCCATGGTTCTCAAGAATGTGACCATCTCAACCTTGCGGCTTGGTAAGAAAGAGGCTTGGAGTAGTCCTTATCTTTGACTTGTCGTAGAGTACACTCCAATATTTTATTTTTTGAGGAGTGAAGCGCATGAGGTGTTCTTCTTATTTTAGTTCGCCGAAGACGAGCATGGTGAATTCTTGGTCTAAACTTCGGGCAAAAAAGTAGACGAAGCACTTCCTCCTTGCAGCTTTCCATAGATGATATGTCATCTTGCTGTCACTCGGCGAAGGAGAATTAGAAGCAACCAAGGGCCGCATAATGATTTCCGCATCACTGGAGATTTTTATTCAACACCCAAATTAGAGAGGCTCTAAACTTTAAATCATTAGAACCGTATTCGTCATGACGAGGTGAAGCATAAATATATGGCAAAACTCTCATCATGCCGACTTGATGAATTGTTCCATTGACAACGAGGAATAAATCACCCCCTTTTTTGTTGCAAGTTTACAAGGGATAACCGCATGCTTGTCGACAAATCACTTGGTGTATTTTCTTTCAACTCCAGTGAGCAAGTTCTTGGTGCATCTCTGCAAAAAATATTTTCTCTTTTGATGTAGGAATGACGGAATTAGATCCTCTTGATTTTGAGGAAATTAGACTCCAAAAGATGCAACATCTCAAATATTAGACCGAAACATTTTTTAAGATCAACTTGAATTAAATTTTAAGTTGATCAAAAGATCTGCCGCAATGACTTTTCAGTTTTGGGTGCTCCGGCCGTAACATTCTTATCCCGATCTAGGAGGATTCAACTTGAGGACTTATCTCATTTTCGTAGGGATTTTGCATCTTGAAGGCCGCACTATTTTGAGGAGCTTTTGTTACTTGAAGACTTAGGTCGAATTTGAAGAGCCTTTTTTTTTTCTTTTTTTTTTCAACTTGAAAATTTAGCTTGAATTCGAGTATATTTGTGACTTCAAGAATTTGGCTCGAACTTGAAGAGCTTTGTAACTTGAGGATTTGACTCAAATTGAAGAGCTTTGACACTTAAAGATTGAACTCATTTTAATAGAGCTTTTTAACTTCAAGTTAGCTTGAATTTGAAGAGCTTTGAAATTTGGTGACATCACTCGAATTTGCAAAACTTTGTGACTTGAAGTTAGTTCGAATTTGATGGGCTTTATGACATACAGTTTAGGCTCGTGTTTCTAGGAGCATTTCAACTTGCAGTTTAGGCTCATGCATCGAGGAGCATTTCGGCATGCAGATGTAGCTCGAATTTGATGAGCTTTATGACATACAGTTTAGGCTCGTGTTTCTAGGAGCATTTCAACTTGCATTTTTAGGCTCATGCGTCGAGGAGCATTATAACTTACATAAACTCTTCGGTATCAGTTTCGGATGAAAGCTTGCCCCCATCCTCAATATCATATATATTTTGTTCATGAGGCTTGAAGTCGGACAGCTCATGGTCTCCACTTGTAGCCATACTCAGTTCCATATTATGAGCACGCGTTGCCAGTTCTTTAAATGTTTTAGGTTTTATGCCTTGCAATATGTAGCGAAGATCCCAATGCATACCTTGAATGCATATTTCAATCCTAGAAGTTTCACTAAGGCGGTCCTTGCAGTTAATGCTCAAGCTCCTCCAGCGATCGATGAAGTCAATGGCTTGCTCATCATTCCTTTGGCGGGCATTAGTAAGCTCTATCATGCTCACAACGCGCCTCGTGCTATAAAAACGATTAAGGAATTCTTGCTCCAATTGCTCCCAGCTATCGATGGAACTAGGTTCGAGATCTGTGTACCAATCGAAAGCATTTTCTTTGAGGGATAGAACAAATTGTTAGACAAGATGATCACTGTATGTTCCAGCATTATTGCAAGTTTTAACAAAATGTGCTACATGTTGTTTCGGATTTTCCTTGCCGTCGAATTGCTGTAACTTTGGAGGTTGATAGCCAACATGCATCCTTAAGTTATCAATCCTTTGCGTATACAGTTTTGTATATATGAGAGAAGATTTGGATGTGGTCTCAGACTTATCTTTGATCGCCTCCATGATGATGTCCTTCAACTGATCAATGGGAACCATACCTTCTGCGGATACTTGAAACTCCTCGATCGTTGTTTTTTGTTTGGTCGAGGACTCTCCTTTATCTTGTATTTCATGAAGCTTCACATGTGGTTGAGTGGATTCTCCTTTTTTCATCAACTTGGTAATTTGGACATCTTGACCTTTGACGCACATCGATAGGCCTTCAACTGCTTTTATCAAATTTTCAAGTTGTTCTTCTACGGTGGAAACTTCAGTCACCATTGCTTGCACTACCATCGTAGAGGATAAAGAATAGTATGGATCATCAGTTGGATAGAACTTGGATTGAGAAGTGACACAAGGTAACATTGGAGAAGATCTAGTGCTCAAAACATCACCACCTTTCTGCATTAAGGGATTGGTGGACTGGAGATGGCGTTCTTGTGATAGCCTTAGTCGAGCCAAAGTTCTTTCTACTATCTCAGCAATATTGTTCCCTTGTTCTAGTATATACGGCGAGAATCCCTCTTTTGAAGAAGATGAGCCAAAAATATGAGATGACTGAGGTCTGAGATGGCATTTGAATCACCTTTTGTCCCAGAATTTCAGCTTTAGTCTTAATTTGGCCAACAATCTCCATGGCAATTTTCAAGCCATTTGTGGAGTCAACATCCTCAATAGCAGCGGATTTAGGGTTGATATTCATTGCGGCCATATTAATACTGAACTTTGAAGAGAAGAGATGAGAGGTAAAGATTGTCCCACTGGGCGTGCCAATTTGTAAGCGTCTAAGTTTCTTTCCTGAAAAAATTGCAATCAAGAAAAGGAAAATAGTGACAAACAAGAGTATTTTATTTCAAAATATGCGTGGGGTTACAATTTTTATAAACTCTTTAAATAAAAATATGTAATCCTCTGATTCTTCTCCTCACGTTTTTCGCCTTGTTCTTGAATCGACTGGGTATTTGTTTGGATTTCACCACAAATTGCGGAGCTAAGCTTTGTTCACAATCGTTGAAGTATAGAGGTATGCGGCTCACCACTTAGAGACAAAGACTTCTTGATATGCGGAAGGCTTGCGGATCACCAATGAAGAGGAGAGCTTCTCTCTATATGTTTATGTATTTCTGTGTTTCTCCATTTTGTGTCTTTGGTCAAGACCTCTTTATATAGGCATGAGTCAGGGCTTGGGGGTATTTTGGTCTCCAAGTAACCCTAATGAACCTTGGGCTTGAAGAGCATGAGTTGGGCTCGTCTTATTAACTTAATAGACTAGCCCAAATGTAATTGAGCTTCATTTAAGTTATATAATTTTAACTTTAAAATTCAATCCAACTTTATTAACCAATAATTTGACTTGGTCAACATATCATGAATATAAGATTTAATCCAAATTTAATATGGATTTGTCCATAAAATTTCACTGTCTACAATATTATAAATAAATGCTAAAATATGAAAGGTCACAGCATTGCTATATTTAATTGAGGATTTTTTAAGTTATGGTTTTTTGCCTTGCACAAAAACTGCTCTAGGAAATGTCTTTCTTATTATTAATGTGCATGGTTATTTTATGTATTTGGCACTACTTATCTATCTTCTGGTAGTGAGTTGTTTTTTGAGATTTTGACACTATGGTGCATGATATGTTTTTGAGATTGCAAGACAATTTTTTCGATTTGGAATTTTGATCCAACAAGTTGTTGGTCCACAATGAAAGTTTCAGGTAATTCTTCACTTCACACCAACTTTGAACTTTTCTATATCTTTAGGGCTTAGGCGCATATATGTTCTCTAGCTACTTCATTTTTATTAGGTAAAGATCTTAAGAGTTTCTTTCGGTTTTCCTTTTTTTGAATTGTAGGTAAATTTTATCTTCTTCGTTTTAATTTATGTGTCTTAGTTACTATTTGAAAAGTTTAAAAAAATGTCTTTTTTACCATAACTTTTTTCAAGTATTTAAATATTCTGAATTTTTAATTATTGCGACTTATAATACTTCTTATGTAAAAATATGTAAATTTAATTTAAAAAAAAAACATAAAGATCCTATGTCTAAACTTTAGTTAGTTTTACTTTTATACTTCAATCAAATCACATAAATTAAGATGGAGAAATTTATACTATTAATAAGGGAGTAATAGTAAAAAACAAATAAGGGAGTATATATAAGGGAAAGAGAAAGTGAATGCATGACAAGAACCTTTCTTGGGTTGGAACAAGATATGAGTCAAGGAGCCTTGGCAAAATAGAAAATCAAGAGGAAGCAACCATAATGATGTGATTTTTTCTAAAATAAAAGCATATTTATGGTAAAGTTTATAATTTAGAGGAAGAGGAATAGAAACAAAGAATGATGAAAGAAAAAAAGAAAGAATAAAAAAAAAAATATACCGGAAATCCTTATATCTTTTTGTTTTTACCTTTTAAAAAATAAAATAAAAATCTAACAATAAAAAGTGTAGTTCATCAAAACTCCAACTAATAATAATTAATATTATGTTTGTAATTCTGTCAAGAAAATAAAACGAAAGGAGATACAATGCAAGAGCAATAGAAGAAAATTGAAAAAGGAAAAATGATAGGAAGAGAAATACATATAATCGAATGCAGTTCAACTTTTGTGTTTTATTTGTTTCCTGCGTTTAATTTATTTACTTTTATTTGAATAGGAGAGAATATTTGAAAAGGAAGTGTGACACTTTTCTTTGGCAATATATTTATCGTTTTTTCTTCCTTTTTCAATTTATTTTTTCTATTTTTTATTTATTTATGTGCTATATTGAAAAAACTTTAAAACAGTCATTTAACTCTCTCAACTATACATTAAATAAGTAATGATAAGAAACTAAAAGGTCATTTCTTTAAATTTCTTTAATGTAAAATTCAATGGTCTTTATTTTCACTACTTTCACAGTTTTTTATTATCACAAACTCTAAAATAATTAATAATCATATTTATGTATTATTTGGTACATCATATTGTAGTCATATAAATAGAGGCATTATAAGATGTAGAAATGAATCAATGATCATAGTAACCTTCTAAGTTGCTTTGTTGTCAGTTCTTTGTTTATTTATGCTTTAGTTTGACTAAAAGAATAGATGGAAGCTATTAAATTGGTAATCGGCTTGTGGGAGTGGATTTCGACAAGATAAGAAGCCTGTGCATTGATTTCATACTTTTTTCTTCTATTTTTTTAATGATTAAGGTCCGTAAGAACGATGTTGCCTTATCAACTTTTTCATATGTTCTCTCTCTATAATTTCTTTTTATTTTGTATTTTATATGAATTTCTCATTTTCGTAAGTTGATTGAATTTTTTTTTTGGTTCAAAATTGTAACTTATGATTTTATTGGACATAATTATCTTTTTTTTTCTTCCTTTTTTGACCAATCTCTAAATATAATTTTTATCATAAATTTTTAATTACAAATCCTTCGTTATAAGCTTTAAATAATGTTAAAATTAATTCACACAATGATGTCATGACTCTCCTGAGTTTCCCATTTTTATTATGATTTTTGACTAAGAATTTTATTTTTTTTCTTACTTTTTGACAATTCTCCAACTTCTCTATTTTTTATTGTAGGATAATAAATATCTTAATTAAACATTAATTCATATCCTTTAATGTAAACTTAATGATCATTATTTTCATTACTCCCACAATTTTTTATCATCATAACTCCTAAAATAATTAAGATTATATTCATGACATTATTTGGTAGTACATATTGTAATTCTACAAATAAAGATATTTGTAAAATTTTATAGAAATGATCACATTAGCCTTCAAGTTATGTTTCGATGCTTATTATATTCATATTTTAGTTTAATTTACAAAATAAGATGAAAACTTAACTAATGGTGAATGACTTGTGGAAGTGGATGTCGACAAGAGTTCAAAGATTGCGCATTGCTTTCGTATTTTTTTTTATTTTAATGATTAAATTTGTAAGAATGATGCTGCATTTTTTTTATATGTTCACACTATGTTTTCTCTTTATTTTGTATTTTATATGAATTTCTAATTATCGTAAATTATAACTAAACATTAATTTCCTCCGTGAAATCAATATATATATATATATATATATATATATATATAGAGAGAGAGAGAGAGAGAGAGAGAGAGAGAGATTGCAAATATGTCTTCTATCTATATTATATTTAACAAACTTTTTGGTCTTTCACGGTCTTTTAAAATCGCGCGAAGCGCGGACATTTTCACTAGTAGGTAATAAATTATTAATGTTTGAATTGAATGGGTACATGACCAAAGACTATTTCTTATTTTTGCTTTGCCCTATAAGTTATTGAAAATGTTTTGGTTTTTATGTTTTGTCTATTGGCACATATTCTTATTGATTTTCAAAATGTAGGAAAACCTTTTGGAGGGTTTTGAAATTTGAAATGGCCATCGTAAATCTTCTATTGTTGAATATAATAATTAACCACAGTTCTTAAAAGTAAAGAATTGTTATTGTGACTTGTGAATATATTTTTGAGTGAATTCACTTCATAAACCCGCTAATTACTAGCAAGAACAAGAACAACAGCAACAACTAGAAGAGGAAAAAAAATAATATAAACTATCTTTTAAAGTAGTTTACATTTTCAATTGTTATAGATAAACAAACACAAGACATTAGACATCAGTTCTCGGATAAATAGATCAAGCATATTGTTATTGAAATTCAAACTATTTTCAGAAATCCAACATGCCTTTTTTTGTTGGCGTGAATAAATTATTGCCTCGACCTATGTTACAAAGTGATAAGAAGAAATTTAGCTCATTATTACGGGATACCAAAATAGATATAGTAATCAGTAAACTTTAGCATAATTAAATGTAATAACTCTAAGTTGTTTTTTAATAGTAGAAACTCTTTTTTACAATCACGTGGATTTTCAATTTGGCAAGATATGTACATAATAGTTTTAAAAATTCATATAAATAAATACTACTACTTTAAAGGGATATATGGATATTATTTGACCGGTGAAAGTGTAGCTAGTCCAATTTACATAAATTTTGGCAGACTATGTGAGTGGCCTATTCTTAATAGATATAACTCAATTAACCGTTCAAAAGGTTGGATTAACTTAATTAACATTCCAAATCAATTCATAGAATCATAATTAAGTGTCTTTTGTCAAAAGATAGAATAAAATTTAAACGATAAACATGTAAATTAGAGGTGTTCAAGGAAGCCCCAAAAACATAAAACAAACTGAAAATCTACTAAAAATAATTAAAGAAAAAGACCGGCATTGTTTTATTTGATTTAGTTTGATTTTTAATTTTAAAAGCCTATAAATTTAGTTTGATTTTGGTTTAAGAAAAACAAAAACGCAAAGGAATGTTTCGATTTTCGTAGGCCGTAGCTCGTTATTTTTGTTGCCAACATATTGGACTTTCGGCTTTTGCATGTGGGATTGGTCCCTTGGTTTTGGTGTTGATCAATAGTTATAGGCTGTGACTATCCAATTCTCAACGAACAACTCTTGTGAATTGCAAACAGATTTACATGGAATTAATGTCATGACAATTGACAACTCTAGCTTTCACATCATTTTGGAAATGGACAACCAGCTAATAGTAGTGAACATGATCAAAGGATTGACTAAACCTCCGCGGAAAATTAAGGAAGAGAGTGAACAAGATCCAGAAGAACATAAGAAACATGAATTGCGAAATCATTTAGAGAGGCAAATGATGCAGCTGACTCTATTGCTAGACATGCTACTACATGGGCATGGATGATATATATTCAAGAGAAGAAGATATCTCAGACTCAATGAGGATGGATAAACTCAATTTTGCCTCATTTAGGATCAAAAAAGGAAGACACTTGGGTTGGTATTACGAGCCATCAAGAGGGATTCCGAGGGAAGGCATTAATATTTGTATAGGAAATGCCTTCCCCGCTGGAAGCTCTCGGATGTACTATGTAGTATATAACTTGTCTCATAGTTTCCAACTTTTGGTGGTTTTTTATGAGGTTTTAGGTCATATGTCCCCCTCTCTTGTAAATTATCTTTAGTACTCCCTTCGTCTCAATTTATGTGGCGGCATACTTTTCTTTTTAATCCGTCCCAAAGAGAATGTCATATTTTCTTATTTGTCAACTATTTAATGCCATAATTCTCATTTTATCTTCATTGGGTTTCATTTAACAAGAAAAGTCAACCAAAAAGTAGCACTAAAGTAGTAACTTTAATAAGGGTATATTAGTAAACATAACAAAATCTTCTCTTATTTCTTAAACTCCATGGCCGGTCAAATTATGCCACATAAATTGGGATGGAGGGAGTAATAAACAAAGTTGGGATCGAGGCCCAAAAAAATAAAAATATTCAGGTCTGTTTGTTGTTGGTGGTTGATGTGTTCTTCATTTGAATTTTTTTTCATCCAGAGATCAAATTTATCAAAGTTAAAGGAAATTTTGGGCTACTGAGGAGGATTTTGGGCTTTCTGGTTTGTCTCGGATTAATTGGCAGGTTGAGTTCGTTGTTTGACATAAAGAAAGCTAGAGAGAGAAGGAAATTTAAGAAAAACAAAGTAGTAATTAAAGATTTGATTTTGAGTTGAGCGACTTGAATTGTGGCTCATTTACTAATAAATGCATAACTCTAACCAACTATCAAATGACAAGTCATATATGTTTGGATTTGTTAATTTTCAAGGTGACTACATTCTTTATTTTCTTTGTTGTCACTATCAGCATATTCTATGTTTGACACATGGTTTTACTATTTTGGACTAGTTATGATGCAAAAGAAAGAGAGAGCAGTGCATGATTTATTCCTTGTACAAATATAGAAAGTGCATAAATTCTATTACTCTTCATTAACTTTTTCAATTAATTAAACGAAGATGGTGTTACCTATGTCAAGATGGCGAGAATATTATGAAAATTTTCTTTTGCACAGTGCAAATATGTAATTGCCTAATAATAAAGGTACGTGAGATTTATTTAGGAGTTTAATTTATATAGATTGTTCAGCAGGGGCGTCTCAACCATATCGGGGGTCTAAGGCGAAATTCTAATAAGGAGTCTTATCTTAAATTTTATGTATATTTATTTTTCTACCTTTTTGAGGTTTAAAATCACTTATAATCTTTTTATAATCAATAATTTCTAATAATTCTTTTCAATTGACAATATAGCTAATTCATTCAATCTCTCTTGAGACATTATATTGTTGATCTTAGGTAAGACTTTATCAATTTTAATTTTGAAAAACTTCTTTCGGCTGAGACAACTGTAACAGGAACCGTCAATATTATTCTACAAACAAAATAGGCATTAGGAAAGGAATCAAGTCATTTTATCTGACTGAGTATGTCAATGACATTAAAATAATGAGTGTTGAGGAAAAGCTAAAAGGGTAACAAAAAGTAAAGAATAAATGTGGTAGCTATATTTTTGGTATATAGATTATGAAAGGAATCAGGTCGTTTTATCTGACTAAATATGTCAATGACATTAAAATAATGAGTGTTGAGAAAAAAACTAAAAAGGTAACAGAAAGTAAAGAATAAATATGGTAGCTATATTTTTGGTATATGATACACAAAAAGTAAAGAATATATTTTCTTTAACTAATTCTTCTATTTTCCATGCCCAAATGGTTACATCATAGCAATTTTTTTCTCAACTAATAAACTATTTCAATAACTTTTTATATATAGTATATATAACTATTTTTACATGAAAATATGGGGCCTCCATAATTATGGGGCCCTAGACAATTGCCTAAGTAGCCTAATCGACGAGACACCTGGATTGTTGATATAAATATCTTTTACACTAGTCAAAAGATATGTACATGTAATTCTTCATAAAGTAGAATTTAAAATCTTGAAAATAGGTCAAGTTAATAATGCTATAACTAGTGAATGTGATATGATGGTGTAAAACTTTTACGGTATATATAAGTTAAATTTGTTATTTATTTGTTAAAGAATTTTGATTTTGATTATTTTTTATTTTGAGTAGAATGTACAAATATTTGAGGGCGTTGTACGTAAGTAAAATTCGCAAACATACATTGCAATTAGGTGGCCATATATAACTTTATAAAGTTGTAGTCCAAAAGAAGTAGACCAAGATTCAACATCCAACTCTAAATGAATAAAATTTAGTTTAATTTTAATAGAATTATTGCCAACGGATAAAGAGAGTAATTTTTTCATAATAATTTCCTTTGGTATTGATTGTGTTGCTGGAAAAGATAAGTGCATCTTCAAAGAAAATAATAATAAGCAAGTAAGACCATTAAAGCAATATGAAACCAACAAAACTCAGTGCTACTCATGTTGTACGTGACAAAATAAACAGCTGGTAATTATATTACGAGTTCCTTTTTTGTTAATTCAAAGATGTAATAAGCATGTAAGACCACTAATAAAGCAACAAAGTCGACGCTTTTCATCTTTCATCTGACAAAACAAAGAACCAGTTATTATGGAGGGGAATTTAAAATTTAAATTTTATGAATTTAATATCAAAAAAACTTAGTATTGGGCTTATTATATTTGTAAAGTTATCGGTTCATATCTATACTATTTGTTTATTTTTTTATAAATTTTCTAATAAATTTATGTTTTGCCGCATCCAAAGTATAGATAATTTAGATGAACCTAATGACAACAGATGTTCGTTCAATCTGGGTCGATTTTGATTACAACCAAAATCAAAACAATTAGTCGACTTTTTAATTATTAAAAACCAAATCAATAGTGCACAGTTATCAGTTTGGTTCCCGTTGTCGATTTGGTTCAGCTTTTGGCTTTTATGAAACCTAATGGTACGTTTCTCTTTCTTTTTTTTTTTTTTCTTACAATTAGACAAAAAAATTTCATCATTTTCCAATTTATAATTTGTTATTACCCTTTATAGTGGTGAATATAATTTTTTTGGATTATGGAGAAATGTTTTGACATAATTAAAGTGAAATATTTTATTTTGCTCTCGGCGCATGCTGATACAAGCCAAATCTGTGTAAACCTTTTAAGGACTATAATTCAAGGCCGACCCAAACGGATCCGAGCCATGATCATCTCAAGGATACAAGGATACATTTAGAGGACCCTTTTCAAGCTCCCAAGAGTTCAATACCATGTGTGGAGGGTAGCTTGGAGTCAAGAATCAAATTACCTCGAGACCTCTACTAGAAGGCAAGCACGAGAGCTACAAACACTCCAAGGTTTATTGATGAAGCTAGATGTGTTTTAAACCAACTTGACACCATTTAAGGAGTGTTGTGTGATGCCCAATGTATTCAAGAAGGATCGAAAGCCATTGGAGAGGTCGTCGGAGAGTTAAGAGGAGCCAAATGGTGACCTGGAGACACCTGCGGCAGCAGGTCATCCATCTGGGCCAGCAAGTGGCCATTTTGGCCCTTCCAATGGTACCTGCGCCCTGACATGCGCCAGCAGGTGCCCCATCTGCGTGGACGGACGCCCAATTTGCTTAAATGGGTCACTTTTGGGCCCATTAAATGTAATAAAAGGCCTAAGGCTACAAATACTAGTTCTTCTTCATTTTTAGGAAGCTTTTGATGAATTAAGATGAGATATACACTTGAGAGTGTGAGAGCTAGGATTAGCTTGCTTTGAATTATCTTTTTGAAACGTTGGTTACGTGGGAGTTTGATTCCCTCATGGTTTATGTATGTGAATAGGTGCTTGTAGGATTAATTCAATTGAGGTTTTAGGGTTTAAAATACCCTTTGGTTTCTTTGATTTTCCTATCTTTGTGTCATTCAATCTATCTTTACTTTCTTGCCTTGTCATCTTAGTTTGTTTTCATGATTTCCGTACTTTATTTCTCTTCTTGTATTTTGACCGATATCACATGCTTAGCACATCTTGCTAACGTGCGCTCCCAATGGCGGAGCGAGGTCGGGGACAGCCTAGGAAGGATGATGACGAAGCTAGGAACAACACTGAGATGACGGAATCATAGGAACGCTCTACGATTGAGGAAATCCAGGGGAATACGGAGGTACTAGATGAGATCAATAAAATAGTGACCATGAAGAGTATGGGTGAATACCCAAAGCTGCTAGTGCAAGCATCCAAGAAGAAGGGAGTGGCGAGTTCAAATTTACAAGGGGAGACGAGTACGAGCTTAATTACTCCTACAATTATGGACCCAGCTAGCTCTCACAAGAAGGAGAATCAACAAAAAACAACTGAGAAGCAACAGAAACTAGAAAAGGATAAGAATTGGGCAAGTTTGTTCTCGCAGAATCATGTAGCAGCTAATGGTATGTCCTTAAAATTTATAGCTCCGATGGTAACTAATGGAAAACTTAGGGTTACACTAGAGGAGGAAGATATAAAGGAACATATAAAGGAATGGACCAATGCACTAATTCTATATACGATGTGTGAAGCCCCTGGTTATGCATATTTGAAGGCTTATATAGCTAGAAACCGGAATAATGTGACCCTCCCAGAAGTGTTTTGGCATGATGAAGGTTATTACATTGTAAAATTTCAAAGCCTGCAGATACAGATGTTGTTATGTGTGCAGGGCCTTATACCATGAATGGAATGCCATTGTGTCTAAGCTATGGACTCCAACATTTGATTTCCAAAAAGAAATGCGTACAACTTTGCCCTTATGGGTGAGATTATACAACCTCCCTCTGAACTGTTGGGGCTATGGGACTCTGAGTAAGATAGTAAGTAGATTAGGTGAACCCCTATTTGTGGATGAGTGCACAAAGAACCAAACTAGAATCTCTTATGCAAGAGTACTAGTTGACATGACTATCACTCAGGAGCTTCCTAATTAAAGAGATTGAGATTGTGAAACCTAATGGTAGATCCTTTGTGCAGAAGGTGTATTATGATTGGAAACTTTTATTCTGTCCTACTTGCTCTCTATTTGGACATGTGTGTTAAGGTGAGGATAAGAAACTACCTCAAACTAAAGTTGCTAATACTAAACCAGGTGGAAGATTACAGAATATTATACCAGGGATATAAGGTGACAGAAAGATAGTTCAGAAATGGCTAGGGAAAAATGTGCAGGAAGATGGAAGTTCTAAAGGAAGGCTGGCTATGGCACAAACAATAGTAGTAAAACAACAGCCTCCTATTGTACCTGAACCAACAAAAAATAAGAGATCATGACTCCCAAGAATACATAACAAGCTAGCAGCTCTGTCACACCGCCAAATGGAATGGGTAGCATGTCTTATGCTGAGCTAGTACTGCATGGATCTGCAAGGGAATATAGAGGTCCAGTTATGAAGTTACAAAATTCATTCTCCCCTTTAGAGATTGTGGAAGGTAAAAAGTTGGGTAGGCCTCCAGATAGGAGGAATTTGCAACAATCTCAATAAAATGGCTTATTTAGAATGTAAGAGGTCTAGAACTCTTAAAAAAGGGAGATGGGAAAGTATTTATAGAGAAATAATGTTACTTTAGCTGGTTTACTAGAAACAAAAGTAAAGGCTACTAAATTTCAGACTAGTGTATCTGGTTGTGCAAAGGGATGAAGAGCTATTCATGACAATGTCAATGATATTAGTGGTCGAATATGAATATTATGGAAAAAGGCAGAGCTTTGCATAGAGGAGATTGAAACTCACAGACAATTCATCCATTGCAAGGTAAGGGAGTGACTTCATTTGTGCTTTATGGTAGCAACAATTTGGAGGAAAGGAAAGAATTATGGAAGGATATGAATAAAATTGGTGCTAGTATAGATGCCTTGGTGTGTCTGTGGGGATTTTAATTCCCTTTCACTAGTGATGATAGAATGGGAGGTCAACCAGTTACAGACAGTGAAACAAGAGACTTTCATGAAGTTGTGACTGATTTGAATATGGTGGATATGAAGGCAACTGGTAGGCATTTCACATTGACTAATAAATATGTGTGGAGTAAAATAGATAGGGCCCTATGCAATTACTTATGGATGCTGCAATATGGAGGCATAACAGCTCAGTTCCTTGAAAATTACTTCTCTGATCTCCCCTATCCATATTGAAATAATGTAAGATGCTACTCAGGGAAAGAAGCCTTTTAGGTTCCTTAATGCCCTGACTGATGAGGAGTAGTTTCTACCAATTCTGCACCAGGTGTGGACTATATCTGTTAAAGGTACTACTATGTATAAGGTATGGAGAAAGCTGCAGTTATGTAAAGATCCACTGAAACAGCTGAGAAATGAAAGTATAGGAAGCTTAGCCAAAAAAATATATCAGGCAAGAGATGTATCACATAGTATTCAAGGGCAACTGGCTGACAGAAATGATGAAGTGTTGTTAAAACAAGAAGCTACTGCAAGTAAGGAACTCTAAAGATGAATTGGTATTCAGGAGAAAGTGTTTAAACAAAAATTTAGTGTTTAAACAAAAATTTAAAGTTCATTGGATAGAGGAGGGAGATGGAAATAACAACTACTTTTTTAGATATATGAAGGTTGTCCTAAAAGCTGGGAGAGTGTGTGGACCTGGATAGAGCAAAGGACACCCTAGAGGGGTTATCCTAAAGGCAAGTTCGACAATAGTCGTACATACGATCTGGATTGAGAGAAACAACAGAATTTTTCAGAAAAGAGCCACTACAATGGAGGATATGGTTCGAGCAGTTAAGTTGATGCTATGCATTAGAGTTAGAAATAATGATAAACTGTTTAGGTGTATAAAATCTTATAAGGTGTTTTAGCTTGTTTTCTGGATAGGTGTTGTTGTTAGGAGTTGAGTAGTGTTGAGAAGGGGTTGATGGCCTATATCACCCCCTTAGAGTTGTACTTGATGTCACTTGGTAATTAATAAAAGTGTTTAATTACCAAAAAAGTGAATAAAGGTTATAAGAAATACAAACATAATCTAGGTAAATCTCATCGCAATATATTTTGATAAATGAAATTGGAATCATGAATTTCTTTTAAGAAAAGGGTTTAATTAAGATTTAAAGTTCATTTGCCTATTCGAGATAAATAAAATTTTGATTAAAAAATATATAAAGTATTTAAAATTATTTATAAAAAAATGTGTTATTCAATTTCCTTTTAATAAAATGAGAGCAAATCAAATATTACCTATTTTAAATTTAAAACGAAACCCAAGCAAAATTGATTAATCTGAAATTTTAATTTGAATCGATTTTTAGCTAAACTGTGAACACCTCTACCAGTGACATTACTCTACATCAGCCTCTGAGTTATTATAACTTTATAAATTAATCCTAACTTCTAATTAATGTTTGATCTTCGTCGTCAAACTTTGTATTGTAATTTAAAAATTACTATTGCAAACCTTTTACTATTCTTTTAAATAATAATCCTGAAATTTTCTCTCACCAATGGCTGCGAATTTTTCGGAAGTTCCAGGAAAAAAATCCTTCTCCCACTCTTGAATTTTACTAACCTAAAAAATAAATACTCTTTTCGTTTCAATTTCTTTAACTTTATTTGATTGAGTATTGATCGAGTTTAACAAAACAAAAAGGATTTTTGATCTAGTTAACATATACTCCGTACTTATTACTTTTACAAATAAATAATATAATTATGTAGATTTTATACCATCGATGCATAAAACTTAAATTCATTAAAAACAAACAAATCTAGCACTAAATAGATTAATCTTTTCCAAACAAAGAAATGAAGTTTGGTGGGGCAATGCACATGCATGGACCCAAAAAAGAGATGGAAACATTACTCCAAACATGAAAGGTACTGCCCAAATACACATGGGGCACCAAGCACGTCTTGGAATTTTTGGCAATGCATGCATAGAGATTAGAAGTTTGTGAATAATTTTAGTAGAAGTTAGCCTCATAATAATGAATGTTATTGGGTGATTGCATGTGATGCCTCTATCCAAATACTTTCATCCACATGATCTCTAAGTCTAAATAAAGAAAGAAAGATACCAAAAGTTAACATGTAGTACTCATAACTTAGATGGGAACATGAAAGAATAAAAAGAGAACTCAAAATGGCCAAAAGGCCACCATGTGAACTGAATGTACAAATTCAAATTTCAATGATTAGAATAGTCATATGATTTTAGGGTAGGGGATTTTTGGAAGAAGATCAATTTAAATGACAAATGTCTATTATCATTTGTGAAAATTAGTGTTATTAGCTTCTTTTTTTCACACTATTCCACCAGGAGGATCAATAGTGTTCTCATTGTTGAAGATCCTGGTAACATCACTTAGGATAAGTCTGTGTGATTATGATAAGTTTAGTATTAGATTTAATGTTAATGTATAACTCTAGTCTATGCTATCCCCTCATGTATTGGAAGTACTGCAATTCTAGGTTTTATACGAATCATGTACGTATATAAATACACTTCCCCTGTATCTGTAAACAATCATCAATGAATACAAAGCCTGATGCTTATTCATAGTATCAGATTTCTCACTCATGACTTACTCTCCAGCGTAACTCGAACCCTCAACCTATCAATTAATGGTAAAGATATTCAATCGCTAGAACACGCCTCACTTGTCATGTTATTAGCTAGTTACTAGTTAAGTTTGGAGTCTCAGTAATTTCATCTGTTGTGTTATTAATTACTTCTCTGATTTATTGAAATTTATCTGTTTTCTCAAAACTTAGTTCAGACCATAGTTTATATTTTTAAATGGTTAATTAGACCTTGGGAAACTTTATCCTGGTGTAATGCAACAAATTAAGTAGTAATAAGTAGTACTTTCGTTACAATGATTGAAGTTTCTGCCTTTGGATCTTAATTAATGGAGAGACAAGAGGCATGTGATAGTCAATCCACTGACCCTTTTATTAAACCACATAAATTTCCTCCTAAATTGGTAGTAGTAAAAGTTAAGTGTTTTTTATTTTATAGAAGATACTCCTACTACTTAAAGTGGTAATCAATAAAACTGTAGGTGATAGATTGACAAAAATCAAAACTAAAAGTGAAAGGGGAGTAAACAACCTTCTCTGTGGAGGAATATTATTACTCCATTAAATTAAGGGAAAATACATAAAATGTGGAGGAATATTATTACTCCATTAAATTAAGGGAAAATACATAAAATCACCCTTGAACTTGTCACCGCAACTCACTTTAGCACTTTAACTTTACGGGTATTTAAATATCCCCCTAAACAACTTTCAAGTATATTAAATACCACCAACAACTTTCAAGTATATTAAATACCACCCCAAAAATATAATACCCCTCTCACAATGGAGAGCGCCTTACACACGCGCCACATCAGTGCCACATCACTGCCACGTCAGAATCAGGTCAAATATTATTTTAATTTTGATTTTTGATTTTTTTTTCTTTCCCTCTCCCTCTCCCATGGAAGCAAGAACATGCAACTTTAATTTTGATTTTTTCATTGCCAAGAATCTGAAATTCATTGACGTCACCAACCAAAAAATTGATTAATTCCTCATAGTGTAATTTTGAGATTGCACCTTTAGGTAAGTACTTATTCAAGAATTTATCATCAACTAATTTTTTTCCAATTTTTCTTCTTTCATTAACCTCTATCATCTTCTTCCCTTCCGATTACTGCTTCTAATTTCTCTTTTCATAACACTTTTTTTTTTTTTCAAAAAAAGTGGGTATTCTAAATTGCATATTTAGAAACTAGAATGAAGATTTCTTGAAGCAAGATGAAGTTTTTCCTTTAGGTGATGGTAGGGGTTCGAAAAAGAAGAAAGAGAAGAGAGATGGTTCGAAGAAGAAGGAAGGGGGTGAGAGTTCGTAGAAAAAGAAGGGAGGGGGGTGGGGTTCGAAGAAGAAGGGAGGGAGGGCGGGGGGTGGGGGGGTTTGAAGAAGATGAAAAGGGTGGGCTAGGGTTGCTTTTATTTTTATTATATAATAATTAAATTAGTGGGACCACCTTTTT
The DNA here is from genome assembly GCA_031232105.1 of Capsicum rhomboideum. Lineage (NCBI taxonomy): Eukaryota > Viridiplantae > Streptophyta > Magnoliopsida > Solanales > Solanaceae > Capsicum > Capsicum rhomboideum. The sequence continues at coordinate 129,026,105 of CP124712.1, forward strand.
AAAAAATAAAACGCGCTCTACATTTTTTTAAATTTTATTTTTGCCACATCAGCTATTAAGGGGGGTATTTAATTCACTTGAAAGTTGTTTAAGGGGGTATTTAAATGTGTGTAAAGTTAAAGTGCTAAAGTGAGTTGTGGCTACAAGTTTAAGGGTAATTTTATGTATTTTCCCTTAAATTAACACCTGCGAGTGACTAAGCCATTTACCTTCAAACGTCTTTTTGCCTTTTTTTTTCATTCAATGTTCAGTATTTGTATTAGGGCCCAACTATAATTAGATTCGCGCATTGTAGGGCCTGTTTCTATGGGCAACGCTTCGAATGGGCTTTTCATTTTTAGGAGATCGAATCCAAAACTTTTTATTAAGAATGGAGGGATCTCAACCATTCCACCATGACCCTTTCCATTCTAATGTCTTTTTTGCCACTTTAGCTATAAAGTTCCTTTCACTTATTACATTATACTGTCTTTCAGTCCCCCACTAGCTTGTCAAGAATGTGTGATACACTAGTTTATTTCTTTTTTCTAAACAAAAATCAATTTATGTACTACTCCTATGGATTTAACCATGCATGTTGTGATCCTTATTAAGGTGAAAGGTGTGATTATGTAATGGCCAAGTGTTTCAGATCAAAGATTATAAAGTTGAGCAAGATCAACTCCTTTATTTTCCACCACAAAATGATTTATTTTAGTAAATTAAACTAACAACTAAGGTAGAGTGAGATTCTCTCAGGGAATGGTATTCCAACAGATACAATTAGTCATAGAATTCTTGCCAACAAGAGGGTAAACACCAGCCCGTATGGCCAAGCTTATTTTTCTTCGAAAGTGCTTATTTTTTTCAAAAAAGTTCTTATTTTTAAGAAGTGAGGTGTTTGACCAAGCTTTTATGAGAAAATAAGTGCTTCTGGAGAGTAGCATAAGTTGTTTTTCATAAGCTAAAAAACGTAGTTTCTTCCGAAAAACACTTTTGAAAAAAAATATACTTAAAAACGCTTTTAAAAAACTTGGCCAAACACTAATTGATGCACAAAAAAGTTTTTTTAACTTTATTGGCCAAACATAAATTGTTTCTCACTAAAAATGTTTTTCTGAAACAAGTATTTTTCAAAATAAACTGATTTTAAAAATTTGACCAAATATGCTATTAGTCTTTTTAGTACCCCGTGTATGATGGGTGCTATTTGGGGCCCCGATCGATCAATTTGAATTCGCCTTTGGTGGGGTTTAATTACAGGGACAACACTCTTTATCAGAAAAAACAAAGTTATTTTTCAAATTCTATCTTTGAATAGGCCATTACCCATTTGCATATTTGACCCGCTTGTTCAAAGTAATCCCTAATTATTATTTTTTGAAGTTCAAAATATTTGTATCCATTGATTTGGTATTTAATTAGTATCAAGGCGGACAAAAAGCCTTAGGCATGTGTCCAAAGTTGGCTCTTTCATATGCAATGAATTTGACAAATATAGACATTAAACAATAGTAGTGTAACTACTTGATATTTATTTTTCCTCTTAAAAGGAAATTCAAAAGAATAAGCTTATTTCTTGGATAGTGATCTTGATGAAGACCACTATTGAAGTCATGACTAAAATGATTACGTGTATGTATTCCCAAGTGTCATATTGTTTTAGCATTATAAAAAGTAAATTAGATCTCAAAGACAAAATGTTGGCGTTGATCGGCAAAACATAAGGTCTTTTAGGATTACGTTAGTGTTAAGCGAAAAAAGAAAGTAGGGCTGACGCTTCCTTTCACTGAACAACTTCTCGACTTTCACTTCAGATAATTCAGGGAGCTCTGTCGAATATGAAACTTGTGATTGGTCGTAAAATATTGATTCGCTCGTTGAGACAAAGGACTCAATTCCTCTAAGAAGAAAACATAATAATGATGATGATGATATATCCGAATAATGGCAATAATAATAATTATAATGATGAAAATAATGATGATGGTAATGAATATGATGATGACGACAATAATTAATAATAATCATTGTTTGCTCAGTCGTGCATATTTCATCAGCTTAGATTTTATACCATGGAAATTAGTTAGACGAATTCATCAATCGATTAATTAGGTAAAGTTGTTGATTAACAATTAAATGGAATGACATAACAAAAGTACCAAAAATATGATATGTCAAAAGCTCAAATGTCCTAGTCAAAGATATTTAATCAGAATTAGATTTGGCTTAAGAATATAATTAGGACTCGTGATTGCAATGTCTAATTACCTGAAAATCATCGTTAAATTTTTAAACCTCAAATACATTGCCATTTGCCGAAGATCACATGGCCGCCTCAAAGAAAACGACTTCAAAATTATTTTACATTAATAATAAATAAATTAAAAGAACTGTTATAAATAAAAATTTAAAATAAGAGAGGTGATTGTAATATTTAAAATTATAAGAGAGATAAGTATGATGAAGCGAAATCTGAAAGAAGGTCTCTAAAATTCTCCTTTATTAATGACGTTGATGTCCTGCAACTCACCTCAACTACAATTTCCTCATGTGACTGTTATCTCGAACCATTTACTAAGTATGATAAACTTTATTCTATTCAAAAAAAAAAAAGAAAAAAAAAAAAGCGATCACTGTTTTGGATCTAACTAAAAGATAGCTTCTACAAAGCATGTTGTTATAGTGCCATTAACTGAGGAAAAATCTAGAAGTCATGAAGTCCTGCACTAATAACATACTTTTTAAGTGAACCAATAAATTGCAATGCAATTTGTGTAACAAGACAAAACTACTCAAGTCAATAGTACCACCGTGGCCCTGGCTATCACCTAGAAATTTAATATGGAAAATGTGGTGGTCCAATGCAGGGATGAAGCACGGGCGTCAATCACGAGTTCAGTTGAATTCATTAGTTTTGATTTAAATTCTATGTTTTATCTTAAAAAATTATTAAATATTATATAAATAATTAATTTAAACTCAGTAATTTAAAAAGATTAGAATCGAAAACCCATAAGGTTCAAAGCTTGGCTCGGAGTCATGATTCAAGTGTGAGGCAACTCCCCTGCACTAGGTACTATACTTGTCAAACATAACCAAGAAATTTAAAATAACACATGAAACTATTAACATAATTTTTTCACTGGAGCAGCCGCTTCGGACAAAGCCCTTTATATTATAATTATAATATTAGTCAAGATTTAAGGAAAAATCATTTTTAGCCACCAGAAAATTGATCATTTTCCAAATGTACATCTCTAATTAACTCCAAAATTAAAAATCCCACTTGTGGGTTAGAAAGTTCAGCAAGTAACTGTGACCAGAATTCACGTAAGGTGGACTTAGACTCGAAGGGGACCATTGTGAGACTTGGAATAATGTATGCATGGTAGGACCAATTACGAACAAGGTAACCAACATGCGGTGTGGTGCAATGGTGGGATTGCTCGACCCTTAACCAGAGGTCTCGGGTTCAAGCCCTTGACATGGGAAAAATTTTGTTGGGAGCATCAACCCCAGAAAGGGCCCTGCAGTGCGTTATCCGAATAGTCGAGATTCCATTATGGGTACCGGACACCGGGTGGGAACCAAAAAACAAAAGACCAAGGTAATTAAGAGCAAATCCCACTTAGTTATAATTCCTATTTTCTTGGTTTCTTCCCCTATAAATAGCTCTTCCAAGTCTCATTCTTTTCCATCAAACATTATTCTACCATTCATCTCTTCAATCTTTTGTATAATTTACACATATTCTATTTGTTTAACACACTTAGAAACACATATATACTTTACCAAGAAATTAAGATGGACAACTTCCCAATTATCAACTTGGAAAAGCTCAATGGAGCTGAGAGGTCCGACGCCATGGAAATGATCAAAGATGCCTGTGAGAACTGGGGCTTCTTTGAGGTAATAATTACAGTTAGCATAAACATTTTACTTCCCTATGCTTCAATTTATGGTCGTACTTTCCATTTTCATTAGTTAAAAAACGAACATCACTTTCTATATTTACTAACTCTGTAGTTCCAACATCCTGCATGGTATGTCAAATATCACATGATTTCAAGAGCATTTTGGTACATTATACACATTTAGTTTAAGACCACAAGATTCCTTAAACTTTGTGCCCAGTCATACTAAGACATAAAATAAATCAGATGTAGTAGTGACTTTGAGGTAGTGAGAAATCTTGAATATAGATGTTTTTCTTAATTTGTTTCTGTGATCATTGCAGTTGGTGAACCATGGGATTCCACATGAAGTAATGGACACTGTAGAGAAATTGACAAAGGGACATTACAAGAAGTGCATGGAACAAAGGTTTAAGGAATTGGTGGCCAGCAAGGGTCTTGATGCTGTGCAAGCAGAGGTTACTGATTTGGATTGGGAAAGCACTTTCTTCTTGCGCCATCGTCCTGTTTCTAACATCTCTGAAGTGCCCGATCTTGATGACGAATACAGGTAACGTATACTATACAGATCAAGATATATATTGTCTTAGTTCAAAGTTTAAAGTTTATAGTAAATTCATGTCTCAAATGATGCAGAGAGGTCATGAGAGATTTTGCAAAAAGATTGGAGAAGTTGGCTGAGGAATTACTGGACTTGCTCTGTGAAAATCTTGGGCTTGAAAAGGGTTACTTGAAAAAGGCATTTTATGGATCAAAAGGTCCCAATTTTGGAACCAAGGTGAGCAATTATCCACCATGCCCCAAGCCCGATTTGATCAAGGGACTCCGCGCCCATACAGACGCTGGTGGCATCATACTTCTCTTCCAAGATGACAAAGTCAGTGGCCTTCAACTCCTCAAAGACGGCCAATGGATCGATGTTCCTCCCATGCGCCACTCTATTGTGGTTAACCTCGGAGACCAACTTGAGGTACAAGAAGATCCTAAAGTATCTCATTGTGTATCATTCTTTTCACCATAACTTGGAAGTACTAAAAGGTTCATGTTTATGCAATGTAAAAACAGGTGATCACCAATGGGAAATACAAGAGTGTGATGCACAGAGTGATTGCTCAAACAGACGGGACTAGGATGTCACTTGCCTCATTTTATAATCCAGGAAACGATGCAGTGATCTATCCGGCACCAACTTTGGTGGAAAAAGAGGAAGAGGAAAGCAAGCAAGTTTATCCAAAGTTCGTGTTTGATGATTACATGAAGTTATATGCCGGACTCAAATTTCAGGCCAAAGAGCCACGGTTCGAAGCCATGAAGGCCAGGGAAGCTGATGTGAAAGTTGATCCAATTGCAAGTGCTTGAATATATATATAGAGCTTGAAAAGAAAATGATTCTGTTCTTGAAGTTTCACAAACCTAGCTAAACACATTATTTACTTTTATAGTGTTATATAATCATACAAAAGAGGGTGTGTCTCTCTACTGCGTGCTATAATAAGGAGTCCTAAGTTTGTACCTAAAAATAATCTGATAAATCAAAGTTACTTCTTTAGTGTGATTTTTATACAAATAAAATAATTGGCAGTGTCCTGTTTCTCTTTTCATGAAATTACTTTGTCTTACCTTCATAAGTTTAACTTTTGAGCATACTTAATTCATTGTTGAGAAATTCACTAAGAACAAACTTATACTGCTGTTGGACAAGTGTATTATGCGAAATTTTATTAGATTAGACCATGAAAAGGGGATCAGATAAATTAAAAAGTAATTAAGTAGGGAATAAAAAGGAATAATAATTTATTATTGTTGAAAATAACTATTGGATCAAGACCGCTCATAAGGGGGTGCTAATTAGCCTGTTAGGCTATTAGCTTGTCTTCCTCCAAAATTCTGCCTATAACGTATGAATACACTATTAGGAGTGTAGAAAAACACATGATGTTAGCACAATAATATGACGACTAGGATTATTTGGTATTTTTGAACTAAGTGAATATGTAAGGACTTTAAACGATCGATCACACGAGTTATGGTTGCTGCAAATCTGTAATAAGTCTCCTAAATTAGTATATTTACAAAAGATTATGTATGTATAGGTGATCAAGACGGGTCATGTAGCAGGCAGCATCCTTTCGGCTTACTTTTCATGCAAGAAAAGAACTAAGCTTTCTTTGTCATCAACTCTTTTTTTTTTTTTTCAATGATCAAAAAGCTAAGCCATTAATCTTGACCCATACTATTTAAACTAAAATTAATCAGTGTTCTCGAATTTATAGTTGAACATGGAATTTGACGTGGGTATCACATAGTGGGGACAAAAAAAAATTTAAGAAATAAGAATGTGAACTTCACTAATAAGATGAGTCAACTTCACTTCAAAGCAAAGATAATATTCAAACTAGATCAATTTTAAATGAGATAGTGATGGTCAATGAGGCATTTTATCGAAATAGTCTTAAAGAGGGCAATTCGACCTTTCAAGTGAAATGTGGGCAGAACACTATGAAACAAACATAGCATAAAGAATACAAAGATGCAACAAGCTTTAACAAAACTGTACACTTTTTGGTACCATAATAAGTATCCTTCAGTGACTACAAAATCCCACATTTGACTTATCTAGCACATCTCGAATAGCTCAAGAATGAAATTGATTCATTTTTTTTCTGTTTTTTAGAGCAAAGGTTAGTAAGAAAGATATTTTTGAGCTATTTGACTAGTTGGGGGCAATTTTGAGCTAAAAACCTAACGGAGAAGGCATTTTTAGCCAAAACGTAATGCCACTTTTAGCGAAAACGTAACGAAGAATATATTTGACCTATTCTGAGAAATTCAAAAGTATTTTCGGCGCTCTTTTTAACTTTAAATGAGAAACAGTACCACTAATCCCCCTTTTCTTTTCTATACTTAAAATGAATTAACCTCCTATTTAGTTCCAAAAATTCCTTGAAGTTACGGGTTGCCCCTCAATAAGCAAAAAACCATAAACAAATTCGGGCAAATGGAGTAATTGTTGTGAACCAAGCTAACTTTATTGGGTCTATGTTGAAAAGTTTTATTTGGGATTCAGGACCAATTAACATCTGAATTAGTTTAAGGAAAAAGTATAGAGACTAACAAACTTAAGTCCATAATTAAGCTAAATAGCAACCCTTTAAAAAAATCAAGTGGGATAGCAAAATAGCATTATTTTCTCTTTAAACCTTACCAGTCGCCTCTTCCCTACCAGTCGCCCCTTCACCCTTGAGAGCTCCATTTTTTTTTCTCTTAAAAAAAACTCCATCATTGGACCTTCACATCTTCCATTCCAATTAAATACTCATCACTGCCAACTCCATTTTTCTCCTCGATCTCTATACAGAGAATTTCATTCACACCCACTAAAATTTCTCACATACACACTCTCCTGTAAACATCATCTATCTCCTTCATTGACTTTTTCATCCAACTCCTCCACCGCACACACCCATCTCCTCCACCAGAAAATCAGTCAACATCGGAATCCCTCCATTAAACCATCATCGACCTTACAATCACGGTGAATTTCATATCTACAATGACGATTTTCAATTTCTTTCTTAGATTTATGTTCAAAATACATTAAGAGTGTTATTTGTAATTTCGTATTTATTTTGTTATTTTTGTTTCACTCTTCATTCGATTTCATCTAATTTCTTCAATTTCAATTATGTTCTTGTCCGTATATTTTGTAACACCCTGTACCTTCCCAACCCTATGTGACGACATTGAATAATGGTTACGTAGGTGTCAAGAGCTATAAGTATGCATTTGGTTATGTTAATGATGAGGAAAATTGAAATTTGGCCTCGTACATGTGGTTAGCCCTTCGTAGGAGGTGTTTTGGGATTTTCGTGGAGCATTTGTGAGGTTGAAAACGAGGCTTGAAGGACCTCCAAACAAAGAACATTAAAGGTAATAAGTAAGTTAAAGAATAGGACTTGAAGTATCTAACCAAACCCGCGAAGAAAAGTCGAAAAACGGTTTTTTTCAAAAAAATTAAGGATGGGTTGCGCCAGAGGGCGTGCAAGGACGATCTGGGCTAAAAAATTTAGCCCAGAGGCAGCAAGATGGCGCACCCAAGGGCGTGCCAGAGTGGTTTTGCCCATTTTTCAAAAGTTGGAATTTTTCTAAGTCCCAAGGGTGCCCGGGGACGTACCGGGCCGATTTTTGTCACGTTTCTTCTACAACCATGAGCATATACATGGAATAAGTGAAATATTATATTGGTATGATAAAATTACTCGTGAACGAATTTGGCATCAAAATGACGATTTTACCCTTGTGGTCAAAATAAGTCATACGTGGCTAGAATCATTTGTTTTTGGGATTGAGGCTACGAATATGAATCCCGTGAGTGAGAATATCGTCGTAACACATATGAAACATGAGAAATTATTGATTTGGTTGGGTCAAGTGATTTGGGCTCAATAAAGCCCAAAATGAAGAAGAAAAACATGGGTCCATTCTTCTTTTGACTAAGCAATAATTGAGCAAAGGACTTCAAGGGTCTATAAAAGGGAAGCAAAATCAGATTTTTAACCCACAAAAACACACATGCTTTTCTTACTTTTTCTAGAATTTTCAAGAGAACACCTCTTTTGCTCTTCAAACCCTAAGTCATCTTTGGAGTAAGATCATCATCTTCCAAGCTTAGGTAAGTGATTATTCTTATGGATTAATATATTATATGCATGGGAGAGTATGTAGATTATGTTGGTTATGCTTGGAAGTGTTGAACATGGCACTTTGTGTTTTTGTAAAAGATGTGTTATCCATGAGATTTAAACTTGAAATATGACTTGTGATTTTGATGAAAAAGCATGGTATGGATAAAATATCAACATTTATGGTGTGATTATGCTATTAAACTTGTTATTTTGTTATAAGTGTAAATTATGGGATTTTGGCCGATTTGTTGTTGTGAAGTGTATTGAAGTGAATCATTGTGATGTTGTGATGATGGAGAGTGGAAAGTATGAACTTGGTGTGACATGCTAGTGGTTTATGATATTGTGGTCAATGTTGGGAATGTTGTGGTATTGTTGGTGTGATAGTTTCATACATGGTCTTGTCAAGGGGGAAAGGACATTCTGAGGCCATTGTGTAACTCGTTATCGTTTTATGCATTTGTAAGATAGTTGGTGGTTAATGTAAACTCCGTTGTATATTTGTGTTGTAGAGTGAAACATAAGGAAGGAGCGGGACTAGTGTGTCCACTTATAGAATTGAGTATTCTTATTGAGGAGATAAGGTATGTAAGGTTACTCTGTCCGTATTTTTCTGCAGCAGATATTGTTCATGTTGTCATTGTCCTTGTTCCATTCCGAAGTGTTAAAAGGTATATCATTTCAGGTTGTCATATGTTCTTATTCTCATGTTTCTTAATCATGGACCAATCATGACTCATATGTCTCTTAATCATGGATCGAAATTCCAAAGCTTCCATAAAGTTATAATTATTACCAAGTATCAATCTCATGAACATAAAAGATTAACATAACGCATTTATGTACTTCCAATAAGGTTATGATCCCCAATGCACCAATCTCATAAAAGTAAAAGAGAGAAGTAGTCCAATGAAGTAATGAAAGAAGTAATTCTCGTATGGTTACTTTATATTTTCCCTCATGGTTACTTTATACTTTTCTTATGGTTACTTTATATGTTCTTTATACTTATTGAGTACGGGTGACAGCTTTGTGGGGGCGCAAGCCTAACTCAAGCTGATCCCGATATTGTTGGATCAGGGGGGAAAGCTCAGTGAAGCAAAAGCCAAACTTGATGTCGAACCTACTTCACTGATTTCCGAGTGATGGCAGGGGGGAAGCTCAGTGGGGCAAAAGCCTAACTTGATGCCGAACCTGACAGGGGGTAGCCCCTGCTTTATTTATTTATTGACGGTTGCATATTGATGGTTGCATATTGACGGTTGTATATTAACGGTTATACATTATTGACGGTTCTAACTACTAACGGTAACGGACATAAAGGTAAATGGAATAATGAACGTAAGGTACCTATTTCCACACATACTGAACAATGATGTATCCACATTGACTATTCTCTTGAAGTCAAGTTCATTGAGGTGTTTAAGTTTCATGAAGTTTCTTATAGCCTTGCATACTCAGTACATTCTTCATACTGACTCCTTTGGGGGACTTACTTTATTTGCTGCAGGCACAGGTGTTAGTAGACCTCCACAATATGTTACGGGTTATCCGCGGATCATTGGTGAGCTCCAATTGGTTCGGGGCTTTCCTAGTCATATGTGTATATTGTTTTGGTACTGTAATTATTGTATAAAGCGGGGACTTGTCCCGACTATAGGTTGTTGTGTTCATGTATCGGTTAGAGGCTTTGTAGACATATGTGGGAAAGTGAATGTAAGAGATGTGTGTTCTGTTTGACTTGATGACCCTAACGGCCAAGTTTCATATATTGTATAAGTTTTCCATGACTTCCGCATAATTGCATGAGGTGTAATAAGATTCATACTAAAATAGGCTTGCGAATGAACATAAGCAAAGATTGATTCTCTCGGGCCATATCGGCTTCGGGTGCCAGTCCGGCCCGAATGGGATTTCGGATCGTGACATGTATCAATGTATAAATTTATTTCAGATTGTTTAGTTTCATTTGATGTTTGTATACAACATAAAGTGAATTGTACAATTCAAATGTATTTGTATCAGTGAATTTATGCAATTGAAATACATTTTTATATCATGCAATTGTATAATTATATCAATGACTTTTGTATGATTGAAATATAATTGTTAATGGGCAGTGACTTTTGCATGATTGAAATATATTTGTTAATGGGTCTATGTGTTGTATATGTATTTGATGTCAATAAAGCCCAATTTTGTTGTCGTATATGTATTTCATAACAAATAAGTGAATTTGTATATGTATTTCAAAGAATGATGACAGTGTTTTTAATGGGTCTATGTGTTGTATATGTATTTGATGTCATAAAAACAGTTATGTATTTTGTATGTGAATAAGGTCTAAAATTTGTAGTTGTATACGTATTTCAAAATAAATTAATGAATTTGTATATGTATTTCGAAAAATGATGGCAGTGTATAAAGCGTCTATGTGTTGTTTATGTATTTGAAGTCATAAAAACAGTTATGTATTTGTTTGTCAATAAAGCCTGAATTTGCTGTTGTATATGTATTTCATAACAAATAAATGAATTTATATATGTATTTCAAAGAATGGTGACATTGCATAATTATATATTTTAGACTCAACAAAATACAATTAATGCATATATTTATTTGTATACAAATACAAATGATAAAATCGTACATATTCACGGCTAAGCTATCCAAATACAAATGATAAATTTATTTATAATATATAATTTGATACAAAAAAAATATATAAAATATAAAATACAACCAACAAAAAAAACAAAAAGAATGAGAAAGAAAAAAAAAAGAAACAAAAAGAAACGAAAAAGAAAAAAAAACAAAAAAATGAGAAAAGAGAGAACAAAAATATATAATATAAAATATAAAATAAAATAAAATACAAAAAAAGTGCAAAGAGAAAAAGAAACAGTAAAAAACGAAAGAAAAAACTGAAAAAGGAAAAAAAAAAAAAAGAGAGAGAGAGAAAAATAGAAAAAGATTTTTTTTTTAGTCATTCAAATCTATTTTGAGTTTTGAAACTAATTAAAAAAAGCTTCCTATTTTTAAAAATATTATCTTCAATTAATTGGGTGAACATGATTTAAGAAAGTTGAAATTCTTTTGTCTTTTTAAACTCAAGTTTTTACTTAAAAATAAGGTAATTAACTGTATTTATATATGTATTTGATGTTATCTTGCGCATCAAATACATATACATGTTATTATTTAGGATAATTAACAAAAGGTTGTTATTTACCTTCCAATTAATGAGCCTAGTTTGCTAGTTCTGAACTTTTCCCTTTGCTTAAATAAGACTTTGGATTAGGCAGACGCCTATTATAATGTTAACTGTTCTCTCTCGTCTCTTCTCTGTATCTGTGAGTTCCCATCCCAATTTTGTATCAGTCTAATTCTCATCCCCTTTCTTCCTATTTAATTTGTTATTTTAGTTTAGTGTTCAATATAAACAATCTGTTTTATTCAGCAAGAATTGTCTATTTTCGGTTTGTTGCAGTAATCAATTCACGATTGTATCCCATACGATTTAATTACACCATACTAATAGCACAGCGCAGTTTCAACTCTATCTAATTTTTCCTCAGGATTAGAGATGACAAAACTTATATTTCTGAACAAATAGACATTTTCAGTTGATTAATTCTAGATCTAAAATTATGCACCATCCTTCATATTATGACATTTCTATGATCTATTATTTCAAGTGTGTTATTACTTGTGGTATTACTTGGTGGGTCCTGCTTATATTATTATTGGGTGTGGTTATACTGTATACATATCGTTTCTTGTCCCTATACTATTTCTTTTCTTCACTGTTGTATCTTGAGCCGGGGGTCTTTCGGAAACAGCCTCTCTATCTCACATCTGAGGTAGTGGTATGGACTGCGTACACTTACCCTCCCCAGACCCCACGTGGTGGGAATATACTGGGTATGTTGTTGTTGTTTGTTGTAATCATCCATTGTCAAAAGAAATCATCTGGTACCCACTGGCCTAATCCAAATTTGGGACATTAAATGCCTACTATGGTGAGTTTAACTGATCAAGTTAAACTTCCATCAAAATAAAATCCAGCGGTGTTCCTTTACAACTCACAATGTAAAAATTAAATAGGACATGGTATTCAAGTGAAATACAGAATTTGTTGCAAGATGCAAAAACTACAAGAGACTTTTCTTCTAAGGGAACCCAACAGTATCATTGAGCACTTGTTGCTTGTGAACCTTCCTAGTTACAAGTTACAACTAATTAAAGCTTCTAATACAGTAGAGATACTATAACATACTAAAATAAGGTGCAGACATATTTTTTGTCAAAGAAACAGAAACCAGGTAGCATCACGGGTACAATTTGCTCTCTAGTAGCTGCCTTGGTTTAATCATAGTTGACAGGAAGAACCCGGATGGAGAGAACGAGTTCTACTCCTGGTATTTATGATAAGCAACACTCTTTAAGCATTTGACTGAATGCTTCTTTACCAGGTGATGGAATCTAAAAGAAATCTAACCATATCTATGCTAAACACATTACGGAAAATTCAAGGAGGAACCTAAGAGCTCTCCAAGAAAGGAGATACTCATAAATCTTCTTTAATTGATCTTGTGATGGAATAAGAATGACCATTTGCTTCATTAACAAAATGTACTACTTCAAAAAGTCATCACCTCTTCCAATTTATTGAACGACAAAACAAAGCAAAGAAAAGAAGCAGAATCCCTGTTCACGTGTACTGGTCGTTACCTCTTTGAACACGAAAACGGCAATGACTGTTGTTTGAAGCTGGATGCATCAAAAAGCTCCATAAACCTCTGATCTGACACTCTTGCTTTGGCAGCAGCAAAACGTTGGTACTCATCGAACACAGAAGTTAGGCACCACTTCTGCAATTTTCTCAAGCATCCAACAAGGCAACCAGTTCGGTGCTGGAATGGACATAAAAGAAAAGGCATAATTTAAATTAGGTACGCTTTTACTTTGGAATTTGAGGCTACAACATACGAAAATAAAAATTACACACCTTCCCGCGTTTGCAGTGGATCAACACCGGGTGATTTCTAACATCTGTGAGCGGCAGGTTAACGATATTAGCACAGGAAGATAGCAGTATTAAACTCACTTTGATTAACAGTTTGTATATCTTTTGAAAGAGCATACCGATTAGAACCCCCAATGCTTCACGAATTTTCTCTTCTGGAATATTTACAAAAGGTTCCTGAGAGCATAATTGTAAAAATCAATCGCCAATAATTATTTTTCATACAAGAACAAACAAAATACTCTTCACGGGCAACAACAAATTTGATCAATTCTTTACCACCAGTAAAATCCAATGACACCACACCACGCTGAAAATTTTCTACAGTATCTCAACTAAGAGATGAACCCCGGGGGAGGGGGACCGAAAAACGGAAGAATAAGATTACTCGAGCCCTTATCTATATTCCAGCATGAGTTTAGTTACTGTTCTTGAGTTACTTCTAAATTTTTTTTTTCCTTTTCTTACAAGCAAATTTAGAAACTACCAATCATGTTTGTTTAATCTCAAGATAAACTCATGGACCATGTCGACATTGATTGCCGCATTAAGCAAATCTCAAGCTAGGAATAAAGTGTGGCTCAAGAATATCTCCAGGAACCTTTTTTGTTATTGATGAGCTAATAAAACAAACTAAAAGGTATAGAATCAGGTTCTTTATTAAGTGTAATCTCTTTTACCGCATATGCGGGAATATAGGGAGTAGTCTGTCACCCGATAACTGAGATAGACATTTAAAAGGTAAGCTGGGACAAGAGAAGACTGAAACCAACAACCTACCACACATAGCAAGTGCCTGGTTAATCATATAACCATAGAGAGATCAAAAAGACGAAATGGGAAAAATTCCACTAACTTCAGCAGTTGGATCCAATGAAACCCAGATCACAACTCTCAACCAGTTCAGACGCATTGTCACTTCTAAATATTGAAATTCATGTGCTCTACACGCAAGTGAAATGTGGCGAATCGTAAGTCCAAAATACAGGATAGGGACAATGATTTGACATTAATTCTTCCAAGCTACAATAACAACTTAACCATAATTCAAGTTTATACATGAATTGACCTTCTCAACGAGGGGAAAACACTTCTAGTGTGCATAACTAAGAGAGGTAACTGTGGTGCCAACTAGGTGTTGATTCAAACAAGAAATAACTGAAAAGACAAATTTTTGAGTTTTAGACGTAGATTCTTGCATATCAAAACAACAATCGAGAAAAAAAAGAAGAACAAACATAGCCAGACATGTACTGATTGTCTGATTCTTTTCTCTAAAGTAATACTTGTGGTTATCCTTAAATCATTATTTCTATCACAGGAAAGTTGTACTAATAATTAAATTTCTAAACCATAGGTAGACCATGGCCTTTGAGATCAGCAATGGCCAGATTCTAGACCTATCATCTTGTGGCATTCTCTAAAATGCATTAAATTATTGTGCAACTTTCCAGGTTTCCATCCTCACCCATCACAATCCGAACCCCTTACAAATTAATTTCTTAAACTTCTAAACACCGAAAACTGACGTGGGTCAGTTCATTCAATCCTTCCACATGACTTAAGCAGAAGATCATATGATGCGGACAGGAAATGAATTCACGGATATAAAATTGTATATTATGTACATATACAAATAAACAAACATCATTTTATGTTGTACATGGAAACAGATATAAATATGTATTCTGCAGACGTAGTCGAAATTTTATATTCAAGTCGCAGAAACCGCCTCCAGTAGAAATGCAGCATAAAGCTGCGTACGATAGACCCTTTAATGCATCGGGCTGCTCTTTTTAGCCGAAATTTTATATTCGAAAAAACTGTTTCATGGTTCTCTATTCATGAACTGTACTCCTATAAACGCCAAAATTAACTGAACCTATTTCCGAAATCTTCTACGGCCCACTAGGCGTGCTTTCAATTATTTTAGTGTCTCTCTCTCCTCTTTAATCATTTCATTTCTAACTTCCAAAAATTGACATTCTCCTCTACCATATTTACCTTAAGAGATAAATGTGATCAATTCACTTAAGATTTTATGCATATATAAACAACCGAAAACCGAATCAACGGAAAGAAGCAACATCAAAAATTATCAGAGAAAATGAGGAATAACGTACTTTGCAATTTTTAATTCCGAACTGAAACAAGCGAATATTATTTGCTTTGAGAAACTCCATGTTTGCTTCTGGATATGGTTCTGGACACAGGTATCTGTCAACAACAAACAAAAAACCCTAATTCATCAATTCTACTCTCACTCTACATCAAATAAACACAAAGAGAGCGCCACCATATCCGTCTCATCCAAAAACTTAACCTACATAACTACTCCCTTCATTCCAAAATAATTGTTCACAATTTTCTTTTAGAGAGTAAAATGATATGAACTTAAATATATTTTTTCGTCATATTGATAGGAGAAAAATTGCATTTACAATACTTCCTGTATAGTTTTTGAATATATAAATTCTAATTTTAAAATATAGAATTAATTTAATCTAATTTAGCTTTGAAAATTAGTTAAATTGACTATCGAAGAAGGGAAAAGTGACAATTATTTTGAAACAGAGTGAGTAGTACTAGCAAAATAGTAACAATTTGCTTACATGATAGAACGAAGGGCAAGCGTTTGAAGAAAGGAGAAGTTATCAAAGTCAGGGAAACCGGACCGGAAAATGCCATAATCGACCATAGAGAAGTTGAGAGGAGGAATGAAGAACTCTTCCCCGTTATCTTCATCGGCGGAAGTGTAGTTAAAGTCAAAATTATCGTCGGTGGTGGGGATCGGCGAAAGCTTGATGGCTTGTGGAGGAAGAAGGGGAGGAGAACGGTGGTGGTGTTGGCACTCCACGACGGCGACTTGAATGGTTTTACACGTGTCAGCTGTGGAAGCAACGGTTGCGTGTTGTTTCATAGTGACTGACGGGAGGGAGGGAGGGGGAGAGAGAGAGAGAGAGAAATAGAGAAAGAGAGAGGAGTTTTGAATTGAGTGGAATTGGAGATTCTGATACTACAGGAGAACTTTCTTGTTTTAGAACTTGGAATTTATAGGCGTAAAAATTTACTCCTCCGGTATTATTTTACTTTTCACTTTTCTTTTACTTCTTCCGTGTGTCCTAATTAGTTATCGATTTTACTAAAAATAAATATTATTTAATATTTGTCATTTTCTAAAGTCAAAGCATAATTAGTTACTTCTTTCATCTTAATTTATGTGATGTAGTTTGATTCGACACAAAATTTAAAAAAGAAAAAAAGATTTTTGAAATTTATGGTCTAAAATAAGTCATAGATATTTCTGTGGCTATAAATCATTCATTAAGGGTAAAATAGACATTTTAAAATCAAATTGTTACTAAATAGAGAAATGTACCATTGTTTTTAGGACTGACTAAAAGAAAAGTATGTCATATAAATTGAGACAAGTATTTGTTTTCTATCTTACCCTTAGTCATAAATATGGAGAGAGATTAATAACATGAAAAAAAGAGAAGTATTAAATAAAGAGGAGTAATAAATAAGAATAATTTAGTCAAATTACCTTCTAATTAATATTTTTCTTGAAGGATGTGTAACTTAGAAAGGTGACAAGTAAATACAAACGAAGGGAGTATATGCTTAAAGAATCATAAATAAAAAAGATATATCCACTAGTGTCATTTATATCTCCTATGTAGTTGGTAAGTTATTGCATAATAAGTCGATTACCACAAAATGCTCACTATAGAATGCTCACTTGAAAAGCAGAGGTCATGACAGAAATTATGGATTCTGAATATTCCAAAAAATATCAAAATTAACAAAACCTGTTTGAACTATTAAAATATTAAAATATTTATACTTTTGGAAAGAACCAACTTAAAGGTAAAATGAGAAAAAATAAATTTATTCCAACGTAATTTTATAAATTAGTAATAAATAATTTAGAATAAATACTTTAAGTAACATGGACAAATAAGTATTTCTTTTGTTTTAATTTATTGATCTTTTTTTTTTTAGTTCATTCCAAAAAGAATGACATCTTTCTTTCTCAACAACTCTTTAATTTCAACTTTTCATACGATATGTTTACAAAATTAAAAAAATATTTTGATATATTTAATATATCTTTAATTTAAAATAATAAAATTTAAAAATATTCTTTACTTTCTTAAATTCCGTTAATATTGTATGAAAACGGAGGGAGTACTGACTTTTGAAACGAGGGAACAATTTTGTTAAGGCCTGGGGTCAAATGATGCTTTAGGTAAAATAGGGTTGGGGTGGCTAAAATGCGCCTCTTCACGGTCATTGTTCAATGTCGACACTCAGCTAGCGTTTGGTTATAGATTTTCAAATATTTTTAACAAGTCATTTTTGGATGAACATTTGGGTGAAGTTTCACTATTTGTTTGATCATAGTATTTGGGAAACATATTTCACTTTTAAAAGCTTCCAAAAAATGAAATTTGGCTCAAATATGTTACAACCTTTCCGTGCCTTCTTGTAAGACAGAGATTGGCAATGCAATCCTAAAGAGCTTAGGAGAGAAAAGCTCTTGAACAAATGTGCAAATTAGGGATGAGATAAAAGAGAATAGAGAGAGAATTGGTAACTGATATATTTCATGAATGAATCCTTCAATTAATAGAAAAGGAACTCAAGGACTAACTACCTTTCCCGCCTAAACTAACTAACAACTGGACAGTACTCTGCTAACTAAAGGCCAGGCTGGCCAACTAACTTCTAGCTGATGTGGCATATGTGGCCTTTCCTGCTTACTCTACTTGGCATGTAACAACTACCCTCCCCTTAAGAGCATCCTTGACCTCAAGGATGGAAGGAAGGAAACTGGTGACGGAGCACATGAAGATCTATCTAAGTACTGCCCTTAAGAGCACAGCTAAACCACTTAACAAGGACATGAGTGATAGGTTCATTGTTCTTAGTGATTACTCTTTTCTCCAACAATTCTTCAGGTTCCAAAACAATATGGCCTTGAGCAGACAAAGTGACTGGAAGATGTTGCACAACAGGTTTGGTCTCAATCTACTTCTTCAGTTATGAAACATGAAAGATGTGATGAATATTGGCATGAGGGAGTAATTGCAAATGGTAAGCAACTTGTCCAATCTTCTTTAAAAACTGGGAAGGGACCAAAGTATTTGGGTCCTAGTTTCTGATAAGAATAGTTCCTCAAAGAGAGTTGCCTGTAGGGTTGTAGTTTGACATACACCAAGTCCCCTACCTCAAAGACTCTCTCATACCTTATCTTGTCAGCTTGATGCTTCTTCACCCTCTGCTGTGCCAATAACAGATTCTGCTTCAAAAAATTAATAGTTGTTTCCCTCGCCTGTAAACTTCTATCCACTGACTCATTCATGGAACTCTAAGCAAAATAAGGGATGTGTAGAGGAGGTTGCTGGCCATAGACCACCTCATAAAGGGTGACATGAGATGAGGAATGGAAATTGGTGTTATACCACCACTCTGCTAGTGGGAGCCATGTGTACCACTCTTTAGGTCTATCTCCACACATACACCTGAGATAACCTTCCAAGCACTTATTTACTGTTTCTGTCTGGCCATCACTTTGGGGATGGTATGCTAAAGAGTAATGCAATGCAACCCCTTGAACACTGAATAATTCTTGCCAAAACTTGCTCAGAAAACAGTGTCCCTGTCACTAACAACTGTTTGAGGGAGGCCATACAACTTGTAGACATGATCAAGGAATAATTTGGCAATATCAACTGCTGAATAGGGATGAGACACTCCAATAAAATGAGCATATTTGCTCAATCTATCCACCATAACCAAGATGACAGACTTAGAGTGGGACTTAGGGAGACCTTCAATAAAATCAAGACTGATGTCTTGCCATATTCTATCCAGAATAGGCAGAGGTTGGAGCAGTCTAGGAGAAGCCACATGTTTAGCTTTGTTTTGCTGACACAGTGCATTTTCTCACATAGTTAAACACTTCTTTCCTCATGCCTTTCCAATAAAAAATCAACCTTAACCTCTGCAATGTAGCTTCCATGCCTGAGTGCCTACCAACTGCACTATCATGAAAGATCTTGTCTCAATTCGATCTGACTGCCCACCATCAACTTTCCTTTTCTATACATCAACCCATTCCTGAATGTGAAGTAAGATTTACAAGGAGCACCTGTAGACAATGCTTGAATGAGCTGCATTATATAAGGATCACTTTGATAAGAGTCTTTAACTTATTGCAGCATTTGACCAGTGACTACTGCCTGAGCTGTACATTGAGGTTGATGATCACTCAATCTAGATAATGCATCAGCAACTATATTCTCACTCCCCTTTTTGTACACTATGGAATAGTCATATCCCACCAATTTGGTCAACCACTTTTGTTGGTTAGGAGTAGTTATTCTTTGCTCCATCAGGTACTTCAAGCTTTGATGATCAGTCTTGACAGTAAAATGTCTACCAATGAGATATGGTCTCAATTTCTACACAGACAACACAACAACTAACATTTCCTTCTCATATACTGATAGTGCAGCAT
This sequence comes from Capsicum rhomboideum, assembly GCA_031232105.1. Lineage (NCBI taxonomy): Eukaryota > Viridiplantae > Streptophyta > Magnoliopsida > Solanales > Solanaceae > Capsicum > Capsicum rhomboideum. Next base: position 129,046,241 of record CP124712.1, read on the forward strand.
ACTTAGGCCCTAATGCTTTGCTCATGAAAGCTAGGGGATGACCTTTTTACATCAAAACAACTCCTATTCCTACTGAACAAGCATCAGTTTCAATCAAGAATTCCAAGATGTTGGTGACCACCTAAGTGCTTCTTTCTTCAACAAATTAGTTAATGGTCTTGCCACTAAGCTATACCCTCTGATGAATCTCCTATAATACCCTGAAAGTACCAAAAATCCCCTTAGTTCTTTCACATTCTTGGGAGCAGGACAAGCCTACATTGCTTCTACCTTCTTAGGGTCAGCAGCTACACCCGTGACAGAGATAATGTGACCTAGATACTCCACCTCAGTCTGAGCAAAAGAGCATTTGTTGATCTTAACATACAAGTTGTGTTGTTGCAGCACTTTAAGAGTCAGCTCCAAGTGGATCAAATGGCTATCCCAAGTAGGACTATACACCAGAATGTCATAAAAAAAAAACCAAAATGAATTTCCTGCGGTAAGGTTGAAAGATGTGATTCATCAAACTCTAGAAAGTGGAGGGTGCATTTGTCAAGCCAAAAGGCATCACCACAAATTCATAGTGGCCATGATGGTACCTGAAAGTTGTCTTCCCTATATCCTTGACAGCCATTCTGATCTGGTGATAACCAGATCTTAAATCCAATTTAGAGAAAAACTTAGCTCCTCCTAGTTCATCAAAGAGCTCTTTAATCACAGGGATGGGAAATTTGTCCTAGACAGTGGACTTGTTTAATTCCCTGTAGTCTATACACATCCTTCAAGAGTCATCCTTCTTCTTAATCATCACTATAGGTGAGGAGTATGGGCTCACACTAGGTCTGATGACCCCTGATCCAAGCATTGCTTGTACCTATTTTTCAATCTCATCTTTTTGAATATTAGGGTATCTATAAGGCCTTACATTTATTGGGGAAGTTCCTTCCTTCAGAATAATCTGATGATCATGCATTTTGTGTGGAGGTAAAGCTGTAGGAGCCTTGAATATAGGAGAATATTGATCAATCATGGTTTGTACCTCCTGAGGAAGCTTCACCTCTTGAGAGTTCAAAGAAATTTGCATTGGATCATCATTCTCAGGGTCTGCAAGCTTCACAACTGTGATTGCCATCATGGATACTTGAGCTGGTTTTTGCAGTAACTTCTGCATATGCTGCTTGTCAATCCATTGAGATTCTGCAGGTTGGCTACCCCTCAGCGATACCTTCTTCTTTCCCACCAAAAATTCCATCTTAAGTTGTAGGAAATTCCAATTAATGTCACCTAAAGTGACTAACCATTGTATCCCCAATACTACATCATACCCTCCTAATTCTAGTATTAATACATCGGAAGAAAATTCAACCCTTTGCATTTTCCAACTGAACCCCCCAGATGTATGAGAACATTTCACCTTGCTTCCATTAGCTACAGCCACAGAAACAGCAGGTATGGCCTTTAGATGGCATCCCAACCTCTTCGTTGTACTCCAGTCCAGGAAGTTATGAGTACTTCCTGTATCAACTAGGATGTGTATCACCTTACTATTACAAAAACCCCTGACCCTCATGGTTTGATAATCATGCACCCCAGACAAAGCATGGACAGACACATGTGCCCCTTCTAAAGTTCCATCACCCTCTTCTACCAAATCAGCTGATACATCATGATACTCTTCTTCTGTTAACTCATCTTCACCTTCCTCCTCTTCTACCTCAAATAGATATAATTATTTCCCCTTCTTGCAATTATAACCAGGAACATATCTTTTCTTTACACCAATAGCATAAACCCTTGGATCTCCTCTCATCCATCTCAGCACTAGTCAATATTTTAGTGGTTCTGGTGGGCTTGAAAGGAAAATTTCTGGATGAAATTGGTTTATTTGTGTTGGCATAGTGGGGTTTTGGAGTAGGGTTAAGTAATATATGATTGTTAAAGTTTTTTGGGTAGGATGAGATGCTATTCTTCTGGAGAAGTAAAGATTTCTCAATCAAGCTAGCCTGAATATATGTTTTCATTAATGTCCTAGCATTATACAATTTCAATTGCACAGCTATCTCAGGCTTCAGCCCAGCTAGCAAACAGTTAATTACTTGATCTTCTGTAAGATCTACCTCATTCAGTAAAGTATCAAATTGATCAAGGAACTGATGAACAGTACCTGTTTATCGTGATGACACCAATTCAGACATGGGATCCATGTAGGTAGAAACACCAAACCTCAACCGCAATGCCTTTACATACTCTTTCCATTCTGGAACTCCTCAAGAAAATTTGGTTTTCATGTACATCTGATGCCATTGCAGTGCATTACCCTCCGTGTATATTGCCACAATTTTCACCGTCAACTCCTCTGGGGTTTTCTCATATTCAAAGAACTGCTCACACCTATAAACCCAGCCTCTCAAGTCATCACCATTAAATCTGGGAAATTCAATGCATGAAAATCGGGCATTGTTCCTGTAGTGTGAACCTCCGGATTCCCCTGACTCCGACGTACCTCCGTCTTCTCTGGTAGTTACACTGCGACCCTCTTTCATGGTGGAGAACATTTGTCTGAATTCCTCCATTGATTGGTCATGCTTCTCATTCAAGAGTCGAATCTGCTCGCCAAACGTTTGTCGTAGTTCCCCAATGGAATTGTCGAGTTCTTGCCTTAGTTCACCACGTCTTCCTGCTTCGCCCATAGCCGAAAATGCCAAGTCAATGGCTCTGATACCACCTTGTTACAACCTTTCTGTGCCTTCTTGCAAGACAGAGATTGGAAATGCAATCCTAAAGAGCTTAGGAGAGAAAAGCTCTTGAACAGATGTGCAAATTAGGGATGAGATCAAAGAGAATAGAGAGAGAATTGGTAATTGATATATTTCATGAATGAATCCTTCAAATAATACAAATCAATTAATAGAAAAGCAACTCAAGGACTAACTACCTTTCCCGCCTAAACTATCTAACAACTGGACAGTACTGTGCTAACTAACTGTCAAGCTGGCCAACTAAATTCTAGCTAATGTGGCATATGTGGCATTTCCTTCTTATTCTACTTGGCATATAACAAAATACTAGTTTTTTTTAGTATTTTAGAATTTGAATTATTTGCCAAATAATGATAAATTGTATTGCCAAACACTATTTGTCAAGTTTTTTTCCAAAAACTACTTGAGAAATCTATGGCCAAATGGATCCTCAATACTCGTCAATGCGTGCTTCTTGAAAACAAGAAAAGCTAATCATCTGCTTCCTCCGTTCATCTTTAATCATCTGCTTCCTCCGTTCATCTTTACTTTACTTGTTTACTATACTAAAAATAGATGTCCAATAATATTTGTTCAGTTTAAAAAATCAATGAATAAATAACTCTTTTGCGGTCATTTTATCCTTACTATTAAATACTATTCATTACCCAATATATTTTTCAAAGCATTATATTTATTATATTTAAAGGTTGTTATAGTAAAATTACTCTATTATTTATTACTTATTTCTTAAAGTGTGTGTCAAGTCAATAGTGGACAAGTAAAAAGGACGGAGGGAGTAAATAAAAATCTACAAATTCAATTAATTCGATTAAAAATGAAGTAAGAGCTTTTTATTGAAAGATCTTAAATTTCAATTCAAACTATTAACTAATATTGAAAGAATCTTAATCATCTGGTGAAACTTATTCATTGGAATATTAAGTTTTAAACAACTATATAATATGTGTCTAAATTACATACGTTTAACACTCAATTAGTATTAACTAATTAATATTTTTTTTATCTTATTAATTACTTAATTATAATGTATTGATATAATTTGTGTAAACCTGATGCGATTAAAGAGAAAAGACATAAAGTCACTATTGAAGCTGTCTGGAATTTGCTAAAAAATACTTTAACTTTGCGGGCGTCCTGTTACCCCACAAAAGTTGTAACGGTCAATGTAAATACACCCTTTTGACCGATTTTCTCAGTAGCCTTGGACTAATACCCAGCGAGTGTAGTACACCTTCGTTTAATATATTATTATTATTTTATTTAATTTAATTAACCCATTTACTAAAGGGTCGATTTTTACCCGACCCGCTTTACCTCAGAAGCTGCACCTACCCCTTTTCTAGATTTTTCTTCCTCATTCTTCTCCATTGTGGCTGATGATTCTTATAATGAGGTGAGGTGTAACACCCCGTACATTTTCGAACCTATAAGACTACGTTAACAATTATGAAATTATTTAAACATGAGAGGATTGGTGAATTATGCATTAATTTGTTGGGCTTAAGTGAATCATGTGTCATTGGGCTCAAATGAGGCCCAAAATCATATAGAAGACATAGCCCAAAAATGAAAATGACCCATTTTTGTGTTTGACCAAGCAAACATGCATTTAATTGGCTAAGGATGACCATTAAGTACTATATAAAGCAAGGAAATATCAGATTTTATTCATATCAACACACATGCCTTTTTCTAGAATATTCAAGACATTTCTCTCTACTCACAAACCCTAAGCCCTCATTCCTTTGGACAAGATCACTCTCTTGCAAGCTTTGGTAAGTAGTTATTCTCATGGTTTAATATATGATATGCTTAAGAGGGTTTATAAATCATGTTGGTTATGTTGGCAAAGTGTTGGACAGTTCACTATGTGTAAAACTGTCTATTTTTGCAATCGAAAAAGGGTTTTGCCTTGTAAACTTGAAAATGGACTTGTGGTCTTGAAGGAAGTGAACTTTACGGATTCAATATTGACATGTGAGAGGTGATTATAGCCTTAACTTGTTTTATCCTTGTGTATAATGTTTGGAATTGTTATTGCAAAATTGTGCATGAACTTGGTGGTGTATTAAGAGAAAAATGTGGTTTTGGTGATGTTCATGTGTGTTGTGAAACCATGATGGTTCATTGGCATCCAAGTGACTTAAAATATGTAAATAGAAGCTTATTCATGTCCACGGACAATTTATTACACAAAAAGGACCCAAAAGAGACCCTTTTTGGCCGAAACGGGCACCCGCCCCCTCAGACAGGGCATCTGCGGGCGCAGATGCCAATGTAGGTGCCCCTGGACAGGGCCAAGGGTCACCTTCGGCTGCATTTCATCCACCTGCGGGCGCAGGTGGCTTGGCAGGTCAGCCCAGAAACTCGTTTTGTGTGTTTTTGTCTTTCTTTGATCCCCGAAGGCCCCTATACCCTTTTTGGATGTAATTATAAACTTATGATACCTTTTGAATGACGTTAGGGGGTCGTTTGGAGGCATGTTGTATTATAACAATTATGGATTATTGTTAATATGTTGTTATGAAAGGTATTGAGGTGACTTGACAGAATAATTGTGATGTAATGATAATGAGGAAGCGTAAAAGGTAAACTTGGTGTGAAATGCTATTGGTTTATGATGTCTTGGTCAATGTGTGGAATGTTATGGTGTTGTTGGTATGGTAATGCATTGGATTGTATTGTAAACAGTGAAATGACGCTATATGGCAGTCATGTAGCTCATTGTCGTTTTGTGCACTTGTAAGGTAACTAGTCGTTAACGTGAGCTCCGTTATGAACTTGTGTTGTAGAGTAACACATAAAGAAGGAGCTGGATTGTTGTATTCACATATAGGACTGTGTATTCATATTGAGAAGATAAGGTATGTAAGGTTACTCTTTCCGTATTCTTCTGCAGCATATAGTGTTCACCTTGTCATTGTACTTGTTCATTTCTAAAATGTTCTAAGGCATCTCATTTCAGGTTATCATCTATTGTTAATCACATATGCCTTATTCATTGATCTATTGTTACTCATGTGTCACATAACTGTGGACATGGCTCCAAAGTTCAAATAATGTTACATTCAAAAGTTCCAATAATGACATGACCATCGAATGAACTATTGCGAAAATTAAAGAAGTGAGGTAATAAAGTCTCTATTCTTGGATGGTATCCAAGGGGTTAAAATACCTAGCATGGGTAGATCCCAATACCTCAGGTGGTATCCCAGGGGTGAAAAGAACACCTAGAATGGGTCAATCCCGCCACTACGGGTGGTATCCCAGGGGCAAAAGAAAAGCCTAGCATGGGTTGATCCCGAATAATTAATGAGTACCCACTGATCATCTTGGGGCCCAGGCATTATGTAACACCCCGTACGTTCCCAACCCTACTTGACGACATTAAACGTTCCTAACCCTACTTGACGACATTAAATGATATGTACTTTGGTATCGAAAGCTATAAGTATGCATTTGGTAATGCTATTGGTGAGATAATTGAATAGGAGGTGTTTTATGATCTTCGTGAAACATTTGTGGGGTTCAAAACGAGGCTAAGAAGACCTCTAAACAAATGATATTAAGGTTAAGAAGTGAGTTAAAGAATAGGACTTGAAGTATCTAACCAAACCCGCGAAGAGAAGTCGAAAAATGAAATTTTTGGAAAAATTTAAGGAGGGGCGCGTTTGGGACCGTTCCACGCCGCTATGGGCTAAAATTTTTATCCCAGAGGCAGTAGGTTGGCGCGCCCAGGGGCGTGCCACCTTGGCTTTTCCACTTTTTCGAAAGTTGGAAATTTCTAAGTCCCAAGGGTATCCGGGGTCGTACCGAGCCGATTTTTGTCACGTTTCTTCTACAACCATGAGTATATACATGAAATGAGTAAAATATTATATTGGTATGATAAAATTACCTGAGGACGAATTTGGGGTCCAAATGACGATTTTGCCCTTTTGGTCAAAATAGGCCATACGTGGCTAGAATCACTTGTTTTGGGGATTGAGGCTACGGATATGAGTCGTGTGAGTAGGAATATTGTTGTAACGCATATGATATGATTTAAACACGAGAACTTATTGATTATTATGGGGTTAAGTGAATTGGGCCCAAAAAGGACCCATTCTTCATCCTTGACCATTTGTACATGGCATTTAATGCCAAGGAGACTTGAGGGGATATAAATAGGTGGAAAAATCTGATTTTAATCAAAGGAGTGTAGTACACTACACTTTTCTAGAAATTTCCCAAAAATTGCTCTCAACTCTCAAGAACCCTAAAACCCCTAAGCCAACTTCTTGGAGCAAAATCATCACTTTTCAAGCTTGGGTAAGTGAATATTGTTATGGATTACTATATTATATGCATGAAAGAGTATGTAAATCATGTTGGTTGTGCTTAGAAATGTTGGACATGGTACTTTGTGCTTTTGTATAAGATTTGTGATCCATGGGATTTGAACTTGAATAAGGACTTGTGCCTTTGATGAAAGATCATGATGTGGATAAAATATGAACATGTATGGTGTTATTTTGTTATTAAATTTTTTATTTTTCTATAAGTGCAAATTGTGGGATCTGGGCCGATTTGTGCTATGAAGTGTATTAAGGTGAATTGATGGATTGTTTGTGATGTGGTGTGGATAAGAAGATGTAAAGGGAAAGTGTCGTGGTGGAATGTATTGATTATCATGTATTGGTCAATGTTGGGAATATTGGAGGATTTTTGGAATAATGATTTTATCAATGGTTTTGTTAAGGGGGAAATGACATGTTAAAGCTAAACATGTGACTTATTGTTGTTGTATGCCATTATAAGGTAATTGGTGGTTAATGTTGGTTTCGTTATAAACTTGTGTTGTAGAGCGAAACATAAGGAAGGAGCAGGAATATTGTATGCACGTCTAAGATTGTGTATTCATATTAAGAATACAAGGTATGTAAGGTTCCTTTTTCCATATCCCTCTGCAACATGTTATTCACATTGACATTGGACTTGTTTCAATTCCGAGAGGTTGGAAGTATCTCAAATTCAGGTTGACATATATTATTATTCATATGTGTCCTAGTCTTAAATGACTGATGATTCGTTTGTCTCTTGTTCATTGAGTGAAGTTCCAAAAAATGTCATAACGTTATCATTCCTAAATGAACGATCTCAAGAGAGTATTAACATAAGAGACCCTATGTATTCTTAAATAGCATTTTCCAATCATGTCGTGTTCCAAGTCCTCAATTATGATGATTATCTTTGTATCAATATTTCACAAGTAGAAGTACAAATCTCATAATAGGAATAAGAGAGGTGATGTGCAAGCTAATATATCTATTCCTCATAAGTGAAGATGTCAATCTCATGAAGCAAGAGTAAAGAAGTAATATATATATGTGTGATTCCAATCATGTCATGATCCTCATTGTATCACTCTTAAGAATAGAAGTAAGAATAACAAGAGAAATAAGAGGTGTATAATTACGAAGTAATCATGGGTGGTATCCCAGGGGTTAAATACCTAGCATGGGTCAATCCCAATACATCCCAGGGGCGATATAAAAGCCTAGCATGGGTTATGATGGTATATCCCAGGGGCGATAAGCCTAGCATGGGTTATGATGGTACATCCCAGGGGCGACACGAAAGCTTAGCATGGGTTAATATGACATCCCAGGGGCGATAAGCCTAGCATGGGTTAATGATATCCTAGGGGCGACACAAAAGCCTAGCATGGGTTCACATAACATCCCAGGGGTCAAAGTACCTAGCATGGGTTAATCTCATCCCAGGGGCGACAGAATAACCTAGCATGGGTAGAACAATAAAGATGAATAAAAGATGAAGACAAGAGGAGTAAAGAACGTAATATCATGGTTTCTCACATACAGAAAGAGTGTTTAATTCACATTTCTGTTTCCTTATATTGCTTCCATTATTGTTGTTATTGTGTATGATGAATTTCTTATGAGCCTTACATATTCAGTACATTCTTCGTACTGACCCCCTCGAGGGAATTACCTTACATGTTGCAGGTGCAGGCACTAGTAGAATTTCATCGTAGGTTGACATTGCGGATCTTTGGTGAGCCCCAGTTGCTTTGGGACTTTCCGAGTCATAGGTGTACAGTTGTGTGGATGTTGTAAATATAGTATAAAGCGGGGACTTGTCCCGACTGTTAGTTGATCTTGTAAATGCATCTGTTAGAGGCTTTTGTAGACATGTGTGGGTTATGAATATGAAAGATAAATGTCCGTTTTGACTAGATGGCTCCAACGGCCAAGTTTCTAAATATGTATATAGCACATGTTTCCATGATTCATGTTTTCCGCATAGTTGCATAAGGTTTCATAAGGTTCACACGAGGACATGCATAAGAACGTACATGAGCAAAGGTTGGTTCTCTCGGGCCATATCGACTTCGGGTGCCAATCATGTCTCGATGGGATTCGGGGCGTGACACATTATATGAATGGAAGGATGAGTAATGAATGAAGGAGTGAGTGATGAATGAATGAGAGTAAAAGTAAAGAAAGTAATCAACGTAATGTACATGGTTCCATCCATACAGAATGGTGACTTATCCCTATTGATTATTCACTTGTATTTGATTCCATTGACATTTTTATGTATCATATAGTTTGTTATGGTATTAAATACTCAGTACATTCTTCGTACTGACGTCCCTTGGAGGACTTACCTTACTTGCTGCAGGCACAGATGCTAGTAGACCTCCACAGTAGGTTGCCGGTCATTTGCAGATCTTTGGTGAGCTCCAGTTGGTTCGGGGCTTTCCAAGTCACAGTTGTACATTTGTTTTGGTATTGTAAATGTTGTATAAAGCGGGGACTTGTCCCGACTTTAAGTTGGTTATATACATGCATCTGTTACAGGCTTTGTAGACGTATGTGGGAATATGGGTGTAAGGGGATGTATGTCCATTTTGACTTGATGGCCCTAACGGCCAAGTTTCTTATATGTATATATCACATGTTTCCATAACTTCCGCTATTAGCATCTATTGTGTATATGTGATGGTGATGTTTCTTGAATGGCATGCATATGAATGGACATGGATGAAGATTGGTTCTCTCGGGCCCTATCGGCTTCGGCTGCCAGTCCGCCCCGTTGGAATTCGGGGCGTGACATGAAGGGGGAAGTCAAGACATATATTGCTCGTCCATGGAAACAATACTCAAGACCTATCATAATGAAATCTTCCATAGATGATCTAATTCAGCCAGAAGGATGGTTGGAATGAAACAAAACATGCGTTTTCGAGGTAGTATTCTATATTGAATTCAACAATAAAGGGTCTGAATCATCCAAAACAGATAATGTAAATTGGTCAGATATTAAGGAACTTCTAATTAATATTGTTCAACGGTTCACAGCATAAAAATTCCTCGATGGCGATGTGTGGATAACATCTACTGGCATCCCTTATACCTCTGGATTTTTCTTATCACCACCACAATCTGATTTCTCAAAACCTAATCATAAAAGACAACTTGATTTCATAACTTTTAAAAAAAATAAGAAGAAATTAAAGATAATACATGAAAATTCCTTATTTTTGTTAATCTGATTTAGTTGTGGAGGAGCCAATTTTAAAACTCGAGCTTCTCCAATGGCTACTAATGAAAAATTGGGGAAGAAGAGAAGATGGGTTGGTTTTATAAAGAATTATTCATGATACATGGAGTTTTTTAATTGATTTTGGGGGGCTTATTATTTATTCTCGCGCGTTTGTTGCATGAGAACACGTCTGCTGAGAAAATTGGTCAAAAAGGTGTATTTACAATAGTCTTTACAAGTCTTGTGGGGTGATAGGACCCCCGCAAACTTAGTGTCGTTTTAAAAATTTGGGACAACTTTAATGGCATCTTTATGTATTTTCTCGCGATTAAATTATCAATATTTGTCACCAATCATCCATATGCCTCTTATTTATCTTTGGCATGCATGTGAGAACTTTATGCACATGGCGTTTAGATAAAAAGCAGTTTTTGATTTTATGAAAAAAAGATAAATATAACTCAGAATTATGATAAATAGTACATATATACCCTCTGTCATACTTTGGTTACACATATGCCCCTACCATTAATAAAATGGTATGTATATGCCCCTCACACTAACGGTAGAGGCATATGTGTACCCAAAGTATGACGAAGGATATATACGTACCATTTATCATAGTTTGGGGGTATATTTGTCCCTTTTTCATTTTAATTTTTTTATCCCAAATAATTAACCCAAACCCACTACCCGACCTAATAAGTTCATCGAACCCGATTTCAAACCAACTCGACCCGACCTCTATTTTTTGTTCCAAACCTAATACTCCCTCTGTTTTTCTCCTAAATGTGAACCCCAATCAAATGACAGTGATTGGTCACTGCTGCTAGTTGGTGTTTATTGGTTGGAAGGAGTGAAGATTAGGCCAGAGGTGTCTGGAGCTAGGGGTGCGGTGAAGGTTTGCCGGTGGGGTACTTTCGGTTCAACAGAGACGGTGGCTATGTGGTGTTGACCAGTGATGGGTAGTGTTTTCCCGATCGAATTTCGCTGAAAATTGAAACGTGAGGGGTTCAATTTATTTAGTGTTGGTTTTGGGTGTTATGTGATACAAGAAAGAAGATACGGTAGCTAAAAGAACAAAGTAAACAAAGAAACAAGATAAACAAAGATAAAAGGGATAGAAAGGTAGACACAAAAGTGGAATCAAAGGCAATCAATTCTATAAAAAGAAAAGACCTCCTTCAAATATCCAAATAAGCACCTGAACCTATGAGAAAGACCTCAAGGGAATTAGAATCTCAAGCAACCCTCCTTTCTAAACTTGAAACAATCAAAAGCTTCAACAAGCTCTCAAACTCTCAAAAGAGTATTTAATATTCAATATTCATCAAGATAATCTCCCTCTAAAATGAGTTATGCTCCACTATTTATAGACTAGACTGCTAATTATGAAAATACCCTTAATGAATTAAGGGTCTTCTTAGTCAAGAGGCTTGCATTTAAATAATAGTCACTTTGCGTACACAGCCTCTTTTCCTTTTTTCGAGTAGTCTTCCTCTTGGAGCCTTGTACTTCCATTTTAGCACGTTTCTAAGCTTCAATCCCTTGTTCCAAACTCCTTTCAAGGCTCCAAAGTATTGACTCAATTCAAAGTTTTTGAACTTTTTATCTTGGTTTGGCGTACATGCATCATTCTCCCTTTCTTGAAAAGGATTTGTCCTCGAATCCAAACCTAGTAAAACCATAGGGAAAACAAACAACAACAAGGACCTCATGGCATAAGGGTTAGTGTTAGTGGAAACAATTCTACCAACACGCCAAGGATACACAAACTTATTATGTAACCAAGCATCAACTATTCTTATCAAGAACAATCTTTCAAATGTAGCATGAAATACTTGGCTATTCCAAAAATTGAGAAATAAAGATATCACAAAAAAATCAATGGTTTCAAAATAGCATGCAAGCAATGTCACTTTGATTCTATTAGACATGTAACTAACTTGATCCTCTATTTACAACTTAGACCACCTCAAAGATAGCACCATGACCAAATCACACACTTTCAAAGTGTCATCGAGGTCAAAAGAAAAGCATATACATGCATTTTGATCAAGAAAACTACCATTTGCCCCAAATAAACTCCTACCAACATACAATGTACCCTTCCCACAAGCATGAGAATCATCATATGCAAATAGGTAGTAAAGAAAGGTATCACACAAAGTATCACACAAAATAACTTCATCTATGATTTACTTACATTTAAGATCACTAAAAGACTCATAAATATCAAGCATAGTATCAAGAATTGAATCACTCAAAGAAGAAGTAGCAATTGACAAACACACACCAGCTTTCTTCTCAATATTCCATAGTGGGTTATCATACAAAGTATAGCTTTCATAGTGGGTTATCATACAAATTATAGCTCTCAAGAAGAGCTACATCACCACTAGGCACCAAACTAAGAGTGATCTCATTATCATCAAACAAGACATTAAACTTAAAAAGAGATGAATCAATAAAAGATAGAGAATTAACTTTATCAATGACATCACTAATTTGAGGCTCAATAAGCAAATCACAAAATCCCTCAATTAGTGAAGTAGAATCACAAACAAGTTGAACAACATAAAATTTCACATGACAATGTTCCATCAAGCAAATCACAAGTGCCAACACTAGGTGGACACAAATCGATCTTGCAAGAAGAATCAATTCAGTCATCAATAAGATCAACTAGTGTATGAGCACTCTCAATAATGACATTATCTATTTATGAAAAAGAATCACATGACAATGTTCCATCAAGCAAATCACAAATACCAACACTAGGTGGACACAAATCGATCTTGTAAGAAGAATCAATTCGGTCATCAATAGGATCAACTAGTGTATGAACACTCTCAACAAATACATTATCATTATGTTGCAAGGAATCATTAAGCTTACACGAAGACAAGCAATCACTGGCACTTTGTCCATAGATAAATTTTAAAGTATCGAATTTAGCTATTTTACTTTGAAGCTCACAAGAAAGATCCTTTTTGCCTTGTATTCCTCCATTTGCCATGTTTGTACCTATACAAGAGTCCTTACAAAGATAAGGAATGCCTAAAGTTCCTTGATGAGTATTAGGAAAAGTAGGTGGAAGTGAAGTTGCAATCGATTTATTCGAGTACTCAATCAATCCAATCGTCCTTCCATTTGGGTAGAGAGAGTGGTGAACAAGTTTAACAATTCACCCAAAGTGGGTTCCCCGGTGGGAACGGGGCTTTCTTTTTCATGACCCGCCATTGGTATCTATTGAAGGCACTCAACCAAAGCAAGTAAACACATTAGGTTAGTTTAAAAAAAAAAGATCACAATCACTCAATAAATCACACCTTTATTTGCCTCACAAATTGCTTCGGCCAATGATTGTATCTTGTTTAGTCCGATGACTTGCAAGGGTCCAATCTCTACTTGAGGTCAAGAATGGATTCTTGTTGACTCGAGAAAGAAAGTACAAAAATGAAGGACGAGAACCAAGAAGTTTTCAAGAGAAAATCTAAAAGAAAGTAGCACGAAAAAAATCGGACTCAAAAATAAAGTAACAAAAGTAGAAGGAATTACATGTTGTTACTTAGTATGAAGGATCAAAGAAGAGAATTTGATGTTTAAAACTAGTTAACAAGTGATTAAAGATGTTAATTACATGTTAGATAGTTGAGGAATCGAAAGAGAAATAGAACAAAAAAAGAATCACGAAATTTGAACACTTAAAAAAAATTTGACGCCTTAAAGAAGTTCATCATTTTAAAGGATTTGATTTGATGATTTGATTATTAAAACTAGTTAACAAGTGATTAAATATGTTAATTACTTGTTAAATAGTTGAGAAATCGAAGGATAAAAAGAACAAAAAAAGAATCACGAAATTCGGACACTTAGAAAAAATTTTAGGTCCAAAAAACTTTAGGACCCCAAAAAAAAACTAGGTGTTGAAAATTTGATTTTTTGCTCACTCTCTGAAACTGTTGTGCATGCGCCACATGGCGAGTGGGACTGCTGTTGGTGTGCTGACTGGGTAGTTGACTGCTGACTGGGCATTGACTGCTGATGTGGCAGTTGACTGCTGACATGGCAATTCCGATTTAATTTATTTTTTTCAACTAATTGTCACTTGGACCCACAACATCTTTGACCAACTTTGACTTGAAGGTTTTGGATCAAAGTATACTTTTTCTATCTTCTTCTTTAAGAACAAGATGAAGATGCTCAAGAACATAAGAAAAATCTCAATCTTCAAATACTCATAACTTCTTCATTTTGGTCCAAATTCAATGAAATATCCGCCCACGTGCTCCTTTCAACGCCACTAACAATCCCCAATAATTTTTATCTCTCAACTTCAAGCCAAAAATAAACCCACTATTCAAGTTTCAAAAACTCAAAAGCTTAAAAATCATTTAATGGTAATTTCACTTCTACAACTCCGATTTGAACGAAATTTGAAATCTAGACTCAAAAAATACTAGAGAATCAAGATCTAGTGTCAAAATAACAAATCAAAACAAAAAAAAAAATCAGTTTTTTTTTTTTTTTTTGGATAATTTTTTTTTTTTTTTTAATAGATCAATATCCCAAGATTAAGATTTGTGAAAACAAATCTTAACCTAGCTCTGATATCAATTGATACAAGAAAAAAGAGGCGGAATCTAAAAGAACAAAGTAAACAAAGAAACAAGATAAATAAAGATAAAAGGGATAGAAAGGTAGACACAAAAGTAAAATCAAAGACAACCAATTCTATAAAAAGAAAGACCTCCTTCAAATATCCAAATAAGCACTTAAACCTATGAAAAAGACCTCAAGGGAATTAGAATCTCAAGTAACCCTCCTTTCTAAACTTGAAACAATCAAAAGTATCAACAATCTCTCAAACTCTCAAAAGAATATTTAATATTCAATATTCATCAAGATAATCTCCCTCTAAAATGAGCTATTGTCACGCCCCGAATCCCATCGGGACGGATTGGCACTCGTAGCCGACAAGGCCCGAGAGAACCAAGCTTTGCTTTTATTCTTTCATATGCATGTCATAAGGAACACCACTATCATACAAGAACATGAAAGGCTAATATCGGAAATCATGGAACATGTAATATATATATATACATATGCGAAACTTGGCCGTTGAGGCCATCAAGTTAAAAACGACATGTACCATCTTATATCCATACACCCACATACGTCTACAAAAGCCTCTACAAATGCATTGACCAAAATGAACTAAAAGTTGGGACAAGTCCCCGCTTTATACAACATGTACAACCCCAAAACATATGAACAACTGTGACTCGGAGAAGCCCCGAACTAACTGGAGCTCACCAATGATCCGCAACAACTGGCGACCTACTGTGGAGGCCTACTAGAACCTGCGCCTGCAGCAAGTAAGGTAAATTCCCCAAGAGGGGTCAGTACGAAGAATGTACTGAGTATGTAAGGCTCAAATGAAACTGTATAGTACATGAATACATCAATGAACTCAAATACAAATGAATAATCAATATGAATAAGTCACCATTCTGCACTTTGGAAATCATGTGTATTGCTTTCATTACATTCTTTGCTTCAATGCTTATTCATCATTACTTATGTCACAATGTACCCGGGCCCCGACTGATCAGTGGGTCTTTATATAACATAGCGTTATGTTGGGATCGGCTCGAGCTAGGCTTATGCCCCTAGAGCTGCCACCCATAAATCAATATATCGGGATCGGCTCGAGCTAGGTTATTACCCCCAGAGCTGCCACCCATAAATCAATATATCAGGTTCGGCTCGAGCTAGGTTTTCACCCCTAGAACTGCCCCCTGTCAGGTTCGGCTTGAGCTAGGCTTTCGCCCCCAAAGCTGCCCCCTGAACCAAAAATCTCAGGATGGTCTTGAGCTAGGCATTTTGCCCCTAAAGCTGTCACCCATACTTGATCATTGACCACATATGCATTACTTTATTCATTACTTTGAGATTGATACCTTGATAGTTATAACATCACTTTGAACTTTGGAACATAACATTATTGGAAGCTTTGGATCATTAACCAATGAGTGAGACACATGTGAATAAACATTATTGGGGACATAACCTTATTGGAAACATAACACCATTGGAACCATTGAACAATAATCGATGAACAAGATACATGAGTATAACCACTATTGAAACTTTGGAACACAACCTTATTAGGCTTTTGGAACATTACCAATGAATATGAGACATATGATTCACAATTGATCAATGAGTAGAAAACATATGATTTTGACAATTGGTAAATGGATATAGGATACCTTAGCACATTTCGGGATAGGGCAAGTGTAATGTCAATGTGAATACTATTGGCCGCAGAAAGATACGGACCGAGTAACCTTACATACCTTGTATTCTCAATACGAATATACAATCCTAGAGGTGCATACAATAGTCCCGCTCCTTCTTTATGTGTCACTCTACAACACAAATATATAACGGGATTCACATTAACCATCAACTACTTTACAAATGCATACTACATCAATGAGTTACATGTTTGTCTTTAAACATGCCATTTCCCCTTGACAAAACCATTGGTGAAATTATTATTCCAAAAATCCCCCAATATTCCATACATTGACCAATACATGATAATTAATACATTTCACCACAACACTTCTCCTTTAAACTTTCTTATCCACACCATATTACAAATAAACCATCAAATTACCTTAATACACCTTATAGCACATATCGGCCAAAATCCCATAATTTACACTTTTAGCAAAATAACAAGTTTAATAAAAAAATCACACCATACATGTTCATATTTTATCCATACCATGCTCTTCCATCAAAGTCACAAGTCATAATTCAAGCTTGAATCTCATGGATCACAAATCTTATATAAAAACACAAAGTACCATGTCCACTATTTCCAAGCATAACCAACATGATATACATAATCTCCCATGCATATAATATGTTAATCCATGAGAATAAATACTTACCAAGGCTTGGAATAGGATGATCTTGTCCCAAAGAAAAGGGCTTAGGGTTCTTAGGGTTTGAGAGAACCAAAAGGAAAAGTCTTGTAATTCTCAAAATGTGTTGTGTGTGTTTAAGAATAAAAATCTGATTTTTGGGACCCTTATATAGTGCTCAAGTCATCCTTATCCATTTTCTTGCATTAAATGAAATGGTCCCTTGGTCAAAGTGGAAGAATGGATCATTTTGTCCTTTGGGCCATGTCTTTTATTCCATTTTAGGCCCTAATTTTGGGCCCAATTGCACATGTAGCTTAGCCCATCAACTTTCATGTATAATTAACCATATATCTCATGTTTAAATAATTCCATAATGTCATGACAATATTCTCTTACGAGATTCTTATTCGTAGTCTCAATCGCAAAAATAGGAATTCTAGTCGCCCATGGCTTCATTGAACATTTTGGATAACTCTTTATATTTCATGATTTGATCATGTAGGAGTATTTAGGAGTGTATTGAAGTATTTGAAGCTTTAACAATGCTCAAAGAACGCCAAAGAACCAAAAGAAACCATATAAGAATCGACGTAGGATTGCGTTGCGAAACGAGCTCGGAAGGGCACAATCTTTGTGCCTTGCGCCACTAGCTGCAAAGCAAGCTTGTGGCGTAGGAATTGAACCCCCTATGAATCAGGTGGCTTGCGCCACACCCCCTGAAACAGGGAGTGGCGCAAGTTTCAACACCTTGCTGAATTTTTCAGCCATTTTTCCAATACTTGCATACCGTCCAATCCCTTATCAAAACACTACAAAATACTTACTTAGTGATCTTAATCATCAAGTAAACATGACTCCAAGTCACCAAATGAGGTTAGAATGTGTACGGGGTATTAGACAAATGCTCCACGAAAGCACAAAACACCTTCTACGAAGGTCTAATTGCACATATTAGGTCAGATATCAAATGTTTCACCAATGACACTATAAAACACATACCCATGGAATCTCAACACCTAGGTAGATATGACCCCAAGGTATAAAACGAGGTTAGAAAAGTATGGGGTGTTACAGCTATGCTCCACTATTTATAGACTACTGCTAATTACAAAAATACCCTTAATGAATTAAGGGTCTTCTTAGTCAAGAGACTTGCATTTAAATAATAGCCACTTGCGTACATAGCCTCTTTTCTTTTCTTCAAGTAGTCTTCCTCTTGGAGACTTGTACTTCTATTTTAGCACGTTCCTAAGCTTCAATCCCTTGTTCTAAACTCCTTTCAAGCCTCCAAAGTATTGACTCAATTCAAAGTTTTTGAACTTTTTACCTTGGCTTGGCGTACATGCATCATTATGGGTTGACGATTCTTTTTTTGAAATTAGTAGTTGTGGGTCTTACTATATTGTGTGTGTATATCGTTATAGGGGTGGAAAAAACGAGTCTGTTAGATAGGCGTCTCTTGGATTTTATTTGGGACCGGATCGAGTAGTGGGTTTATTGGGTCGGGTAGTGGGTTTGGGTTAATTATTTGGGATAAAAAAAATGAAACGAAAAAGGGACAAATACACCCCAAACTATGACAAATGGTACGTATAGACCCTTCGTCATACTTTGGGTATACATATGCCCCTACCGTTAGTGTGAGGGGCATATATGTACCATTTCATTAACGGTAGGGGTATATGTGTACCCAAAGTATGACGGGGGGTATATATGTACCATTTATCATAGTTCGGGGATATATTTGTCCCTTTTTCGCTAATTTTAAGTAAGCGTTTGACCATCAAAAAAAAAAATTATTTGAAATTTTTAAAGCTGAAGTTAGAGTTGTATTTGGCCATAATTTTTACAGTTAATATTTAGAATTTAAATATATTTAAAAAAAATATAAAATATGATTTGAACAAGGAATATAATTTAAATAGGATTATTTTATGAAAATAAAAAATGTGAAAACAAGGTTTTGATTTTTTTTTCATGGCCAAACATTGTTTTCTCAAATAAAGTGAAATAATTTTTCAAAAAAAAAGTGAATAATATTCATGGCCAAATGGGTCATAAATGTTATTCTTTCTTATAGTATTTTCTGCGTTCCTATTTACTTGTCACCTTTTTAAGTTGCACACCGACCCTTAAGAAAATATTTATTAGAACTTTATTTTATCAAATTAGCCTTATTAATTATGCGTTGAAAATATAAATTTGAGTATTGAGTATACACTAAGAGCCTGTTTGGAAAGACACCCTGAGAATTGAATTTGGTGTAATTGAGTGTAATTACACTGTTTGGCATATTTGGTCAGGTAATTACTTGGTCAGCAGGTAATTGAGTGTAATTGGCAGGGGGTAATTACACTCTCCAATTTACAGGGGGAGTTGTCAATTGTTGGTAATTACATGGTGTAATTACAAGCTGGTTACTTTTTAATTTCTTCCTTTTATTTCTATTGCTATTTTTTTAATTTTAATTTATTTTTTATTTCTATTATTTTAAATTCTTTTTTTTTAATTTTAATATTTTTGAAATATATTTTTTATTTTATATTATTTGTATTTTATTTCCTTCTCATTTTTCAACCTTTAATTCTTGCGATTTCATGCAATTGTTCGTAGTATTTATTTTATATTTTTTTTTATTTAGCATAATTTTGTTAGTATTCTAATTTTTAAATTAAAGTATAATTCATTGTTGAATAAGGTTATAGACTTATATTTTCCTTTTCTTTTGAATCATATTTGTGTACGTTATGTTGAAATTGACATAAGAGTATTATGTTAAATTTTTTGTTTTGAATTTTAAACTTATGTTATATTTTTAGTTCCAATTTATTTGTTTTACCAGTATTGACTTGATATTTCACATTCTAAACCATTCATTTTTAGGTAAAATAGATAAATTATCTTTTTATCAAATATTTAATAATTTTATGACATTATATTTATAATATTAATTTTTTTTTTAACAAACATGCATTTCATGATGTTCTTAAAAATCATGTACTTTTAGTTTTTATGATTAATTTAATTAAAATATACTGATTTGAACAATATAAATCAATTTCTTTATAATATTAGTTAAGAACATATGTTTATTAATTAATATATTTTCAAAAGACAATATATATTAAATATTTAATATAATATCATTTATAAAGGCCCTTATTTGTCTAATATAAATTTTAGTGTTTGATAATTAACTTTTATTTTAAAAAATTTAATATAATCATGTAATTACACTTGTGCAACCAAACAGTATACTTGTAATTACACTGTAATTACATTGTGACAACCAAACATACAGGTCATCGAAATTATTAGGCTGTGTAATTACTAGGCTGGTAATTACTACCCTAGTAATTACACCAATTTCAATTATCCAATGACTTTCCAAACAGACCCCAAGTAGTCATTTATAATAGGGGTAGTATCGGAAGAACATAATAAAATTCTCTTGATTTCATAAATGGGACAACTAAATTGAAACAAATATTTTTAGCAAGAGGTCCAACTAAAACGAAATAGAGGGAGTATTAAGGAACATCTATTTTTAGTAAGGACGACAATTTTTTGAGGTGATTCAATTACTCCCTCCGTTTCATTTTATTTGGCCCTATACTAAAAATAGATGCTTCAATTTACTTGTTCATTTTCGCAGATCAAGAGAGTTTTATTACTTCATTATCCTACTATCCTTAGTATTAAATATCTACATAAAATAGTAGTAGTTAAATTGACTTTTCAAAGAATCATTGATGCTAATTTTAATTCTTCCAAAGCATGACCAATGTGGCCTGACATTTTAAAAAAATGAAGAAATGTTACGTTACAACGCACCAAATCATTTTAAGAAAATGCTACGTTTGCCACAATTTCTAGTGAATCATCAGAATTTTAGTAGAAATTGTGTTGAAATTTTGCAATAAATTGTTCAAAAATTAGGTGGACCACCAAAAGTTTTGAAGGATGGGCTCTGAACAGGCTTGTCACAAGTCATGAGGATTTAGTAAAATTGTATCGTTACATTAGACAAATTGTAAACAATTCGTATAGCAGATCATCAAAAGTTTATGAGAAACTTCACCAATACATTTTTGTTTCAAAATTTATTTAAGTGGATCCAAATCAACTTCAAAATTAAAGTCTAACAACGTTCTAATACCAATCCAATTGATTTTGATGTAAAATTCAAGTCAAACATTAAAAAAATTAACATATCATATCTTCTTCAACAATTAAATTCAGCAAAATCCTAATGGTGTTTTTCCAGTTTCTTCAATTAAATTACACAAATAAATAATTGATCGTCAATTTTCTGCATCACAGTATATTTGATCAATTCAATAAATTTCAAATATCAAATAATTTGAAGAGGAAAAAAAAATGGAGACGAGAAAGGCATGAGAAAAGTTGGCATTTAGAAAGGGGGAAGGGTAATGTAACACTAATTTGGTAATTGTCACACTTCCTTCTCCCCCTTCAAGTTTTACCTCACAAGACATATTTTTCTCTAATTATAGAGAAAAAAAAAGAAGTATATTATCTATAGGTATCCATTAATTAGGGTCGTTTGGTAGTTGGTTTAGAGATGAATTATGCAGGTACAGTAAAATTTCTCTAAATTAATATTGTTGGGATCATGGAATATTATTATTTTTTAGAGATATTATTTAATCGATAAATTAATATTTATTAATTTAAAGTGTTTTTAATATTCAATGAAAGTTAATTTTGATTACATCAAAATCATTGCTGAATTATTTTTTTGGCCACCCAACATCACATCAAAGATTCAACCTTGTGATACTGGGATATTAAGAGCTTTCAAGATTCATTATCGCAGTAGATTTTACCGTAGGATATTTGAAGGCTACGAGTTAGTACAAACTGATCCAGAAAAGATTAATGTTTTGGATGCTATCAATCTTGCGATCCTGGCTTGGACAACAAATGTCCAACAAGAGACAATAGTAAATTATTTTTGACACTGCAAAATTCGTTCGGGGGATAAAAGCCTCAGGGAATTTAAATGAACTCACTTGTGAAAACGACATTCATGAACTTGAGGTCATGATTAATGATTTCGGATACCGCAATAAAATGGATGTCAATAGCCTATTGGATTACCGGGGTGAAAATGATATATGTTCAGAGGTCTAGAGCTTAGAAGAAATTGTGGATACCATCGAAGAAAAAAGGAAGTTGAAGACGATACAATACCTTTGGAACCAGTTACTCGTAAGGAAGCACTTATCGCGTCTAGAAATCTTTACAATTTTTTGGTGCAGTTCGAGAAGACAACACCAGAACTTTTGGATGCAATAAGAAAGTTAGAGATGAGCTTCAACTAGATTTAAATTTTAACAAAAAACAAAAAACATTAGAATCATATTTCACTAAATTGTCTTAGATATTTTTGTAATTTTAAAAAATTATTAATTTATAATATTAATAGGACCATATATTTATATAGGGGTCTTCCGAAAATATATTAACTTATTATCTTATCAAAATTGATGATTTTTTTCACTGGCCCAAATCGAGACTGGAGAAAAATATTATCTTAGAGAGTTTATTAATTTACTGAATATTAATTTAGGGAGGTTTTACTGTATTAAATTTTATAAATACCTATAATTTGTTTTTCTTTTTCTTTTTTTGGTAGGTACCTGTAATTTTTTTTTTTGAAGGATACACTGCTGTTTGTTTGTTTTTTATCCGAATATTGTTGTGTGAACGTTTTTCTTTTTTAGCTTTTCATCTGATGTCAAGTCTGGGGAAGCATTCCTTATTAAATTTTTTTTAATATTCAGGATTTGAACTCGAGACTTCTAATTAAGAGAGAGAAGTAGTTTCATTCACTGCATACATCCTTTGATGGTGTTGTATAAACAGGGGCAAATTTACCTAAAAAAATAAGGCACACGTGAATTCGTGGTTTCTCTGTAAAACTATGTATTTTATGTATATAAAATATTACCTGTTGGCATCTATGCTACAAGAACACTAAATGATGTACTCAGTTAAAAATTGAGTTTTTTACCTTGAGAATTAGAAATCAATTTTCACTAAATATATTTTTCCTTTTCTTTTTTTTAGTAGTGCACCCATATTTTAAAAATTTTAGAATCGCCACTCTAAAATATCTATTCGAAAAATGTTATCTATATGATGAATGTATGCATATTGATTCACCAATTGATAATAACAATCACATATCTCAATAATTGTTGCACAGAAATGACTTTTCCTTTGACATATTCTTTTCTTAACATTGGCTGTAACAACGGCTGCTTTTCTTCCTTTCTTTTCTCCTTTTTATTTTTTGTTTGGTGCAATGAGCCAAAAAGGAAACAACATGTCATTTTGAAAATTGCTCAGTATTCCAGCTATGTTGAAATGTAGACCAGAAGAACAGAAAAAAGCAAGTCAAGAAGAGTATTGCTTGTATGCAATTTGGAATCAGGAACTACTGTCCTTTAAAGTGGCCATTGTTTAATTTTTGTCCCTCAAATATCCGGTCTTGATTTTTTATTTCTCGAAGTGTGTGGTTTTAAATTTTTGTTTCCGTTAAATAAGTTCTAACGTTTGCCTATTTATAAGGCAAAATTTTCAGTCAATTGTGCAGGTTCATTATCTTCAAACGTCATGAACACCTGCATTATGGACAAGAGTTGGAGTGTCTGTCTTATGGGCAACATATCTAAGTTCTAACTTTTGCCTATATAAGGCAGAACTTCTGGTCAATTGTGCAGGTTCATTGTCTTGAAATATTATGAACTTCTACCTTATTGATAAGAGTTAAAACGTCTGTCTTACATGCAAAATTATTAAGAGGGGCCAAAAAATCAAGACTACTCCTTATGGAAGCCATTTTTATAAGAATTTTTTTATGGGAGACAAAATATCAACACCAACCCATTTTATGGCTCTTTCTAAACCTAACCGAAAATTTGTATAATCTTACTAAATAAGCAAATCATAGTTCATAAATAACATATAAAAATATCCTCAAGTGTCGCATCAACATATGTTATACAAACTTTCAAATGCACCTAATTAATTGTACCAAGATCTAACAGTCCAATAAATTAACAATAGTAGTAACTGAATATTCTTAGATATAATTCTCTTGCATGGTACAAACATAGTAACTGAATATTCTTAGATATAATTCCCGTTTCTATTGGCAAAATTTAAAATTATGGGTGTTTTTTTTCAAAATATATATGCATAGGTCAAATAATTTTTAACTGTTAATATTCAATAAACCTAACAATTTGTGCTTAGAAGCTAAACTATAGAACAGATGAAGAGGAGCAACACATATTGTATTCAATTGAGTGAATAGAGAATGAAATGAGTTAGTTACAATTTGAGTAGGAGTAAGATATTTATACACCTTGACAGCTCACATCTTGCCGATCAAGAATAGTGCTTAGCACGTAAACTAATCAACTGCAAAACCACCTCTAACTAACTCTGCACCATTAACTAACCTTGCTGACTCATCATTTCTGACTCATCACTTAATACTCCCCCTCAAGCTGGAGGGTGAAAGACATCTAACACTCCTAGCTTGGAGAGAAAAAGCTCATGTTGGCCTACACCAAGGCCTTTATTTAGAAGGTCTGCCAGTTGTTGACTAGTACATAAGTAATGTGGTTCTATAAAACCAGATTTCACTCTTTCTCTAATAAAATGACAATCGAGGTCAATATGTTTTGTCCTCTCATGAAAGACAGAATTTTCTGCTATCTGTATAGCTGTTTTGCTATCAGAATATATCTTCATTGGCTTGGCAATATGAACATGCAACTCCTGCAACAATCCAGTTAACCAAATCAACTCTGCAAGTACTGCAACCATGCTACTGTACTCAGCCTCAGCTGAGCTCCTGCTCACTGTCTACTGCTTCTTTGATTTCCAAGAGATTAAAGAATCTCCTAGCTTTACAACATAACCAGTAACCGACCTTCGTGTGTTTGGACATGCAGCCCAGTCTGAGTCACAGTACCCTGTCAACTCTGTCACATTTCCTGCACCTTTCTTCAGCAGTACACCCAAACCTGGTGCTTTCTTGATGTATCTAACAATTCTAAGAACTGTATTCCAGTGTGATAGCTTAGGATGTTGCATAAACTAATTCAAAACTTTACACACCAAAGCAAATGTCTGGTCGTATGGTAGTTAGATAGAGCAATTTACCAACCAACTTCTGATAAGCAGGAATGTCCTCAAACTCAGGATCATCATTATTAGTCCCAAGGTGCTTGTCATAGTCAAAACTGGTAAGCTTGTGATTGAACTCTAAAAGGGTGCTGACTACCTTGGCACTACTCAAACCTGCCTTTGAGATAAGTTGAAGAGCATACTTTCTCTGATTAAGTAAGATCCCTTCTTGAGACTACAATACCTCTTTACCAAGGAAATATCTTAAGAACCCTAAATATTTCATCTTAAAATGAGTATGCAGGGAATTTTTAGCTCTCAATATCAAGGTTTCACTAGTACCAGTGACTAGTAAATCATCTACATAGACTAATATTACCACCATGCCATTACCTTGTTTCAAAGTAAATAGGGAATGATCATGCTTACTTTGATAGTATCCATCCTTTAATAATGCAGATGTAAGTTTAATACTCCACTATCTTGATGCTTGTTTACGACCATATAATGATTTATTGATCTTGCATACCTTCTTCTTCCCCTGTCTATGGAAACTCTGAGGGAGCATCATAAAGACATCTTCATATAAGTCACCTTACAAGAAGGCATTATTGACATTCATTTGGTACAGTGGCCAGCCTTGAGAAGCAGCAATAGAAATCAAAGTTCTCACAGTAACCATCTTAGCTACTGGAGAAAAAGTCTCATGGAAATCTAAGCCTTCTTATTGTGTGTAGGCCTTAGCTACCAGCCTAGTCTTGAATCGTTCTACATCACCACTAGGTTTATTCTTTATCTTATAAACCCACTTAGAACCAATAGCTTTCACACCAGGGGGAAGATCAACCACAGTCCATGTACCATTATCTTCTAATGCAGTAATTTTCTCTTGCATCGCAGTGATCCACCTTATGTCACGTGCTGCCTCTTCAAAAGAATTTAGCTTACAAAGAGCTGAGAAAACACTGAGATAGCTTTGATATTTAGAAGGCAGGTGAGTATAACTCACTGTGTTGCGAATGGTGTGAGGTTTAGGCTTGGAGGCTGTGATATAATCTTTAAACCAAATAGGTGGTCTAATCACTCTTTCTGGTCTCTTTCTCTGCTGGCCTGGAGAACAGTGTGAAGGCAAGCAAGAATTACCTGGAGAGATATGGGAAGTACTCACTACATCAGTAAGTACTGTATTAGTAGGAAGAGGAACAACTGTAGGTGCAATTTCTATGCATGCAGCTTCTGCAGATACAATTTCTGTGGAAGGTTCAGCATCCCGAGCTAGAACTCCAGGTGGATTAGGTGCAATTAGAGGTTGTTGGGCAGCAGGTGTGGACTGAGAAAGTCCTACATCATAATTAGCAGGAAAATAATCTTGGTCCATATCATCTGCAAGAGGAACAACTTGTGAAAGTAAAGGCATTCCATGGTCTTGTGAACCTGGAAAATCTTTGAATGGAAAAATATGTTACCTAAAGAAAACATTTCTACTAATGAGAGTAGTCTTGTTCTCCATGTCAAACAATTTGTAACATTTTTGTGTAGATGGATAGTCTAAGAAAACTGTTTTCTTGGCTCTAGTAGAGAATTTATCGCCTTTAGGCAGTATGTTAGCAAAGCACAAGCAACCAAACACTCTTAAGTGATCAAGGTTAGGTGGTTGCCCATACAACATTTCATAAGGATATTTACCATGTAAAATAGTAGTAGGCAGTCTGTTGATTAAGTAAACTGCAGTTCTGATGCAGTCACCCCAAAATTTGACTGGAACATGTGATTGCAATTTCAAAGCTCTTCCCTTTTCTAAAATATGTTTGTGTTTTCTTTCTACCACACCATTTTGCTGAGGTGTGTATGGACAATTACTTTGGTGAACAATACCATATTCAAGCAATAAATCATGAACTTGAGAATTGAAAAATTCAGTCCCATTGTCAGACCTCAGAACCTTTATTTTTGCATGAAACTGAGTGCATATCATACAGAGAAAGTGCTTCAGTACAACAACAACTTCTGACTTAGATTGCAAGAGTGTCGCCCATGTAAATCTACTATAATCATCAACAATTGTGACAGAATAGTGCTTTCTATCATATGTTGCTTGCTTATGAGGTCCCCAAATATCCAGATGAACTAATTGAAACATACTACTAGATTGAGAGGTACTCTTAGGGAAATGCAACCTACATTGTTTGGCTAAAGGGCAAATCATACAATCTTCTTGAGCTTCTACATTCACTTTATTCTTCAGCCGAGTGATCTACTTCATTGAAGTTGAAGAAACATGTCCTAACCTACAATTCCAGAGTGTTGAATGTTCCTCGTTGCTCACTACTGTACTAATTATTGGTTCTATGAACCTCTTTACAATATTAATGTATAGTCCTTCAGTCTCCTCACCAATCCCAATCACCTTCCCATTTGAGATATTCTACACCACATACGTGTCAAGATAGAAAGAAACACAACAACCTAAGTCCTTGGTGAGTTTGGAAACTGAAAGCAAGTTAAACTTAAATTCTGGTTCATGTAGGACATTCTGCAAGTGATGTTTTCCAAAAATTACAATGTCTCTTGTATGTTCAATATGGATTTTGTTTCCTGTTGGTACTTGCACCTTATTACATTCTGCATTGCTCATTGATTTAACATTCTTCAAATCATCCTTATTGTGAGTTATGTGGTGTGTTGCACCTGAATCAACAATCCATTCCACATCTCTATAGTTATTGTGAACAGATATCATACCTAATGCCTCAGTCCTGCAGTTACCTTTAGGTGATGGTGGTAACATCCTGTTCAATAAGTGATCACATTGTTCCCTAGTAAAATAGCCTCCACCAAGCTGTATTTGTTCCCCTGAAGAATTAGTAGAACCTGTCTCCTTGATTGGGTTATTAGCATAAGACTTCACTCCTTCATTGAGCACTTTCTTCTTACTTTTGAAATCTGGAGGAAAACCTACAATCCTGTAGCAGTGTTCCTTATTATCACATTTATAACCATAGTGGTCACAAACAATTCCTGGCCTTTTCCCTTGATAATTTGACACATGATGAGTTTGATGAGACACAAATCCTTGACTTTGATGAGTAACTGCAGCTGGATTAAATTGAGACTGGGACTGAGATGTAGATGGAACTGATTTGAAGTGTGAGTTTCTACCAGCCAGTAGTGTCATAGGCTCCTTCCCTACATCAATTAATCCCGATTTTCTCTGACTTTCCTCTTGAATAGCAATTGCATATGCCTGATTCACACTAGGAACAGAGGAATTCAACAAAATATTGCTTCTAACTTGAGAAAAACTCTCATTCAAACCAACTAAAAATTGTAGCAAACGTTGTTGCTTAATGTGTTCAATATGCGATTTAGACTCCTCACAATTGCACGAAGGAGATGGAATCACTACATCCATTTCATCCCATAAGTCTCGCAATTTTGTGTAATACACAATCCCACTGTCAGTTCCTTGTGTTAAATTGCTTATTTCTTTCCACAAATGAAAAATTCTAGTGAGATTCGATTTGTCAAACCTTTCCTTGAAATCATCCCATATCTTCTTCGAGCTTGAAGCATATACGATACTCGTCAGCAGTTCTGGTACAACAGTTGCACTAATCCATGAAAGTACAACTGCATCACATCGCTCCCATTTTGTGATCAAATTACCTTTGTACGAAGCCTTTACACAGCTACCGTCTACAAAACCTAGTTTGTTTTTGACTAACATAGCAAGCCTCATCGATCTACTCCATATGTCATAATTCTCTGGTCCAGTAAGCTTAACTGGAATTAAAGCTAGTCCTGGTACATCCGAAGCTTGTAGATGTAGCGGATGGTTGTGGTCTGTTTGCGGATCATCTTCTATCCCTAAATTTTTCGTTTCCACCATTGTTGCAGCTCGAGCTTTTCAACGACGAAGATAAAGACAAAGGGAAATTCAATTAGTTACTCCCGATCGTAACCTGAAGCTTTGATACCATGTTAATATTCAATAAACCTAACAATTTGTGCTTAGAAGCTAAACTATAGAATAGATGAAGAGGAGCAACACATATTGTATTCAATTGAGTGAATAGAGAATGAAATGAGTTAGTTACAATTTGAGTAGGAGTAAGATATTTATACACCTTGACAGCTCACATCTTGCCGATCAAGAATAGTGCTTAGCACCTAAACAAACCAACTGCAAAACCACCTCTAACTAACTCTGCACCATTAACTAACCTTGTTGACTCATCATGTCTGACTCATCACTTAATATTAACTTTTTTAACAAAAGTGAAATCACAAATTTTCACATTGAAACCCTACTTTTAGTCAGCTCAATTTCAATCTAACCGGTCATTTGAACACCCCTGCGGATGAGGGTTTGATTCCTCTTGGACTTATTATTTTATTTGAATTTGCTGAAAATTCATAAATGTCAAATTATGGACCCGCTTTTGCAGGGTAACAAGTAACGTTTCTAAGGCAAATCAAAAACAAAACAAAACAAAACAAACTAAATTTTATTTGTCTATAGATATTGCTAAGTAGTTTTTGCTGTCCTGACAGTAAAACGAACAGTGAAAGTACCTTGTCCGGGGATAAGGAAAATAGTCCCAGATAAAGTTTGAGATTAACTTTAATTATCTCATGTTTAGTACGAGATATTAACTAATCTCGTGACTATTGTATCCCATCATTTTAGAATAAATGATGGAATTACTATACCATGTGAAGGATGGTATAAAATAGTCTTATAAGATATCCCTACTTATCCCATTTGTTATACCAAATGACCCCTTATTATTATTATAAAAACTAACGGTCAACATTGAATTCAAAAAGAAAAAAAAAAAAAAGATTAATTGGAACGAAGTGATTCATGGATGACGAAGCAAGCATATTATATTGACGTGCGTTTAGCGATGGAGACAGGGAGGCAGGCAGTAGGTCCTCTTTCCCTTGTCAATCAAGTTGTCCATGTCCTTGTGTGCTCACTGCTGTGCTGCCTCTTCACCAGCATTCCTCACCCAGCTACCCCCTAAGCCCTACCTCAATCAGTGTTTTAAAAGGTAGAGTCCGGATTCGCCCTAGGACTCGCTCCGAGGCGGGACACTGACAAAACGTCTCGGGACTCATGTGTGAGACTTAGTTCTGTGAGACTTACGTCCTAAGCGTCCGACTGTACGCCCTGAACACGCCTAACGCCCAACGTCCGGGACTCGCCTAATATATAGTTCTTACACAAATTGTGTCAAATTTCTTAGTCAATGTTGTTGATACTCATAATTCTCTACTAATTAAATGATGCTTAGTAGTTTTTTTCTTCTGTTGAAATAAGAAAATTAAAAGTAACTAGTTTATGTACTAATTGAGAACGTCGTGATGGTGGATATGACTTAACATTTCTATTTAAAATACATATCCGAATTTTATATATTCACTTGTCGTTGATCGTTATGTTTTTGTCCTATATTTCAAAATTATTATATTTTATTTTGATATTTGAAAGTATTTTATTTTTATTCATGAAAGAGTTTGTGTTGTAATTATAATATTAATAGTTTATTGATTATTTCTTTTAGGGAGGTAAATTGCATAGTATGATAGACATATATTTTAAGAAATTATTTGTAGAATCATTGAAAATTTTGTTGTTACTTATATTTTTAGTAATCAAATTATAAAAATAAAGATACATGAGATATACGCCCCGTAGATCCTTAGGACTTTCGCCCCATGTCTCGGGACTTACGTCTCACTCCGTGTTATGTAAAACGTCTCGCCTCACGCCCCTGCCTTTTAAAACATTGAACTCAATCATACTCCAATTTATCATACTAAGATTATATTGGCACAACATCAGTTTAAATATTTAATGTAATTAATTAGTACGCAATTTATTATAAATAATATGTAACATGTTATTGTCAAGAGTTCCTCATCGATTTTTAAGGGATGAGTGTTCTCTTCAATATGATTTGAACAATTTTTGAGGGTTGAGTTAAATCTAAAATTCATTTTTTACATAGTATTAGAACATGACTCATCTAAATTGATATTTACGATATCTGCAAGTTTCCATATTAAATTGTCCATGCACTATATGTTCAATTCTGAACTTAGCATGTGTGAGAAGTCTCACATTGGTCTCAGAATGGGTATTCTCTTTAGTATAACTTGGACAATCCACTCATCTCTGGAAGTTAAGGTTTCAAAGGTTTTAAAGTTGAATTATGATTTATGCCCAACTTTCGTTTCTTTACTGTTATAATAGGTTACAATTACAATAGATGGATGGTGAGAAAAAGTTGTTAGTGAAATATTATTTGTAAATCACTATTTATATCATTTTAAATTTTACCCTAAAATAAAGAATTTAAAGTTGAAATTTAATTTAAAAATATTTTGAGTGAAATAATAGTATTCACTAACAAAACTTCCCTGTGATTAGACTAATTGGCCGAGAAAGTTAGCTTTCTTTCTTCTTCTTTTTTTTTGAAAAAGAAAATCATATCTACAATTTCAACATTTAATATTCATATTTTCTAACTTCAACAGAATAATGTCCGACCATGTGGTCGATCATTGTCTCCTTTCGTTCAATATTAGAAATCTCAATTAACTAAAAAAAAAAAGTAATAATAAAAAAAGTTGTCGTTTTATAAAGAGATAACAAATAATTTAGACAAATATTTTTATGATTAAAATCAAATATCTTTCTTAATTAAGGAATATATAAAATTATTAAAAGATAGATAATATGATCGACCAAACGTAATTATTTCCTTTTAATGATTTACAACGTACGTATAATAATTAAAACGTAAGAAACTTTACCACTAGCTCAATATATTCTTGTCACACGCCTTTAATTTTAACCAATGCTTTTCTTAAGAAAAAATAAGTATTCCTTTTTTGACACCAAAACAAATTATAGCCATTAAATCATCTTTTGAGTGATAGCTCCTTAATCTTTATTAAATTGATTTTAGGCTTTAGAATTTAGACTAGCTGGTCTTGAGTACTCTTCCACTAATTGCGTCTTGTAATGCTTTAAGATTTGAAACTAAAAAAGATATTACATATTTTATGATAAAAAAAAAAGTAGCTTTTTTTGCTTATTTATTTTATAATATCTATTATAATATCTTATATTATAAGTGGGAATGAAGCTGCTTCACAGCAGGTAACTCATGGTCGACGTGCCTGCTTCAGCTACTTCAATCTTGATTTTACCGTATCATTCCTAATTAATTATTATAAGTCATCTAAGTATTAAAAAATTATTAATATTTAATAAAAAAAAAACAAAAAAAAACACAAAATAATAAATTAACTCTTGATATTTTAAATTAACTTGACGTCTTATATGGGGCCCACTTAAAAAAAATTCACAAGTTTCTTAATAGTAATTTTACTATATCACTTCTAATTAGTTATTATAAGTCATTTAAGTATTAGAAAATAAACAATATTTAATAACAAAGATAAAATAGATACAAAATGATAAATTAAAAATTGACAGATAAAGTATTTTTCAACATTAATATATGTGTCAAAAAGGAAGTATTTTTTTTAAAAATATAATAGAAAATTTTAAAAATAAATTGTTTCTAAAAATAGAAAAATAACATTCTTTTTTGAACGAATTAAAAAGCAAAATATATCGCATAAATTGAGATAAAAAAGTATAAATATTGGGCCCGTGCTCAGCACGATCGACATGCCATTAGTAACTACTATATGCAACTTGTTGAGTGTCATAATCGCAACTATAAGAGGAAATGAATTTAAAAGGGACATGACAATAGATTGACTAATTAACATCAACAATTAATTGCTCTTTAATTTCAAGATAAGTTCTTATTCCGATTCTTTTTCAACCTTATAAGCCTTTGCAAAAAGGAAAATAATACTCTCTCCATTCCTTTTTATATGTTCCCTTCATTTTTCATGTGTTAATTTGACTAAATTTCAAAGCTAAATTAAATTAGATAAATTTAATTTTTTAAAATTAAAATTTAGATATTTAAAAACTATATAAAAAGTACTATAAATTGCAAAAAAAAATAAAAATCAATTTAATTAAGAAATATATCTTAAAATGTTGGTCAAAGTTTATATCGTTTGACTCAAAAAAATAAAAAAGAACATATAAAAAGAAATGGAGGGAGTATATAATAGAGAAATTGTTTATTTCATTTCAAAATTCAAATCAGGAACTGAATAAGAAGAGGGAGATATACAAAATTTGGACATTGCTGAATTGGAAGAAATTGTTCATGATGAGTGTTTTGTGTTATAATAATTCTAAGTAGGGTCTAGTGAAAAAGAAAACTCCAAAGGAGGGTGATTTAGCTCGCATAAGAAGAGTGATTTTTAGCTCGTAGAAGCAAATAGCTAGAAGGGAGAGATTTGACTAGGGATGACAATGGGGCGGAACGGGTTTGGGCTTATGCAGGGCGCATTGATTTTTTAAAAAGAGATTCTTTGCGGGTTGAGGGGCGGTGCGTTTTTTTTTGTTTTTTTTTTTAGAAAACAAACAATTGATTAGATTGTAATAACGTGGACAAAATTATACAAAGATTTGACTCATTTTACTTGAGAAACTCAGAGATAAATGCCAATCGTTCTGTAGCAAGAAATTTCAACTAAATCCAACTGTAATTCCTTAATCTTGGAATAAAAAGAAGTTAGAAAGGATGCACAAGAAATTTGATACTTTCAGGTTTATTGGTTTTCTTTTCTATTAAAAAAGAAAAAAAGTTCCCCAGGGAATATCAACACAATTCAACAGAATTTTTTAAATGGACATAAAATTAATACAGTGAAGAAAAAAAATACACTTAAGTGGGGCGGGACTGGGCGAGTGGATGCGGGTGAAAAATACTATACGGTGTGAATTTAAATTTTGCCGGTTAAGAGAAAACCTGCCCCGCACCCGCCCCATCCCACCCCATTGGCATCCCTAGATTTAACGGAAGAACTTGTTTAATTTAATTGTCATTCAAGTTCTTGCTCTTGCCTCATGCAATTTCCACATTCTTAATGGCTTGACAGTCCTTCCTATGTGAGAGAAGACAACCAAAAAAATTATTCCTGATGATAATTTTTTATTGACTGACAAATATTATGACATATTTAAGAGTATAAATCACACAAATATTTTAAATTGTTTTATTTTCAATCAAACTATACTAAATAAATTGAAATGAAAGAAATACTCTATCAGTTCATCTTTACTTGTCCATATTTTTATTTTGGGATATTCAACAATACTTGTCCAGTTTGAAAAATCAATACATAATTTATCCCCTTTTTTCCATTTTATCCTTGATATTAAATACTATTCATCCCTTATTGTATTTTTTAAAGCAAAAAATTTATTATATTCAAAAAATGATATAATAAAATCACCCATCTATTTATGATTTCTTAAAATATATGCTAAGTCAAATGTGAATAAATAAAGATGGACCGAGAGAGTAATACATTATTCATTTGAGCAAAACAACACTAGGAGTCTAGGACCCAGTACCCACTGAGACATGCAACAGTTACATATACACCAAAAACAGAGCTGCATGATTCTTGAATTAATTAGTAGAGTCCAATTACATTATAATATCCAGCAAAGATTATTATTATTAAAAAAAATGGCAATTATATAATTCAGAATATAAAATGGAGAAAGAGAACATTCGAAGGAATATGCTCATTGCATTATAGATCTCTCTCTCGTTGGGGAATACGAGTCCAATTCGCCACGGTCGATTCCCTTGTCCGTACTTTCACGCCACTAAACAATTATGAACTTATAAAAGTGCCTTTTTGCTTCCCTTTTTCATCTGTTGTCCTCTTTTCCTCCTTTTCAAGATTCGAATATTCACCTTTCGTTGTCTCAAAAAAATTATACTTCGTCCCAATTTATTTAGCAACGTTTGACTTGACATAATATTTAAGAAAATAAAAAAAAAGTGACCTACAGAAAAATTTAAAAATTAAATTATTTCTAATTATAGTAAGACCAGTATATTTTTTTTAGACAGATTAAAAAAAAAGTGTCACTTAAATTGGGAGGAGTATATTATTTGAAAAGTTTATTTTCCCCTCCTTTTTGTCCCACTATTATTTTTTAATATGGTGGGATCTTGCACTTTTAAATTAGATTTCTTGTTGTATTAAAAAAAAAAAAAAAAGAAAGAAGAAGGAGAAGAAAGAGTTTAATTAAGCTGCTCAAATTGTTTTATAAGTACTTTTAATTTATCTATATGTTTAGTAAATATCAAAGTATATATAAGTTAAAATCAACCAAAAACCTTAAGCTGGCCATTTCCTACTTATAATTTTTTTTAATTTATAAACAATTTTGATTTGACAAAGTTTTACTATTTTATCTTTAATATTTTTTTCAATTCAGAGGGGAAGCCTTGGAGTAACTTGTAATGTTGTTGTCATGTGATCAAGAGGTCACGAGTTCAAGCCACAAAAACAAGCTCTGGTAAAAATGCGTAGTAAGGGTGCTTACAATAGAATCCTGCCCTTCCCTGCTTTAGTGCAACAGACTGTTTTTTTTTTTCAATTCTCAAAATATATTTCGCAAATTCTAGCTTCCTCATCACTTTATATTCATTGTTCCTCTTTTTTTTTTTACACGAATATTATTACTTTATAATTATTCCAAAAAAAAGTGAATATTTTTTTATGGTTAAAAGGTCCTTAAATTAATTTGCCATATCCTTAAGAAGCCTCCTCCTCACTATCCCATTGATATCCATTTTATTGTTTGGGGTTTCTCATCTAGTTTTCGAGATCGCTTGGATTTTAATTATTCTGGATTTATATGAGGATCCCCTCTTATGCTCTTTATCTCGGTACAGATTCAGGATTAAAGGTTACTATGTTAACTATTGCATTTTTTTAATGCAAACATACCACTAACAACAAAAATTGAACTGACGACTGAGGACCTATTGAAGGCAACTCCAACTAACTAATATCCATCACATCTACTTGTAGAATACGTTACTTCTTTTAATTTTCTTGTGGCAATATAATGACTACATATTCCTATCCTAATCTTTGAACTTTCTCCCATGCTAAATAAAGGTTGGTTCAAAGAAGATAGATCGAATCATATTCAAACTCGTAATACTACCCGTTCAATTGTAATTTGTAAACACTTGATATATATATATAAAATTCAATTTTACCTTTCTAGTAATTGGATGACATTTTAACCAACTATGTATTTCAAACAAAACTTGCAACCACACATATATATAAATTTTCTTAAAGCAGCTAAACATAATTGTGGTGTTAATGCTTTTCAACTCAGAAATGTTGTCATGAACATAATAAGACATCAATTATTGGTCAATTATAGAGCTATTTAATCGATCAATGATGCATATACTATATAGTATATACTACTAAGGGTGGCTTTAATTAAATATCTCCTAACCTCTCCCAAAAAAGCATTTGATAGTGATGCTATATGAGCAGATAATTGCCGTTTCCCAATTACACCCTAATTAAAATAATACATTGCGTTGTTTTCTTGTTATTTGTTTGAGTGAATTATTCTTCAAAATCCGAATTGCTTATTGCATTGACAATGGTCCCCCTTTCTCTATGTGGTTCTTAGTGCCAAAAAAAGAAAAGGTAGTAGGAGAAAACTAATGTTGACAGATGAATGGAATTTGAATTCTGCTCCACACATTTCTTATTAGATAATTGGATTCCTAAAATTAAAGCTGCCCAATAGATTTATATATATCATCAACAATGTGTATATACATGCATGTCCATCATACAATGAAAATTGAAACATTAGTTAGAACACAGAATAGAGACTGAATCTTGGTCTTACTTTTGATACAATATTTAATTTGTATCCCTTTCACCTTTTGTTAGCGTTAATTAAATTTATCCCAATTAGCGTTATACGATGATAACATAATGGGCATTATATTAGTCTAACTCAGCCCCAAAAATTAGTTCATGTGGTAGGATTGTCCAAAATGATATAAAGAGATCAAATTACACCTAATGTGGGGCTTGATATTCCACTCATGGACAAGATTGAATATCTGGATCATCATCAACAACAACAACAACATACCCTATTAGATAAACCAAGAATTGGAATAGGTTTAACTTTAATAAGAAAATAGACCTTGGACCTAATAAAGCTAGCTCATTTATATAGTGACTATTCGAGACCATCCAAATTACACAGTCATCGATGTGGAACTCGACAACCCCGCTCACATCCACAACTAAATATTGAAGTGTGGACAATATAACAATAGTGCTCGATATCAAATAGATAAATAATTGATACAGATCTGATTTTGATAAGAAAAAAGACCTTGAGCTCAACTCAACTTCAAAAGCAACTCATGTGGTGAGAATTGCCTCATTGGTATTAATAAACCTAATTAATTTGTAATGACCCTTCAGGTCATTTTCTACATTTCCACATTATTTTGGCATTTAGAGCTTTCCCATAGCTTTCCCAAGTCATTTATGACTTACTGGAGCTGACAGTTCAGTTACCGAACAGTTCGTTTGGGTTTTTGAGCCTTTTCCCTGTTTTGAGATTTACGCTTTTCAAATTTGGCTACCGGGCCAAAACATCAGGATGGAGGTCTTGTATGCCAATTCTGACAGTTCTATCAGCTCCGGAACGTCGATTTTAGGCTAGGGGGACCCTTGGTTTGGGTATCGAGGATTTCGGACTCGTTTTAGGCTATTGGGTGGAAAGTGATGAAAACGACCCCTTGGGTGTGGGACCCACATTTCATCGAAACGACCCCGGATGGAAATTTTGATTTGGCCACTGAGTCCAGAATGCCAAATTTGATGGCGCAGCATAGTTCGTTTGCGTTCACGGGATCCCGAATAAATCCCGAGGACCCGTTAGAGACTTGGCAAAATATTGCCAAGTGCTGGTGCTGCTTCAGCTGGTGCAACCGCTTAAGCGGGCCTTTGGCTGCTTAAGCGGAAGCCGCTTTAGCGGCTGGAGCCTTGGACCTGCCGGTCCGCTTAAGCGGAGGTTGTCCGCTTTAGCTGTGACCACTTAAGCGGTCAAATGGTCGCTTAAGCGGTACCTGCAGCTGCATTTAAATTCATGTCAACCCGTTTTTCTCTCATTATTTTTCAAGGGTTAGAGCATAGAAGCTCTAGAGAGATAGTGTAGAGAAGGGGGAGATTCTTGGGTGTTCAAGGGAGCTTGGAGAGTCCATTAACACCTTTTTCTCCGTCTAAATCTTGGTAAGTTCCGTCTAAGTTCTTGGTAAATTCTCCGTTTAGGCCCAAAACCCTAGTTAGCCTTGTGGTTTGACTTTGGGTGCTATGATGCTCGAAATTCACCCATTTTTTTGAGGGTAAATGATCCTTGAGCTTTGAGGGACGTTTTGACGGTTTCAAACTTGCGATTCCGTAATCGGGCCCCGTATGAGATTTTCGACTAGATTTTGGACCCGATGTATTTTTATGCAATATGGGTATTGTTGTTCTCGTATTGATAAATAGATTGTTATTTTGATAGCGTGGCATCGGACGGAGGCTTCTCGGAAAGGAAAAGCTCCACTTTAGCAGACTTCACCGAGCTTTCTTCGGCGTCCAGGTAGGTTAGGTTTACCCTACTTAAAGATTGAGTTTAATTATAGTATTAATATTATATTGTGCTGGAGTTGGGGTTGGAATTTATGGTTGGTTACTTAGTTAGCAAAAGTTGAATTATTTGGTCGAATTAAGGGCCGTTCAGAGGTAGAATTGATCCATTTACCCTTCCCCTAAGTAAATCGATGCCTTGGGTTGGGATATCGCACCTAGTTTCCTATAGACTTAGGAGTCCCTCTCCCACCGCATTATCCTTAGTCTTGGACCTTAGACTACTTGGCATATACCTAGTTTGGAATCATGGGGTTTATTATATATATATGATATACTAAAATATCGGTTCGAGTCCGGAATATGATTTACTAAAATACCGGTTCGAGTTCGGAATATGATATACTAAAATACCGGTTCGAGTCCGGAATATAATGTACTAAAATACCCGTTCAAGTCCGGAATATGATATACTAAAATACCGGTTCGAGTACGGAATATGATATACTTAAATACCGGTTCGAGGCCGGAATATGATATGTAAAGATCGGTTCGAGTCCGACATTTCCCTATTAGGTTTATGATATTTGGAGATCGATTCGAGTTCGGCGAGCTGTGGTTCGGAATGGGATTTATAAGTGTGGTATTAGTGCATGTCTTGATTTCTTTCATCGGGCTTATGGGGTCCGATTACTTTATCTTTCTCTTGTCTGTACCCTCTAGGCTTATGGGGGCCTAGTTGGGTTGTATCTCGTCACTTTAATTTTGGTAGTGCATGTTCCTTAATTATTTACCTATGTCAGAGTATGCTTTCAGGTTTGCCCTTTTCCTTGATATACTTTACATCCCCACATTTTATCTTACTTGTGTTATGATTTAGTTCAGTCGGCCGATGATACCTACTGAGTACTCGTTGTTTTGGTACTCATACTACACTTCTGCATCTTTTCTGGTGCAGATCCGAGTACTAGTCGTTGCCGTTGATATTCTAGCCAGCTATTCACAGATCTCGGAGATAGGGTGAGCTTTCCGAGCCGGAGCTGATCCTCTCTCCTTCCCTTACTTTTGGACAGTCTTTTTTTTTTGAGACTAGATGTATAGTGATACTTTTAGTACTCTTATTTCCTTGCTAGTGGCTCTTGTACCGGCCTTACTAGGTCGTGGGATACTTTTTGGTTTTCTTCCCTCTCTTTTCTGTAGCACTATATTGTGTGCATGTATTGTGGGCATAAATTGTAGTATTTTGGTACCCTTCCGCCATGACGCCCGTTACTTGTCGTTCCGGGCCGAGGCTTGGCTTACCTACTGGTGGGACATGGTAGGTGCCATCATGACCCTGAAATCGGGTCGTGACATAATTACACCTCCCACGCTGATATGGTTTATCTACTTTTATCCGTATGAGTAGGATAAGTGTCAATAACTACTAAACTATACAGAAATTTATCATGCATGACGCACGGGAGGTGTAATTAAACGTACTGTATCATAGTAAATTAATGTGCTAGATTATGTAAAATATAATGCAAAAAAATCAATGGAAGCAAGATGCATCCATGATTAATTCATCGAGAATGAGTCCAATAATTTGGAGTAAGCAAGAAGAAAACGTACAAGAAACCACGAGCAACAAAGTCATAGATCCTATCTATAATATCGTACGTACCAAGAATATAACTATATTACACATTTACACTACAACAATAAAGGCTTTTAGAGGCAATAATGTACTTTAGCAAAAAGTGTTAAAACTTTTACCGATATTAGTTAATTGTCATTGGATCTAATGTCGCTATAAATTTTTAAGAGCATTTACAAAGAGTACTAAAATGTAATTGACACTAATAATTGCCTCTAAAAATATAATTTAACGACAATTAAGTTATTATAGTTAACTATAATTGCTGCTAAATATCTTTTGGTGTAGTGTTATGCACAAGGAAACTATTATAATTTCTTTAATTCGTTTCTCACGTTATTGTAGAATCATTACTATGTGAACTCCAAAGTGGTTTGTCAAACTATGTTATAACAACAAGAAGACTTTTTAAATATCTCATGAAAAAACTATACGAAAATGTCAAAACTATACAACTTCTATATGAACTCACGATTTTAAATGTTTAAATTCTTAGTCTTTTATTTTTTTAATTACGTATGCTTTTAATTTTCCTCTCACGCAATTTTCTTTTTTCGTGTGCAGACGCAATAATGCTCTTCTTTTTATTCTTGTTTTTGTCTAGAATATACGTGACTTTGTGAGTCGAACCAAAGAAACTTATCCATAAGTGACCGATATGAAGTCATGTAATTGTCTTATTTAAAATTTTCAACAGTCACATTATCCTTTTATTTAATTTTATTATTAACTAATCAAAGATCAATCAATTTTAGGAAAAATAATTTCCTTTTCTTTAATACTTGGAGTAATAAGTGGAATTACTGGCACATATATAAGAGTTCATCTTCAAACTACTAGTAATTAAATCTTTCAAGAAAAGAAGAACATAAAAAGGAGAAGAGAGGGAGGTTTCAGAATTAAGCTAGGCAG
Source organism: Capsicum rhomboideum (assembly GCA_031232105.1). Classification (NCBI taxonomy): domain Eukaryota; kingdom Viridiplantae; phylum Streptophyta; class Magnoliopsida; order Solanales; family Solanaceae; genus Capsicum; species Capsicum rhomboideum. The sequence continues at coordinate 129,087,811 of CP124712.1, forward strand.
CTAAAAAAATAAAGAGACAACTTCATAACGTAAATCCTAATAGATTATTTTTATTTTCTATATGAGATTTCAAATGTAATTTGTCAATTCCTCGTTCATAACACATTTGGTCAAAGTCAATCAATCAACCAGCGAAGTCTCGAACTATCATTTTCCTTAACTACCCAACTTGGAAAAAGAGAGAAAATTTGACGCATTAGTTTTGCTCATACTATGCATTATACTATTATAGTCCCCTACGTTTTCTGGACTTCACTGCAATTGATGTTTAGGCTTGCCGGGTAATTGGGCCTATTACAAGTGGCCCAATATTTGGTTAATTTAGGTCTATTTTAGATGCGCAGTTAGTAATTTAAAAAAATCGAAGCTTAGATTGTATATTGCAATCATAACAATACTTCTTAAATTGCAATTAACAACAACTTTTAAACAAACAAATTAAGTAAAAAAAATGATTTTTTAAAATAAAATAAACCATCCATAAAAGAAAAGTTTTCTCTCCCCTCTAAATTCTTCTTTCCTTTATTTTCTCTCTAATTTGTTATACAATTCTCTCTCCCCCTTCTTCTATACACGATTCTCTCTCCTTTTTTTCACTCCATTTTATTCTATACTTTTTCCACATATATATTTTCTCAAAATTAATTGAAATCCTTCATAGAAAAAACACAGTAATTAATATGTGGTAATCTTCTCTCCATGAATTTCTCCTCATAAATTTCTTTCCGTTTTTAATCAATTTCTTCATCATACAAATTATAGAAACCTTATTTTCTCGTTGATTTTAAAACCTCGGTTAAGAAATTTTTCATAGATATAGAATCTTGATTTAAAGAGATAAGGAATGAGTATATAAACTGGTATCACCTTAATTGAGTATCACAATACATAGATACTAGTTTATATATTTATTTCATACAAATATAATATTTTGTATATAATATTGGTATATAACATGGTTTAAACTTGGTTGGAAAAACTCACAGTAAAGAGTTTGTATATGTAATGGGTAAAGACTTAAATTTAGAAATTTGCAATTATCATTACTTAACCAAATCTTTTTTCTCTTCACTTCATTAATATTTTCTTCTCTCTCCTAGTCAGTTATTTAATTATATGGGCTAATTTTTGAATGTTTTACCTAACATTAAAAGTTAACTAAACCTATACAAATTGGGTAAAAGAAATACGTTAAATCAATTCTCCTTGAATCATGGTAGAAATATTTGGCATTTTTCTCAACAATACATCTAAAAAAGTTATCCACTGCAATTTATATAACTATTATCTCCTCAAAAGAAAAGAAAATGTTAACAACAACATTATCTATACACAAAAAAAATGTTTCAATATTTTTAATAATTTTAAAAATATTTCATACATATATTCAATTTTTAATATTTTAAGAATAATGTATATAGAAGTCATGCATATATTACTTAGAATTTTCGCTCACAATTTTCACATATGAAAACTGTATAAAATCGATATGAACTATGCATATTCCACTCAAGGCTTATAAAGTTTTTATATGAAATGAGTATAATAATAGTGAAAATTAGTATAAAAATTGGTGTTCACCAAATGTTATATAGTATTAGTTGTTTTAGTGTATGGAATGAGTATATAAACTGATACCATTGGATTATGATATTTTAATTAGGTGATATCAATTTGTATATCCATTTAATTACTCTCTTTTTTTGAAGTCTTAAATTTGTATAGAAAATGATGCATGCAATGGATTTACAAATTGATATTCATGAATTGTGATTTTCAAATTAAGTGATATCAGTTTGTTCATACAATATATTTATTTTTTTGAGTCTCAAATTTTAATAGAAAATGGTGTTTTAAATTTATTGCTTAGTGCTTCTTTCATTTGGAGTGTATGAATTTAACGTATCAGATTTTAATAATTATTTTTAACATTTTTTATTTTATCATTCACAAAGAACTTGATTTAAGGAAATTGGTAAATTGATATTTATTTATGACGTTATTTATTTCGTCATTGCAGCAAAGGAAAAAAAAGAAAGTAATTTAAGTGAATTGGAGGATTGATAGGGGGAGAAAATTGGGGGATTGATATCTACCTTTACCGTGTTTTTTTTTTTAAACTCTTTTGTTAGATTTTGGTAAAATTTTATTGTTATGCTTTAAAAAATTCACGGTAATTGAGGTGAGTGGGAAAGGATAAAGACAAATATTTAGGAGTGATTTAATTAATATCTAACTATTAAACAATTTTAATAAAAAAAATGTTTCTAATAAAAAATTATAAGAACTACTACAACTTGCAATTAAAAACTTAATTCAATAATTACAAAAAGTACTGTTACAAGTTGCAATAAACAATCTAAAAAGTATATATAAGATAATTTTCTCTCTTCTGTAAAAAAAACAATTGGAAAAATTATCTTATATGTACTTTTTAGATTGTTTATTGCAACTTGTAAATGTGCTTTTTGATAATTATTGAATTGTGTTTTTAATTGCAAGTTATAGCGGTTTTTAAAAAAATTATTTTAAAAAAATCATTTTTAAAATTTGTTTATTAGATATATATCAATTAAAATATCTCCTAAATTAATGTGTTATCTTTCACTCTCACATCAATTACCATTGTTTCAGGAAGTAAAAATCGACTAAATAAACTTTTTACTGCTACATGTTTCCTACTGTTTCTGAATCATTTATTACTACACGTTTCTTTCCTTTCTAAAAAGTAGCATTAATTTATATTTTCAACTATTCATGATTTTCTTCTACCTATAATTTATTGGTTTAAGATCTTTTCCTCATTACTATCGCCTACTTTAATTATCTTTCACTTTTTAAATTTTCAAAGAATATTAGGGTTTGAGTTTTCAAAGGTATCATATTTTATTGTTCTTTTCCAATTATTTTGCTTGGTTTTCGGAGATTCAATTCAAGTTCGGTATGAATTATGGTTTTCATTCCTAAGTTTGATTTTACTCCAACTCGAAAGAGCCCTAGATTTGTCGAAGAGAACAGCCCCATTGTGCTCTCTAGACCATCTTTCGATTTGGGGTGTTTCACCCCTTCTCCAATCAAGAATAATAGCAAGGAGAAAGTTGATATTGACGGTATATTGAACAATCAAAGTGAGTTGGCTTCGGATAAAATTGTTGATACAAAACAACCATCACCGTTGAAGCAACCTATTTTCAACATGCAAAGTGATAATACTTTGTTGAAGAATTCTGCTATTCCTCAAAAAAAGAGGAACAACAAGAGGAAAAATGTTGTGGTTGAGCAAGTAGAAGATTTCGATTTCGAAGATGAAATCTCTTCCGTTGAAGTAAAGTGATGGAGCAATTAGTAAAAGTGAGTTTACAGAAAACATGACTAGCAGATTTGGAGGTCTCAAAATTTCAAGTGAACCTGTGCCGAATGTCCAGTTATTGAAGAGTCCCAAAGCAAAAAACAAAAGGATTTAGTCTCTCAATTAGCTATTTGTTGAGTTTTAATTAGTCGATTCAGGACATGTACGACGGAGCAAAGACTCTTGTGAGGACGGTAGGAGGAGATTCATAGCACTTTCCTGTTTTTGACTAGGTTGCACCAGGGATCGACTCTTAGTCTGTTTTTATTCGCCTTGGTGATGGATGTATTGACACAACATATTCAATGAGAGGTACCTTGGTGTATGTTATTTTCAGATGATGTAGTGGTTATTGACGAGTCCCTGGGAGGAGTTAATGATAAGTTGGAGGTTTGGAGACAGACCTTAGAGTCTAAAGGGTTTATACTGAGCAGGAACAAGACGGAGTACTTGGAGTGTAAGTTCAGTGATTTGACGTATGACGCTGACATTATAGTGGAGCTGGATTCTCAGTCCATTCGGAAGAGGGATAGTTTTAAGTATATTGGGTCTATGATTCAGGAAAATGGAGAGATTGACGAGGATGTCATGCACCGTATTGGTGCAGGGTGGTTGAAATGGAGGCTCTCTTCGGGAGTCTTGTGTGATAAAAAGGTGCCTCCTAAGCTTAAAGGTAAGTTCTACAGAGTGGCAGTCCGACTGGCTATGTTGTACGGAGCTGAGTGTTGGCCAGTTAAGAACTCTCACATCCAAAAGTTGAAGGTGGCGGAGATAAGAATGTTAAGATGGATGTGCGGACTTACTAGGAGGGATAGGGTTAGAAATGAGTTTATTCAAGAGAAGGTGGGAGTAGCCTCGGTGGAAGATAAGATGCGGGAAGTGAGGTTGAGATGGTTTGGGCATGTGATGAGATGGTGCACGGATGCCCCAGTACGGAGGTGTGAGAGGCACGCTACTATGATTTCATACGGGGTAGAGGTAGGCCGAAGAAATATTGGAGGGAAGTGATTAGGAATGACATGGAGCAGTTATAGCTAACAGAGGACATGACCCTTGATAGGAAGGTGTGGAGGAGGCGGATTAGGGTAGAGGGTTAGTGAGTAGGAGTGTGTCCTTACTTGTAGGGTGGAGTGCTTTGTTTTTCGATGTACCTGTAGTCATAGTGTTATGCATGTGTCTTGTAGTTTCTTGTTTGCTGTGTTTTGGTGTTGTATGTGATTTCGGGTAGATAGTTCATAGCATTACTCCGTGAATGTTTTGTTTCTTTTATCTAGTGGTGTGTTACCCCATTTTATTGTTTGTTTTTATATTTATGCTTGTTATACTGTTATTTGTCCTGAGCCGGGGGTCTATCGAAAACAACCTCTCTACTTCATCTGAGGTAGTGGTATGGACTGCATATACTTTACCCTCCCCATACCCCACTTTGTGGGAATACACTGAGTATGTTGTTGTTGTTGTTCAAAAACTATTTTTGTCCAAACAAAGATGTCTATCATCTTACATGATTTTGTTTTGATATTTAAGTTGACATTTATGTTTTGGATTTGATTGTCTAAGTTATGTGATATCAATACATTTTGGATTTGATATTGTAATACTGAAGTCACCTCATTTCATCTAATATATGGATTTCATACATGATTGTGTATATTGTGTTATTCAATAAATATGTTGTTTAGTTTAGATATTGTTAATCTTTTTATAATGAATATGTTGATGAATATATTGATGATATATTTCAAAGTTCATTCACATTTGCAATATCATATTGTTGGAACAGATATTGCGCCTTAGTATTTTAATTGTGTTGTGTATGTAATGAGATTTTAACTACTACAAATTGTATTTTTTTTTTTTATGCACATACAATTTGTATTATAGTTTACATTTTATAATTCAAACTTTTCATAATATCATATCTTATTAAGTGGTTGCTCTCGTGTGCTTTTAATTAATTTTGAGTCATTGGTGGTTAAATGTTTTAACCCAAAAGATATTCAATATGAAGTAGTTTATCTACTTGTTTATCATATTACATTATCATAGTTGGGGAAAACATAAAAAATCATCAAAATAACAGATTTTGATATTCACAACAACATTATTGATCTACAAAAGTCGCTACAAAAGACCTTTAGTGGCGGCTAAAGGGTCATTATATTACAGCTGAAACTAAAGGTTATTAGTGGCCACGTTTAGGAGTCGCCACTAAAAGTAGTTATTGTGACAACTTTGTTTCGCAACAAGAAAAAATCATAATAGCTTCAAAAACCGCATCAATAACTCTCCATCATTGAAGAAACTTGTCTCATTAATAGAAATAAAAATAAAGATTCACATTGATAGATTGGTATTATGCAGAAAAGGATTTGAGAGTAAGTTCATGCTAGCAGACCAAGTTTCTTTTTTTTTTTTTTTTAAAAAAAAAAGGTAATGTTAAATGGATTACAAGGTTCTTACTCACAATAACATTAAATATAGATGAACATACTCTACAATAAATCATCTGTTGAAAAGAAATTTTACTTTGGATAATATGTACCATAAATTTAACCCCTATAAGCAAAAAATTCTAGCAGTCTTTACTGGATATTACCAAAACACAAAAGTAAATGACAACTTTGCATATACTACCTATTCATAAAATTTCAACAATGCTTAATCTATTTCATATAAATTGCAATGAATTCTCTACCATAGTTAACATACACATCATGTGCCTCTTTAGATTTGGGACATCATATGTCTTTTGAAGAAATCTCAATAGTAAAGGAAAAGAAGAATTCATTCTTCCGATGACTGCTATATAAATTCATTCACATTTGCAATCATCTTACACAGTAAGCAATACCAATATGGGCACTCCAAATCAAAGAGAAAAAAACCCTAATATGGGTGAGGGGTTTGGCATATCATGAATCATATGACCAGCCCAAAATGAAAAAGAGAACACTGAAAAAAAAAACAAGCACCAACTCATTCTGACAAATTAACAACATCAAAAGTGATAGTCCACTTAGTGGTTGTTTTATCCCCTTTTTATAGGCTCGAAGGGTTGAAAAAACATTTGTTTTGACTTTTCAAACTATTTCAAAACTTTAGATAAAATTTTAAAATAATTTAAGAAAATACAGAGTCGCCACTTGATTTTTTACAGAAAATATCAAGAAAAACTTCAGGAATTTTAAAGACTCGAAAACAGAAACAAATCTTTAAAATTAGAGAAAATGGGTAAGGATTCTGGTAACGCCTTGAGAAGGTTTTTAAGGCACTCAAGAAGCGTCCGCGAAAGCGGTTGACCAAAAGACAGTTTGACTGATTTGTAAAAATGACCAATTTTGAAAACATGGCTACCTTTGTAAAATCTTGAATTAATTGCAAACATGACACTTATTCTATTGACATGAGAAATAATCTACTTAAATTAGGAAAGAATCTGTTTAAATAAACCCAACTTTAGACTTAATGAAAAAAAGGATTCTCATCCTTAACAAAGAAAGAACAATTTTAACTTGAAAGGACCAATTTATTAGAAATAGAATCTTTGGAGTTGAGTTTAAAGCAAAATCGAATTTTGATAAGTCATAAAGCAATTAATTAGTTATAGAAAGCTTGGATTTCTCTTTCAAAGAAATTATTTAATCTTTAGAATTTTTGAGGGAAAATCACCTTAGTCCTATATAGATTATTTAATCACGTAAGCAAAATAAATGCCATCTCTTGATTTGTTAAAGACTTATTCCAAAGGAAAAAATAAAGATATCATTGTATTAACTCAAAATATTAGACTATGCGATAAACGGTAATTAAAGGAAAATATAAAAGATAAAACGAAATAATAACTTGGAGGGGAAATTATTTTGATTAACCAAATTTAAGAATTAATTACACATAAACAAATATTAATTACATGAATAAAGGGAGGAAAGTTAAGGATTTGGACCCATAATTTGGCCCATCAAAATCTGGCCAGCCTTTGGGCCTAATCTTTATGGACTTTTTATCCAATTTTCAGCTGTGTATATCAGCTGTATATTGCAGCCTTCTCCCTTTGCGATTTTGTATATCTGGTGTATATATGACTGAAAATCAGTCACGTATGCACGTCTCTTGATCCTCCACCCACATATTAGCTTTCCTTTCCTCATTCTTCCAAAATATCTGCCGTATCAGCTGTATATATGTGTATACAGCCTCATGTCTGTTGTATATTGGCGCAGATCAGCCCTTTCGTGACTTTGGCATGGGGTTTCGACTCGAGGGAAGGGGGACTTGGTCCTGTAGATGCGAAGGAAAGTCCAATGGACTCATTCAAGGGAGTTCATGCAATAAAGTAAGATAAGAATTAGGATCTAGTTCATGGTCAAGATCTCCAAATAAAACAAAATAAATTATTTGTTATTATACCTTCTAAGAAACTCTTGAAGCACACAAATAAACTTAATTAACCAGCCTTCACAAGATGACCAAAGTGGGGACAAAACAAAGTGCAATAGACTTGAACTTATACGTAGAAATGTGGAAAATGGAACACTCTAGTATTAATTGGCGATTAACGGGTCAAAAGTTGAACCAAAAAAAAAAAATGCAATTTTCGGTCATTGGGTACTGTTAGGCACTCAGAATCATTAAAGAAAAAAATAAAATGAAAGGGATGGTTTTAATACTCAATCATTTGAAACATTGTGCCAATCGTGTACATGTATTATTAACACTTAGTGAAAACAAAACATGACATAAAGAGTGGACTTGAGCAGATCATCTTTTAACACTTCGTTACATACATTAGGACTCCAAGAACGTTTCAAATAAATGGTGTTAAATACAAAAATTGAACCAAATCATGTCCAGTCATGGAATGAGCAGAAATCATACTAAGAAATACTCAAACAAAGACCAAGAGGTCAACAACCTATTGAACCTTTCCTAGCTATTCGTGTGAAGACAAAGAAGGGGAAGTTTATACAGAAACCACATCAAGGCTCCAATTTCACCCAAGATTCATGTAGCTACTAATTTTAACATATAGTGAATAGGGAGACCTAATCATTTAAAAATGTGAATTAACCAATATGGAGACAGTGAACTCCTAACAAATTTGCTATTGAACTTTTATTCCCCTAATCGGATTCGTAGACAAACTGACATCATTATTCGGCTAAATTAGAGAAATAATAGGTCATAACAAACAAACCCCAAATAAGTAGTTCATAATAACATGTTTCAAGCCTAACGTAATCAAACGATTTATCCTATCTTGCAGCAAACAAACCAACCATACGACGATCTAAGTGAAACCATAAATAGTTATCCAGCAGAACAGCACTACGTTGAGGATGAAAAGATCGACGAGGGAGTTTTACCTTTTTTCGGGCAGGAACAGGGACAACCGAGCTTGTAACGATGAAGCTTCCACCACCAAAAATCGATTCGGTTCCGCTGGAGTTCGAAAAAGTTTGTTGGATGTTGATTTTTTGAGTTGTGTTCTTCGAGAATTTTGGTTACGTGAGATTAGAAGCATGAGCCTCCAGAATCTCCAAATTTTTCCCCAAAAATCCTCTCCTCAACCTTCAACCCACACTATCTATTTATAGGGGAATTGGGGATGAAAATGGGGGGATAACGTAGGGGTACTTTGGGAAAAACAAAAGGGGTTTTGAAATTTGAATAATTTTGGATATGAATTCGGTTTTTTCAGCTACGAATTTGGACCAATTCAAGGTCAAATTCATTAGATAAAAAGGGGGAAACTCGTTGGATTTTGGGGGGGAAAAAACGAATTCCCCATAGCCAATCAAAATCACACAACACCGTACCTTCATTGTACGAATTTGAACATTGGGAGGGTGAGGTGTCGATCTTCTGGAAGCTTCAACGAAGGCACGTTAACAGAATCCAAGAGGTTTTGCCGGGTCTTTGACGGAATTCGGATATTGAGGCATCGTTTGGGTGAATTCGTGGGTGTTGTTTTGGATTGTTGCTAGGAATGTTAAGATGTGTTGGTGTTGCCGTGAAGTTGTTGATGAGCTGTTGTACTGGTTTCTATTAGTGTGAGAGAGGAGAGAAGGGTCGGGGAGAGAGAAAAGGAAAGAAAAGGGGCGCGTGGTGTGTGTGAAGGTATATGTATGTATAGGTATGTATATTGATCTGATTTTGGGGGGTTGATTAAGGGTTTTGGGCCGGGTCGGCTGGAAAAGTTGGGCCTGGGTAAGTTGAAGGGAAGGGAAAAATAAAGGGAAGGTTCAAATTGCAAATTTGGCCAAACCAAATTAATAAGATGACCAAATTGAGACAAGCCTAATTTCCGATCAATTCAACGAGCTTCTCAAATTCAATAATTTCAAAATAGATAGTTAACAAAATACAATTATTTCGTTTAAAAATTTAAAGAACTAATTATGTCATCAATTCCTTATTTTAAAATCAACTTTGAGAAAAGTAGAGTATTTGCAACTTTAATCAAGCGCTTCTCTCAAAATAAATTCTAAAATATTTTCTTTAAGTGAAAAAAAAAATAAAAAAATTATATGATTCTGTATAATTAAATACATAACATATCAATTTCGCCTAAAATTCAAAAGGTAGGCTTGGAAATATTTTCAAAAAATAATTTATTTTTTAAAAAATAATTATTTTAAAATTATTAGGAATCAAGAAGCTCGAAAACTAATACGGAGTGGGGAGGGCAAAAATTAGGTGTCAACAGTGGTCTCTCATGCACATAAAGTTTCAAGCGACAAATATTCAACAAGAAATTACCCAATTATATTCTCAACTCAAATTCTGGGGTAATTCAAATTTCAAATAAACAAATAGTAAATTGCATAGACTTAAAAGGAGTAAATGAAAAGATTGAGAAATACTACGGTTTGTACCTTGCATTTTTCTACAAGTGTTTTTTACTTCTCCGAGGCTGTTTCTCAGTTGCTAGTCAATAAATTCAACACACCAAACCGAGGACATGGACAACTATTAATATCCTTATGGACAAGACGATCACTGCTAAAGTTAGGGGTGGCATAAAAATCGTAGAACCGAAAAACCGTACCAAACCGAATTAGTTTGGTTTCGGTTCTTCGGTTTTTCGGTTCGATTTTGATTTTTTTTTGGTAGTTTGATTCTTCGATTTGATGTACGGTTTAGGGACGGCTCTTTGGAGCACCGAAGAACCGAACTTTTACTAAAAATTTTTTAAATTTTTTCATTTAGCTCATGTTTGGCCCAAAACTTTTCAAGACCAAGCCTCAAAGCCCATACTCAATTACCCCATCAACATTTACCTTCCAGCCTTATTACCTTTACATTTTTTTAAATTTTAATTCCTAATATACTTATATTTCTAATTGTAATTCCTAAAAAAAAATTCACACAAATACTCTTAATTTTTAACTGTAATTCCTAATTTTTTTTCATACAAATACTACCACCGTATTGTGATATGAAAAATGGAGCACTAAAATGATATTTATTTGAAGTTGTCCTTACTTAATAGTCTATTCACAATATTTTAGATTTTTTAGTGTCTTATATTTTGATTTGGGTTCTCATTTTATTTTTTAATTTACACTGAAAAACCAATTTAAAAACACCGAACTAAACCGAATCAAAGTTGAAAAAATTGAATCGAATTAAATTAGTTTGGTTCGATGTTCGGTGCACACTTTTTCAAAACCGAAGAACCGAATCGAAAGTTGATAAAACCGAACTGAAGAACCGAACGCCCACCCCTAACTAAAGCTCATAATACTTGACGATATGCCAACAGTATGGAAAACTAATATAAAAATACAGAAAAACGTAATAGATTACCTAATAAGTCCCAAGATTGAAACCATGTACACTTTCAGTAAGAAAATGAATTTAGACATACCAGTAGAAATGGCAAGCTTGAGATATACCAGAATTTGAGAAATCAGTTTATGTTTTTCCGCAAGCTGAAAAAAATCAATATACAAAACTAATAAAAATACATTATCCCAATACCGAAAAGCATTATCCAAAGCAGCTCCTTGATCCCAAGAAAAATCTTGTATATATAATGCTAATATATAAGAATGTGGAGATAAGCTATGATACCAAAGGTAATATATAAGAATGTGAAGCAAATCCAATATAAAGTGATGATTTTTTATCAAAAGAAAAATATTTAAGTATTGTCATTGCTACTCCAATTATAATATATAGTACTACTCCAACTTTTAGCTTAAAGAAGTAATAAGATCAAAAAATTTTGACACATTTTTCGTTTATCCGAGTATTTATTGAAAATGATTCATCCAAAGCATTGAAAGACACTAAAATGTAACGAAAGAAGAAAACAAGTGAGCTACTTAACTTTGCAAGGCCTAAGGAAATCACCTTATTAGTACAATGATCAAGCAATATAAAACTTTATCCAACGTTTAACACCCTATAATTAATAGAGGCAAAATCAAGGTCCATCTCATAGATACAACAACAACATAATACCTAGTGTAATTACACAAGTGGGGTATGACAAGATAAGAGTGTGCGGTAGGGAGATCATTTTCGATAGTCACTCGGCTCATCCATCTCATAGATATAGAAGAAAATAAATGGTAATAATAATTTTATTTAAAAGTATCAATGGCTCTTAACAAAAACTTATCTGCTTTAAGTCAATGAGTTTTGCTTGTTACTTTTTCTATTTCATTCGAAGATAAAGCTCCTGTGCTATCATGAAGCTTTTGGAAGTAAGAATCTAAGGCTCTCAGTTGCTTCTCCTAACTACTCAATGCATATTTCACTCTCCAAAATATTCTCCTTTGAGAACTACGCAGAAGTTTGGATACAAAAGGGGAAGTATCATTTAATCTCCCTATATGTATGACTTGATTTAGGCACAACTTGTTGTAAGTGCATACCCTGCTATGAACTTCTCAAAGTAGTACTGTAGCGCAGACCATTGTGTTTTATTCAGCAATATACTAGTTTCTTTAGGTACTTCATGGTCTTTCTTGTTAGTGACCTTAGATATATCTTTGTGAATTGAGAAAATGTTACTTCTCTTGTACAAGTTATGAAATTTTAGATGTGCACATAACCTTTTGCGACCAGAAGAAGAGTTGTTTCAGATCAAATACACTTCATTTTATATGAAATAATCATATTTAACAAATACATACACCTTTTTTCTATTTTTTTTCAATCCACACTTCATTTGCGGACATCTATAATTAATAGAGGCAAAAACAAGGTCCATCTCATAGATATAACAACAACAACAACAACAACATACCTAGTGTAATTACACAAATGGGGTATGACAAGATAGAGTGTGCGGTAGGGAGACCGTTTTCGATAGTCACTCGGCTCATCCATCTCATAGATATAGAAGAAATAAATGGTAATAACAATTTTATTTAAAAGTATTATATCAATGGCTCTTCACAAAAACTTATAAGGTTTATGCAATCAGCAGAAAATCTTACAAGAGCAGCATACTAGGCATCAAGAAGATTCTCAAAATAACAATAAAACTTGAAACACAACAGAGGTAATTAATCAAACACATTTTGGGCATTCATAAACTATCCTAATTGAGCAATAATTTACAGATCCATCACCAGATCTGTGAGTATTGTATCATTTTATTGTTTTGTATTAAAATTCAATAAGCTCATCTACATCAAAAATTAAAATTTTCCTTAAACATAAAGTCTACAAGCAAAAACTCCCAAGAATTTTAAAAGGAATCTTACTTCTCTATTCAATTGTACACCATTACCAGATTTGAAAAGGGAATCTACACAAAATTTTGACTACTAAAAATCACGTTTCAATGAGAAAACTTTTTAAAAACACTTTTAAAATCAAAATAAATTTTGACACAACCATATATAGGGAAGAATAATGAGAAACCAACTAGAAAATAAAATGCAAAAACAAAAAACTTATCGAAGTTACAAATCTGACCAGAAACGAGATCTGAAGACACCTAAGCTCCTCCAAAGAAAAATAGTTTTCTTTCATGTTGTATTTCCATCACTCGGCTCGAATTCTTATTCAACAACATCAATTTAGGATACAGAGAGATAAGGGGTCCAAATGCCATTCACAACTAGCAGTGAGGGTTTCACAAAAGAGGAAAAATAGATTTGGGGCAACCAGGGGTTTTGAATGGCTTACACATCACTAGGGTTTTGGGATAAAAAGGAGAAGTAAAGAAATGGAAGGAATATTTTCTTATTAAGCTAAAAAAGAAATGTGGCATTTGTCTTTAAATTTTTTAGAAGATGAATTAGTGGTGACAATAGTCGTCCCATAAAAATTTTGTGGCACCATTTCAGGGATCGCCAAAAATACCTTTTTAGTCCAATTTTTATTTTTGAAAAGTAAATATTTACTATCTAATTAGTGACGATATCACCAAGGTCGCCACTAAAGGTCACCACTGAAAGTCGTCACAGGAAACCTAATTTCTTGTAGTGCTACTTTAATTATCTTTCACTTTGTAAATTTTCAAAGAATACTGGGGTTTGAGTTTTCAAGGGTATCATATTTTATTGTTCTTTCCCAATTATTTTGCTTGTTTTTTGGAGATTCAATTCAAGTTCGGTATGAATTATGGCTTCCATTCCTAAGTTCGATTCTACTCCAACTCGAAAGAGCCCTAGATTTGTCGAAGAGAGCAGCCCCATTGTGCTCTCTAGACCATTTTTCGATTTGGGGTGTTTCACCCCTTCTCCAATCAATAATAATAGCAAGGAGAAAGTTGATATTGACGGTATATTGAACAATCAAAATGAGTTGGTTTCAGAAAAATTGTTGATACGAAACAACCATCACCATTGAAGCAACCTGTTTTCAACATGCAAAGTGATAATACTTTGTCGAAAAATTCTGCTATTCCTCAAAAAAAAAAAAAAAAAGGAACAACAAGAGGAAAAATGTTGTGGTTGAGCAAGTAGAAGATTTCAATTTCGAATATGAAATCCCTTCCGTTGAAGTAAAGTGATGGAGTAATTAGTAAAAGTGAGGTTACAGAAAACATGACTACCAGATTTGGAGGTCTCAAAATTTCAAGAGAACCTGTACCGAATGTCCAGTTATTGAAGCGTCCCAAAGCAAAAACAAAAGGATTTAGTTTCTCAATTAGCTATTTGTTGAGTTTTAATTAGTTGACTGTTAAATCGAACTGATTTGATATGTATTTTGGTGGGTGCTCAAACTGTTTTTGTCCAAACAAAGATGTCTATCATCTTATATGATTTTATTTTGATATTTAAGTTGACACTAATGTTTTGGATTTGATTGTCTATGCTATGTGATATCAATACATTTTGGATTTGATATTGTAATATTGAAGTCATCTCATTTCATCTAATATATGGATTTCATAGCATGATTGTGTATGTTATGTTATTCAATAAATATGTTGTTTAGTGTAGATATTGTTAATCGTTTTATAATGAATATGTTGATGAATATATTGATGATATATTTCAGAGTTCATTCACATTTGCAATATCATATTGTTGGAACAAATATTGCGCCTTAGTATTTTAATTGTGTTGTGTATGTAATAAGGTTTTAACTACTACAACTTGTATTTTTTGATTCATACACATACAATTTGTATTATAGTTTACATTTAATAATTCAAACTTTTCACAATATCATATCTTATTAAGTGGTTGCTTTCATATGTTTGTAATTAATTTTGAGTCATTGGTGGTTAAATGTTTTAACCCAAAAGATATTCAATATGAAGTAGTTTATCTACTTGTTTATCATATTACATTATCATAGTTGGGGAAACCATACAAAATCATCAACAGATTTTGATATGCACAACAACATTATTGATCTAAAAGATGCAATTGTTAGTTAAAAAGTAAAAAATATCATCCAGAATCTTAAAAATAGTATAACATTACAAAAAATGTTGGTTCGGCATTAATTGGAGGTGCATGTTTGCGGTATGTTGTTCTGTTGTGTCTTCTCGATGGTTGCTACTACAAGTCACCTTGAATCTTTTACTTTTTCCTTCGTTTGATGATTTCCATCTTCGTCTGAAGAAATCTGCAACATTCTTCTTTTGATCCAAATATACTTTGACTCCAGTATCATTGTGCATGATCATTGGCGGACACCTATCACTTATTATTTACTTAACTTCAATTTGAACTGAAGAAGTGTCTATCGCTATTGAGTTGCTATTGCATTTACCAATCCATTAAACTTTGTATTTAAATCATACATAATCCCTTCAGCACCAAAATCTTTAGGTCTACCTGTCAATATTATACAGGATTGTTAATTTATAATATTGCAGAATAGAAAAAAAAAATATGAAATTCTGAAATTAAGTTACTTAAAAATTGAAAAATAAACACTAGTATAATCTTAATTAAATATGATAGTTACTTGAATCATCAGAAATCATATTCAACATAAGAACCTCGAAAATATGTATAAAAATATTTGAATTACGTTTTCTTCCCCTAATTTGAGTAATTTCAATTAATTCAATGTTTTCTTGTTTCATTAAAAAAATACATAATGTATTTCTTTAAAAGAAAATATTCCTACAATATCCCATCTTACTCCATATTGTATCATGATTGAATGTAAATTATCACCATCCATATTTTCACACAATCAAATTATTGTTTTCAATTTTTCTTTTCTTTTAATAACCTCAATTTCAATTAAAATACTTTAGTCAGTATTTTAATCAAAATCATCTCCTTAAATACAATCCTTAATTGAGAGATTTTGTGTATTAAGAATAAGAAGAGTATTAATTGAGAGATATGTTTTTGATTTGTTGTTGAATTAAGAAGAAGGGTATTAATGGAGAAGAAGAACAGGCAAACTTCTTTTGAAATAAGGAAAAAAAAATTGGTTGAGAGAAATTAGTGGTGATTAACATCCTTTTGTAACTAAAGTCTTTTTTAAAGGGTAGATTGTTTTAACAAAAATAGAAAAAACGTTTTTTCCTTATTTGTTTGTTTTAGAATTGATATTAAATTATTTTTTTTCGTTTTAAAAATTTGCTATTAATTGCAATCTAAAAATTTTTGCTATGACTTGCAATTTATAATATAAGGATGTGTATTTCGATTTTTTTCCCAAAACAATTCCTGGGGTGCCTCATTTTGGTCATCTCATTTAAACTAATATCAGTTGTATATATGTTTCTTTTTGTTGCACAAATACTTAGTATTAGATAACTTGCAAGTAAAAATAAGTACTTCTTTTCGCTTCTTATGTTTCTGCCTCTGCGTTCAAACGCACAAGCTTAAAATTTAGTCATTTTCAACAAGTGTTTCAGGCATATGCGACTGAGTGCAGACATACATGAAAAAAAATTAAAGGATGCTAAATGGGTTTGTTAGGTTTGTTGTTATTTTAGCAAATTGATGATTGAGATTTGTTCTTTATGATACATGGCTAGAAATTTTGGCTCTATGAACATGGACGAAATTTTCAAGAACAAATTGGACATACACTTCACATATATCATTGTATATCGCATGTATATCATGTATATGTATAATACTGATACATGTGACATACACTAGACATACATGTGAAATACAGTCATTCATTGAAAAAAAAAAAGTGGCCTTCATTGAAAGTCTTGAAGCTCAAATATTAAAATTCATATTTGAAAATTATTGTTCTATATCTCTTGAGAATATTACATTTTTCTCTAATCTTGCTCATGCAACCACCTCTCCCTACAGAATAAAATAGAATTTAATGCTTGGAACTTAATATTTCATGCCTTGCAAGTTTGACTTTGCTGTAATATGGGGATCTTGATGTAACATTTATTGTAAAAATTCACGAAATCTACATAAGAGAGAAGGAGATTGAAAGGGGTTAGTTTTACTAGATTAGAGCCTAAAATAAAGGGATCTATATTCTTTTAAGTGAACACATTAAGAGGTGGGACGAGTGCGAAGAGTTGGGAGGACATGATTAAGGAGGAGATGCAGGTTACATACCCTACAATACGCAGCAAGTTGAGTCCAGTAGCCCCGGTATTTATGCCAAGTCGTTCCATGATAGTCCCACCATTAGCAGCAGGACAACTTATGGCTCAGATGAGTGCTTCAGATGGAAATGAAGGTCTTCTGCAAGATGCAGATTTTTCTTAGGAAAGCGAGGAGGATGAAATGTTGGATATCTGCTTTGCAAATGCTGCAAGGGACACTGACATCTCTCCTAGGCAACAAAGAAGTGGAAAACACAAAAATAAAAACAAAACTCATAGTAGACATTATAGTTGGGATGATAAAGTGTCTGGGAAATTTATCCCGAGGCAACTATCAACGAGAGCGGCAGAGCAAAAGGAAACAAAGTTCAACTACATCAACAAGGTCCAACAAACGTAGAAGAATTCATGTATTTTTAACAATTCTTTTACATGTTTCAGAAAGGAGACAAGGACAAGAATCAAATTGATACAGGACTATAAATTTTTGGATTTGTCACAAGTACAAAGAAGAGGGGGCTTTGCTGTACTTTCTTTCTTCTTTTATATTATCATTTTATAGTATCCTCATTTATAATATCATTATAGAGTGTGTTATAAATACTTGGTTGATCATAGAGTATTTGATTTTTTCAATTTCTTATTTCTTACATGCTTGCTAGTATTAGTAGAGGTGTTTGACATCATTAAGATTTGTAAGGTAAGGCCTAGCCATCCTTAATTATACTGATTTTTTATTGAGGTTATTTGATTATTAATGAATAATACCTGAGTGTTCCAATATTTGCTTTAAAAAAAATCAAAAGATTTATATAGATGGTAATTAATAATCCTATTTCATAATATGATGTAAAATTCTGCTTTCTTAACAAATCACCTTGCATCCCTCGTCCAATTCTCAAAATAGACAAATGCTACAAATCTACGTATTTTGCTATCTTGTTATAGTTTTATTGGGAATATGATCAACACTTATATGCAATCTCAACTAATAGAGTGTATATAGCTATAAACATGTGAAGTGTATGGCTAATCTAGTTTTGAAAGTTTCATAAGGGGAGTCAGTATTTTCTTATTTCACAATTCAAAATACGCATCTCTTAAAATAATAATAGTTCTTCTGTTATTTCAAATACACACACAAAAAAAAAACACTCTATTTAAAAAAAAAAAATTGGTAACTATATGAACATTACCATTACTCCAAAAAAAAACTAGTACAAATTAAAGGGCACCTCCTACCCCTCTCAGGGAGAAGGCGTCAATACAGGAAAACAGAAACTATTTACATGAGTATTTTAGCCCTCTACATCTACTAGTCTTCTTTGATTCCTTATATAATTGTAATCTATCCATAAGTCCTAGTCTTCTTTGATTTCGTATATAACTACAATCTATCCATAAGTTCTTGTCTAATCTGTGTAGTAACCTCCATGATCTGTACATTAACTCTATAAAAAATCTTTTAATTTCTTTTCCTCCACGTGTGGTACAATTTCACCTCATATTGCAGCTAAAACTTTCTTCTTAAATTACCTCCAATGCTTCCTCTTGAGATTCACCGGTACGTGGTTTGTGTCTCTATTTAGGAACTTGACCTTGGTCCAACTATATACTTCATGTAGCAACTACTTTATCCATGCATAGTCCCCAAACAAATGAGTACTAGCTAGGCTCTACAAATTGATCATCACATAAGCAAAAAGTTGTATTATATACTTGAATATGCAGTTTAACCATTCTCTCCTTAGTGAGCAACCTTATTTGGTAAGCTAACTACATAATGAACCTATGTTTTGGTTGAGCTAATCTACTCCAAATCAAATCAGCCACATGCAGTCTACCATGATCCCCTACAATAGAAAAATAGCTCCTTGTGATAGAGTACTCACAATTCTTTGTAAGCTCATACCTTCCCTGGTTATACCAGTCTTGCATCATTCCTTCCAGTGAGTTTATCTTCCTTCAGCACCAACTACAATCCAAAGGAGGGTTATGGTTCCTTCCAAATGTTATTGCCATCTCTCTTGTACACACCATGAACCCATTTAACCCATAATGATTCCTTATTCATACTGAGTCGCCATAATAGTTTACCCATAAATGTAATATTCGAGTATTTGCTACTCATTACAATTAGGGTGTGTTTGGTATGTAGGAAAATGTTTTCCTAGAAAATGTTTTCATGGAAAACAAGTTGATTTCTTACTTATTTTCTCATGTTTGGTTGGTGAGTGGAAATCATTTTTCAGAAAATATTTTCTAGTGTTTGGTTGGTGAATGAAAAACATTTTCCAGAAAATATCTTTAAGTGTTTGGCTAGAGAGTAAAAAATACTTTTTAGGAAAATAATTTCTGACCCGGGAATCAACCTCAAAGACCGATCTAGGACCCGAACCCGACAATCAAATTGAGACTCGGCACTCGACTCGAGACCCGACCCCGACTCCCGACTCGAGACCCGACCCCGACCCCGACTCCGACCCCGACTCCCTACCCGAGACCCGAGCCCGACTTTGAACTCGAAACCCGACCCCAACACCCGACCTCGATACCCGACCCAAGACCCGACCTCGACACCCGACCCCGACTCTCAACTCAAGACCCAACCCGGACCCCCACTCCCGACCTCGACACCCAACCCAAGACTCGACCTCGGCACCAGACCCGAGACCCGACTCGAGACCCGACCCCAACCCCGAGACCCGACCCCGGCACCCGATCCGAGACCCAACCCCGACACTCGACCCGAGATTCGACCCCGACTCCTGACTCGAGACCCGACCTCGACACCTGATTTGGAACCCAACCCCGACTCACGAACAGGGACCCGTCTCCTAACCCCGTCACCCGACCTCGACTCCCGAGACCCAACCTCGACTCCAGACCCCGACCCGAGACCCGACCCCATCTCCCGACCTGAGACTAGGGACCCGACCTCGACCCCGGCACCCAACTCGGGACCCCAACCTCGGCACCCAACCCAAGACCAGACCCCGACACCCAAACGGGACCCGACCGTGACACACGACGCGGGACCCAATCCCGACACCCAACTCCTGACCCCGACACCAGTCACCCAACTCGGGACACGACACCGACACCCGATCCGAGACCCGACCTTGACTCCCAACCATGGACCCAACCCCGACTCCCTACCCGATACCCGACCCCTACATCCAACTCAGGATCCGACTCGAGAACCGGGACCGACCCCAAATCTTGATTCGGGACCCGATCCGACTCCCGACCCCGGCACCAGACCCGATACCCGACCCCGACTCTCGACCCGTGACCCAACCTTGACACCCGACCCCAGACTCGAGACCTAACCTCGACACCCGACCCGAGACACGACCCCGACACCTGACCCTGACCTTGAGAATCGACCTCGAGACCCGACCTCGAAACCAGTCCCGAAATCCGACCCTGACTCCTGTTCCCGACATTCGACCCCAGACCCACCCTCAATTTCTGATCCGAGACCTAACCCCGACTCTTGACCCGAGACCCGACTCCGACTCCCGACCCACGACCCGACCGCAACAACTGTCTCGAGACGTAACCCCAACTCCCGTCCCCTACTCCCGAGTCGAGAATCGAGAGTCAGGGTCGGGAGTCGAATCTCATATTAGTGTCGGGAATCGGTAACCGAGACTTACGTTAAGGTGGAAAGTTGAGGTGTGAGGTTGAAAGAGAGTTTTGGAAAATGTTTTCCTTACTTTTTGAAGGGAAGTCATTTTCCTTCAATTTGAGGAAAATGAGTTTGGAAAACATTTTCCAAAACATTTAAGCCAACCAAACATGAGAAAATTAGAAAACATTTTCTAGAAAATGTTTTCCTTCATATCAAACACACTCTTAATCTTTTCATGTTTTTTGGAACGGAGATGTTATCCCAAGATACTAATGGGATTTTCTTTTTATTATCAATCCTTCTCCAGAGATATGTCCTACAAATCCTGTCCACATTCTTCAATATGCTTAGAGGCAAGATAAGCACAATGCCTCAAAAGTTGTGTATGGAAAATTAAATTATTTATAACTTGTAATCTACCTACATAAGACAAATATTTAGAGTATGCTCTTCAATTCTTCTCTAGATGACCATATTTATAACAGAACTTACATAGTATTGGCTTTCAGTCATAAGTAATTTCCTGATGTATTAGCTGACCTTATTCATTTTAAATGTAATCTCATCAGGTAGGACTGCCGTCATCCCTGCTTCAATCAAAATCCTAGCATAATTCAGTCTATTTTTCCTTTCTGTACTTTGATCCACCATAACTAGTTTACCCACTAAGTTCCCAAGTTTGCTCAGACCCTTAGGACTCCAATATTTACAATTTAACCACATTCTTAAGCATTGATATTTTATCAATCTCATACTTTCCCATAATCTCTTTAACATATCCTCCGGTGACTGTAAATAGGGGTGGGGGGTAAGGTGAGCCCCTAGAACATAGCAAATCATATCAGTGCTCCAATAATCTTTCTCATGTTGTATATCATCAAGCTCAATTTGTACAATAGACTCACCTTTCTCCTTAGGTGGAACATATTGCAGTTTGAACTATGCATTAGATAATTTTGCACTATCAAATTCATCCCAGCTGGATTTTTATTTCTGAGGTGATTTGGTCTCCTCATCCACATTATCAGTCAGGATTTAGCTTCGCTACTACTTGATGTTGACTTTACAGTTTTCAGTGAAGCTATAATAGTACCAGACCACATCTTCTATTATTTCAAATACACACAAAAAAAACACTCTATTTAAAAAAAAAAAATTGGTAACTATATGAACATTACCATTACTCCAAAAAAAAAAACTAGTACAAATTAAAGGGCACCTCCTACCCCTCTCAGGGAGAAGGCGTCAATACAGGAAAACAGAAACTATTTACATGAGTATTTTAGCCCTCTACATCTACTAGTCTTCTTTGATTCCTTATATAATTGTAATCTATCCATAAGTCCTAGTCTTCTTTGATTTCGTATATAACTACAATCTATCCATAAGTTCTTGTCTAATCTGTGTAGTAACCTCCATGATCTGTACATTAACTCTATGAAAAATCTTTTAATTTCTTTTCCTCCACGTGTGGTACAATTTCACCTCATATTGCAGCTAAAACTTTCTTCTTAAATTACCTCCAATGCTTCCTCTTGAGATTCACTGGTACGTGGTTTGTGTCTCTATTTAGGAACTTGACCTTGGTCCAACTATATACTTCATGTAGCAACTACTTTATCCATGCATAGTCCCCAAACAAATGAGTACTAGCTAGGCTCTACAAATTGATCATCACATAAGCAAAAAGTTATTATCTACTTGAATATGCAGTTTAACCATTCTCTCCTTAGTGAGCAACCTTATTTGGTAAGCTAACCACATAATGAACCTATGTTTTGGTTGAGCTAATCTACTCCAAATCAAATCAGCCACATGCAGTCTACCATGATCCCCAACAATAGCAAAATAGCTCCTTGTGATAGAGTACTCACAATTCTTTGTAAGCTCATACCTTCCCTGGTTATACCAGTCTTGCATCATTCCTTCCGGTGAGTCTATCTTCCTTCAGCACCAACTACAATCCAAAGGAGGGTTATGGTTCCAAATGTTATTGTCATCTCTCATGTACACACCATGAACCCATTTAACCCACAATGATTCCTTATTCATACTGAGTTGCCATAATAGTTTACCCATAAATGTAATATTTGAGTATTTGCTACTCATTACAATTAATCTTTTCATTTTTTTTGGAACAGAGATGTTATCCCAAGATACTAATGGGATTTTCTTTTTATCATCAATCCTTTTCCAGAGATATGTCCTACAAATCCTGTCCACATTC
Source organism: Capsicum rhomboideum (assembly GCA_031232105.1). NCBI lineage: Eukaryota > Viridiplantae > Streptophyta > Magnoliopsida > Solanales > Solanaceae > Capsicum > Capsicum rhomboideum. The sequence continues at coordinate 129,110,996 of CP124712.1, forward strand.
TTCAATATGCTTAGAGGCAAGATAAGCACAATGCCTCAAAAGTTGTGTATGGAAAATTAAATTATTTATAACTTGTAATCTACCTACATAAGACAAATATTTAGAGTATGGTTAGAGTATGCTCTACAATTCTTCTCTAGATGACCATATTTATAACAGAACTTACATAGTATTGGCTTTCAGTCATAAGTAATTTCCTGATGTATTAGCTGACCTTATTCATTTTAAATGTAATCTCATCAGGTAGGACTGCCGTCATCCCTGCTTCAATCAAAATCCTTGCATAATTCAGTCTATTTTTCCTTTCTGTACTTTGATCCACCATAACTAGTTTACCCACTAAGTTCCCAAGTTTGCTCAGACCCTTAGGACTCCAATATTTACAATTTAACCACATTCTTAAGCATTGATATTTTATCAATCTCATACTTCCCCATAATGGGGTAAGGTGAGCCCCTAGAACATAGCAAATCATATCAGTGCTCCAATAATCTTTCTCATGTTGTATATCATCAAGCTCAATTTCTACAATAGACTCACCTTTCTCCTTAGGTGGAACGTATTGCAGTTTGAACTATGCATTAGATAATTTTGCAATATCAAAGTTATCCCAGCAGGATTTCTATTTCTGAGGTGATTTAATCTCCTTGTCCACATCATCAGTCAAGATTTAGCTTCGCTACTACTTGGTGTTGACTTTGCAGTTTTCAGATAAGCGATAACAGTACCAGACCACATCTACTGAGCTTGCTTGTTTTTGTTTAGGTCATTCAATCTCGATTCCTTGGTAATCCCCAATTCTCTATATTAGGACTTAGTGCTTTATCATTATATTATTACATCTCATCTTCATCACTTTTTACACGATCTAGATCTGCAATTCGGGCATTGATTTCTTCTGGATTTTGCTGAGTTTCCTCACCACTCTGACTAAGTACTGTTCCATTGGTGTTATTCAAAATTATTTTCTTCTTCTTCGTAATTGCCCCTCTCGGTCCGTTCTTAGGGTTTCCCCTGTAGTTGTATGTTCTCCTTCACCACAATTGTCTTCTGTAATGGATTGCATGCTCTCTTCCCCATGGTTGGCGCAGGTTAGGCTAACTTGCACCGAGAGAGAAAGAAGCCATCCAGAAAATCCTTTTTGTCAAATTTAATCACTATTTTAATTATTAAAATAGCCTATAACAGAGAATTTGGTTCATCCTTTGAAAACCTCATCAGAACTCTACCAATCAAGTATATATTTGTAGATTTGGAAATCAACAATTATAAAAATTGGTCAGAAAAAAACTATAAAATATTGACACGTCCAACTTTCTTTTTCTTCTCTCTTCTTTCTTCTTCTCATCTTTTTGTTGTTGAATTGAATGTACGTAAGTAGTGTTAGGGTTTTTGCCTGATTTTTTTACCAAAATTGAGTATTAATTTTCTAATGAGGGAAAATAAAAATAATACCATAATTACTTTTATTTTTCCTAAAAAGAAATATAAAACTCTTCCATATTTGGCTAACCTATTTCTTCTAGAAAAGGTTTTGTACCTCTATAAATAGAAGACCCTCCTTCTCATATCACAACACAATAACATCCACAATGTAGTCATTTAAGAGTCTTGTTTAGGGGGAGATTTTCTCTCAAATAGTTTTTATGCTTTTTTAATAGTAGGTTTTCATATGTAGGCCAATTGGCTAAACCCTATCAATAATATGTTTTTAGTATGTTTTTATTTGTCATCCGATTTATCGTCTACATGGTTTGCAATTATTAGCTTCCGCATGACGCCCTCTCGATTTCGTACCCAACAAGTGGTATCAGAGCTTACGGTTCAAAGGTCCAATGGTTTGGTGAAACGAGATTAAAAACAAGTTCAAAGCGGTTTCAAATCAAGCTGCAACCAATTTGATGATAATGAAGATTTTTGTCCAAAAAACTACATGTGAAGATATTTGTCAATCATATTTTCAACAATCCTGCTGTTACATATTTGAAAATAAAAGCTCACGTTTAACCCTACAAAGGGCTCCAATATTTTTAACCCGAAAGGGCTCATATATTTTTAACCCCAAAAGCTCCATTTTTAAGCATGCCAAGCAGCAGTGATGAAGATTATGTGAAGAACAAAGATCATATATGCAAGTGAAGAAGGAGGATCAAGTTTTGCTAAGAAAATCCAGCCAAAAAGGGGAGATTTGTTAGGGTTTTTGCCCTGATTTTCTTACCAAAATTGAGTATTAATTTTTTAATGAGGGAAAATAAAAGTAATACCATAATTACTTTTACTTTTCCTAAAAAGAAATATAAAACTCTTCCATATTTGGCTAACCTATTTCTTCTAGGAAAGGTTTTGTACCTCTATAAATAGAAGACCCCCCTTCTCATATCACAACACAATAACATCCACAATGTAGTCATTTAAGGGGTCGTTTGGTGTGAGGTATTAGAGAAAATAATAATGGGATAAAATTTTGGTGTCTTTTAAGTGGGCGTTTGGTGTGAGGGATTGGATTATTTATCCCATCACTTTTGCCTTAGTGATGGGATAAGTTATCCCACATACATTGTGGGATAACTTATCCCGGAATTAGTTATCCCGGGATAGTTAATCCCGGGATAAGTTGGATCCCAACCAAACGACTCCTAAGAGTCTTGTTTAGGGGGAGATTTTCTCTCAAATAGTTTTTATGCTTTTTAAATAGTAGGTTTTCATATGTAGGCCAATTGGCTAAACCCTATCAATAATATGTTTTTATTTGTCATCCGATTTATCGTCTACATGGTTTGCAATTATTAGCTTCCGCATGACCCCCTCTCGATTTCGTACCCAACAAGTAGGTATGACTGACAACACATGGATGATGGATATATATAAAATTTGAAGAATATTTAGAGGTAATTTGGACTGATCTAGAATAAAGATTAGGGGTAAAAATGCATTATGATGTGTGTATATCACATGTATCTCGGTGTATCTCGCACGTACACCTCTTCATAGATGTCATTATGATATGTGCAGATCATGTATATCAGTCTATATATCACACTATTTTTATGAATATATATAAATATACATGATCTACAAGAAATAAATAGTATGCAATGAGTTTATACTAATATACATGGGGATATTTAGCTCAAATCCACCTCAAATCATCTCCAAACATTTTCAAAATTAATATTCAAGCTCCTTAAGATATTTTCAACAAAACGACGTATCACCAAATCAAAATCAAAATCCTTATCTTGAAGTTTTCCAGTTAGATTCCCGATAAAAGAAATCTATCCTTTTTAGCTACCTTTTTCATCTGATTTATTCGCTCTCGCTATATAACACGTCACTTTATTGACTCCAAAAGGTAAACTTTTTCTATATTCTTTAACTTATAAAATAGTCATGCTAATCTTCTCAATAAAGAACTTTTTTGCATGTTCTTAAGGGAACTTAGTGCCACAAAAGTATTATCACGGGTCTTTACTTGATGAAAGACGCCTTGTAAAATGTGTTATATAAGTATAATTTATGTCCTCCATTTTCTAATTTATTTAATAGTAGGTGAATTTGGGGTCACAATTGAACCCAAACATCAGGTTTTTTTGTTTTTTTTTAATTTCTATTTTTTTAGAAAATGAATGAGGTAGTCTAAAATTGATTTTTATCCCAATCAGTCTAACATTGTATGTCTAATTTGATTTTTTGATTTTTTGGGTAAACTCAAGTAAAAACAAATAAAATTGAAGCAGTCCTCAATAATTATCTTCACCTTTTATTATAGAAAAAATTACATCATGCCACAATTTAACTTACCATAACTATTTAAAATCTCAACCCTTTTAAATAATTACATAAATCTCTGATTTTACTTAAAAGCTCGGATACATCACAAAAGAATGTGATGTATCCGTATAAAATTAAGTGATGTATCCAGAAGAATGTGATGCATCCATGTAAAATTAAGTGATGTATCCGAAAGAATGTGATGTATCAGTGTGGACTAAATCAGAGATTTTTAGTAATTTTAGAAAGAGTTGGAATAGGGAGTAATTAGCTTCAAAAGGGTTGTGATTTATGTAACTTTTACTTTATTATATGCAATTGAAATGGAAAAGGGTGTCGTAATTAGGCTTGGGCATATTTCGGTTCAAATCAAAAAAACCTACCGAACCAAAAAAAAAATTAATCTCGGTTCCGGTTACTCGGTTTGTTCGGTCGATTTTGATTTTAATTTTCAAAATTTTGGTAATTCGATTCGATTTTTGATTTTAAAAAAAATAATTTCGGTTAACCCAAAAATCAAATTTATTAAAAAAATGTGCATATATATTTGATATTTGGAAAAAGTACACAAAATAAACCAAAAAACTAATGAATTTGCCAAATACCCTCTCCCTTAATAAATCTAAATATGTTTGGGTGGCACAAAGTATTTACACTCGGTGCCGCCCTTCAAAAGAAGTTCAATTTTGCCTCATTTAATAAATTGTGATGCCTACCTTTACCCTTAAATTAAATTGTGGCGCCTTCCTTTTCAATTGCATTGAAGAGCTTTTTTAAAAAAAAATGAATTACATAAGGATGTTGTTTATGGAAGTAACTAATTGTAATAATAGGTAATACAATATAAGTAATTAGTAAAAGTTACCAATTTAAGTAAATGATGCCACACATTTTAGGTACTATTTATTCTCTATTTCATACTATTTCACGTGGAGGTGGAGAAATTCACCATACACCACATCAAAATTATGTTTATCCCATTATGTATTTATTCGGGTATGTTCGAACACGTGTGATATTAATAAAATTCTCAAAATTAGGTTTGTATGCTTTCAACACAGGACGAAGAACAACCTCATACCCGGAGTGTTACATGCGACTTCCAATTCATGTTCTTGTGTCTTCTTTTTTTAAAAAAATATTTTTATATTTCTCTTTTTTGTGTGTGTTATTTATGTTTCTTTTATTTAAATATAAAAAACAAGTATCGTACCTAATTATATTTTGATCAACAAAAATAAAAATAATAATAATTAGACTACAATAAAAAAATAGTTAAGATAATAAATAAACCACAATAATAAATAATTAAGAATGACTAAGGAGTGTCTCATTAAAGGATTAGAACAAACCTCTATGATATCATCACAGTATATGCATATATTGTAATTGTATCATTGGAGACTGAAGCAGACCTCAATGATACTATGACAATATATGTATATACTGTGATGGTATCATGGAGAATTGAGGAGTGTCTTATTGAATGATTGAAGTAGTCCTCTATAATACCATGTCGTATATAGATATATTGTGATAGTATACGGGGTAGTGTCTCATTTAAGGACTAAAGTAGTCATCCATGATACCATGACAATATATAGATATATTGTGATAGTTTCATAGAGGGCTGAGGAGTGTCTCATTGAAGGATGATATCATACCAGTATATAAATATACTTTATTAGTATATTGACGAGTGTCTCATTGAAGGATGATATCATGCCAGTATATAGATATATTATGACGGCATATTGAGGAGTATCTCGTTGAAAGAAAGTAGTCCTTCATGATACCATCACAGTATATCGATATACCATGATGTTATATTGAGGAGTATCTCATTGAAAGAAAGCAGTCCTTCACGATACCATCACAGTATATCGATATACCATGATGGTATCATGGAGGATTGAGGAGTGTCTCATTGAAGGATAATATCATGTCAGTATATGGATATATTGTAATGGTATCATGAAGGTCTCACTGAAGGATTGAAGCAGACATCAATGATATGATGACAGTATATAGATATACTGTGATGGTATCTTTTACGGAATGAAGCAAACTCAATGATTCCATATCAGTACATATATATATATATATACATTGTGATGGTATCATGGAGGTCTCATTGAAGGATTGAGCAAACATCAATGATACCATGACAGTATATAGATATATTGTGATGGTATCATGGAGGTCACACTGAAAGATTGAAGTAGACATCAATAATACCATGATAGTTTATAGATATACTATTATGGTATCATTACAATTGAAGCAAACCTCAATGATACAATGTCTGTATATATATATATTGTGATGGTATCATGAAGGTCTGACTGAAGGATTAAAACAGACATCAATGATACCATGACGGTAAATAGATATACTGTGATGGTATCATGGAAGTTCCACTAAGAATTGAAGCAGAAATCAATAATTTTAGGACAATATATAGATATACTGTTATGGTATTACAGACTGAAGCAAATCTCAATGATACCATGTCAGTATATATATATCGTGATGGTATCATGGAGGTCTGACTGAAGGATTGACGCAGACATCAATGATACCATGACAGTATATAGATATACTGTGATGGTATCATGGAGGTCCCACTAAGGATTGACGCAGACATCAATGATACCATGACAGTAGATAGATATATTGTGATGGTACGGACTAAAGCAAATGAAAAAACAGAAATAAAAAAGAAAAGAGAATCAAATAAAATTGTAAAAGAAAAGAAATAAATAAAATAAGAAAATAAAAATAAAAAGGACCAAAAATATGAAATTAGCTTGTGATGAGAAAAATAAAGAATGTTATGATTTGAGAAAAAAATGAATGAAAAAGGAAAAAAAATAAAGAATAAAGAAATAAACAAAAAACAAAAGAAAAGGATCAAAGAAAAAAATAAAAAATAAAAAACGCAAAAATAAAAGGAACCAATAAAGGTAAAAGACAGAAAAAAAAAAGAGGAAAGGAACAAGAAATAAAGAAATTAAAAAATAAAGAGACAATAAAAAAATAAAAAACACAAAAATAAAAGAAACCAATAAAGAAAAAAAAAAGCAGGAAAAAAAGAAAAGAAAAGGAACAAGAAATTAAAAAATTTAAAAACAAAGAGAAAATAAAAAATAAAAGGAACCAATAAAGGAAAAAAAGAGAAAAATAAAACCAAAAAGAAATAAATGAATAAAGAAATAAACGAGCAAAAAGAAAAAAGAAAGAAAGAAGAAGAAGAAAAGGAGTATATAAAATAAAGATTAAGTGCCCGTTTGGATTGACTTTTGGCTTCTGACTTATAAGTCAGAAGCCATAAGTTAGAAATTCTAACTTATGGCTTATGGCTTATTTTTAGCACTTTAAGCCAAAAGCCATAAGTTAGGATTTCTAACTTATGACTTTTGGCTTATTTTTAGCATTTTAGCTTAAAACTAAGTGCTTATAAGCACTTTTTAAATTTATCCAAACTCTTTTTGGCTTAAAAGCACGTAAAATAAGCCAATCCAAACGGGCACTAGTGTGAATTAGATTATAGTGTAAAAAGAAAATAAAGAATAAAATAATTTTACAAAAAAAATAAATGAACAAAGAAGCATAAAAGAAAAAAGGAAACGAGAAAAAAGGAAAGAAAAAAAAGAAGTAGATAAATAAAAAGGAAAAGAATTATTTATTTATTTTTACTGTACAACACAAACAAGAAATAAAAACTGCACTTGGACATAGTCCCAAGGTCAGGCACTACAAAGAAATGACACACTAGCATCACAGCCACACCATTATACTACTAGCTAGGATAGAAATCTAGTTCATCTAATCCAGCAGCCATCTTTTTCTAGAATCTACCTCGAGCCACTACTTGTTGGATGATCTGTCTAGTAACCACCTTAGGAGTACTACTTGCCTTCCGAAATACTCTATTGTTACGTTCTTGCCACATGAAGTATACACAACCAACCAAGGTGGTGCGGTAGATTTGGTCATTTGAATTTCCACTATTGGCATGATCCACTGTCCATGCTATTTCATTTGTCGATTTTCTTGCTATTGTACTACATCCCTGCCACACCAATAGAGATTCCCATACTGTTTTTGAAAATGTGCATTGAAAGAACAAATACTCCACCGACTCCTCTGTTCCATTACATAAGGGACAGGTACTGTCATCAACAAGGTTCCACTTCTTGAGCCTGTCTCTTGTATAGAGTCTTGACAATATGGCCAAGTAAAGGATCAATATCCACTTAGGTGCACCACTGGTGTTGCATATGAGCCTTCTCCAAGGAACCTTAGGGAATTCACCTCTTAACTTCATATAGACCACTTTAATAAAGAATTTACCAGCATCCTGATCCACTATAGAAGTGAACCCTACATCCTCAATAGTCTTGCAAGCTTTAAAATCTTCTACAATATCCAGGAAGCCTGAGTGGAAAAATAATCCCAAACACTTTATCCTTTCAAGTAGTATACATGAACCCACTTCACCCAGAGTTTGTCTGCCTTGTTATACAGGTTCCACAAAATTTTACAAATCGCAACTTTGTTCCAAGCAGGTAGATGTATGAGATTTAAATCCCCAACAATTTTTGGGAGGCATAGCTTATCCCAAGCCACCAAAGCCTTCTTTGAAGCACTCTTATCTCCAGTTCACAAAAAGGTTCTACAGATTGTTTCAATGGCTTTTAACACTTTCTTAGGAAGTATAAATACCTGAGCCCAGAAAGTTTGTATAGCAAACAACACCGACTTGATCAGTTGCACTTGTTATGATCGTTTTCGAAAAGTCAAAAACTTTATAACTTCGTGGCAAAAAAATCTATTTAATTTTATTTGAAAAATAATTTAGTGTCGCCACTTAATTTTAGGAGAATTAAGAAATCATTTGAAAAGATAATTTTTAAAGAAAACCTTTAATAAAACCAGAGTCTAGGTAAGGGTTCAAGTAAATTCAAAAGAAGGTGTTAGGCACTTTCGAAAATTCACAAAGTGTGGTTCCCGACAGATTAAACTTATTTGGCTAATTTTAAAAATTCTTTAAGTTGTAAAAATCTTATAGGTGCAACTTGTTTGAACAATTTATTTAAAAGAAAAGAATTTATTAAATATTTGTCCACTTACTTATTTCGAATTGTGAAATAAATAAAATGTCAAAATTTCGAAATAATTCTAACTTAACAATTTTTATCCAAATGAAGACTTTGGGTGAAATTGTTAACCCAACTTTTTTAACATGGATATCGAGCTAACTACTAACTATGAAAGAATATGAAAAAATTTCAAGTTAGTCTTAAAGCTTAAGTTTGCCTAGAAATTCATTTGGTAATTATCCAAGTAAATAATTTTGTAATGACCCTCCAGGTCATTTCCTTCTTTTCCACATTATTTCAGCATTTGGAGCGTTTCCATAGCTGCCCCAAGTCATTTATGACTTGCTGGAGCTGACAGTTCAGTTACCGGGCAGTTCGTTTTGTTTTTAGAGCCTTTTCCCTGTTTTGAAATCAATGCTTTCCAAAATTTGGCTACCGGGCCTAAACACCAGACAGACGGCCTCGTATGCCAATTCTGATAATTCCATCAGCTTCAAAATATTGATTTTAGGCTAGGAGGACCCTTGGTCCGGGTCCCGAGGCTTTCGAGCTCATTTTAGGCTATGGGGTTGAAAGTGGTGAAAACGACCCCTTGGGTGTGGGGCCCACATTTCATCAAAACGACCCCGGATGGAAATTTTGGTTTTGCCAATGAGTTCGGAATGCCAAATTCGATGGGGTAGCATAGTTCGTTTGCGTTCACGGGATCCCGAACAAATTCCGAGGACCCGTCGGAAACTTGGCAAAATATTGCCAAGAGCTTATGCAGCTTCAGCTGGTGCAGCCGCTTAAGCGGGCTTTAGGCCGCTTTAGCGGCTTGGGCACCACTTTAGCGGCTAGCCATGGCCATCCGATCCACTTAAGCGGTAGCTAGTCCGCTTTAGCGGTGACCGCTTAAGCGATCAAATGGCCGCTTAAGCGGTCAAATGCCCGCTTAAGCGGTACCTGCAGCCTCATTAAATTCCAGTTCACCCGTTTTTCCCTCATTATTTTCCAAGAGTTGAGAGAACACAAGACATAGAGAGATAGTGGGAGAGAAGAGGAAATTCTTGGGTGTTCGAAGAGACTTGGAGAGTCCGTTAACATCCTCTTTCCCTCGCCTAAATCTTGGTAAGCTTCGTTCTAGTTCTTGGTAAATTCTCTGTTTAGGCCCAAAAACCCTAGATAGCTTTGTGGTTTGATTGTTGGGTGCTTTGATGCTCGGAATTCACCCATTTGTGAGGGTAAATGATCCTTGAGCTTTGAGGGACGTTTTGACGGTTTCGAACTTGCGATTCTGTAAGCGGGCCCCGCATGAGATCTTTGACTTAATTTTTGGACCCAATGCAATTGTATGCAATATGGGTATTTTTGTTCTCGTATTGACGAGTAGGTTGTTATTTTGATAGCGTGGCATCGTGCGGAGGCTTCTCGGAAAGGAAAAGCACCACTATAGCAGACTCGATCGAGTTTTCTTCGGCGTCCAGGTAGGCTAGGTTTACTCTCTATACAGTTTGAGCTTTATCATGGTATTAGTAATATATTGTGCTGGTATTGGGGTTGGAATTTTTGGTTGGCCATGTAGTTAGCGAAAGTCGAATTATTTTGGCCGATTTGAGAGCCATTTGGAGGTAGAATCGATCCATTTCCCCTTCCCTTAAGTGAATTGCTGCTTTGGGTTGGGATATCGCACCTAGCTCCTTGTAGACTTTGGAGTCCTTCCTTCATAGTATAACCCTTAATCTTGAACCTTAGACTACTTGGCATCTATATAGCTTGGGATGACCTTATTATTATTTTATACATTTAAAGATCGGTTCGAGTCCGGCATATTCATTTAAAGACCGGTTCGAGTCCGGTATATTCATTTAAATACCAGTTTGAGTCCGGCATATTTATTTAAAGATCGGTTCGAGTCTGGCATATTCATTTAAATGCATATTTATTTAAAGACCGGTTCGAGTCTGGCATATTCATTTAAATACCGGTTCGAGTCCGGCATATTTATTTAAAGACCGGTTCGAGTTTGGCATATTGATTTAAAGATCAGTTCAAGTCCGGCATATTTATTTAAAGACCGATTCTAGTCTGACACATACATTCCAAGACCGGTTCGAGTCCGGTATTATGATACTTAAGGATTATTGAGGTTTGGTAGTATATTGAGACCGGTGTGAGTTCGGCAAGTGGTAGTTTGGAATGAGACTCATAGTTGTAGTATCGATTCATGTATTGCTTTATTCCAATGGGCTTATGGGGGTCTGATTGGATTAGTTCTCTTGTGTGTATCCTCTAGGCTTATGGGGGCCTAGTTGGATTATAGTTAGTTACTTTAACCTTGATGCTTTATGTTTCCTTAACTATTTACCTATGTTAGCGCTTGATTTGAGGTTTGCCCTTTTTCCTTGATGCACTTTACATACCCGCTTTTATCTTACTTGTATTATGTTTAGCTCAGTCGGTCGATGATGCCTACTGAGTACCCGTTGTTTTGGTACTCATACTACACTTCTGCATCTTTTCTGGTGCAGATCCGAGTACTAATCTCAGCCGTTGACATTCTAGCTAGGTATTCACAGGTTCCGGAGATAGGGTGAGCTTTTCGAGCCAGAGTTGATCCCCTCTCCTTCCTCTACTTATGGACAGTCTTTCATTCTGAGACTACATGTATATTGATATTTTAGTACTCTTATTCTTTTGCTAGTGTCTCTTGTACTGGCCTTACTAGGTCGTGGGATTCATTTTGTTTACTTCTCTCCCGTTTATATAGCCCTATATCTTGTGCGTGTATTACGGGCACAAATTATCATACTATATTGTCTCTCCGTCATGGTGCCCATTACTTGTCGTTCCGGGCTCAGACTTGGCTTACCTACTGGAGGGCATAGTAGGTGCCATAATGACTCCGAAATCGGGTCGTGACAAATTGGTATCAGAGCGGTCTAGGTTCACTAGTATTGTTGGTACAAGAGCCAGTGTCTAGTAGAGTCCCGCGGATCGGAGCGATGACGTCCGTGTCTTATCTTCGGGAGGCTATTGTACATTCTTAGGATTCCTTCACTTTCTTCATTCATTTCGTGCGCCGAGTCTGTGTTGGTTTCTAAGGTTCTTGTTGTTTCACTCTTTCACAGATGGCTAGGACGCGAGCTATGACAGCGCGTGTTGGTGACTCCGAGTCTGCTGCTAGGGCTCCTGTTAGAGGTCGTGGTCGTCCAGAGGTCGTGGCCGAGGTAGAGCTGCAGCCCCGGTTGGAGGGACGGATAGAGAGCCTTCCCCAGACCCGATTATTGCTCCAGAGGCATAGGTTACTTCACAGCCTCAGCCACCTCAGCCGTTGGTGGGCCAGGGGATAGCCCAAGCTCCACCAGGGTTTATTTCTTCATCGTTGCTCAGAGATGCTTTGGTCCAGTTGTTGGGATTAGTGGGTGGTGCGCCGTCTGATAGTGCACAGTCTGTGGATCAGAGTGGTACAGATGTAGGGGCACAACCTGTAGTTGCGGCACCCAGAGTTCAGGTTCCCCCAGCGTCGGTAGTTGCTCAGCCAACGGTCGCCCAGCCTGCTATGTCAGTTGAGGAGCAGAAGATGTTGGGCAGATTTCTGAGATTGCCTCCTCCGAGGTTTACAGGGGCTCCAGGAGAGGATGCGTTTGAGTTCCTTGCCACTTGTGAGGTTAGGCTCCGTAATTTAGGCCTAGTTGAGGCTCGTGGAGTTGATTACACTACCTTTCAGTTGGATTTGGCTGCTAGACATTGGTGGAAAGGTTTTCTTAACTCCAGACCAGCTGGATTCCCCCCTTTGACATGGACTCAGTTCTCCGAGGTATTCCTGGAGAAGTATATGCCCCGCAGCCTCCGTGAGCTCTTGAGGGATGAGTTTACAAGATTATAGCAGGGTTCGATGACAGTTCTTGAGTATGAGGCGTGATTTCATGAGTTGGCCAGACATGCGTTCGCGATCTTGCCTACCGAGTATGAGAGGATTCGGTGTTATGTCAAGGGACTGAGACTTCCTCTACGCATGGCTACCCAGAGTTTGGTTTCCGCTGGTAGGTCTTTTGTTGAGGTTTCTGATTATGCCCAGACTATGGAGGGGATGCATCGCGAGGCCCAAGGGGGCAGCGATAAGAGACCACGTCATCAGGGCAGTTTCAGTGGGAGCTTTGGAGGCTCACAGTCCAGAGGCAGAGATTCTCGGGGTAGGTTCCCTCCACGTCAGTCATATAGACACCAGGGTCAGTCTAGTAGGCCTGTTCAGGCAGCACTTCAGATCTCTGATAGAGACCAATCCAGTTTCAGTGAGTCTTACGGTCAGAGCAGTGGCCAGCCCCCAAGTGGTGCACATTCTGGGTCTTCTAGCCGTGATAGCTATTTCGGGTCAGCCAGACCTTCTAGATCGAGTGATATTTTGGGTCCTTGTTTTATGTGTGGAGTGTTCGGCCATATCTCCAAAGCATGTCCCCAGTGTAGGACAATTCAGACTATAGTGCAGAGTGCTCAGCCTATTAGATCAGTGCCGCCTCCCGCTAGAGGTGGTGTTCAGGGTCGCAGGGGTGGTTCTCACAGTTCTCGAGGAGGTTCTCAGGCAGGTAGAACAGGTGGTAGGCTAGACGCCCTGCCAGGAGGGCGAGGTCATTTATATGTTGTACCTGGTAGGCTGGAGGCAGAGTCTTCGGATGCTGTTATTACAAGTACGATTTCGTTGTGCCGTCAGTCGGCTATTGCTCTATTTCATCCGAGATCCACTTTTTTATATATTTCTGCTTATTATGCACCACGACTGGAGTTGTCTTGGGATCCTCTATCTGTGCCATCTGTGCCATTGTCTGTATCTACTCCCGTGGGAAATTCTTTAGTAGTGGATCGGATTTATAGATCATGTATGGTGACCGTTCGAGAGTCTGATACTCGGGCTGATCTTATTGTATTAGATATGGTGGACTTTGATGTGATTCTGGGCATGGACTGGTTATCCCCTTATCATGCGATCTTGGATTGCTTCGCCAAGACCGTTACCTTAGCCATGCCTGGTATACCCCCGGTTGTATGGCAGGGTTCTTTTAGCCGTACACCGATGGGAATTATTTCTTATGTTCGGGCTAGGAGATTGGTGTCGAAGGGTTGCGAGTCTTATCTTGCTTATGTACGTGATATAAATGTTAAGAGTCCCTCGCTTGATTCTGTTCCTATTGTCCTTGAGTTCACTGATGTTTTTCCTACCGACCTGCCTGGTATTCCTCCTGAGCGTGATATCGAGTTTGCTATTGATCTTGAGTCGGGCACCCGACCTATCTCTATGGCACCTTACCGCATGGCTCCTGCTGAGCTTAAGGAGCTAAATTCTCAGCTTCAGGATCTCTTGAGTAAAGGTTTTATCCGGCCTAGTGTATCACCCTGGGGTGCTCCTGTATTATTCGTGAAGAAGAAGGATGGCTTTATGCGTATGTGTATTGACTATAGGAAGCTGAATAAGGTTACAGTGAAAAATAAGTATCCTATACCTCGCATCGATGATTTATTTGATCAGCTTCAGGGTGCGGCAGTGTTCTCAAAAATTGACTTGCGGTCGGGTTACCATCAATTAAGAATTCGGGCCGAGGATATCCCCAAAACAGCCTTCAGGACTCGATATGGCCATTATGAGTTCTTGGTGATGTCTTTTGGGTTGACAAATGCTCCGGCGGCGTTTATGGATTTGATGAATCGAGTTTTTAGGCCCTATTTAGACTCCTTCGTTATTGCTTTCATCGATGATATTCTTGTATATTCGAGGAGAGAGGAGGAGCATAAGCAACATTTGGGTATTGTGCTCCAGACTTTGAGAAATTAGAGGCTTTATGCCAAATTCTCCAAGTGTGAGTTTTGGCTCGATTCTGTTACATTCCTAGGACACGTGGTGTCTAAGGATGGGATTATGGTGGATCCAGCAAAGATTAAGGCTATTCGTGATTGGGCCAGACCTACATCTTCGACTGAGGTTCGTAGCTTTATTGGTTTAGCAGGTTACTACCGACGATTTATTGAGGGTTTTGCTTCTATTGCATCGCCTATGACCAGACTGACGAGAAAGGAAGTTCTGTTCCAGTGGTCTGATGATTGCGAGTGGAGTTTTCTGAAGCTCAAGAAGTTACTTACTTCAGCTCTAATTTTGACCCTTCCTGTTGAGGGCCAAGGGTTTACAGTTTACTGTGATGCTTCTGGTGTCGGTTTGGGTTGTGTTTTAATGCAACAGGGCCGAGTTATTGCTTATGCGTCGAGGCAGCTTAAGGTTCACGAGCGCAACTACCCTACCCATGATTTAGAGTTGGCAGCGGTGGTTTTTGCGCTTAAGATATGGAGACATTACTTGTGTGGTGTTCGTTGTGAGATCTATACCGACCACCGTAGTTTTCAGCACCTTATGACTCAGAGAGAACTCAACTCTAGGCAACGTAGATGGATCGAGTTGCTGAAGGACTATGATATCTCCATCCTATACCATCCGGGCAAGACAAATGTGGTAGCAGATGCCTTGAGTCGAAAGGCAGTAAGCATGGGAAGTTTGGCCTCTATTTCAGTGTCAGAACGGCCTTTGGCTTTGGACGTTCGATTCTTATCCAATCTGTTGGTTCGACTCGATATTTCAGACTCCAAGAGGATCCTTGCGAGTGTGGAAGCTAAGTCTACCTTGCTTGAGCAAATCCAGAGTCGCTAGTTTGAGGATAGTAGACTTAGTGGCATACGTAATCAGGTGGCGAAGGGTGAGTCCAATCGGGATACCCTAGATTTAGAGGGTATTCTGAGGTTTGATGGTCACATCTGTGTTCCAAGGGTTGGAGATTTGATTCAGTTAATATTGCGGGAGGCTCATAGCTCGAGATATTCCATTCACCCTGGGACAGCAAAGATGTATAGAGACTTGAGACAGCATTACTGGTGGAGTGGCATGAAGAGGGATATCGCGGACTTCGTTGCTCGTTGCCTTTGTTGCCAGCAGGTAAAGGCCGAGCACCAGCGACCAGGTGGATTGCTACAGAGGCTACCCATTTCGGAGTGGAAGTGGGAGCGGATTACTATGGACTTCGTGACTGGTTTGCCTAGTTCTTCACGTGGTTCTGACAGTATATGGGTCATCATAGATCGGTTGACCAAGTCAGCTCATTTTATTCCGATTCAGACATCCTTCAGTGCCGATAGGATAGCCCGTATCTACATCCGAGAGATAGTTCGCCTTCATGGAGTTCCTGTATCCATTATTTCTGATAGAGGCTCAGTGTTTACTTCTAGCTTCTGGAGGACCTGTCAGGAAGAGTTGGGTACTCAGGTTAATCTTAGCACCGTATTCCATCCTCAGACCGACGGTCAGTCAGAGCGGACCATTCAGGTTCTTGAGGATATGCTCCGTGCATGTGTGATGGACTTTAGAGGTCAGTGGGAGCAGCACTTAGCTCTGGCGGAGTTCGCTTATAATAATAGCTACCATTCGAGTATTGGGATGGCCCCGTTTGAGGCACTATATGGTAGGCGTTGTCGATCTCTGATAGGCTGGTTTGAGACTTCAGAGGTTATCCCCTGGGGTACTGACCTGCTGCGGGAGTCCTTGGACAGGGTACGAGTGATCCAGGATAGATTGAGGGCAGCTCAGAGTAGGCAGAAAAGTTAAGCTGATCGTAGACTTCGTGTCTTGAAGTTTGGAGCGGGTGATCGGGTTTTTCTTCTCGTATCGCCCATGAAGGGCGTGGTGAGATTTGGGAGAAAAGGTAAGCTCAGCCCCAGGTATATTGGACCATTCGAGATACTACGGACCGTTGGGGAGGTAGCGTATGAATTGGCGTTACCCCCAGATTTATCAGCCGTCCATCCAGTTTTCCATGTCTCTATGTTACGGCGTTACATCCCAGATGAGTCTCACGTGCTTAGGTCGGATTCAGTTCAGTTAGATGAGAGGTTGGCATTTGTAGAGGAGCCAGTCCTCATTTTAGCCAGGGATGTTAGGAAATTGCGCTCTAGGGAAATTCCAATGGTTAAGCTCCAGTGGAGACATCGTTCAGTTAAGGAGGCTACTTGGGAGATTGAGAGTGAGATGCGGACCCAGTATCCCCACCTGTTCGATCCTTCAGATACACTTTTACCCTTTTACTTTTGCGGACGAAAGTCCCTTAGTAGTGGATATTGTAATGACCCTCCAGGTCATTTCCTGCTTTTCCACATTATTTCAGCGTTTAGAGTGTTTCCATAGCTGCCCCAAGTCATTTATGACTTGCTGGAGCTGACAGTTCAGTTACCGGGCAGTTCGTTTTGTTTTTAGAGCCTTTTCCTGTTTTGAAATCAACGCTTTCCAAAATTTGGCTACCGGGCCTAAACACCAGACAGACGGCCTCGTATGCCAATTCTGACAATTCCATCAGTTCCAAAATATTGATTTTAGGCTAGGAGGACCCTTGGTCCGGGTCCCGAGGCTTTCGAGCTCGTTTTAGGCTATGGGGTAGAAAGTGGTAAAAATGAACCCTTGGGTGTGGGGTCCACATTTCATCAAAACGACCCCGGATGGAAATTTTGTTTTCACCAATGAGTCCAGAATGCCAAATTCGATGGGGTAGCATAGTTCATTTGCGTTCACGGAATCCCGAACAAATCCCGAGGACCCGTCGGAAACTTGGCAAAATATTGCCAAGAGCTGGTGCAGCCGCTTTAGCGGCTTGGGCACTGCTTTAGCGGCTAGCCATGGCCAGCCGGTACGCTTAAGCGGAAGCTGGTCCGCTTTAGCGGTGACCGCTTAAGCGGTACCTGCAGCCTCATTAAATTCCAGTTCACCCGTTTTTCCCTCATTATTTTCCAAGAGTTGAGAGCACAAAATCCCTAGAGAGATAGTGGGAGAGAAGAGGAAATTCTTGGGTGTTCGAAGAGACTTGGAGAGTCCATTAACATCCTCTTTCCCTCGCCTAAATCTTGGTAAGCTACGTTCTAGTTCTTGGTAAATTCTCTGTTTAGGCCCGAAAACCCTAGATAGCTTTGTGGTTTGATTGTTGGGTGCTTTGATGCTTGAAATTCACCCATTTGTGAGGGTAAATGATCCTTGAGCTTTGAGGGACGTTTTGACGGTTTCGAACTTGCGATTCCGTAAGCGGGCCCCGCATGAGATGTTCGACTTAATTTTTGGACCCAATGCAATTGTATGCAATATGGGTATTTTTGTTCTCGTATTGACGAGTAGGTTGTTATTTTGATAGCGTGGCATCATGCGGAGGCTTCTCGGAAAGGAAAAGCTCCACTTTAGCAGACTCGATCGAGTTTTCTTCGGCGTCCAGGTAGGCTAGGTTTGCTCTCTATACAGATTGAGCTTTATCATGGTATTAGTAATATATTGTGCTGGTATTGGGGTTGGAATTTATGGCTGGCCATGTAGTTAGCGAAAGTCGAATTATTTTGGCCGATTTGAGAGCCATTTGGAGGTAGAATCGATCCATTTCCCCTTCCCTTAAGTGAATTGCTGCTTTGGGTTGGGATATCGCACCTAGCTCCTTGTAGACTTAGGAGTCCTTCCTCCATAGTATAACCCTTAATCTTGAACCTTAGACTACTTGGCATCTATATAGCTCGGGATGACCTTATTATTATTTTATACATTTAAAGACCGGTTCGAGTCCGACATATTTATTTAAAGACCGGTTCGAGTCCGGCATATTCATTTAAAGACCAATTCGAGTCCGGTATATTTATTTAAAGACCGGTTCGAGTTCGGCATATTCATTTAAATACCGGTTCGAGTCCAGCATATTTATTTAAAGACCGGTTCAGCTCCGGCATATTTATTTAAAGACCGGTTCGAGTTCGGCATATTTATTTAAAGATCGATTTGAGTCCGGCACATATATTCCAAGACCGGTTCGAGTCCGGCATTATGATACCTAAGGATTATTGAGGTTTGTTAGTATATTGAGACCGGTGTGAGTTCGGCGAGTGGTAGTTTGGAATGAGACTCATAGTTGTAGTATCGATTCATGTATTGCTTTCTTCCAATGGGCTTATGGGGGTCCGATTGGATTAGTTCTCTTGTGTGTATCCTCTAGGCTTATGGGGGCCTAGTTGGATTATAGTTAGTTACTTTAACCTTGATGTTTTATGTTTCCTTAACTATTTACCTATGTTAGCGCTTGATGTCAGGTTTGCCCTTTTTCCTTGATGCACTTTACATCCCCGCCTTTATCTTACTTGTTATGTTTAGCTCAGTCGGTCGATGATGCCTACTGAGTACCCGTTGTTTTGGTACTCATACTACACTTTTGCATCTTTTCTGGTGCAGATCCGAGTACTAGTCGCAGCCGTTGACATTCTAGCCAGGTATTCACAGGTTCCGGAGATAGGGTGAGCTTTTCGAGCTGAAGTTGATCCCCTCTCCTTCCTCTACTTATGGACAGTCTTTCATTCTGAGAGTACATGTATATTGATATTTTAGTACTCTTATTCTTTTGCTAGTGGCTCTTGTACCGGCCTTACTAGGTCGTGGGATTCATTTTGTTTACTTCTCTCCCGTTTATATAGCCCTATATCTTGTGCGTGTATTATGGGCACAAATTATCATACTATGTTGTCTCTCCGTCATGGCGCCCATTACTTGTCGTTCCGGGCTCAGACTTGGCTTACCTACTGGAGGGCATAGTAGGTGCCATCATGACTCCGAAATCGGGTCGTGACTAATTTCACGTTATAACAGAATTAGTCAAATTAATCGAGGATTCATCTAGACAAATTAAATTAAATTAGAGCTCATTACAGTAAATCATCAAATATGAATTACAAAGAAATAGAATAAAGGGAAAGCTGAGATTTGGGCCCCTTTCTGGCCCATCTTAAATTTGTCCAGATTTTGGACTTCAAATTATGGGCTATTGGCCCACTTTTTTTGCAATGTACCAGCTGTATACTGACTGTATATCAGCTTCCTTTTTCTGTTTTTTGTGTATACGACTGTATGTCAGTCACACATTTTGTCTTCCACCTGCACACTTGCTTTTATTCCTCATTTTTGATGTATATCACACGTATATTGCTGTATACCAGCCTTCAATCGTGTATATCAGTCCATTCTTGGACTTGGTTGAGGCTTGGACTCGAGATTTGGGCCTCTTTGGCCCACTAGAAAATGCAGGGGACGGGGAGTCCAAAATGGACTCATCTCGGGCGAGATCATGCATAAAAGATGAAGAAAAAAAATTAATATATCATAAGTAAATAATAACTTAATGGAAAAAATAATCTCTCAAGTTATCATGCTCTAAAAGAGCAATCTGGTCATCCCAATAAATATGCATACTTCACAAGAACAACAAGTAGTACATAAGAATCCAGGACAAATCTCATACCTTTTAATAACAGAACTCCTATTTTTGATGGTATAAAATTTAGAAACTATCAAGCTAAACCAAACCAATGCTAATTAGTCTCAAGTCACTTCTTTAAAGGCTAAATTATTTAATCTAAATGAAAACATATTCACATCAACGGGTTACTGAAATCTCAAGTTAATTGGGATAGAAAACAAATCACACTTAATTCTAATCTACAAACAAACTAGTAGTCCCTCATTAAATCTAAACAAACGTGGACGAGGACCGTTAGTATTTGAAGCCAAACAATAAGCAAAAAACCTCATAACTATGAATGCGAAAGGGAGTAACAGAGGAGAATAGAGAAAAAGACAATATTAACACTTTGAACAAACAAGGGAAGAGGGAGACAAGGGTCGGGGTCCTCAACATAAGATTCATACTTTAAGCAACTATAGCTTTCTCTTGATATTATGAACTAGGAAAAGCTAGAAGTCAAGCTTTGAGCACACAAAGAAAACATATAAGACTGTGTAATAAAACCAGAAAAGAAGACTTAACATTTATCAAAGCAAGAAAACTGTTTGAAAAATTCATACAGATTTTAAAGCTCAAACATGCTCAAATAAACTCATTTAACAACACGTGTATCAAATTTGAACAAAACACATAAAGGTGAAGTAAGACCCCAAATAAACAGGCACTAAATCAGTCATGAGGAGCAAGCTTAACAACAAGATTTAAAAGGTGTGGCTTAAAAAATAAATGTTAACAAAGCTAAGGCGAACAACAAGAACACATAGATTTAAAGTATAATCTTCAAGACCTCATTGACGCTTGATGTTTGTATCTTCACTCAGTGAGATTAACACAACCAGTCATCACAAATAACAAAACATATTGCGACATAGCCTAGAAACTACAACAACTAATCCACCATCAAATTAAAAAAATACTAAAATCTAAAAGAAATACTATAACAACAAGGAATAACACTGCATTAACTAAAATCAGATAAACAAAAGATGAGGGTTTTTACCTTTTTCAGAGTAGCAAATCGGACTACGAGCTCTCTTCGGAATGCTTGCCACCACCAGAAAGATTCTAGCCTAGAAACTTTGAATTTAGCAAAATTCCTTTCTCAATTGGGGTTCTCAACTAATTAATCTCTCTCTGACCTCTAAAACTGTCTACTCAATGTAGAAATAGTAGGGTATTTATACGAACGAAATTGAGATTTGGGGGATGAAAATTTTGATGTGGAAATCAGGAATTTCAGGGGTATTTTTGAAATTTTCACCTGAGAAAAATCCAAAACCTCCTTGAGGATAAACGATGAGCTGGAATCGTACGAGAATGGTACAAATTTGAGACCAAAAATTTAAAATGAAAAATAGATAGAATTTGAGAAAGGAATTGAGAGGTGCCACGTCATAGGTTCTAGAACCTCCGTGGTACTAACCTCGTGCTTTGCATGCGACGAGGTACAAGGGCGAGGGAAAATTGAGGCAACGTGGACGATTTGGGGTTTTAGGATTCTTTTGGGAGCTGCTGATGTTGTTGTTCTCGTTGTTGATGGTGTTGTCGATGTTGATGTTGTTGTTAACTGGTTTAGGAGAAGGGAGTTATAAAGGGGTTAGGTCGGGTCAGGCAGACTATTGTTGGGCTTGGGGCAGACGAATTTGAGTTGGGCCTAATTTTTGGGTCCAATTAAGGGGAGAAGGCCTGGTTAGGATTAAAATGGAAAAATGGGAATTAGGATTAGGCTATTTAAGAAATGGTCAAATAGATTAGGGCTTAATCAATTTTATTTAAATTTCGGCCAAATTGAAAATCAATTGGCCAATGGCATCGCAATTATGGCTAATTTAATTTCAATTAAGGCCAAATTTAATGAGTTGGCTAAATTGAATCGCAATCTGACACGAATTATGTACCGATTTAATCCCGACCTTCTTGATTTAATAAAATCTTAATAAATATTTTTTGAATAATTCGTTTAAAGAACAAATTATAGGCTTAAATCAAAATTTACCCATTTGAATTAATTTTTTCAAGATAGTTCTTGATTGAAATTTTATTTTATTTTTTATAAAAATAATTATTTGAGCAACCAAAATTATACGATTTCATATACGTGAATACGAAAATGTATGAGTTGTCACTTAAATGACAAAATTAACCCAAATAAATATTTTAAAAAGATTTTACCCTGATAAAATAAATATTTCGATTTTATTTAAAATCGAAGAAACTCATAATCAAACCTAGTCGCAGAGGGTAAAAATTAGGTATCAACAACACTCTACCTGCATAACTCAACAACTTTGAAGACCAGTGACTGATTCTCCCAACCATTTTATCAATTAGTGGTGTACACTGTATGATAGTAAGCTTCTTGGAGCTCAAGGGTACCCCAAGATATCTAAAAGGAAGGCTGCTTTTTGAGAACTTTAGACTGTCCAAAATAGCCTGTTGAGTAGGCTGATCAACACCACTATGGTATATTGAGCTTTTTCTCAAATTAGCAATTAGTCCAGATGCAACAGAGAAGCTCTGAAAATAATCAATAATTTCCCAACAGAACCTATATCACCCCTATAAAACAACAATATATCATCTGTAAATCCCAAGTGAATAATGTTGAGCTTCTCACATTTAGGATGAAATTTAAAATCAACATCCCTTCTCAAAGTCTTTAGTAGCCCATTCAAGTACTCCATGCAAAGCACAAACAGGAATAGAGAGATGGGATCACCCTGTCTCAATCCCTTTTGTGCTGCAAAAGCTGGTGTCATCTTCCCATTAATCATTATTGAGTACTGTATAGTGGTCACACAATACATGATCCATCTACAAACTTCTCAGGAAAATTCAAACCAATTAGCATTTGCTCAAGAAATTCCCACCCAACAGAGTCTAAGCTTTTTGCATGTCAATTTTCAGCATGCACATAGGAGAGATACCCTTCCTATCATACCCTTTCACTAGCTCATGACTCAAAATAATATTACCATTAATTATTCTACCTGGGACAAAGGCAGT
Organism: Capsicum rhomboideum; assembly: GCA_031232105.1. NCBI lineage: Eukaryota > Viridiplantae > Streptophyta > Magnoliopsida > Solanales > Solanaceae > Capsicum > Capsicum rhomboideum. The sequence goes on from CP124712.1 coordinate 129,134,199, forward strand.
TTGAGTATTTTCAACTAGTTTATCCATGACCACCTAGAGCTTCTTGGTAAGAATTTTTGATATAACCTTGTATAGGACAGTACAACAAGAGATAGGTCTAAACTCTTTAACTATGGTAGGGTTCTTAACTTTAGGAATAAAGGTAACACTGGCATAGTTCACATGTTTAGGCATCAGTACAGTATCAAAGAAATCAATCACAACATCAGTTACTTCTTTACTTATGACAGACCATGCTTTTTAAAAGAAACATTCATTAAATCCATCATGCCCTGGAGACTTCAGATCATTAATATCCTTGAGAACACTATATACTTCATCAATAGTCACCTCCTGGATAAGTTTCAATTGATCATTTCTATTTAATACACATCTATCCCTTATAACAATAAGTTGTATAGACGGCAAAGAGGTAGCTCTAGTGCCCAACAACATATAGTCAAACCTGCAGACTTCTTCCCTTATAGCTTGCTCTGTGTGCACCACTCTGCCACTATTAGTAACTAGAGTGTCAATCTTATTCTGAGCAATCCTGCTTCTCATATTAGCAAAAAAATATGCAGTGTTAAAATCTCCAAGCCTCAACATTGTAATCTTGCTTTCTGTCTGGCCACACTCTCCTCAATCTTAGTCCATTTCTCATACTGAGTTCTAATCAACTTTTCCTCCTCTACAAGCTCTGGGTGATAGCCATGAACAGTTAATTCTTGTAACTTCAGAAGCTGATCTCTAGCTACTACCATTTTTTCATCTAAGCTTAAAAATTACTTGTGTCTCAATTGCTTCATCCCTGCTTTTACAGACAATATTTTCCTCCAAATCAATGCTAGAGTAACCCTCCCACTAGTTATATTCCAATACCTAGCTACAACATTTAAAAAATCAGGATGGTCAGCCATGTAGTTAAAGAACCTAAACTGCTTATGAGTGTTAATTCTCTGGGTTTCAATACATAGTTTGAGAGGTGAATGATCTAAAAATAAAGGCTCCATAGTTGTTACACTAGTGGTATTTAGCTTCATCATCCATTGAGCATTTACTAATGTCTATCAATCTTACTAAAAACATGACCGTGTAACACCATGTATACTTCCTGCCTAAAACATTCAACTCAGTTAGGCTAGTAGCTTGCAAAAACTGTCTAAAGTCCCTTATCTCTGCCTCTTGTACATCAGTACCATTCAGTCTATCATCTACCTAAAAGGAAAAGAATTAAAATGAAGATAAATAACTAAAGATAAAAGGGAAGGGGATATTTTATTTAATTAGTTAGGGGCATTTTATATAACGGGATATTTAGTTGTAAATAGTTTGCTACTATAGTGTATGAATGTAATTTCCTCATATATTTACACTCAGCCCACCACCACGAGGCCCAACCCAACTACCTACCCTATATCCCTAATACACTCAGAGTTGCACAATTCAAAATCTCCACAACTCCCCTCCAAACCCAATTACACTCCGTCACTCCCTTTGTCAAAATTGTCGATTACACCTAGTGATGTTCAAATTCCAAACGATAATCGATAAGCCAGCCGCAAACTTGGTTTATTGGCTTGTTGATATTAGATTATCGAATTAAAGGTTGGGAAACAGATTAAAATTTTATAGTTAATGGTTTATCGGTGTGGAGGCAAATTACTCAATTTTCTTACTGGATAAATCGTTAATCCATTAAGAATTGTTATACTTATATTTTTACCACTAGGTATATAAAGTATATATTATTAACTCTAAAGCCTCATTTAATATTCTACCGCTCCTTAAAATTGATGAAATCAAAATGCCGCTCCTTAAATTGATCATACCAAAACAAGTCTTCTTGCTCTCGATTTTGGACTTTTAATTATATGACAAAAGAGTTTCATGTTTGATTAGCTAGCTCATAGGCATCTACTGGATACACATTTATGAGTTGAATTTCTTACTTCTTGTACACAAAAAGTGTATATTTAAAGTACATTTTAGTTAATATTTATTAAATAAATCCTTCTGTGCATGCACTTTAAAAATTTAATCTTTCATGATTTCTCATTGTGACTAACTAAAAGCTTCATCTTTCATGAGTTATCACTGTGACTAGCAAATACAAAATTATAAGCCTAAGTAAAGTTAGAAAGAAATGGTTTTGTTTGATGGAAGATCAATATATTGGTGAATGAAACTGTGAAAGTGAAAGAAGGGAGCATGAAATGGTTGAGCCAGTACACCGCCCGATAATCATCCAATAATTACTAATCCGATACTGAACCAACCGATATCTTATTGGTTGGCTAGCGGACTAGTATATTTAAAAGTCGATATCCGATAATTCAAACCGTTAACCATATTTATCCGTCCGATCCATCCGATAAGCAGCCCTATAATTACGCCCAGGTATGTTCATGTCCATTTTAAGTTGATTACAATTCAACTTGTATTCATCAAACATGAATCTACCTGGCTATTTATATCACCTACCACCATCACCGACGACAGCGGACTGTTTGCCTCACCAGTCGCTAGGGATAATGAATTAAGGGTGGTAGAAAAGTTTCAAAATTAGATGTAGGTGAATCAAGTCGTAATTATTGAGTGTGGGTGACAAATTTTAGATTAAGGATTAATGGGATGAATTTCATATCCCCAAGTTTTTTATTTTATACTTTGGCCCTCTTATATAAAACCTTAATAACGAAAAAAAGAGGGGGGGAAATGCCGCTTTCTTTCTCCATTTTCTCTCTCTTCACTTTTCTTTTTCTTCCATTGTTGTTAGCTTGTTGCTCCTGCTTTCCTTCTTCATCTTCATTAGCTTCTTCTTCTTCTTCTTCTGTTTGTCGTGATATTATTGTTGTTGCTGTCGCTATTGCTCCTATTGGACCAAATTTTTGGATCAAATTTTGTTCGTATATCACTGAGCATTACTTCATAGGTGATTTTGGTAAGTAAAATAGTGATTTTTGGTTCAAATTTTCATCTAGGTTTGTCGAATGTTTTTCCAAAAATTTATAGTAGCGTATCCAACAGTTATTGTGTTCATTTACAACAGTTGTTGGATAGTTTCTACTACTGTTAAAGTAGTTCAAACAGGTAAGTCATCTGTTGAAACAAATAAGAAATTTGTTGCAACAAATGAGTCATTTGTATAGTAGATGACCTACCTGTTGGATTTATGTTACAACAGTTGAATCTAACAGCTAAGTTATCTGTTGCAACAGATGAGTCATTTGCTATAGCAGATGACCTACCTATTGGATTAAGCTATTAGTTCTGAACATGAATCCAACAGGTAAGTCATCTGTTGCAATATATGACTTACCTGTTGCAACAGATGACTTATCCGTTGCAACATATGACTTATATGTTGCAACAGATGACCTACCTGTTGGATTTATCTTACATCAGCTAGCAAAGCTGGTTCAAAATCAGAAGCTTAATCCAACAGATAAGTCATTTGTTGCAACAGATAACACAGATGAGTTATCTGTTGCAACAAATGACTTATCTGTTGGATTAAGCTTCTGGTTTTGAATATGTATCCAACAGGTGAGTCATCTGTTACAACAGATGACTTACCTTGGATTTATGTTACATCATGTAACAATACTGGGATAGAACCAGAAGTTGAATCCAACAGATTAGTCATTTATTGCAACAGAATACTAATATGTTGCAACAAATAACTCATTTGTTTCAACTAATGAGTTACTTGTTGGGACAATGATAGTGCATATAATTTTGTTTTTGCGTATAGCTATTCAACTTTATTATACTATCATTATTAATTTTTATTTTTTTTAACAAATTTCTTTAGGTACCATTAATGGAGGAATTAATAACAATAGGAGTTGATTGTCATATTGAATGGATCGAGAAAAATAATCGATTTATTTGGCGTTGGAAGGATGGTGACATGTTAGAGACAATAGCGATGACAGTTCAAAGAGATATATTGTATGATGATTTTATGAACTTAATCAAATATCCAACTACAAGTTCACTATCACCAGTCATGGTGATGTTGCCATGGTTGATCTTAAAAAAAAAACTTGTACACGTAGAGTTTTTGACTTGGACAAAATACCTTGTCCACGTGCTATGACAGCGTTTTGAGCCAAATATGGTGCATAATTTGAAAACCAGATTTATGAGTACTTATCTCCATATTATTCGATGGAAAAATACATAATTACATAGTGTGAGAAAATTAATCTGGTGCCTCTTGAAGATTTTTGGATTGTTCCTTTGGAAATTTTAGAGAGAGAAATACCTCCTCCATATATTGACCCAAGCAAACCAGGAAGAAGGGGAATGAAGAGGAGGTGTGAAGTCGGGGAATCATTTCCAATGAGAAAAAATAAGTGCTCAATATGTAAAATGGTTGACCACAAAAGAACTACATATCCGGATCAAAATGCTTCATAATTATTATAGTAGTAATTAGTCGTGTTGTTGGTTTTATTATGAACTTGATAAATTTAGTTATTGATGTATGATATTTATTATATAAAATACATTTTTGTTTATGGTTCAACAGTTGTTGTATGTGTGGAAATAACTTCTATTGCAACATATGTTATAACTGTTGCAACAATTATAAAATCGGTTAGAATAATTAATTATGTTGCAATAAGGGTCCCATCTGTTGCTACATACTATTCATCTGTTGAAAATAATCAAACAGATATAGACATATGTTGCAACAGAAGTCTAATATGTTTGATTATTATTAACATACTCTACATATGTTGTAACAGATGCATTATTTGTTGCAACAGATGAGTAATTTGTTGGAAATAATTAAATAAATATAGACATTTGTTGCAGCAGATGAATAATATTTTTGATTATTTCCAACATACTCTGGAAACATACTCTATATATATTGCAACAGATGAGCAATCTGTTGCAACAGATAATTGATCTGTTGGAAATAATCAAAACAGATATAGACATCTGTTACAACAGAAGTCTAAAATATTTGATCATTTCCAACATACTCTACATATGTTGTAATAGATGCATTATCTGTTGCAACAGATGAGTTATCTGTTGGAAATAATCAAACAGACATCTGTTGCTTCCTTGGTTAGCTCATTGTATCTTGATAAGAAGTTACTGTAGAAGTTGAGATCTATGATTCTATCCCTTATATCATAGTACTTAGAGTATTTGACATGCTTCTCACGCATCAGAAGAAGGATTTCATCAACATACTACAATAAAAAAAAATGCATTAATAAATATAATAAAAATTAAAAATATGCAACAGATGGGTAATCTGTTGTCATCTGTTGCACTTATCTTTGAACTTGTTAACAGATTATCCAACTACTGCAAGTTATGCAGCAGATGGGTAATCTATTGCAATAGATGTCCTATTTATTGCAAAAAATATGTAATCTGTTGTAGCAGATGAGAAATCTGTTGCACTTATCTCTGAACTTGTTAACAGATTATCCAACTACTACAAGTTATGCAGCAGATGGGTAATTTATTGCAACATATGAGAGATCTGTTGCAACAGATATGTTTTCTGATGCAACATATTACACATCTGTTGGGATATTAACAACATTTTTACCACCAATATACATATATCAACAAGAACACCAACACCAACACTAACAACAAGCCATATTACCACTTGAACAATAATTTTCAGGAACAACACCAACATTTACCAATACACCAACACCACCAACACCAATAATATTTACCAATACAACAACACCAACAACATCAACAAAATCAATAAAACCAATAAAACCAACAAAACCAACAAAACCAACAACGCCGACAAAATCAAGAATACCAACAACACCAACAAACACCAACATTTACAATTCAAAAACACCAATATTTACCAATACAACAACACCAACAAAATCAACAGTTGTTTAAGAATAAACAATATTCAGTTGAAAATCTTAATTTTTTGAACCCATTTAAGAGCACAAAATATAATCACAAGTAAGTGTTCACTAAAATCTATGGTACAATCTCAACAATTGTTGGATTTGGTTACAACAGATGTCTCCGAAAAAAATTAAAATTAAAATTTCACTATTTATACAACAATGTTCGAGAACAACAACTACAATAAGAAAAATATATAATCATATTTCACTCAAAAAGATACCACATTTACATCAACCATCATATTAAGAGAATAAATATCATAAATTAGGCTTTTCTCGGATTTTTCTTTCTTTTTTAAGCATCAAATCCCAAAATTGTTAATCTATACTTGAAGAGAAGACAACTCAAGTTTTTTTTTTCTTTGTTACTAAAAATCCCTAATTTTTTTTAAAAGAAGCTTTTACCTGTGAAGAGAGAGAAATTGATGGTTAAAATGGAAGAAGGAACGATGTAGAAGGCGAACTTGAGGTCGCTGGAGGTTGAAAAGTTGCTAGAGTCGACGTTCGTCGATCTGCTATCAATGGAGGACAACAGTTGTTTGGGTCGATTTTGAGAGAGAGATAGAGACGTTTGAGTGAGAAGCTGGAGTTGAGAGATCGATTTTGAAAAAAAATGAAGGGGAGTTTTCTTTTTATTTAAAAATAAATAGTTGTAGGTTGTTTTGTATTTTTAATAAGATTAAAAGTTTAAAAAATGTTAATTGACTCCCCAATTAATTTAACCTATTTTTTAAATGAATTTGACCTTAGCCTTGGTCAAGATGTCATCAATACTTAAATGAAAACTTAAGAGATACCTTTTTTTCAATTTTCTCCCCGTCACCACCATTAATTTCGTATGGATTTCGCGAATTGAGATTACATAGATATAGAATTCTGAGATTTGACTTGTTTTTTTGGGATTTGTGATTAAAAGTGACAAATAAATTTATCAATTAAATGGGGTCCTTTAAATTTTAAAAATTAAGTAAAAGTAATAAAAAAATTTCAGCTTTTATTTTTATACTTTCGCACCAACAACTGTAAAAGTTGTCTCAACAACTATAAAAATTATTCCAATAAAATTATTCGATAACTGTGCAAAGTTGTTCGATAACTGCATGAAGTTATTTGACAACTAAATAGTTGTTGGGATAACCAATACAATTGTCGATATTAATTATTCCAATAACTATCTCCAGTTATTTGAATTTTTTTTTTAACTTAATAATATTACAAATTCATTTGTCCCTTTTAATTAATTGAAAAAATGAGAAACATTCTCACTTCATTTTTGCTGTTTTCCATCTTGTACTTGTTTGTTTTCGCTGAAGCCGTAGGGCTTCAACCGAAAAACCGAACCGAACTAAGTATAATTGTGAACTGAGAAGTAGTAGACACAGTATCAGGAATGAGGGGAAGAAAATGGTACGGATTAATTCCTACTCGATTGCACTTCCATCGTTTCAGCTCATCCACTTCATTTGACCCTCCTACTGTTCCTCCTCTGAGAAGAGTTGTTGTTACTGGTAATCTTATTAAAAAAAAAATAAGCCCTATTCCTCAATTCTCTTTTTCGCTCTACTACTTGTATATTTTTGTTTATTAAACTCAATCCAATTTGGGTTTCAAAATATGATGTTCATGACATCTTCTGGTTAAATTATGCAATTGATAGGCCTACTTATGCTAAGAATTGTTTTATCTTAATCTGACCGAAACAAAGATATCAGGTTTCTTTTCATATTGACTTGTAAATGGGCTTAATTTGACTAAATCCAAATGCACTTAATGGGTTTCTTGAATCTTTGCGTGTTTTGTACAGAATGGTGTATATGTTTTCTGTTCAAATACTATCAGGTCGTTTGATAGAGCGTACAAGAATAATACTGAATAGAGTGTATTAGTGGGTATTTGGCCGTGTTTCTTTGTGAAATTTGAAACAAAAAGTAGTTTTTTGTTTTCAAAGTGAAAAATGATATTTGAAAATTGGAGCTTATTTGGCTATGAATACAAATTGCAGTTGTTTTGGAATTTTTGTGAGTAATTTGAACTGAAAATAGGTTTTTATTATTTCTCAAGTTTTTGAAAATTCTGGAATTCAACTTCAAATTGAATTCCAAAATTTTAGGGAATTTTATGGCCAAAGAACTTCGCAAAAAAGTGAAAAAGTTTCAAGACCAAATGCACTCTTAGTAATGCTTATCCATGTATTAATAACCATTATATTATTAATACCATGGTTGTTTATGTATTAGTTATACACCCTATAATACTGAATAGGATGCATGTATTAGTTATACATAGGTTGAAGATCCTACCAAACAAAGGATTAAATAATACATATATTTGTTTCTCTAATACATCCTACCAAACGACCTCTATGGGGTTATATTACCCGCAACAAGAAGTAATAAATCTAGCGCAGTAACCTGGAAAACAAAGTAAATAACTTATACACTGACACTAGCATACAAAAGTTAAGTTCCTTGTAGATGAACCATTACTTTAGAATTGCCATGTGGTTTAGGAAAATGTTTTTTTTTTTTTTTGGATAGTCAGTTGCTACAATGAAAGATTGGAATTATACACCGGTGTCAAATTTGTCAAGTACTAACTTTACAACGGCCGGATGACTGAATAAGCTTGCTGTCTGGATAGAATAACCTTGTATATCCTTCAAGATTTCATTTCTAGCTTATTTAGTTTAGATTGCCAGTTTATATTTTTGGTCGGATTGTGCGAAAACTGTGAATGCTGAAACAAGTAGTATGATGATTCTACACAGACATATGGATCAACATGTACACGTTGTGCTCGAAATTTAGTATAGCTGCGGTTGGGAAGCCTGAGTTTTTTGGTTGGTGTTGTTGTTTCAGGTGTAGGTATGGTGACTCCCCTTGGATGTGGAGTAAAAACCACATGGAAGAGGCTAATAGAAGGGGAATGTGGTGTAAGAGCAATATCTCCTGATGATCTGAAGATGAATGGTTTTGACCCAGAAGTCAAGTCGTATACATTTGATCAATTGACCTCCAAAGTTGCTGCAATTGTGCCCTGTGGTTCTAACTCAGGTGAATTCGATGATCAGTTGTGGCTAAACTCTAAGGTACCACCACGCCTTCAATCACTATATTAATCTTTGTTGTATGGGTAGAAATGTTTGGGATGACGTCTTCTACTGAAAATGTAAAATGACGGTTTTTCTGCAGTCATCATTCATCCAAACCTTTAGCACATGTGTTTCCTCTATCTTGTCCTAATGTCCTGTACCTTGTGCCTCACCCCTCCACTGGACCACCCCTACTCCTAACAACCTCAGCTACCATATCATGGCTGAGTTAGATTTCCAACCCACTGCCTCTATTCAAGAAAATACTTCATTGGTACTAAAATTGTTAAACATTTAATTTTTGAACTGTTTTACAACTAAATGTGATGCAGGACATGTTTTGGATCATTCTTATGAAATGAAAGACATGTTTAGGTCCACCTTTTTCAGATGAAAGGTAGAAAAGGCCTATTTAGGAATGCAAATAAAGAAATTTTCTTTTTTCTTTTTGGAGCATCTTCATCTCGTTAGACAAGCGCACGAAACAAATTAAATTTGTGGCAGCCATTCTTTCTGTGTTATGTGACCTTTAAGTGGTCTTTGATGATTATCGATGGAACAAATTACAAGTTATTTTGAATTTACTTTATGTCATGACGTAAAAGGTTTAGGAAAAGGCTACATTCACTTATGCGCTGTTGCTTTTAATCTAAATCATAGGATCGAACATTTTAGTATCACATGCAGTGTGTGGTAGATTATATAGTTTGATGATGTGTGGTTTACATAAAGCATCAAGAGTAGTCATTATCTTTTGTTTGGTAATTGGCAGATTAGCAAATACCAATGGTTGTTGATGGAAAATAAATCCTCAGATTAAATTTTGTTGTTGTGGGAAACATACAAATAAATTAGGGATGGAAGATTAATGATATATTACTTCATGTTGGCAATCAAATGTTTTCCCCTAAAACTAGATACTGATACAATAGTTGAAAGGGGTCGCCACGACAACTGTGTTAAAATGAAACCGTTGGTGCTTTAATTTCATTTTCTCTCTACCCTTTGTCTCTTCATGGGTAGAAAGGGAAAGATTCTGGAGTTTATTGTGAGCGACAAATTTTCCAGTAAAGCTGATTTTGCATGACAACTCACATTGGTCACATAATTGCGTTGTGATATCTACCGTTGGCAGGAGCATAGATCAATTGCAAGATTTATAGGATATGCATTATGTGCTGCTGATGAAGCTCTTAAAGATGCTAATTGGATGCCCACTGAGCAGGATGATAAGGAACATACGGTATTACCTATTTTTCCTGATGTTAGAATATCATTCTTTTTTCTTTTCATTGGTATCTAAGAGGAAACTACATCAGGGTGTCTCCTTAGGTGCTGGAACTGGAAGTATCAGTGACATATTGGAAGCATCCAGAATGATCTGTGAAAAGGTTGGTTAGTAGGTATATCTTGCTGATTGATGATTAAATCGTGAGACCACACCTATCAAAAAAGGAAAAAAAGGTTCCCGATGTTGTCATTTTTCTAGTGTAGCTGCTACTGAATATATAGATAGTGCATTTAGTACTGACAAATCTACTTTCTGATGCCAGAATATACGCCGGCTTAGTCCATTTTTCATCCCACGGATATTGATCAACATGGCTTCTGGTCATGTAAGCATGAAGTATGGATTTCAGGTATGTAGTAGTATTGTGGAAATGTATGAAAATTGTATAAATCCAAAGTAATGGAAGTTCACAAAGCTTGGAATCAAGAGCTTATTAGAGAAGGGAAAAGGAAAAATAAAAAAGAAAGAAGCTTGATTATTAGGATCCGGTTTAATTCTTTGTTATAAGCTTGTTTATTTAGGACCTGGTCTAATTGTTTGGTATTCATTTATTGCTTTGACGTTGATCAACAGCTACGTGATTATTTCATCTGACCTTATAATTGGAAAGCAGAAAAACAAATGGATGGATGTTCTGTCGGATTGGCGCGAAGTTTAAGAAATTAGTTGACTTCTAAATTATGTTCATAGTACAACAACAACAACAACAACATACCCAGTGTATGCCCACAAAGTGGGGTCTGGGGAGGGTAAACTGTACGCAGTCCATACCACTACCTTAGACGAAGTAGAGAGGCTGTTTTCGATAGACCTCCAGCTCAGTACAAATAGCAGTATAAAAAGATAGAAACAACAAACAAAATGGGATAACACACCAATAGATAATAAAAGAAACAAGACACTCATAGAGCAATGCTATACACAATCTATCCGGAAATCACACACATCACCAAAACACCACGAACAAGAAACTACAAGACACACGCATAACAGTACGACTACAGACAAAATTACAAAAAAAAGGACTCCTTCCTACTAGCAAGGACGCACTCCTACCCACTAACCCTCTATCGTAATTCGCGACCTCCACACCTTCCTATCTAGGGTCATGTCCTTGGTAAGTTGTAACTGCTCCATGCGTTCATAGTAGTAAAAAAAAAATACTAATGAAATCACTGAGAAATAAGTTTGATAGATAAAAGATCACATCAAGCGTTATTTTGAAATCTTGAAAATTGTGACAGCTATACAGAATGATAGCATGAGTCTTTTGATAAGGGGAACCTCTCTCATCAAGTTCCTCAGTTGATGGTGTTCAAGTGAGGTCTTGTGGTCCCTTAAACAGCTCTTTTGACTTAATCGTCTTTGTATCTTCAGAAATTACTCTACTGTAATTTGTTGAATTCAGTTTGAACTAACCATAAAATCACTGTGGAAAGCTGAGGACTGCAGAGTAGTGGCAAATGTTATTCTGGCCGTCATACCTGTTTTTACCAAAAGATGAGATAGCCCTTCCTGTTATTGCTGAAAGTGTCGGTCTCTAGATCTCAAGTTTAGTGTTAAATCCATCAAGTCAAAGCCTTATTAAAAGAAAACAGAATCCATCAAGTCAAAGGGCTTAGGAGACAGGACATATAGAAGCAGGTTGCACATGATTTAGCTTGTATATACAATTCTGGATATTGGTTTTCTGTTGGGGTTAATCTTGTATCTTAGATGAGTAATCTGTTATGTATATCCCAAAACCAAATAAAAACATACGTCCATCATGCTTATGGATGCAGTAGTTATTCACGAAGATTGAATTTTGACATTTCATTTTTGTATGGAGCTTTCATATGATAATTGATAACTAAGCTATGTGTTCGTGTTAGTTTCAGGGAATGATTTTTTTTCATGGGAGGACCTAACATTTTGGTACTGAACTTATCTTGTTTGAGTGATGATAATTTCTATAATAATTTACACTTGAAACGTATAAAGTGATGACACTTTATCTGCTTGCCAATCCCTGGCTGATTCACAATGTGTTTCATGCCAGTTGCCAAACGGTGTTATTCACTGTATTAGTAAGACCATATGATATCTTTGGATATGGAGATAAGGATAGAATTAAGCAATAACTTTTGCTCTGTAAGGTAAAAATCTGAGCTAACATGGATTGATGAGACCCAACATTTTTTATGATAAGAAATGGACTTTGGGCACAAACTCAGATCCAGCTCATGAGGCTAGGATTGTCCAAGACTATAAGGAGACAACGATCAATTTCCTCTATGAATGTGTGCACTTAGCACCCCCTACGCCTTGATCGGACATATGGATCATGGACAACATGTGTCCATAACATGAGAGTCCAACATTGAGTAAACAAGAATAGGCATGGGTTTAGCTCTAGTTTCATGACAAGAAATGGACTTTGGGTTTAAACTCTGCCTTTCTCAAAAAAAAAAAAAGGAAAAAAAAGAAATGGACCTTGGGTCTCACTCAACCCTGAAAGCTAGCTCATGCTTTGAGGATTATCCAAGACCATATAGGAGACATCAACCCATTTCCTCCACTAATATGAGACCCTTATTAGTCTATATCTTCATTCTCAGGTAAATGATTGGAGAATCATCGTTGGACTTGGCATGCACCATATAGTAATTTCCAAAAATTTTACATGTACTTGAAAAAAGTATAGGGAAAATGTTTTAACATATTTTTAAGAATTTCAGTAGGTACATATGCATACTTCAGCTTGACTAGCATTTTAACATTCTGCATTAAAGGTACTTTTGTTGCTTATGCATAAACTTAAAGGAAAAGGTTATATGACTGACTTAGGGTGTGTCAGGTATGACGGAAAATGTTTTCCTTTTTTCTCATGTTCTTTCGCTTAAAAATTTTGGAAAATATTTTTTCTTTAGGAAAATAATCTCCTTGAAAATAAGGTAAATGACTTCCTTAACTGAAGTAGGGAAAACAAGTGACATTGTCTCCTCCCACTCTCACAACCACCCACCCCACCAGTCCACTTGCCAAACCCCAACCCACCACACGCACCCCCCACCCCCACCCCACCCCACCTCCACACCCATCCCCACCACAACACCCATCACCCTACATCTACCCATGCTCATTGTATTGTGTTAGATATATACAAATGATTTTAGGATAATATTTTTTACTTGCGTACTGAACACAAGAAAATAAGTAAGAAACGACTTGTTTTCCTAGAAAATGTTCTCTTGGAAAATATTTTCCATGGAAAACATTTTCCTCCGTATCGAACACACCCTTAACCTCCTCTCTTTTCTTGCCTTTTAGTTGGTACTAGATCAATGTATACAGTCTACTGAAGAGTAATTGCTATCTTATTTGTGAATATAGGGGCCAAACCATTCTACAGTAACAGCTTGTGCCACTGGAGCTCATTCAATTGGTGATGCTGCCAGGATGATTCAGTTTGGAGATGCAAATGTGATGGTTGCAGGTGGGACAGAAGCCAGCATTGATGCTTTATCTATTGCTGGATTCTGTAGGTACACCTAATATATTGGTCTATGGCATTACTTGTTGTCCATATCAAGGCCTACTTGGATTATGAATGTTATGACTCTCTTTTTAAAACCATGACACCTTCTCTCTGTGTTATCTATCTTTTTTGACATATTGCCATTTCTGATTTAGGTTAAGGGCATTGAGTACCAAGTATAATTCAAAACCCCATGAAGCCTCCAGGCCATTTGATTGTGGTCGTGATGGATTTGTGTAAGTAATATCTGTAATTTCAAGAAGGTTGCATATCCTATATTTCTGAAGTGATTATGATTCACCTTCGTATTTCATCCTCATTTTGAAGTGCAGGATAGGTGAGGGTTCTGGTGTCATGGTATTAGAGGTGAGTTTGGATTTTTTTAAATTTTTTATTTTATTTTTTATTTTATTTTTCTTTAGTTTCCTTTAGCAACTAGCTATGTCTTATCTTTTTTGTGTGTTTGTTTTTATGTTTTCTCTGGTATGGTTATCTGTTCTGAGCCGGGGGTCTATCGGAAACAGCCTCTCTACTTCACCTGAGGTAGTGGTATGGACTGCGTACACTTTACCCTCCCCAGACCCCACCTAGTGGGAACACGCTGGGTATGTTGTTGTATTTTGTTCAGATAGTAAATAGGGGGAGGGGCTTATCCCCTAACATACATAGATTGAGGTGTCTCGTCCTAAAGTTCTAGCCATGAAAAAAAAAACAACCTTGATTATTCAAAATTTGACCCTTAATCGAAATATAGTTTATTAAAAGATAATTTATTTTCCCCTTTCCTCTTTCTACTTACTATTTTGCTACTTAGCATTGCTTGGACTACTTTTTCATCTTACATATGGTATAATGTCCCAAGGAACTGGAGCATGCAAGAAAGCGAGGAGCTAAGATATATGCAGAGCTACGTGGCTATGGAACATCAGGTATAGTTTGGTTATATTCACTGGTAAAGCTGATTTCCTTTGCGTTCGTCCCTTCATTATGCTTCTGCTTGTAATTTTATATCACCTATCATTTTGGCTTAGGTGATGCACATCATATTACACAACCACATATTGGTGGAAGAGGTGCAGTTTTGGCTATGGCACGTGCTTTGAAACAGGTAATGTTTATTGTGATTTATGAACTCCGTCATTGACTTGGTTGTGGTTTAGGTCCCAATAAATTATATGAAAATATGTGTTTAAAATCAGGATAAATTACGTTAAACTGCCCTCAAAAAAAAAAATGCCCTCAAGGTTGCAAAATTGCATGAACTACCAATATCTCGGTCACTTTTCCTTCCTATTATGATCAAAGATTATGACAATCAAGAAGTTGAATAATTGCTTCCTTTCTTTCTCTTCTTTCTTATCTCTTTCGTACTATAATCATTCAGCTTGCCACTACCAATTTCCTAGCTGTCCATATATTTTCGTACAGATCAGGGTTGCTCCCAGTGTATGTGGATTTAGAAGTTGCCAAACAAAGCCTAAGGTGAAAAAGCAAGATACAGTTAGCTATTAGTTCTGTTTAAATGTTCCCTTAAAAGCAGTTGAGATTTCTTTCTTCAAATACTAGTCTTTAAGTGCTTAGTGAAATTCTATTGCATGGAATAAACAAGGCTCTTTCTGTCCTGCATCAGTATGTACATAAGCAAAACATTCTGTAGCCGAAAAAAAGAAGTTAAAATAGCCAATGGACTGAGATATTCTATAAAACTTTCACATGTTTTAAGAATTCAAATTCATTTGGCTATTGAATTTTACAGCATTATAATGGTTCTCCATGAATCCTTTAGCTGTTTTAATATTCTGTAGCTTCTACAATATCATATACATGTTAGATTAACACCTTCATATCTGTGTTTAGTTGAAACTGTTTCACATGAATTCTAACTGAGTGAGTAACTATCAGCCTCTAGCTTTCTCCTAAATGAGAAAATTTTAGGCCAAAATGAAGTTAGAAAAAACGAAAAGAAAGTAGGTGATTGTTATAATTATAATTATCTTTGTAAATTTAGTTGCTTTAGCAACTAGGAAATAATTAATTAAAGTGACATGAAGTCCTTGTAAAGTATTTTCCTGGTCAGAAATAAAATTTCCTGTTAAAGCATTACTTCCATTATTTCTATTGTCTAGTTGCTCGAGCATTGTTTTTTTTTTTTTTTTCTTTTTTGGATTTAAGTTGTAATGGAGTTATAAAACTTAATTATATTTTGTGACATGAACATTCTTGATCTATCCTTCCTGAAACCTCTAGTATGGATCTGATTGAAACTTAGAAACTTGGATCGCCGTGTACAGTTTCAGAAAATAGAGCAAGACTCATCTTATTATTCATGCAACTTAGAGAAGACAGCCTTCTAGCCTTCTAAGCAGAGAGTTAGATTCTGATATTATTTTGATATGTAAATGTTTTACCTAAAGCTTTTTTTCCCCCTCTTGTCATTGGCAGTCCGGTCTTCATCCAAGACAAGTGGATTACATAAATGCTCATGCTACATCAACACCCCTTGGTAATCATTGCAATTGTGAATGTTCTCTGTAATGATTTTACAAATTTTTCCTCCATGCCAAACAGAAAGTTGACATTATTGTATGCGTTACTGAAATACCTTGCTCAGGTGATGCAGCAGAAGCAAATGCAATAAAATCTGTATTCTCTGATCATGCTACATCAGGGGCTCTGTCCTTATCCTCTACAAAGGTAATCAGAATCGGGGGTTTCAACCGAGTTCAGTATCTAATTAGATTAGAGTAGAACCAGTAACTACCAAGTCTCCTGAGAATTTGATCTGTTGGTGTCTTTGGGTCATGTCTTTTCTGCATCAAATTAATAAAAGGTTTAGAATTCTTCATGTGCTTTCAGCTAACTATCACCTTGTTGAATTATTTCTACATTAGTGTGATTATTAGTGGATGCTTAGCATGTCATCTGCAATACCCCCTTTTTTCTCAATTCAGAGCACTGTATGCAATATTGACATGGTGAAATATATTTTCCCCCCTTAGTGAACTTCTCTGAATTTTTTTCCCCAACACATCAGGGTGCAATAGGTCATCTCCTTGGAGCGGCTGGAGCTGTTGAAGCAATTTTTACTGTATTGGCAATACACCACGTAAGAATGTTTCATTTATATTAGAGAAGACTTTCCAGACGACTCTCAACATTTGATGATTCTAAATTTTTTGTACTCAATTGGATCTCCTGCTGTGCTGCATGGTGCATTTTATTTTGTTTCTGACCTTACATTAGTAGGCCTGTGCAAAATCTATATTTCTGCTGCATAATTTGAGGCAATTATGTTGCTCTTAATATTATACCGACATATAAAGCTGATGGAATTATGATCTTCTTTTGGTGAAGGTTGCGATTCAAATGGGGTCATGCGTCTTGTGTCAATTTTATTATTTTTCCTGGGGGAACAAAGGTCAAACTTACTGGTGTTGTTCATCACAGGCTGTATTAAGGAGTTGTCGTAAAGTAAACAGTTCACTAAGACATTACCATGAGCATCTTATTAGAACAGCTTACTGTCATAGGCTGAATAATCACTTTACCATGAGAACTGTTAGCAAAGTGGTTAACAAATTGCGGAATGAGTTGAAATTATTGTGGTGGACAGGAGAAATCCGTGCATATGCTGACTCTTTCCTAGTTTTACCGACCTGTTTCTCTAGTGGCTTCATCTTCAGCATCCTTCATTTAACAAGAAAAATGACACCAATAGACAATAAATGAAAGAACTGTTGGCACATTGACACAGAACAAAAAACACAGAACACATAGGGTCAGTATTTGATTTTCTGGAATTATATTGTAAATCTAATAAACTTGGTGGATTTTTAGCTGTAAGATTATTTAGATGACAAAAGTGCTAGTTAAATTGGGATAAAGGTCAAGGCTGTACATACATGCATTAAATATTGCCAGTGTCGTGCTTCCTTCTAGACTTGATGAGGCAACTGTCCCTATTTTCTATTCATGAATGAGCCACTCACCACTTTTATGTTTATATGCAGGGCATCGCACCTTTGACACTGAACCTTTCTGAACCAGATCCAGTATTCAATGGCGGTTTCATGCCTTTGACTGCTTCAAAGGAGATGCCAATTAAAGCTGGTTTATCAAACTCATTTGGGTTTGGAGGAACAAATTCTTGCTTGCTTTTTAGTTCAACCAACTGAATACTGATCCAGTTAGCCAAAAACCCAGCTGGACCAAGAGTTTTGTTAGGTATTAGAACTATGGTTATCCAGGTAAGACAAACAAAATCCCTCCCACCTCGTCTCAATAATCACAGACAAGAGGGATCAAATGGAAGGAAGCGTGGAGGTTTGAGGGCTGTAGCTCGCTTAAATTAAAAGTTTTACCAACTCTGTCTTGCCTTGAAGCTCCAGTTTCATTCTGATTTCTTTAATTTTTTAATTTATTATCATTATTGTAGTTCTAGTGGTTTTCTCTTAGGTGATACGTCTGGAGAACCAAGTAGAAAATGTAAAGAACTTCTTGGCCAGAGAACCTATTTTTTCTCTCTTCCAGATATTGAATTTTAATGGTGACATGGATAGTAGGGTATCTTATAATTGATTCCAACTATATCGGGACTGTGGTGTAGTTGTTATTGTTGTCATCGTCTTGTCAACCATATTGATAGACACATTGTGTTATAGAAAGGTGGGTGCTGGGCTAAAGCAGTCCAAAGATACTCTTATCATACTGGTAATATTGTCCGTTTTGGATCAACCCTGCATGATTTTCCCTAAAAGGCCTCACATCTTAGTACTTACTTATGTAGCTTCTATTTCTTTTCATTTTACGGATGTGGGACTTTGCTCGTGCATTCATGGATAGATTCTGAATTTTACCTTATTTTGTGCAATGTTGTGGCCAGCAGTCTAGCACTGTGGTGTCAAAAGAGCTCTATTTGTCAAACTTTGCTTCGCTATTAACGCGTGAGATCGAAGTGTAGATATTGATGCTAATGCCTTGCATAAATGCAAGACAGAAAATAAAAGTGGGACCCTTTTGTTATTATCAAATGCAGTCTGTTTCCAGGAACTGCATTTACAATTTATTTATTTTGGATGCAGAATCCATTTAAGAACTAATGGTGGAAGTCAAATGTCCAAATGACTAACTGAGTCTCTCACAACCTTTTCATTTTTATTTTCTTTGAAGTTAGTACTAGAGAACATATGTCACTTGGTGTATTATAGGAGATTTGCACTTTTAGTTGTTGAAATATCGACAATTTCTTGTGTTGGTCCCTTTAACATAACACGAGTAGTTGACGGGTTAATATTTGATAATTCGATAATTGTGAAGGATCACAAGCAAAAAGATTAAAAGTGCATAGTTTCGATTAGTTGAAAGTTGACCAAAAAATACACGTCTAATTCAAAGTTAAATATGTTTAATGACATTACAAGGACAAAAAAGTGTAAAATGTTCACTTTAACCTTTTCTTTTGTTAAGAGTGAGAGAAATATGATTGGAATATTCTTTGAACAAAATTTCATCTTTCCGTGGGATCTTCCCCATCTCCTGATTGAGTTTGATATTTATTTTTAGTGATGATATGCTATCGACAGGTTTTGTCATGAGAGTGGTTGTCTTGTAAACTTTGCCACAATTCTATAGAATTTCTGGTCTCATGACATTATAAGTCGATATTTTCATGTGCAAAAAGAAACAAAAAGTTCTTTACCGACTACGTAAAAGAAACAATAAGTTAAGATTTATAAATCAGCATAGAGCAATCTATATTTTATTCAAATGAACTGCTTGAATCATAATCGATACATCAAATTGAGAAAAAGAAATCCTTGAAACTGTGAATTGTTCAAACAACTACACGTCTCTGTCTCACAGTAGATGAGATCAAGTACATGAACTCATCTTTATGCATTACAATAACTTCACATATATTATTTTCAGTTTTTTTTCTTTCAAAAGCTGTCCAAGCAATATAATTGCATTACTTGGATGTTTCAAGATGACTTATATTAGGTAGGTGTGGACACATTGATTAAAGTCTGGATATATATCTCTTTTGAATTTGTCTTTCCTAAATCCTAACAGTGAAATATGATAGGGATTTATGAAAGATGTCCCATTTTGTATGGCATAATATTACCTCTGTTTTGCATGTATCGTTTTCGTGAAGCTATTGTTGCAATATAAGGACCAGATTTCTATGTTTAAATGATTGAGAAATACTACTCCCTCCGTTCATTTTTACTTGTCCATGTTACTAAAAATAAATGTCTAACAATCCAGTTTGGAAAATCAATGGATAGTTTATCCATTTATGTCCATTTTACCCTTAGTTATTAACTATAGTCATTACTCAATATATTTTTCAAAGCATTAAATTTATTATATTCAAAGGGTAATATAGTAAAATTACTCATATTATTTATTGTTTCTTAAGAAATGTGTCAAGTCAATAGTAAACAAGTAAAGTTGAATGGAGGAGTAAAAAATGAACTAAAAGCAAAGATGGTACAGGAAAAATTAGAGTACTAAACAAGTAAACCAAAACTTGTAAGATGGACAAATCAAAATTGATTTTCTTTCACTCAAGAAAAAGTAACAAGATAATAATACAGGATGATTGCATTATTTTCACAAAATATAAAGGGGAGGGGCAGCATACTGCTTATTGTCAAATTTATAAAAGGAGAAAACATATAGTTTCATTCTTAGTTCAATAATTGAAGATTGTAATATTTATAGGAAGCAAGTAAAATTACTAAGTACTTACACATTCCAAGGGAGGCAAACAAATACGTGGAGTTTTTGCAAATAAAGCGTCATGCATCAAAATTGAGGTAGGCCGTGATTGCCATTCGACTCTAATTGACTATCGAGTGAACTCATGTATCTAATTGAATGTGAGATAGCTTGATTGCACTATTTGATTTAACTAGAAAGGCCAACATACTTAGTAATCATTCCAATTGGAATTTGAGTACTAAAACTGAAACTGAAATATATGAACACCCATAAGTCTAAGTCATGAGCCTTTAAGAATACTAAATAGAGAATATTTATGGATACTCTTGAATACTGAATTGTCTGAACTAAGTAATAAAAAAATAAACTCTCATCAAAGTATATTACAGAGGTAATTGAGTAGAAGTCTGAACCTAATTGGACCGACAATTGGATGAATTTAAAGATCACATATCAATGGATCATCACATTCGTTAACTGGTTGTACTAATTGGAACCTGATCAATTCTATTTGCATCCAAGAAAATGGAAGCAGTTCCTCATGGACTACAACCTAAAAAGGAGAAACAAGACTTTCTAGGGTAAAGCAGAATAAGCAAAACAAATAAAATTCGAAAACTAAGACTGTATGTGAGCTACCGATTGAAATTGAAAAATTGAATTATTCTAAAATCATAAAGTAAATTTATATGCAAAGGAGTTTTTTTACATTGTGGTTTTACGTATGTGAAATCTGGCAACATACATAAGAGATTGTCAGCTTATCTCCCAACAAAGGGAAAAGGCATAGAATACCTATACCCATATTTTCAGTTACACACTTATCCTTTAAATACCTATAGATAAGTGTGTAAAGGATAAGTGTGTAACTGAAAATATGAGTATAGTCTAGGGGGTATTTTATGCCTTTTCACCCCCAACAAATGATTAATACATGTGAGAGTATGAGTTAACTCGAACCTTTCTGACACTCACACAAGAAAAAATTGGCTAATTCTTTCAAACTAAATGTGATCACACTAGTAACTGAATCTGAAATAAATACGAGCATCGCAAACAATAACACTATTTGTGATTTATGTAAACTTATAATTTTGTAAAGATTGCTCAAGGTAACATACAATTCATATCGGATACAAAGGTTACATGTAATACTGTCACATTTTCATATAAGACTATACTAAACGGGCATGGGGTGGACTGAGTGTTGAATCACAAGAAAACCTTGGGGCTATGTTAATTTTTACTAGGACTCGATTTTTGCAAGTAAATAAACCTTAACTTATCTTGACTATATCACTCTTACAATGCCCAAGTTTGTTCATAAAAGTCTACAATTGGTAGAGTGTGGGGAATCAAAACAAGTTCGAAAATTAATTTAATCGAACGCTCAACTCTAAAGTTCATCCAACTTTTCAAATTCATAAGGTTTACTCCCTCCGTCTCAAATTACTTGGCATGTTTATTAAAATAATTTGTCTTAAAATAGTTGGCATGTTTAAGAATTCAAGAGATAATTAACCACTTTTTTAACTATACCCATATTAATTGAAGAAGATTCATCTAATTAAGATTAAATAAGGTCATCATATTAGTCAATTTGCCCTCCTTATTAATAGTTATGCAAAAAACAAACATGTCAAGTAATTTGAGACGGAGGGAGTATGCCGTTTGTAAAATTATGTCATGTAACTTATAAAAGATATTTAAATATTTATTTAGTTTTTCCAATACACCTAAAATAAAAAAGAGGATTAATTGCAATTATATACCTATTGAATTGATATTGGTTTAGAGCAACAATATAAAAAATTTAAAGACATTTGAACTGATGTAGTTGAAAAAGTTAAATAAGGGAAAAGAGTTATTGCCAAGTCAAATAGATTGATTTTATTGGCTAAATTGATGTATCTAAATAAGAAAATTCCTTAACTAAAGTTCTTAATTATAACTGGAGTAGTATGTTATAGACCGCTATTCCTTTTTCTCCTCTTGTAAAAATCAAGGAATTATGGCTGGAATAGTCAAATAAATTAAGTTTACTTAGTAGGCGTTTGATAATATATTTTAAATATTTTTCACTTTATTTAAAATTTATTAAATTGAAGTTGAATATAAAATTATGTTTGATTATACATATAGAATAATATTCAAATTTGAATATACATAAATACAACTTTAAAAATAAAGAGATTATTTAAAAACAAGGTAAAAATTATTTTCTAAATTTAAAATACAACTTCAAATTAGATTTAAAATTTTCATAATAAAAATTGATTTTCAATTAAAATAAAAAATTAATAAAATATGTGCAAGATTTTTGTGATCAAACAGATACTAAGCTTATTTAATTTCCATATCTAAGAGGTAGTCACGTTTGTTGAACCAGTAAATACGGAGCTATGTCACGTTATTGTTTATTTATTTTTGGGTGGAACATTAATGGAAATATTTTTATTTTATAGATTGTTACTTTAATATTTTTGGATGCACTGAAGATGAAGCAAAAATTGGTAGTAGTGAATTTAATATAGTTTTTTTTTTTTTTTTTTTTGGTAGTAGTGAATTTAATATAGTTGCCTTTGCGTAAGTGGCTTCCAAACAAACAACAAAACTTATCTCCATAAATTAATCATTAAAAACATCATGGCACCCCACAAACCTTTTCAATGTAACGTCACAATAAATCAAATTTCTACTCCTTCTTTAGCCAATAATATATTGTGTTTTTCGTTTACACCATTTTTAGTAAAATATTAATTCAAATTTTTTAAAGGTAATTTACTCCTCTCGTCATTAAATATTTACTTTATTAAAGTATTTATAATCTTAAAAAATATTAAAGACAAAAATAGAAAAGTAATAATTAATTATATCTTAAACTTTACATATAATTTGAAATAACTATTTTTAAAAGTTATTATAGATAATTCAAAATGAAGAGAGTATTACCGTTTAATTTCTTTATTTTTCTTTTTAGTCGGTCTCAATTTTTCATAAAAAATATTTTTTTTGAACAATTATTTAATTATAACTTTCTATATGATATATTTAAGAACACAAAATTAAGTTATATTTTTAATTTAACATCACGAAATTTAAAAATTTTCATAATTTTTTTTTTTGAGTTTCATGTTAAATCAAAATCATATAAATAAAATGAAGCGAGGAGTATTAAATATAAATAATTTTTTCGTCTTCTTCTCTCCACTTTGAGGCCACCAAATCCATTCCATTTGAAAAAATCTTTGATTCACTCAAAATATACATACATTATATACAAAAAAATGTTGTCTTTTCTTTGCATTTGAATCCTCCCTTTCTATCAATCCAACGTTCCTAATTTGTCTTCTTCTTTCTTCCTCTTTTTCTGTTCATAATTTTGCCTTCCCTTTGTACCATTTCCTCTTTCCTTTTTCATTTTTCTCCTGATTTTTTTTCAAAAAAGATCTGATTTTTAGTTTGTTTTTCAAGAATTTTATGCCCCCAGAAATGGGATTTTTCTAAAAAGCTCAAATATTTATTCCTATTTAAGGCCCTGGATTTTCTTGATTTGTATAAAAAGTTGACCATTTGTGTTTTTACATATATTTTCAGACACCCTTTTGATTATTTTTTGGAATTCCACAAAAAAATAAAATGTATGGAACCCAAAGTAGAAAAGATTTGGCCTTTGAATACCAATCACAAATTCAGATATTAAGGCCAAGTATTCATGCAAGAAGGGCAAATATAACTGTGAAATTTCAAGATCTGTATGGTTTTACAGTGGAAGGCAATGTTGATGATGTTAATGTGTTGAATGAGGTTAGGGAGAAAGTTAGGGAACAAGGTAGGGTATGGTGGGCATTAGAAGCTAGTAAAGGTGCTAATTGGTATTTACAAACACAAGTTACATCATCAACTCTTAAGACATCCTTAAAATTGTCTAGTTTGGTGAATGCAATTACTCTCAAGAAACTTATTAGGAAAGGTATCCCACCTGTGTTGAGGCCTAAGGTGTGGTTTTCACTATCAGGTGCAGCTAAGAAGAAATCAACCGTACCGGATAGTTATTATCAGGATATGACTATGGCTGTTGAGGATAAGGTAACACCTGCTACCAAGCAGATTGATCATGTGAGTTTCTTGGTCATAACATTATTACTTTGATCCCTTGCTGATATTGAGGGGTTGTTTGGTTTGTAGACTAAATTATCCCGGGATTATAGTTGTGGGATTGTAATCCTTGGACTAAAATAATCCTAAGTTTGATGGGATAAGATGGGATATCCAGGATTAAGCATGGGATAAAAATTATAATGTGTTGTATTTGGTTGACGATATAAATTTATACCATCAACCAAACACAGTATAAATTTTAATTTTAAGTTAAAAAAAAAAAACAGTATAAATTTTATCCCAAGCTTATCCCCTGTACCAAATGACCCCTAATAGATTTGGTTTATCTTTATGAATATGTTGTTATGCTATTTGATGCTGTTACCTTTTGAGTGATGAAAGGTGTTGTTGTTTGGCTGATTGTTGCTGTATGTTGAGAATTGATGTGTTGATAACTTGTTTTGGATGCATTTGAGGGCAGTTTTCTGTTAATAGGTACTCTAAATGCAATTATTTTCATCTAGTTACAGAGTGAAATTCTAGGTTGTGAAGGATAATTTAGGATGCATCTTGATCCCTTGTTGATAGTAAGAGAATAGATTTGGTTTATCTCTCTAAATATGTTGTTATGCTATTTGATAGTTGTTACAAATGTATATAGACTTAAATCTTATACTGTACGTAGCTATATTTAATGTAGCAGATTTATAGGGATGAATCCCTGGTAATTTCTTTCCTTAGTAGCATCTAATGTATTGTATTTATGCATTGCTCAACTATTGGAATAAGACAAGATCTTCCATTTAATTACATGGTATCAAAGCCAGGTCCATTTCTGTTTGGGCTCCCGGTCCTTGCTCAATTGGCCTGGGCGTGAAGGGAGTGTTAGAGTGGGTTAGAGTACCACATTGGTTTGGGAACGGATTGGTGGTTTGTTTATGTGGACTGGGCATCCTCTCCTCATGAGCTAGCTTTTGGGGTAGAGTTAGACCCAGGTGTCATATCTTTACAATAGTATTACCTTTTGAGTGATGAAGGGTGTCGTTGTTTTAGCTGATTGTTGTTATATCCTGAGACTTGTTGTGTTGATAACCTGTTGGATGCATTTGAGGGCAGTTTTCAAGTTAATCTCTAAATGCAAATATTTTCATCTAGTTATAGAGTGGAATTCTAGGTTGTGAAATATAAGTAAGAGTAATGTAGGATGCAATTTTTTGGGCGGATAATATTGTTGGATGTTATACATGTGCAAACCTTTTTTCTCTTCCAAAAGTCTCATTAAAATGCCAAGGTTTTATGACTTGTGCAAACAGTTGATGTGTTGATAACCGTTTTAGGAGATGACTTTTTTTACAGATTTCAAGGGTTGAATGCTTTTCTTTGCTGTAATAGACTAATATTGAAGGTTGACTGGCAAATGATCCTTTTATAAGTCGAATAGCATGTCCCATTTGCTATTTTTCTATAGGGATAATATACTAGGCTCAAACTTGAATATACATTTCCTATTGGTTAGGGATTGAATGCAGATTGATGAAGTTAAAGTGCACAAAGACTGAAAGCCATACCTTTTTAAAGAGTGAGATTCCTTAGTGGTTCATGATAGAGCTCCAGTTTGCAGATAAAAGAGGGTCTTCATGATGTTTAGTTTTATGTGAAATAAAGCCCAAAAAAAAATTCTTCTAGTTATGTACGGAATGTTTATATTGAGATGGAAGACAAGAATCACGATTATATTCAGTACTTGTTATCAAGCTTGAAGTGAAATGTAAAATTTGAGATACATTTTGTTTAAGAATTTGGTATTAACAAAATTTGTGTGGTCTTTACTTGCAGGACCTTCCACGAACCTTTCCTGGTCATCCTTGGTTAGACACTTCGGAGGGTCATGCTGCTCTTAGGCGAGTTCTTGTCGCCTATTCTTTCCGAGATTCTGATGTTGGCTATTGCCAGGTATATTCTTCTTGTCTTTCACTAAGATAGATTCTTTTATAACCTTTTCTCTTGCATATACAGAATTCCATACTGCCATGCTTTTAAAAAAAAAAAAAGGGCAGCCCGGTGAACTAAGCTCCCGCTATGCGTATGGTCCGGGGAAGGGCTCGACCACAAGGATCTATTGTACGCAACCTCACCTTACATTTCTGCTAGGGGCTGTTTCCAAGGCTTGATCCCGTGACCTGGTCACATGGCAGCAACTTTACCAGTTACTCCAAGGCTCCCCTTTACCAGTTACTCCAACTTTATAGTTTAGAAATTTAGCTGTCCTTTTTCACGTCAACTTATCTGTTATTTAGCTAGATTATGCATTTCTTAAGGGATACCAATTGATTCTCTCATGTTATCGTGCAATTGAAAGCTGTCCCCTCATTTAGAGTTGAATAGGAGTAAGAAGGATATTCAACTAAGGCTACTACGGGATCAAAAATTGAGTTGCTTTATTAATATAGGGCAGTTGCTTAGCTCTATACTAGGGAATCCAATTCCTGCCTCCTGCAAGTTTGCACCTATCCTAGACAGGTTTAAAAGTCAAAAAGCAAATGCTTTTCCCATGTTGGTAACAATGCTGTTTAAATGTGAAGTGATACATAGCACTCCTCGAGGAACAAATAGTCAAAGACTAAGATATTTAGCCTATTAGAACCAGGTTCTCAACCAAATTAATTGAACTTTTTCTTACTTATCAAAATATGTTAGACATAAAAAGGCCTTAAATGTGCCCACTAAGAGAAAAAGAGGTAAGAAAGCGTGGCAAGCGGTTTTTTTTCCTCTTCGATAACAATCGATAGATTACTTTGAAATACATATTTCTCCTTCAAACTTGTAACTGAGTTGATTGTTTGGCAGGGATTGAACTATGTTGCAGCATTATTGTTGCTTGTGATGAAAACTGAAGAAGACGCTTTCTGGATGCTTGCTGTCCTTTTAGAGAATGTCTTGGTTAATGATTGTTATACTAATAACTTGTCCGGATGTCATGTCGAGCAAAGAGTGTTCAAGGATCTATTAACCAAAAAATGTCCAAGGTGCTTGCTCTTTTGCGTTATGTGATTTTGTTTTTCCTCCGATGTTTTTGATTCACATGGATATAGACTGTTTTCTGAAATTTATGAGGAAAATGCAGGTTGGCCGCTCATTTGGATTCTCTAGAATTTGATGTTTCTCTTGTTTGCACTGAGTGGTTTCTCTGCCTTTTCTCCAAAAGTTTGCCATCTGAGGTGAAAAATTCTCTCTTCGTGTATAAAACTCTGAATTGCCATATAATGGATCATCCAAACCCATGTGGAAAAACACCTGCTAAAAATTTGTTACTGATTAGTAAGAGCCCATTTGGATTAGTTGATTGTAAATAGCTCATAAAGTTTAAGTGCTGAAAAATATTCTTACGTGCTGAAACTGATTTTATAAATAAGCATTTTACGTGTTTGGATAGAAGTGCTGAAATCGATAGTAAGTTGTTGACGTGTTTGGTTTTTAGAAGTGCTGATAAACTACTTTTTATTTAAAATGACTAAAATGTCCTTAAATTTTTACAAAAAACTTACAAATTTAATCGTATCTTTATTAAGATAAGGAGAAATGAAGAATATATAGAATGAATATGAAGTTAGATGCTTTATTTTGGAAAAGATATTTTGAGAATTTAAAAAGATATTAAGGATAAAATAATAAAACTTTTGGTTAAACTCAAAGTGACCAACTTATGGCTTCTGACTGATTTTAACATATAAGCACTTTGAGTGTTTACCAAATGCGTAAATAAGCTAAAAAGTGCTTATAAATCAGCTTATAAGCTTAAGCAAGCACCGCCTAAGTTTGTGTCTACTAATTCATTTCAGACAACCTTGCGGGTATGGGATGTCCTCTTCTATGAAGGCGCTAAGGTTCTATTTCATGTAGCATTGGCAATTTTCAAGGTAAATATTCCTTCAAATTTCTGTGTCATGTATGTGTTTTACATTTTTGCTGAATGTGCTTGTTTGATACTTCTCCTGGCTCAGTAGAAGTGAGTTTCAAATTGTAAACGAATTCTGCAATTTTTAAATGACTGCAGATGAATGAAGAGGCATTGCTGAGAGCACATCATGTCGGGGATGTAATTAGTATCATACAGCGAAGCACTCATCACCTTTTTGATCCCGATGATTTGTTAACGGTAACATACTGTCACTAGACTCTAGTTTTCTCTTATGCTCGTGATCCGTCTAATTCGTTTTACCCAAACGTTGCATAAATGACTTTTGATTATGGAACTTGTTCTGAATTAGGATGCTTAGTCTTTAGGACAACATACTTCTGTGTTATAAACTCTACGCGAATCATTTCTTTACCATTCGTTTCAGGTTGCATTTGACAAAGTTGGCTCTATGACAACAACTACAATATCAAAACAGAGGAAAAAGCAGGAACCAGCAGTAATGGCAGAGCTCGACCAGAGATCAAGACGGTTAAATTCTGTATTTCCAGATGAAAAACGGTAGTTTTTAATGAGGAAACCTAGTAATTGTAGCATATGTATAATGTATCCGTGTCAGGGCGTGCTGCCCTTGCTAGGAGATTGATCTTTTGCTCACGAAAACAATGAGCAAAGACCGCGGTGTGGAGACCGAGTATGCTTGTTTATTACTAAGTTGTAGGTGTTACATAAATGTAAATGTAATCTGAAATGTTGCTGTATGTTAGTTATCCTTCATTCTTTATTATTTCCTCTCTGTTATCATAATCCTGCAAATTCTCATTTTCTTGAGCCAAATTTATGTAGTAAAAGGAAATACCATCCTGGTTTGGAAAACTTAGTCCTATTACGTGACTTAATTTGCATAATTTATCACTCCCTCCGTCCCAATTTATATGGCACCTTTCGAATTTTGAAATTCAAACAAGTCTTTCTTAGACCATAATTTTTTTATATATCTTTTAAATATTTTGAATTGTCAATTATTGATTCTAGTACTTTTTATGTAGTTTTCAAATATGTAACTTTTAAAGCTTTCATGCCTAAATTTACTGTTGAAATTAAACTATCTGAACCTCGAAATTCGAACAATGTCACATAAATCGGGACATGGAGAGTACTAAATTTTTTGATTTGGTGGCTTCAAACTGTGTAACGTTAAATCCTATCTATTGGTTGTGTGGTAATTGTATAATTGGTAACATCATGTCCATTGTTTTCGCATGCAATATATCAGCCAACAACTTAGAATCCCCGCTCGATTCTGTGGTTAAACTTGGAGTGAAAATAGCCATGTTTCAAAGGAGACTATTACTTTAGAGAAATCAAAGTGTTCTTTTTACTCTTCTATGAGAGTTCCCACCTTTTTGCTTTTTCAGTATTTCGAATTCATAACCTTAGGATTGAAAATGAGTGGTTACTAATTGAGCTACCTTATCTAAGAAATCAAAGTTTCAATGTTCTTTTTAAGATTTTTTAAATTGAAACATTAATTAAGAATGTTATTGACTAGTATACTATTTTATATAATATGGGATACACGTGCAAAACATGTCCATAAACTAGTATAACTATACGAGTAAATATCAATACTAAGATTAAGCCTCTTTTACATTACATTAAAATAAGTGTAAGCACGAGAGAACACATAAACCTTAATTATCAATAACCTATCTAATGAGATTATTATTATTTTCCGAATTTTAAAACAGTGCAGAAATTCTCAAACATTTAAAGTCCAAAAAGGAAACATTTTTAAATTTATTTACTTCACTTTACATGATTGATTGAAAAAAAAAAACCACAAAGCAAAATATATAACAAAATTAAGATTTAAACAAAAATTTGGAATCAAACACCGAAGTTACTATATTTAAAAATTATTATTCAACTATGAAATAAATAAAAATCTGAAAGATTTTGATGAAGATTAATAAAAATTAAGAAAAGAACAAAGATATCATGAAGAATTAATCTGAAATTGGAAACCTATAAGAGTAGATGAAGATTCAAGCAACGATCTGTAAGCAAAATCTAAGATTTACACTGAAATTTAAAACTAATCATTAATGTTATTAATTATTTTTTTCTTCAGACAAGAAATCAACAAAATATGAAACATTTGATGAAGATTATTAAAAAAAATAAAACATAGCTTCTAAATAAATTTCACGTTCAAATACATAAAATATATTGTTTATTTCAAGAAATGACAATTAAAAAAAATCCTAAAGGGAGACTACAAAAAGTATTATAGATTCTAACCAAATTGTGCCTTCACAAAAAAAAATTAAAGTTATCTTTTTCAATAGAAAACTTCAAAATAAAAATCACAGAGAGAATAAAAAAATCATAAATTCATACACAAACACATATCAAAAAAAAACATATAAAGATTATATATATATATATTTTTTAGAAATCAAGAATTACTCATTTCATGAAAAAAAGTAAAATTTTGAGAACTGAAGATGAAAAAAAAGAAATCGAAAAGAAAAAAGAAACTTACCGATTGAGAGAGGAGAGGGTACTGAGGAGTGAGTGATGATAGAAAGCAGGGTCTCTTTATTTGTGTAGAAATTCTAATTCTAGAAAATTTTCTTGTAAATGTTAGAATTAGGATAACCACGTGGAGATATATATATTATTTAGATATGAGAGACATCTATATTCTTGGTCGTTCACCTCTACATGCTTTTATATAGTTTATATTGATTAATAGTTATTAATTTATATTGATTAATATGGCATAAACGTGTAAAGTAATGCCCATAAACTAGTAGAACTATATGAGTAAACCAGATCAATGTTATTTTACATTAAAGCACAAACATAAGAGGAAAAAAAAAAAGCCTTAATTATCAATAATCAATATGATGATATTGTTATTTACCTTCTGATTTTAAAAACGGGCAGATGTTCTCAGACAGTTAAGGTTCAAAAAGGAAATAATTTTAAGGATCATTTACTTCAATTTATATGATTGAATGAAAAGAGAATCACAAAAGCAAGATACAGAATAAAATTAAGATTTCAATGAAAATTTGAAGTCAAACACTAATGTTACTATTTTATAAAATTATTATTCAGCTATGTAATAAATAAAATCTGAAAGATTTTGATGAAGATTAATACAAAATTAAGAAAAAAAATAAAGGTTATAAATGAAGAACTAACTTGAAATTGAAAAATTCAAAAGAACAGATGAAGATTCAAACAATAATTTTGTACAACAAAATCTAACACTAACACTGAATGTAAAAATCTTTTTTGGTAAATAAATATTTTATTTATTTCCCAAAGTGTCTTTACAAGCTCAAAACAAAATAAAGGAAAGGGACCTAATAGCATCCAACCGGCAAGCCAGTGATGCACCCGCTAGCACTAGAACTCAAGGACTCCTATGCTTCATCAAGGATACAAATTTAATCTCTGCATATAACATGTGAGTCTGGGATAGGAATTGGCTCTTGTATGGACTTCCTGAATTATCATCCTAACCATGTGTTGCACAGGCTTGGTTGTATTTTGAAAAATTTGATTGTTTCTTTCCTTCCACAAGTGATATATTGTAACTGCTAGTACCATTCTATATACTTCAGCACCCGAGCTATGCCCTTTGCCATGAGACACTGACCAAAGAACTTCATCAAACCAAGTCATATTGCTTCTACTAATACCTTGCCAAAGCAGCAACTTTCTCCACACTGTACAAGCTACCTCCCATTGAAAAAACAAATGCTGTAGATTTTCCCCTGGCTGATTATACAAGCCACATTCCAAATTTGTAGCTACTCCCCATCTGACAATTCTCTCTTTGGTGTCTAATCTGTTGAGGATAGCCAGTCTAAGTATGAAGATCCATTTTGGACTTCCTCTATTGTTAGAAATGAGCTTCCTCCAATACACCTTTGGTAACTCCCCTCGCATTCTCCTGTAGACCTTATTAATGGATTAAGATGGACGATTGAGCATTTCTGACAATTGAATTCCTGCATTTTCCAAGTAGTGCCTTGCCCTGAAGATCTTCTTCACAACCCAAGAAGCTGTCTTAGGATCCACATCCCAAATAGGCCTTTTCTTTATATAGTATGCATGCACCCATTTGACCCATAGCTTCTCCTTTGCCTTGCATAAGTGCCACAAAAACTTACTGACAGCAGCGTTGTTCCACATCTCAAGGTTGACCAAATTCATTCCACCAGATACTTGAGGGTAGCATAATTTTTCCCAAGCTAGGAGTGATTTATGAGATACCTCAGCTGTGCCAGTCCATAAAAATCGTCTGCAAATTGCTTCCACTACCTGGATAAGCTTTTTTGGTAGGATAAAAACCTGGGCCCACAAAGTCTGAATAGCAAATAGAACACTCTTTAGTAGGGTGGTTCTCCCAGTATAAGAAAGCAACCTGGAGGTCCAAGATGTGACCCTGCCAAGCATCTTCTCTATTAAGGGCTCACATTGCAGAATTGTAAGCCTCTTAGTACTTAAAAGCACTCCCAAATATCTAAAAGGAAGTGCACCTTTAGTATACCCAAGGAATGCAAGAATAGCCTGCTCGTTAGCATTAGAGACACCACCAAAATACACTGCACTCGTTTGCTCATTATCTCTTAGTCCAGAAGTTGCTGCAAAGGACTGGAATTTCTCATTCAAACAAGTGACTGATCGCACATCCCCTCTACAAAATAGTAGTAGATCATCGACAAACCCCAGTTGGACCAAGTTGATCTTAGCACATCTAGGTGAAAATTAAAATCAGGTGTACCTTTCAATTCTTTAAGTGATCTACTCAAATGCTTCATCACTAAGACAAAGAGGTAAGGAAAAAGGGGGGATCACCCTGTCTTAAACCTTTTTTGGCTGGAAAAGGAGTAGTTCCACCACCATTTAGCATGATAAAGTAGGTGATTGTGGACATATATTATAGTATCCAGTTAGTGAAAATACTAGGAAATCCAAGTTGTCTCAGCACCTGCACAATGAAAGGCCACTCCACCGAATCATATGTCTTCAGCATGTCCACTTTAATCATACATTTGGGGGAGATATGCTTTCTCCCATAGCCCTTTACAAGCTCATGACTTACTATAAATTGTCTGTAATTAGACGACCCGGAATAAAGGTTATTTGACTATTGTCTACCAACTCAGACATTACTGGCTGCAATCTTTAGTTAAAACCTTGGAGATGATCTTGTAAAGGACCGTGCAACAAGAGATAGGACTAAAATCTTTAGTGGTAGAAGGGTTCTTCACCTTTGGAATCAAAGTGATAGAAGCACAGTTTATAGCACTACGCATCTGCCTATTACTAAAAAAAATCAAGAACAACTTCTGTAACTTCTTCTCCAATTACTGGCCATGCCTTTTTAAAATATAGGCATTAAATCCATCATTACCTGTAGCTTTATTATCATTGATACTCATCAAGGTAGTATGCACTTCATCTCTATCAATTGGTTTCACCATATCTTGCTGTTGTTGTCTAGTCAGTGAAGGACCATTACTCATACTATCTGGATGAATCACTGGAAGTTGTGCAGCTGAGGTGCCTAAAAGCTCTTTATAAAACCTGGTTACTTCCTGTTCAATAGCTTTCTCAGTAGTTAGTAGGGTTTCATCTTTATCAATCAATCTCCTAATCTGATTTTGATTTTGCCTACTCTTTAGACAAGCATGAAAGTAGGCCGTATTAGCATCCCCCAATTTCAACCACTGAACTCGAGACTTCTGTTTAGATATACTTTCTTCAATAGAAGCCCATTTTCATAAATTTAGTTTTGCCTCCTTCACTCTGTACCAGTTCTGCAAATCTATTGTGATATCTTATTTGAAGTTGAATCTGAATGAGCTCATCTTTGGTATGAATCACTCTTTCCTCCACCTTATTATACTCTCTTTGTGGTAAAAACATCAAACCCTCTTTTACTCTCTTTAGCTTGTTCTAAATAGCCCACATGTGATTATCTGAATATGAATATTCCAATACTTAAGCTACTGTCTCAAGAAACTGATCATGAGCATCTAAATAATTATAGAATCTGAATGGTCTAGGCCTTCTTCCTATAGGTTCTTCCAACTGAATCTTCAAAGGATAATGATCTGAGAATTGGGGATCCATTACCACCCCTTAATATGTGGCCACTGATGTAACCATTGGTTATTTACAAACATCCAGTCGATCTTGCTAATGACCTGGTTATTTGACCAAGTGTAGTGTCTCCCAACTGATTTCAGTTCTATAAGTACAGTGTCATCCATAAATTTCTTAAAATACCTGGTCTCCATCTCCTGAACATAAGTACCATACAACCTGTCATCTGTTAATAGAGAATTGAAATCCCTCATAATCAGAAGGGGTTCAGTTAGTCCCATCTCCACAGCCTTCATATCAACCCAGAGTTGCTTCCTGTCTTGGATAGAGTGTAAACCATAGACAATAGACAACTTAAAGGTCATAGGTATTTGTACATAAGTAAGAACTGTTTATGCTGCATTTTCAAACTAAAATCCACTAAAGATGGGTTCCACAAGATCCAGATTCGACCCCAGGAGCTTTCTAATAATTAGTAGTCCATTGCCAATTCCCAACCAGTTTTTTAATGATTTGTGGCGCATTTCTTTCCTTGACTCTATTTTCTATAACATCTATAAGTACTATATAATTCTTCCTACAAAATTGAGAGAACTCCTGGTGCTTATACACCTTATTTAGCCCTCTTACGTTCTATGCTACTATATTCATATCAACTTATTAGGGTCAAGCAAACTCTCATCCCCAATATCCCTTATCATTGTATTTGTATGACTGTCATCTATATCCAGATTGTTCTCCTCTACCAAAGCATTGAATACATTATCACTGGTCACTGTGTCCCTTTGTGAGGATGAACTGGACCCCTGTGTTGCAGATTTCCCTCTGACTAAGGTGCATTTCGATATTAAATTAGTATTCAACTCCTCATTAGTTTCCATATTTTCCTCGGGGTATAGAACTCCCTTATGTCTCCCACGAGGATCTATATGTCTATCCACCTTAGGATCTAGTATCTTGCTAACTTTCCATTCCTTTTTTGCTATCAGTCCCTGAGGCACTCCTTGTTGATTCTCAACCTTTTGTTTTTTAGAAGGGCAAGATTGACCTATTTGACATCAAGTTGTGAAATACTTTTGACTTTCAATCGTAGTTCACAAGTTGATCAACAGTCTGGGCCCTCCGAATCACATACTTTGATAGTAGTAGGCAAAAGCCTAGTAACATCCATCTCCACCAATATACGTGCATAAGAAATTCGATCCACATTAGTTGTACAAGCATCAACATAAATTGGTTTGCCCAACCGACTCCCTATTCGGCTTAAAGCATCCATACTCCAGCAATTCAAAGCAAGATTAGACAATTTCACCCGCAATGAGATCGTTTTCAAAACCTCTTCATTGAAATTAAACCCAGCAAACCACCCTTTGAGAATGACCAGACGATTATTCAGGGTATAAGGGTCAGAAAAGATCACCTTATCTCTCTCTATAATGCTACTCAAAATGAATGACAAAATATCCATCTGTGTGGTATAGCACCTTAGGCTTTGAATTCAGTCTCCATTCCGTAGAGATAAAACATTCAATTTCTCCAATTGAGGGTGTATTACCCATAACATACATGATCAATGCCTTGTTCCTCTGTAGAGTTTCAGCTTCAATATCCTCTTTGAGAAGATGTACCACCACTTCCCCATTCTCGATTATTGGTAGTTTATAAGAAAGGTTTATACCTTTAGTTGCAAATTTATTACTATCAGCTAAACCCCCAGCCCATGTACGTCCAGTTGCATCACCAGTAGTCCCTCTAACATTGCTCCCTTCTCCCCTCTCTACCCCTTGTTGGGTTTCAGATCCCAGTACAAGAGTACCTTGCAGCACTGGAGGGGTCAGATAGCTCTCCTTTCTCACCAGATTTGGTTTCTCCTTTCGTTGGGTCCCTCCAAGTATAGGGGTTTTGTACGCCCCTTGTTGTCCACACTGAGAAGTGGTTCCCTTGTCCATTTGCCCCATCGGAGCACGGGGATCTCAGAGATGGCTCGATAGATTTGGCCAATCGTCATCTTCCTCGTCTGTAAGCACCACTGACTCGTTCACCTCAACCGTTCCGTTGCTGAAAGTTTGTTAACAACCTTCTTCGATCGTCTTGGAGGCATCGGAGCATGGGCAGATTAGCAAACACCTAACGTGCGCCGAGAGAAAAAAGCTTGATAAAATAGACTATGACTTGAAATCTAAAAATCAATCACTAATGTTATTCATTATTCGGTAGTAACATGAAATAAACAAAGTCTAAATTGCATTTGATTAAGATTATTAAAAAGAATTAAAATCCACAACTTCTAACTAAATCTCATGTTCAAATAAATAAAATAAATTATTTATTTCAAGAAATCAGAAATAACAATTAATAAAATTAGAAAATAAAAATCAAACAAAGAATAAGAAAAAAACCATATATTCTAACAAAATCACATATAAAAATATATCAAGGTTGTGTCTTCACAAAAAATTAGAGTTACCTTTTTTCAAGAAAAGTCTCTTGTAAATTGTAAAAGTGAGATAGCCTAGAGAATAAGAGAACACAGAAACCAACCTTGATTACTGATAATCCATCTAATGAGATTATTATTACTTTTTGATTTTAAAAATAATGTAAATTAATATAACAAAGCAGTTGCAAACAATCCCGACCAATTGACATCGTCAAAACAACATTTCAAAATCGTTTAGATCAAATACTGTCTGAGATCAACTCCAAATTCAAACCAAATGATCAAAACTCCCCTGAAGCCTTAAAAATCGAACCAAACCTCCACCCAAGCTAAAAATCACTCCCTGAATTAAGAGGGGATGTTCGATTGTTCAGTTCGATTTTCTTAAATTTCGATTCGATTTTGAGAAAGTGTGCATTGAACACCAAACCAAATTAATTCGATTCAATTTTTTCAATTTGATTCAGTGTTCTTAAAATAATTTTTTGGAGCAAATGAGAAATAAAATGAGCACTAAATTATCAAAATATAAGACACTAAAATTTTTTAAAATAATTATTAGCCGTTAACAAGGAAACATTAGGCGCTAGCACTGTAGTTGGGATAAATAATTAATACATTGCATTATTCAACTCTCAAGTAATTAATGTTGCTCTTTGGAGACGGTTGTTGTTGCTACGCACCGTCAAACAAAGGATTTCAAGGCTCAAGCTGCTGGAAATAATATGAGAATTGAGATTGACTTTCAGGCTAGATCAAAAGAATTAGGGTTTGGGTAAAATAGGCTTAGGTCTTAAAATATTTTGAAACAAATTATAAGTTAATTGTAATTTAAAATATTATTAAAAATATCTTTTATAAAAGTTCTATTCTTCGGTACACAGAAGAATCGTGGCCCTTACACCTAACACTGGATCAAAGAATAATTTTTTTTAAAAAAATGAAGATCAAACCAAAAAATCAAATTGATAGATCGAACTAGTTGGTTCAATTCAATTTTTCAGTATTTATGTCCATCCATCCCTTGAATCTAGCGAAACCATCAAAACTGGAGTTGTCCTTTTCAAGAAAAGTCTCTTGTAAATTGTAAAGGTGAGATAGCCACGTGGAGAGATATTATTTAGAATTAAAAGACAGATACATTCTTGGTCGTTTAACTCTTATACTTCTATATAGTTAATAATGATTATTGTGGGATACATGTTCAAAGCACGTACCCATAAACTACTAGAACTATATGAGTGAATCTCAATACTAAAATCAAAGTTCTTGTACACTAAAAAACATAAGAATAAGAGAACATAGAAACCAATCTTAATTACT
Source organism: Capsicum rhomboideum (assembly GCA_031232105.1). Lineage (NCBI taxonomy): Eukaryota > Viridiplantae > Streptophyta > Magnoliopsida > Solanales > Solanaceae > Capsicum > Capsicum rhomboideum. Next base: position 129,172,648 of record CP124712.1, read on the forward strand.
GGTAATCTATTTAATGAGATTGTTATTACTTTTTGATTTAAAAAATAATGCAAATTGATAGAACAAATCAATTGCAAAATACATTTTGGACCTATTGAGATCGTCAAAACACCATTTCGAGATCGTTTAAATCAAATACAGACCGAGATAAACTCCAAATTCAAATCAAATAACTAAAACTCCTCTGAGAGCCTTGAAAATTGAACTAAACCTCCACCCAAACCAAAAATCACTCCTCGAATTAAAAGTGGATGTTCGGTTCGATTTTCTTAAACATCAATTCGATTCTTTGATTCTTCAATTTTGAGAAAGTGTGCATCGAACACCAAATCAAACTAATTCGGTTTGATTTTTTCAACTTGAAATCAATTTGGTTCGCTGTTTTTAAAATCATTTTTTGATGAAAATGAGAAATAAAATGAGCACCAAAATTATTAAAATATAAGACACAAAAAAGTTAAAATAATTAGAAGTCATCAACAAGGAAACATTAGACACTAGCACTTTAGTTGGGATAAATAATTAATGCATTCTATTATTCAACTCTCAAGTAATTAATGCTGCTCTTCGGCGGCGGTTGATGTTGCTACTCGTTGGCGGCGGTTGCTATTGCTACTCTCCGTTGAGCAAAGGATCTCAAGGCTCAAGCTACTGAAAATAATATGAGAAGTGAGATTGTGACTGTGAGGCTCGAGCAAAATAATTAGGGCTTGGATAAAATGGGTTTAGGTCTTAAAATGTTTTAGGACAAACTATAAGTTAAATGTAATTTATAATATTATTAAAAATCTTTTTAATAAAATTTGCTTCTTCGGTGCACAGAAGAATCGTGGCCCTCGCACCCAACACCGAATCAAAGAATAATTATTTTTTTTAAAAAAAATGAAGATCAAATTGAAACATCGAATTGTTCAGTTCGATTCGATTTTTCAGCATTTATGTCCATCCATCCCTTGAATCTAGTGAAATCATCAAAATTGGAGTTGTCCTTTTCAAGAAAAGTCTCTTGTAAATTGTAAAAGTGAGATAACCACGTGGAGAGATATTATTTAGATATAAAAGACAGATACATTCTTGGTCGTTTAACTCTTTATGCTTCTATATAGTTTATATTGATTATTGTGGGATACACGTGCAAAGCACGTGCCCATAAACTAGTAGAACTATATGAGTGAATCTCAATACTAAGATCAAAGTTCTTGTACACTAAAAACCATAAGAATAAGAGAACATATAAACCAATCTTAATTACTGGTAATCTATTTAATGAGATCGTTATTACTTTTTGATTTAAAAAATAATGCAAATTGATAGAACAAATCAGTTGCAAAATACATTTCGAACCTATTGAAATTGGCAAAACAACATTTTAAAATCGTTTGGATCAAATACTGACCGAGGTCAACTCCAAATTCAAACCAAATGACCAAAACTTGCCCGAAAGCCTTGAAAATTTAACCAAACCTCCACTCAAGCCAAAAATCACTCCCTGAATTAAGAGTGGATGTTCGATTGTTCAGTGCGATTTTCTTAAACTTCGATTCGGTTCTTCAATTTTCAAAAAGTGTGCATCGAACACCAAACCAAATTAATTCAATTCAATTTTTTCAATTTGATTTAGTGTTCTTAAAATAATTTTTTGGTGTAAATGAGAAATAAAATGAGCACTGAATTTTCAAAATATAAGACACTAAAAATATTTAAAACAATTAGCAACCGTCAACAAGGAAACATTAGGCGCTATAACTTGTAGTTGAGATAAATAATTAATGCATTGCATTATTCAATTCTCAAATAACTACAGTTGCTTTTCGACGGCGGTTGTTGTTACTGCTCGTCGGCGGTGGTTGCTATTGCTACGCATCATCGAGCAAAGGATCTCAAGCTGCTTGAAATAATAGGAGAAGTGAGATTGTGACTTAGAGGCTAGGGCAAAGTAATTAGGGCTTGGGTAAAATGGGCTTAGGTCTTAAAATGTTTTGGGATAATTTATAAGTTAAATGCAATTTAAAATATTATTTTTTTTATTTATTTATAAAAGTCCGATTCTTCGATGCACCAAAGAATCGTGGCCCTTACACCGAACACTGGATCAAAGAATACTTTTTTTAAAAAAAAATGAAGACCAGATCGAAAAATCAAAATTGAAACATCAAATTATTCGGTTCGATCCAATTTTATAGTATTTATCTCCGTTCATCCCTTGAATCTAGCGGTATCATCAAATTGGAGTTGTCCTTTTCAAGAAAAGTCTCTTGTAAATTGTAAAAGTGAGATAGCCACGTGGAGAGATATTATTTATATATAAAAGATAGATACATTCTTGGTCATTTGACACTTTATACTTCTATATTGTTTACATTGATTATTGTGGGATACACGTGCAAAGCACGTGCCCATAAATCAGTAGAACTATATGGGTGATTCTCAATACTAAGATCAAGGTTCTTTTACACTAAAAAAATCATAAGAATAAGAAAACATAGAAACCAACCTTAATTACTGGTAATCTATTTAATGAGTTTGTTATTAATTTTTGATTTCTAAAATAGTGCAAATTAATAGAACAAATCAGTTGCAAAATACATTCTGGACCTATTGAAATTGTTAAAACATCATTTCAAAATTGTTTAGATCAAATACTGACCGAGGTCAACTCCAAATTCAAATCAAATGACCAAAACTCCCCCAAAAGCCTTGAAAATCGAACCAAACCTCCACCAAGCTAAAAATCACTCTCCGAATTAAGAGTGAATGTTCGATTGTTCGGTTTGACTTTCTTAAATTTCGATTCGATTCTTTGATTCTTCAATTTTGAGAATGTGAGCATCGAAGGTCAAACCAAACTAATTCGGTTCAATTTTTTCAATTTGATTCGGTGTTTTAAAAATAATTTTGTGGTGCAAATGAGAAATAAAATGAGCACTAAATTATCAAAAATATAAAATACTAAAAAAATTAAAACAATTAATAGCCGTCAACAAGGAAACGTTAGGCACTAGCACTGTAGCTGAGATAAATAATTAATGCATTGCATTATTCAACTCTCAAGTAATTAATGCTGCTCGCCGGTGGCGGTTGCTATTGCTACTCACCGTCGAGCAAAGGATCTCAAGGTTTAAGCTGCTGGAAATAATATGAGAAGTGAGATTGTGACTTAGAGACTAGAGCAAAATAATTAGGGCTTGGGTAAAATGGGCTTAGGTCTTAAAATGTTTTGGGATAAATTATAAGTTAAATGTAATTTAAAATATTATTTTATAAAAATTCGGTTCTTCGGTGCACCGAAGAATCATGACCCTTTCACCGAACACCGGATCAAAGAATAATTTTTTTTAAAAAAACGAAGATCAAACCAAAAAATCAAAATTGAAAAATCAACTTATTCTTTTCGGTATGATTTTTTAGTATTTATGTCCATCATCCCTTGAACCTAGCGAAACCCTCAAAATTGGAGTTGTCTTTTTCAAAAAAAGTCTCTTGTCAATTTTAAAGTGAGATAGCCACGTGGCGAGATATTACATTCTTGGTCGTTTAACTCTTTATATTTTTATATAGTTAATATTGATTATTATGGGTTGCACGTGCCCCTAAACTAGTAGAACTATATGAGTGAATCTCAATGCTAAGACAAGGTTCATTTCCCCTAAAAAAAACATAAGAATAAGAGAGCACAAAAACCAACCTTAATTACTGGTAATCTATCTAATGAGATTGTTATTACCTTTTGATTTAAAAAATAATGTAAACTAATAGAACAAATCCGTTGCAAAATACATTCCGGACCTATTGGAATTGTCAAAACACCATTTGGAGATCGTTTAGATGAAATACTAACCGAGGTCAACTCCAAATTCAAACGAAATGACTAAAACTCCCCTGAAAGCCTTGAAAATCGAATCAAACCTCCACCAAAGCCAAAAATCACTCCCCAAATTAAAAGTGGATGTTCGGTTTGATTTTTTTGAACTTCGATTTTGAGAAAGTGTGCATCGAACACCAAACCGAATTAATTCGGTTTGATTTTTTCAACTTGGATTCAATTTGGTCCAGTGTATTCAAAATGATTTTTTGATACAAATGAGAATTAAAATGAGCACTAAATTATCAAAATATAAGACGCTAAAATTTTTATAACAATTAGCAGCTGTCAAAAAGAAAACATTAGGCACTAGCACTGTGTCACGCCCCGAATCCGATCGAGACATGATTGGCACCCGTAGCCGATAAGGCCCGAGAGAACCAACCTTAGCCTATGTTCAATCATATGCATATCATAATCATAACCACCATTGCATAAGAACATGAAAGACGAATAAAGGAAAACATGGGACATATTTATACATACATATGAAACTTGGCCGTTGAGGCCATCCAGTCAAAACAACATATGTCTTTTACACTGATACACCCACATCCGTCTACAAAAGCCTCTAACAAGAGCATTGACCAAAATGAACCATAAGTCGGGACAAGTCCCCGCTTTACACATTATGTACAATGCCAAAACATATATATACTCCGACTCGGAGAAGCCCCGAATGAGTTGGAGCTCACCAAAGAACCGCTAACACTGGCAGTCTACTGGGGAGGCCTACTGGTACCTGCGCCTGCAGCAAGTAAGGTAAATTCCCCGAGAGGGGTCAGTACTAAATAAGTACTGAGTATGCAAGGCTCAGATGAAACTTTACAATACAGGAATATTTCAATGAACTCAAAACATATGAATAAGCAATGTGAATAAGTCACCATTTGGTATTTTGGGAAACCATGTGGATTGCTTTCATTACTTTTTTTGCTTTCTTTATCTCAATGCTCTATGATAACAATGTACCCGGGCCCCTACTGATCAGTGGGTCTTTTCATATCATAACATCATATTGGGATCGAGTCGAGCTAGGCTTATGCCCCTAGACTTGCCACCCATAAATCAATACATCGGGATCGAGTCGAGATACGCTTACGCCCCTAGACTTGCCACCCATAAATCAATACATCGGGATCGAGTCGAGCTAGGCTTACGCCCCTAGACCTGCCACCCATAAATCCATATCTCGGGATCGAGTCGAGCTAGGCTTACGCCCCTAGACTTGCCACCCGTACTTGATCATTGACCACATTTGCATTACTTTGTTCATTACTTTGAGATTGATACTTTGATAGTCATCACATCACTTTGGAACATTGTTGGAAGCTTTGAATCATTAACCAATGAGTAAAGGACATGTGAATAAACATCATGAGAAATATAACATTACTAGCACCATGATACCATTGGAACCATTGGACAATAATCCATGAACAAGAGACACAAGTATAGGCACTATTGGAATATTGGAACATAACCTTATTTAAGCTTTCGGAACATTAACCATGAATATGAGACATGAGATTCACAAATGATCCATGAGTAGAAAATATATGACAATGACTAGTGATATACGAATATCGGATACCTTAGTACATTTTGGGATAGGACTAGTGACATGTCAATGTGAACACTATTTGCCGCAGAAAGATACGGACAAAGTAACCTTACATACCTTGGATTCACAATACGAAGAGACAACCTTAGATGCGTATACAATAATCCCGCTCCCTCTTTATGTGTCACTCTACAACATAAATACAATACGGAATTCACATTAACCACCAATTACTCTACAAATGCATGTAACATTAATGAGTCATATATGTGTCCTTAAACATGCCATTTCCCCTTGACAAAACCGTTGATCATACTACTATTCCAAAAATTCCATAATATTCCCAACATTGACCAATACATGAAAATCAACACATTTCACCACAATACTTCTCCTTTACACTTTCTTATCCATCACACATCACAAATAATCCATCAAAGTACCTTAATCCAACTCATAACACATATCGGCCAAAATCCCATAATTTCCACTTTTAGACAAGAACAAGTTTAATATCAAAAATAACACCATACATGTTCATATTTTGTCCATACCATGCTTTTTCATCAAAGGCACAAGGCCTAATTCAAGTTCAAATTACCAAGATGACACATCTTTCACCAAAGGCAAAAATACACTATTCATCACCTTGCCATCACAACTAGCATAATATATATAATCCCCCATGCATATAATATGTTAATCCATGAGGATAAATACTTACAAAGGCTTGGAATATGTTGATCTTGTCCAAGGAGTCCAAAGAACTTAGTTGCCTTAGGGTTTGGAAATGAAAGAAATGTTTGTGAAAAATATCCAAAAGTTATGAGAGTCTTGTATGATTAAAAATCTGATTTTGGTGGCTTTTTATGGACTTCAAGTCATCCTTAGCCACACTTGGCACTAAATGATATGTTCACTTGGTCAAATATTGAAAGAATGGATCACTTTGCCTTTGGCCCATGTATTTTATTCCATTTTGGGCCTCAAATAGGCCCAATAACACCTACCCATGTAACCCATTAAATTTCATGTATTAATCACCATATATCTCATGTTTACATAAGTCCATAATGTCACGACATTATTCTCTTACGAGATTCTCATTCGTCGCCTCGATCGCAAAAATTGGAATTCTAGTCGCCCTTGGCTTCATTGGACATTTTGGATCACTATTCACATTTCATAATTTGATCATGTAGGAGTATATTGAAGTGTTTGAATCTTTAACAATGCTCAAATAACTCCAAAGAACCAAAATAAACCATCTAGAAATCGTCGTAGAATTGCGTTACGAAACGACTCCGGAAGGGCATAATTGTTGTGCCTTGCGCCACACCCCTGAAACAGGGTAGTGGCGCAAGTTTCAGCACTTTGCTGAAATTTTCGGCCACTTATCCAATGTTCACGTATCGTCCAATCCCTTATCAAAACACTACAAAATACTTACTTAGTGATCTTAACCATCAAGTAAACATGACTTAAAGTCACCAAATGAGGTTAGAATGTGTACGAGTTCTTACCCAAATGCTCCACGAAATCACAACACACCTCCTACGAAGATCTAATCGCACATGTTACGTCCGATATCAAATGTTTCACCAACGACACTATAAAACACATATGCATGGCATCTCAACACCTATGTAGATATGATCCCAAGGTATCAAGTGAGATTATAAAAGTACGGGGTGTTACATTCTTCCCCCCTTAGAAACATTCGTCCTCGAATGTTAACAACATCATCTTATATACATCAATTGCATCTTTACTTTACGTATACAAATACACATTCACATAATGCTCTTAAATACTTACTTGTTATTGTTCCACCTCCGCACTGTGAACTTCTTGGTCCATTTGAAATAGATGGGGATACTTGGATTTCATCATTTCTTCCGCTTCCCATGTGATCTCCTCTACGTGTTGGTTTCTCCAAAGGACTTTTACGGATGCTATGTCTTTATTTCTCAATCTCTTTTTTATAAATGTTTGGCTCTTCGGTGCATCGAAGAATCATGCCCCTTACACTGAACCCCAGATCAAAGAATAATTTTTTTTAAAAAAAAATGAATACCAAATTGAAAAATCAAAACTGAAACATCTAATTATTCGGTTCGGTCCGATTTTTCAGTATTTATGTCCACCCCTCCTCTAAATCTAGCGGAATCATCAAAATTCAGATTCGACCTCCCCAACATCAAATGTTTACTATGGTCAAACTTCCTATGTTCCAAGCTTCCAAAACTCAGTAATTCATCCGAAACTCATCCGATCACTTGGAGAATAACTATTCATTCCTGCAAGTTACAAGTACCAATCTAAATCTATTGGGGGTGGAAGAGGGGGGGGGGGGGGCAAGGGTTTCAGATGGAGAAAACTGGGAAAAAGTCACAAAATGACCTTGAATTCGTTACACAATCCCTATAAATTAGGTACTAAAGTATAATTTTTTAAAAAGTATAAAAATGTAGAATTTATCTGAATATGTTGTTTGCATCAAATCATATATATCAAATTATCACGGTTAAATAATTTAATAAGGTAGAAAAATATAGTAATTAATTACAATTTAGTGAAAAAATATATGTGTTATGCATCTTCTTATTTGATGTAAATAGTGATTGTGAATAAATTTTTACCACTCGTTATTGAGAGTGGCTCATAGTATTTAAATTTAAGCGACGTCTGAATAAATATACTGTAAAACCTCTCGAAATTAATATTGTCGGGACTTTGAAATATTATTATTTTATAGAGATATTATTTGATCGATAAATTAATATTTATTAATTTAAAGAGTGTTTTCGAAATTCAATGAAGGTTAATTTTGATTGCATCAAAATCATTGTATCTTACTAATATATGTATCATATTTATTGAATTAATGTAAAAAAATACATTCATTATACACAAAGTACATTGTATCGACACTGCAAAATTCGTTTGGGGGATGAAACTTCAAGGAATTTAAATGAACCCACTTGTGAAAAAGACATTCATGAACTTGATGTCATGATTAATGATCCCGGTTACCACAATAAAATGGATGTTAATAGCTTATTGGATTACCCGGGTGAAAATGATATATATTCAGAGTCCAGATCTTAGAAGAAATTGTGGATACCATTGGAGAAAACAATGTTGATGATGAAGTTGAAGACTATACAATACCTTTGGAACCATTTACGCGTAAGGAAACACTTATCGCATCTAGAACTCTTCACAATTTTTTGGTGCAGTTCAAGAAGACAACACCTAAACTTTTGGATGCAATGAAAAAAGTTAGTGATGAGCTTCAACTAGATTCAATTTTAACAAAAAAACAAAAATACTATAATCATATTTCAGCAAAATTGTCTTAGATATTTTTATAATTTTGAAGAATTATTAATTTATAATATTAATGGTACCATATATTTATATAGGGGTCTTTCGAAAATATATTATCTTATAATCTTATCAAAATCGATCCACTGGCCCAAGTCGAGATCAAAAAAAATATTATCTTAGAGAGTTTATTAATTTATCGAGTATTAACTTAGAGAGGTTTTACAAAGAAATTTTTTCAAAAAGCTACTTTTCAATCAAATGTCAAAAGAGAAACGTTTGAAATGAATAAAATCTATTCAATTTATTTTTCATTTCTTACGACAATTAAAAAACTTTTCTGTTTAGGTAATCACAACTTATGAGACAATTTTCTAGATATAAAAATTTATAATTACAACAACTCGCAATATTATTCTAACTTCTAGAAAGTTTGGGCGAGCTTTTATTCCATCAAAGCAAGATAGGAGGCGAACTTTATCCTAATCTTCATTACAGAAGAATAGAAGCATCATCCTTGTGAATGTAGGGGATAAACTGGGCTTGCTAAACACCAATTCATTATTCATCCCCTTCAACAATGCAATTTAACTGACGAAAAATTTAACTTTGTCACATCTAATCCTAAATCTAGGCAATGACTCTCGAAAGATTTTGCTAATACAAAATATATAAGATTGATTCACCCTTCAAAAAGTCATTCTTGGCTAAATTATCCGCCACTTGGTTAGCTTCCCTATAACAGTTAGCAATTGTAGCATTAGATTGGCCCCGGATTTGGGAGATATGTTTGCAATAGTCTTGAATTTTTGGTTGATCTTCCATGACTTGCTGACCATGTCCTTAAATCTTAATGATTAGAGAAACTAGCTCCAAGATGAATCCAGTGTAACCATTCATCCAACACTAATTAGCTCCATATCTAGTTGCTAGTGCCTCTGATTCATTGTTACTTCGGGCCTCAATATAGTTTCCTTGATCGTCTCTAGCAATTCCTCCTCTAATCCCTTCTTCCTCTGTTTCTTTGATGTAGCTATCATCCGTGGTCATCTTAATCAGCCCCTGTTGTGGTCTTTTCCAGCATACTCTCTTCCAGTTAATAACTGGTCTCAACATTTCAATAATCTCACAAAAACTTCTTTTGCTCCCATTATTAGTGCGAGCCACTTTTCATGTGCCCAAGTTACTCTCCTTAGCGGCCTCCGATTGATATAGGCTACATTATTTATCTTTTAAAAGAAGTTAAAATTGGCATAAACCACAAATCACTATAACGGGAGAAAAACAAAATAGCTGAAAATAAAACCAAGTGATCCAATTTTGTGCAACATAGACTGAAACCGAAGATCACAAAATGCAACACAATAAGGGGGTCGTTAGATCGTAGCTTGTGCGAAGGAAGAAGCTAATCAATCAGAATTGAGACAAGGAGGAGATCAGGCCAAAGTGTCGAGGTCAAGGAAATAAAAAAGCAAATGAAATGAAATCTAAATCATAAATTACAATGAGCAAGCACTCCAATTTAATGAGATCTCCATCTGGGAATGCATCTGCACAAATAACACATATCATTGTTAGGAGGATGAGTACATAAAAAGGGCAGCCCGGTGCACTAAAGCTACCGCTATGCGCAGTGTCCGGGGAAGGGCCCCACCACAAGGGTGTATTGTACGCAGCCTTACCTTGCATTTCTGCCAGAGGCTGTTTCCTAGGCTTGAACCCATGACAACAACTTTACCAGTTACTCCAAGGCTCCCCTCCTGGAGGATGATTACATGTACTAAGGAAAATAAAAATTTGTCAGTATCATCATAATTTATACATTCTAGATAAAACTATGGACTTATACAACTCCTCTAGACAACAGTAGATATTGAAGGATGATTAACTCTTTAAAAGAGAGGATGAAAGACAACAGTAGTGTGTGCAGGAGAAGTATAATTTCACCCCAAGAGTGAGATTCCATCAGTAGACCAACCTAGATTTACTATTGCCGAACTTATATGGAGTGCAATGGCTCAACCAAAACATAGATTTATAATGTGGTTAGCAGCTCAAAATTTACATTGATGAAAATGATTACCTATTTTAAATTTTATTTTATTCCTTATTGGAATTTGAACACTTTCTTATGATCTGTTTCAATTTTTATTGACTGCTAGGTCATATACTTAGCTGCTAATCTTTGCCAGTTTATATGGTGGTAAAACGAAAATACTTCCTTTCTATCGGAAATGTTTGCTTTTCTGTTTGTATTGATGTTCTAGCTATGATGAATAACTGACTAGTGGATGCTTTGGGATTGCTGGTGAAATGAAAAAAACTGTTGATTGAGGGTGGAAAGGTACGATCTCATATGTCATATTACAAGTGAGGAACATATATTTACTTTTTTACTAGCTGATATGTTGTTGAACTTGAGCGTTGTAAGTCATAAAACTTGCTTCCCGGTAGAACAGTGTAAGAAGCAAGATTTTATCTTACTTCCTATTCTGCTTGGGGGGTAGGGGAGGGTGAGGATGCAGGGGAAAGTTAAAATAAAATGATCCTGAAAAGATGCGCTAGGTGGACTGTTGATGTTTAAAGTCAGTTTAGTTCGTGGTCTCTATTCACAAGTAAATGTGGACAACTACTAAAAGTGTAGCACGAGGGACCTTTGTGTCTATGTTTTTCCTGGTGAAGATGGTTGCCACTTGCCAATTAAAAGGTCAGACACTTAGCACAAAATATAGTTTCATTGTACAACATGCATATTTGAAGTGTAAGTTTTAATATGGACAAATCTCAAAATGGAAACATAAGCCACGAGATTCACTGCAGTAGAAGATAAATCCTTGTAGTTCTGTTAACTGGTGACTACAAGAGGCGAAGAATGATGAAGAAATTGTTGGGTTTGGTTGATAAGAAGTGAATGGAAAATGGAAGTAAAAACATGGAGAAAAAAGATGAAGAGTAAGTCTTCACTATAGGGAATTGAATTTCTCCACATTGGTAGGAGAAAGAGATTTTCTTGTGTATATAAAGGAATACACTTCTTCATGTGGATAATGATCCAAGAATAAGACAAGCCTCGCGCCGTCGTCGTCGTCGCTCGCTCTTCATGTTGATAGTGATCAAAGAACAAGACAAGCCTCGCGTCGTCGTCGTCGTCGTCGTCGCTCGCTCGGATTTGGATTTGGAGAGACTATCTTTTTGGACAAAGTTTATTTGCAACTTGAGAATAATTGATAGTTTAATCCAAAAATCCAATAGGAAATCATTTCTCCATAGGAAGACAACAAGCAACACACTATTTCGGTACAACGAGGTGACAAAACTCACTATTTTGTGCCGAAGTGTCACCTGCGGGCGCAGGTGACGTGTCACTTCAAAAAGTTGTGTCTTTTCTTCAACCATTGCTTCTCTTCTGAAGCACCACCTCTTAGGCTATAAATATGTATGTTTTTCTTAGATGAATGAGATACGAAATTATTATTTTCACAACTCAAAAACTACTTTCTTCTCTACAAAAGAAATCAAAGTAAGTGTGATTTGCTCCATTAGTTGAGTTCGACGAAGTTCAGCAAATTCCATTGCCGGTTTTGCTGAATAGTGTTCTATTTTATCCTGGGAGGAATTAATCCAAACCTTGGGCAATTGTGAGGGAATTATATTCTTTAGGGAAACACAGTCTAACTGTGGACTTAGAACTTTCATTTTAATCAATCTTTTGGTTTTTACGGGTGAAGAAAACATCAAGAAACAACAGAAATATGGGTAAGTTGGGATACAAAGTGAAGTTTAAAACTATATGGCACTTGGGAAAGAAGTAGGACTAGGAGGAACTGGAATTTCTACTGTCCCTTCCAGCATCAATAAAACTTTCTTCATTGAAGGGCGAAGTGATGGTTCATCTTGAATGCACCAAATGCTTATTTTCACCATTCTCTCGCGTTGTCTTCTATCAACCTCCTCGTCCTTGACTAGTTTAGCTAGGTCTCCTGCATCAAAGGAAGCTCCCAAGAAGAAAAAATTCAAAGGAAATTGCTACAACTGTGGCAAAGTTGGTCATATGGCTTCTGTTTGTTGTGCTCCAAAGAAAGATAAAAAGAAAGAGCAAGCAAACTTGAATGAATAAATAGACAACCTTTGTGCAATGCTCTCTGAATGCAACTTAGTGGAAAATCCAAATGAATGGTGGTTTGACTCAGGTGCAACCGCCATGTGTGTTCTAACAAGGAACTGTTTTCATCTTATACTTCTTCTGAAAAAGGTGAGACCATTTGTATGACAAATTCAGCAACCACAAAGATAGAAGGAACGGGCAAGGTTGGCTTGAAGATGACTTCGGGCAAGATAGTGACCCTCAATAATGTCCTTTATGTTCCCGAAATGCGGAAGAATTTGGTCTCAACATCACTTCTAGTCAAAAATGGTTTTAAGTGTGTGTTTGTATCCGATAAGGTTGTAATCAGTAAGAATGACATGTATGTAGGAAAAAGTTACCTCACCGAGGGCCTCTTCAAACTAAATGTAATCTCTATTGATATTAATAAGATTTCTGCTTCTTCTTACTTGCTTGAGTCAAATCATATATTGCATGCACGTCTAGGACATGTAAATTATAAAACCGTGCGTAAAATGATTAACTTAGAATTATTACCTAAGTTTGAAAGTAATAATGTAAAATGTCAAGTATGTGTGGAATCAAATTATGCAAAACATCCTTATAAGTCTATTGAAAATAAGTCTATTGAAAGGAATTCAAATCCTTTAGACTTAATCCATACAGACATTTGTGATATGAAGTCTATACCATCTCGTGGTGGGAAAAGATACTTCATAACTTTCATTGATGATAACACTCGATATTGCTATGTTTATCTGCTTAATAGCAAAGATGAGGCAATTGATGCTTTCAAGCAATACAAGAATGAAGTTGAAACACCACTTAACAAGAAAATCAAAATATTAAAAGTGATAGGGGTGGTGATTATGAATCTCCTTTTGAAGAAATCTGTTTAGAATATGGAATTATTCATCAAATGACTGTCTAATACACTCCACAATCCAATGGGGTTGCGGAAAGAAAGAATAGAACAATAAAGAAGATGATGAATGCTTTGTTGATAAGTTTTGGTTTACCACAGAACTTGTGGGGGGAAGCTGTTCTAACAGCTAGTCGGATACTCAATCGTATACCCCATAGCAAAATAAAGTCCATTTCATATGAACAATGGAAAGGAAGGAAACCCAGCTTGAAATATTTCAGACAACGAGAAGGTCTTGATTATTTCGACACATACTAGCCGGTAACAAGAATCACATCTATTCGAATGTTGATAGCGTTAGCCGCCGTGTATGGTCTTCAAATTCATCAAATGGATGTGAAGACAGCCTTCTTAAATGGATAATTGGAGGAAGAAATATACATGGAACAACCTAAAAGGTTTGTAAGTCCAGGAAAAGAAAAGAAGGTGTGTCGACTTGTTAAGTCGCTTTATGGACTAAAACAAGCGCCCAAGCAATGGCATGCAAAATTTGATCAAACCATGTTGTCAAATGGATTTAAGATCAATGAATGTGATAAATGTGTCTACATTAAGAACATTCCAAATCACATTGTCATTGTTTGTTTATATGTGGATGATATGTTGATAATGAGTAAGGACATTTCCGACATAAATGCTACTAAGCATATGCTTGCTAGAAAGTTTGATATGAAAGACTTAGGAGTTGCAGATTTGATCTTAGGAATTAAAATTCTACGGACTCCTCAAGGTTTAGCTTTGTCTCAATCTCATTACAACAACATGGTACTTGAAAAATACAAGTATTTGGACTTCAAAGTTGCCAAAACTCCAATTGCTGTGAATCTTGCTCTCAAAAGAACCAAAGTCAAAGCAAGTCACATTTGGACTATGCAAGAGTGTTGGGAAGTTTGATGTATATCATGAATTGTACGCGACCAGATATAGCATGTGCTATTAGCAAATTAAGTCGGTACATAAGTAATCCCGATCAAACTCATTGGATGGCAATGAAGAGAGTTTTGGGGTATCTAAAACATACTCAATACTATTCTTTGCATTAAAACAAATATCCAACGGTAATTGAAGGATATAGTGATGCAAATTGGATCACCGGGTCAAATGAAGTAAAATCCACAAGTGGATATGTGTTTACTCTTGGTGGAGGAGCAATCTCCTGGAAATCATCCAAACAGATGTGTATTGCTCGCTCTACAATGGAATCTGAATTTATTGCCTTAGACAAGGCCGGTGAAGAAGCAGAATGGCTACGAAACTTTTTAGAGGATATTCCTTTGTGGCCAAAACTAGTGGCTCCTATATTCACACATTGTGGTAGTCAAGCGGCAATAGGAAGAGCTGGAAATGTTATGTATAACGACAAGTCTCATCACATACAATGAAGACATAATACCGTTAGACAATTTCTCTCTAGTGGAATTATCACTGTTGACTATGTGAAGTCGAAGGATAATGTGTCGGATCTACTTACAAAAGGCCTAACTAGAGAGGCAGTTGATAAATCATCAAAGGGAATGGGTTTATGGCCTATAACAAGTCATTGTAATGGTAACTCTACCTAGTTAAATGGAGATCCCAAGGTCTAGGTTCAAGGAGATCAAACAAAGTTACGAATGACGGTTCAACATTATCACTAAAAGTATATCTATTTCCATGATATGACAATGTTCAAGAAACAAGGATAAAGCTTAAGGTTTTGAAGCTTTTTAATGGTTTCTAAGTTTGGCAGGAATGACCAAATAGTTTGTCTATAGGATAAAACGATTAGGAATCACCTATGTAAGTGTGAAGTGGAAGCCGCTTCAAGGAGAATAAGAGCAAGGCCAGTTCTCTACGCATTCATGAAACCAGGACGTGTTCATGGCTGAAACGAACAAAACAATAAGAACCACGAATGGTTAAGGGTTGATTGTGTGACATATGTTGTCTAGGTATACGTAAAAGCTTGACGGTTCAAATATATCAAATCTACCGATTGACCAAGGATACCCGACGTATGTTCACTATGGAAAGTTCAAAGGGAAACCTACTTAACCAGATGCGATTGATCCTTATTTGTAAATCACACAAGTTTTATATAAAATAGCCATTCCCCATTCATGTGGGGGATTGTTGGGTTTGGTTGATAAGAAGTGAATGGAAAATAAAGGTAAAAACATGGAGAAAAAAGATGAAGAGTAAGTCTTTACTATAAGAAAATGAAGTTCTCCCACATTGGTGGGAGAAAGAGATTTTCTTGTGTATATAAAGGAATACACTTCTTCATGTGGATAGTGATCCAAGAACAAGACAAGCCTCGCGCCTTTGTCGTCGTCGCTCGCTCGGCTTCGGCTTCGAATTTGGATTTGGATTTGGATTTGGCAAATGATCGAGAGACTATCTTTTTGGATAAAGTTTATTTGGAACTTGAGAATAATTGATAGTTTAATCCAAAAATCCAATAGGAAATCATTTCTCCATATGAAGACAACAAGCAACACACTGTTTCGGTACAACGAGGCGACCTGCTGGCGCAGGTGATCACCTGCGGACGCAGGCGAGCTTCGCAAGTGAGACAGAACTCACTGTTTTGTGCCGAAGTGTCACCTGCGGCCGCATGTGACCCACCTGCGTGCGCAGGTGACGTGTCACTTTAGAAAGTTGTGTCTTTTCTTCAACCATTGCTTCTCTTCTGAAGCACCACCTCTTAGGCTATAAATATGTATGTTTTTATCAGATGAATGAGATACGAAATTATTATTTTCACAACTCAAAAACTACTTTCTTCTCTACAAAAGAAATCAAAGTAAGTATGATTTGCTCCATTAGTTGAGTTCGACGAAGTTCAGCAAATTCCATTGCCGGTTTTACTGAATAGTGTTCTATTTTATCCTGGGAGGAATTAATCCAAACCTTGGGCAATTGTGAGGGAATTATATTCTTTAAGGAAACACAGTCTAACTGTGGACTTAGAACTTTCATTTTAATCAATCTTTTGGTTTTTACGGGTGAAGAAAACATCAAGAAACAACAGAAATATGGGTAAGTTGGGATACAAAGTGAAGTTTAAAACTATATGGCACTTGGAAAAGAATTAGGACTAGGAGGAACTGGAATTTCTACTGTCCCTTCCAGCATCAATAAAACTTTCTTCATTGAAGGGCAAAGTGATGGTTCATCTTGAATGCACCAAATGCTTATTTTCACCATTCTCTCGAGTTGTCTTCTATCAACCTCCTCGTCCTTGACTAGTTTAGCTAGGTCTCCTGCATCAAAGCAATTGTACACCCAGTATTCAAGAATCGATTCATTTTCATCGAGGCTCAAATCTACACACTTCCGCCTACAGATCAATTCCATTAGAACGACACCAAAACTGTAAACATCTGCTTTCACTGTCACTGGCAGTTTTCGGTGCCATTCTGGTGCAACATATCCTCTGGTCCCTCTTATCCCTGTGTAGGTTCTTGTTTGGTCTTTCTTTAGGAGCTTGGACATTCCAAAGTTAGATATTTTAGCACAGAACTGATCATCCATGAGTATGTTCTGAGGCTTTATATCGCAATGGATGATTTGTTTGTCACACTTGTCATGCAAATATAGGAGACCCCTTGCAAGATCTCGAGCGATACCACACCTTTTCTCCCATGTTCGCTGCTTTTCTGGTTTGAAAAGTGTGTCCGCGAGTGACCCATTGCTCATGTACTCATACACCAGAAGCCTTCTTGATTCATCTAGGCAGTAACCAAGGAAGCGGACTAGATTTCGGTGATGTGTCCTTCCAATGATTTTTATTTCAGTTTGGAACTCTACTTCCCCTTCTACCAATTCTTTGTCTAGTCTCTTAACAGCTATCACTTTCTGGTCTTCTGCCAAAATCCCTTTAAATACTTTTCCAAATGCTCCCCTCCCTAACCCTTCTTTGAAGCCACTGGTTGCCTGCTCTAATTCTGCGTAGGAAAATGCTCATGGAGCAACATCCTCGCATAACTGAACACTTCTACTCTCCTGGATTTTCCTATAAGTCCAGATGTTTTCTGTGAATGAGGAATCCAGAGATGCCTAACATAATCAAAGCAAAAACAGCCAATGCAATGTTGGCAATTAGGATGACTGTCTTTAGTTTTTTGCCTTTTGTTTCTTCAATCTGATTAGGCAGCCCTTCATCGACTAACACATTAATGCCCACCTTGACCAATGCTAGATTAGAGTTAGTCATGTCTCTCCTTCCAAACCTTAGAGGCAGCCTTTGCTTTCTACATTCTGTATCTTTGAACAAAGCAACCTCACAGTTACAATCCTGTAGACAGGCTTGTTCCCAATCTTCTTTGGTTGTTTTGACTAAAACAACATAAGAAATATCTTCCCATCTTGTGTTGTCAACTGTTCTTATGGAATAGTATTTGGAAGTGTTCCCCTTTAACCGACAGGTTTTTGCTGTGAAATTCCTCTCACAGCCTGCACTCCAATTTCCTGGCATAACAAAATCAAATCCCGGAAGACACAAACATCTAACTTGATCATCTATATTGATACAAAAACCATTAAGCCCACAAAGGCCTTTTGGTGTACACCTATCATCTGTTGAGGACCATATCACGGAGCTATTCTGTTGGTTCAGATAATTTAAATAAACTCGAAGAATACCATCAACATCAATTTTCATCATATAGATGATGGTCCTTCCTCTAGGGTAGCCTCCTTTGGTTAGATTTTTTACACTCATAGTGGAATTGAGCAAGTAGAGGAGGCCATCGTCATCAAGATTCAGTGTAACATTATTCCCTACTCCATTGGTGCCTGTTGTGTAGTAAGAATATGGGCCACTGTCTAGTGTATTGACAGGGTACTGAACGAGGTTCCCATCATCTTGCATTTTGAGATGGAAAATTCCAAGTGAGTCATCTGCCTCCAAGGCACTCGAGAACAACTCTTGTCCAGCTGATATATGCTGACCAGGTAAAAGGGTGTTTGTTGGATTGTCAAAACTTTGCCATATGATATTGTCATTAGAATTTTAGAGCACAAAGTTGCCAGTGTGTCCAGCATGGAAGCTGAAGCAATGGCTTCACCAGAAAGATCTATGACAGTGATTTCTTGCCCTCCTACTACTTGTACAATGAGCCTTCCATCAGTAGTTAAGAGCAAGACAACGCTGCTCGGGACAACAGGATTGTTTCTGTTTGTTGTCCACACTGCTGTCCTCTTAGACATGCCGACTATTGAAATTCCAACAGCATAGCCATTGGTTTGTTCATAAAACCCAAAGGCGAAACGCCTCGTGGGCGAAAACCATGATGAATTGGTAATAGGTGTTAGAGAAGATCCAAGAGTTATATTGAAGTGCCTTTGTTGTGCTAGCACTGCTACTGCATGGATTAATAACCATAGCAAAGAAGCCATAGATTTTAGCATTTCTACTTTATTTTTTTCTCTGATTTATCACAAAATTATGATGTTAATATGTTATACAATCAGTTTATAACTGGAACTTGGAAGCATCCAAAGACTTGAGACTAGTATAGGTCAAGTCAATTTATGCCAATTAAGTAAAAGAAGCGTTACATAGGAGACTTGGAAATTGTCGAGTCCTGTCAATTCTGAGGAAATATCACGTGTATAAGTCTACAAATGATTTTGTCTTTATTGTACAACTCATTTTTTTTTTCTTGTAGAAAATTAATTGTGCAAATTTTGAAGCCTAAGAATTGACCGCCAGTGTTTTCAAAGACATTTTTGGGGAGAGTCTCGGTTCGGGGCATCACGTATGTCCTGGGTATTAAATTTGATTTTTATTGCTTTAAAAGTATTTTTTCTATTATAAGTCATGTCTTTTATTATTGGTGCAGTGATATTTATATTTTATACTATTTTTTTTTGTTTCCCACCCGTTGTCCATATTGAAGCCCAATTAAATTTGGATTCGCGTCGGGAAGTCCCACATTGGGGGTAAAGCTCTCCCTAACAAAAGCGACTCCGTACTCAGGGAGATTCGAGCCTGAGACATCTAGTTAAGGATGAATGAGTACTTACCACTCCACCACAGCCCTTGTTGGTTATATTATCATGTTTTTATGTTGTGGTGATTTTACTAACATGTATAAATAAAGAAAGCAATTCTGATAGAAAATGACACAATCATAAATAGTTTTTTAAGTGATCATGCTCGAAATTGATAGGATTGAAATTCCATAGCACTATGTTTGTGAGGCAACTTTATTCATTTTTTGTCATTGTTCTTACATTTTTTTATCCTTCTCCTTCTTCAAAATATATAAACAATAATTTGTGCAAATATTAGTTAAGGTTAGGAAGGACTAGTAGATGAGAAGATCGTGAAATATTATTTTAAAGATTATCTCTACTATTATCATTTTTTGTGTTGTTAAATGTTACCTTTCTCAAATAATAATTATAATAGTTTTTTCTATATTATCAATGATTTGCAGAACTATTGAAAATTTTACTCTTACTTATTTTCTTAGTAATAAAATTATAACATTGAAGATACGTGAGATATACACCTTTATCGATCTATGAGACTTATGCTTAGAACGACACTCAATAGGCTGAGGGAGTTCATCCAAACCCTATTCAGTATTAATTACATTGTTTATAATCGTTACCGTTAGGACTACGACCCATATCAGTGGTAATAGCAGCCCTACAATCCATCATGTAAAAATAGCTACGAAGAAATTGCATATGCTTTTCTTGAAATTCAAAAATATCTCTTTTTACCATACTTCTTGAAAAACCTTCAAAACTGGGATTATATGTATCCCGAATGTATGTTATAAAACCTTCATTTTCTCCAAAATTAAAAGGCAAACAACAGACAACAATCATTTTTGCAAAATTTTTATGATCACGATCCCTATTATAGGGTCGTTGTGTAACAAGACCAGTCGGGTTTGAAGGGTTTAGTTCAGTTTGAAACATGTTTGACCCAGCAACAGAGGGTTCAGTGCCAGAACCGACAGTTTGACGGAAAGCCATATATACATTCCATTCTCTCGGATGTTTCTTAATCAAATGGGTTTTTAACCCCCCAGAAGAACCTCTAGACCCGCCAGACACATATTTCCACTGTTGTTTACAAATACCACACGTAGTAACAGTTTTTTCATCATTCAACTAACAAAATTTCCACACAGCTGATTTTAAAGCACGTTGTGTCGTGGTCTTACCCCTAACCGGACAAATAGGGGGACGATTAGCTCCAGCCTGAGGATTATCCTGAGTTGGAGCTTCGACACTAGTGGCGACGGGAGTGGGACTAGTTGGTGTATCATCTAAACCATCATCCACATGTAATTCTACTTCTTCATCTAATTCATCTTCAAAATTATTATACAATCTTTCGAAAGCTTCGTGGGGAATAGGAGTATTGCTATTAATTTCTATGATAGAGGGATGAGCAAAATTAGTTTCATTAACATACGTAAAATCATCCGTATTAAATCTAACTTGAGGCAAGTGAGAAGAACTAGAAGAACCTTGATTTTTATTTTTTTTTACCAAATTTCATAAAATCTTTTGTTTTTTGTGCAATACTTTTTTTACCAGATTTTTTTTAAAGGAATCCATAATATAATGAAATAAACTATGAAAGTAGCAAATTAAAGCAAACAAAACACAACTAATAAATACGAAAAATAAATTAAAAGATTAGAGAGTGGAACGAATGTACCAAACGTCTGCCGTAAAAACAGACGATTATAACCGAAATTTGAAACTTGACAAAGATTGCTCCTCCAAAAGTCACCAAATTATACTTCAATTGCAAAATAATAATAATAATTATAGAATTTATAGATATTGAGACTTGAGAGTAGAAGATTGAGAGAGGATGAGAGTTGAAAAATTGAAATTGTGAATAAAATTTGGGGAAGGGGTATTTATAAGATTTTGGAAGGGGGGGGGGGGATGTGGGGGCCTGGGTGGTGCTGGGGGCCTGGGGGGGTCAAACTAGCCGTTGGCAACGGTCCCCAACGGCTAGTTACCGTTAAATCCCGGAACGGACCGGAACCGTAATAGACCGGTATGGACCGGTACCGATTTCCCGAAATGAAACCGCGAAATCGATCCGAACCGGATACCAGTAGGTTCCATCCCGTTCCGAACCGATTCCTACCGGAACGTACCGGTCCGGCGGCCAGTCTTAGTTTGGAATAACTTTGGTCTAGGGAATAAAGTTGAGAGTATTGGCTACGGATTCAACCAATTTCATTGACTATGGTTTAAGCTTTGTATTTATTTTAAAATTAATTGAATATGTATAGATTATTACTCTTCTGATCATTTTTATTTTTTATGTTTGACTTGACACGCCTTTAAGAAGCAATAAATAAGATAGTAGTTTTAATGCATAGATTATTACTGCTATGTCTGTCTTTACTTGTTACGTTTAAGAAGCAATAAGTAAAATGATAATCTTACTATTTTATTCCTATTAATTATAAGTCATATTAAAGGTACTAAAATAGGTGTATGATAAATTATTTTTTGAATTTTTAAACTAGACAAGTAAAAATGGACATATATTTTAGTATAATAAACAAGTAAAATCTAATGAAGGAAGTTGTTTAGAACTTAGTCACTTAAAAAAAAGAATTCAGAACCTATAAATTTTAAATTCTACGTCAACCTTTGCTTAGTAATATTGTTCCGACTATAAACTGAATGTAGAGCAATACATTTCTGCGATAAAACATAGGAAAAGAAAATTAATCAAATTTGGTATTGATTGGAAGGGGAAATATGCTCAAAGTAAAATTTTGTAAGAAAAAAAAAAAGTAACTGAACTAACAAACCCTATCAATATGACAAAATATGAAATTAAACTATATGGAGAAAATGAAATAGTTTGAATGGACATAACACTAAGCAAGACTACAACGAGAGAAAAAGAAAATTTTACTTCAGATCCGCACAAAAAGGCGTAACGAATATATACAGACTTGTATGTCGTTATATTTACTCGTACGTGGTGTATATGTCACTATGTGTACAATATGATACATAAGATAAGACATACAATAACATGCACCGGACATGCACTTGACATACACCACATTTACAACAGACATTTGTTCATTCCACCTTTTAAGCATCGCTACAAACCATCATAACCATTATCGATCACCATAACAGTCACCCATTTCACCATAATAATATAAAATACAAAAAGAAGGAAAACAAGAAGAAAGAGATTCGCTGTAATCAAATTTATCCAGACCTGTTTTGATAGAGCTATTTCATCGGAGAGATTTCTCAACTGAACATTCCATGTAGTTTGAAGGTTGGGTATTTCTAGGTGCTTTAGAAGGCGAAAATTGATTTACTTCGACACCATGGAAGAAGGGAAGATTACGATGGCAATTGAAGTTAGGGATAGGGGATAGGTCGGCAACTTGAGTATTTTGAAAAAGTGTTGTTATATTTGATAATTAGTTGAAAGTATATTGGAAATTGATAAAGAATCCTTTATCATCATAAAGCTTAAAATTTTCCTTTTTAATAAAGGGGGGAACTACAAGAATGACCCGAAATATTAAAAGGTTTACATCCACTGAATCATTTTTAGTTGACAAAAAGTTATCAATGTTATACAACATTTAGTCAATCAAAGAAAAAAAGTTTTTTATTTTAAAAATATATATGGTTGAAATTTGTTGAAAATATATAGATGAGGCATAATATAAAATTTGAGGAAGTTTGGAGGTGATTTGGACGGAGAAGTAATGTATAGTTTTTAGATCTCTATCTCTAATCTCTATCTCTAATCTCTATCTCTAATCTCTAATCTCTAATATATTAAAGTGTGAAGGGTCTTAAAAATATTGTTTGAACTTTTTGTCCTTCATATTAGACAAAATCGTCTTTTCACTATTTTTTCATATTTAAAAAAATAGTAATTAAATTATTTATTCAATTTAGGACTTCAAAACCAACTAAATATGGTGTATTAATTGTTTTCCTTATTTGAGTAATACAATGTTGGAAAAGTTTTTGGTACCCACATTGACTCGGTCTCCTACTCCTTATATGTGTATATGTTTTTCTCTGTCTCTTTAATCGTCAAATTTCCTATCAATTAACTGAAATATAAATCCAAAATCTGACTACAGATACAAATACAAGCTTCTACCTTTTCCAGGTTAATCTTTTGTATCTATATGATGCATCTCCTAGTATTTAATCCGGAAAGCTTTTGATTAAATTTTGTGTACGTAGGAGCAATTCTTGGTCAAAACCTTCTTTTGCATTAAACATAGCCGTCCTTCGCTATATTCTTCAAATTAAAGTTCAAATCTTTTTTCTTCTTATTCTAAATTGTGTGGTAACGAATTGAAACTTTTTTATTGCTTTTCATTATTGATTAAAAATCTTAGTTTAGGAACTAAATTTCGTTTATTGCACTTGAAATTGTTGGATATTTTTTTCTGTTGAGTTGTTAGGAATATCTCTCCTATTTTAGTTTCATATCACATGTATCCAAGATTGAAAGAATACTATTGTTCTTTTTCTACTTCTCACTTATTAATGTATTTGTTGTCTTTGTAAAGTAATTAGACGTTATTCAATCAATACATGAAAAATCTATATAAGTCATTATTGATTGATTTTTCAATATTTTTGTGCAGATTAAGAAAGATTCATGTGGAGCATGTGATTGAGACTTCGCATCTTCATTATTTAAAAATAGGCTCTAATAATTTTTATTTTTTTTGATACATACTTAAATTATTATCGCACACACAGAAGCTCGTGAAGGTTTATAATTAATTGCACGTTAGAGTGACAAAGGATCCTATAGTATTTTATTCAGTAGTAATTATAATGCTGCAAGAATCGGAAGAACCACTAGAAGAGACTTCGCATATTTCTTGGTGAGTATGCTTAACGGAAGTCGTCTATATGGGGTTTTTTTGGTTTATTTTTCCTCCAACTTCTTCATGATAAACTCTTTAATCTTACTTGGCTGTTGTTTATGAATGTCAATTTGGAGATATCAATCTCTGGTGTAGGTATTCGTTCATTTGAGAGCACATATTGATGCATTCCTATATTTGTTAGGGTCTGGTCCCAATGCAAAATTGTCAATTTCCTGAGTATTGTTTTAGGTTATTGGTTCGTGGGAAGGGAATGATAACTTAATCACGTCCGAAGCCAAAATGCAATCTATTTTATGAACAAGAAAAGGAAATGATGAGATGGGAAAAACTATGGTTGCTCGGAGAAAATATTACCGCATCCGTGTCGAATCCTCCAAAAATGTACTATCATTGGAGAATTCAATATGCATGCGTTGATATTTTTAAAGAGTCAGTGAAGCGCGGAAAAAATAAGTTTTGTAGAATTGATGGAGGAGATGAAATAGACTAAATCCTTCTGATAAGATAGACAATTACACACTACATATATCTTTTGGCACGTTGGCTAGATAATGCTTTGGAAGCATGTTCTGCATCTAAACACGTAGTTCAAAATTGGGAAAATTCCATTTTTTACTATTAGTTGTTTTTATTTTTTTGAACAATTTAATTAAGCACGTCGGATACCTAGAAAAATTCAGCAAGGAGTTTGTTCGTCGTTTGCCTTTTATACACTGATAAATGCATTATATATTGGCTATACTTGTAATTATAATCACTATTTTGTTTGGTGGAAAACTAAAAATCTGATATGCTTGCTTTTAGGTTTAGGATTCTTTCGATTTATAGGAATATACATAAGAAATATCGTCTGTAAGAAAGTATTAAGTGACATACAATTAATAACATTATTTGAAAGTAATTAAATGGGAATAAGTATATAAATTATATGTATCTAATTAAAACTTTCATTTTGTTGTCTACACAGGTTCTGATGAATAAGAGACGATATAACCATCCATATTTAGCTTTCACAGAAGACTTTACTATGTATATTCTTTAGTGTAGAATTAGTTACTTTAAACTCTGCTATAGTTATTTCGCTACTATTTAATAATAACATGTATTTCATGACTCGACATAATTAAGAGTTCACTATATTGTTTCATATTCAATTAGTGATTCCAAACACTACTTAAATCATAATAAGACTTCATATACAAAAATTAGCTAAAATAGTCTAGAAGGAAATTCACATTTGATTCTATATTTTAACCTATTAAAAAAATTATACGAAAAAAACTCAACAAGGCTAATTGAAAGATTATTAAATAGATGAATCATAGTATCTACAAACAACTTAGTCGGTGAAGAAAGTGAGGACCTATCAATAACCGCTTGATAATTCATTGTCTCTTAGATTTATCTCATACACCGCCCAATAACCGTCAGTTATGTAGTCGGGCAGATTTCTGCAACAAAACGATGAACAAAACGGTTGCAAAGACTAAAGCAGAGTGGAGAGTTCGTGTACAACAGATCCTTGTAGTATGACCCTTCCTTATATCTCACACATAGTGTGAGCTGTAGTGCACTAGACTGTCGTTTTTTAAATTGTAAGTGTGATATGGAACTATTTTCAATTTTGTACAGATTATTTGAATTTGTATTTCATCGCAAGAAATTAGTTAGTCATTTTGATTCATAGCAATTATTTTAAGATCTATTTATCTTTTTTAATTGATTCTACTATTATATAATACATTATTTAAAAATTATGTCATTAAGAATAAATATCCGACCTATCATAGTGAAGTGAAAGTTCATAAATATTGAACGTTTGAGTCTCATGAAGTAGTACCAATGGATATGGTTGAATTAGTCAAATATTTTTGGATGTATTTGTTTATGCGCTAAGAAAAAAAGGACTATATAGGAGAACAAGTATACGATGCTATTTATAAAATATTGCAATACAAGTAATTCGTTATTTATCTATAGCTACTAGGGGTGTGCATCGATCGGTTAGGTTAGGTTTTGCATATTATCGGTTCGGTTTATCGGTTTTCGATTTGTAAACATGCTAAACCGATAATCAAACCAATAAGATATTTGTTATCGATTTTCGGTTAATCGGTTTTTGGTCTTTATCGGTTCGATTTTCAGTTTAACCGATAAGAAAACACTCCCCTAATTTTTTTACTTTCTCTTATTTTCATTTGGTCTACACTATTTTAATGCATAAAGCCTACACAAATTATAAGCACTAAGACAACAATTATAAAATGCAAAAGACAATAAGGTATGTATTTAAATCTAAAACCATTATTATATAATTATGAATAAAAATATAATTTTAATATAATCTTATTGGATTATCGGTTTAACCATTAACTAAAACCTTAAAATCGGAAACCGAACCGATAGCCCAATAAAAAAATTTATAAAATCGTTTAAAAACCGTTAACCCAATAACCCGATACCGATAAACCAATAACATTTTTATCGATTCAGTTTATCGGTTGAACCGATTTTTGCACACCCCTAATAGCTACTTATGTTAATAATTTTCATAAATCACTTTTGATTTTATAATTGCTTTTGTTCTTTTGCCAACTACTTCCATGCATCATGAGTTACTATTAACTTTTTGATATAATATTTATTCTTAAAAGTTAGTTTGAGTATATGCAAACTTGAAATTAGAGTATATAAAAGATTTTCTAATTTCTTGAGATGTTTTATTAGAAAAAATAATAGATATAAGACGTCAATAATGAACTTTAGAACAAAGAAACACATGCTTTTTAAGAGCGGAAAAAGGAAAATTCACCGAAATTAATTATGTGTTGCTTAATTCAGGTGAATCAATTATTGTATATTATGGCATCAATGTTTACACTAATAAAATTTTCTAATTTGTTCAGTTCTTATCATGGATTCAACTCTATAACCATAGTTCATTCTTATCCAAAATTATATACACCTTTTAAATTAATAGAAGTAAAATCCACATGTAGTGGAAATAGCTAAAGCGACAAAAAAGAAGGTTTTTTTTTTTCTTAAAAAATTATTTTCTAGACATAAATACACGCGCAAAGCGCGTATCCTAAACTAGTATTTAATTATTTTTGATCGATCAAGTTCAGAAATGACCCTAAAATGGGTTAGTCTTGATATCTTGTCTCTTATAAAAAAAAATCTAACAAAAATGGTCTTCATAATGAGTTGTCTTGATTTTTTGACCCCGTTAATAAATTTTGTCCATAAGACACACGTTCATGACATTTCAAGACAGCGAACCTGCACAATTGACCAGAAGTTCTACCTTCTAGGTAAAAGTTAGAACTTAGATATATTGTTCATAAGACAGACATCCTAACTCTTGCCCATAAGACAGACGTTCATAACATTTCAAGACAATGAACTTGCACAATTAACTAGAAGTATTGCCTTATAAGCAAACATTAGAACTTATTTAGCGGGGACAAAAAATCAAAACCACATACTTTGAGGGATAAAAGTTTAAAACCGAACAATTTGGGAACTAAAACTCAAGATCGGCTACTTTAGGGGCACTAGACGTAATTTCCTGATCAAATATGTAACTTACCTTTTTTTTTTTAAAAAAAAATCTGAGCTGCCAAATTGGGTAATTTCCTCACTAATAAAACCTAAGCCCACAATTAGGGAAATGAAGTAAAAGGGCTGCCCGGTGCACTAAAGCTCCTGCTATGCACAGAGTTCGGGGAAGGGCCCCACCACAAGGGTGTATCGTACGCAGCCTTACCTTACATTTCTGCCAGAGGCTATTTCCAAGACTTGAACCCGTGACCTCCTGATCACATGACAGCAACTTTACCAGTTATTCCAAGGCTCCCCTTCAATTAGGGAAATGAAGTCTGGCCAAGAAAGGCAAAGGGTGTCAAATGACAATAGTAGCCATTAACCAAGAACACTCCCATTTTTTGCCACTCTATTCCTTGTCAATCCTTTACTTCTTTCACACAAACTTTATTCATTTTCTTCCATACTCCTCCACTCCTCAATCTTTGGAACTAACACCTAAACCCCTTAAATCCAAACACCCAATTCACCCAACAACAACAACCTTAAACAATCCAAAACAAACTTCCTTTTTACCCATTTCACTAATCCTATGTCTGAACTCGACGACATCTTTTTAGATGCCGACGATTTCAACTCATGTTTACCATTAAAGAAAGTCCCATACGGCGACGTTTTCGAGGCATCAAGAGCCGGAGACGTCGACCGTCTAAAGTACGTTTTAGAATCTGGCGTTAACGTAAATGCGAGGGACCAGTGGGATTCAGTGGCGCTTTATTATGCTTGTCTTGCTGGTCATCTTGATGCGGCCCGAATGTTATTGGAAAATGGGGCTATTTGTTGTGAACATACTTTTGATGGTGACCGTTGTCATTATGCTGCACTTAATCTTAAGGTTAGGAAATTGCTTAAGGCGTTTGAAGCTAGGCCTCCGCCGCTTGGACCTTTGCAAGGGGCGTTGAGAGATACTTTCTTGGGTTGTTGGGGTAATAGCAAGCTTTTGGAAGAAGCTGAAGGGCAAGTGACTGTTTTGGGTATGTGCGGATATTGAACTTTGTATTGTGCTGTTACTTTCTGTCTTTGATTATTGGTACCTGAATAAAGTGTTTTCATTTTACCACAACACCAACTGATATGCCTATAGTTGCCTGTCCTCGGATTTCTGATACTATCTACTACGTCTTGTACTTCAATTATCGCACTATTTTTTTCCCCCAGAATGTTGTTTGGTCGTGCTTTTTTTTTTTCTTCTAGTATCTGATTTGATATGCTCTTCCTTAAGAGAGGGGGGGGGGTTTCTATCAGAAACAACCTCTCTACCTGTAAGGTCTGCTTACGCCTTACCCTCCCCAGGCCCCACCCACTCATGGATTACACTGGTATGTTGTTGTTGTTGTATGCCTATAGGGAGCAAATGGGCGGTTGGGTTGAACTTGGGCAGGTCAAGGTGGGTTGAGCTAAGAAATGGGTGCATTATCGATCCACTCAGATGTTATTTGGGCTGAAATGGGCTAAAATGCAGGTCATATGCCTCAATACTGAATAGTTTCGGATAAGGTACCTTCTTTTTCTCTACAAGAAGTAGAAGAATGCATAGAGATATTATAGGTACTGGAGGAAGGGAAAATGGTTTAACTTTGAAGTATGGAGTATTGGGCTTCTATCAGTGGGGGAGCCAAAATTTACACTGAGAGGGTCCAAAAATATGAAAAATAAACACGCAAAGAAGTCATAGGGGTTCAACAATTTTCCACC
Organism: Capsicum rhomboideum; assembly: GCA_031232105.1. Lineage (NCBI taxonomy): Eukaryota > Viridiplantae > Streptophyta > Magnoliopsida > Solanales > Solanaceae > Capsicum > Capsicum rhomboideum. Next base: position 129,202,615 of record CP124712.1, read on the forward strand.
TTTAATAAACAATGTAATTTTTCACCAAACCCCATTGGTCCTACCTGGCCCCCAGTGGCGGAGCCACCTTATGCTGAGGGGTGTCCAATGAAACCCCTTTGCCGAAAAATTATACTGTGTAGTTAGGTCAAAATTTTAATTAATATATATACACGCACACACAGACACACACTATATGTTGACCCTCCTTATTTTTACGTGTCTACTCTTTTTATGTTGGGACACCTCTTAGTAAAATTTCTAGCTCCACCCCTGGTTTCTATGTGAACTAACCATGGTATCTACGTGAGAACTTTAGCACCCTATGTAGGACTTAAGTTTTAGCTGCTTGACTTTCATATCTGCTGTCCTTTAATCTATGACGAATCCTATTCGCCAACTTCCGGCCAAATTAATATGGCAATCACCTGCCTGGTCCTTGGAGCAAGACTCTCTTTTTTTTTTTTTTGACAACCGTGGTGTCCGGGTAGGCCAGCTTGCGCGCACCTCGATTAATTCCACGGGATACCGTCCACCTCCCACCAGCAACAGCAACAGGTATCATGTAACTCTGTCCACCAAGACTAGAACAGATGGGAAGAAATCACCTAGTGTTTTTGTCTCTGCTGGGAATTGAACCTGAGACCTCATGGTGCTCAACCCACGTCATTGACCACTAGGCCACATCTTGAGTGCCACTTTTCTTAGGCTTATCAAGAAATTGAAACCTTCTTCTTAAGGGCTGTGTCGTAGTATTCAAAACATTGGAGTTCTCAATGTGATTATAAAATATCCTGTCATTTTAATTCTCTAAATTGCTTGAGTTGTCTTTGCACCAGCTTTCTTCGTCCTTTTAAAAAAATATCCAGTTCAATAGATGCTAGAAGTAGAGTTTGGTGTAAAAGTGCATCAAGGAGTTGGGATTACAAAAGAAGGGAACACAGTTGCAGCTGAAAGAGAAATGTGATCATTTAAAAAGACAGCAAAATAATCATCTACAGATAGCACGCAGAGTGAAGTTATTTAGAAGGTGCACAAACTTTTGAATCCTATAATCTAAAGGCAGTTCGTTCAGCCAACAATCAAAGTAGCATGTCATGTCGGAAGTGTTCACTCTACGCAGCTCCTTGACCTTCATAGCATCTGTTGTGCTTGTCTTTTGCCCAATAATGCTATGTAACAGGTATCCCGTGGAATTAGTCGAGGTGCGTGCAAGCTGGCATGTACACCACGGTTATAAAAAAATAAATGCTATGCTACAACAATCCATATTTTTGGTATTGCTTATTTAGTTCCCGTTTGATACCGCATACCAAGCTGCAATTTTCCCTTGTAATGTAAGCATATTCAAATAATCTTGAGCATTCTAATAATGGAGCAAGAACTGTTCCGATTTTTTCCTTCAGCCACATGTAATGAAGTCTCTGTGTAGAAAGCTACTTATTGCTCCCTCCGTCCTACTTTATGTTTCATACTTCCTTTTTGGTATTTCCCAAAAAGAATGTCATACTTTATCATTTAGAAATAGTTTGACTTTAAACTTTCAGTTTTACCCTTAATGATATGATTTAAAGCCACACAAATGTCTATGGCGTGTTTAAGACCACAAGTTTCATAAGTCTTTCTTTCTTAAGCTCCATGCCCAGTCAAACACCATCACATAAATTGGAACAGAGGGAGTACTTCTGTGAAAAAGGGAAGTTCACTTAGAATTCTGAGAAACCACAATTTATAGGAATTTGCCATTGAATTCGGGATCCTTGCTACTCAGAAATCTCAGTACATGGGATTACCTAGACTTCCAGAAGTAACTTAAATACAAAAATAAATACAGAGTCCCTTAGCATGACTCCTTGACTAGTTGCACCATGAAAAGTGTGGCAATCTTAAATCTCCTCGTGTGTTAATGAGATCTGTGCTTTAGATTTCCATTTTATCACTGTTCCATTCTGGTGATAGATCTTTAAACACAGAATCTGATCAGTCAACCTTTTGTGAATGATTTCCGCTCTCACTATAGGCCTGGTGAAGCCTTTTGCGTTGTGTGATTGTGTAGTTGGATAGACTGTACATATTAGAACTTCCAGCGGTAGTGAAGACATGAATTTTTCCAATGGTGTTCTTTTAATCTGATTGCTTACTGTTTTTTTCCCCAGAAACTGGTAACTTAATAGCTTCCTGCTTTCTTATATAAGTTAATAATTTTTCTGGATTCAGTGGATTTGCTGTTAGTCGTATTCCTTTAGATTTGGAGACCGGTTGTACTAGTACTTTGGTTCTTTTGCTGTTTGCATATATCACACTCTGATTCTTTGTCCAGATTGTCTTCATGGACTCAAAAATGACATGGTGGTCTGGGATAATTAATAGGTAATTCAGAAAATGGTGGATCCAGCCCCAGCCACTTTCCTCCGGATGTTGTATTCTACGTGCAGGGTAGGCCTATTGAAGCTCATAGAGTAATCTTGACTGCACGGTCGCCTTTCTTCAAACAGAAATTTCAGACCGAGTGGAAGGAAAGAAAGGAAGTACGATTCTCTAGGGAAAAGCTGTCTTATCATGCTCTTTATAGCCTCATCCACTTCTTTTATTCTGACAGACTTGATATAGCAGTAGATAACATGGAAGATCTTGTCAGAATTTGCAAAGTTTGCAAATGCCAGTCACTACAAAAAGTTATTGAGAAAGAGTTGATTCATCAAAAATATGCCGAGTACAAAGCACTAAGGGACGTAGATAACTCCCAAAAGCGGTTCATCTTGCAAGGAATCTCTCTCCCAGAAGAGGACCGTCTTCCAAATGCTTTGCATAAAATCCTTCAAATTGCTCTTGTGAATTCCAACAGAGAACAGAACTTGAATCTTGATGTTGATGGTCTTATATGCCTTGTTAGTTCAATGCAGATTAGCGAGTTTGAAGATGATCTTGCAGATGTTTGTGTTAGAGTTGATAAGAAGATCTTTCGTTGCCATCAAGTGGTCTTAGCATCAAGGTCTGAATATTTTAAAGCAAGATTGTCACGCATGAAGGATTTTCTGGAAGGGAGAGATTGTTTACCTGATAATGCACTTCCATGCATTGAGGAACATGATTTGTCCGTTGGAGCTTTTGAGAAAATGATAGAGTATATGTAAGTTATCTATTTCTCATTTCATTTTTTTTAAACTTTGAAAAGGAAATAAAGAAATAAATAATTAAAACGTTCTTTTTACTGGTTTTGACATCCCCCCCTCTCTTTCACCGAAGAAGAACTTGAGTTACTCTGCCGTATTACAGTATGTGTCTTTTGCCTGCATCATCACCAACATTTACGTGATTGTACCTTTTAATTGATAACCTGTATGACTCAGGTAGTTGCCCTCTTCAACAAACTCATTTTGATGTGACTCAAATGACATATGACGGCTTTTCAGCTGTGCTTATTCCGTTGTTTCATCTTCCATCCTCTTGCTAACAAAATCATATTTTGTTGACCAGGTATACTGATGGGTTAAAGGACATTGACCCTGATCAAGTATGTTGTTTAAATTTCTAGTTTATAGACTGGCTGCCCTAATTAAGGAATAGGAGTTTCTGTCTCTTTCTCCTCTGCGTTGATTGCTCAGATAGTTTAATTTGTGATGCATGTAATCTCTTTTATCAGGCTGAAGAAATGTTTGATGCTGCTTCAAGGTACCTGTTGTTTCCCCTTAAACGTGTCGTAGCAGATGCACTGCTGCCACATTTAGAAATGGTTTCTCCTGCCGAGTTGTGCCATTGGCTGGTATTGTCTGACATGTATGTTCTATCTTCAGTCATATTCCTTCCTTCTTTATATACCTATATGCATAAAACTTAATCCCATTCCTTGCAAGTGTATACCAATATCTGCTCTAGGAATTTCTTGATCTCTTTGGTCATGGATTATCACCATCTTCTAATCAGCCTTTTTGGATGTTTAAAATTACAGCTAAAATACTTGTGGGTATGTTTGATTTGGTGTCTGTAGTCCTGTCTGATTATCATCTCTTACTGTCTATCTGGAAGAGCAAGAAGTTTAAGTGTATGCATTAAAAACTATGAACAACATTATTATAACTGCTTCCAAACTCCTAACAGTTGGTTTAAGGGAAAAAAGTCTACCTCATAACTCATGAATTACAAACAATTGTTATTCTGATTCTCTCAACTTCCTTATCAAGGAAAAATAAAAAGTTACAAACTCCCCGACATCATCTTCTTTATTACAATGTATGATTCAAGAGCAAATGCTTGATCTAGGTGTTAGAAGGCGTGTGTTTTTGAGCACTAGTATGTTGGCCCTGCTTAATGTCTCGCACTCCATATGCATATTTCCAGTTTTGTCCTTCGAGAGTTCTTTGTCAATATGGAGACATGAGATGATCTTGATTCAAGGAAATGCATCAAACACATTTAGGAAACTTTTACCTGATGTTGATATGTCATATGATCAATTTGATCCAAGCATATCATTGACTTGGTTAACAGAAGGAAATCTATCCAGTATCATTTGATGTGCAATCTTGGAAAAGGCTCAGTATTAAAGTCTGAGGAAATAGCTAGGGTGTTGCTTCCCCAGTCGATATGGATGCTTTTATTAAATGAACTATACGGAAGCTAAAAGAGAATGCTCCACAAATCGAAAGACCGTGTCTGGGATATTCCATTGTATTTTTGCTTAATTAATATCTAAGTTCTCTGGTTTTCACTTTTAGGTATGGTGTTATCAAGATTCGGGAGTATTGTCTAGATGCAATGGCATGCAACTTTGAGACATTTGCGGATACTCAAGTGTTTAGGGCAATGCTTTTGACCCTCCCGCCACCATCTGGCGATTCCTCACTTCGTACAACTGCCCCCAGTGCTCCAGGAGCTGAGATGAGCACGACTGAAGGTAACGTTTTGGATGATCTGCGAGAAAAATGGCTTGAAGCTGAAGCTGCGGAACTTGATGAGAGAGATGAGAGTGCATTACTTTTTGACAAGCGGCTTGAGATGCTCATGCATATTGCAGAACAAGAAAGAGCTAATGGGCTTGAATGTAATACAAGTAGTGAACAAGAACTTATATGAGTTTTGTTTCTTTTATTTTTTGAATCTTATAAATGTGCTGGCTGTTCATGTAGCAAAGGGAATCCCACAGGAAAATAAAAATGATCTTATATGTGAGTTCTTGTTACACCTTTGGCAATTGGAAGTCTGTTCTCTTTCTTTGCACTCTTTTAACAAACTAGCTTGGTCTTTTGATTGTATCCTTTATTGATCCATGGGAAGTGGAATTAAATGGCCAAAAGGTTCAAAAGTTGTAGCCCCAACCGAAAAAGAGCAATGTGAATATAAGTATATAACTAGTAGGATACTACTTGAAGATATGATGAGGCAAAGTATCCTGCAAGTTCTGAGTCAAATCCACTGAATGGGCTTTTAAAAACCCCAATGGTTAGATTGACATTCAAATCACATCAGTTTCATGAAGAAAACAAGATAGCTGTCAGTTTGAAATCCCTGGTAATCTGTAAGTCCAGGGAGCCTAAAGATTCTTTAAAAATATACAAATTACTTTTTTCTTCCCTTGAACAACCCTAACCACTTTGTGGTGATAAAGAATAGCGACTATATGAGATTTGTCCTCTTGTAAACAAGAGCTAAGGACCAAATCATAAGAAGCATTCCCACCAATTCATCAGTGACAATACGAACGATATTATCTATATTTATTTCATGAATATCTATCTATCTTCTTGCCGCTGCTTTTCTGACTTAGGGAGAAGCATTCTCACCGTCAGTGGCTGCAGCCGGAGATTCATCAGAAGCAGCATTGTCTTCTTCAGGGATGGTCTCTGGAGTATCAGCTTTATGTTGCAAGCTCCAATACATGATGCTTGCTGTGAGAGTAAGGATCATCTTCTGGTTTACCTGTTTGACAAACTCAGTTATGAGTCATGAAAAAATATGGAAGTTAAGGTTTCATAGACAAGATATTGCTAGGATGCATCATCATGAAGTTTTGTGGTCAATGGTCATGAGCAAAGAAATAGCTACTAGCTATGAGTCAACGAGGCGTTTTGGTGCTATTACATTAAACCGAACACTAAAAAAGAATGTTTAGACTTTCGTGTTCAGTTCTTAATGGTATCTATGACCTCCTAAAGAGTAAATAGAATTGCGAACATCTCATTTTTGATATGTAATGCTGAATAGGAATCAGAAATTATGTTAATAATCTCATAGGTATAGCTAAATTGGTTTTCATGGGATTCATTGGAAGTTCTTCTGAATGAATCCGGGTTGTAGCATGCAATATAACTTTGGTCTGCTTGATATGGCATGTCAAAACGAATAACCACTTATAACTTTCAGTTCTAACTACTCTACTATATTGTCATATAGCAGCATGGTTAGGCCTCTTAACATCTGTTATCGAATCACCTAATTGAAACTATTACTGGAGCCTTTAACTTATGATGACCATCTGGTATGGTATACAAAAAGCGGGATCAAAAAAGCAGTTTGTTATCTGATGTTACCTCTATTATATCCTCTGGCAATAAGAAGATGGAGCATCCAAGTTTCCGTGCAACACTGATTATGTAAGTGGCATTAAGCTTCTTATCCTCATCTGCAGTTGCATTCAGGGTCATAAGTATTTTTCATGAAACCCAAAGAAACAAGTCGTTGTTCAGATTATTTAATCACATCATAGAGAGAAGAAAATCTTTCCTCCGAGTTGCCAATTGAATCTTCTCTATTTGCGTATAAATGAATCCTTATTTTTTAAATGTGTACCTGTTTCCCCCTTAGTTACAACGCTCCAATTCACGACCCTTGGCTCCACTGCACTAAGAAGTTCTAGGAAGAACATCCCATTAGATAGACTTTTGTCCTAACAGAACAAAACGAAGACTCAGATACCGTGAAACAGAAACTGATGCAGCAAGGTTGAAGCTTTTTTTTTTTTTTTTGGTCACCTTGAAGCTTTCTATTTGTGATTTTCTGCCTGCACTCTTCACTTTTTTGTTTGCCCAATTTAGGATGTCAGCATCTGTTATTTCCTTTCCTTGGGCGTGAAACCTCAAGTTTTTCAACAGTTGCAGCATTGTGAACCTCATTAGCTGCCACAAAAAGGCTGAGAGAAGAAAATGAATCTTTTACTTCTCTGACAATAGAACAACTAATAATACCTAAATCATATCTAAAAGTCACATTGCTGAATGTTTGTGATATCTATCATATCCACTATAAAGAATCGACTTTGCACGCTAACAACGTAAAGCTTTTTACAATTTTGGCATGAAAATGAAGACATCAGAGTGAATAACAAATCAAATCAAAGATGAATCAGCGACTGGTTAACAATGAGAAACTTAATAATATTGTAATTTTAATGATATTCAACACTTCAAACTTAGTATCCGGACCCTCTTTGACCTTATTGATTACAACAACATACCCAGTGTAATCCCACAAAGTGGGGTCTGGGGAGGATAGGTGTACACAGACCTTACCTCTACCCTAGAGGTAGAGAGGTTGTTTCCGATAGACCCTCGGCTCGATGAGAAATAGATCAAAACAGTTCAGAAAGGGAAATAACAGAAGTGAAATAGCCATGGTAAAATACTATAGAAAGCATGTCAAAAGCATTACTGAGTAGTAACTACAACAAAGAATACGATAATCAAAGTACAAGAAGTGGTAGATAAGAGCAGAAATCGAGGAACAAGAAACTACAGGAGAAATACTCCGACTACTAGTATGGAAGGATAAGCGGGACCACACTCTACTTCCTGCTAACCTAACATCCCAATATATGTCCCACTCAACCTCCTATCTAAGGTCGTCTCCTCGATGAGCTTACACTGTGTCATGTTCTTTTTTAATCACCTCTCCCCAATACTTCTTCGGCCTACCTATTACACCTCCGCACTGGGGCATGTGATCATGTGTAAATGTCCTGTATTTGTTTACTCTGATAGCGTTCTATTGTAGATGATAGTATGCACACACGCAAAATTTGTTTACTCCTAAATCATATTCGGGGCATGATATGTCAAATAAAGAAAAGTTTAGCTACACTGGCAAGTAAATGGAGGTTCAGAACAGAGTATCGCTACCTAATATAAGCTTCTTGTTTCCTTGAACAATATCATTTCCAGCTACATTCACAAGTGAGAAATTCAGTTCTTTCCCAATCCTTATGACTTGGTTGCAATTCTCAACTTTTCTAAAAGGCATCTTAATAGGGGGTTTTGTTGCTTGCTTCCAGTTGACTGATCCTGGTGCAATTTTGTCGAGTACCTCAAGGAGGGGCCACCTGTATGTTAAGAGGATTACCATCAAATCACATTTATAAAGTCTAAATAATTTCCAATAAAGAAGCAATGTACCTACCCAGTTCGAACATTGTCAAATAGATTATTAATGTAGGTATCAGTTCCAAGACTGTTAATCCACAACCGGAAGCATCTTTCTTCTCGAGATGTTTGAGCATCATCCTCCATCATCTCAGCGAAAGATATGTTCTTGGTGTCCGCTGACAATCCATTCCTGTACCATGACAAAAAATAGCTCTTTAATAGATGGAAAAGTACACGACTGTGAACTCCGCTAATCATAAACATCAACTTCTTTATAGAGTATCTTGATATTCATCAAAATCGTTACCTGAATAGTGGACATACAATCAATTATTTAATCTGTGTGCTTTCATTGTTGCACATTCTTGGGATACCTAATAAGTTTTTATGTCGCTTGTCAAATGATATCAAATCAGTTAGAAGTGGAAACATCAACTGCTGAATGGAGGCAGCTTATACGTTAGTGATTAGTATTTTTGTCACGATATCTCTCAATTGAAGACTAAAGTGAAGAAACAAGTCACAACTTAAACAGCAGTCGTCGCACTACTTTAATCATATCAGAGTTCAAGTTTGTATGTCTTGATAGTATTCATTATGGACTTGACACTGGTGAATAAACATACAGGCTATTATTGCTACTGAAGAAAAGGATATTACGGAAGTAAGAGTTTACAAATGAACAAAATCATTGAGCCCTAGGCTCCTTAATCCGAAATAATGTTTAGAAAAAAATATCACATGCTAAAGTATTCATAGTTCGCCTAATACGGTGAACAGGACAGCAAGCCTCATATTCCACATCTAATTTAACAAAAATTAAGCTGACTTGAGACTTGTCTTAATTCAGTTCACCTTTCAGCCTGAGGATTTTTGGTCTATAATATTTGCTATGAAACCGGATTATCACTTAAGGAACTAAAAATTTAAAGTAGATGTATCACCATCCTCCACATTATCTACTTTAAGAGAGAAATTTCATGTTTCAGATAATTGGTTTATGGAAAAGAGCATCTTAATCTGACCTGTTTTGGAATATTTGTGCAACAAATGCAAGATTTAAGTTTGGGGAGCCCTCGACAATATCCTGTGGGGTAACATATCTTTTGCAGTCGAGTTTCTCTGCTTGCTCAATAATCAAATTTGCTCTTTCAGTTGGATCTTTAGTATCTAGTGTGGTGGTTGTACCATGTTCAGGTGCAAGAGCATTGAGCAAATGAGCATAGGCCTCTCCGTCCTGCAGCGAACAGAGAACATACATCAGGAATAGAGTTTGAGAATTCTACTTTCACAGACGAAGTAAGGTGCAGACTAATTGATTCTGAGTTTCATGTGTTGTGACAAATTTAAGTTGATAATCCTTAACAAGACATAAAAGTTAAACCGTTTAACGATTTAACGAAGAAAGAATATAATGATATTATTTAATGGCTACATGCCGTCTTTGCAAATTTTAGCAAAGCGCTTGTGTTATATTAGCAACTCTAAAATTTTAATAACTTATTGGGAGTGCACTGCAGATTTAACAGCTACATATGGATGGTTTCATTAGGGACTAGCTAATGTGCAGATGAAGAAGAAAATGCTAAGAGAAGAAGCTGACTTTAATCCAATTATCTTGTTCCATACTTCTCAAAGAAGCACATATCAATAGCGCAGTGGTGGTTGGGACAAATATGAGAAAGAGAGACTGTAGCGATGCATATTGAATGAGTTAAACAGATGACGTAACTCAAGGTTAACTTTTTAGAAAGATACACACAGATACATCCAACTGTGCAAGTGTAAACTTAATCTCTGGAAAGCAGAAAACGTCCTTTGAAAGGTAATGCTACCAATTTCTAAGAAGGTAATTTGATATTGAACTTGCAGAACTTTCTCACCTTTAAATCAGATGAAAAATTATTGACCTGCTTCTTATAGCCTGCCTTCTTTAGATGAAAGTTCATCCATTTCAGTAAAACCTTTTCTGGAGCTAAACCTAAGAGCTCCTCCACATCCTGCAAATTTTACAAGTATTATGTCATCTATCATGAATTTCAAGGTGCATTTAGAATTTTTAATACCATTACTCTGCATTAGAACCGAAACAGGAAAAACCAATCAAATATTGGCAAACCTTGCTGTCCTCCACCAGTTCCACAAGTTGCGGAGTTTTCTTCAAATTGAGATCAGCTAATAGTTGTATCTGATTTTTCCAGAACAAGAACATCAGAAATAATATGAGTAACAATCCCAGATGCATGACGAACATATGGAACAACTATAGTAGTAGAAAAATACCTTGATAATTTGAGAAATCAGCCCAACAACCAGATGAGGCTAAGAGAACAAAAAACATAAGAAACTTCAGCAGCTATAATATTGTTAATTAAGTGTAGTTTGTATGTGGGAAAACTACTGTAATAACTAGCATAGATTTTACATACTCTTGCTTCGACTAAATCCTGAGTGCCAATATTGACCACTGTGCAACCGATTGCCTTTGCAGAATTGAGGCAAAGAGTGTGGTTCTCATTCCTCTCCCATGGATTAACAGCCTTTTTGGTATTGATAGCACGCTCATCTATAGTACCAGGTACGGCAACATTGATAAGCTTACTGCATTACACGGTTTAGTTAATGAATCAATAAACATGCAAATGATCAAATGATAAGTTAAACAAGAATCTCCCAGATATAGTCATCGTATTCATCCTTATTACTCCCTCCGTCCCAATTTAAATGTCTTACTTTTCATTTTGGTCTGTCCCAAAAAGAGTGTCTTTTTCTATATTTAGTATGTTTTCCAATTCCGACATTCTACATGAAAAGTTTTAAACCACAAGATTTGAAAGACTACACATCTTTAATTTGAGACCATAGGATTCAAAAGTCTCCTTTTATTTCTTAAACTCCGTGCCTAGTCAAACTAAGACACTTAAATTGGGACGGATGGAGTAACACTTACCACAGAAGAACACCACCTTTCACGAGATCAAAGAGTTCATTGCCAGATGGATCTATAGGAAGATAATCCTTCAAAAACTTGTCCTCTCTGAGAAAGCTATTGATGTGTGCAACATATGAAGCCTTTTCAGATTCACTAATATTGTGACGAATTGTGGTTGTTCTGGCCTTGAGGAAAGAGGACGAGGTTTTTAACTTTGTATTACCCAATTTAGCAGTAGCTCGTCCTTGTAGATCTAGATATGCCTAGCCAGCCAAAAACAAACCACACTTCAGTTGACACAGGGAACTTATGAGACACACATAAGAAATTAAGATAAGAAAGTAACAGGATAACCAAGTATGAGGAGAATTTCATCTTAAGGCAGGGTGATAAGCTCATTGGTTTTACTCGTCCTAGCAATAACGATGTAACATGTGAAAGCCAAACATGTCAAGTAAATTAGACAACCGCGAACTTCATGACATTTGGAATTTATTTATAAAAGCCAGAGTTGTTGTTCATTCCTTTTGAATCCCAAATATATAATATTGGCAAAAAACCTAAGAGGATGAGGAAATAAACAAAAACAATGAGGAAATAAACAAAAACACAACAAAATTGTCTAGTACTCACCCGAAGAAAGGATTCGAAATCAATTTCTTCACTCATATCAGAAGATGACTCATGTAATATGTGGCTAATATCATCTGCAGTGAGAATATCCTTCAAGGCCTTAAGTTTGCACATAACGCGTGGCAGATCACCGAGTGTTACCTTCCCAGAATCATTCTTCGCAGAAACAAACTGTAACCAAATTTCAACTTAACAACAAGAAGAAATTTTTCCACGACAAAAGAACTAAATAAAAACAACCCCATCAACAAATTCAATAACAACTTGTTTGGGTGGTTGATACATATTGTATTCTATCATATTGTTACTTTAAATACAATGCTTGTTTTGATTGTTACTTAAAGTTAATTATATTGTATCGTCATATCTGTAGTTATGTAAACAGTCATTTTACGTAAACGAACAATGTCGATACCGTTTTTTCTCTTCTCACCTTGCTATTACTTATTATCTAATATTAATTCTATTTCACACTTTTTTTTTTTTTTTTTTTGATAACCATGTGTGTCTGGCCAGCTTGCGCATACGTCAACTAATTCCATGAAAACCTGCCACCTACCACCAACAATACAGCAGGTACTAGGTAACTTTGTCCACTAAGGCTAAAATATATGGGAAGAAATTCTATTTCACCCTGTATCCACCTTTGTTTCTATATTAAATCTATGTTGGACCTTAGTTTTTCTTTATAACTGTAAGTTGATTCTTCATATTACTAGTGTGCCGCATTACAAAACGACGGAAAACAATACAATATCCAAATAATGACAATATTCGTCAAAACAATACAATACAATATAATACAATACATTATGAAAGGATATTAGACTACGTACACTGGAATGAAGGCCACGGAGCTCGACTTGGGTGAATTGGCTATGAAGCCATTGATCAGAAACAACAACACCAACAAAACCAGACATTCTCCTTAAATTTGCAAATCAATTCACAAAATCAATGCCAATTTTTCTTTTTGAAAAAAAGTATGAATGAATTGCATGCAGATTGAGATTCAAGAACCATACAAATTTACTCAGAATAAATAAATTTGAGGTGCACTTTTTTTTTAGTGTGATGATCACATGATATTATTTAGTTAGAAGATTTGTGGGGATTGGTAAATAAAGTAAATGATCGTGTGGGGAAAGAAGAGGGACGAATCTTGATTCCCAGTGGGCACTTGCTAGGAAAAATGAAACGAGAAAAAATCGTTTTACCTATCGGACCCGCGAAATATAAGGGAATAGACTAAATATTTATTAAAAAAAATGTTTTGTTACTCCTTTATTTCTTTTTGAGTAAAGAGTGAAAAACACGTATTCCGGTTTTTTGAGTTTTTAGGTGTTACATATTTTCGTTCTTACTGTATCCATTCAGTCCAAAAAAAAGAGTTTGATCGACAATAATTCACTTGCTTTTAACCCCTTTTTATAAATTTAACTTCGTCTTCATCCACGTGATTTTCCCGACATAGTATTACAAGATATCATTCATTTTTACACAGAGAAAATTTGAAAATGTCATTTTCTTTTATTTAATTTGTAAGTCATAAGAAATCATTTCCACCATAAACACTTTTATATCCTCAAAGCGATTCGGATTTCATAATGTGAAAATGAGTTTAAACTATATAATATATTTAGGACATTCCTAGTATAATACCAAATCAGAAGCGATGAAGGAGAAGAAAAGAAAAAAAAAAGAAAAAGAAGCAACAGCGGAGGAGCATACTATTCTTGAAGTCTAGCTACAAGTTAAATATTTTGAAAAAAATACAATATATATATATATATATATATATATATATATATATATATATATATTGCTTAAACAAATAGTACTTTATCATATATAATTAAGTACCAACAAAGTTTTTTTTACAATTCGTGATCCTGAATAATCCTTAGTGATCTGATCAACAACAAAATATTAAGGGGTATTATAACATACTTAGCCCCTCATGGTCACTAATCACTGTAACAACAAGTACAGACATTTGTTCACAATAATGGTAGTAGTAGACAGACTGCATCAATTACAAGCAGCGGTAGTAGTAGTAGTGGATTTGCTTGCCAAAGCATCAGTTAGTTTGCTTCCCTGTATACATGCAGGATTCAGCACCGCAACCTGCAATTCATCCACAATAAGCAAGTATAAGTCGTTGCTCTTCTTATTGGTTTTGTAAGCAAGAGCACATCAATCTATTTGCCAATTCAATGGTTCATTTCTTAGGAGACCTAACCAAGAGATATCATATCATTGCTTTCTACTTCAAGAGGCAATCAAAGTTTCACAGCAGTCAAATAAAAGGAAGAGAAGTAGGTCAAAGAAAATGAAAAAACAACTGAGGAGTGTATAGTTCGAAAAAGACAGTGAAATTGATTTACCTATCTGTAAAAGCAAAGTAGATGTAATTGTTTTGGACACTGCAGATCAGCACTTCCAAATATGTCTATGCTCAAAAAGTTTGGAAAATATAAGGATTTCAATGAATGTTAAATGAGTTTTTATCCTCCTAGAATGATGATTTATCTACCTTCTCAACTATGGTCAGAGTAGTTGTTTAGCTAAACAATTGAAATTTAAACTGGACATGTATCATACATCCAAGTAGAAAAATCAGAAAATGGAGAAGAGTCAGATACACTCAAGATCATAGCAGTTAAACACTTCCTACAATTATTTTTTGAGTGTGTGGTACATCATTTATGTTGTTTGGTTCAAGATATTTATACAATGTTGGTGTAACTAGCATATATATCAAGTCAAGGAACTAGCTGGTGAGTTTCTGAAATTTCTATAAGCATGTAATAAAATAAATGTTTGTTTGTTCTTTGAGGGATATATATCATGATAATATTTTCTACATGAAATTCTTTTTGCTTCATATTATGTACTTCTATATGTAGGCCATAAGTGTTCTATTAAATTCTGATATAATTCATATTTTCTGTACATGTGATTTTACAGAGATGACTAATGAAACAAATACTATTCAAGATCTAGAATTATGTGCTCCTAATTCTTGATTTTTCTTTCTTTTGAAATAGGATATCTTCTCTTTCTCTTATTGTTGTTCTTCTTCTTCTTCCTGAAAAATGCTGAAGAAAATATAAAAATAATGATCTGAGCTCGTTATAACCATTTTTATGGTGTGTTACATTTTTTAACTTTATGTGTTGGGTTATGGGTTTTTTTTCCTTCCTATGTGGATAAATAAAAACCCAAATTTGGAAACCAACCCACTTTGCCCATAGGCCCAATTCTATGGGGCATATATATAGACCTTTTTAGGTCTAATTTTCTAATCACAAAAGAGTGTTTTCAGCAGCCACATAGAGAGAAAATAGAGCAGATTTTCGCCCAATATTTCAGCACTAAATTGCCAACTTTAAATTGCGATTCCTGCTTCGTTTCTTATCCGATTGAGCTGATTTTTGGACAGCTTGTTCCTCTCATCTCAATCTTTGATTAGGAACTGACAGAGTTGGATTTGGTGCCCCGCAGCTCCAGTTTTGCATTCGTGAACAGTAGCTGCGTTTTCGGGTTTTTGCTCCTTTAATTCTCTAGAATTTGGTGTTGTGCTTTATCTAGTGTTGCTCGTTGTTTGGCACTTATTTGGTGGCCATTTTGGAGAACATTATTGTAACTCTTGGTGATTATAGTGGAGGTTTTTGGTCCCGTGGTTTTTTACTCTTCACACTGAAGGGTTTTCCACGTAAATCTGGTGTCTCGTGTGATTGATTTATTTTATCCTTGCTTATCTATTTTGGTTGATATATTTGCTGCCTTATTATCATTGTGCTTGGGTTTGTTTGTCTTCTCTTGGTTCAAATTGAAAGGGAAAGTTTAGACTTGGGTATTCTTCCGCTGCTACCCTGTCGCGCACTATTGTTAGTGCCCTTGCCTTTCCCAAAAAAGTGGTATCAGAGCGTAGGTTGTTGTTGATTGTCGATTTGAATGATGGAGGCAAATATGAGCAAAATGGTGTGTTTGAATGTTAGTAATTATCATACTTGGAAAGGCAAGATGAAAGATCTCCTATTTGTCAAGAAAATGCATTTGCCTGTCTTTGCTTCTAATAAACCTCAGTCCATGACAGATGAGGATTGGGAATTTGAGCACTTGCAGGTTTGTGGCTATATTAGACAATGGGTTGAAGATAATGTTAGAAATCATATTGTAAATGAGACACATGCCAGAAGTTTATGGGACAAGCTCGAGACACTGTATGCTTCGAAGACTGGTAATAACAAGTTGTTCCTGTTGAAACAGTTGATGAATATCAGGTACAAAGAGGGCAGTCCTATTTCTGATCATATTAATGATTTTCAGGGTGTCCTTGACCAGCTGTCCGGAATGGGTGTAAAGTTCGATGAAGAAATTCAGGGACTTTGGCTTCTTAATACTCTGCCAGACTCTTGGGAAACTCTTCGAGTTTCTTTGACTAATTCTACTCCCAGTGGTGTTGTAACTATGGAATATGCTAAGAG
This sequence comes from Capsicum rhomboideum, assembly GCA_031232105.1. Taxonomy (NCBI): domain Eukaryota; kingdom Viridiplantae; phylum Streptophyta; class Magnoliopsida; order Solanales; family Solanaceae; genus Capsicum; species Capsicum rhomboideum. The sequence goes on from CP124712.1 coordinate 129,219,006, forward strand.
TGGTGTCTTAAATGAAGAGATGAGAAGAAGATCTCAGGCCTCATCTTCTTCAGCTTCACACTCCGATGTTTTGGTTACTGAAGATAGGGGGAGAAGCAAGTCCAGAGGTCCAAATGACAGAGGTACAAGTAGAAGCAAATCCAAGTCCAAATACAAGAATATCACATGTGACTATTGCCACAAGAATGGGCATATCATGAAATATTGTTACAAGCATAAAAGAGATATGAGACGACAAAAGAAAGAAGGCGATAATGAGAATCGTGTTGCTGTTGTTACTAATGATGATCTTCTTGTTGTTTGTGGTGAAAATGCCATTAATCTTGTTCGTGATGAGTCTAGCTGGTTTGTGGATTCTGGTTCTACTTCTCATATCACTCCCAAGAAGGAATTATTTTCTTCTTATACTCCTGGTAATTTTGGAATGTTGAAAATGGGCAATAATGATGAGGTTGAAGTACTTGGCATTGGCACAGTTTGTTTGGAAAGTAATAATGGTTCCAAACTTGTTCTCAATAATGTCAAGCATGCTCCAGATGTTCGCCTGAATTTGATTTCTGTAGGGAACCTTGATGATGAGGGTTATATTAACACCCTTGGTGCTGGCCAGTGGAAGCTTACTAGAGGTTCAATAGTTGTGGCTCGTGGTGACAAGTTGTCTAACTTGTATGTATTTCAGGGCTCCACTTCTAGAGGCTCAGTAAACTTGGTGGAGAATGATACTTCATCAGAGTTATGGCATAGAAGGCTGAGTCATATGAGTGAGAGGGGGATTGACAGTTTGGCTAAGAAAAATTTGCTTTCTGGAGTGAAACAAGCAAAGTTGAAGAGATGTGTTCATTGCTTAGCCGGTAAACAAAAAAGAGTTTCTTTTCAGAGTCATCCGCCTTCAAGAAAGCCTGATTTGCTGGAGTTGGTACATTCTGATTTGTGTGGTCCTTTTAAGGTAAGGTCTCATGGTGGTGCACTTTACTTTGTGACTTTTATTGATGATCATTCTCGCAAGCTCTGGGTATTTTCTTTGAAGTCCAAGGATCAAGTACTTGATGTGTTCAAGGATTTTCAGGCCTTGATTGAGAGACAGACAGGGAAGAAATTGAAATGCATCCGCTCAGATAATGGTGGTGAATATATTGGTCCTTTTGATAGATATTGCAGAGAGCAAGGTATTCGGCATCAGAAAACTCCTCCAAAGACTCCTCAGTTAAATGGTTTAGCAGAGAGGATGAATAGAACTCTAGTTGAGAGAGTTAGATGTATGCTTTCAGATGCTAAGCTTCCAGATTCTTTTTGGGCAGAAGCACTTAATACTGCTGCTTATGTTATCAATTTATCTCCTATCGTTGCTTTGAATGGTGATGTCCCTGACAGAGTTTGGTCCGGTAAGAATGTTTCTTATGATCATCTTAGAGTCTTTGGGTGTAAAGCCTTTGTGCATGTTCCTAAGGATGAAAGGTCAAAGTTGGATGTTAAAACTAGGCAGTGTATCTTCATTGGTTATGGTCAGGATAAATTTGGCTATCGTTTCTATGATCCAGTTGAGAAGAAACTTGTTAGAAGCCGTGATGTTGTGTTCTTTGAAGACCAAACAATTGAAGATTTTGACAAAGCTGAGAAAGTTGTTTCTCAGAGTAGTGAGAGCCTAGTTGATGTTGATCCAGTTCCTTTGACTATTGCACATGAAGAAAATCTTCATAATGATGAAAGTCAAGTTAATAATGAAGATGGTGATCATGTTCAGAATGATGATGTTGATGCTCCAGTGCAAGTTGATGTGGTTGATCAGCAACCAAATGTTATTGATACTCTAGAGAGTTCTCTCAGACGATCTACTAGAGAGAGAATACCTTCATCTTGTTATTCTCCCAATGAGTATGTACTCTTGACTGACGGGGGAGAACCTGAGAGTCTTGATGAGGCCATGGAAAGTGAAGAAAAAGAAAGGTGGTTTGATGCTATGGAAGATGAAATTAAATCTTTGCATGATAATCATACCTTTGATTTGGTTAAGCTACCTAAAGACAGAAAAGCTTTGAAAAATAGGTGGGTTTTTCGGGTGAAACATGAAGATGGTAATCCAGTTCCACAGTACAAAGCTAGATTAGTTGTGAAGGGTTTTAACCAGAAAAAGGGAGTTGATTTTGATGAGATATTCTCTCCAGTTGTGAAGATGTCATCCATTCGTGTGGTTTTAGGCTTGGCTGCAAGTCTAGATTTAGAGGTTGAGCAAATGGATGTTAAAACTGCTTTTCTCCATGGTGACTTAGATGAAGAAATTTATATGGAGCAGCCGGAAGGTTTTGAAGTCAAGGGAAAAGAGAATTATGTTTGAAAATTTAAGAAGAGCTTGTATGGTTTGAAACAAGCTCCCAGGCAGTGGTACAGGAAGTTTGGTTCTTTTATGAGTCAACAAGGCTTCAAAAAGACTTCTTCAGACCATTGTGTTTTTGTGCAAAAATTCTCTCATGGTGACTTTATTATTGTGTTGCTTTATGTTGATGACATGCTTGTTGTTGGTCATAATGCTTGCAGGATTCAGAAGTTGAAGCAAGAGTTGAGTAAGTCTTTTTCTATGAAAGACTTAGGACCAGCAAGGCAGATTCTTGGCATGCAGATTGTTCGTGACAGAAAGGCCAAGAAGTTGTGGTTATCACAAGAGAAGTACATTCAGAAAGTACTTCGCAGGTTCAACATGGACAAGGCTAAGGTTGTCAGTACACCTTTAGCTATGCACTTCAAATTGAGCACGAAGCAGTGTCCTTCTAGTGATGATGAGAAGGAAGACATGAAGAAAGTTCCTTATGCTTCAGCCGTTGGTAGTTTGATGTATGCAATGGTTTGTACAAGATCAGATATTGCTCATGCTGTTGGTATTGTTAGCCGTTTTCTTTCTAATCCGGGAAGAGAGCATTGGAATGTTGTGAAGTGGATTATGAGATATCTTTGTGGCACTTCTAGTCTGAGTTTGTGTTTTGGTACAGGAAAGCCTATTCTTTGTGGTTATACTGATTCAGACATGGCTGGTGATGTTGATACTCGCAAGTCTACTTCAGGGTATTTGGTTACTTTTGCAGGGGGAGCTGTGTCTTGGCAATCTAGGTTGCAAAAATGTGTTGCTCTATCTACTACAGAAGCTGAGCTTATTGCTGCCGTTGAAGCTTGTAAAGAGTTGCTCTGGATGAAGAGGTTCTTGGGGGAACTTGGTTGTGCTCAAGAGAGGTATGTGCTTTATTGCGACAGTCAAAGGGCTATACATCTTGGCAAGAATTCTACATTTCATGGTCGGTCTAAACACATTGATGTGAGATATTATTGGATTCGGGATGTGTTGGATTCTAAGTTGCTTGAACTTGAGAAGATTCATACAGATGATAATGGTTCCGACATGATGACTAAAGCTTTGCCAAAAGGGAAGTTTGAAGATTGTTGCATGATCGCCGGGATGGCGGTTTCCTCCACATAGTTGTGAGGGGGAGAATTGTTGGGTTATGGGTTTTTTTCCCTTCCTATGTGGATAAATAAAAGCCCAAATTTGGACCAACCCACTTTGCCCATAGGCCCAATTCTATGGGGCATATATATAGACCTTTTTAGGTCTAATTTTCTAATCACAAAAGAGTGTTTTCAGCAGCCACATAGAGAGAAAATAGAGCAGATTTTCGCCCAATATTTCAGCACTAAATTGCCAACTTCAAATTGCGATTCCCGCTTCGTTTCTTATCCGATTGAGCTGATTTTTGGACAGCTTGTTCCTCTCATTTCAATCTTTGATTAGGAACTGACAGAGTTGGATTTGGTGCCCCGCATCTCCAGTTTTGCATCCGTAAACAGTAGCTGTGTTTTCGGGTTTTTGCTCCTTTAATTCTCTAGAATTTGGTGTTGTGCTTTATCTAGTGTTGCTCGTTGTTTGGCACTTATTTGGTGGCCATTTTGGAGAACATTATTGTAACTCTTGGTGATTATAGTGGAGGTTTTTGGTCCCGTGGTTTTTTACTCTTCACACTGAAGGGTTTTCCACGTAAATCTGGTGTCTCGTGTGATTGATTTATTTTATCCTTGCTTATCTATTTTGGTTGATATATTTGCTTCCTTATTATCATTGTGCTTGGGTTTGTTTGTCTTCTCTTGGTTCAAATTGAAAGGGAAAGTTTAGACTTGGGTATTCTTCCGCTGCTACCCTGTCGTGCACTATTGTTAGTGCCCTTGCCTTTCCCAACATTATGTTTGTTGATTATCGATCTAATCTATATTGGCAACATAAGAATAGCGTATTCACAAATTTATTGTATTTTCTGGATTTTATTTTGTCTGATTTCCCAAAATATTGAGAAGATAGTCATGAGAAATAACAGTAAATATTAGCAGCAATGGGGAAAACCCAAATTGATGATATTTCAGACCTCAACTGTTATTCTATGATTTATGTGTTCCTCAGGCTCTTCATTAAGTGTAACTAAAAATATCATTGATGAAGGCCCTAGACCAAACAACGACCATGCCAAGGACTATATATGCTAATTATTATTGGCGTATTCACATTCCCCTAGTGCTCATTACTCTTACTCTGTCTAGAGTGGCACAAAATGTACCCTTGAGAAACTGTTTAAAAGGTGAAAGAGTCCAATATCACTTACTTAGAATGCCGAAGCTACCAAAAACTACAAACTGAAAAATGTTCTTGCAAGAAGTTGTTATTCCTCGGAAATATGCACTAACAAAAAGGAAAGCCATGATATCTAAGTAAATGTGCTATAAATGTGGCACTTACATATGGAATGTAATATGTATTGGTCTATATTTGACAAAAGACGCAGAATTGAAAAACACACAAAAAAATGTATAGAGCGAACACTTACAAGTCGTTATCTCCAAACCGTCATTCACCTGAGCTTTTGTAGCATTTAATGTAGTGGCATTGGTTGGTTTAATAAAACTGGACAAACTAGGCTTTCAATATAGAGTTCCTCCTTCAGATAACTATAACTGTCAGTAACCTTATCTATGTTAGTAACCTCTGGATATCTCATTAAGCCATCCTCTAGATTGTATATCGTTAAAGTTGATTCACACACGTGCAAAATTTCACCTTCAATTGACATGTAAAGGGCTGGAGAGAGCATATACTTAGGACATTTGATGGTATACAATTTTGTCCACGACTCTTTAACCCCATACTTCTTTATAACCCATACATCAGTTCTCTCATGACTATAGAGCATAGACAAATCACTTGGGCATAGACAAATCACGTCCCAAGACTCCAAGTGTCAAAGAAAAATGTTCTTCTCCATAGCAGGGCTGCTCCACTGATACAATCCAAAATTCCTCCAGGCCTTTTGATGGAATGATCATAAAGTGAGAGGTGTTTGACAACCCCTTAAGGCTATCCAAAGGGTGTCATGAGTTAGAGATTACATCCAAAAGGGGTAGAGGGGCTTTGGAGAGGTCAAAGAGAATCAAAGACGAGCTAAAAGAGGCCCTGGAGGACCTGCGAAGTCACCTGCGCCCGAAGGTGCTGAGGTTCGATCGCAGATGACTCTTTTAGACCAGACAGAGCCACCTGCATTGTGACATGCGTGAAAAGGTGGCCCATCTGCACCAGCGGATGTCTTATTTTGCTGAAATGGGTCACTTTTGGGCCCATAGTTGTAATAATTAGCCCATAGCTATAAATAGTAACTTCTTCTTCATTTTTAGGTTAACTTTGATGCATGAACAATTATACACTTGAGAGTGTGATTGAGCTTGAGTAGCTTGCATTGAAAAACGATTGGTTGCTTGGGAGTTCGATTCCCTTGTGGTCTATGTAAGATTTAGGTGCTTTGTAGGATTAATTTGATTGAGGATTTGGGGTTTAATATACCCTTAATTTGCATTCAATTTCCTTCTTTCTGTCTAGCTATTTCTTTATCTTTCATCTTTCCCTTTTCGATTCCTTGTTTATCTCATTTTTGTATCTTTTCCCTCTTTTTGTATTTTGAGGGTTATCATTTGGTATCAGAGCCAAGATTAGATTCGTTCTTACGATTCTAAATCTTGGGTTTGTTATCTAGAAAATAAAAAAAAATTGTGTCAAAAACGTTTTTAGCAAAACCCCCAAAAATATTTTTGTGTTTTTGAGTCATTTTTGTAGTTTCTATACTAGATTTGTTCTACCTAGTACTATTAAGGTTGGAATCTTGAAGTTTTGGTGTGTTTGAGAGAGATTTGGAGAAAACCCCATTGATGAGTTCTTGAGTTTGAAGAAAAAGTAAAATGGGTTTTCAAATCTGAAGTTTTGGTGTGGATTTAGGTATTAAAAATTGTTGGAAAGTGTTCTCTAAGTTGAAGGGAACCTAGATCTGAAATTTTATGCAATTCGGAGCAAAAACGAGTTAGTTTGGAAATTTGGTGTTCTTCGTGTTCTTGTGGATCTTCATATCTTCAAGGGGAAGATTTATCAAAAAAGTTGTTGTTAGATCCACAAAGAAAGAAAGAGAAATGTGTTTGGGTGTTAGTACAAGAGAATATCCAAAAGAAAAGGGAATATTCTAGGAGAGAGTGCAAAAAGGGGCCCACAAAGGCTAAAAATCGAAAGTTCCAGGTGTCTGTCTAGGCCACCTATGCCCTCATCTGAGTGGGCAGGTGGGCATCTGCGCCAGCAGGTGACCCAAAGTAGATGAGACTGCTTTGGCCTGCGACCTTCACCTGCGAGGGCAGGTCATGACATGCGAGGGCAGGTCGACCAAATGCGCCTCAACATTCCCGAAACTAATTTTACTCAGGTTCTAACATCCTAATTCCATTTCTTGATTCTTAATCTAATTTCTTGATTCCTAAACTAATTAGCAACTAGTAATTGATCTAATTAGTTGATTAGTTAGTCTTAGAGTCCGTTTTCTTTCTTCGTCCGTTTCGTTTGTGCTTTTCTAGTTTTTGTTTTATTGTAATTTCTTGTTTCAACTACGTTAGTTTGCTTGAGTTATCTATTCTCCTTCAAACAAGAATCCATTTCGATCGCTTGTTGACACCACGTTATCCATCATAATAGAAATGATCCTTCAACGCTAGCGACGCCTATTGAGAGGCAAAACAAAGGTGTGTACTCTGAGAGATTGTGAGGTTGATTTCTTAACTCTAACTTGTTTGTTGGTTTTGCTTAGTGTTTCTTCTTACTAGGTACAATGGGTCAGGGAGATGATGCGTAAGGTTCTTTGGGAGAGGTTAACATGGAATCCATAATGGCGTCCATTTTGGGTATGATACAAGACATGAATGAGTTAAGAGGTCAAATGACCACACTCCAATGAAGTGTGTTAACCAGGATGGACAACATAGAGGGTCGTCTAAACTCCAACAACTCCACCCCCCAAAACTATCATGCATCTTCAAGTGGAAATTCTCCAAGCACCTCCACTACTATCTCCCCGGAAATATTTCACCAAATATTCAATCCACCGAGGCAAGTACATGATCCCATCAACCAAACCACTACTTACCCAAATAACCGAAATCCCATTCGTCCGCTACAACCCCAATTCAATCAAGCTAACCAAGAAGCTCCACAAAACCAACCCATTAACCAAGATCCACCACCCCAAGCCCCACTTAACCAAAATCAACCCGTCCAAGTTGAGGATATAGGAGGAGAGGGACTCCAAGGAGGAGATGAGATGGTAGATGAAGTGGCCCTATTTGATGAATTTGTACGGAATAGACGAGGAGCTCATGGAGGAGGGAATAAAAGACGAGGAGGAAGGTTTGGTCTGGTTCCTCATGGTAGAGGAAACTTGGGAAACCAACCCCAAGATCAAGGAGAACGCCAATGGGATCAATGAGGTAGTACAGGTCGAGACACGGGTCTTAACTCCATCAAGATCACTCTTCCTACATTTCAAGGAACTAGTGATCCATCAGCCTACCTTGATTGGGAAGTACAATGTGATAGGATTTTTCAGCTCAATGAGTTAATCGGTCAAAAGAAAGCTGCCTATGCAATTGCTCAATTTGAAGGGTATGCTTCCACTTAGTGGGAAACCCAAAGGTTACAACGAGAAAGAGATGGTAATCCCGACCTTCTGAATTAGGACCAATTAAAAGTTCTTATGGGGGGAAAGTATGTGAGAACAAGGTACAAACAAGAACAGCTCACCAAACTATATAACTTGAAGCAAAGAGGTAAAGGTGTGGAAGAATATTATGAAGAATTCCAAAACTTGATCCTTCGACTTGAGATTGTTGAACCACCACACCCTTGCATGGCTCAGTTCAAAATAGGGTTGGAATATGACATCGCTTCTCAACTAGTTGTCCACGAATTTGAGAACATAGAAACCCTTGTCAAAAGGGCCATTGAGGTTGAGAAGAGCAACAAAGAAAAAAAGTCTTTCAATCCTAAAGGCTACACATCTTCTAGTTCATCCGAGTGAGCTAAGAATAAGGACTTCAAAAAGTCCTATAAGAAGAAGCCCTTTAAGAAGACTACTCCAAAGTATCCACCAAAGAATGAAGGTAACCAATACCCGAACACTAATTCAAGAGGTATTGTTTGTTTTAAATGTCAAGGTTGGGGACATAGGGAAAGTGAGTGTTCCAATCGAAGAAACATCATTTTGGTGGAAGGTAAGGCTTATTTTGTTGGAGATAAGGTGGACCAAGAAGATGGTGGTGTAGAAGAAACCCAAGAGGGTGAAGACTTTGAAGATGAAGGGGAACTTACGGGAGATCCCAATGAAGGGAAAATTCATACACTCATTGGAATGATGATGAAGGTTCCCCATGAAGATGTTTGGCCTCAATAAGGAGAGATAATGAATTCTAAATTTATGATGAGGCGAGTGGTGCGTATAGAGGATTTAGATGATCCAAGCCAAGAGGAGGAAATGGACTTGGCTCTAGGAGGGGAACCTTGTGTTCTTCCCAAACCTTTGTTGTTTACTAACCGTGGTTCTAGCATTTTACCTCGCACCAATACTTCTCTTTTGCAGGGTCATGAAGGAATACTTCCAAATGAGGATCCAATGAAAGTTCCTCACAAGTATGCATTTGAAGGCCTAGATGAGTTATTATCTAAGGAGTCCAACATTGATGAAAGTTTGACTCAAGGTAGGCTTCTAGGTAAACTCTTAAGGGTTTATAGATACTTGCTAGAAAGGGGTAAAGCATCTAACCTTATGGATCGAATGATGGAGTTACCTACCAAGGAAGCTCCTACAAAGAGGCAAGATGACCAAGTCTATTGGTTCAAGTTGATGCATAGGAGGGAAGGACCATGTGGAGCATGTAAAGAAGACAAGCGAGCAAGTTCAAAGCCTTGATCCAAAGGTATGTACCTCCCCACTCTTATTCCAAGCAATCCTTGGAATCATGATGACATTTATCCTATGTCCTTTGTGCTGAAATTGTGTGGGATTTGCAATCTGAATGCCCAATCTATTTGTTGCCTTAAGAAGGGTCCATGTTACCTACTTGATACACAAATATTGTTCCCAACTACTTGTCACACTTATATGTATAGACAAGTTGAAGCACTAGGATGGACCCTAGTGAGTGCTCTTTCCTTGGGAAGCTGTTTGGATGAGAGAGATGTGAGGTGCTTGAGTTACTTGTTCTTACCTTCTTGTGTTCTTATCTTTAATAGCACCTTAAATGATCTTATCTCTTCTCACTCTTATCTCTTTGCTTATAAAGATAGCCATGTTTGTGTTGAGAATGCCTTTTATGTGAACATATTTTGTTGTGGGAGGAAGGGTGATCCACACCCTAATGACTACTTGATTCTATCCTTGGTTGTTCTAACATGTGGTGATTTGCTTGCTAACTTACTTGAGCTTATTGGTAATCTTGTTAATGGAAACACCTTGGGAGAATTGCATGATGCTTGTTGTAGCCAACACCTTTGTGCCTTGTATGATGAGTTTTTTTCATTGAACATGGAGGATAGTTGGTTATACGTCAAGTAGGTGTCCCCTTGCACTGAAATATTGATGCTAACCCTTGTGCTAACCCTCTTGCTTCAAGGAAATATTATTTGTTTGCTCGTCTCTTGTGCTTTCAGGACGATGAATCTTTTTCAAGAAGGGGAGGATGATACAATACAAAATTCCTCCGGACCTTTTGATGGAATGATCATGAAGCGAGAGGTGTTTGACAACCCCTTAATGCTATCCAAAGGGTACCATGAGTTAGAGATTCCATCCAAGAAGGGTAGAGGGGCTTTAGAGAGGTCAAAGGGAAGCAAAAACGAGCTAAAAGAGGCCCTGAAGGGACCTGTGAAGTCACCTGTGCCCGCAGGTGCTGAGGTGCGCCTGCAGATGACTCTTTTAGCCTATCCAGAGCCACCTGCGTTGTGACATGCATAGGCAAATGGCCCATCTGCGCCAACAGATGTCTTATTTTACAGAAATGGGTCACTTTTGGGCCCATAGTTGTAATAATTAGCCCATGCCTATAAATAGTAAATTCTTCTTCATTTTTAGGTTAACTTTTATTCTAATGAACAATTATACACTTGAGAGTGTGAGTGAGCTTGGAATAGCTTGCGTTGAATAATCATTTGGAAAAGTTGGTTGCTTGGGAGTTCGATTCCCTTGTGGTCTACGTAAGATTTAGGTTCTTTGTAGGATTAAATTGATTGAGGATTTGGGGTTTAATATACCCTTAATTTGAATTCAATTTCCTTCTTTATGTCTATCTATTTCTTTATCTTTCCATCTTTTCCTTTTCGATTCCTTGTTTATCTCATTTTCGTATCTTTTCCCTCTTTTTGTATTTTGAGGGTTGTCATCCACCTTCCTACATTTCTCATCAACCAAATCAATGGACATGATATCCCAACCATCATCAATAGTTGTATCCCAGTGAAGCTTCCCATTCACCAACTTTCCCCACCTAGGGTAAACCACCTCGCGTTGAAAATCATCAAGTGTTCTTCAAGAATCACTCTTTAAGCTATATATTTTGGCATCGTCGTAACTTTTACTAATATCACAAAAAATAGCCACTACCTTATAATCATCATGAACCACATCATATCCAAAACCACAACTGAAATGGTAATAAACCATATGCATAAGGTCAGGCAATTGCTTGAACTTTCTAGTTGAGGGATTCCACAGAACGAAGGCATTAAACACAATACGATAACAAATTAACCCATTAACAGAACCTACAATACCAAAATATTTTTTGGGGTCTTTGATGGGATAATCCAAGTAGAAAGACTTAGTAACAGACTCAGAGAATAAAGAGGTTACAGAACAATGTCTTTCACTATTTTCAACAGAATAATCTTTAATTGTATGACGATTAGCTACTTCCAACAGAAGTCTGTGGTGGGTGCAATCGTTATCAGAAAACTAAGATGAGTTTTGACAAAACAAGGAGTAGATATTACAACAAACCAATCTTTTGAAACAAACTTGAATTGTAAGAGGCTTTTAACGGGAAGTCTTATAAGAATTGCTGTAATGAGTTTTTGTGGCAACATAGGATTGCCAACACTAAATCTTTGCTCCAAGTGGATGGAATTTCAGTATGATGACCCTCAGGTTCCACCAAGGTTGCCATCCAGAATTTTTTTCTTTTTAAAAAATGCAATATGGATTAGATATATAGTAGAGCAGAAACTGATACAATGAAGAAAGTAAGCTCCCCCGGAAGTAGGGGGTGGTGTACATAGGTGGTTTGGCTTGGTTTTTCACAAAAAAAATTATTAAACCTATTATGTCGGTTTTTAAATCTATAGATCAAATCAAACTAACGAAAAGTTAATTTTTTCAACTGTGATTTTAGTAGTTATTTTTGGTTTTCTCAATTTTTCTTACAATTACACTATAAATAAAAGTGCAATTGAATTATACAAGCTTCAGAAAAAATAGAACATTTAAAAAATCAAGAAACTACTAACAAATTAGTAAGCAAATACTAACAAATCCAATAGATACAAAGTAGCAGTAGCACATCTACAATTATGCCAACAAACATTGTAAGAATAATACCAGATAAAAACTTTCCAAAAGATATCTTGTTTTGTACTGCAATGACTAAGTTCTGTGGATTTGGATTTTGGATCATGAGCTTACTAATTTACAAGTCCAATTTAAAATAATATATCTAAACATTGAAAACTATAAACTAATTTGTAAAATATTTACAAAGTAGATTATAATTAATATTTTTTAAGTATTAAACTATTAAAATTATATATATATATATATATATATTGTATATCGGTTTGGTTTGGGTTCAGTTTGACTTTTTTTTGTTAATACCAAACCAAATCAAGAATTGTCAGTTTCTTTTCTAACACCAAACCAAATCGCAAGTCATTTTTTTTTTTTTTTCCGATTTGACTTGGTTCTTCGGTATGGTTTGGCTTGACGTTTTGGCTTGTACACCCTACCTAGAAGGAAGAAGTGTACATATAACCCATTTTGGGACACCCGTTAAAGTTATAACTGAAATTTATTAATTTTAATTTGTAAGTTTAGTCACTTCGAAAATAACTTTCTTGTAAAATTTCGCATTTGAAGTTATAAATTTTACATGAAGTTTGGCATATTATTTATGTAAGCTAACTTTTGACATAAGCGTCTGAAGTTATGCTTGCTCATGCCGAACTTCAGATATATGCGCCTAGTTTGGCTTGTCAAGGCCAAACAATCGGCATATACGTCCGAACTGTGGCTGGTCAAGACCAAACTTCAAAGTTCAATCATGTACATCTAAAGCCTGAACTACCAATTTCTGATGATTAAACACATATATTTACAATTGAGAGTAGCTTTTCTGAAATTTAAATTACCAATCTTCATCCCGGTCAATATTTCCAAACTTTTTCAACATCACTTGTTTGATTTAAACTCTATTTTTGTATGCGAAATTGATCAAGACTCATTCTTCAATCTTGCAACAATATGCTGTTACATTTTAATAGTTAAATTAAAATATTAAGTGCATAATAATTAGTAGGCATAAAGTAGAGAAAGTGGTGTCATTACTCTTTGTAACTTATGTAAACATAATGTCATTATCTACCAAATTATGCCTTACTCATGTACCTTATGTAACATCTAAACACTCATCTACCTCACTTAATATTCCATTACTCCCTCATTTACTAGATGGAAGAAATTCTACACTTATATAAAGGGTGTTTCCTTCTTTGAGTTATGTAAGAGGAAAAGTGATATGTAGTGAGATGTAAAGTGTTATATTTTGAGTTAATGTAGTGAAAGAAAGAGTTGAGATAAAGAAAAATATTCTAAGTCTCTAACTGTATTCACTATATAAAAGAGAGTATTATATGTTGAAGGAAAGTGTTCTTTTGGTGAAGCTTTGAACTCTTCAACTAATCCGGAGTAGCTTGAGTTGTATGACATTGTTGGACTGTTGTATCCTGAAGGGGACAAGTCAAGAGTGATACTGCTGAATCAGTGTAGATTATGTTGCAGTGGGCTTAAATCTCCTTAAAGAGAGCGAGATATCTGTGTCTCAGCCTGAATATATTTTTATTCATTTTTGTTCATTTTATCAACTGTAATTTAATTATTGTGGTATATTACACCAACACAATATTATTTTGTTAATGTTTTCAAGCTTTTCCACAATACCCACTCATATTCTAAAAAAAAAAGGAAGGAGGAGGAGCAGTTTTTCCTATAATTTGACTGGCTATCAATTAAATATTTTGAAAAATATGACTATAAATTAAATGAAGACGTCCAAACAGAGCCCCATTTTTAAAAGGAAAACTTACATAAATTCCAACCCTTTAGTAGCTAATTACTCCCTATCCCCACTCTTTTCTCAATTACACAAAATCCCTAATTTTGAAGCAGCCGGATACATCGCTTTCTGATGTATAAATAATCAATTAGTTGAATTTAAAAAGGAAAATAACAGAAGTATAATCAATTATTGTGCAATTCATGCGATCACATTTTTATGACAGCTATTGTATCCCTGATAACGCGTAACAGATTCAAAAATTTAAATGTCAATCACCAGATCAAGCTAGTTCAAGCAAATTCTTCCCAATTCTTTCATCTTTGTTTTTCAATTTCAAAATTGAAATCTGATACATTGTAAAAGGTAATTCATCACCAATTGTGATTCATAAGATACATCACTTCACGCATAATGTATCAAAAAATATAATTTTATGTGTGTATTAGTAACACAGAACTCATCCCGATACATAATTCTTATGTATCAGTAACACAGGTCTCATTTCGATACATAAGTCTTATGTATCACTAACACAAAAAGTATTTTGATACATAATTTTTGTCATATTTTCAATCAGATACATCATTCTTATGTATTTGTACACAAAAATCAGTACGATACATATCATTTGTATCTTTTTTAGCTAGTTCCATGATGTATCTTCATGTCCTTTACCATCCTGCCATTAATGGCAGATACCTCATGAAATCTGTGATACACTACTCTTCCTCACCTCCATTAATTTTTTCAAATAATAATTTTGTAGGGGACATACCAGATACAATTCATGGGGGACCACCATCGAATTCGATTTCGTTTGGAATAAATAAGGAATGGGATGTAAAATAAGGGATTATCAGTAAATCAAACCTTTGGAGTAAATCAATTTCATGGTAGTGTTCACTGTTGTTGTTGATTGTATTTGTGGGTGAAGAAGAAAAATGGAGAAATGGAAGAGTGTTTAAATGGGTGTTAATGTCATATGGATTTTTGTGTGTATGGAGGAGTTTGTTTTTTGAAAAATTCTTGAAAGAGGAGGAGGTTAGACATGAAGGGAATATTAAATTGGTGGAGAGAAGATCTTCAGTCGAGAAAGGAGGAGCAGTAGGCGGTGCCTTTCCCCTTTTGTGATGTATCCATGCAGTTTAGAGAGAAGATAAAATCAGGGATTTATGTAATTATTTTAAAGGATTGAGATTTTAAGTAATAATGGTAAGTTAAGGTATGATATTATGTAATTTGTCCTATTTAAAAGGGAAATTAACATGTGTATGTCAACAATTGACATAATTTTAGTCAAAGATTAGATTTAACAATTGAAGCCCAAAAAATTGGCATTGAATAACCAAATCCCATCAAATGGAATAAATAGGAGAATTTGAATATTCAAACTTCTAATTTCACGCTTGTCCCTTCCAAAACCTAGATCCAACTTCATGTTTGTTTCCTTCCAAAATTAAAATCCAACATCACACATAAAAATAGAACTATCTATATATTCAAAAGAAATCGAGTAGGACGAATCAACCGCGCATCAACAGAAGTTGGTTTCACATATGAATTTGAGAGAGGAATAAAATTTATATAAGTTTTGTACAAGCGAAATCGCACACATTCACCAATTATTCAATCTCACTAGTTTAGACAATTCCATGGCAACATGCATGTGTATATAAGTGTATACACATGCATGTATATCATTGTTATACTTGTAAAAAAACCACACGATTATATTCAAGTATACCTCTCATATATAACAGTGTATATACACTTGTATATCATTATTATATTTGTAATAGACTATATTTCTGTAACCATGTACATCCACATATATAACACTTGTGATATCTAATGATCAAATCTCTAGATAAGATTTAAAAGGAGATTATAATGTCTGATGAAATACAAATTTTGGGAGAGATTGAAAGATATTCGAATAAAACTTTAGTAGAAAGAGAACAAAAAATATCTAAAACACCTTTTATGGCGATTATATATAATCAATTTTTTAGGTTATAAGAATCATTATGAGCTACTATATTAGTTGAAGAATGACCTGTTTTATACTATCATTTAATGGTAGGAATAAATTACAATCAAATAAAGTTCATGAATAGCCATTTCTAAAGCATGTTAATAGGGCATGTTCAAAAATCGTTGAAAAGTTATTGTTAATACAAAAATAAAAACCTAGAGCCAGAGGTTATACCAGAGGATTTGGCACCACAACAATTGGTGGGCCAAGGGGAAGACCAGGGCCCACCTAGATTTTTTATATCTTTAGCAGTCCTCCGGTATGCCTTTGTACAGTTATTAGGTATGGTTTGTAGCCAGCCTACAGATGGGGCCCAAACATCCGCACAGGGAACAACCCAGGATGGCTTTGATATAGGAGCATAGGCTGTAATTACGACTCTCAGAGGAGAGGTTCTACTAGCACCGGTAGTTTCACACCCGACAGCAGCCCAGTCAGCCATGACTACTGAGGAGAAAAAAATGTTGGGCCAATTTCTTAAATTGTTCCACCAAGATTTATGGGGCCCTCAGTTGAGAAAGCATTTGAGTTACTTACTAACTGTGAGGAGAGGTTGCATAATTTGGGCCTGGTTGAGTTGCTGGTGTAGACTACAACACTTTCAGTTTGAGAGAGAGGTGAGAAAGTGGTGGAGGGGATACCTTGATTCCAGGCATGCTGGATCTCCTCCTATGATTTGGACTTAGTTCTCTGAGGCTTTCTTAGAGAAGTATATGCCTTGCAGCTTGCATAATCATCTGAGGGATAGTTCTCAGGGTTTCAGTAGGGGTCTGTGTCAGTGGCAGAGTATGAGGCAAGACTTTATGAGTTAGCCAGATATGCCACCATGATTCTACCTACTGAGTATGAGTGGATCCGATGATTCGTCAGAGGGCTGAGACTTTAACTTTCGTATGGCTACTCAGAGTCTAGTAACTATGGGCAGATCATTTATGGATATTGTTGACTATGCTTAGAATATGGAGGATATGCATTACGAGGCCCAAGAGGGCAGCGATAAGAGGCCTCATCAGCAAAACAGTTACAGAGGAAGACACATTGACTCACAGTTTTGAGGTAGAGGTTTTCAGGGTAGGTACCTGATCTAAGGCGTATTTATATACCTTATGGCCGACTTTAACCCATGTTTACCTTAGTTTTGAGAGCAATACGTATGTATTTTGTATGATTTTGATGGAATATGTGATATTATGCTAACAAATGTGATTAGACCCTTGTAGGTGGAATTTATGACTATTTGGAGCGTTTATGGCTTGGAAAGTGAGGCTTGGAGGTGCTTCAAGCGAAGAATATTGAAGATAAGAGGCAAGCCAAAGAGTTGAACTTGAAGAATCCAACCAAATCTGCAAAGAAAAGTCAATGAAAAGAAGAAAATTTGAATTTAAGGGGCTGGCGCACCAAGGGGCGTTCCAGGCCGCTTTTGGCAAAATTTCCACCAACTTGGACAGCACAGGGGCGCGCATGGCCGCCTAGGTGCACCTTTTCAGAGGCAAAATTTGCCTAAGTCCCAGGCGCACCCAAGGGCATGCCGTGCCATTTTTTGGCAAATTTTGCCCCAAGTTTTTATCTATAAATAGGGATTTTGGGTTATTGTATCATAATTTCATCATCACGAGACCACTTTGGGCATTTTTGGGCATTGAAATTAGGTTTCATTCTCTTTCTTTTCAGTTTTTATTTCTTTTTATGGTATTTTATCACTTTATGATGTTAATTGACGTTATGAGTGACTAAAATCCCTCTTTCTTGGGGTTGAGGCTATGAACATGAATCTCTTGAGTTGATTTTATTGGTTTTTGCTGAAGTTTATCGTAAATTGGTTATTCTTATACTCTTAATTTTACTATTTTAATGCTTGATCACCATTGAAATAAATTCCTTGTCTTGAGGTGAGCTCGAGAGAGAAACTAAGAGATAGAACGTGGAATATAAGGAGCGTGATCTTTACTCGTGGAAGGGATTCCAAGAGATTGATATGCGGTTAGGACCGAGAGGTACCTAATCCACCGCGCTTGTTCAATTACGAGAAGATAGCTTAAATGCATTAGAATTGGTTAAATCTGTCACCGCTCAATGATGTAGTTGGATTTCCAATTTCTAGTAGAAGATTATAGTTTGGAGACGAATATAATTGTAAAATTAACCTCGTGATCAATAACCAAGATAAACGACTCAAATTGCTTAAACCAGTAACAATTAAGCTCAAGAGATGACGTTCGGAGTGCCTTAACCCTGGGAATTTACTTTTTATCAACTTTTAACACATATTTGTGAAAACTAAAGTTACGGTAGCGAAGATAATAGTTTATAGTCCGCAAACATCAAATTTTTAATAACAAATCCTTTTTTCCTTTCACAACACTAGTTTATAATTATTGTTTGACGTCTAAAATTGAGTTCTGTTGACGAAAGTCCCTTGGGTTCGATATCCGACTCTTTTAAAGGAGACACTTTACTACTTGAACGATCACGTATACTTGCGTGTATAGCTGGGTCGCAAAAAGTTTTTGGCGCCGTTGCCGGGGACTTTCAAATAGATAGATTTCAATTATTGGCATTTTTACTTTAATTTTCAGCTAAGTGTTGACAACTTGATCTTAGCTGTTCTATTTTGCAGGCTCACTTCATCTGAACGCTGGCAAGGAACAAAGATTTGGTAACCCCGTAGTCTGAACCTAAAAGATACTTTCATAGATTGAGGAGACAGGCTGCAGATTACCCAATCCCGCAAGTTGAACTTGTTGACGAAGGCATACGGGGTGATCCCATAAGAATTGAAGAACCAATTGCGGATAGACATGAGCCGGTAGTGATGACAGCTAGGACAGTTCGCGATGCGGCAATCCCACTCGGTACTAATATGACCTCCAGTATTCTTAAACCGGCAGCTGGAGGCAGATTTGAGCTTAAACAGAACATGGTGCAACTCTTGCACTAAAGTTGACAGTTGATAGGTCTTGCTCATGAGGATCCACAGAGGTACATCCAAAATTTTCTGGAGATCAGTGACACATATATTCCTTCAGGTGTGTATTCGGATTATGTGAGACTTACTTTGTTCCCCTTTTCTCTGTTGAGGGAAGGAAGGAGGTGGTTAGATGCAGAGCCGGCTACTTGTATCACTACTTGGGATGATATTGCTTGGAAATTCTTGATAAGGTTCTTTCCGTCTGGAAAGACAGCAAAGATGAGGAGTGAGATATTGAGTTTCAAATAGAGAGATGATGAAAATTTATATCAAGCATGGAATCGATTCAAATCCATGTTGAGGGATTATCCCCATCACCACCAAGATAATGAAGTGTTGGTACATACTTTTATTGCGGCTCTCGACTCCAACACTAAAATTCTGCTTGATTCAGCTGCAGGTGGACAGGCTTTAGATAAGACGTATGATGAGTTATATGCTTTGTTGAATCATATTTCGCAAGGAAATCCAGATTGGCATGGTGATAACTCTAGAAATTCTACAAAGAAGGTTGCTGGGAAACTAGATGTGGATGCAGTCACTATATTATCTGCCCAAATTTCAGCGATGCAAACATGATGAACAATCACTTCAGCAGTTTGAATTTGGGACAGCAACAAGCTCCCATAAATGCAGTGCAACAACAGGTTTCTGTAATGTGTGATGTGTGCGGAAATGGGTACCATACCAGTGAGTTATGCAGTGTAAATCTGAATTCCGTGAATTTTGTGGGTAATGCCCAGAGAGGAGTTGAAGCACAGAATTATGGAAATACTTACAATGCTGGGTGGAAAACTCACCCGAACTTATCTTGGGGAGGTAATCAGAATCAATACAGGCCTCAAGGATATGCACTACAATACAACCAACAACAGAGTCAAGGTAATCAAGTGGGTGCTAAGCCTGGAAATATGAGCGTGGAAGATATGTTGAAGTAGATTAGGACAGAGCAAGCTAAGCTGGCAGCAAATGTGAGAAACAATCAGTTTGCTACTCAAAATTTAGAGAAGCAAATTGGTCAGTTAGCAAATACACAGAATACAAGGCCCCAAGGAGGTCTTCCAGGTGATACCGATCCTAATCCAAAGCAGGTGAATGCTATTGTCACTCGTAGTGGTAAACCGTTAGAGGATATAGTTCCACCAACAAAAGAATTAGAGCCGAAAGAAGTTGTGGTTGAAGACGAACAAGTTGAGTCTGCCAAAAGCTCCAAAGATGATAAAGTGATCCATAGTGTAAAGTTGCCTCCTCCTTTTCCTCAGAAGTTCAAGAAAAATAAGGAAGACGAATGCTTTGGTAAGTTCGTTGAACTACTTAAACAAGTGCACATTAATTTACCTCTTGTGGATATCTTGCAGGGTATTCCAAAGTATGCTAAGTTTGTGAAAGATATTGTGGCAAACAAGAGTAGATTGACAGAGTATGCCACAGTTGCATTGACTGAGGAGTGTAGCTCTAGGATTCAAAACCAGTTACCCACTAAGCTGAAGGATCCTGGAAGCTTCACTGTAAAAATTACTCTGGGAGATCGTGTTTGTGCTCGTGGGTTGTGTGATTTGGGGGCTAGTATAAATCTGATGCCCACTTTGGTTTTCAAGGAGTTGGGTTTGGGTCATCCTAAACCCACTACTATTATTTTACAGCTTACAGACCGATCCGTGACAAGACCGGATGGTATTATGGAGGATGTTCTGGTTCAAGTGGGTTTGTTGATCTTTCCAGTTGATTTTATCGTGCTGAATTTCGAGCTTGACCCAAAAGTCCCATTTATTTTGGGGCATCCATTTCTGGCCACAGGAGGTGCAATCATTGATGTAACAGCAGGTAAATTGACTATACGAGCTCATGATAAAGTTGAGGTTTTTGATGTGTATAGGGCTTTGAAGCTACCAGAAATTTATGAAAATCTGTCAGCTATCACGGTTATAGATTTGGCGGCTGAAAGCATCCACACTTTGTCTACATATCCTTTGGAAAAAGTTTTGATGGGGCAAGATATTTTTGGTGATGCAGAAGCTAGTGAAGTGGTGCAGTTTCTTGATCTTATGGGTATCTATGCTAAAGAGGGTAGATGGGAGCCTTTAAATCATCCACTTGGTCCTCCAACCAAGCCATCAATTGAGGTAGCACCAAAGGTTGAATTGAAAGAGCTTCTTTCTCATCTTCAATATGCTTTTTAGGTGACAATAAGACCCTTCCTATTATTGTTGCAGCAAATTTTTCAAAGGAACAAGTTGATGCGACATTGTTGATACTCAAACGAAGAAAGAAGGCTATTGGTTGGTAGATTTTTGACATCCATGGTATTAATCTGGGTTTATGCATGCATAGAATTTACATGGAGGAAGGGCATAAACCAAGTGTACAACGCCAACGACGCTTGAATCCGGTAATGAAAGAAGTGGTAAGGAAGAGGTAATTAAGTGGTTAGATTCGGGCATTGTTTACCCTATTTTTGATAGTACGTGGGTTAGTCCAGTACAATGTGTTCCTAAAAAGGGTGGTATGATGGTGATCACAAATGATAATAATGAGTTGATTCCTATAAGAACTGTGACTGAGTGGCGTATTTGCATGGATTACCGAAAACTAAATGATGCTATGAGGAAAGACCATTATCTAATCCCTTTTATTGATCAGATGTTGGATCGTTTAGCCGGGCAAGAATATTATTGCTTTCTTGATGGGTATTCCGGCTATAATCAAATTGCTATGGATCCTTAAGATCAAGAGAAGTCTACATTCACATGCCCTTACGATACTTACGCTTTCAAGCGTATGCCCTTTGGATTGTGCAACGCACCAGCTACTTTTCAGTGTTGCATGATGGATATTTTATATGACATGGTGGAGGAGTTCATAGACATTTTTAAGGATGATTTTTTAGTCTTTGGTAACTCTTTCGAGGTATGTTTGCAAAACCTTGATAGAGTCCTTGCTCGGTGTGAAGAAACTAATCTTATTCTCAATTTTTGAAAGTGCCATTTCCTTGTGACGGAAGGTATAGTTATTGGACATAAAGTGTCAAAGCGGGGGCTCAAAGTTGATAGAGCGAAGATTGAAGTTATCGAGAAATTACCTCCACCTGTGTAGGTGAAATAGGTGCGTAGTTTCTTGGGACATGTTGGGTTTTACAGACGGTTCATTAAAGACTTTTCCAAGATTGCACGCCCCATGTGCACGCTCTTAGAAAAGGATGTTAAATTTGTATTATGCGAGGCATGCGTGAAGGCATTTGAGGTATTGAAGAAGAAGTTGGTAGAGGCGCCTATCCTTATTGCTCCAGATTGGGCTTTACCATTTAAGCTCATGTGTGACGCAAGTGATGTTGTAGGGGGTGCAGTTCTTGGGCAGCGGAAGAACAAGGTATTTCACTCTATTTATTATGCAAGCAAGACCCTTGATGCAACCCAAGTAAATTACACGGTGACTGAAAAAGAGATGTTAGCTTTGGTGTACGCATTTGACAAATTTAGATCATATTTGGTGGGTACTAGCATCATTATATACAAGGACCATGCTACAATACGGTAGTTGTTCAATAAAAAAGATGTGAAGCTACGGTTGATTAGATGGATCTTATTGTTACAAGAGTTTGATTTGGAGATTAAATATAGGAAGGGGTCAGATAATTAGATTGCTGACCATCTTTCTAGACTAGAAAGCTCGACACATGTAGTTGATGATGGGCGTATTTGTGAGGAATTTCCAGATGAGCAATTGTTAGTTTTGGGAGTTGATGAGTTGCCATGGTATGCAGACACTGTGAATCTATTGGTAAGTGGGCTATTTCCTCCTGATTCGAGTCCTCAACAAAAGAAGAAGCTGTCATATGAGGCGCGTTCTGATAAGTTAACATTTTACCTGATTCTTAGTACATTTGAGCTTGAATTATCTTGAAATCCACATTAATTCGATATAAATTCTCATGTTATATGGCTCTTGTATGCAGGTAATGGATGAGTTCGAGCCCGAGCTAACCATATGAGTCAATGGGAGTTCGAGAAGTGAAGAATGGAGGCTTAAACTCACACCAGGAGAGAGTAATGGCCACCTGCGCATGCATGTCACAGTCTGCGCATGCAGGTGGCCGACTGCAGAGCTGAACAACACAAACCAGTGTCACTTGCGCTAGCCTCCTCTGCGCGCAGGTCAACCATCTGCGCCAACAGATGGCTAGTGCAGTAACACTTTCGTAATTTTGAATAACGCAATTTTTAGCTATAAAAGGGAATTTTTCCAGCTCTGAAAGGGATCTTTTTAGCATTCTTAGAGAGAGATAGAAAAGAAGAGTGAAAACCCTAAGGAGAAACAAGCTACTTTCTTACATTTTTGCATCAATTCCGAATTAAATTCTTGTAAACAAGTTGATTCTATGGAAGTTTAGGAAGAGAATTTGGGTAATTATCTTCTATCTTCTTCTATGAGTAGCTAAATTCTCTACTTGGGGTTATGCTTGAATAAGGTGTGATAATTGTATGGGTTTTGTTTATTTGATTATTGTTTATATAATTTCCATGGGTTTTAACCTCATTCCATGTTTTCATTCAAATTAGAGGTTGCAAACTCTAAGTAACTATAGAACCCTTATCATCCTTGACAAAGGGGATAAGGGGGAGGAATGGGGGTGAACAATAACCTGGCATGTGTCATTTAATAGCATCTGTTAGACGTAAGGATGTTAATTGAGGTCTTGGATTGGTTGCCTAAGCTGCACTTTTGAGGTGTTCGAAAGAACCCAATTGTGAACCCTTAGTGTTTGGTTGACAAATCAACATTAAGCACCTATAATCTAACCTACCCATAGCTCTTAACTAAATATAGTCAAATATCCACAGTACCCATACACAAATTCACTCTTATGATGGCATAACCCCAAGTCCCCTAATACAGCTGATTTCAACTCTCCTTCTTTACTCTTGAATTTGTGTGTCTCAAATTGTAAAAGTCTAGATAGTTACAAGTTAACAAATGATAACCCCCCAATTTACTTTTACGTATAATTTTCATAGCATCACGTGTTAGCACTGGTTACTTCTGACACTTAGAAGTGAAAGTTATCGCATTCATTCCTCGTGGATTCGACCCCGACTCAAGTTGGGTAATTATATTGCTAACGACCACTTACATTCTAATCTAGGGTGTATTTGAGCGTTATCAAAAATGGCGCCATTACCAGGGAAGGAAATGTAGCGTTCGTTTCTTTTTGTGTTTTAAGTTACTTGTGTCTACCGTGGTGTAAGTTACTTTATTTGTTGTTTTTGTTCTCCACAGGTGATAACCAAAGTATTCACAACTCAATGAGTCAACATGGTAGTCATGCTGCGTCATCCGCATCCCACCCGCGGACGACAATGGAGTGTTTCACGTTACTAGTGTGATGCTTCACTTCCTTCAAATGAAGGGGTTATTTGGGGGTCAAGCACACGAAGACGCGAACCTTCACTTGACAAACTTTATTGAGGTGTGCATGCCATTTGATATTGCCCACATATCTCAAGAGTCCATCCGATTGAGACTTTTCCCCTTCTCATTAATGGGCGAGGCTGCATTGTGATTGAGGCAATTGCCCGCGGGTTCTATCACTACATGATTGGAATTGATGGAAGCGTTCTTAGATCGGTTCTTCCCACCATCCCGGATGTTACAATTGAGGGATGAAATTATAAACTTCCGTTAATTGAGTGGTGAACCATTGCATGAGGCTTGGCAAAGGTTTAACACGAAATTGATGCAATGCCCGACTCATGAAGTTCCAGATAAAATGCTCCTCCAAATATTTTATCGAGCATTAGATCAACTGAACAAGACTGTTGCGGACAATGCAGCTGGGGGGTCTTTGGTGAAGCAAAATTATGGTGTTGCATCGGCATTATTGGACCAAGTCACCAAGCAAAGTCGAGGTTGGCATACAAGAGATTTTGAGGTGGCCGTGGGGGCTCCCTCTGCATCTTTTGTAAGCCAAGAACAAAGAAAGAAAGATAAGGAGAGAGATGAGAGTATGGCCAAGATGATGACGCAACTAGAACTCCTCACTAAACATGTAATGGGTGCAACACCAAAGGTGGTTAACGCCGTAACCTCCAAGGATGTTAAGAGCTATGATGATGATGAAGCGGAGACTCTTGATGAAGAAATTCGGTTTATGGAAAATCAATCAGGGGGGTCCCGCTCCACCTACAAAGGAAAGGCGGGAATCAAGGTTGGATGGATAAAGACCGTGATTGGAAAGATCGTGAGTGGAAGGATCGTGATAGAGAACGAGATTGGAGGGATAAAGATAGAGACCGTGATTGGCGAGATTTAAATTGGGACTAAGATAGGTATGTTCCTCCGCATGATAGGTCCAAGGGTAAGGAGGCAACTCTATTGATCCGGAGAAATATAAGAATGAGGATGTGCTTGCTCGTATCCTCTTGGGAGTTGAAGGAAGCGATAAAATGTTAAGGGAAATGAAAGGTGATTTGTCGTATCTAAATCAAACCGTCACCTCACACTCGGCTTTAATAAAACAACTTGAAACCTAAATGGGTTAACTCTCCTCCTAAATGAATGCAAGACAACGAGGAGGACTCCCTAGTGACACAGTTATGAATCCAAAAAATAACGCTCACGTCATGGCCATTGTTGCTAGAAGTGGGAAAGCCCTTGGAAATGAGGTTGTAAATCTTGGTGACAACCTTTGTATTAAGGGTGTTGGAGGACAAATGAGCAAAAAGAGGGATTGGCTTGATAATTCAAAAGATGAAACTCCAATATCACAAGAGCAAGGTGTTGACGGGTCGAAAAAAATGGAAGAGAAGGGTGAAGATGATTCATCCCCACAAGTAGTTGATTGTGGTGATCCAAAACCAAATGAAAACTCGGTTGTCTCTAAGCCACAAATCAAAATCCCTCCTCCATTTCCACAAAGGCTTAGGAGGAAGGAAGATGATTTAAAGTTCAAGAAATTCCTTTCCAAATTCAGCAACCTTTCGGTAAACATACCATTGTTGGAAGCCTTACAAGAGATGCCCGGGTATGCTAAATTAATGAAAGAGCTGGTAACAAAGAAGAAAATCATGGACTTCGAAACAATAGAAGTTACACATAATTATAGTGCCATAATGTCTAGCACAATGGTTGTGAAGAAGGATGATCCGGGGGCATTCACTATCCCATGTACCATTGGGGTATAGCAATTTGGGAAAGCTTTATGTGATCTTGGGGCAAGTATTAATTTGATGCCATTTGCTGTATTTTGAAAGTTAGGCTTGGGAACTCCAAAGCCAACAACAATGCGGCTATTGATGGCCGACCGCTCTGTAAAAAGACCCATGGGTGTGTTGAATGATGTACTTGTGAAGGTGGACCATTTCATATTTTCGGCCGACTTTGTCATTTTGGATTGTGAAATGGACCATGAGGTCCCCATTATTCTTGGTAGGCCATTCTTGGCTACCGATCGAGCTTTAGTTGATGTTGAACGTGGTGAGATAAAATTCCGAGTAAACAATGAAGAGGTGTCATTCAATGTCTGCAAGTCCATGAAACAACCTATGGATTTGCAAGTTGTCTCCATAATCGATGTGATTGATGATGTAGTGGCTAATACTATAGAGGCTGAATTTGTTAGTGAACCTTTAGTGGGGGTCTTGTGGAATCTTGAAAGTGAAGGGAATGACAGATATGAAGAACAAGTGGCATCCTTGAAAGGTTTTGGGTCTTACCCAAAAACTCCTTGTAAGTTGGACCTTTACTTGAAAAATCAGGAAACTCCTCCCGCAAAGCCTTCAATTGAAGATCCGCCACAAATTGAGCTCAAGCCATTGCCACCCCATCTCCAGTATATGTTCTTGGGAGAAGGTGAGACTCTACCTATTATTATTGTAGGAGACTTGTCACCTTGGCAAATTGAGGTGTTGAAATCAGTGGTGATTCGATATATTCGGGCACTTGGATGGACCATAGCCGATATTATTGGAATTCCACCCGGCATATGCACTCACAAGATCAAGCTTGAACCCGATTTTATAGCAAGTGTAGAACATCAAAGGAGGCTAAATCCTCCAATACAAGAAGTTATGAAGAAAGAAATCATCAAATGGCTTGACACGGGTGTTGTTTATCCTATCTCGGATAGCACTTGGGTAAGTCCAATTCAATGTGTTCCTAAGAAAGGTGGTATTATGGTGGTCCCAAACAAAAATAATGATCTTATACCCGTCCGCCCGGTCACGGGTTGGAGAGTGTGCATTGATTATAGAAAGTTAAATTGATGGACCGAGAAGGATCACTTCCCCATGCCCTTCATGGATCAAATACTTGATAGGTTGGTGGGCAGGGGTTGGTATTGCTTCCTTGATGGATATTCGGGCTATAATAAAATCTCCATAGCTCCCGAAGATCAAGAAAAAACTACCTTCACTTGTCCTTATGGAACTTTTGCTTTCAGGAGCATGCCCTTTGGGCTATGCAATGCACCGGCCACTTTTCAACGGTGCATGCTTTCTATCTTTTCTGACATGGTAGAGAGTTCTATGGAGGTGTTCATGGATGATTTCTCGATAGTTGGTGATACATTTGAGGATTGCCTTGAACATTTAGAGAAGGTGCTTGAAAGATGTGTGGTGAATAAGCTGGTGTTGAATTGGGAGAAGTGCCACTTCATGGTTAAGGAGGGGATCATTCTCGGACACAAAATATCAGGTCAAGGAATCCAAGTGGATCAAGCTAAGGTTGAAGTCATTGCTAAACTCCCACCTCCAATATCTGTTAAGGGGGTTTGGAGTTTCCTTGGCCATGCGGGTTTTTATAGGAGATTCATTAAAGATTTCTCTAAAATAGCCCATCCAATGTGTAAAATCCTTGAGAAGGAGGTCAAGTTTGACTTCGATGGAGAGTGTTTCAAGGCATTTAATTGCCTTAAAGAAAAGTTTGTTTCAACCCTGATTATAGTGACCCCAAATTGGTCACAACTATTTGAACTCATGTGTGATGCCAGTGGGCTGGCATTGGGAGCTGTGCTTGGACAATGAAAGGAGAAACTTTTTCATCCTATCTGTTATGCTAGCAAGTCGTTGAATGATTCCCAAAAGAACTACACTGTTACGGAACAAGAATTGCTAGCTATGGTGTATGGGTTTGAGAAATTTTGAGCTTATTTGTTAGGTACAAAAATCATTGTGCACACTGATCATGCTGGTCTCCGGTATTTGATGTCAAAGAAAGAAGCAAAACCCCGATTGATAAGGTGGATTCTACTACTTCAGGAATTTGACTTTGAAGTGAAGGATCGGAAAGGGTGTGAAAACTAAGTAGCCGACCATCTGTCATGTCTTGAGACGAATGAGAAAATTTGGGGAGATGTTCATCTTGATGATATATTCCCGGATGAACTTGTCATGAGCTTGAAAGAGAGCACTCTGCCATGGTATGCTGATTTTGCAAACTATATAGTGAGCGGACTCCTTCCTGATGAGCTGAGTTACTATCAAAGGAAAAGATTCCTCCATGATGTGAAGCGGTACTTTTGGGATGAACCCTATCTTTTTAGGGAATGTGCAGATGGAATCATATGGCGATGCGTCATGGAAGAGGATATAAAATCCATTCTTGGAGCATGCCATTCTTCTCCTTTTGGTGGACACCATGGTGGTGTGAGAACTATAGCGAAAGTCCTTCAGTGTGGGTATTATTGGCCTACCATTCACCGTGATGCTCATGAATTAGCAAAGACATGCATTCAATGTCAAAAGCATGGTGGTGTCTCTAGGAGGCATGAAATGCCTTTAAGACCCAATCTTGAGTTGGAGCTATTCGATGTGTGGGGCCTTGATTTTATGGGTCCGTTTGTGAGCTCATATGGTAATAAGTATATATTGGTGGCCGTTGACTACGTGTCCAAATGGGTGGAGGCCATTGCCTTGCCGACCAATGAAGGTAAAAATGTCACATTCTTCTTAAAGAAATACATTTTCACCAGGTTTGGAACCCCTCGAGCTATCATTAGTGATGGGGGTTCTCATTTTTGCAATCGGCTATTTGAAGTTTTGCTTGAAAAATATGGGGTGCGATATAAGGTGGAGACCCTATATCATCCTAAAACGAGTGGCCAAGTAGAGGTTTCCAATCGGGAGATCAAATCAATCTTGGAGAAAACTGTAAATGTAGGGCGTACAAATTGGGCAAGACAACTTGATGATGCGCTGTGGGCATATAGAACTGCATTCAAGACTCCTATTGGCATGTCGCCCTATCAGCTGGTGTTTGGAAAGGCTTGTCATCTTTCAGTTTAATTAGAGCATAAAGCAATGTGGGCCTTGCGTAAGTTGAATATGAATTGGGGGGATGCCTCCAAATCAAGAGTAAACCAAATTCATGAGTTGGAGGAATTCAGACTTAAGGCATATGAGAGCTCAACATTATATAAGGAGAGAATGAAGAAGTAGCACGACGCCAAGATCTTAAAAGAGAGTTTCATGTGGGTGATAAGGTGCTGCTCTTTAACTCAAGATTAAAACTATTTGTCGGCAAGCTAAAATCCAAGTAGTCGGGTGCCTTTGTAGTGGCTATTGTCTATCCTAGTGGTGCTATTGAGTTGGAGGACCATGAAAATAGGAGGTTCATGGTGAATGGTCAAAGATTAAAACATTTCTATGAGGGTGGACCTGGAGTGGCTAAGGTTGAGTTGCTCCGTTTTAAGGATGTGTAATTATGAGAAACAACATCGAGCCACGAAGATAACCAAGGCGCTTCTTGGGAGGCAACCCAAGGTGATGTATGCTCATTTTAAATTTGTTTGATTGCTAATTCTTAGTTGTTTTGGTGGATGCAGGTGAATAATACTAAATATGGGAGCTTGGACACACTGTTTTGAGGAAAATTAGTCACCTGCTAGCGCACATGTCCATATGCCCACGCATGTTGGGATGCATGAGGCCAGCAGGTGGAAGGCAACATTCTGACTGGAGCCAGGAGGCCACCTGCTTGCGCAAGCCAGGCACACGCGTGCGCAGGCTAGCCAACGCAGATGGTTCTACCTGGAACCTGCCTTCAGCCTCTTACTGACCTACGTGCGTAGGTCTTCCACATGCGTGCGCATGTTCTCTACGCAGGCTGCTCTAGATTTCAGGCACAACGCCCAGGTAAACTGCCCAGGTCAGGTAGCCCACCTGCGTGCGCATCTCCCCACATGCGTGCGCATGATGGGGTGCAGGTGGGGGTGGACCTCCTTATAACATGACCCATAACCACAACCCAATCCTTTAAAGACCCACTCCACATCCATCGACTTTTCTCTATTCCTAAAGACAAGAAAATTCTTACTTTATCTCACTTTCAAATTCAATGAGGCTTGCACACATTGCCTTTTTCATCTCAAGAGTCTCCATCTTCCACCTTCTATTGTCATTATTTCACCTCTTCTTTTAAGTTGGTAAGTTTACTTGGGTTAATTATTTCTAAGAAAGAGTTTAATACAAATGGTGACTCATGGTTTATGCTAGATTTTTGTGAAGAATTGATTCATATGGACTTCCTATGGTGCAGTATTGATGTTGTTGTGGCTTGTTTGAATTGGGGGTGATGCTTCATATACATTTGGGGAAGTCTTGAGTACCCAAAAGTTTATGCCCACCATGTGTTTGATTATATTCCCACATGAGCATTTCATTGTATTTTCTCTTGTGCATGAATTAAGAGACCTACACATGGTTCCTTGAGCTTATCTTGAGCATTATTCCATCCCTATATGATGTGCCGTAATATTGTAGGGAAGATGTGTGAATTGCATGAATTTTCTAGTGCCATGATTCTTAATGTATTTCTCCACCTTCATGAGGCATGATTGGTGATTGTTGTTGGCAATATAAGTTAGTAAGCTTCCTTGTTCATAACAAAAATGCATAGTTTTCCCTATGATAGATTAGGTGACACCATTCTTAAGGATAAAATGTCATTTTTGTTCTCGTTAGGGTCATGATGGATTGTGCACTTTGAGATGCAATGGATTGTGCTTGAGATATAGTGGTCCAAATATACCCCTATGTGCTTTCATATAGCATTTTGCCTTGCATTCACATTAGTTAACATGGTTTTCATTTTCTTTTACATATTGAAAATCCAAAAACATGTTTTATCTTTTTCATTTTGTGTGGTTTGTTTCTTTTTGTTCTTTTTAGGGGATGTCTCCAAGGAAATCAATGCCACGAGGAGCAAAGAAAGATCATTACAAGGACAAAGGCAAGGCCATTGCTACTACTTCACAACGAAAAGCTCCAACACAACAAGGACACCCTGACACCCCCGATGTGCAATACACACTTGATATCTCAAGGGAGCTGGCCAAAGATGTTGATAAACTCAGATTTGCCAACGCAAAAATGCATGATCTTTATAATGAATGGGTGCACACTAGGGGCTTCAACCCCGAGAAAGTGTTTAATGTGAAGGGCGTTCGTGATCATTTCCCCGATATTGTTAGACAAGTCAACAAGTTTGCTTGGGAAGTATTCACAACTATTAATCCCGAATCGCCTCCTTGCTTTAATTTTCCTGATCTTGTAAAGGAATTCTATGCTTCCTACGTCATTCGGCATAATCAACAAAAGTATAAACCACCAGTGGTGGATCAACCTTGCCTTCGGAGTGTACTTGTTAGAGGAGTGGAAGTGCCGTGCTCTACTTCTGCAATAAACAAGTTATAATTTGGTTGTGATTGCGTACCGAGGGTTGAGAGCAAGAGACGAATGCTTGAGGGGCGCGCTCATTTTCCATGGCTGTCCAAAATAATTTCTAAAGGTCTTCCCCTATGGGCAAATAGGATTGGACAAATCAAAAGAAGAGATCTTTCTATTCAAGCCAAACATTGGCTTGGTTTTGTGGGAAATCTATTGCTTCCTTCCATCAATGATCAAGATGTCACTATTGAAAGGGCTATTCTTGTGGGCTATATTATGGATGGGTTAGATGTCAACCCGGGAGAGATAATTACTGAAGTGATAAAACTCTGTTCAAAGCAAGTGGGCATGCTTCTACTGTTTCCTGCTCTTATATCGGCTTTATGTGCAGTCCACTAAGTTTCTCTCTTCCCAAAAATTGACAAGAAAATTAAATGCATGGGAGTCATTAATAGTCGAACCAGTCAGGATGATGACAATCCAGTGGGTTTAAAGAGAAAGTTTGGTGAGGATTCAAGTTCTTCCATGAGATAGGTGCCCACTACTAGCACCTCTCCTATGACTTGTCATATTTCAGTCCATGGTGACATTACTCTAGATCATGATCTCCGTCAGGCACCACCTCCCTCACACACCACGTAGCTGATGCAGCCTCCTCGGTCTTCCACATTGACATTTGCTAAGGTTGCAACCATGACTTTGGCAAATGACAACTCTATCTCTCGCTTAGTGGCCGACATTCCTCATTTCATTCAGGTGGCTATTGAGCGGAGCCTTGGGCCTTTACGTGCTCAGATAGTAGACTATGAACGGAGATTATCCGCTGTTGAGGCCCAGGGGGATAGTGAGGTGGTTACTACTCTCAGGACAGATCTTGATAGTCTGAGTGAGGAGGTACGGGCGATGCAACCCTCCATCTCTTTTGATGATGCCCAGTTCACTATCCCACGGGTGGAGACTGGCCCTATCTTTCCATTTGCAGATTTGTTTGGGTATTCTCCTATGGGGGAAGACATAGGGATCGCATTCAGCACAGGATTATTTGAGGATCAACAGGTGGAATTGGCCAAAAGACAGTCCATTGAGGAGCTACATACACGGACAGTTGGTGCTGGCCCTAGTTCTCGGCCTCTTGAGGAGGTTCATACAGGAGCTCAGTCTGAGGAGGCTCCAACTGTTACAGCCACGGCACCGGCACAACCATCACATGATACTGATATGAGCATTTAGTGCGCCTCAGGGAGTTTTGTCTTTCACTTCCTTCCTTCTTGTTCTATCTTGGTTGCATTGGGGTCAATGCAGTACTCTTTAGTTGGGGGTGGGCCAATTCATTGTACTTTATGGTATGTAATATTAATGCATGATTCTATTTGGATGCCATCTTTGTATGAGTTATGATTTGGATATTGCCCTTGCCGGGCAATTTCTGTTGATTCGGAAATTGGCTGAGTTATGATTCGGATATTGCCCTTGCCGGGCCCTTTTTGTTAATTCGGATATTGCCCGGCCCTTGTCGGGCCAATTTTGTTGATATTTCCCCTTTGCCACCCATTTTTGTGAGTTGTGATTTGGATAGTGCCCTTGCTGGTCTCTTTTTGCATGTTAGTCCTAATTTAGAGTGGTGTAGTAGTTGAAAAGGTTCAAAGGCCCCTCCAAAATTATTGTGGCAAACAAAAATGATTTGATAAAATGATTTTTGATAAGAAATGAGCAAGTGATTTCAAGCCTCCTCTTGTGTGTGACCTATTTATTCAATTTCTGGCTCATTCTTCATAAGTTATTGACTTAGAGTAGGTTGTCAAGTTCATTTGCTCAAATTGGGGGGAAGACTAGCTTTCTATTTTTACGAAAAAGTGCCTAGTGTGGCGAGGTTTTTGATTAATTCTTGTACACACATGATAGTCTAGAACTTGCCCCGCGTGTATTCAAGGCGAAATCTGGGACCTAGCTTGGTTTGGAGAATGACCTGAGGCCATCTTGATCCACCATTTGACCTAAATTCCCACCTTGACATTTGTCCCTAGTTAACCCACTTGAGCCTTTCACTACTTTCTTCTTGGATATGACCATACTATGACACCCCACTTTAATCTTTGTCAACCCTTTTTCTTTTCTATCACTCAATCACTATAAACACATCGCATGGTTTTAATGTGAAACAACATAGGCAAAAGCCCGAGCTCGGAGAAACATGAATGTAAGAATGGTTGAGATGGAGTTAAAAAGAAGTTGTATAAGATTGTAAAGGGAGGTGTATGCTTGGTTGTTGCATAAACAAATGAATAAAGAAATAAAATGATGAGAAAAGGTCGTAGCAAGAAATGAGAGGCATGAGTTGCTAAAGAGGAATTTAAAGGGCCCCAAAAGTAAATGAAAAGGGAATTTCGGTTGGAGGGCTATATATATAAAAAAGAGAAGAGAAGAGAAAAGAAAAGCAAAGACAAAGCAAGCGAAGGCGAATAAAGTGGAGAGCTTGAACAAAGTGGGCCTAAGAAATGATAATGCGATTGTGTTTAGGGAAGTCTTCTAGTCACTTGATCTATAAACCTTTTCCCTCACCCAAACCGTCGTCATTTCCCGCAAGCCCTTGGTGACTTAAAACCTCGTTGGTCCCCATTAGTGGCTAATGATACAAAGGGAAAGCCTATGGTTCTACATGTGGTATTTGAATTTCTTTGTGAGAGTGAGTGAAAGTTCCTTCTATCCTTACCCTCCTAGTGAATCACAATATCTTGTGGGGGTAGAGAAAACTTTTGCAAGTGAGAGGCATGGATTCCTTGAAAGAGAGGGTGATGTCCTACCTTCAAATTTGGGAAAATGAGCAAGACAACCTGCAAATTGGAGCTGAGACAAACTCTGAAAAATCTTGTGTCACACCTTGAGAAGTAGTCCAACCTGAAAATTGTTTGCTTGTGGAATTTGTTTGTTTTTATGCTCTTGGTTGATGAAGATTGACATGTGAAAAAGAAAGCATGATTCGCTTGTTTGTCATGACTTATTGGAGGAACCGATTGATCTTTATAGGTTTAATAGTCTACATTACGATACTTACGCTTTCAAGCGTATGCCCTTTGGATTGTGCAACGCACCGGCTACTTTTCAGTGTTGCATGATGGCTATTTTATATGACATGGTGGAGGAGTTCATAGACATTTTTATGGATGATTTTTTAGTCTTTGGTAACTCTTTCGAGGTATGTTTGCAAAACCTTGATAGAGTCCTTGCTCGGTGTGAAGAAACTAATCTTATTCTCAATTTTTGAAAGTGCCATTTCCTTGTGACGAAAGGTATAGTTCTTGGACATAAGTGTCAAAGCGGGGGCTCGAAGTTGATAGAGCGAAGATTGAAGTTATCGAGAAATTACCTCCACCTGTGTAGGTGAAACAGGTGCGTAGTTTCTTGGGACATGCTGGGTTTTACAGACGGTTCATTAAAGACTTTTCCAAGATTACACGCCCCATGTTCACGCTCTTAGAAAAGGATGTTAACTTTGTATTCTGCGAGGCATGCGTGAAGGCATTTAAGGTATTGAAGAAGAAGTTGGTAGAGGCGCCTATCCTTATTGCTCTGGATTGGGCTTTACCATTTAAGCTCATGTGTGATGCAAGTAATGCTGCAGTGGGTGTAGTTCTTGGGCAGCGGAAGAACAAGGTATTTCACTCTATTTATTATGCAAGCAAGACCCTTGATGCAGCACAAGTAAATTACATGGTGACTGAAAAAGAGATGCTAGCTTTGGTGTACGCATTTGACAAATTTAGATCATATTTGGTGGGTACTAGCATCATTGTATACAAGGACCATGCTGCAATATGGTATTTGTTCAATAAAAAATATGCGAAGCCACGGTTGATTAGATGGATCTTATTGTTACAAGAGTTTGATTTGGAGATTAAAGATAGGAAGGGGTCAGATAATTAGATTGCTGACCATCTTTCTAGACTAGAAAGCTTGACACATGTAGTTGATGATGGGCGTATTTGTGAGGAATTTCCAGATGAGCAATTGTTAGTTTTGGGAGTTGATGAGTTGCCATGGTATGCAGACACTGTGAATCTATTGGTAAGTGGGCTATTTCCTCCTGATTCGAGTCCTCAACAAAAGAAGAAGCTGTCATATGAGGCGCGTTCTGATAAGTTAACATTTTACCTGATTCTTAGTACATTTGAGCTTGAATTATCTTGAAATCCACATTAATTCGATATAAATTCTCATGTTATATGGCTCTTGTATGCAGGTAATGGATGAGTTCGAGCTTGAGCTAACCATACGAGTCAATGGGAGTTCGAGAAGTGAAGAATGGAGGCTTAAACTCACACCAGGAGAGAGTAATGGCCACCTGCGCATGCATGTCACAATCTGCGCATGCAGGTGGCCGACTGCAGAGCTGAACAACACAAACCAGTGTCACCTGCACGCACAGGTCAACTATCTATGCTGGAACCTGCGCCAGCAGATGGCTAGTGCAGTGGCACTTCCATAATTTTGAATGACACAATTTTTAGCTATAAAAGGGAATTTTTCCAGCTCTGAAAGGGATCTTTTTGGCATTCTTAGAGAGAGATAGAAAAGAAGAGTGAAAACCCTAAGGAGAAACAAGCTACTTTCTTACATTTTTGCATCAGTTACAAATTAAATTCTTGTAAACAAGTTGATTCTATGGAAGTTTGGGAAGAGAATTTGGGTAATTATCTTCTATCTTCTTCTATGAGTAGCTAAATTCTCTACTTGGGGTTATGCTAGAATAAGGTGTGATAATTGTATGGGTTTTGTTTATTTGATTATTGTTTATATAATTGCCATGGGTTTTAACCTCATTCCATGTTTTCATTCAAATTAGAGGTTGCAAACTCTTAGTAAGTATAGAACCCTTATCATCCTTGACAAAGGGGATAAGGGGGAGGAATGGGGGTGAATAATAACCTGGCATGTGTCATTTAATAGCATCTGTTAGACGTAAGGATGTTAATTGATGTCTTGGATTGGTTACCTAAGCTGCACTTTTGAGGTGTTCGAAAGAACCCAATTGTGAACCCTTGGTGTTTGGTTGACAAATCAACACTAAGCACCTATAATCTAACCTAACCATAGCTCTTAACTAAATATAGTCAAATATCCACAGTACCCATACACAAATTCACTCTTATGATGGCATAACCCCAAGTCCCGTAATACACCTGATTTCAACTCTCCTTCTCTACTCTTGAATTTGTGTGTCTCAAATTGTAAAAGTCTAGATAGTTATAAGTTAACAAATGATAACCCCCCCATTTACTTTTACGTATAATTTTCATAGCATCACGTGTTAGCACTAGTTGGTTCTGACACTTAGAAGTGAAAGTTATCGCATTCATTCCTCGTGGATTCGACCCCGACTCAAGTTGGGTAATTATATTGCTAACGACCGCTTACATTCTAATCTAGGGTGTATTTGAGCATTTTCACGTTCCTATATTTGGGATGAGCCTTATTTATTCAAGCAAGGGCCTGATCAAGTAGTAAGAAGATGTATTGCGGATGTGAAGGTGAATCAGGTGTTGGAGAGATGCCACGCATCACCTTATGGTGGTCATCATGGTGGTGAACGCACAACCTGGAAGATTCTGTAATCAGGTTTCTTCTGGCCTTGTATATTTAAAGATGCTCATGCATTTGTGAAGAGTTGTGACCAATGCCAACGTATGGGGACAATTGCAAAGCGACATGAAATGCCTCTAACTAATATCCTAGAAGTTGAAATCTTTGATGTATGGGGGATAGATTTTATGAGCCCTTTCCCGAAGTCGAATGGGAATCAATACATACTTGTAACAGTGGATTATGTGTCTAAGTGGGTAGAGGCTGCTGCTCTTCCTACGAATGATTCCAAAGTTGTGGTAAGTTCCTTCAAAAACATATCTTCATGAGATTCGGAACTCCAAGGGCTATTATTAGCGATGGAGGCTCACACTTTATAAATTATTGGGTGAAGAATGTATTGGTGAAGTATGGTGTTAGACACAAGGTCTCAACCATGTATCATCCTCAAACAAGTGGCCAAGTGGAAGTGTCTAATAGTGAGATAAAATAAATCTTGCAAAAGACGGTGAATACTCAGAGGAAAGATTGGTCACTTAAGCTAGATGATGCTCTTTGGGCTTATTGAACTGCGTATAAGACTCCTATAGAGACTTCTCCCTATCATCTTGTCTTTGGGAAAGCATGTCACCTCCCGGTTGAGCTTGAGTACCGAGTATATTGGGCAGTGAAGAAGTTGAATTTGGATCCGAAGTTGGCTGGTAATAGGAGGTTGTTGCAACTCCACGAGTTGGAAGAGTTTCGTTTCCACGCATATGAAAATGCAAAGATCTATAAGGAGAAAACAAAGCGATGGCACGACAAGAACATCCTCCACCTCACTTTCTAGCCAGGCTAGTTAGTACTATTGTTTAACTCGAGACTTAGGTTGTTTCCAGGCAAGCTATGATCCAAATAGAGAGGGCCTTTTGAGGTAAGTCACAGAACTCTTCATGGTGCGGTGGAAATATTGATTAAAGAGGATGGTATGAGATTTATGGTAAATGGCCAGAGAATGAAACACTATTTTGGTGAAGAAGAGAATTAGAAGGAGGACGTGCTACACCTTGATAATAATTGAGCTGAGTGTAGTCGAGCCGCGACAATAAACAAGGCGCTACATGGGAGGCAACCCATGAAAGTATTGTAATAGTTAGGACTTATAAAGTAAAAATACAAAAAGAAGAGTCGTGCCACAACCAAAACTAAGACGCTTGATGGGAGGCAACCCATCCTTTTTAAAATTTTTCTTTTCTAACTTAGTTCTAGGATTTTATGTTTATGCAGAAACACACGGAGCATTTTGCCATGAAAATCCATGAGAAAAAGGTAAATTGGAGATATATGATCTTTTGAAGGTACCGGGAAGGTAGGACATGTTTTGGAGTGAAGTTCTGCATCATGGGACTTGTTAAAGCCCCAAAATTATGTGAATAATGTGGAAAAATGCTCAGGTATGATTTTAAGTAAGGAATACGCCAGGCCACTCCTGGCAAAAATTTTGTGTGCCTTGGCAGTGGGCAGGCGCGCCAAGGGGCGTGCCTGGCTGCTCCTTCCCACTTTTTGTGTGGCTTTGGCAGTGGCCAGGAGAGACACCTAGCGTGCCAGGCCACTCCTGCCTTAAGCCTTTGGGCTTCAGGAAGTGTGCAGGCGCGACACCTAGCGTGCCATACCGCCTTGCCTTAAGTTTTTTTGGGCAAATTTTTTTAAAAAGAAGGCCTATTCTACCTGACCCACCTTACCCCATATCCTTTAAATCCCCAATTTTCTCTTTGTTTCTGCCAAATCTTCCCCAAATTCCCCAACAAGAACCGATTTTCTCTTTGCATACATAAAAATTTTCTCTCGTGCTTTTCTTTTCTCTTGCCCACACATAGCACAATTTCTCACCTTCTCCTCTTTGGGTTGTGATTACAAGACTCCATTAAATATATCAAGGTATGTTCTTTAAGCTTTCTCTCTCTAGATTGCTATGAGCATGTTGTAATTGTGGGGGCTCTTGAAATCTGAATTTTTGATGCCCAGTAGGTTCCTTGTATTTTGACTTGCTTATTATGCTATTGTTGGAATTTATGGGGTGTCTTGAAGATGAACTTGAAGTACAAGTGCAATTGTTCTTATTAATCTTGTTTATAGTTGAAATAATTGAAAGTGAGTTTAGCTTTATTGGTGATAATTGAGAGAATTGGTGGTTGAAATCACTTGATACAACTCATATGTATGAATCTTATTTGAATTCTTGAGTAAAACAAGTAAGTCATTCTAATGATAATTATGGGATTGTTGAACCTGTGTTGGGGATGTTAAATTTGTCTATGGTTTGGACTTGGTAATTGGGCATTAAGTGATGATGGGAAGTTTGAGTACCCTTAAACCAATATATTTTGATTTGGTGCTAAGCAACTAAGTGTGGGGTGGCCCTTAAAACCAATGCGCATTGAGTGGTTAGATTTCTTTACATGGGTAATTGACTTGCTTGTGTAACTTTGCTACAGGTACAATGTTAGATTCTAATGTGGCTGCTTTCAGTTCTCACAAGCAACGTTGGTCAGGAAATAAGGTCCCCATGACTCCCCCAGTCCCGAAAGGCTAGAAACGAAAGTATGGGCTAAATGTTGTATCCAGTGCCGACAAAAATTGGTATAAAAGTCACCCCAAAGCCAAATACTTTACGGATAAGAGTATTGATAGGGCTAGTCTAGCTCAGACTTACCCTAAAATATTGGCTCGAATTGTGCAAGTGGGTATGTGTTTCATCTTCGACAGACCTACAGATTGTAACCTTCATCTGGTGAGGGAATTATATGCTAATTGGAACCCAGTTGCACCTACCAGCTCGGTGGTTGTACATGGGTCAGATGTTATACTTGATTTCTTGGGCCTTAATGGATTATTGGGAGTAAACACTCGGGCTAGTCCCCACGACCTACTTAGGCTGAATGTCAGGCCTCCCTATGAAGAAATTCGACACATTCTTTGAGGCCAATGTTCGACAGTGAGATGGCTACGCCATCACAAAAAAGGGTACCACATGAGTCTACCCTATGCTCACTTCAATAAAAAGGCTCAGATTTGGTTAAAGATTGTGTGTTGTTGCTTGATTCTGGGTAGCCATATGACGGAGGTCACGCGGGATTGTGTCTGTCTGGTGTATGCTCTCATGACTGATGTAGAGATTGATGTAGGTTTTGTATTGCTGTCGGCTATGCGTCGAGCTCGTCTACAAGGAGGTCTTCGATATGCTTTTGGCGGTGTATTGACTAAATTAATGAGAGCATTCAAAGTGCCCGAAGAAGAATTTGATTATCATCCTCCTTTGGTGCCGACGCCTGTGGATGTCACCCAAACCAAGGCACCTGATGCACTCGTCCCCACTCTTACATTAGCCGAGAGTCACACTCGTGATGACAGGATCTTAGCCCATATGTATGGGTTGGAGATGCTATGGCACATAACTGGGGGTAGGCACTCTACGTCGGAAGAGCTGAGCCAGGTTGAGAGGGATTATCCTCTTAACGAGCATGCCATGGTATTGTTGTGCATTGGGCCTAATTTTGTTGAGCCTGTGGATGATAATGTCCCCACAGATGAGAATGACCACCAGACCAATTCCTATTATGCCGAGGTAGAGGCGAATGATACACCGCTAGCAGTCCGTGGCCCGGAGGACGACGATTTTCTTGACTGACTAGGGAGATTCTTACACCCTACTCTTGTATTGTTTAATTTTTGTAGCATTGGGGATAGTGCTAATCTTTTAAGTGTGGGGTGTGGTGTTATGGGATTCCTTTGTAAGTATGTATATGTGTGTTTCTGTATGTTTCTAATTGTTTTATTTTGGGTTCCTTAGCCTTTGTTTTTGGTTCTTTTACTAAGGATAGTACCTTTGAATCGTAGAAAACCACAAAAAGATTTTAATTTTTTTTTTCAAGAATTTTGTTGTTGTTTTTATTACTTTGAGTCTCTTTTAGTCATACTAGTAGGAGCTTTGCTCTATGATGGATGGATGACGACCGTCTTAAGAGCAAATTAGTCATGTATTGTTGGGTGTTCTTGCTTGCTATACAATTGTGCATACACGTCCAGTATGATGGTGGGACATGCTAAGATATACAATAGCATGTGTTGAGACACCTAATGCTCACTTAGTCTACTTGATAAGTTGCTTAATGTTGAACTCGTGCATGATTTCGTATAAATTGTATGGTGAGCCTGCTTTAGTTGAACATGTGCCATGTGTGAGTGAGGTTTTTGTGATATTCCATGTGCATAATGATGTTTAGAACTTTCCCGATGTGTTTGCGAAATAAAAGGTGTTGAGTTTAGGAGATGATATAGACATTTTTTTGATAGCCATGTTTTATACCTACTTTATCTACCCATTTTGCATGATCTTAGTTAGCCCCGTTGAGCCTTTAGCCTATTCTTTGGTAGCCTCATATGTAGCTTAATCCTTTTCTTTCAATTAACCATAATTTGATCCAAAACTCCTAAGTGCTTTAATTGAGAAATTAAGATGTTAAGGAGTGTAAAAATTGAAGAAGGAAAAAGTGAAGTTGAAGCCCCAAGTAAATAACTTTTGGGTGTGTGAAAATTTTTATGTGTTGTTGGTAGAGAGTATTGTAATGAAAAAAAAAAGTAAATCATTTGTTGATAGCAGTTACTCCTTGCCTAATATGCTTAAGCTAGCTTAAAAAGATGGGATAAAACAATAGAGAATGGGGAAGACAAAAGTGGTGGAAAATAGGTTGTTGAAGGTGGTCTAAATGCAATTTGTAGTGTATTAAAGCGCTTAGGGAAGATAGTCACTATTCTCGACCAACTAGTTCCTACCCATCCCTTAGCCTACCTTACAACCCTTAAAGTCCTACTTGATCTTGAGCTTTAACATTTTGACATTTGTGGAGTACTACACTAAGGGCAAGCTTATGGTTCATCTTGTGTTGCATGTGAATTCTTTTCGAGAGTGAGTGAACTTTTACTCATGTACCCATTTAATAATTACTTTGTGTGAAATATTGGGTGATTTTCTTGTGGTGAGGCCACATGTTTAACAAGGTGTGGTGATCTTTTGGTAACGTTTCATGCATGAATTCGCAACTAGAAACTTGTTTTGTGAGGATAGGTTGTTTCAATTTGTTATTCAATTTTTGGTGATACTAGCATGTTAGTGCATAATTTGCTGAATATGGTTGTGCAGCTATGCAGTAATACCTATTGTGTGTCGGTTGTCTTGAGTCGTCCGGGTTTGAGTGTGGTTATTGTTCGAGGACAAACAAAGGTTCAAGTGTGGGGTGGTGATCTAAGGCGTATTTATATGCCTTATGGCCGACTTTAACCCATATTTACCTTAGTTTTGAGAGCAATGCGTATGTATTTTGTATGGTTTTGATGGAATATGTGATATTATGCTAACAAATATGATTAGACCCTTGTAGGTGGAATTTGTGACTATTTGGAGCATTTATGGCTTGGAAAGCGAGGCTTAGAGGAGCTATGAGCGAAGGATATTGAAGATAAGAGGCAAGCCAAAGAGTTGAACTTGAAGAATCCAACCAAATTCGCAAAGAAAAGTCGCCGAAAAGAAGAAAATCAGAATTTAAGGGCCTGGCGCGCCAAGGGGTGTGCCAGGCCGCTTTTGGCAAAATTTCCACCAACTTGGACAGCACAGGGGCGCGCCAGGCCGCTTGGGTGCACCTTTTCAGAGGAAAAATTTGCCTAAGTCCCAGGCGCGCCCAAAGGCGTGCCAAGCTGCTTTTTGGCAAATTTTACCCAGAGTTTTTATCTATAAATAGGGCTTTTGGGTTATTGTATCATAATTCCATCATCACGAGACCACTTTGGGCGTTTTTGGGCATTGAAATTAGGTTTCATTCTCCCTCTTTTTAGTTTTTATTTCTTTTTATGGTATTTTATCACTTTATGATGTTAATTGACGTTATAAGTGGCTAAAATCGCTCTTTCTTGGGGTTGAGCTATGACCATGAATCTCTTGAGTTGATTTTATTGGTTTTTACTGAAGTTTATTGTAAATTGGTTATTCTTATAATCTTAATTTTAGTATGTTAATGCTTGATCACCATTGAAATAAATTCCTTGTCTTGAGGTGAGCTCGAGAGAGAAACTAAGAGATAGAACGTGGAATATAAGGAGCGTGATCTTTACTCGCAGAAGGGATTCCAAGATATTGATATGCGGTTAGGACCGAGAGGTACCTAATCCGCCGCACTTGTTCAATTACAAGAAGATAGCTTAAATACATTAGAATTGGTTAAATCTATCACCGCTCAATGATGTAATTAGGTTTCCAATTTCTAGTAGAAGATTATAGTTTGGAGATGAATATAATTGTAAAATTAACCTCGTGATCAATAACCAAGATAAACGACTCAAATTGCTTAAACCAGTAACAATTAAGCTCAAGAGATGACGTTCGGAGTGCCTTAACCCTGGGAATTTACTTTTTATCAACTTTTAATGCATATTTGCAAAAACTAAAGTTACGGTAGCAAATATAATAGTTTATAGTCCGCAAACATCAAATTTTTAATAACAAATGCCTTTTTCTTTTCACAACACTAGTTTTTAATTATTGTTTGACGTCTAAAATTGAGTTCTGTTGACGAAAGTCCCTTGGGTTCGATATCCGTCTCTTTTAAAGGAGCCACTTTACTACTTGAACGATCACGTACACTTGAGTGTATTGCTAGTTCGCAACAGTACCCCTAGCATCAGCCATATCAACATCAGGGTTAGTCTAGTAGGCCCGCTCAGGTAGTGCTACAGATTTTAGATGGGGTCAGCCTGGTTATAGTGACTTCAACGGGCAGAGCAGTGCTCAGTCTTCAAGGGGTATTTAGACAGGGTCTTCAGGTCGAGGTGACCATTTCGGGTCAGCTGGACCTTCTCGTCAAAGTAGAGTGCCTGGGCATGCTATAATTGTGGTGTTGTGGGCCATTTCACCAGGGAGTGTCCCCAGTGTGGGATGATTAAACCAGATACACAGAGTATTCTACTGATCAGATTAGTGCCGCCCCCAGCTAGGGGTGGTATGCAGGGTTGGTCCTCAAGGTTCTAAAGGAGGTCCTCATGCTGGTAGGACAAATGGTTGGGTAGGCACCGAGTTCGGAGGCAGGCGAGGTTATCTTTATACTATTCCTGGTAGGCCAGAGGCTAAGGTTTTGAATGCTGTTATTATAGGTACGATCTCGATATGCCATCAATCAACTTCTGCTTTATTTGATCCAGGTTCTACGTATTTTTATGTGTCTACTTATTATGCACCTCGATTGGGACTGTCTTGGGAGCCATTATCTATGGTTTTGAATGTAGCTACTCCCGTGGGTGATTCTTTAGTAGTGGATCAGATATATAGATCATGTATTGTGACTGTTTGGGAGTATGATACTTAGGATGACCTTATTATGCTAGACATGGTTGATTTCTACATGATTCTGGGCATGGATTAGTTATCCCCCTATCATGAAGTCTTGGATTGCTTTGTTAAAACCGTTACCTTAGCCATGCTTGGTATACCCTCAGTTATGTTGTAGGGTTCTTGTAGCTGCGACCAACGAGGATTATTTCTTATATTTAGGCTAAGAAATTGGTATCAAGGGGTTGTTTAGCTTATTTGGCTTATGTTCGTGATGTCAGTATTGAGAGTCCTTTGCTTGACTTTGTTCCTGTAGTCCACGTATTTTCTGATGTCTTACCTATCACCTACCTGGCCTTTCTCCTGAGTGTGATATAGATTTTTGTCATGACTCAATTTTTTAGTCATGATGGCGCCTATCGAGAACCACCAATAGGCAAGCCAAGCCCTAGCCTGGGATGGCAATCGACGGGCCAATAGGCGGGATCTCATAAGAAAAGAGATGAAGTAAAGCTATTACAATCAACATGTTACAAATGTAAAGACAAAAGAAGTATACATACCGGGACAAAAAGGAAGAGGACAGTATATAACTCTAAAATCCCTCCTAAGACTTGGTGAGGTCAGTACATGAGCCACCACTAGACATATCCAGAATATAGGAA
Source organism: Capsicum rhomboideum (assembly GCA_031232105.1). Lineage (NCBI taxonomy): Eukaryota > Viridiplantae > Streptophyta > Magnoliopsida > Solanales > Solanaceae > Capsicum > Capsicum rhomboideum. The sequence goes on from CP124712.1 coordinate 129,263,974, forward strand.
AGAAATCAAATATACATAATATATATACAATAATCTCAGATCCAAAAGACTATACATCAGAGATGGAGTGGGATCTGCCCCAGATGTCAGTAAGCTTTCCTTACTCCAGAATCAGTGCTAAGAAAAGAGTCACGTCACGACCGTCGGTTAGTGCCTGGATCTGCATTGGAAAAAGATGCAGAAGTGCAGTATAGGTACCGGGGCAACAAGTACTCAGTAGGCATTATCGGCCGACTGAGCTCAATGTAATATAAACAAGCTGAAGTACGGGGGTGCATGCTAAGTTAGGGTATAATTGATAAGTAAATGCGGAACTAAACAATAAGGAAGTAACTGTGCACTGAACACATAAGTCAAACATAACCCAACTGGGCCACCATAAGCCTGCTAGGCACATAGAAGAATACAATACCCAGCCTGGCCCCTATAAACGGTGGGACACCCAAGATTAGTAAATGCATAGTCACTAGTGTCTCGAAGCTGTACCAGTATTCAGAAATCACAATAACAAATGTGCGCACCAGGCTTGAACCGACACCAATAGGTAATAATAAGAGGCCAGACACCGAAATTGAATCGTTCATAGTGGGTAATAATGAAAGGCCATAAATATAGTATATCTTAGAACTCATAGCCAGATGCCAAACTCGAAACGGAACTCAGTGAACCACAATATCAGAACCACGATACCCAGTACCAGAACTCTCGAATAGTATAACAATCAGTAGCCGAACTTGAATTAGAACTCATAATAATCAGTAACCATCATATCTGAATCAGTGGAAGGACTCGAACCAAAACTCATAGTAACTAGTATCTCAAAGCATCATACATGTAGTGGCAGAACCCATATCCAAACACAGATAAACGAACACATAAGCCCAACCCGAGCCCAAAATATAAGCAGGGAAGCTAAATAGTGATATGCTATAAAGCTATCTTGGGGTCCTCAAGTCCTTAGCCTATAGTCAGGCAAGATATACATAAGCCGCTGAATATCTAAAACAAGTCCTGGCAAGGTGGGTCCCAACTCTTCATCGCGGCTAGTCACACTAGAAATAGATAAGTGCTATCAGGGACTAATAAGGTAAACTAGGTTAAACCAACATAACTGGTGAAAGTTTGTTTCATATCAACACTAATGGGCTTTAACTTGGTCTAACAATCCCGAAGACTAAATACGCCGATTAAGAATGATAGTAGGGCCCACTATGGATCCCTAAATAAAGTCTGGAAACATCCACCCAGATCTGACTAAGTATGGCCAAGCCTGAACCATAATCTCATAATTTCCTAACCAATCAATAGTATACTACCTACTGCCCCCAAATGGGTCACTTGTGGCGTACTGCGAGGATACCGAATCGGGAATATGTCTGGGTGGCATAATCCTGCTCAAAAGCCTAAATACAGCAAACCAACACCACAACTATAATACCAGCCCAAAACCAGCACATCAACATATATACATCACATAAAAACCCAATTTATATGCAAGGAAGGGTAAGCCTAGCCTACCTGGACGCCACCGTAAGCCTACCAAAGACCCCGCTAAGATGGAGCCTTCCCCTTTCGAGAGGCCTCGAATTGCTGGCACGCTATCAAAATTATAAAATAGATGTCAAAACATAACCAATGATACCCATATGTCACAAGGTCGAAAAATGATCGGACAACTCACGTGGGGCCCACTTGCAAAATTCGCCAAACAAAAACCTTCACAGCGTCCCAAATCTCACCTTGACCAATAGTCACATCATCTACCTTATCATCTAAGCTCAATACACAACTTAAATACCAATAAAAATACCAACAAATCCAACGGAAACATAAACTATCATAAAATTGGGAAAACGTACTGCAGAAATGTCGAGAACGAAGCTACAAACACAAATATATAAGTGTCCAAGCTTGGACCTTGCTATACAAGCTTATATAAAAATGTGAAGCTTTGAAAATGGTGCTTCTATGGATTTTGGGCATTTAAACAAGAAAGAGAAGATGAAATATGCATATATAGCCAATGCAGGTGGCGCTAAAGCACCCTTATGGCCATGTAAGCGCTCCACTGCTTCCACCGCTTGGTTACTAAACGGAGCCAAGGGTCGTTTAAGCGCCTATGGCCGCTTTAGCCATGCCCTTGGCCGCTAAAGCACCATGGCCTAGCCTACTTTGGCCGCTAAAGCATGCCTAGGGCTGCTTAAGTGCATAGTGCTAAGGCGTGCCTATGGCTGCTTAAGCGCATGGCCAATGCCAAAAATGGCTAACTCCCGGGCAATTTTGACTATGTGTTCGGGACTGATCTGGAGTCCCGTGCACTTAAACGAACTACGCTACCTAACTAATTTCAATGCTCCAGAATCAATAACACTTCCAGAATTTCCATCAGAGGCCGTTTTGACTAAAACTAGGGCCCACACCCTAAGGGCTTACTCGACTTTAGCCAATAGTTGGCCTATCACCCAAAACAAGTCTGGGAACCTCAAGACCCAACCAAAGGTCTACCCAACCTAAAGTCAACATTCTAAATTTGATAAGATGGTCAGAAATGGTATCCGAGGTCGTTTAATAGGGGTTTAGGCCTGAGATCAATACTTGACTACCAAAAAATTCAACATAGGAAAGTGACTGTAAAAGTCAAACGAACTGCCAGATAACCATACTACCAGTCCCAACAAGTCATACATGACCTGGAGCAGTTATGGAAAGGCTCTAAACATCATAAACATGCATAAATACTTGGAATGACCTAAAGGGTCATAACAGTATCCACTACTAAAAGGGACTTTCGTCCGCGAAATGTGAACAAGTAGGGATACTGGGCTCACATATTTTGCCCAAGATCCCAAGTAGCCTCCTCAATCAGACAGTGATGCCACTATACCTTAGCCATTGGAATGTCTCGGGAGCACAATCGTCTGACATTTCTGGCCAAAATAGACACAGGCTCCTATACAAATGCTAACTTCTCATCTATCTGAATCGAGTCCCACTATAGCACATGCAACTCATCCAGAATATACTGTAGCAGCATAGAAATATGAAATAATGGGTGAATAGCTGAAAAGGCCAGAGGCAAATCTAACACATATGCTACCTCCCCAACTGTCCACAGAATCTCAAAGGGTCTAATATATCTGGGGCTAAGCTTGCCCCTCCTATAGAATTGTATCACGCCCTTCATGGGCAATACTCATAAGAAGACTCTACACCAACTCTGAATCTCAACGGACGACATCTATGGTTAGCATAACTCCTCTGTCTACTCTGAGTTGTTCGTAGCCTGTCCTGAATCACCCAAACTTGGTCTAAAGATTCACGGAGCAAATCTTTGCCACAAAGACTGATCTCTAAAGTTTTGAACCACCCAACTGGAGACCGACACTGTCTACCATACAAAGCCTCAAAAGGAGCCATCTGAATGCTGGAGTGGAAGCTATTATTATACACGAACTCTGCTAAAGACAAAAACTGATCCCACTGACCCCCAAAGTCTAACACACAAGCATAGAGCATATCCTCTAATACTTGAATAGTCCACTCTAACTGTTTATCGATTTGAGGATGAAATACAGTACTAAGGTCCACTTGAGTACCCAACTCCTCCTGGAAAGTCTGCCAAAAATTGGAGGTAAACTGAGACCCTTGGTTTGAGATAATAAAGACTGGCACTCCATGTAGGCGAACCACCTCCTAAATATATACACGAGCTAACCTTTCAACACTGTAGGAAACTTGAACAGGTATAAAATGCGCCATCTTAGTCAACTGGTCTATAATGACCCAGATACTATCAAAATCATGGGGCGTACGAGGTAACCCACTAACAAAATCCCTAGTGACTCGCTCCCACTTCCTCTCAAGAATAGGCAACTGCTGCAGCAAACCATCGAGTCTCTGGTGCTCGGCATTTACCTACTGACAACACAGATATAGAGCCACTAACTCAAAAATATCTCACCGCATACCACTCCACCAGTAGTGCTATCTCAGATCTCGGTACATCTTAGCTATTTCAGGGTGAATTGAGTATCTGGAACTGTGTACCTCTCACAAAATCAAAGGAATCAAGTCTCCAACCCTCGCAACACACACAAGACCATCATATCTTAGTACGCCATCAGAACCCAAGGTATCCTTCTGGGACTTACCTTTCACTACCCACTCTCGAAGATTTTGCAGTTCACTATCATCAAACTGTTGTCTCTGAATCTGCTCTAACAAAGTAGACCTCGCCCTAACACAAGCAATAATCCTCCTAGGATTAGAGATATCCAAACGCACTAATGAATTAGCTAAGGACTGAATGTCCAAAGCCAATGACTGCTGAGAGAGTGGAATGAAAGCTAAGCTACCCATATTCACTGCCTTCCTGCTCAAGGCATCCGCAACTATATTCACCTTTCCCCAATGATAGAGAATAGAGATGTCATAGTCCTTTAGCAATTCTACCCATTGGCGCTGCCTCAAATTAAGATCTTTTTGAGCCATAAGATGCTGATGACTGCGGTGATCAGTGTAAATCTCACAATGAACCCCGTACATATAGTGCCTCCATATTCTGAGAGCAAATACTACCTCTGCCAACTCTACATCATGAGTAGGGTCATTATGCTTGTGCACCTTTAGCTGTATCGATATATAAGTAATCATGCAATCTCGCTGCATCAGAACACAACCCAAGACGACACCAGAAGTGTCACAATAGATAGTAAAACCCTCACCCTCAATTGGAAGAGTCAACATAGGAGCGGAAGTAAGTTGGTCCTTGAGCTTTAGGAAGCTCATTTCACAACCCTCAGACCATTAAAATGGAATCTTCTTCCTGGTCAATCTAGTCATAGTAGCTGCAATAGATGAGAAACCCTCAACAAACTGTCTGTAATACCTTGCAAACCCAATAAAATTGCCAACCACAATAGACAACGTGGGCCTAGCCCAACCTCAGATATCCTCAATCTTCACTGGATCTACCATGATACCATGTCTGGATACAACATGCCCCAAGAAAGATACAAACTCAAGCCAGAACTTGCACTTCGAGAAGTTGGCATAAAGCCGATGATCTCTCAAAGTGTGGAGCATAATCCTCAAATACTGTTCCTGTTCTTCACTACACCTCAGATAAATCAAAATGCCGTCAATAAATACAATTACAAAGGAGTCCAAGTACGGTCGAAATACATGATTCATCAAATCCATAAAGGTTGCCGGGGTATTAGTCAATCCAAAAGACATCACCAAGAACTTATAGTGGCCATAACGAGTTCTAAAGGCTATCTTAGGGATGTCTGCAACCCTAAATCTTAACTGATGGTAACCAGATCTCTCATCTATTTTAGAGAACATTGCTGTACCCTGAAGCTGATCAAACAAATTATCGATACAAGGGATATGATACTTATTCTTTATTGTCACCTGTTCAGCTGCCTATAATTGATACACATATGCATAGATCCTTCCTTCTTCTTAACAAAGAAAATAGGAGCACCCCACGACGACACACTCTGCCTGATAACACCCGTATTCAGAAGATTCTCAAGCTGACTACTCAACTCCCTCAACTCAGCAGGAGCCATACGATACAGAGCCATAGAAATAGGTCGGGTGCCCAATTCGAGGTCAATAATAAACTTTATATCATATTCAGGAGGAAAGCCAGGTAGGTCAGTTGGGAATACATCAAGAAACTCATGAACAATAGGGACAGAGTCAAGAGATGGACTCTCAATACTAGCATCCTGAACATAAGCAAGAAATGAATCACATCCCCTCGACATCAATCTATGAGCCCGAACGTAAGAAATAATCCCCTTCGATGTGCGGCTAATAGAACCCTGCCACACCACTGGGGTATACTAGGCTTAGCTAAGGTAACGGTCTTGGCAAAGCAATCCAAGACTGCATGATTAAAAGGCAACCAGTCCATGCCCAGAATTACATCAAAGTCTACCATGGCCAATACAATAAAATCAACCTGAGTCTTAAACTCTCGAATAGACACCAGACAAGATCTATATTCCCGATCTACTACTAAGGAATCACCAATGGGGGTAAATACACGTAAGGGCATAGACAATAACAAAGAACATAAACCCAATAGTGGTGTATAATAAGTAGATACATAAGAAAACATGGATCTGGGATCAAATAATGCAGAAGCTAGCTGATGGCATATGGAAATTATACCTGTGATCACCGCATTCAAAGCCTCAGCCTCCAGCCTAGCCAACACTGCATACAACTAATGCTGGCTACTACTAGTCTGAGCACTAACCTGACCACTAGGTCAACCTCTATGCACTCCACCTCCGAAACCCCCCGACGACCCTACGCACCACCTATGCCTGCTGGCGGGATAGATCTGATGGTCTGTACCTTCTGAACTAAAGGCTCAATCACCCTACGCTAAGGACACTCACGTACGAAATAACTGATGACCCTATAGGTAAACCATACTCCTGGCTGACTGCTCGGCCAAAAATATCCAATTGATTTGGTATGACCACCTCTAGTCGATGAACTGGACTGACCAGGTCCCTGAGTTTGACTACCATAACCTCTATAGGCGGGCTGACTCCTATTAAAAATCTGCAAGGCTGACTGTATGAGCCTACTAGGCTGACCCTATCACTGAAAAGGCTGCTACTGCTGCTGAGGGTACCTACCCTGAAACATGCAGCCTCTAAACTGCGAGCTGCTATGACTGCCACTGTAACTACCCTAGAATCGGCGTTTCTTATCGCTGCCCGCCCCCTTGGACCTCGCAATCTATCTCCTTGATTGAATAAAATAACTTTCTCAAAGTTACTAACTCTGTATAGCTCTACGAAGTGATAACCGCAATCCCCTGACAAAACATCTAATCCTCTCTTACTTGTCAGGTAGGATAATCATAGCATGATTAGCTAATTCATGAAATCTATCCTCATACTCAGCTTATGTCATAGACCCCTGCCTCAACCTGGAAAAATCATCTCGAAGATGCTCACGCATGCTGCGGGGCATATACTTCCCCAAGAACACCTCAGAGAACTGTGCCCAAGTAACAGATGGAGATCCAGTTGGCCTGGAGTCAAGATAACCTCTTCACCATCTCCTCGCAACTGTATCAAAATGATAAGCAATAAAATCTACCCCGCGTGACTCCATTAATCCCAAATTCCTCAGCTTCTCCTAGCAGTTGGCTAAGAACTCATAAGCGTCCTCTCCTGGAGTACCCATAAATCGGGGTGGAGCTAATCTCAAAAAATGACTCAACATCTTCTGTTCTTTGACATACATAACTGGCTGGACCACTATCGGTACAGGCGGAACCTCAACTCTGGGTGAAGCAGCTACAGGCTGCGCCTCAACACCAACTCCCGGTATGGATGGCTATACTCCCGCAATAGGTGGACCTCAAACTAATTCCCGTAAATGTACTAATGTACCTCAGAGGACTGAAGCATCAATAAATCTAGGTGGAGCCTGGGCTGCTCCCTAGTACACTGACTACTGTGGTGGTGGAGCATCTGGTGCTACAATGGGATCGGGTAATGGATCCCTGGTCTGATCTCGACTTGGGGATACTGTTCGGTCCTACCCCAAACCTCTGCGTTAACCTCGACCTCTGACTAGAGCTCTTGCTATGGGCTCAGGGTCCTGCTCCCCAACTTTTATGCCAAGAGTCCTAGCCATCTGCGGAAGGAGTGAACTAAACAAGGATCAGAAACTAACACTGACTCTATCGCACAGACATGAATCAAGGAATGAAACTATCCCCTAAAAATGTTTCATAGTCTCCAGAAGATAGGATACAGGCATCCCTGTATCGATCCGTAGAACCCTACTACACGTCGGCTCATGTACCGATACTACCCATAAAACCTAGGCTCTAATACCATGCTGTCGTAACCCAATTTTTGAGTCATAACAGTATCTACCGAGAACCACCAATAGGCAAGACAAGCCCTAGCCTGGGGTGGCAAGTGATGGGCCAATAGGTGGGATCTTATAAGAAAGGAGATGAAGAAAAACTACTACTATCTAAAAGTTACAAATGTAAAGACAAAGGAAGTATACATATTGGGACAAAAAGTAAGAGGACAGTATTTAATTCTAAAAACCCTCCTAAGACTTGGTGAGGTCAGTACACGAGCCACTACTAGACATATCCAGAATACATGACAGAAACCAAATATACACAACACATATACAACAGTCTCGGATCCAAAAGACTATACATTAGAGATGGAGAGGGATCTACCTCCGACGCCAGTAAACTTTCCCTATTCTGGAATCAGTGATGAGTAAAGAGTGATGTCACAACTCGGCTAGTGCCTAGATCTGCATCGAGAAAAGATGCAAAAGTGAGTATGAGTACTGGGGCAACGGGAACTCAGTAGGCATCATCGATCGACTGAGCTCAATGTAATATAAACAAGCTAAAGTACGGGGGTGCATGCTATGTCCGGGTATAACTGATAAGTAAATGTGGAACTGAATAATAAGAAAGTAACTGTGCACTGAACACATAAGTCAAACATAACCCAACTGGGCCCCCCACAAGCCCGCTGGGTACACAAAATAATACAATACCCAGCCTGGCCCCCATAAACTGATGGGATACTCAAGAATAGTAAATATATAGTCACTAGTATCTCAAAGTTGTACCAGTATCCAGAAATGACAATAACCAATGGGCGCACCGGGCTTGAAATGGTACCAATGGGTAATAACAAGAGGCCAGACACCAAAATTGAGTCAGTCATAGTGGATAATAAAGAAAGGCCACATATATATTATATCCCAGAACTTATAGCCAGATACAGGACTCGAATCGGAACTCAGTGAACCACAATATCAGAACTATGATACCTAGTACCAGAACTCTCGAATAGTATAACAATCAGTAGCCGGACTCTAACTGGAACTCATAATAATCAGTAACCATCATATCTGAATTGGTGGACAAACTCGAATAGGAACTCATAGTAACAAGTATCTCAAAGCATCATACATGTAGTGGCAGAACCCACATCCAAACACAGATAAACTAGTACACCAGCCCATCCCAAGCCTAAAATATAAGTAGGAAAGCTAAATCATAATATGCTATAAAGCTGTCTTGGGGTAACCAAGTCCATAGCCTATAGTCAGGCAAGATATACATAAGCCACTGAGTATCTAAAATAAGTCCTGGCAAGGTTGGTCCCAACCCTTCGTCGCGGCTAGTCACACTGGAAACAGATAAGATCTATCAGGGAATAATAAGGTCAACTAGGTTAAACCAACCTAACTAGAGGAAGTTTGTTTCATATCAACACTAATGGGCTTTAACTAGGTCTAACAATCCCAAAGACTAAATACACCGACTAAGAATGATAGTGGGGCCCTCTACGAATCTCTAAACTAATTTTGGCAACATCCGCCCAGATCTAATGCTAAGATAAGGACTACAATTTCAAGTCAAGCCCCTAGTCGGGAGACACAATAATAGATAAGGAATTTAATGCACAAACATCACCAATAATATCTAGTCAAGTCCCCACTCGGGCATTACAATAATATAACCTCTCAAATCAAAAGCAATATACATATAAACCCCTACTCAAGAATATGATCATAAATAATTACTCAAGTCCATAATGAAGTTCACATAAGCCCCTACACGGTCAATACGAAATAAACAACAATCCCAATAACAATAAATCGCGGACTACCCAAACCTAGCTTGTTCTATACATTAAGCCTCATCAACTATTACAAGTCTATTCATACTCTAAGTATCCTATAAACCTCAATCATTCCATCAAATAACAATAATAATATAATCATCCCCTAAAAAGTTACTAAAACTTCAATTATTACGTCAAAGCCACTAAATATGATTCAAGATCTAAATTAGGTATCTACTATCAATATTATTCAAGATCAATGAGCTAACTATGTGCAATCTATTCTAAGTATATTTACAAGTATCAACACTAACTAAAATAAGCAACTAAATAACTACGACCCATAGAAAGACTTCGGTACCCGCGGAGATGCTCGCCATTTCACCTAAGTGGGACCCTCAATTCTAAGCATTTCACAAAATATGAACAAACAAACATACAACTCATAAACCCTTCTGAGAAAGTCAAGGTACATCTCAACTTACCTTTAAAGAAGATCCATAAGCCAAAACACAGTCCAAAGCATCAACCAAACGCTCTACTCCTACAAATCAACACCAAATACGTCCAATATAATCAAATATGACATTTATAAGTCAAAAGGAGTCCGTCCAACAATACCCATATCAACTATTAATCCGGGTCTAAAAATAGTTCAAAATGGACTCTGAAGGAAAAAGAGTAAAACTATAATTTTATTTTGGAAACACATTCCCCATAACATTAGGAACTACAGCTGAAAATCCATGCAAAAATGAGTTAAAAATGAGGTCCAAATAGAAGATAAACCATTTTTAAGCTTTACCGACAAAAACCCTAAAATTGAATTTAAAATCAATGATTTAAAGATGAATATGTAATGAAATCAGTGGGGAAATGATAAGATGAATATGTAATGAAATCAGTGGGGAAATGATAAATACAAGGTTTAAAAACATACCCACAAAAGAAACCTCAAAAACTCCTTTGGAATCGCCCAAATCCGAACTCCCAAGCCCCAAAAATGGAGAAAATAGAATTTTGATTCTCAACTTTGGGTAGAAATCATGAAAACAAAATATAAGTTCTTGGGAAATGGTCTAAATAAAAGTAGAATCACATTCCCAATGATATTACGAGAAAAATGCATCGAGAATCATCTAAGTCGGAGCTTCCTAGCTCCCAAAATTTTAAAAATACGAAATGGAACAAAGTCTGAAATTTATATATGTTCAGGTGAGATTTATGTACCTAAAGCCCATTTTCTGTAGCTAAAAGTCTATTTTTTGTAGCTAAAGGTCTGCACTAGCAACTTTTATATTCACTAAAAAGCCATAAATCTCTCATACGATAGCGAAACACATCAATTCTTTTTCCTATAATTTGTAAATAATGATACAAATCTAGTCATTTAGTCGAAACTCAATTTCATGCATGTTTGTCCACTCAGATAATATTTTTTCTCATTGAAGAATTATTTCATGTTTCTCAATAAAAACTAGATCTCAACTTATCGAAATTATTCCAAACTCTTAAGATCAATACTATAATTCATTCATGACATTTAGAAGTTTTGGAATAAGTTTTTGATCTTTTAAACTAATGATGAACCATTTTTGTCGAGCGATTTTACTTAAACAGGACCAAAGCACTCAAAATATTCAAAAACCTAGTCAAAACTCATCTGAAACCTCCCGAACACAAACCACATATGATAATAGCTTGGAAACAACATTCTGGACTTAGTGGAATAGTCAAATTTATGAAAAAAATGGTCGTTTACAATAAATTAACCCCTGGGATCCTTTATAGGCTATTTTAACTAGTTTTGGAACAGAGGGTCGAAATACAAAATAAAGGTTCCAAACCCTAACCAACCCCACTACTAACCCAAATTCAACATTCCAAATCTAATGAAACTATCAGAATCACCATCTGATGCTCAGATCACAAAATATTGACCAAAGTCAAACTAATCCCTTTAAGGATGTTCAAAACCAAAATCTCATATAAAATAGTTCTGAATGCATTCGGTACCATGCCAATCATTCCCACATCTCATAAATACGATAAAATAATTATAGGTAAGGGCAAAATGGTTAAAACATAAAAAATTCTAAGTTTTACTATAAGGGTCATTACATCTTGGCCGACCCAGAGGTAGAGGGCGGGCACGAGAAGTTGACCAAGTTAGAGGACCTACAAGGGTGGCCTATTCTAAGTTTGATATTGATTATGCTGAGGATGATTATCAAACACATGATATGGGGCCAACTCAGGTCCCATAGGGTTCAGTTGATAACCTGATGTTACAGGATTTATTATTTTATTTGTTAGGTCGTTTGGATAGTGTTTCCCAGATGGGTGTTCCTTTGAGTATGTTGGGTATTTACCAGATTCTAGGAGGTATTCAACTACTAGGTCATGCTCCTACTTATGGTTTTCTGACTTCAGGGGTACAAACATCTTCTGTGGTACCCTTATATATTGATTCATTGCCCACTAGACTTACTATTTATCTTATAGTTGAGGGTCTCATGATGTCTTCTAATAATAATAAGAGGTTTTAGAGATCCATTCTCTTAGCTCCTCTTAAGTTTAGTGGTCCTATTGGAGAGGATGCCTATGAGTTCTTACTTGACTGTCAGGAGAGGTTGCATAACCTCGGGTCCCTTGAGTGCCATAGTGTTTCCTAAATAACTTATCAATTGACTGACATGATCAGACAGTGGTGAAGGTATCTTACAAGTTATAGAACATTTGGTTTACTTGCTATGACATGGACCCAGGTTTCTGAGGTTTTTCTGGAGTGGTTCATACCTTACAGTTTGAGGGGTTATATGAGAGATAAGTTTGATAACCTAGAGTAGGGCTATGTTACTATTGTTGAGTATGAGGTAATCTTTCATGCATTATCCAGATATTCTACTGCTAGTATCTCCATCGAGTGAGAGAAGATTAGGAAGTTTTTCAAGGGTTTGGCAAATTTCTATCAGTTGGATACATCATAGATAGTAGTAGCAGGGGGGCTTCTTTCCAGAGTATAGTAGAGATTACTAAGTTGCTTGAGTCGATTCATTTATGTACTCAGGGTGGTGGAGGTGCTAAGAAGATCCATCATCAGGGTGAGTTCAGTGGGCATACATCCTGAGGTAGGGATTTTTCTGGCAGAGGTACTCACAGTTATTACGGTAGACCAGTTCAGGAAATCTTACATAGTTTAGATAGTGTATCTTTAGTTTTAGCAGCTCTAGGTATCCATGGATCAAGTCATACCGGTAGAGGCTTCAACTTCAGTTTATCGGGTTAGGGCGGACGTCCTGGTTCTTCTAGGCCATATCAGAATGAGTCAGGTAGCATAGGCTATTTTGTTCATGATAAACTTAGACATATTATGAGGTACTGTCCTCATCATGCTTTGGTTCCTTCTCAACGGGGTTCTTAGCATCAGCTTTGCACTACTCTTATATCTCCGATCACAAGTGGTTCACAGAGTGGCAGAAGTTGTTTTAGAAGTGCTCGAAGTGGATCTCAAGGAGTTTGTGGTAGTAGATGTGAGGTTGCTCAGTCTGGGAGCAAGCATGGTCAGTGCTATGCTATACTTGGGAGACCTGAAGCAGAAGCCTCTAATGCATTTATTATAGGTATCATCCCCATTTTCCATCATTCTACCTTCATGTTATTTGACCCTGGTTCTACATTCTCCTGTGTGTTAACATACTTTTCTAGTGGTATTGATGTTGCGTATGAGTCTATTTTTGTCCCTATTTGTGTTTCTAACCTCGTAGGAGATTTTTTAATAGTGGATCGGGTGTACCGATCTTGTGTAGTGACCTTTGCAGGGCGTGAGACCAGGGTAGACTTGATTATCCTAAATATGGTTGACTTTGATATTATCTTGTATATGGATTGGTTAGCTCTTTATCATGCAATTTTGGATTATTTTGCCAAGATCGTGACTTTAGCTACTTCGAGAGTGCCAAGGTTAGCTTAGAAAGGTGCACCTAGTTTGAGTTCGAAGGGAGTTATATCTTTTCTACTTGCTTGATGCATGGTAGTAAAGGGTTGTTTGTCTTATTTGGACTATGTCCGCGATACTAGTGTTGCTTCAGCGCCTTTTTTGGATTCTGTTTGGGTTGTTAGCAAGTTCAAGGATGTGTTTCCTACAAATTTTCTTGGTATGCCTTCGGACCATGATATTGATTTTTCTATTAATGTTGAGCCAAGAACCAAGCCTATTTCCATTCCTTCTTATAGGATGGCCCTTACTGAGTTGAAGGAATTGAAGGATAAATTACAAGATATGTTGGGTAAGGGGTTCATTTGACCTAGTGTGTCACCTTGGGGTGCTTCTGTCTTGTTTGTTAAGAAGAAGGATAGATCTATGAGCATGTGTATTGACTATCGGCAATTGAACAAGGTAATGGTCAAGAATATGTATCCTCTTCCTTGCATTGATAATCTATTTGACCAGCTTCAGGGTGCTTTGGTGTTTTCTAAGATTAACTTGAGATCCAGTTATTATCAGTTGAGTATTACAACTTCGAATGTTCCAAAAATAGCTTTTCAGACTCGGTGTGGTCATTATGAGTTTTTGGTCATATCATTTATTGACCAATTCCCCAGTAGCATTTAAGGAGTTGATGAACTGAGTATTTTGACCATATCTTGATTTCTTTGTGCTTGTATTTATAGATGATATCTTGGTCTATTCTAAGAATGAGGCTAACCTATTAGACACTTGAGAGATGTACTTCAGATATTGCGAGATGAGAAGTTATATGCCAAGTTCTCTAAGTGTGAGTTTTGGTTGGACTCTATTTTTTTCTTGGGTCACGTAGTGACTAAGGATGGCATTATGGTTGATCCGACCAAGGAAGTGGTTGTTTGTGATTGGGCTAGGCCCACTTATCCTACCGAGATCCAAAGTTTCATTAGACTAGCAGGATATTATCGATGCTTTGTGCAAAGTTTCTCTTATATTGTGGCTCCTTTTACTAAGTTGACTCAAAATAAGATTGTATTTTAGTGATCGGATGCTTGTGAGGAGAGATTTCAAAAGCTCAAGGAGTTGTTGACTTCAGCTCCTATCTTGACCTTGCCTAAGGAGGGCATAGGTTTTACCGTGTTCTGTGATCCCTTAGGAGTTGGTTTGGGCGGTGAATTGATGAAGAAGGGTAGGGTGATTGCTTATGCTTCTCGACAGTTGAAGCCTCATTAGAAGAATTACCCTACCCATGACTTAGAGTGGGCCGCAGTAGTCTTTGTATTGAATTTGTGGCGGCATTACTTTTACGGGGTCCATTGTGTGATTTTCTCCGATCATCGTAGCCTTTAATACTTCTTCACTCAGTGAGATCTTAATATGAGACAATAATGTTGGCTTGAGTTGCTTAAGGACTATAATCTCACTATCTTTTATCATTCGGGCAAGGCCAATGTAGTAGAGGATGCCTTGAGCAAGAAGGCAGTGAGTATGGGGAGTTTAGATTATATTTTGACTCAGGAGGAACCTTTGGCCTTAGAGGTTTAGTCCTTAACTAACCAGTTGGTTAGACTTGATATTTTGACATCCGAGCATGTTTTAGCCTTTGTTGAGGCTAGGCCTTTTTGATGGAGAAAATTCGAGCTCATCAGTTTGATGATAATAGATTGAGGGTGATTGGTGATAGGGTGTTGAGTGGTGAGGTAAAGACAGCATCTCTTGATTTCAATGCTGTTTTGAGGATTAGTAGCCGAGTTTGTGTTTCAAAAGTTGGTGGATGGGTTAGACTTATCCCGAAGAAGGCTCATTATTCTAGATATTCCATTCACCCAGGAGGGGTTAAGATGTATCATGACCTAAAGCAATATTATTGGTGGGGTGGCATTAAGAAGGATATTGTAGAGTTCATGGCTAAGTGTTTGAATTGCCAGCAGGTGAAGTATGTGCATCAGCAATTGAGTGGTACGATACATAGGATGCCCATTCCTGAGTAGAAGTGGGAGTGGATCACCATGGATTTTATAGTTGGCCTACCCCCGACCTTGGGGAAGTATGACTCTATTTGGGTGATTGTGGATCGATTGACCAAATCAGTGCATTTTATATATGCGAAGGTAAATTATAATAGGGAGAAGTTGGACAAGATCTATATTAGAGAGATTGCTCATTTGCATGGTGTCCTTATATCCATTGTTTCTGATAGAGGTACTTAGTTTACCTCCGATTTTTGGATTACTATTTAGAGTAAGCTAGGTACTCATCTTGATTTGAGCGCAATATTTCATCCTTAGACCGATGGTGAGTTTGAAAGGACCATTCAGGTATTAGAGGACATGCTCCAAGCTTGTGTCATGGACTTTGGTGGTCATTGGGATCAGTACCTGCCCTTAGCAGAGTTTGCCTACAATAATAGTTACTATTCCAGCATTCAGATGGAGCCTTTTGAGGCGTTGTATAGGCGGAGATATAGATCCCCCGTGGGATGGTTTGACTCATTTGAGGTAAGGCCTTAGGGCATATAATTGTTGAGGAACTCAATGGATAGAGTAAGACTAATTTAGCAGAGACTGGTGGCTTTCCAGAGTAGGCAAAAGAGTTATGATGACCTTCGAGCTCGTGGTGTTGTATTCATGATTGAAGATTGAGTTCTATTGAAGGTTTCACCTATGAAGGGTGTGATGAGGTTTGGGAAGAAAGGAAAGCTTAGTTCGAGGTTCATTGGCCCTTTTGAGATTATTAAGAAGTATGGTGATGTGGCATATAGGCTAGCATTGCCTCCACATTTGTCAGTTGTTCATCCCGTATTCCACGTTTTTATATTAAAGAGATACCATCCAGATTATGCATATGTGATTCAGTGGGATTTTGTCTTATTAAACCATGATTTATCCTTCGAAGAGGAGCCCATTGCTATCCTAGATAGGTCGACTAGGAAGTTAAGGTCTAAGAATATTGATTCAATGAATGTCCAATGGAGGCATCACCCTATTGAGGAGGCTACTTAGGAGGTCAAGTCTGATATACGACGTAGATACCCCTAGCTTTTTACCTCTTCAGGTACTTTATTTGCTTTTTAGTTTAAGGACGAACTAGTGTTTTAATGGTGGATAATGTAACAACCTTAGTAGTGAATTTCCCCTTTTTAAGTGTTTGACCGTTTTTCCCTTCCCCGTAGTTGTTATATGCTATTTGTGAGTTGTGGGGTTGGTTGGCACTTTCTTCGATGCATTCATAATTGTTTTGGGTGAGTTTGAGACTCTTAGAGGTTTTTAAAAGCCATGAGTTGACATTGTTCAATATTTTGTATTTTGAGAATTGAATGGTGATTTAGACAATTTCATTCGATCTGAAATGTCGATTCTGGGTTAGTAGCGTGGTTAGTTCTTGTGCAGGGCCTTTATTTCTCACTTTGACCCTTTTAATGAAAACTAGTGAAATAATCCTAAAAGGGGTCCCGAGAGCTAATCTATTATAAACGATCTCTTTTAGAAAATCTGACAGCACAGTTGAGTTCAAAACGTTGAAAATAGCCTATTAGCATATCTGGTTTACTTTGGTGGGGTCCCGAATGAATCTCGAGGGTCCGTTCAAAGATTTTAAAAGCATGCAAAATCAACAAAGTTGTTGATATCTGGTACATCTGGTTTCCTTCTTCACAAACTTAGGTAGTTGTAAATGCAGAGAAGGAAAATATCCATTATCGTGATCATAAGGTGGCGGGAGCGATCGTGAAGGGTTATCGGGATTGGGTTAGGTTTTTGCTTCATCACGAATGTGACTGGACCATTACGAATGTGAAGGGTACGGTTCATCAACCTTCACGAATACGAAGGACTGACCGTGAACATGAAGGCCAACCTAAATGGTTGTTCGTCGTTGACCCTCACAAATGCAAAAGATTGATCGCGTTTGTGTGGTACTGTTCACAGAACAGTATAAATACTTCATTTTTGTGATATTCACTATTTTTGGATTTCTGAGCTTCGAGCAAGAGCGATTTCTAGGGTTTTATTCATCATTCCTGCTAGGGTAATCTCTAAACTCTTATTTCCGTTAATTCCTATTGATTATATCTTCAAAAACACCTTTTATTCTTGTTTTCAAACTAGAATTTGGGGATCTTTCCAGTAAACTCTTAAATTGATCTTTCATCAATTTGAGCATCGATTTCAACTCGTTTTCACATGGATTTTTAGATGTAGACTCCTATGTATATGGAGAACATGTCTCTAAAATAAAATTTTGATTTTGCCCCTTTCGATTTTGAACTTATTTTTCAAACCCGTTTTTGGACCCGTCTTAAATATAGTCAATATGGATATTATTAGCTTCCTTTTAATTGATTTATCTTGATTTAAATCATGTTTTTGATTGATTTAGCTTGTTCTGAGATGGTTCATAAGAGAAAGGCTCTGTGTTGAAGGGTCTAGGCTTGGATTTTTGGCTCTTCGATGTAGGTTATGACTTAACTTTCTTCAGACTGGGCTGGGTAGTTAACCATTCACATAAAGCATGCCATGGGATAGGAAATTAGTCATTGGGGTTCTATTTTTTAGAATATTATTATTATCGTGTGCCCGTGTGGGGGCTTATTTGTATATTGTTGTTGACTTGAGAGATATTATTGTTGTGATTCCCATGTGGGGGCTTATTTGATATTTATAGGCCTTATTTGTGCATGAAATGCCATTATTAATATTTTGATGCTTGTGGGGGGCTTTATTTGAGATTATAGGCCTTAATTGTACATTAATTGCCTGCATTAATTGCCTCTATTCATTCTAGTGGTGCCGAACGAGGGCTAATATCATGAATTATTGACATATTGAGTTGATTCTGAGCTCATTCATACCTATATTGACTTTATCATTATCTTCATACTGTTTGGTTGTGAGCATTACATCCTCATTTCATCTATATAATATACTCATGAGATTGGTACCACTGAGAAACAATTATTTTGATAGAAAATAAGACACTTTATAAAACACTTATACTGAGGGATGTGTCAGTAAGGTTGATTGAGAAATACTAATTTTGTAAGAAAATGAGACACTTTATGAAATGCCTATACTGAGGGATTTGCCAAAAAAGTTGACTGAGATATGAGATTGAGATTATAAAAGTATATGTGTTGTGAACCCCCATGGGTCCTGTCCTGAAGCGTTGAGGCTTGGAAGATGTATACAAAAGTCCCCCCTATCATTGAATTGCATTTGCATCTTTTGTGTTTCTTTCATGTGTAGTTGTTTCCTTTTTTGACTACATGTTGTAGAATTATTAGTCGAGATGGTGTGAGCTACCATTTGGAAACCTTTCTGTTTGCAGGTGAAACGTGCTCATAGTATCTTTTACTTGTTTAGTTTTCTAATTTGCACAGTCGGCCTATGATACCTACTAAGTACAAGTGAACCATACTCACTCCTACTTCTGTTCCCTTTTGATGCAGATCCCAGTTCGAGTGTGACCCGTGGTGGCTGATCTCGTGCCGTGGTAGCTAGAGTTTTGAATTGCTAGTGCGCTCTAAAGTTTGGAGCTGATTCTGTACCTCCTCTTATTTTATCATGTCTTTACTTATGTTCGGAGATAGACTCTAGTATTTTGGATTCCAGACTTTGTATAGATGCTCTTTCCACTTATGACACCAGTATTTTGGGACTTATGTATTTCTTTCGAAAGTTTATGTTATTTACATATTATGGATTGACTCCGTTCAAGAAGTCTCATATTTATGACTTTGACTTTTGGGTTGTGATGAAAAGATATCTTCATACTCTAAATTTAGTATATCAATTAATAAGTACACACTCATATTTTACTATAAAAGCCAAATGTTCTATCTACCTTAGCCACTTTCAAGCAAAACATATTCTACAAAGTATATCTTGTCTCAAGCAAGGTTTATAGTTATTAACTTAATATTCATAATATAAAAATTCTGAATCTTTAAATTTATGCATGAGTAGCTTTCATGAGATTATCTGCTTTAATAAATTCTTTTATGTTACATTTTTATTTTATGTGTATAAAAATGAGTACTTTAATCAACAATAACAAGTCGAACAAGAAGAAAGTGGTGTTCATAATGGGACCAACAGGTACTGGAAATCT
The DNA here is from genome assembly GCA_031232105.1 of Capsicum rhomboideum. NCBI lineage: Eukaryota > Viridiplantae > Streptophyta > Magnoliopsida > Solanales > Solanaceae > Capsicum > Capsicum rhomboideum. The sequence goes on from CP124712.1 coordinate 129,283,708, forward strand.
CGTCTCTCTATTGACCTTGCCACCCATTTTCAAGGAGAAATCATCAACTCTGACAAAATACAAGTTTATAAAAGTCTTGACATTGTCACTGACAAGATCACTAACATTGAGAAACAAGGTGTGCCACACCATTTTCTTGGTAAAAATTTATTCCTGGTTTGAAGTTATACCAATGGTTACCTGCATAATTAATAGTAGTAATTATAGATTTCAGTGGAAAGTGCATATTAATTTTTAAAATTTAATTATGTCAATAATGATAGTGTATGTAAAAATTATACTGCTTACAAATTTGAGTAGAAAATAAATATTACTTTTTAAAAAACTTTTGTTAATCATGGTATACAGAAGTAATTGTTATGAACTTTCACTTGTGTTTTATTATATCAACAATTTTACTATTTATCTACCCATATTATCGTTCAATCTTCTATTTATTTTTATCACCCTTTATTTACTTTTTTCCTGCATTTTTGCTCTAAATAGTGAAAGATTTAAATAAGTTTATTCATTTTATAGAAGTTTTAGCTTAGAATATGTAGTATTGTCTTTACCCAAAATATGGAGACATGATTACAAATATCTTACCCTCATACTAGGTAAGTCAACCCAACAATACATAATAATATACAAGGTTATTATGCGAAAGGGACAATCAAGACTCAATATTCAATCACATAATATAAATGCATAAGAAAGTGTGAAAGTTAATATTTACTACCCAAAATCTAGAAGACATGAAGTACAAGCCTCTATAAATAACTAAGTATAACTGAGAGTCTAATGTGTCTCAACTAAAGGGAAACAACATAACGTAGATAGAGGAGATCCGGAAGGCAATAGAATCACTCATCAGCTACCTTTGAATCTCTGATGAGATAGCCTCAAGCACAGGTATTGGATCAATCATCATCTACCATAGACATACGGTCAGTTGGAGCGGACAATTAAGATTTTGAAGGATATGCTTCATGCTTGTGTGATTGATTTTTCTGGTCGATGGGGACCAATTTTTGCCATTGGTGGAGTTTATCTACAACAATAAGTATCATTCCAACATTTATATAGAACTCTTCTTTTTATATGGTGGTTTGATTCATTTGAAGTTAGACCATGGGGCACAAATTTATTGGGGGATTCAATGGTTAGAGTGAAATTGATACATGACCAATTCTTGATAGAACAGAGAACATAGAAAAGTTATATGGACTAGAGAGTTTGTGACATGGTATTATTGGTTGGAGAGTGGGTGTTATTGAAGGTAACACCCCATGAAGGGTTTGATGAGGCTTAGTAAGAAGGGCAAGCTTAGCCCGAGGTTTATTGGCCCTTTTGAGATTCTTCATTACATTAGAAGGTGACCTATGATTAGGATTTACCTTTGAGTCCTTTAGCTGTGCATTCAATTTTCCATGTCTCGATGTTTAAGAAGTACCATTCCAATGGTTCTTATATGATTCGATAGGATCCGATAGACTTGGATAAGAATTTTACTTTTGAGGAGTAGCTCATAGCCATTTTAGATAGGCAAACTAGGGAGTTGATGTCTAGATTACTGATTGAGTAGAAGCATCGTCCAGTTAAAAAGGATACATGGGACACATATTAAGACATACATAGTAGATATCTCCAAATTTTCAATACTTTAGATACCTTCCTTATGCTTACGTTAGAAGAGGAACATATCTTTTAGTGGTGTATGATGTAACAACTCTTATATTAAATTTTGGTTTTTTGTAAATTTTAACCATTTTACCCCTTCATGTAGTTGTATTATTATATTTATGGTCTATAGGAATGGATGGTACAGTTCTTGAGATGTTTGGCTGTGTTCTAGGTGAGTTTTTCATTTTGGAAGACTTTAAAGTTAAAATGATTGACTTTGGTCAAATTTTGGTCATTTATGCATCATATGAGAACTTATTTAGTTTGGTTAACTTCGAAATGTCATTTTTGGGTTAGCAACATTGTTGGTTCGGGCCTCAAGATGTTCAGATGTGTTTTGAGTTGTGAGATGAAAATTTGAAAAGTTAAAACTTTGAATTTGGACAACATTTGTTGATACCGATGTTCATTTGTGATTCTGAAGGTTTTATTGAGTTCAAAATATCGATCTTGATCTAGTAGCATAGTTAGATTGTGTTCACAATGTTCAGAATGCATTTTGAGAGTTTCTCTTTTTTTTTTTTTTTTTTTTTTTAATTTTGGTTTCCCTTAATTTTTTCTCTAAAAAGAGTGAGCCTAAAATAAATTTATTGATTTCATAAAATTTTAGTCTCAAAATATGTAATATCGATGTTAAAAGTTAAGATGCTCCTTTTAGGAGAATTCTACATCTTTATTGTATAATAAAAAGTATACCAAATATATAAGACTAAATTAATGTCAAGATATTAGAGTACAAAAAGACCATAAATGTTAACAAAAAATCCATCTTTAATGAATTTGAAATAAAAAAATCGTTGGATCTAAATTGAAAAAATGTTACAAAGTAGAAAAAAATAAATTAGTTAATATCCAATCTATTGATAAGGATCATTTACAAGATTATATTATGGCTAATGCAATCCCGAATATGAAAGGTTGATTTGATGGTTGAATAAAAGAATTACCTATATCACCATGCCAATAGGCATCCTAAAATTAATTATGCCTAGTTACCAAAATCCAAGTTGATATATCTATAACATTTTAAAGAATCATTCTTATCCTAAAAGATGTTTTCTTACTATAAATTTAGTATATCAATTAATAAGTATACAATCATATTTTACTATAAAAAATGCTCTATCTACGTTAACCACTTTCAAACAAAACATATTCTACAAAGTATATCCTATCTCAAGCAAGGTTTGTAGTTGTTAACTTAATATTCATAAAATTAAAATTCTAAATCTTTAAATTTATGCATGAGTAGCTTTCATGAGATTATCTACTTTTATCAATTCTTCTATGTTTTATTTTTATTTTATGTGTAGAAAAATGAATACTTTAATCAATAGTAATAAGTCGAACAAGAAGATATTGGTGTTGATAATTGGACCAATAAACACTGGAAAATCTAGTCTCTCTATTGACCTTGCCACCCGTTTTCAAGGAGAAATCATCAACACTAACAAAATGTAGTTTATAAGGGTGTTGACATTGTCACAAACGAGATCAGTGATATTAAGAAACAAGGTGTGCCACACCATTTGCTAGGTAAAAATTTATTCCCGGTTTGAAGTTATACCAATGGTTACATGCATAATTAATAGTAGTAATTATAGATTCGATTGGAAAGTGCATAATAATCTTTAAAATTTATTTATTTTAATAATGATAGTGTATGTAAAAATTGTACTACTTACAAATTTGAGTAGAAAATAAACATTACTTTTTAGAAACTTTTGTTAATCATGGTCAAGAAGCAAGCATGTGTGCACTTAACTAATGTTTTTGTGGGTATACACTACTTTTCACCGAAATGAGTACTGTAGTTATTTCTAACAAAACATGAATATATGAGAAAATACTATTTACTATTTTCATCTCTACTAGATATTTGAACTTGAGATCTCACAATTATCGACTTACATAGATGTCTAACTCAAACCCCTGAGTGCTATGAGATTGTTATTAGTTGAATATATTTATAAATGTGTTAATGTAAAACACATGTTATAATGATTAATATAATTTTATGTAAATATTGATTGATCATTAATTCTTTTCACATTTGCTAAGGTTAAATCGAGCCAGATTTGAACTTCACGATTGAGGAATTCTATTCGCTAGACATTGCCTGCATGGATAAAATTTTGAAATATGAATGTGTTCCTATAGTTGTTGGAGGGTCAAATTCATACATTGAAAATCTTGTGGAAGACCCTCTATTCATGTTTAAATCTACGTATCGTAGTTATTTCATCTGGTTGGATGTTGCCTTATAAGACTTGTACTCTTTTGTTCGCATAAGGATTGATCATATGGTCCATACAGGTCAGTTTTTATTTATTGTATGTATCCATAAAGTATTACGGAGATGAAATATAATCACTAAATAGTTTTATTTTCTGTTATGTTAAAATCTTCTTATGAATTTTTTGTTTTCAATGAAATGTCCAAATAAATTAAATGATTCTTAAATTTATGTTTTATGTAGGGTTAGTTAATGAAGTATGCCAACTATTTGTTCCAGATGTAGATTACACAAAAGGCATTCGACAGTCCATTGGTGTTCCTGAAATGGATAAGTTTTTGAGAGAAGAAAAAAAGTTACATGAAGATAATGAATAGAAGAATAATATGCTTCTTCAATGTGCTATTGAAGAAATTAAGCTTAATACTTACACATTAATTTGTAACCAACTTCAGAAAATCCAACGATTAAGAAATGAGAAAATGTGGCCTTTGCATCATATTGATGCTACTAAGATTTTCAAAATAGTTGGAAAAGAAGGTGTTGATGAAGAATGAAAGAAAACTGTGTTAAAACCATGCATGGAAATTGTGGATCAATTTTTCAATAATGATGATCACAAGATTAATATAGAAACTACATAAACAAATACTCATAGGATGACGATTCCATTTTGGTGGCTGCGATTTGAAACTATTTAAAAGTGCAAGTATAATTCAATTATTTTCATTAAAAATAATATTTTTTTACTTAAGATCAAGAATAGTGAGGGTCAATCTTTAGACCTTAATTATTGAAATGCTATTTATCTATATATATGTCTTCTCTACAAGATTTCTATGAACATAATCAAAAGACTTAACTAATTGAACCATAGAACTAGATTTTGTTATGATTTATCACTTGTCTTTTATTATATCAGCAGTTTTACTATTTATCTACACATATTATCATTCAATATTTTATTTATTTTTACCACCCTTTATTTACTTTTTTCCTTCATTTTTGCTCTAAATAGTGAAAGCCTTAAATAAGTTTATTCATTTTACAGAAGTTTTAGTTTCAAAATATGTAGTATTGTCTTGACCCAAAGTCTAGAGATATGATTACCAATATATCACCCTCATAATAGGTAAGTCAACCCAATAATACATAGTAAGTAAAGAGGTATTTAGGTTAGTCGGTTTGCAGTGTTGGCATTGTTTGTCATATTGTCATAATCAATGCTTTCCAGAGTTTAGGAGTAACATGAAAAACTCAAGGTTGGGACACGGTTAGGGGGGAAGCGCGTAATAATGTGAACTTGGGTGACGGCATCCCCATAGGGGTTATTGGTAAGTTATAATTGTGATATATATATATATGTGTGTGTGTGTGTGTATGTGTGTGTGTGTGTGTGTGAATACTAAGGTCACCGAATTACTGAGTTAGACGATTGATGTAACTGTAGACTAGATTGACCCGTGTTGGGTTGTGGACTGACATTTGTGATTTTCCTTTGCATGGATTATGATTTATTGATTTCATGCACACATTCATATGTATTGGGATGATATATTGTGATATGGATTGGGTACCACGTCGGTATGTTGTGATATTATTGATGATGAGAGGAGAATGGATAAGGAGAGATTATGTGCATATCTTGAGTGCATGCATTCTTGCATATGGTTGAATGTATTTCTAAATTATTATAATTTCATACATGTTCTTGTTGTGGTAAGTGGTGAAAGATGGTACGAATGTACGTTAGGTCCCTAGGTGGGATAGGTTGGAGATAAGATTTTGTGGTCCCCCCTGAGAGGATCGATTGTGGTAGGATATGATTGATAGGATTTGGACTTTCATGGGATGTATTATTGTGATGTTTATGATAGTGAGTACCAAGAAACTCCACTGGATGTGGACTAAGGAATTGTAGGTATTATAAAAATGAGTCGGTATTGGAGGGAGACGTATAAGTTGGAATAGGTGGTAAAAGGACAAAGATATACGAATATTAAATGATAGGCAGGTCATAGATATGCTAAGTATAGGTCACAGAGCTGCTAAATGTGGGGTAATAAGATATGTTAATTTGGGAATTTAAAAATCGAAACCTTACTTGATGTTGTGATTTCTCCCTATTTATTATTAATGTTATTTGTTTCTAACCCTGTTCGGCCAATGACGCTTACCAATATGTGTGGTTGTACTAATGCTACACTTACTATATTGCCAATTAGGGTTATATCCATAATGCATATTAGTTGGAGTTTCTATAGCAACGATGTTGATCACTCAGCAACAGCTCTTGGCCGCTCTATTCTGCATGGGTGTTGTCTCATGGATGTCCCTACTTCTTGTCTAGTGCTCTTGTACTGATTTAGGCTAGGTTCTAGGGAGTCACTTGTAGTTATTTTTTGCATTTACTTTTTTATATTTGATGTACTAAAATACATTTTGAAAAGAATTAAATGAGTAATCGTATTTCAACTTGATTAGTTATTCATATGGTGGATATTATATTGACTAAGAGTATATTGTAGTAACTTTCACATAAGTTGAATCATGGGATATTCAGAGTTCTCCTATCTGAGGTAGGTGTAGGTAGGTACCTGGCATGATTCGATGGGTTGGGTCGTGACATTATGACTTGTTGGAACTGACAATTTGGTTATCGGGCAGTTCATTTGGGTTTTAGAGCCAATTCTCTATTTTGGATCTTTCATTGTTAAGAAAAGGGTATCGGGCCTGAACTTCAGGTAAACGGTCCTGGATACCAATTTTGACAGTTCTTTTATCTGCAAAATGCAGATTTTAGGCTAGGGGGACCCTTGGTTCGAGTCTCGAGGCTTTCGAACTCATTTTGGACTATTGGGAGGATTTTAGTTAAAATGGCTCTTTGGGTGTGGGACCCACTTTCAATAGAAACAACCTCGGATGGAAAATATAATGGTGCCATTGAGTACAAAATGTTGAATTTAGTAGGTTAGCGTAGTTCGTTTGCGTTCTCAGGATTTTGAACGAATCTCGAGGGGCCAATCGAAAACTTAGCACTTAGCCAAGTTTGCTGGTATAGCAATTGTTGGTGCCATATATTTAGCGATGCCCAATCCACCTAGGATATGTCGCCTTATCATGCCTAGGGTCGCCTAAGAGTTGAGGCTGCTTCGCAGTGCCATCACCTTAGCGATTCCAAGGCCTCCTAAGCGGTGTCTCCTTAGTGTGCCAAGGGTCGCCTAAGCGACATGGCTGCCTGGCAGTGCCATCGCCTTAGAGACGCCAAGGCTTCCTAGGTGATGTCACCTTAGCGTACCAAGGGTCGCCTTGGCGACATGGCTGTCTCTTTAAAGCCTCAACTCCCACAATTTTTAGGTCACTTTTCAAGTCCCAAAACACCATTAAATACCTTGGGAGCTTAGATATTATGGGAGGACGATATTTGGGTATATGGGGTGAGTTGGAGATGTTGTTGTGGTCATTTCCTCATCTTTATCTCCGTAAGTATCCGCTTAAATTTTAGTTTAAATCTTCGATTTAACTTTTAGTTCCTAGATTATGGATGGGTTGTTTTGAAGCTCATTTGAGCTCAGATTTCACTGAAATATTGGGGTAAATGATCCTTGAGCTATGAGGGATGCATTGACAGTTTTAATTTCATAATTCTGCTAGTGGGCCCTACATAGAATTTTTAAGTTGACTTTTTGACCCAGAGCTTTTATATGCAAAATGGGTATCATTATTCTCATCTTAATGCGTAGATTATTATTTTGATAGTGTGGCAGCGTTCTGAGGCTTGTCAAAAGGGAAAAGTTATGAAGTAGTGAACCTTACGAGCATTTGGCGGTATCCAGGTAGGCTATGCTTACTTTCCTCATAGATTGAGCTTTATTATGGTATTAGTGTAGTATTATGCTAGCAATGGGTGGGTATTTACGACTTGGTGGATAGTTTAGTGTTTTATTGGTTAAAATTAGCCGGTTTGGGGCCTTTTTGGTAGAATTTGGTCCCATTTTCCCTCGTAATAGTTATAGTGATACTTTTGGACTTGTTTTGGTTTATTTAAGACCTTGGGTTGGACTTGTAAAGCTTTAGTCTAGGTTAGGGTAGGTGCTTGTCTTAGTATGTGTTTTTGGGACTAGTGGCGGGCCTTGTCGGCCCTTTTTTTAGGTTAATTGCCCAGATTAACTCCTTGTGGACCCTACAGAACTTTATCCATCGCCTTAAACTAATTCTTGAGCCTTAAAACAACTTAGTCCATTTGTCAAATTTTGGCTAGCTTTACTACTCGGATTGGAATACGATTGACCTTTAAATATTATTCTTAGGCTTAGTTGTTTGAGCTCGCTCCCCTTATAGATTTGACCATTGAATTTGGGGATTTAAGATTAACTTGGACTAAAATAAAGTTATGGCTTGGGTTTATCATTATGTTAAAACTTATTTACTAGTTTCGATTTAAGTCCGACATTCATGATCTATACGCGATACTTAATTATGATGATACTATTCTCTAGTTTTGGCTCAAGTATGACATTTATGGTTCGAATGGGATTTCAGGTATTTTATCACTCGTTGGCACACTTTAACTTGATTATTATTGGTATTCCTCCTGGTTTTACCCATCGGGCTTATGGGGGCTCGGTTGGGTTATTTCTCTCTTGTTTGTGCCTTCTGGGTTTATGGCGGCCTAGTTAGGTTGTAGTTAGACTATATTTACCTTTGAGTTACTTATTTTGCATATATCGCTTTAGCCCAGTTTGGAGTATTATTTTAAATTTAACCCTTTATTCTTGATTTTTATTTATATTCTCTCATTTTATTATGCTTTTACTGTAATTTTGCTTGATTAGCCCATGATGCCTACTGAGTTCCCCTTGTTTTTGGTACTCCTACTGCACTTTTGCATCTTTTTTTGATGTAAATTCAAGTACGAGCTATCATTGCTAATGTTACTTTCAGGCTTACTGTTGCTTCGGAGATACGGTGAACTTTCAGAGCCAGAACTGATCCTCTCTCCTTCTACTACTTTTGGATAGTGTTTTACATATTCTGAGACTACTTGTATATTTGCTACTATCTAGTACTCTTATTTTTGATTTAGTGGCTCTTGTACCGACCTTACTAGGTCATGGGATACTCTTTAGTACTTTTACTCTTTTCCCTTGTTATTTTGTATGATCTTTTTTATATATATATATCACTGCTTAGTACTCCTATTGTGAGTTTATATTTCCTATTTATTTTATCTTTTGCCGATTAGCACATTACTTATCGTTCCGGGCTATGATTAGGCTTACCTACTAATGGGTTAAAGTAGGTGCCATAATGACCTGAGAAATTAGGTCGTGACTTGAATCTTGGGTGAGACAGCCTCAAACACATGTACTGAAACAATCATCAGCTACCATAGACATACGGTCAGTTGGAGCGAATAATTAAAGTTTTGAAAGATATACTTCATGCATGTGTGATTGATTTTTTTGGTTGATAGGGACTAATTTTTGTGATTGGTGGAGTTTACCTACAATAATAATTATCATTCCAACATTTAGATGTCACTATTTATTTTATTGGGTGGTTTGATTCATTTGAAGTTAGACTATGAGGCAAATATTTATTGGTGGATTCAATGGATAGAATGAAGTTGATACATGACCATCTTTTGATAGTATAGAGAACATAGAAGAGTTAAGCAGACTAGAGAGTTCGTGAAATGGTATTATTGGTTGGAGAGTGGGTTTTATTAAAGATAACACCCATGAAGGGTGTGATGAGGTTTCTGAAGAAAGGCAAGCTTAGACCGAGGTTTATTGGTCATTTAAGATTCTTCAATACATTAGAAGGTGACCTATGATTTGACTTTACCTTTGAGTCTTTTATCTGTGCATTTAGCTTTCCATACGTTGATGTTCAAGAAGTACCATTCTGATGGTTCTCATATGATTCGATGAGATTTTATAGACATGGATCAGAATTTAACTTTTGAGGAGTAGCCCATAGCCATTTTGGATAGGCAAACTAGGAAGTTGAGGTCTAAGAGTGCTGATTGAGTAGAAGCATCATCCAATTAAAGAGGCTATATGGAAGATAGATTAAGATATAAATAGTAGATATCTCCAACTTTTTGACGCTTCAGATACCTTCCATATGCTTATGTTCGAGTAGGAACATGTATTTTAGTAGTGTATGATGTAACAACCCATATATTGAATTTTGGATTTTTGTGTATTTTAACCGTCCATGTAGTTGTATTATTGTATTTGTGGTATATGGGAGTGGATGACATAGTTCTTGAGGTGTTTGGTTGTGTTCTAGGTAAGTTTTTCATTTTGGAAGACTTTAAAGTTAAAATGGTTGGCTTGGGTCAACTTTTGGTGATTTAAGCATCGTATGAGAACTTAGTTAGTTTGGCTAACTTCACAATTTCATTTTTGGGTTAGCAACATAGTTGGTTTGGGTTTCGAGATGTTCAGATGTGTTTTGAGTTGTGGGATGAAAATTTTAAAAGTTAAAGCTTTGACTTCAGACAACATTTGAATATATTTATAAATGTGTTAATGTAAAATAAATGTTATTATGATAAATAAAAAATTTATATAAATATTAATTGACCATTAATTCTTTTCATATTTGCTAAGGTGAAATCAAACCAGATTTGGACTTCACGGTTGAGGAATTCTATTTGCAAGCCATTTTCCTACATAGATAAAATTTTAAAGTCTGGATGTGTTCCTATCATTTTTGGAGGGTCAAATTCATACATTGAAAAGCTTGTGGAAGATCCTTTACTCATGTTCAAATCTAAGTATCGTAATTATTTCATCTCTACCTCCCTGAGGTAGTGGTAAGGTATGCGTACACTTTACCCTCCTTAGACCTTACTTCTGGGATTTTACTAGGTATGTTGTTGTAGTTGTTTCATCTAGTTAGATGTTGCCATACAAGACTTTTTTCTTTTGTTCGCATAAGGGTTGATCATATGGTCCATACAAGTCAATTTCTATTGGTTGTATCTATCCATAAAGTATTACAGAGATGAAATATAATCATTAAAATTTATTTTGTCAGGACCCAATTTCTCGAGTTATAATGGCTCCTACTTTTACCCACCAATAGGTAAGTCAAGCCATAGCCTGTAACGGCAATAACAGGCTGATATGCGGAAGATAAGGAAATAAGGCTTCAACTGTAATAATAAGCAACAACTATGGATATATATATATATATATATATATATATATATATATATATATACACCTAAGCATACTATACAAGAATGAAAGAGGCTAAAATATCAAAATGAATCCCCCAAGACCTGGTAACACAGTGAACCCCTCACCCTCAACTGGAAGAATCAAATAGGAGCTGAAGTGAGCAAGTCCTTGATCTTTAGAAAGATAGCCTCACAGCCATTGAACCACTAAAATGGAACCTCCTTCCTAGTCAATATGGTTATAGGTGATGCAATAGTGGCAAATCTCTCGACGAACAACCTATAGTATCCTACCAACCTAATAAAACTGTGAACCTCGATCGAAGATATAGTCCTAAACCAATCATAAATGTCCTCAATCTTTGTTGGGTATTCCATAATCCCATCCTTGGACACCACGTGGACCAATAAATCTACAGACTTAAGCCAAAACTCATACTTTGAGAATTTGGCATAAAGTGGACGGTCTCTCAAAGTGTAGAGCACAGTCCTCAAGTGTTGCTCGTGCTCCTCCCTACTCCTCAAATAGATTAGGATGTCATCAATAAATATGATCACCAAAGAGTCCAAATAAGGCTTGAATACGCGGTTCATCAAGTCCATGAACATTGCTGGGGAATTGGTCAACCTAAAAGACATCACCAGGAACTCGTAATGGCCGTAGCAAGTCCTGAAGGATGTTTTAGGGATGTCCTCCATTCGAATCCTTAACTGATGGTAGCTAGATCTCAAGTCAATCTTAGAAAACACCATCGTACTTTGAAGCTGGTCATATAGATCATTGATACAAGGCATAGGATACTTATTCTTTGCGGTCGCCTTATTCAGCCACCTGTAATTGATACACATATGCATAAACCCATCCTTCTTCTTCACAAACACAATTGGAGCACCCCAAGATGAGACACTCATCCTAATAAACCCCTTGCCCAAAAGATCTTGAAGGTAAATATTTAGCTCATTTACCTCGGTAGGAGCCATGCGGTAAGGAACCATATAAATAGGTCGGGTGCCTAAATCAAGATCAATAGCAAACTTGTAATGACCCTTTAGGTCATTCCCAGTATTTAGGCGTGTTTATGATGTTTAGAGCCCTTTCATGACTGCCCCAGGTCATGTATGACTTACTGGGACTGATAGTATGATTACCTGGTAGATTGTTTGACTTTTAGAGTCACTTTCCTATGTTGAATTTTCTGGTAGTTAGGTTTGTGGAAATAGTTGCAGCTCTTTCTATTGAGTTAGAGGGAGAAATCTCAAACCTAAAACCCTGTTAAATAGACTCGAATTTCATTCTTGATAGTCTCATTAGATTTGGAATGTCGACTGTAGGTTAGGTAGACCTTTGGTTGGGTCTTGAGGTTCCCGAACTTATTTTGGGTGACAGGCTGATTATTAGCTAAAGTCAAGTCAGCCCTTGGGGCATAGGCCCAAGTTTTAGTCGAAACGACCTTTGATGGAAATTTTGATAGTGTTATTGAGTTTGGAGCGTTGAAATTAATTAGGTAGCATAGTTCATTTTCATGCACGAAACTCCGGACACATAGTCGAAATTGCTCGGGACTTAGCCATTTTTCATATGCTTAAGCGGCCATAGGAACGCCTTTGCACTATGCACTTAAGAGGCCCTAGGCACATTTTAGCGGCCAAGGTAGGATAGGCCAGCGAGCCTTAATGGCCAAGGGCATGGCTAAAGTGGCCATAGGCGCTTAAGCGACCCTTGGCTTCTCATTAGCAGCCAAGCAGTGGAAGCGGTGGAGTGCTTAAGAGGACACTTGTGGCGCTTTAGCGCTATGTGCTTAAGCGGCCATAAGGGTGCTTTAGCTCCACCTACATTGGCTATATATACATATTTCATCTTCTCTCTCTCGTTTAAATGCCCAAAATCCATATAAGCACCATTTTTAGAGCTTCAAGTTCTTATATAAGCTTGTATAGAAAGGTCCAAGCTTGGACACTTACATATTTGAGTTTGTAGCTTCGTTCTTGACATTTCTACGGTACATTTTCCTGATTTTATGATCGTTTACATTTCCGAAGGATTTTTTGGTATTGTTATTGGTATTTGAGCTGTGTATTAAGCTTAGATAATAAGGTAGATGTTGTGACTATTGGTCACGGTGAGTTTGGGTATGCTGTGATAGTTCCAGTTTAGCAGATTTTATAAGCGGGCCCCACGTGAGTTGTTCGGTCATTTTTCGACCTAGTGACATAGGGGTGTCATTGGTTATGTTTTGACAACTAGCTTACCATTTTTATAGAGTGGTAGCAATTGGAGGCCTCTCGAAAGGGGAAGGTTCTAGCTTAGCGGGTTCTTTGGTAGGATTACGGTGGCGTCCAGGTAGGCTAGGCTTACCCTCCCTTGCACATAGATTGGGTTTATATGTGATGTATATACATTGTTGTGCTGGTTTTGGGATGGTATTATAGTTGTGGTATTGGCTTGCTGTATTTAGGCTTTTGAGCCAGATTATGCCACCCGGACATGATCTCGGTCTGGTATCCTCGCAGTACGCCACAGGTGACCTAAATGCATATTCATTATAGTGACGCCCGAGCGAGGGGTTGGGAATGATAATATTGAGGACTACATGACTATTTTATTCTGGTGGTGCCAAATGGAAACTGATATCATGAATTATTAATGCACCGAGTTGATTCTATTTTGATGTTCATACTTATTGGTTGTGAGCATTACATACTCATTCATCTATATCATATTCATGAGATATTGGTACTACTAAGATACACTAATTTTGAAAGAAAATGAATCACTTTTGAAAAACCCTTGGCCGAGGTCATTTGCCGGCAAGGTTAGTCATGATATTCTGGAAAGCCTAGGCTGAGGTCATTTGCTGGTAAGGTTGAGTTGAGATTTGAGAAAGTATACCTATTGTAAACCCCCCATAGGTACTATCTTGGGAGCGCTGAGGCTCGGTAGGTGTATACAGAAGGTCATACGATGGCTTTGAATCATTCATCATCATCATCACATTACATTGCATCACTTGCATTGAATGACATTTTCTTGGTATGGTTTGACATTGTCGTTGAGTGCTTACTTTTATAGTTAATAATTGTGATTGAACCTTGTTTATTATATTATGTATTGATCATTTATTTCACTTCGATACATCATACTATTCTACTTCTTAGTTGATTTGGGATTTGAGATATATATGAGATGTAGGGTATGGCTATGGCTTGATTAGTGAGACATGTAGTGTTGCACTTAGTGGTAAAATAAAATACACATACTTGTACACTTTCACTACTTTATCATAGATTATTGATTAAACATGATAATTGAGCCTGATATACTGTGTTAGTGAGTCTTCCTTATAAATGTTTTCTTATTCTTGTTGATCATAAAATAGCTAGTGTTGACTCACCTAGACTTATGTGCCTACCCTATTTATGGATAATGTTATGACTGTTGTGTCGGGCTACCCTATTAGGATGAAGTGGAGAATTTAATGACTATAGATCTATTTGGGAAAACCTTGGGTAGTTAGGGTGGTGGTTCTCGCCATCGCTTTGGATTAGGGTCGCCATCACTTTCATACTCACCTTTACTTTTCTTTCCTTTTTCTTGTTTTTCAGCATCCCGTGCAGGTATTGGTTTGAGTAGTTAATTATTGATTGAGTTTCTTCGATATTGGACATTGCAGAGATCGAGGTAGTGGCTGGAAGGCTTTAGGTATTCTCGGATCTTTCTATTTATGTCTTATGCTTTATTCACATCTAAGATATTTTAGATAATTATTAATACTCTTAATCTTAATTAGAGGCTTGTACTAATGACAACCATACCTGGAATGCATTTTTGGAGACTTGTGTCTTGATTTTATATTTGGGATTATTCTATTCTTTTGCTTCTATTTCTATTTTTCTTTATTTGTGTTCTTTTGGATTGGTTTAGGATTACTTGATCGGAGGGTTTGACAAGTGACATCACATACCTATTTTAGGTTGTGACGAATTGGTATCAGAGCCCCATTGGTCTCATTAGTACAAGCCAAGTCTAGTAGAGTCTTGCTGATTAGTGTGGAGATGTCCGTTATCTATCTTTTAGAGGCTACATGACTTTAGGAGATTTCCATTTCTTTATTCTATCTCATGTGTTTGTAGCTTTGCATAACTTAAAAATCTCTTATTCATTCTCTCACAGATGGTGAGCAAGCGTTCTTCCTTAGCTAGAGATTTATATCCCATGCCTTTAATGTATGGTAGGACCAGGTTTTAAGGAAGTGGTCAGATCAGGATGATCACACCAGCCAGAGGTCAGGTTAGAGTTGCATCTTTAGGTTCTAGAGTTGTTAGTGGTGGTAGGTCTAGTGAGTTAGAAGGGTTGAGGCCAGTGCAGACACCACCTGTGACCATACGTATGCTTGAGGATGGCTTGGTTTGAGTGTTGGGTTTTCTTCTGAGGGTGGCTCCTATTTTGATTCAGCATGTTACTTCGGGGCTTCAAACTCTAGATACACATGTGACTACTACTGTTTATCCTAGTGTTGATGAGATATTACCAAGGATTGCTTCACATCTAGTGATGTTACCCTTTATGACCATATATGGATATATTATATATGCAGAGTTCATGAGGACAGATCCTTCTCGATTTGATGGAGATCCTAGGGTTGTTGCTTATATATTCTTGCTTAGTTGTCATGAGAGGTTGCACCGGTTGGGCTTAGTGGACTCTAATGGAGTGGATTTCACTGCCTTTTAGTTCTTTGGTCTAGCTTGATAGTGGTGGAGGACTTTGGTAGAGAGTAGATCGGTTGGATCACCTCCTCTCTTATGGGATTAGTTTTTTTGAGAGTTTCTATAGGATTTTGTATGGAGATATGAGAGGCTTGTAGAGCAGAGGCCCCGTAGACTTGATGATGATGGCGATATGCTTGGTAGAGGCTAGGATTCTCGTGGTTATACTTGGAGAGGGTTAGATCATGGTGGTCGTTCAAGTTCTTCGGGCCTACCCTAATGGGCTTCTACTTTTTGGGGTTACTTATTACGTGGAGATCTCGAGCACTATAAGAGGGATTGCCCATATACATTGGTACTTCACCAATTGCTCCAGGAGATGAGAGATCCAACTATGATATTCCACAGGATGGACTCGCGCTAGGAGCTTCTGGTATAGTAGCCACATGTATGGTTCTTGGTGTGCCTTTGTTATGCCTTAGTGTGGTTCTATATTCTCCTATGTGTTTGTTTATTCGGCATTGAGTCTTGATATGATTTCATGAGTTTTCTCTGAAGCTGTTGATATTTGCATCCCCATAGATGTTTCCTTAGTGGTGGATAGGGTAAGCCGATCCTATGTTGGGACTCATTTAGAGTATATTACTTGATTTGATTTGTTCTTTTTGAGTATTGTAGATTTTTGTATATTTGATATGATATTCTTGATGGTTATGTCATGGAATTGTGGTGGATCTTTCTAGGTTTTGGTACACTTTTAAATTGTAGAATAGATTGGTCTTGTGGTTTTGGCATTTCAAATAGTAGCATGCCTAGCGGTACTTATTAGTGGTAGACCTTGTGATAGCCTAGACTTGTGGTGTGATTGATTCGAAAGGACTGCAAGTAAAGGATTCTAGTTGGATAAGGAAAGATTTTAGACATTCGATCCTTGTGATTTGTTACTTCTTTAGTGTTTAGCCTTTGTTTGTATAAATAAAATAGTTGGTATTAAGACAATCCTCAGTTAGATTTGAAGGATTTCAGCTCATGAGGATTTTTACTTTTGATTTGGAAAGATTTTCAAATGGAAAGGGGTACCTAGTTTTTGGCATTTGTTACTCTTATGGCTAAGTGGCTGGGTGGAATATTTTTTTTCATAAGCTTCGATTCGAGTACATGTTATTTTTCATGGACTTTGTGTTAAGGAATGTTGATTGAGAATTGAGCCAGTCTAAGTTGTACCTTATTAGTCCATGACTCTTATGTTAAAGAATACTGAATGGGAATATAGTTAAGGGAAAAGATAAGGATTTTTGAACATAGGGAAATTTTATCATTTAAAACTTATCTGTGGGTTCGAGTTTCTGATAGTGTGGTTCATTGGTAGCTTGTGTAGAGTCTAGCAGTGATTTTCTCGAGATTTGATTTGTGACTTGGGCATCCATCAGTGATATATTGTGATTATTGAACTTACTTCTATGGGTTGATTGTCTCTAATATGACGGGTTGCTTATGTATGGATGGATGTAGAGGTTTTTCATTCTACCAGATTATTGAGGACTTCAGGTTGATTGATATTACTTAAGTATTGAGGATTGCATAGGTTATTGTGATGAGTTACGTGTGATTTTGGTGCCTTTCTGAGTGTTCGTGTCTATGGTATATAAGGTTTTATGATGGTTCTCGGTTGCCTCAAAAGATTGAGCATAAGGATTTGACTATAGTATAATATCTTACGTAGGCTAGTGTGGCTTTTGAGGTTTTGTGTGGATTTGATATTGATTTCTGACTTAGTTGTTTTAGTTTGGGGATATAGTGTTATCTGAGTTGATAGTGTGGTATCAACCTTGAATAGGTTGATTCAATATATTGGTGGGTAGTTATATGATTTTGTGAGTTTCTTGGCATTTTGTGGGTCCAAGGGTGATTTTTGGTTTTATGGTGCAGTCAATGTCTTGTGGCGTTTTGGTCAGTTTTAGATTAATTGGGTATGATTAGAACTCTTATTGTGTTTGACTTAGTTTTTAGGTATAGAGGACGTTCGTGAATAAAGAAACTCAGTTTCTTTAAGAAATTTGGCCTTAATGCTAGTATTGTGACCTGCTGAGTCCTTATCTGATGGATTTCTAGTTCTATGCTGAGACCAGTAGTTCTATGGTTGTGACTCCACGTTGGAGTGCTTGTTTGATGTTTCTTGAGGGTATTTTTCTATCCTTTACCTATTTTGGCTTTCCTTACTTGTACATTCGAGGATGAACGTGAATCTTAGTGGTGGATACGGTATTGACCCTTATATTAAAATTTAGAAATTTCTGTATTTTGACCATTTTTCCCTTCTCCGTAGTTGCTTTATCTTTTTTATGAGTTGCGGGAATGGTTGGCATGGTCCCGATGCATTCAGAAGTATTTTATATGAGATTTTGGTTTTGAACATCCTTAAAGGTATTATTCGGTCAATATTTTGCGATCCGAGCATCGGATGGTGATTCTAACAGTTCCATTAGATTTGGAATGTCAATTTGGATTAGTAGCAGAAATGGTTTGGGTTTGAAACCTTTATTTTGTATTTCGACCCTCCGTTTTGAAACTAGTTTAAATAGTTGCCTATAAGGGGTCCCGAGGGTTAATTTATTTGTAAACAACCTTTTTTTGTAAATCTGATGATTCCATTGAGTCCATAATGCCATTGTCAAGCTATTAGCATATGTGGATTGTGTTCAGGAGGTTTCGGATGAGTTTTGAATATTTTGGGTGCTTTTTTCCTGTTTAAGTAAAATCGATCGACAAAAAGGTTCATTATTAGTTTTAAAGATCAAAAATTTATTTCGAAACTTCTAAAATGCCATGTATGAATTATAGGATTGATCTGGAGAGTTTGGTGTAATTTCGATAAGTCGAGATCTAGTTTTTATTGTGGAATATGAAATAATTTTTTAATGAGAAAAAATAATATCTGACTAGGAAAGCATGCATGAAATTGAGTTCCAACTAAACGACTAGATTTGTATCATTATTTAGAAATTATAGGGATAAAAATTGGTGCATTTCGCTATCGTATGAGGAATTTATGGCATTTTTAGTGAATATAAAAATTGTTGGTGCAAAAGGTTGCTGGTGCACACCTTTAGCTATGGAAAAATAGAGTTTTAGCTACGAAAAATGGACTTTAGCTACGAAAATCGCTTTTGAACATTAGAGTGGTCAATATGGGCCAGGCCCATTGGGCCTACCCGGCCTAACCTGTAATTTGATAGGGTTGGGCTAGGATTTTTGCAGCTCGTTTACGATCAAGGTTTTTTAGCCCGGCCTAGACAAGCCCGTTGGCCCGTGGGGCTTTAGTTAAATGGGCAGGGACGGCCCGTGGGCCAAACAAAAAAAAATAGAAAATAAAATAGAGTACTAAGAATAATAATAGGAGTCCAAATTCAAAGTCTACTTAAACCATCATAGGTATTTAAATATTAATTATGTTTATAAAATATATAAATAATTAAAATACTAAATACTAAATTTTTTAAGGAATCAGATATGCTTGATGAAGATAATTTGGTGGTTTTTTTTTTTTTTAAGGAGTTCATTTTCACTTTTAATGGATTAAATGCTGACTTTTTTTCTAATGTGTTTTATTGTGATCTATTGAAACATATTTAGGTTAATATTACTATTTAGCTAGCTATATTGTTACTCATTAACTGTTTAGTTTGGTTATCAATATCACTATTTGGTTTGAACGGTATCATGTCAAAATTTATTTAGTTTCGTAGATTAGTAATTTTTTTTTTGAGAATTTGAAACTTGATTAACAAATAGTAACATCATACAATATTAAATTGTAAATATTTATTTTATTAACATTTTAAAATTTAAATTAAGATTATAAAATAATATATTTTAAAAAGTATGCTGGCCGATGGAGGCTCGTAGCCCACAAAGTGATGGGTTGGGCTTGTTGTTTTCTGGCGCGTCATCTTGATGGGCCAGCCCATCCTGGCCCATCAAATTTCAAAGTCCGTGTGGGCTGGGCCAACCCATATTGACAGCTCTACTGAACTTATTTAAATTTCAGACTTTGTCCCATTTTGTATTTTTGAAATTTCGGGAGTCCCATTTTGTATTTTTGAAATTTCGGGAGCTAGTAAGCTCCTATTTAGACAATTCTCGATGCATTTTTCTCGTAATATCATTGGAAATGTGATTATACCTTTATTTTTCCCATTTTTCAAGAACTTCTATTTTGTTTTCATGATTTCTACCCAAAGTTGAGAATCAAAACCCCATTTCACCATTTTTGGGGTTTGAGAGTTCGAATTTGGGCGATTCCAAAGGGATTTTCGAGGTTTCTTTTGTGGGTATATTTATAAACCTTGTATTTATTATTTTCCCACTGATTTCATTATAAATTCATTTTCAAATCTTTGATTTTAAATTCAATTTTGGGGTTTTTGCTGGTAAAGCTTAAAAATGATTTTTGTTCGATTTGGACCTCATTTTTAACTCATTTTTGTGTGAGTTTTCAGCTGTAGATTCCTAATGTTATGGGAAATATGTTTCCAAAATAAAATTAAAGTTTTACCGCTTTTCCTTTGGGGTCAATTTTTGAATTATTTTTAGACCCGGATCAAATATAGTTGATATGGATATTGTTGGACTCCTTTTGACTTATAGATGTACTATTTGATTAGATTGGATGCGTTTGATGTTGATTCATGGGAGTAGAGCTTTTAGTTGATACTTTGGACTATATTTTGGCTCACGAATCTTCTTTAAAGGCAAGTTGAGATATATCTTGACTTTCTCTGAAGTGTTTATGTGTTGTATATTTGTTTGTTCGTATTTTGTGAAATGCTTAGGATTAGGGTCCCACTTAGGTGAAATAGAAAGCATCTCCGCGGGTACCAGTGTCTTTCGATGGGTCATAGTTATTTAGTTGCTTATCTTAGTTAGTCTTGATGCTTGTGAATATACTTAGAATAGATTGTAGATTGTTAGCTCATTGATCTTGAATAATATTGATTGTGGATACCTAATTTAAAGCTTGAATCATATTTAGTGGCTTTGATGTAACGATTGAAGTTTTAGTAACTTTTTAGGGATGATTATGTTATATCATTATTTGATGGAATGATTGAGGTTTTTAAAGGATACTTAGAGTATGAATAGACTTGTAATAGTTGATGAAAGTTAATTTATGGAACAAGCTAGGTTTAGGTAGTTCTCAATTTATTATTATCGGGATTGTTGTTTATTTTGTGTTGCCCGTATGAGGGCTTATGTGAACTTCATTATTAACTTGAGTAATTATTTATGATCGTGTGCCCGAGTGGGGGCTTATATGCATATTGCTTTTGATTTGAGAGGATATATTATTGTGATGCCTGAGTGGGGGCTTGACTTGATATTATTGGTGATGTTTGTGCGTTAAATGCCTTATCTATTATTGTATCACCCGAGTGGGGACTTGACTTGATATTAGGCCTTATCTGAGCATTTAACTGCATATTCATTATAGTAATGCCCGAGCAAGGGGTTGGAAATGATAATATTGATGACTACATGACTATTTATTCTGGTGGTGCCAAGTGGAAACTGATATCATGAATTATTGATACACCGAGTTGATTCTGAGCTTACTTATACATGTATTAAATGGATTTCATCTTCATACTTATTGGTTGTGAGCATTACATCCTCATTCATCTATATCATATTCATGAGATATTGGTACTACTGAGAAACATTGATTTTGAAATAAAATGAATCACTTTTGAAAAACCCTTGGCCGAGGTCATTTGCCGACAAGGTTGGTCATGATATTTTGGAAAGCCTAGGCTGAGGTCATTTGCAAGTAAGGTTGAGTTGAGATTTGAGAAAGTATACGGGTTGAGAACCCCCCATGGGTCCTATCTTGGGAGCACTGAGGCTCGGTAGGTGTATACAGAAGGTCATACGATGGTTTTCAATCATTCATCATCATCATCACATTACAATGCATCACTTACATTGAATGACATATCCTTGGTAAGGTTTGATATTATCGTTGAGTGCTTACTTTTATAGTTAATTATTGTGATTGAACGTTGTTTGTGATATTATGTATTGAGCATTCATTTCACTTCGTTACATCATACTAGTCTACTTCTTGGTTGATTTGGGAGTTGAGGTATGCATGAGAAGTAGGGTATGGCTATGGCTTGATTAGTGAGACATGTAGTGTCGCACCTAGTGGTAGCATACATACACATACTTGTCCACTCTCACTGCTTTATCACAGATTATTGATTAAACATGATAATTGAGCATGATATACTGTGTTAGTGAGTCTTTCTTATTAATGTTTTCATATTCTTGTTGATCATAAAATGGCTAGTGTTGTCTCACCTAGACTTGTGTGCCTACCCTATTTATGGATAATGTTATGACTGTTGTGTCGAGTTACCCTATTAGGATAAAGTGGAGAATTAAATGGCTATAGATCTATTTGGGGAAACCTTGGGTAGTTGGGGTGGTGGTTCTCGCCATCGCTTTGGATTAGGATTGGTTATCGATGATGTTTGCTGAGTACACGTGGTTTCGTACTCACCCTTGCTTTTCTTTCCTTTTTCTTATTTTTCTACACCCTGTGCAGGTATTGGTTTGAGTAGTAGATTATAGATTGTGTTCCTTCGACATTGGATACTACAGAGATCAAGGTAGTGGCTAGAAAACTCAGGCCTTCTCGGATCTCTCTCTCTATGTCTTATGCTTTATTCACGTCTAAGATATTTTAGATGATTATTATTACTGTTAATCTTTATTAGAGGCTTGTACTAGTAACAACCATACCTGGAATGTAGTTTTGGAGACTTGTGTCTCTATTGTATATTTGGGATTATTCTATTCTTTTGCTTTCATTTCAATTTTCCTTTATTCGTGTTCTTTTGGATTGGTTTAGGCTTACTTGTCCGGAGGGTTTGACAAGTGCCATCACATGCCTATTTTGGGTTGTGACAAATCGGTATCAGAACCCCAGATTCATTGATCTCATTAGTACAAGCCGTGTCTAGTAGAGACTTGCGAATTGGTGCGGAGACGTCAGTTATCTATCTTTGAGAGGATACATGACTTTAGGAGATTCCTATTTCTTCATTCCATTAAGTCCGGAATGTCAAATTTGGTAAGGTATCATAGTTTGTTTGTGTTCTAGGGATTCTGAATAAATCCCGAAGGGCCGATTAGAAACTTGGCAATTAGCCAAGCTTGCTAGTGTCATCACCTTAGCGACGCCCAGGCTGCCTAGGCGATGTCGCCTTAGCGTGCCTAGGGTCGCCTAAGCGATACCAAGGCCACCTATTCAGTGTCGCCTTAGCATGCCAAGGGTCTCCTAAGAGACATGGCTGCCTGGCAGTGCCATCATCTAAGCAACGTCAAGGCCACCTAGATGAAATCGCCTTAAGGGTCGCCTAGGCGATGATGTCGCCCAAAATATACCTCTAGAAAAGTATAACGCGGTCGATGTATCAAATATAGAACCAAACTAGGTTGGGGTCGATCCCATAGGAAATAGGACGAAAGTCTGTCGAGTGCTTGTCCGAGTAATTGGCAAGTAAGTAAAACTGGGGGATTTTTGTGAGCAAATAATAACAATAATGATTGTTGATTTTTGGATTTGTAATCAATATGAGAAATACACTAGGACTGTGATCCCCAATGACTCCTTTACTCCACCGGCTACTTGTAATAGCAAAACTATCCCGCTGCGTTGCATGCAAAATCTAACAAGATATGGTCATCTAAACGTCTCTCGACCTTGGTTAGACGAATTTCACTCTTCTTCTCTCGGCCTCTGAGTGTCGCACTACTAACCCTTGTCCTGGATCTCAGATAACTATCCCTATTATGACTTAAGTTATTAGATGAAGGTTGATAGCTTCAAATCTCTATTGTTATTCCCTTTTACCAATCTCTACCTCTCTCTCGAGCAAGTCTAGAATACAGGTGAGTTTCTAACGTTTGCAACCGTTAGAAGATCAATTATAATGAAGGTACTAACAATACATGCAGTCACACTGGTTTAGAATTGCTTTGTACTTAACCTGTTTTGTTAATTCCTCATGGTTCACACAACCCTAGTTGATGGGTTTAGCTACTCATGATTGCAAGAACACAAGAAGAATTCAATGAAGAAAACATAACTATAAACTCACAATAAGAAGAAAACTCTGAAATCTCAATATGAATAAAAACCCTAGAATCGGTTATCCAAAACCAATAATGTATTTATGAACTCAAAATAATGAAAATATATCTCAAAACAATGTAATGACCAACCCCTAAACATAGGACGATATAGGGATATTTATAGATACAAGTTGAATCTTATCCTAAACAAAACAGGAAAATAGAGTCGGCACTTTTCCACGGTACCGTGACTTGGTGTCATGGAACCAAGTCACGCCACGTGGGTCCTACCGTGGAAATCAAACTACTTCACCAACTCTCAGGAGTTGACTCACGATACTAACCTACGTCACGTAGGTCGACTCACATGACGTGGGTCCTGCGTTGAGTCACTCCTCAAGTATGGACTTGGCTCTTTTGTCTTTAAATACTTTGTTCTCGTGCATGATTCTTCCTTTTTGTCCATTTTTCCTCCAAAACCCTATTCTTCTACAATATAGAACAGAAAACACATCATACCAACCAAACACACCCAAGCTGTTGCATATTTTCCTTGTTTTAAGCATCGAAAGCGCCATGAAACCATGGCACATTAACACCCTCAACTTAGAACATTTGCATGTCCTCAGGCAGACAAAATAAAATAAACACAATCTATGCTTAACTATGAGAAACCTAAGAGACCTACGACAGTCAACTTTTTGATTTTGGAACCAACACTTTTCCTACCCCTCCTAGTTGCAAATAAAAACCACGGTGTGTATACATGCAACATATTATCATGACACAGAAGGGATCAAGTGATGTCATCAGATTATGAACAAACAACTAAGAATATATGTAAATGACATTACCTGAACAATTAGCAGCTAACAATGCAATCCATGTACTCTCACAACAAAGAAGCCCCATAAACTCACAGTATACTAATAAATATCAACATTGGGACTGGGTTAAAACACTCTCTCTCACAAAGAAGTTCAAACAATGTGCGTGAAATACCATAGGCTTGCCCTTATTTTCTATGCCTTAGTTTTTTGGACAGTTGGACTAGGATCACATTAGGACTTTCATCGGCTTGTAATGTAGGCTTGGGGACAGGTATGGTACATATGGATATGGTGACTCAACCCTCCTTGACACTATACTATTTTTGGCTCTACTTTCCAACCATTCTCCTTTTATTTTCCCTTATTCTCCCTTCATTTATTTTCAGATTTCGGGTGTGATTTTCTTCATACTTTCAAAACACAATTTTTTTTTCTCTTTTTTGTCTTCATAATTTCTATTTAGTTCACTCATTTTTTTTTTCAATACACCCAAATCTGTTCTCTTTTTCTTTTACTAATCCCTTCTTCATACCCAAGTCAAACTACACACCCCTATAATAGCCACCATCAACTTAGGTGATTTGCCACAATTGAGGTACACAATGTCCAAGCAGGGACCAGGGCCAAGACAGGTTCATTGTAAGTCAAAATAGGAAGGTGAATAGGCTAACGAAAGAAATAGGTCAACTAAGGCTCAAAATCGGGATCAAGGGATATTTACTTCATTTGGTCAGACATTTAGTCTAAAAGTGGACTTATTCAAAATGGCCTATAATCCTTTACTAACCACCATCCTATAACCTAGGCAAGATGAACTGGATAATTTCTAGATCGCACACACAAAGTGAACTAGGTAATGAACTCACACACATATAGCATAGGGTCACACTATCAACTACTATCTATCCAGTTCATGCATTGCTAGCTACGATCGTTCTGCCTATAATACTAATCCCATAATAAGATCCAACAACTGTCACAAACTAACATACTACACACACAATCCAAAACAAAAATTTCAGGAAGGGTAGTGTCCTTTAACTAATCAAAAAGCATCATTATCATTCAAAACAAGTTTAAAATTAGACTGCCCTAAGGTTCCCCTATTTTTCTCCTAATTAAACATGAAAACACATAAATAATATAACTAACAACCTAAAAATAATTACCTAAACATGCCGGTTCTACTATGATAGCACTTGAGGGAAAATAAACACGACAACAAAACCCCCCAAGAGGACATATAGACCCATAAGTACCTCCGTCCCCACCAAATAAGCATGCATTGTCCCCAATGCATTAGACCAAAGTAAAATAAGGGAGTTAGGAACATACCTGTGGCACCTTAGGTTCGTGGGTCTAATGTCGATCAAAATAACAAAAAATAAAGCACATGTAGGAATAGCAAGACACCTTGGGTTGCCTCCCAAGCAGCGCCTGATTTAACTTCAGTTACTTAAGACTTTATCAAGATATCCCTTGGGTTGGACTCCAGGGTCATCTAAAATATTTATTTTCGAAACCACCCTTATGTCCTTTGGCTACTTCATAGTTTTACAAATATTGAATGTGAATTCCTTATTATTAGCTTGAATTTCAGCTCACCCCGCTCCATATCTACCAATGCTCTACCGGTGGCTAAAAATGGTCTCCCCAAAATTATGGGCATCTCAAAATCAACCTCACAGTCCAAGACAACAAAGTCAGCAGGAAAGATGAATTTTTCAACCTTGACCAAAACATCAAATAATATGCCCACAGGCTTCTTTATCGTACGATCAACCATCAATAATCACATCTTTGTTGGCTCAAGGGTTCCCAAGCCTAATTTCTTAAATACTTCCTACGACATTAAGTTAATAGTTGCACCTAGGTCACATAAAGCTCTAGCAAAGTTAACTGACCTAATTGTGTGGAATTGTGAAGGCACTGGGATCATATTTCTTTTACACAAGAGAACAGGATGCAATTGCACTACAATGCTGCAAATCACCAACAGACTCATAACTGACAGTTCTCTTTTTCGTGACCAACTTTTTCATGAACTTTGCATATCCCAGCATTTGTTCCAGCACCTCCACCAATGGAATATTTATAGAAAGTTACTTCAATATGGACATGAACTTATGAAATTTTGTATCCTCCTTCTTTTTGTTCAAACACTGAGGGAATGGAGTTGGCAGCTTAGGAATGGGGTTTAGCATTTGTGGGGCTTTTTTTTTTTTTTTTTGTTTTCAGCATTCACCTTGTTTTCATTAGTCTGAGGCTTTTCAACTTCTTTCATGATCTCCCCACTAATAATTTTATTTTTATCCATCTTTTTCTTTAAATGTTGAGCGAAAGGTGGAGGAGGTTTTAGATATAGAACATATTTCTTTAGAGTATCCTTTACCTTTTTTGTGGTATTCATTTTCTCTTCCAGTGTAGCATGAACACCCTCAACTTGTTTAGGTGCCTCAATGAGAGTCTTCCCATTTATCGTTATGATAGCCATATAATGAGCATCATTTCTCAGGTTCTAGATGGTGTTGCTCAGAAATGTACCTTGTTAACGCTGATTCAATGTTGTAGATATCTGTCCAAATTATTTCTCCAGCTGTTTGATGGCTATCGAGAGAGACTCAACCTTTTAACTTATTCTCAAAATGTCTTCCCTAATCTCTTTTAGACTGTTTTCTTAGTTCTCTGACCTCGAAACTAGTTTATTAAGAAAGGATTTAATCCTCAAATTTCCAGACTCATTATTACGATTTCCTGGTGGTACATAAAGGACACTCTTCTTTTTGTAATTATCCTTTAGACTCATCGTCACAATCTCATTCTCTGTCTCTATATCTTAGCTTGTTATAATTGTCTCCATAGTAGTTCTGACCTTGATTCCCCTGCCTTGAGTTCCAAGAGTCATGATTAGACCCTTGACCCTTGGCTCAAAAATCCACCACCTCTCGATCCAAGTACTTAACCTCCTCATCAGATTCATAATCATCATGTCTAGATGTTTTTCCTTATACACCTATGGCATGCATATTTTCAGCAACTCCAGCCATAATTTGTTTGGCTAGCAAGCTAATTTATGTCCTCAACTGTGAGATCTCTTGAGCTACATATTAATCCAATGCCCATTGTGCTGCCAAGGCTCCAATAGCATACGTCCTAGCAGGTGTATTTGCCTCCCGAGTATTCCATCCTCAGTTGGTCTAAGTGATATGATCTAAAATTTCTAAAGCTTGTTCCTACCTCAGACTCATAAATGCTTCGTCAGTGATAGTATCTGCTATAACCTTTGTATTGGAATTTAAAGCCTAATAGAAGATTTCAAGCAAACTCCTACCACTCATCCTATGATTTGGAACATTTTCCATCTTCTTCTTAAACCTTAGCCATGTCTCGTAAAGTGCTTCAGAATGTAGTTGTATGAAGTTGTAAATCTCATCCTTCAATTGTAACATCTTGGAGGGTGGGAAAAATCTCTCCAAAAATTGATTTCTCAATGCTTGCCAAGTAGTGATGGAAACTCGTGGTAATTCGGCCAACTACAAAGTCGCTTCTTCTGTTAGAGAGAATGGAAATAATCTCAAATGAATAGATACTCTTGGTCAACTCCAGGCAAGTTATATGAAGTGCAAACCCCCACAAAGTTCATCACATGTATGTTCGGATCGTCTGTAGGAAGACCGGCGAACACACCTTTCAAGTTTAGCAGGTGGATCATGGCACTTGTAATATCAAACTTAGTGCCTTGAGGTAACTCTGGTAGAATAATAGCACCAGTCTCAATCAGCTCGAAATAAGCCATATCCTCTTCTTCGGGATCATCATAAATCGACACATATGGTCTTTGAGGGGGTTGTTGCACCCTTAGTCTTCTTTGTCTCTCTTCAAGTGTAGTGAGACATTGTGAAGCTTCTTGCATTCCTTGATGATCTCGATCCTCTTGTCTAAGAGCTACTTACCTTGTATTTTACTCAGACATCAATCGACCAGTGATTTGTTCCACAGTTTCATGACCAACTGGCTAAATTGGCTGGTTATGAATATCTCCGGCGGCTACGTGATTTTGAACTCCATCGGTACTCACCATTCTTTAATTTGCTCTCAATGTTCATTCTATCTCAGTATCAAGTGGCATCAGTGGATTTTCTTGACTCCTAGTGTTGGCCATACACCAGTGTGTGCCCTCTAAAAAAATATAGAAAAATAAAACCAATCAACTCCAACAAGCAAACTAATCAACTCAGTAACTGTATTCCCCAACAATGGAGCCAAAATTTGATAGCGCCCAAAATATACCTCCAGAAAAGTATTATGCAGTTGATGTATCAAATATCATACCCAACTAGGTTGGGGTCGATCCCACAGGGAATAGGGTGAAAGTCTGTCGAGTGCTTGTCCGAGTAATTGGCTAGTAAGTAAAATTGGGGGATTTTTGTGAGCAAATAATAACAATAACACTTGTTGATTTTTAGATTTGTAATCAATATGAGAAATACACTAGGACTGTGATCCCCAATGATTCCTTAACTCTACCGGTTACTTGTGTTGGCAAAACTATCCCGCTACGTTGCATGTAAAATCTAACAAGATATGTTCATCTAAACATCTCTCGACCTTAGTTAGATGAATTTCACTCTTCTCCTCTAGGTCTCCGAGTGTCGCACTACTAACCCTTGTCTTGTATCTCAGATAACTATCCCTGTTATGACTCAAGTTATTAGATGAAGGTTGATAGCTTCAAATCTCTATTGTTATTCCCTTTTACCAATCTCTACCTCTATCTCGAGCAAGTCTAGAATACAGGCGAGTTTCTAACATTTGAAACCGGTAGAAAATCAATTATACGAAGGTAATAACAATATATGCAGTCACTCCGGTTCAAAATTGCTTTGCACTTAACCTGTTTCATTAATTCCACATGGTTCATACAACCCTAGTTGATGGGTTTAGCTACTCATGATTGCCAAAACACTAGAAGAATTCAATGAAGAAAATATAATTGTAAACTCACAATAAGAAAAAAACTCTGAAATCTCAATATAAATAAAAACCCTAGAATCGATGATCCAAGATTACAAAACCATAAATGTATTTATGAACTCAAAATAATGAAAATATATCTCGAAACAATTTAATGACCAACCCCTAAATATAGGACAATATAGGGATATTTAAAGATACAAGGTAAATCCTAACCTAAACAAAACAGGAAAATAGAGTCACCACTTTTCCACGGTACCGTGACTTGGTGTCATGGAAACAAGTCACGCCACATGGGTCCTACCGTGGAAATTAATCCACTTCACCAACTCTCAGAAGTTGACTCACGACACCAACCTACATCACGTTGATCGACTCACATGACATGAGTGCTGCCGTGAGTCACTCCTCTGGTATGGACTTGGCTCTTTCGTCTTCAAATACTTTGTTCTCGTGCATGATTCTTCCTTTTTGTCTATTTTTCCTCCAAAAACCTGTTCTTCTACAATATAGAACAGAAAACACATCATACCATCCTAACACTCCCAAGTTATTGCATATTTTCCTTGTTTTAAGCATCAAAAGCACCATGAAACCATGACATATCAGGAAACATGGCTATCTCTTTAAAGCCTTAACTCCCACAATTTTTAGGTCACTTTTCAAGTCCCAAAACACCATTAAATACCTTGGGAGCTTAGATATTATGGGAGGTCGATCTTTGGGTGTCAGGTGGGGGGTGAGTTGGAAACGTTGTTGTGGTCATTTCCTCATCTTTATTTCCATAAGTATCCACTTAAATTCTAGTTTAAATCTTCAATTTAAATTTGAGTTCCTAGATTATGGGCGGGCTGTTTTAAGGCTCATTTGAGCTTGGATGATCCTTGAGCTATCAATCTCATGGATACATATAATTCAGAAGAATATGTGAGTGATTCATACACAACATCTCCTGCTGAGATCCCAAGTCTCCAAGTGTGCCCTTTTGGCCACCCACGACCTTGGATTTTTAGAGAATCCCGCTCCTGTGTCGTAGGACTTGTAGCTCTCATTTACGGTTCAATTTTCTGATTTTGTAAGTGGGCCTCATATGGGATGTTTAGGTTGACTTTTGACCCAGAGCCTTATATGCAGTATAGGTAACATTATTCTTGTATTAATGTGTAAATTATTATTTTTATAGCATGGCAGCATTCGGAGAATTGCCGGAAGGGAAAAGCTTTGGAGTAGTGGACTTTTCGAGCTTTCGATGGCGTCCAGGTAGGCTAGCCTTACTTTCCTTATAGATTGAGCTTTATTATGGTATTAGTGTAGTATTATGCCAGATGTGGGTGGGTATTTATGATTTGGTGGATAATTTAGTATTTTATTGGTTAAAGTTAGCCAATTTGGTGGCCTTTTGGTAGAATTTGGCCCCATTTTCCCTCATAATAGTTATAATGATACTTTAGGACTTGTTTTGATTTATTTAAGACCTTGGGTTGGACTTGTAAAGCTTTAGTCTAGGTTAGGGTAGGTGCTTGCCTTAGTATGGATTTTTGGGACTAGTGGAGGGCCACGGCGACCCTCTTTTTAGGTTAATTTCCTAGATTAGCTCATTGTAGACCCTCTAGAACTTTATCCATCACCTTAAATGAATTCTTGATCCTTAGTACGACTTAGGTCATTTGTCAAATTTTTTCTAGCTTTACTATGCTGATTGGAAAATGATTGAATTGACCTTTAAATATTATTCTTAGGCTTAGTGATTAAAACTCTCTCCCCTTACAGATTTGACCGTTGAATATGGGGATTTAAGATTAACTTGGAATTAAATAAAGTTATGGCTTGGGTTTATCATTACTTTGAAACTTATTTACTAGTTCTGGTTCAAGTCCGACATTCATGATCTATAAGCGGTGCTTTATTATGATGATACTATTCTCCAGTTTTGGTTTAATTTTAATATTTATGGTTAGAATGTGATTCCAGGTATTTTATCAACTTTATTCCTCTTTGTTTGTACCAATCGGGCTTATGGGGGCTTAGTTGGGTTATTCCTCTTTTATTTATGCCTTCTGGGCTTATGGGGGCTAGTGCCTAGTTAGGTTGTAGTTAGATTGTATTTACCTTTGAGTTACTTATTTTGTATATTTATTTCTTTATCCCAGTTTGGAGTATTATTTCAGATTTAGCCCTTTATTCCTGACTTTTATTTACATGCTCGCATTTAATTATACTTTTACTATAATTTAGCTCGGTCGACCTATGATGCCTACTGAGTGTAACACCCCGTACCTTCTCAATCCTATGTGATGACGTTGAATAATGTTTACTTAGGTGTTGAGAGCTATAAGTATGTATTTGGTAATGTTAATGATGAGGAAATTGAAATTGGGCCTCGTACATGTGATTAGCCCTTCGTAGGAGGTGTTTTGTGATTTTTGCGGAGCATTTATGGGGTTCAAAATGAGGCTATGAGGACCTCCAAACAAAGGATATTAAGGGTATGAAGTAAGTTAAAGAATAGGACTTGAAGTATCTAACCAAATCCGCGAAGAAAAGTCGAAGAAACAAAATTTAAAAAAAAATGGGAGTGGGGCACGCCAGAGGGCGTACCAGGCCGCTCTGGGCCAAAATTTTTAGCCCAGAGGCAGCAAGCTGGCGCGCCCAAGGGCGTGCCAGGCTGGTTTTTCCACCTTTCAAAAGTTGGAAATTTTCTTAAGTCCCAAGGGTGCCCGGGGACGTACCGGGTCGATTTTTGCCACGTTTCTTCTACAACCATGAGAATATACATGAAATGATTGAAGTATTATATTGGTATGGTAAAATCACTCATGAACGAATTCGGCATCAAAATGATGGTTTTACCCTTGTGGTCAAAATAAGTCATACGTGGCTAGAATCGTTTGTTTTTGGGATTGAGGCTACAAATATAAATCCCATGAGTGGGAATATTGTTGTAAAACATATGAAGTGAATTAAATATGAGAAATTATGGATTTTATTGGGTTAAGTGAATTGGGCTAAAAAAGGGCCCAAAATGAGAAAGAAAACATGGGTCAAATGACCCATTCTTCCATTGACCAAGCCAAACCTTGCATTAAATGCCAAGAGTAGCTAAGGATGACCCCAAGGCTTATATAAAGGGGCCAAAATCAGATTTTTAATCCACAAAAAACACACATGCTTTACTATGTTTTTTTTTTCTAGAATTCTCAAGAACACCCCTTTGGGCTCTTCAAACCCTAAGTCATCTTTGGAGCAAGATCATCATCTGTCAAGCTTAGGTAAGTGATTATTCTTATGGATTAATATATTATATGCATGAGAGAGTATATAGATCATGTTGGTTATGCTTGGAAGTGTTGAACATGGCACTTTGTATCTTTGTAAAAGATGTGTCATCCATGGAATTTAAACTTGAAAGATGACTTGTTGTCTTGATGAAAGTTCATGGTATAGATGAAATATCAACATGTATGGTGTGATTATGGTCCTAAACTTGTTATTTTTCTATAAGTGTAAATTATGGGATTTTGGCCGATTTGTTGTTATGAGGTGTATTGAAGTGAATTGATGGAATAATTGTGATGTTGTGATGATGGAGAGTGGAAAGTATGAACTAGGTGTGACATGCTATTGGTTATCATGTATTGGTCAATGTATGGAATATTGTGGGAATATTGGTATGATAATTTCATAAATGATATTGTCAAGGGGGAAATGACATGTTAAAGCCAAACATGTAACTCATTGTTATTCTATGCCATTGTAAGGTAGTTGGTGGGTGGTTAATGTAAACTCCTTTATGTATTTGTGGTGTAGAGTGAAACATAAAGAAGGAGCGGTACTATTGTATGCACATTTAAGATTGTATATACGTATTGAGAATACAAGGTATGTAAGGTTCCTCTTTCCGTATCTTTCCGCAACATATTGTTTGCATTGACATTGGGCTTGTTTCAATTCCGAGGGGCTTTGAAGTATAGCAATTCAGGTTTACATATATTGTTATTCACAAGTGACCTATTCTTAGATGAATTATGATTCACTCATCTCTTATTCATTGATTGAAGTTCCAAAGATGTCATAATGTGTAGTTTCTAAAAGAACTATCTCAAAGAGGGTAAGAGGTAAAGAGAATCTATTTATTCTTGAATAGTATTTTCCAATCATGTCATGTTCCAAAGTCTTATAATTTTGTAAGTATGTTTGTACCAATCTCATAAGTGAAAGTATCAATCTCTCACAAGTAAGGAACTAACCTCGCAAAAGTAAAGAATGAAGTAAGGTGATATTATGAGTGTATCCATGGGGTGAAAGAACACACCTTCATGATGACTAGCCCAACATAATGGGTGTATCCATGGGGTGAAAGAACACACCTTCATGATGACTATCCCAACATAATGGGTGTATCCATGGGGTAAAAGAACACACCTTCATGATGACTATCCCAACATAATGGTTGTATCCATGGGGTGAAAGAACACACCTTCATGATGACTATCCCAACATAATGGGTGTATCCATGGGGTGACATGAACACCTTCATGACGATATTATTAATTTTCCCACGGATCAAGTTGGGCCCGGTAGTATATAATTAATGATTGATAAGTAAGTAAGAAGAGGTACAGAAGTGAAGAGAATAATGAAAGTAATATGCGTGATTCCTCATATTCAGCAAGACGGTTGCATATATTGATGGTTATGTATTCTACGGTAATGTGAATATTAATGTACATAAGGAAAGAGAGTAATGAACATAAAATACATGATTCTAAGCAGTCAGATTGATGGTTTGTCTATATTGACTATTCCTTCATATATTGATTCCGTTGGCATTCTCATGTATGATGTAGTTTCTTGTGAGCCTTACATACTCAGTACATTCTTCGTACTGACCCCCTCGGGGGACTTACCTTACATATTGCAGGTGCAGGCACTAGTAGACCTCCACCGTAGATTGACAGTATTTACAGATCTTTGGTGAGCCCCAGTTGCTTTGGGACTTTCCGAGTCACAGTTGCATAGTTGTTTTGCTATGGTAAAGGTTGTATAAAGCGGGGACTTGTCCCGACTTTTAGATGGTCTTGTAAATGCATCTGTTAGAGGCTTTTGTAGACATTTGTGGGTATGTGAATATAAGAGACGTATGATCATTTTGACTTGATGGCCCTAACGGTCATGTTTCATATATATATATATATATAGATATGGCATATGTTTCCATGTCCATGATTTACGCATAGTTACATGAGGAATGGTAAGATTCATATGAGGAGATGCTTACGAATATACATGAGCAAAGATTGGTTCTCTCGGGCCATATCGACTTTGGGTGCCAGTCAGTACCGAATGGGATTCGGGGTGTGACACTGAGATAGGGTGAGCTTTCAGAGCTAGATCTGATCCTCTCCTCTTTTGCTAATTTTGGATAGTCTTTTGCATATTCTAAGACTACTTATATATTTGTTACTATCTAGTACTCCTATTTTTGATTTAGTGGCTCTTGTACCGAACTTACTAGGTCATGGGATACTCCTTAGTATTGTAACGACCAAATTTGTCATTACTAAAAAATTCCTTGATATTAGTGCGGAGTACGAATATTATCACAATTTCATTAGTAAACTTATGTGGGGCCACGTGTGTTAAAATTTTGGAATTAAAAGAAGTTGGGTTGGTCTGACGTCAGCCCGCCCACTATAGTAATGCCGCTATAGCAGCGCGCATGCCGCTATAGGGATATGACGCAGACTAGAACACCCACTTAAGCGGGTTTTATTTCTTTTCTCCTCTTGGGTCAAAATAAATAACGTGGGAGGCTCCAAAAACCCTTAGGGTTGTCTCCCATGTCTTAGAACCATGGAAAAGAAGAGAAAGGGCTACAGATGGGTACAACCACATGGGTTTTCAAGTGTCTGCAATCTTGGCAAGGTTGAATTTCTCTTTCGTTCGTTCTTTCTTCAGTTGGTTGACATCCAGGTAAGCTAAGGTTAATTGAGTAGCATAGACCCGAGTTAAAGAGCATGAATGTAGCATAGGTGGATGGGAGATTGCATGTCTAGGCCTTTGGGCACAAAGTTCGGATGGCTAAAAATTAGTTAAAGTTCGGGTAGCGTATGAGTATGGGCTGTTTGTATACCTTATCATGTATGTTATTCTTATGCTATAAATTGATTGTTCACTGTTGTAAACCTTTACTTGTGTTAGTGGATAGGACAAATTGCTGGTTATTTGTAAAACCTTAAGAGAAAAGTGATACTACCAGGTAGGGTATGGGTGAACTTCTAAATAATCTAGGGTGGTAATCCTTATTATCATTCGAAACAAAGTATTGGGGTAGGTGGCATGATTAAGGCCCTAAACGGTAGTGTCGGTGATGGTATTGTAGTTTAATCCAATTTGTGCTATATGTGCATGTTAGCTACTTTGTAGTGTGGCTTGTTAGTGCATGTTGTTTGGTGTGGTTAATGCAAAGGATTTTACATTGTTGTATGATTTTGAACTACCTTATTTCTAGATGTAGAATGTTTTGGTATTTAGGACATTCTCACGGGTTATTGGTGAAACATGGTTGGCATACACTTGTGTCTAGGGTTTTAGTACATGGACAAAAATTTTCCCCTGCAGGTCATGACTAGAGGGTGGGTGCATCACCCATAGCATGTATGTACGAGGGTCGGGTGAGTTTGACGATTCCATGAGTGATCCGGGGAACATATTTATATTCTTGATATATTTGGATTTCTTGTGTGGTCTGGATTCTTGTCATGTACTTTAGGATTTTTGTTATTAGATTAATGGTTTGTTGACTTGGATATTGTTATAGTCAGGGTTGTTGACTGAGTCAAGGTTTGATTAGACTTGTTGTCTCTTGACTTTTCCTGATTTAGCTTTACTGAACTTGACTTAGTAATAATATGTGGATTGTTGATTAAATACCCTAAACTGCTTATTTTATTCTTGATGTGCTAGCTGTATGCTAGTTTTGAGCATGGATTAACTTATGGCACTATATTTTAGTTACATGTGATCTGCTTACAACATAGTCATTTATTTCTTATTATGGTCCGACTTGTTATATTGCCTCGGGTGGTGGAGTGGCTAAGGAGGTTAGGGTTGAGTATGTAGTTCTATGTCAGTGGGATAGGGAGAAGGACTGGTGTAAGTTATGGTTTAAATTCAATCTAATGTTCGGGGGGACCTGGTGGACTGGTTACATGTCCGAATGGCTTTTCTCCAGGTATGCCAGGTGACTTATTAGTTTCTTGACTTAGGTTTAGGTCTTTCCCCTATTGTAGTTGGCTTTTAGGAGTTATGTTGACCCACGGGTAAGGCCAGACCTAATGGTCCGAGGTGGTAGGGTCATACTAGAAAGAGCGGTGTCTCAGAATTCATAATCGGAGGTTAGTAAGAAGGTGGAAGGGAATATTTACGGTTGGGTAATGAGTCTAAAAGTATGCATGTTTCTTTGAATATTTTTATTATATTTGTGTAATCCAATTTTGGTCAACCGATGAGGCTTACTAGTACGTGTGGTTTGTGCTGATGTTACTCTTGCCATACCCTTTTCGGGGTATATACTTTTATAGGAATCAGTGTTGCTTTCTTGATTGTTGCGGTAGTGATTCTTCAGCAGCTTCCACATCTCTTACTCATGGTGTAGGCTGAGTCCAGTTTTACTCTTCCTTTAGCAGCTCTTGTACCTATTTAGACTAGATCCTAGGGTAGTTGTAGTTTATACTGTTGAAAGAATTTTCTATAATGAAGTTGGTTTCTTTACTTAATTAAAGTCTTCCACTTGACTTCTTAAAGGGATGGTAAGGGGTTCTCCTATCTTGGTGGATTAGAGTAGGTGCCCTCACAACGGGCAGTTTGGGTCGTGACAAGTACTTTTACTCTTTTTTAGAACTCCTATTGTGAGTCTATATTTCATATTTATCTTTTTTTTTTCCATAGGTTAGCCTATTACTTATCATTTCGGGCTATGATTAGGCTTACTAACTGGTGGGTTAAAGTAGGTGCCATCATGACCCAAGAAATTGGGTCGTGACAAATTGGTAATAGAGCCAGGTTCACTAGTATTGTTGGTTTAAGAAAAATGATATGCCATGGTTTCATGGCACTTTCAATGCTTAAAACAAGGAAAATATGCAATAACTTGGGTATGTTTGGTTGGTATGATGTGTTTTCTATCCTATTTTGCAGGGAAATAGATTATGCAGGCAAAATGGAGAATAGGGGAAGACTTAAGCACTAGAAATGTATCGGGATAGTTTGCCAGCATAAGTAATCGGTGGAGTTAAGAAATCATTGGGGATCACAGTCCTAGTGTATTTCTCATATTGATTGCAAATCCAAAAATCAACAATTGTTATTGTTACTATTTACTTATAACCCCCCCCCCCCCCCTTTTTTTAGTTTCTTGCCAATTACTCAGACAG
Organism: Capsicum rhomboideum; assembly: GCA_031232105.1. Taxonomy (NCBI): domain Eukaryota; kingdom Viridiplantae; phylum Streptophyta; class Magnoliopsida; order Solanales; family Solanaceae; genus Capsicum; species Capsicum rhomboideum. Next base: position 129,321,892 of record CP124712.1, read on the forward strand.
ACACTAGACATAATTTCATCCTATTCCCTGTGGGATCAACCCCAACCTAGTTGGGTTCTATATTTGATTCAGCTACCACTTTATACTTTTTCTGGAGGTATAGTTTGGGCGACATCAAATTTTGGCGCCATTATCCGGGAATACGGTTACCGAGTTGATTAGTTTGCTTATTATAGATGATTGGTTTTATTTTTCTATACTTTTTTGGAGGGCACACACCGGTGTATGGCCAACACTAGGAGTCAAGGAAATCCCCTGATTCCACTTGATACTGAGATAGAACGAACACTGAGAGCAAATCAAAGAATGGTGAGTACCGACGGAGTTCAAAATTGCGCAGCCACGGGAGATATTCATAACCAGCCAATTTAGCCAGTTGGTCATGAAACTATGAAACAAATCACTGGCCGATTGACGACTGAGAAAAATAGGAGGTAAGCAACTCTTAGATAAGAGGATCGAGACCATCAAGGAATGCAAGAAGCAACACAACATCTCGCTACACTTGAAGAGAGACAAAGAAGACTAAGGGTGCAACAACCCCCTCAAAGACCATATGTGCAGATTTATGATAATCCCAAAGAAGAGGATGTGGCTTATTTCGAGCCGATTGAGACTGGTGCTATTATTCCACCAGAGTTACCTCAAGGCACTAAGTTAACATTACAAATGCCATGATCCACCTGCTAAACTTGAAAGGTGTGTTCGCCAGTCTTCCTATAGACGATCCGAACATACATGTAATGAACTTTGCGGGGGTATGCACTTCATATAACTTGCTTGGAGTTGACCAAGAGTCTATTCATTTGAGATTATTTCTATTCTCTCTAACAGAAGACGCGACTTTATGGTTGGCCGAGTTACCATGAGGCTCTATCACTACTTGGCAAGAGTTGAGAAATCAATTTCTGGAGAGATTTTTCCCACCCTCCAAGATGTTACAATTGAAGGATGAGATTTACAACTTCAGACAACTACATTCTGAAGCACTTTACGAGACATGGCTAAGGTTTAAGAAGAAGCTGCAAAATGTTCCAAATCATAGGATGAGTGGTAGGAGTTTTCTTAAAATCTTCTATAAGGGTTTAAATGCCAATACAAAGGTTGTAGCAGATACTATCACTGGAGAAGCATTTATGAGTCTAAGGTGGGAACAAGCTTCCGAGATTTTAGATCATATCACTAAGACCAATCGAGGATGGCATACTTGGGAGGCAGATACACCACCAGGGTCGTATGCTATTGGAGCCTCGGCAGCACAATGGGTATTGGATGAATCTATAGCTTAAGAAGTCGTACAGTTGAGGACAAAGATTGGCTTACTAGCTAAACTGATTGCGGCTGGAGGTGTTGAGAAGGTGCATGCCGTTGGTGCACAAGATAAAACACCTAGACATGATGAGTATAAATCTGATGAGGAGGCTAAGTACTTGGATCGTGAGGTGGCGGGTTTTCAAGCCAAGGGCCAAGGGTCTAATTAAGACTCTCAGAACTTAAGGCAAGGGAATCAAGGTCAAAACTACTATGGAGACAATTACAATAAGTCAGGATATCGAGATAGAGACCTGGATCATGACGGTGATTGGAGGCAAAAGGATAATTACAAAGAGAAGAGTGGTGAATATGTTCCACCTGGGAACCGCGATGCTGATTATGAAAGTTCAAGAATGGAAGCCTTCTTAATAAACTGGTCAAAGTGTCAGAGATCCAGGAGAGTTACTTTAAGGAGATTAGGTTAGACATTTGAGACATAAGTCAAAAAGTAGAATCTCATTTGACTGCCATTAAATAGTTGGAGCAACAGTTTGGGTAAATATCAGTGGCATTGAACCACCATCAACCAGGCACCCTTTCGAGCAACACCATCCAGAATCTAAAGAATGATATTCATTGTTCTGCCATTACTACTAGAAGAGAGAAGTGCACGACTGACCCATCTATACCTGTAGATAGTGGTAAGGAAGATAAAGCGATGATAGTTGATGTAAAAACTGAGATAGAGCCAGAGAATTCAAAGGGTGATGGTGATGCAGTTCAAAAGCCTCATGATGCTGACAAAAAGGAAAAATCTGATAACGGGAAGGAAAAAGATATCCCTTAAGTGTTCAAACAAATTCCTCGACCTTTCCCTTTCTTTCCTCAAAGGTTGAAAAAGAAAGCTGAAGAGCATAAATACCAGAAATTTATTTCAATGTTAAAAGAGTTATTGGTAAATATTTCTCTTGTCGAGGCATTAGAACAAATGCCAGGTTACGCAAAATTCATTATAGATTCGGTGACAAAGAAGAGAACTATTAGTTTTGAGCCGACAGATAACTTATATCATTATAGTACAATTGCTTCTCGTTCACTAGTTGAGAAAAAGTAAGACCTGGGAGCTTTCACATTCCTTGTACCATTGGGTCCTATAATTTTGCAAAAGCTCTGTGTGACTTGCGTGCTAGCATTAACTTGATGCTACTAGCCGTTTTCAAACAGCTAGGATTGAGAGCACCGAAACCGACTTCTATAAGACTTCTTATAGCGGATAGAACTGTGAAAAAGCTGGTGGGCATTTTGTATGATGTTTTGGTGAAGGTTGCATCTTTTATATTTTCGGTTGACTTTGTGATTCTAGATTGTGAAGTTGATTTTAAGGTTTCCATCATCTTAGGAAGACCATTCCTTTCCACTGGCCGTACATTGGTTGACATGGAAACTGGGCTGATGAAGTTCAGGTTGAATGATGAACATGTCACTTTCAATGTTTGCCATTCCATGAAGCAACCAAAATATATGCGAGTGATTTTTATAATAGATATGATTGATGAGAGTGACATGGTCGTTCCTATTAAAGAAAGGCTGGGGGTAGAAGCTCTTACGATCGTGATTATGAATTTTGATAGTGATGGTATTGAAGAGTACAATGAGATGGTTGGTGCGCTTTCTGGTAGGGGATCATACACTTATGCTCCAAAGAAACTTGATCTTGATTTGAAGAATATGGTGACCCCACCGGCTCATCCTTATATTGAGGAACCTCCAATTTTAGGGCTTAAGGCTTTCCCGTATCACCTTCGCTATACATTTTTAGGAGCCAACAACACCTTGCCTATGATTATTTCTGCTGAGTTGGTGGAATGGCAAGTAGAGGCTCTTGTTTTAGTATTGAAAAGTTTTAAGAGGGCCATTGGTTGGTCCATTACTGGCATCATCGGGATTTCACCTGATATCTAGACTTACAAAATTTAGCTTGATCCTGAGTACATACCAAGCGTTGAGCACCAACGTCATCCGAACCCACCTATGCAAGAAGTTGTGAAGAAAGAAATCATCAAGTGGTTAGATGCGGGTGTGGTTTACCCTATTTCTGATAGCAAGTGGGTGAGCCCAGTTCAATGTGCACCAAAGAAGGGAGGAATCTATGGTTCCAAATGACAAGAATGAGTTTATCCCAAAGAGTTCGGTTATGGGATGGAGAGTTTACATGGATTATCAAAAGCTGAATTCTTGGACCAAAAAGGATCATTTTCCTATGCCTTTCATGGATCGGATGTTAAACCGTCTTGCTGGTAGAGGATGGTATTGTTTTTTTGATGTTTATTCGGGGTATAATCAAATTTTCATTACTCTCAAGGACTAACAGAAGACCACTTTCACTTATCCATATAGGACGTTCTCATTCAAAAAAATGCCCTTCGATTTATGTCCATTTTCTCCAACATAGTGGAAGACGCTGTTGAGGTTTTTATGGATGATTTATCTGTTGTGGGAGACTCATTTGATGACTGCTATGGGCACCTTGCTAATGTGTTTCAAAGATGGGAGTAGTGCAACTTAGTGCTAAATTAGGAAAAATTTCACTTTATGGTTAATGAGGGTATCATATTGGGGCATCGAATCTCAAAGAAGGGTATTAAAGTTGACAAAGCCAAGATTGAGGTGATTGAAAAGTTACCTCCACCTATTTCGATTAAAGGAATTTGAAGTTTCTTGGGACATGCAGAGTTCTATAGAAGATTCATCAAGGATTTCTCTAAGATTGCACTTCCATTATGCAAGATTTTAGAGAAGGAGGTGAAGTTTGTGTTTAATAAGGCTTGTCTAAAAGTGTTTGAGTGCCTGAAAGAGAAGTTGATTTCAGCCCCTATCATTGTTTCACCAGATTGGACGATGCCATTTGAAGTTATATGTGATACTAGAGGTGTGGCATTGGGTGCAGTCCTTGGCCCAAGATGTGAGAAGATTCTACATCCAATATATTATGCTAGCAACACACTTAATCCAACTCAAAAAAATTGTACTGTAACCGAGCAAGAATTGTTGGCAGTGGTCTTTGCTTTTGAGAATTTTTTATCTTACTTGATTGGTACGAAGATGAGAGTGCATACAGACCACACAACACTTAGATATCTTATATCAAAGAAGGATACCAAGCCAAGACTGATTCGGTGGGTGCTTCTATTGCAAGAATTTGATTTTGAGGTCAAGGACCGAAAGGGGACCGAGAATCAGGTTGCAAACCATCTATCACACCTTGAGGAGGAGCCCATGCTTAAATTAAGGGATGATCTTGATATTGATGATACTTTTCCAGATGAGCAAGTATTGGTAGCATCACAAGATTTAATCCCTTGGTTTACAGATTTTGCCAACTTTTTAGCTAGTGATCTAGTCCCAGAAGATATTTCGTATCAGCAGAGGAAGGGGTTATCATGGAGGTGCGGGGACTACTCATTAGATCTTACAATGTGGGTATTATTGGCCCACCATCTATAAAGATGCTCATGACTATGCTCAGGCTTGTGACCAATGTCAAAGACAAGGGAACATCTCACGTAGACATTAACTTCCTATGATAACTATTCTTGAGCTCGAATTGGATGATGTATAGGGAATTGATTTTATGGGCCCATTTGTGAGCTCACATGGGGTGAAATACATTTTGGTAGCTGTTTACTACGTTTCTAAGTAGGTAGAGGCAATTGCACTTTCTAATAATGAAGGAAGGAGTGTCACAACATTCTTAAAAAAGAACATATTTACATGATTCGATACACCCCAATTTATCATTAGTGCTAGATGATACCACTTCTATAATCGGTTGTTCAAAGCCCTGCTTGAAAAATATGGTGTTAAACATAAGGTGGCAACACCTTACCATCCTCAGACGAACAGGCAAGTTGAGGTGTAAAATCGTGAGATTAAGTCTATTTTGTCGAAGACTATGAATGCCAATAGGACTGATTGGGTAAGAAGATTGGATGATGCATTATGGACATATCGAAATGCATTCAACACACCGATTGGTGTATCTCCATATCAGTTGGTGTTTGGTAAACCGTGTCATTTGCCTATCGAACTTGAACATAAGGCATTATGGGCATTGATAAGGTTGAATCTGGAATGGAGCAAAACGGCTAAATTGAGATTAGAGCAGATGAATGAGATGGATGAATTTTATCTCCAAGCTTATGAAATTTCAACACTGTATAAAGAGAAGATGAAATTATATCATGATCGAAAGATTGAACAATAAGAATTTCACCCGGGCGATTTGGTATTGCTTTATAACTCCAGGCTTTGCTTGTTTCCTGGAAAATTAAGGTCCAAATGATCTGGACCATTAACAGTGGTTAGGGTATTCCTGCACGGAGAAATTGAGCTGAAATATTATTACAATGTTCTATTCAAGGTCTATGGACAGCGTGCAAAGCACTATATGGGAACTACGAAAGAAATAAGGACGTGTGAGGAGTTTAGTCTTGATGAATTCTGAGTAGTCAAGTGAGTTGGGTCGTGCCGCGCCATTAAACCAGGAGCTTCATGGGAGGCAACTCATGGTCTGGTTAGTGAAGTCTGATTAACCAACCTAGCTACGTCGTGCCGTAATGTTAAATCAAGCACTGCTTGGGAGGCAACCCAAGGATTGATACCAGTTGTGAGTTGAAAATAAAAATGTGAACTCAAAAGTTTGCAGATTAAACCATGCCAGGGACCCATGTGACTTAGGTCAACCCACATGACATGGGCTGGTACCGTCGAAATCAGACTAAAATTTCAAATTGCAGAATCCAATCCACGGCAGGTACCCACGTGACATAGGACGATCCATGTGACGTGGGTCTGTGACGTGGGAATCAGGTGAAATTTTTTATTTTCAGGAACTCAACCTATGCCAGGGACCCACGTGACGTAGATTAAACCACCTGACATGGGTCGGTACAGTGAAAATAAAAAATACTCTGATTCTGAAAATCCGAACCGACCCAACCCAAAATTTTTGCCTATTTCTTATAAAATTCGACACCAATCAATCTTCAACCCTAAACCCAATTTTCCAATCCTCCAAAGAGCTGATTTCTTAAACACAAATTTCTATAAATTAACACTTCAAAGCCTAAATCACTAACTTTCCCAAGTACCCAACACACAAATTCATCCATATTAACTTCTTAATACCCGAAAATCCTAAATCCCAAACACCCTAATTTCAAAATCCCTAAATTCAACCTTTACCCTCGACCCATAAATCCGACTCGGCCTAATCCAATATAAACCCGACCCATTTGAACCAAATACTGCCAAAAGGAAATCCCAAACTTAGGGATATGGGTTTCTCTTCGCGAATCTTCACCAAGAACCCAGAATTCACAACAAGGCTGCGAGGTGAGCCTTCAGAGTCAGAGAAAACTGGGTCTAAAGAGGTTTATGAGATTGCTAGGGATGATTTTGCTCTTGTGCCTCACGCCACAAGATAATGAACTAGGGCACAAGCGGCAGCCTGGGGCACACCTCAGCCTATTACACAGCCCTCGCCTCCTGCCACACCAGTGGCTCCTATTCAGTCATCTTATTCCTCCCCCAAGTTTGAAGAGGGGGTGGATACTTCTGCAATTGGTGGTACTGGAGATGGGGATGATGCACCTGGGATTGATGAGATTGCTGAAGGTGCAGATAATTTTGAGTCAGGAGGTAGTGGTGAGATTGATGAGACAACATCTATTTCAGGCACTGGTGTTTAGGATTCCGGTACTTCCTCATAGAGACAGTTGGATACACAGTGGGCCACAGCTACAACATGAAAGAAAAACAAGAGGTGGTGTGTTCAGGGTATGAAGGCCATTTATGATAGGGATGCAGAGACGATTGAGGAGGGTGCATGTAAAAGAAGTATCACTAAGGAACCCTGATATCGGTTAGATGAGTTAAAGGTACCACCCGAGATTAAGTTAGTGTTTGATCGCTATGGATTCGGGTGGATGACGGAGCCTTCTAGTAGCTACAGCCCAGAGTTGGTCCGCGAGTTTTATGTATCATATGATGCTTTTATTGCAGTGATTACACCAAATGAGCAGCGCTATCAGGACCAACCACCATTGACTCACACTTTGGTTAGTGGTACTAGAGTAGATATATCCGAACAGACTATCCACATGTTCTTGTTTGGTGTCGAACATGCACTTCCAGCTAGTACTACTGAGTTTGATCACCGCATGGAGACGATAAAAAATAAAAACAAAATAAAAGATGCCCATCAATGCTTAGAGCTACTAAGGTAGGTTGCGCAGTATATCCCTGAGGATGGAGTAGATACGAGATGGATCACTGAGAAATTGGATATTAAGAAGTCCTTACTTCACTTTGCAGGTAGGCATTGGTGGTAAGTTGTATGGCACCATCTTGGTCCCACAGGTGTAGATAATTCTCTTACTTTTGACTGAGCTGTTCTAGTAGCAAGCATCGTCGGATATGACATCAATGTTGACCGCTTTATTATTGAGGAGATTCATTAGCGCGCCTTTAGAGACTTTACCATCATCCCTTTCCCCTGTCTAATTTAGGGCCGATGTAATATTGTTGGTATGGTCACGATGCCTGTAGTATATCACCAGTTTGAGGTGACTCGTATAGTTGATATAGGGTTAATACAGCAGCGAGGTGCTAACTTGATTTCCTAAAGGGGTTCTCAACCCTCTACTTCATCAGGTGCCATCCTTTTTGGAGGGCAAGTGGATCGAGAGGAACTGATTAGCACTTCAATACCAGTTAGTGAGCCCGAGACTGGGAGGTTACCTACTGAGGGCACAGGCTCCATGATTGATGAGGGTGCAGCAGGCACTACAACACCACTCTCGTCTAGCATGGTTGCAGTTTCACGAGAGTTTTTGCAGGAGTTAGTGGAAAGATAGACGTAGGATATTGAGTGATAGGCTCACATAAAGGTCCAAATGGCTGAGTTGGTATCTCAACTTAATCCATGGGTTAGGCCTTTGTTAGAGGCTTCTAAGGCAAGAGTTGAGGCTCACATTTCTACTGCTATGGTGAGGTTTATGGGTGAGCTGCATGGGCAGATTAAAACCTTTGAGCAATGGATGGGTAATTAGTTGCGGGAGGCCCATATTTCATACTTGAAGAGTTTGACACAGGAGGGGCTTCTTTGAGGGCACAGGTTGGAGCTTCAGCAGTCATCCACACTCCTATCATTTCTCCTATGTCCATACCAATACCCACATCACCAGTTTTTAAGTTGGATTTGTTTGCTGATGAGGAACCTCCTATTGGTAGAGTTAAGAGGCCATGAAGTCCCAAGGGTTGGACTGATAGTGGAGATGAGTTTGAGAGTGATCTACAGAGGGTGACTAAGGCTTTTTAGGAAGAGTACCATGCTAGTCAGATTACCTGTGAGCAGAGAGCATGGGGTACGTTCTCTAGTCAGCTACCCCCTCCACCGTCTGCACCTAGAGTGGAGCCCAAAGAGCATACAGATGATCCCACCATAAACGGGCCTACCTCTGGGTCCTAGGACACCACAGACATGTCTTCACTCTCTTACACTTATCATATTGATCATTGTCCACTGAGGGTAGTATACCATTATTTAGTTGGGGGTGGGGGTATACCATCACTTGAGGCTTTTTATTGCCGTATTTCTTTTCCCCCAAGTATGCTATTATAGTAGAACCAGCATATTTAGGTTGTTATTTATATTATTTATGTGTTTTCATGTTTAATTAGGAGAAAAATAGGGGAACCTTAGTGCAGTCAATTTTGAACAAACTTTGAATGATAATGATATAATGATGCTTTTTTGTTGTTTAAAGGACACCCCTCCTGAAAATTTTATTTTGAACTGTGTGTGTAGTATGTTAGTTTATTACAGTTGTTGGATCATGTTATGGTATTAATATTATAGGCAACATGACAGTAGCTAGTGATGCATGAACTGGATAGGTAGTAGTTTATAGTGTAACCCTGTACTATGTGTGTGTGAGTTCATTACCGAGTTCACTTTATTTGTGCGATCCAGAACTTGTCCGATTAGTCTTTCCTAGGTTATAGGATAGTGGTTAGGAAAGGATTATAGGCCATTTTTGAATATGTCCACTTTTAGCCTAAATGCCTGACTAAATAAAGTAAATATCGCTTAATCCCGATTTCGAGCCTTAGTTGACCTATTTCTTTCATTAGCCTATTCACCTTCCCATTTTGACTTACAATGAACCTGTCTTGACCTTGGTCCCTCCTTGGACATTATATACCTCAACTCAGGCAAATCGTCTAAGTTGAGGGTGGCTATTATAGGGGTGCATAGTTTGACTTAGGTATGAAAAAGGGCTTAGTAAAAGAAAAAGAAAACAGATTTGGATGTGAAGAAAACAAGAAACAAAATTGAGTGAAATAAATAAAAATTGCAAAAAAAGAGAAAGAAAAAGAAAAAAAATTGTGTTTTGAAAGTATGAAGAAAATCACACCCAAAATCTGAAAATAAATGAAGGTAAGGGAGAATAAAATAAGGATGATTGGAAAGTGGAGCCAAAAATAGTGTAGTGTCAAGTAGGGTTAAGTCACCATATCCATATGTACCACACCCATCCCCAAGCTTACATTACATGCCGATGAAAGTCCTATAGTGATCCTAGTCCAATTGTCCGAGAAACTAAGACATAGAAAATAAGGGCAAGCCTATGGTATTTCATGCACATTGTTTGAACTTCTTTGTGAGAGAGAGTGTTTTGACCCAGTCCCTACTTTGATATTCATTCGTATACTGTGAGTGTATGGGACTTCTTTATTGTGAGAGTACATGGGTTGCATTGTTAGCTGCTATTTGTTCGGATAATGTCATTTGCATATATGCTTAGTTGTTTGTTCATAATTAGATGCCACCATTTGATCCCTTTTGTGCCATGATAAAATGCTGCATGTATACACACCGTGGTTTTGATTTTTAAATAGGAGAGGTCGGAAAAGTTTTGGTGCCAAAAGCAATGAGTCAATTGCTGTAGGTCTTTTAGGTTTCTCTTAATTAAGCATGATTGTGTTTATTTTGTTTTGTTTACCTGAGGACATGCAAACGTTCTAAGTTGAGGGTGTTGATATGCCATGGTTTCATGGCACTTTTGATGCTTAAAACAAGGAAAATATGCAATAACTTTGGTATCTTTGGTTGGTATGATGTGTTTTCTATCCTATTTTACAGGGAAATAAGCTATGTAGGAAAAATGGAGAATAGGGGAAGAAGCATGCACTAGAAACGCATCGGGATAGTTTGCCAGCACAAGTAACCGGTGGAGTTAAGAAATTATTAGGGATCACAGTCCTAGTGTATTTCTCATATTAATTACAAATCCAAAAATCAACAATTGTTACTGTTTCTATTTGCTTACAAAAACACCCCTTTTTAGTTACTTGCTTATTACTCAGACAGACACTCGACATAATTTTATCCTATTCCCTGTGGGATCAACCCCAACCTAGTTGGGTTCTATATTTGATTCAGCGACCACTTTATAATTTTTCTAGGGGTATAGTTTGGGCGACATCAAGCAAGTGCCTAACAGAGTCTTGCAGATCGGTATGATGACATCCATATCCTATTTTGGGGGCTACAGGATATTCTTAGGAAAATTTTACTTTTTTTTTTATTTTCGTATGTTGAGTCTATCTTGGTTTATAAAATTCTCATTATTTCACTCTTTTGCAGATGGCTAAGACGCGGGCTACGATGGTTGGGAATGAAGACCCTGAGCCTGCAGCTAGGGCACCCGTTAGAGGTCGAGGTTGAGGTCAGGATAGAGCTACCGTACCAGCCAAGGGTTAGGACAAAGAGCCTTCACCAGATCTTACTATTACTTTTGAGCCAGAGGTAGCTCCATAGATTAAGCCACCTTAGCCGCTGGTAGGCCATGAGGCAGCACGGGCCCTACCAAGGTTATTTCTTCCTTACTTCTTAGAGATGCCTTGCTTCAGCTATTGGGATTGGTTGGTGGTGCACCGTATGATGGTCCCCAGTCAACAAACCAGAGTGGTACTAATCTAGAGCGCAGCCTGTAGCTGTGGCTCACTGAGGTAAGGTTTCTCCAGCACCGGTAGTTCCACAGCCAACAGTTGCTCAGCCAGTTATAATTATCAAGGAGCAGAAGGTTTTGGGTTGATTTTGAGATTGACTCCACCTAGGTTTCCAGGGGGCCTAGGAGAGGATCCTTATGAGTTTCTAACTAGGTATGATGAGAGGCTTTATAATTTAGGGTTGGTTGAGTCAAGTGGAGTGGATCACATGGCATATCAACTTGATATGGAAACAACACAGTGGTGGAGGGGTTATCTTGATTCCAGGCTAGTTAGATCTCAACCTGTGACATGGGCTCAGTTGTCCGAGGCTTTCTTGGAGAAGTACATATCTCGCATTATGTGTGAGTACCTGAGGGATGAGAAATCTGCATTGAGATAGGGTTCTATAATGGTGGCCGAGTATGAGGCGAGGTTTCACGAGCTAGCCAGATATACCACCTTGATTTTGGCTATAAAATATAAAAAGATTTGGTGTTTCATCAGAGGGTTGAGTCTATGATGTCGTCCAAAATATACCTCCGAGAAAGTATAGTGCGGTCACTGAATCAAATATAGAACCCAACTAGGTTGGGTTCAATCCCACAGGGAATAGGTCGAAGTATGAGTAGATACTAGATGGACTAATTGGAAGGTAAATAAAACTGATGGGTTTTGCTAGTAAATAATAATAATAACTATTGTTGGCTGTATTGAGTTTGTAATCAATAAGAGAAATTCACTAGGACTGTGATCCCCAATGATTCCGTAACTCCACCGGGTATTTGTGTTTAACAAGATTGCCCTACTGCCTGCATGCAAAATCTAACAAGTTAGGTTCATCTAACTGTCTATCAACTTTTCATTAGACGAATTTCACTCTTCTCCTCTCTGTCTCCGAGTGTCGCACTACTAACCCATGTCCTGGATTTTAGATAACCTTTCCCGCTAAGGCTCCGGTTATTAGATGAAGGTTGATAGCTTTAAATCTCTATTGTTATCTCCTTTTCCCAATCTCTACCTCTCTCTCGAGCAAGTCTAGAATACAGGCGAGATTCTAACATTTGCAATCGTTAGAAAAGCAACCACAACAAAGGAAACAACAATACATGCATACACAGCAGTACAAAGTTGCTTTGAACTTAATCGGTTTCGTTAATTCCTCATGGTTCACACAACCCTAGTTGATGGGTTTAACTACTCATAATTGTAAGAACACCAGAATAATGAAAAGATGAAAACATAATTATGATCTCACAAGAATGAAGGAAAACCAAAATTTCAATTATCAATAAACCTCAAATTAGGGTTTGTGAATACAAAACCAAAAAATATGTCTGAAACAGTATGAAATAACTCTCAAAGTAGTAAATTGTACAACTCTCGCACCTAGGACTACATAGGGGTATTTATAGATATAAAACTAGTCCTATCCAAAACAAAATAGGAGAATAGAGTCTGCAGTTTTTACGGTGTCGTGACTTGGTGTCGTGGAACCAAGTCACGACACGTGACTTGTCTCATGGGAATCAGGCTCTTTTTACATTCTTCAGAAGTCGAATCACGGCAGGCTTCATGGCACGTGGGTGTCAGTCACGCCGCGTGACCCCTGCCGTGGAAATCAGATTGCCTTTTTCAGTTTCTAAACTTGAGTCACTATGGCCACTCACGTGGCGTGAGTGTCTTCCACACCACGTAGGTAGTGGCGTGACACCTTATTCTGATGCAGCCTCATGTTCTTTCTTCTTCCGATACTTCATTCTCGAGCTTGATTCCTCCTCTTTTGATCCTTTTGCCTTTAACACCTGTTTTCCTGCAAAGTAGGACAAAATCACATCATACCAACAAAACACACCCAAGTTATTGCATATTTCCCTTGTTTTAAGCATCAAAAGTGCCATATAACCATGGCACATCAACACCCTCAACTTAGAACGTTTGCATGTCCTCAGGCGAACAAAGTAAAAATACACAAACACAATGCTTAACTAAGAGAAACCTAAGGGACCTATGGCAGTCTACTCATTGCTTTTGACACAAAACCTTTTTTGACCTCTCCCATTTTCAAAGTAAACCCAAAGTATGTATGTAAGCAGCATAGGATCATGACACATAAGGGATCAAGTGATGGCACCAGATTATGTACAAACAACTAAGCATATATGCAATTGGCATTTCTCCAACAACTAGCAGCTAATAATGCAACCCATGTACTCTCACAATCAAAGAAGTCCCATGCACTCACAGTATATAATGAATATAATCAGGGACGAGGTCAAAACACTCACTCTCACAAAGAAGTTAAGACAGTGTGCATTAAATACCATAGGCTTGCCCTTATTTTCTACGCCTTAGCTTATGGACAGTTGGACTAGGATCACTATAGGACTTTACTCGGCTTGTAATGTAGGCTTAGGGAAGGGTATGGTGCATATGGATATAGTGACTCAACCCTCCTTGACACTACACTATTTTTGACTCCAACTTTCAACTTTCTCATTTTTATTCTCCCTTATTCTCCTTTCTTTTATTTCCATATTTTGGGTGTGATTTTTCTCAAACTTTTAAACAAATATATTTATTTCTTTACACATTTTTATTATTATTATTTTTTTTTCTTTTCACACCCAAATCTGTTTTCTCTTTTTCTTTTATTTACCCTTCTTCATACCCAACTCAATCTACGCACCCCTATAATAGCCACCCTCAACTTAGGCGATTTGCCTGAGTTGAGGTACACAGTGTCCAAGGAGGGACCAGGGCCAAGACAGGTTCATTGTGATTAAAATGAGAAGGTGAATAGGCTAATGAAAGAAATAGGACAATTATGGCTCAAAGACGGGATCAAGGGATACGTATTCATTTGGTTTGGCATTTAGGCTAAAAGTGGAATTTCTTAAAAACGGCCTATGATCCTTTCCTAATCCCTATCCTTTAACTTTGGCAAGACCAACCGGACAAGTTCTGAATCGCACACACACAACTAACTAAGTAGTGACCTCACACACACATAGTACAGGGTTGTTTTACCAACTACTACCTATCCGTTCATGCAATGCTAGCTACGGTTATTTGCCTATAATTCTAGTGCCATAACAAGATTCAATAGCTGTCACATACAAGCATGCTATTCACACAATTAAAAAAAACCAAAATTTTAGGAGGGGTATCCTTAACAGTCAAAACACATAACACTCTTTCAAAACTGGACTGCACTACAGTTCCCTCATTTTTCTCCTAATTTAGCAATAAACAATAACATCCTAAACATGCTGGTTCTACTATAATAGCACACTCGAGGGAAAAGAAACACGGTAACAAAACCCCCCAAGTGGTGGTACACCTCCACCCCCAACTAAATATGGTGCACTGCCCCTCAATGCACAAATATCAATGAAATACAAGGGAGTGAAGACATACCTGTGACGCCCTAAGCATCGAAAGTGGGCCCGCCAGCAGCGGGATCATCAGACTGTGTGGTAGAAGGTGCATTCGATGGAGGGATAACCTGAATAGCAGATGCACCACACGCCCTCTGCTCTACTTCAATCTGGGTCGCATGATATTCTACCAGGGAGGCTTTAACCGCCCTCCGCAGATCACTCTCGTACTCAGCATCACTCTTACCCCCATCCTCTAGACTGCGAGGTCGCTTTCCTCTATCCATAGGAGGCTCCTCATAAGCAAACAAATCAACCTCAAATGCTGGCCGCCCGGAGGTCGGGACAAGCATAGGTGGTATAATGGGAGTGCTACTCGAGGCTAGTGCCCGAACCTCCTCTCTCAACATAGCTACTTCCTGGGTCAAGTCGGCCATATCAGGGCTCGGCACAGTACTCAATCGGGAGGCCATACGTGCCTCGAAACTATCTATCCTGCCATGCAACCCCCGCATAAACTGATCTATCGCTGCATTCATCCGAGCCTCCACCCTAGTCTCTGCAGCCTCAACTATAGATCGAACCCAAGGCTTAAGCTGATATACCAACTTAGCCATCTGCGTCTCAGTGTGAACCTGGTGCTCAAACATCTCCGTCTGCCTATCTATCAATTGCTGCAGAAAGTCTCTCGATACTGAAACCATCCCAGTAAGAGTCGGTGGGACACTCATACTGGGTACCCCATCATCAATAGGGCCTGCGCCCTCAGTCTACATAGGTACCCAAACTGGTACAGGAATAGGCAAAGGTGCACTTCTCGGCTCATCCAAGGTTGCGCCCAATGACTCAGATGACTGTGACCAGCGTGGAAGAATGGGGTGTGACCCCCGCTGCTGTATCATAGCAATATCGGCTAGTCGGGTCACCTCTATAGAATTATCAATGGCCTGTATCCTGTACACCCCTGCCCTATCACACAGTCCCTGGATCATGCATGGGAAGGGTATACTCGTGTGATATCTAAAAGCCCGCTCATGGATCTCCCGGATGATGTACCGTGTGAAATGAATCTCATAACCAGCCAAGATGCTGGCTACTACTAGAGCCCTGTCCAATGTGAGGGAGTTGTCAGCATTGGTTGGGCCCGACCTATGCCGAACCACTGACCACCAGAATCAACCAGCAAAATGAAGCGTGGACTTTTTGATGTCCAGCTTCCCAGTCACCCAACTAGCCGCTACACCCTCCTCGACTATGTACCCGTCAATCCATTTAATCATCTCTAATTTCTGCTCCACATCTCTCATCTGAACTCTATCTCTAACCGTGTCCATCCTGTGATCAAATTCAGTTGTCGAAGTTGGAGGTGGACGGTCGGACGCAAATAGGAAGCGGTGAGTGGTCTCTTTCGAAATGTCTACCCGGGTACCTCAAACCATGACATGAGTCAGAACTGGCTGCAGAAGGTAACGCTGCCCAACAGGAGTGCTCACACCAACCGATGCCGTATAGGAGGCATAAAACTCTCGGACCAACTCTAAGCTATAACGGCTAGAAGGCTGCGCCATCCAACCTAACCCATATCTCTTAAAAATAGGCCAAATATCCGGCAGCGTCCTCAACTCCTCTACTCTATATCGGGGATTCTCCATGATACTCCTCCGACAAACACCCCGCTCTGTTAGCTCAGTATCTCGATCATAAATAGTGTACATGCCCTGCACACACCACCGCTGAACCTCTCGACTTTGTGCAGGAGCAGGGGTACTCTCGGTGCCAGTACCAGAAAGAGAGGCAGTAGCCTCTGCCATAGATGTACCCTGACCCGTAGCATCATCTGCAGACGAACCCTGAACCGTAGTGTCAGCCACAAATCCTGATCCAGAGGCATCCTCCCCCTCTTCAGACTGGGGGGCGAACTCAGAAGACACAGTTGGAACAACTGGCTCAACAGGTGGTGGGGCCAGCTGAAGTGCTGCCCGGGCAGCCGCTCGGGCTCGTGTCTGTAACCTCGTAGCCCGAGGGACTAAGGCAGTGTCGTCATGACTAATATCAAACTCCTCCACAGAACCACTCGGCTCAGACTCAGTTAGTTCATCCCACAGTCGGGTCGGTAAATCTGGATTTTTGGTCTGAATTCGGGATGAAGCATCAAGGTGGTCATTTTTAGGGTTGGATTTTGGAGGCATGGAAATGGGTTTGTATCGAATTTTAGGGTCTTTGAGTCGGATTTGGGTCGGGTTTGGTGCCTTGGGTTTGGATTTTCGGGCTTTGGGGTTCGGATTTTTGAATGGGTTTGGTAATGGGGGTCGAATTCTTGAGATTTTGGGAGTCTAGGGTTCTTATTTTAGGTTTTGGGGTGGTGAAGGTTTGAATTTGGAGGGGAAGGATGAGTTGGTTGTGATTTTAGGGTTTGGTTAGAAGAGATTTGAAAGTAGGGAAAAGGGGAACATGGTTCGAGTATATATCGGGTAAGGAAGACAAGATTCGGATTTATTTTGGAAAAATGAGCTTGGGTCGGGTCGGATTTGGGTTTCTGAGATTATTAAGTTTCACGACACAGTCCACGTCATGTGGGTGTGACCTACGGAGCGTGATTGATATCGTGGGTTGGGTTCTGAAACTGTCCTGAGTTCGCTAATTTTAACAATATCCACGTCACGTGGAAGGCCTCCGTGGAAGAGATTCAAAACTTGGAAATTTGCCTCTGACTTTGACGATACCAACCACGTGGCGTAGTATTCCCTCACGTGATGTGAGTAGTATCGTGGATGAGTTTTCACCCAGTTAGGTAAATTCTGTGATTTTCAGCTAATTGTTCCTCAATAATCCGTTCTTCACATAACAAATCTTGGGTTGCCTCCCAATCAACGCTTGATTTAATGTCGCGGCACGACATGGCTAACTTGGGTACTCAGACTTCCCCAAC
Source organism: Capsicum rhomboideum (assembly GCA_031232105.1). Taxonomy (NCBI): domain Eukaryota; kingdom Viridiplantae; phylum Streptophyta; class Magnoliopsida; order Solanales; family Solanaceae; genus Capsicum; species Capsicum rhomboideum. The sequence goes on from CP124712.1 coordinate 129,339,511, forward strand.
TAGCCTATGGGTTGCCTCCCATGAAGCGCCTAATTTAATGTCGCGGCACGACATAAATGACTTGACTACTCAGACTTCATCAAGTTCAAGTTCTTCAATTGTCCTTATCTCTTTTGTAACTCCCACATAATGCTTCACCCGCTGTCCATTTACTTTGAATATAACATTATCTGCCCCTTTCAGCTCAATAGCACCATGGGAGAATACCCTAACTACCGTAAATGGGCCAGACCATTTGGACTTTAGTTTACCAGCAAACACACGAAGCTTGGAATTATACAGTAACACTAAATCTCCCGGATGAAACTCCCGGTTCTCAATTCGATGATCATGATACAACTTCATCTTTTCTTTATACAATGCTGAACTTTCATAAGCCCGGAGACGGAATTCATCCATCTCATTCATCTTTTCCAGTCTCAGTTGGTCGCTTTATTCCAGTCTAAATTCAACCTCTTCAAAGCCCACAAAGCTTTATGTTCCAGTTCGACGGCCAAATGGCAAGATTTTCCAAAAAACAACTGATATGGTGATGCACCAATTTGTGTTTTGAAAGCTGTCCGATATGCCCATAACGCATCATCCAATTTACGAGCCCAGTCAGTCCTATTAGCATTAGCTGTTTTCGCCAAGATGGACTTAATTTCACAATTTGATACCTCAACCTGCCCACTTGTCTGCGGATGGTAAGGTGTTGCCACCTTATGTTTAACACCATATTTTTCAAGAAGGGCCTTAAACAGACGGTTGAAAAAGTGGGATCCTCCATCACTGATAATAACTCGGGGTGTCCCAAATCGTACAAAAATGTTCTTTTTCAAGAAAGTTGTGACACTTCTCCCCTCGTTATTAGGAAGCGCAATTGCCTCCACCCTCTTAGAGACATAATCAATAGCTACCAGGATGTACTTCATTCCATGCGAGCTCACAAAAGGACCCATAAAGTCGACTCCCCATACATCGAACAATTCAAGCTCAAGAATAGTAGTCATGGGAAGCTCGTGTCTCCGTGAAATATTCCCTTGTCTTTGACATTGGTCGCAAGCACGGGCAAAATCATGGGCATCTTTGTAAATGCTGGGCCAGTAGTACCCACATTGTAAGATTTTGTGGGTAGTCCTTGCACCTCCATGGTGACCCCCAACTGGAGAGGAGTGACATGCCTCCAAAATATGCATCATTTCAACCTCAGGGACACATCTTCGAATTATACCATTAGCATACACTCTGAACAAATATGGCTGATCCCAGAAGAACTTTCTTACCTCATGCGTGAGCTTTCTTCTCTGCTGATACGTCATATCTTCTGGAACTAGATCACTTGCCAAAAAGTTGGCAAAATCAGCAAACCAAGGAATTAAGTCTTGGGATGCTGCAATACTTGCTCATCAGGAAAAGTGTCATCAATCTTAAGATCATCTTTCAATTTAAGCATGGCTTCATCGTCAAGGCGGGATAGATGGTCCGCAACTTGGTTCTCGGTCCCCTTACGATTCTTAACTTCAAAATCAAACTCTTGCAATAAAAGTACCCACCGAATCAATCTGGCCTTTGCATTCTTTTTCGATATAAGATACCTTAGAGTTTCATGGTCTGTATGCATAATCACTTTTGTGCCTATCAAGTAAGATCTGAATTTCTCAAAAGCAAATACTACAGCTAACAATTCCTGCTCAGTCACCGTGTAATTCTTTTGGACTGGATTAAGCACTTTGCTAGCATAGTAAATCGGATGTAGTATCTTTTCACGTCTTTGGCCAAGGACTGCACCCAAAGCCACTCCACTAGCATCGCACATAATCTCGAAAGGCTTATTCCAATCTGGTGACACATTAATCGAGGCTGACACCAACTTCTCCGTCAGACACTCGAATGCTTTTAGACTGGCTTCATCGAACACAAACTTCACCTCTTTCTCCAAAAGTTTCCATAAAGGGTGTGCAATCTTGGAGAAGTCCTTGATGAATCTTCTATAAAAACCCGCATGGCCTAAGAAGCTTCAGATCCCTTTTACAGAGATAGGTGGGGGTAGCTTCTTAATTACTTCAATCTTCGCCTTATCCACCTCAATGCCATTTTCTAAAATCTGATGCCCCAATACGATGCCCTCATTGACCATAAAGTGACATTTTTCCTAATTCAGCACCAAGTTGCACTCCTCACATCTTTGCAATACATTCGCAAGATGAGCCAAACAGCCTTCAAACGAGTCTCCCACCACAGAAAAATCATCCATAAAGACCTCGATAGTGTCTTCCACCATATTGGAGAAAATGGACATCATGCAGCGTTGAAAAGTGGTCGGTGCATTACACAAACCAAAAGGCATCCTCTTAAATGCAAATGTCCCGTATGGGCAGGTGAAAGTGGTCTTCTCTTGGTCTTTGAAGGCAATAAAAATTTGATTATACCCTGAATAACTATTAAGAAAATAATACCATCCTCTACCAGCAAGACGGTCTAACATCTGGTCCATGAAGGGAATAGGAAAATGATCTTTCTCAGTCCATGAATTTAACTTTTGGTAGTCCATGCATACTATCCACCCAATCACCGGTCGTATTGGAATCAACTCATTTTTGTCGTTAAGAACCACAGTGATTCCTCCCTTTTTTGGCACACACTGAACTAGGCTCACCCACTTGCTGTCTTTAATAGGGTAAACCACTCCTGTATCTAACCATTTGATAATCTCTTTCTTAACCACCTCTTGCATTGGTGGGTTGAGACGATGCTGGTGCTCAATGCTAGGTATACATTCTGGAATAAGCTGAATCTTATGAGTGCAAATGCCGGGTGAAATACCAATGATATCAGCAATGGACCAACCAATGGCCCTTTTAAATCTTCTCAACACTGAAACCAAAGCTTCTACTTGCCAATCCACCAGTTTAGCAGAAATAATCACAGTCAAGGTATTATTGGCCTCCAAGAAAGTATAGCGAATGTGGGCCAGAAGAGCCTTAAGCTCTAAGACTGGAGGCTCCTCAATAGATGGACGAGCTGGTGGGGTTACCCTATTCTTCAAATTGAGATCCAGTTTCTTTGGAGCATAAGTGTATGCCCTTTTACCAGCGAGTGCACCCACCATCTCATCATATTCTTCAATACCATCGTTATCAAAATTCATAATCACGGCCGCAAGAGGGTCTACTCCCATCCTTTCTTCGATGGACACAACAACCTCACTATCATCAACATCATCTATCACTGAAATCACCCGCTTATCTTTTGGCTGCTTCATTGACCGGCAAACATTGAAAGTGGCCTATTCATCATTCAATCTGAATTTCAGCTGTCCTAATTCCATGTCAACCAATACACGACCAGTGGAAAGAAATGGTCTCCCCAATATGATGGGAACCTCAAAGTCAACTTCACAGTCAAGAATTACAAAGTCAGCCGGAAAGATGAATGACGCAACCTTTACTAAAACATCATATAGAATGCCCACCGACTTCTTCACTGTATTATCTGCCATGAGGAGTCTCATAGAGGTTGGTTTTGGTGCTCCCACCCCCAACTATTTGAAAATGGTTAGTGGCATTAAATTGATGCTGGCGCCCAAATCACATAGGGTTTTAGCAAAGTCATAGGACTCGATAGTACATGGAATGGTGAAAGCTCCTGGATCCTCTTTCTTTTCGACTAGGCAGCGTGAAGCAACTGTACTACAGTGATGTATATTATCTGCTGGCTCAAAACTGACAGTTCTCTTCTTTGTCACCAAGTCTTTCATAAACTTTGCATAGCTCGGCATCTGCTCCAATGCCTCTACCAGAGGGATGTTTACTGACAGCTCCTTTAACATTGTGATGAACTTCTGATATTTTCCTTCTTCTGCCTTCTTCTTCAATCTTTGAGGAAAGGGATAAGGAGGTCGTGGGATAGTTTTAAGCACTTATAGTACCTCTTTTTCCTTTCTCTTTTCAGATTTTGCATTATCGCTTTCATCATGATGATTTAGAACTGTATCACCCTTTGACTTATCTGGCTCTAACTCAGCTTCTACATCAACAACCTCTGGTTCCTTCGTCATACTACTATCGATAGGAATAGGTGGATCAGTCATGCACTTCCCACTTCTAGTAGTAATACCCAGACAATGGCTATCATTTTTAGGGTTATGGACTGTGTTGCTTGGAAGGGTGCCTGGCTGACGTTGATTTAGAGCCAATGAAATTTGCCCAAATTATTGCTCCAACTATTTAATGGCAGTTGAATGGGACTCCACCTTCTGACTGATACCTGAAATGTCAGTCCTGATCTCCTTCAAGTAATTTTCCTGACTCTTTGCTCCTTTGACCAGTTTATTTAGAAGGGCCTCCATTCTTGAATTTCCAGACTCTTTATCACGTCTTCCTGGCGGTACATAACGGTTATTCTTCTCTCTATAATCATATTTTTGCCTCCAATCACCGTCATGATCTCTTTCTCGATCTTTGTATCCTGATTTTTTGTAGTTGTCTCCATAATAGTTCCAACCTTGAATCCCTTGCCTTGAGTTCCAAGAGTCTTTATTAGACCCTTGGCCCTTGGCTCGAAAATCCTCCACTTCTCGATCTAGGTACTTCGCCTCTTCATCGGACTCACTATCTTCATGTCTAGATGATTTACCTTGTGCTCCTACAGCATGTACCCTCTCAGCATCTCTGGCTGCTATCTGTTTAGCCAAAAGACCAATTTCTATCCTCAACTGAGCGACCTCTTGAGCCACAGATTCATCCAAAGCCCTTTGAGCTACTAAAGATCCAATAACATATATACCAGCAGGCGTATCTGCCTCCCTAGTATGCCATTCGTGGTTGGTCTTGGTGATTCGATCTAATATCTTTGAAGCTTGCTCCCATCTCAGACTCATGAATACCCCACCAGTGATAGTATCTGCTACGGCCTTCGTGTTTGCATTCAAAGCCCTGTAGAAATTTCAAGTAAACTTCTACCACTCAATCTATGATTTGGCACATTCTGCAGCTTCTTCTTGAACCTCAGCCATGTTTCATAAAGTGCTTCAGCATGAAGCTGTCTGAAATTATAAATCTCATCTTTCAACTGCAGCATCTTAGAAGGTGGGAAAAATCTTTTCAAAAATTGATTTCTCAACTCTAGCCAAGTAGTAATGGAACCTCGTGGTAACTCAGCCAACCACAAAGTCGCTTCTCCTATTAGAGAGAATGGAAACAACCTCAATCGAATCGCCTCTTGGTTAACTCCAAGCAAGTTGTAAGAAATGCAGACCCCCATAAAGTTCATTACGTGCAGATTTGGATCATCTGTAGGAAGACCAGCGAACACACCTTTTATGGTCAACAAATGAATCATAGCGCTGGTAATGTCAAACTTAGTGCCTGGAGGTAACTGTGGTGGAACAATGGCACCAGTTTCCACCGGCTCAAAATCAGCCACATTCACTTCTTCAGGCTCATCATAGACAGGCATATATGGTCTCTTATACACTCTAAGTCTTCTCTATCTCTCTTCAGCATCAGCCAGACGTTGTGTTGCTTCTTGCATTGCTCGATTATCTCTTTCTGCTTGACTAAGAGCGGCTTGCCTAGCCTGCTCTTCACGTGTCAATCGAGTGGTAGTTTGATCCACTATTTCATGACCAACTGGCTGAATTGGTTGGTTATGAATGTCTCCTGTAGCTGCGGGATCCTGAACTCCTTATGTATTCACCATTCTGCGATTTGCTCTCAGAGTCCTTTTAGTTTCGCGATCAAGTGGAATCAGGGGATTGCCTTGACTCCTAGTGTTTGGCATACACCGGCGTATGCCCTCAAAAGTGCATAAAGACAAGAACCAATCAACTCCAACCAGTAATTAATTAATTCCGTAACCATATTCCCCGACAACGGCGCCAAAATTTGATGTTGCCCAAAATATACCTCCGAGAAAGTACAGTGCGGTCGCTGAATCAAATATAAAACCCAACTAGGTTGGAGTCAATCCCACAGGGAATAGGTCAAAGTATGAGTAGATACTAGATGGACTAATTGGAAGGTAAATAAAATTGAGGGGTTTTGCTAGTAAATAATAATAATAACTATTGCTGGTTGTATTGAGTTTGTAATCAATAAGAGAAATTCACTAGGACTGTGATCCCCAATGATTCCATAACTCCACCAGGTATTTGTGCTTAACTAGATTGCCCTGCTGCGCTGCATGCAAAATCTAACAAGTTAGGTTCATCTAACTGTCTCTCGACTTTTCATTAGACGAATTTCACTCTTCTCCTCTCGATCCCCGAGTGTCGCACTACTAACCCTTGTCCTGGATTTCAGATAACCTTTCCCGCTAAGGCTCCGGTTATTAGATGAAGGTTGATAGCTTTAAATATCTGTTGTTATCTCCTTTTCCCAATCTCTACCTCTCGCTCGAGCAAGTCTAGAATACAGGCGATATTCTAACGTGTGCAACCGTTAGAAAAGCAATCACAACAAAGGAAACAACAATACATGCATACACAGCAGTACAAAGTTGCTTTGCACTTAACCGATTTCGTTAATTCCTCATGGTTCACACAACCCTAGTTGATGGGTTTAGCTAATCATAATTTTAAGAACACCAGAATAATGAAAAGATGAAAACATAATAATGATCTCACAAGAATGAAGGAAAACCGAAATTTCAATTTTCAATAAACCTCAAATTAGGGTTTGTGAATACAAAACCAAAAAATATGTCTGAAACAGTATGAAATAACTCTCAAAGTAGTAAATTGTACAACTCTTGCACCTAGGACTACATAGGGGTATTTATAGATACAAAACTAGTCCTATCCAAAACAAAATAGGAGAATAGAGTCTGCAGTTTTCACAGTGTTTTGACTTGGTATCGTGGAACCAAGTCACGGCACGTGACTTGTCTCATGGGAATCAGGCTCTTTTTACATTCTTCAGAAGTCGGATCACGGCAGGCTTCACCGCAGGTGGGTGTCAGTCACGCCCCATGACCCCTGCCATGGAAATCAGATTGCCTTTTTCAGTTTCTGAACTTGAGTCACGATGGCCACTCACGTGGCATGAGTGTTTTCCATGCCACGTAGGTCGTGGCGTGACACCTCATTCTGATGTAGCCTTGTGTTCTTTCTTCTTCTGATACTTCGTTCTCGAGCTTGATTCTTTCTTTTTTGATCCTTTTTCCTTTAACACCTATTTTCCTGCAAAGTAGGACAAAAACCATATCATACCAACAAAACAGACCCAAGTTATTGCATATTTCCCTTGTTTTAAGCATCAAAAGTTCCATATAACCATGGCACATTAGTCTACCACTCTACTGAGCTATTCAGAGTTTGGTGACTTCAAGGAAGTCTTTTGCTAATATTGTTGCTCATGCCTATACTATAAAGAAGATAGATTGTAAGGACCAAGAGGTCAATGATAAGAGGCCACATCAGCAGGGTAGTTATAGTGGGAGCCACAACAACTCATAGTTTAGAGGTAGAGATTTTTAGGGTAGGTACCTTCAGCGCCATTCTTATTAGCACCAGAGTCATTCTAGAAGGCCCATTCAGGCACTACTTCAGATTACTAAGAAGGGTCAGCCCGATTATATTAACTTTAGTGTCCAGAAAAGTGTTCAGTCTTTGAGGGGTGCACAGTCAATGTCTTTAGGCTGAGGTAGCAAATCTGGGTTAGCCGAACCTTCTAGACAAAGCAGAGTGCCCGAGGCCTATTATGATTATGGTGTCATCGACCATTTTTCTAGAGAGTTTCCCCTATGTGGGATGATTTATTCTATATTACAGAGTGTTCTGCAGATTAGAGCATTGCCGCCTCCAGCTAGAGGTTGTACTTAGGGTCGTAGAGATGGTCTCCAGGGTCCTAGAGGAGGTCCTCAGGCAGAAAGAACAGGTAGTCGGTCATGCACCCAGTTTGTAGGCCTGAGTTGGAGTCTTTGGATGTTGTTATTACAGTTATGATTTCAGTATGTCGTTAGCCAACTATTGCTTTATTTGATCCAGGGTCCACTTATTCATATGTGTCTACTTATTATACACTACGGTTATAGTTGTCTTGGGAGCCTTTATCTGTGCCATTATGTGTAGCTACTCCCATAGGTGATTTTTTAGTAGTGGATCGGGTTTATAGATCATGTTTTATTACCATAAGAGAGTATGATACTCAGACTGACCTTATTATGCTAGATATGGTGGACTTTGATATAATTTTGGGCATGAACTGGTTATCCCCTTATCATGCGGTCTTGGATTGTTTTGACAAGACCATTACCTTAGCCATGTCTGGCATACACCCAATTATGTGGAAGGGTTCTTTTAACCACGCACCGATGGGGATTATTTTTTATTTTTGGGCTAGGATACTGGTATCGAGTGGTTCTGAGTCATATATTTCTTATGTTTTTGATGTTAGTAAAGAGTGCACTTCACTTGATTCTGTCCCTATAGTCTGTGACTTTTCTAATATTTTTCCTACAGACCTGCTTGGCCTTCTTTTTGAGCATGATATTGAGTTTGTGATTGACCTTGAGCCGGGTACCAGACCTATTTCTATAGAACCTTATCGTATGGCTCCTGCTGAGCTTAAGGAGCTAAATTCTCAACTTTAGGATCTTCTGGGTAAGGGTTTTATTAGGCCGAGTGTATCTCCTTGGGGTGCTCCTATTCTATTCTTGAAGAAAAATAATGGTTTTATGTGTATGTGTATCAACTACCGGCAGTTGAATAAGGTGACAGTGAAGATTATGTATCCTATGCCTTGTATCAATGATTTATTAGACCAGCTTTAGGGTGTGGCATTGTTTTCTATGATTGATTTGAGATCTGGTTACCATCGGTTGAGGATTTGGGCCGAAGACATCCCTAAGACAGCCTTCAGGACTTGTTATGGCCATTATGAGTTCTTAGTGATGTCTTTTGGGTTGACCAATACCTAGCTGTGTTCATGGGACTTGATGAACCATGTTTTCAGGACTTATTTATTCTCCTTTGTGATTGTTTTCATCAATGATGTTCTGGTCTATTCGAGGTGTAGGGAGAAGCACGAGCAGTATTTGAGAATTGTGCTCCACACTTTGATAGATCATAGGCTTTTTTCCAAATTCTCAAAGTGTGAGTTCTAGCTTAAGTTTGTAGCATTCCTAGGACACATGGTGTCTAAGGATGGGATTATGGTGGATCTGGAAAATATTGAGGCTATTCATGATTAGGCTGGAATTACATCCCCGACTGAAGTTTGCAGCTTTATTGGTTTGGCAGTATACTACAGGCGGTTCGTCGAGAGATTTGCCGTTGTTGCAGTGCCTATAACCAGGTTGACTAGGAAGGAGTTCCATTTTAATGGTTCAATGAGTGTGAGTCAAGCTTTCTGAAGCTCAAGAACTTGCTCACTTCAGCTCCTATATTGACTCTTTCAGTTGAGGGCGAGGGATTTACTATGTATTGTGATATTTTTGGTATTTCTTTGGGATGTTTTCTAATGCAGCGAGGTCGAGTTATTGCTTGTATGTCGAGGCAATTGAAGGTGCACGAGCGCAACTACCCCACTCATGACTTGGAGTTGGCGACTAGTTTTCGTGCTCAAGATTTGGAGGAATTACTTGTACGGTGTTCACTGCAAGATATTCATTGATCATCATAGTCTTCAATACATTAAGACTTAGAGGGATCTTAATTCAAGACAACGCAGGTGGATTGAGTTGTTGAAGGACCATGATATCTTTATTCTATACCATCCAGGCAAGGAAAATATGGTAGTGGATGCCTTGAGCTGGAAGGTGGTGAATATGGGTAGCTTGGCTTTCATTTCAACTTCTGAGAGATCGTTGACCTTGAACATTTAGTCATTGATCTAGGGTGTATTTATACGCCCTATTGCCGACTTCGACCCAAGTTTACATTAGTTTTGAGAGCAATAAGTGCGTATTTTGTATTAATTTGATAGAATATTTGATGTTGTGCTAATAAATGTGATTGGACCCTTGTAAGTGAAATTTGTGACTATGTGGAGCATTTTTGGCATGGAAAGTGAGGCTTGGAGGACTTACGAGCAAAGGATATTGAAGAGAAGAGGCAAGCCAAAGATTTGAAATTGAAGAATCCAACCAAATTCGCAAAGAAAAGTTGAAGAACGAAAAAAATTGGAGTTTGAGGGCTAGGCGTGCCCAGGGGCGTGCTGGGCTACTTTTGATAGAAATTTTGCTCAGATGGACAACAGAGGGGCGTGCCGGGCCATATTTGGGCAATTTTTGACTCCGAATTCTATTCTATAAAGAGGGCTCTTGGGTTATTGTATGAGAGTCTCTCCATCATTTTTAGACTACTTTGGAGCATTTTTGGCATTGAAATTAGGGTTCATACTTCTTCTTTTCATATTTTATTTCTTTTTATGGTTTTTTAATCAATTTATGATATTAAATCAAGCTATGAGTGGCTAAAATCCTTAATTCTTGGGGTTGAGGCTATGAACATGAATCTCGTGAGTTGAATATTATTGATTTTTGCTGAAGTTTATCAATATATGCTTATTCTTATATTCTTGTTTATACTATTTTAATACTTGATCAACATTAAAATAAATCTATTGTCTTGAGAGGAGCTCGAGAGAGAAATTAAGAGATAGAACATGGAATATAAGAAGCATGATATTTACTCGATGAAGGGATTTCGAGAGATTGATGTGCGGTTAGGACTGAGAGGTACCTAATTCACCGCACTTGTTCAAATATGGGAAGATAGCTTAAAGGCATTAGAATTGGTTAAATCTATCCCCGCTCAATGATGTAGTTATGTTTCCAATTTCTAATAGAAGGTTATAGTTTGGAGATGAATATAATCATATTATCAATCAATAACCACAATAGACAACTTAATTTACTTGAACCATAAATATTCATGCGCTCGAGATGACGTTCGAGATGCCTTGACCCTGGGAATTCAACTAGCTATTATTTATAACCCAAGTTAATCACGTTAGTTTAGTTCATAGTTATTTTACACTTTAAAACCACCATATCTCTATATTCCACTGCTTAATTAAACAATCAAGAAATAGTTTAGTCTAGTGAATAGTTACACGACAAGTCCCTGTGGGTTCGACATCCGGGTTGAAAGGGCCACTTTATTACTTGCACAATCACGTACACTTGCATGTATAGTTAGAAGCAACAAGGTTTTGGCGTCGTTGCTGGGGACTTCGGTTTTAATTGTTTATCTAGATTGAACTTTATCTTTTTATTTGTTTGAGTTGTATATAATTAATTTTTGTACAGAGTTTTATTTTACTTTTCTACCACTCTTGTTGATATGTCAGCCTGGGATAGATGGTCATTGAATGATTACAATTTGTGTTATTTTTGTGGAGGACCACACTTGGATGGTAATTGTCATGATGTTCAAGAGAGACGGTTGTGCGCACCTGCCGAATCTTCTAAATTGAATAGATGTCAGATGTGTGGTGGTCAGGATAGACATTGGAGTGACTGTCCAAACTATTATTCCCCTCCCATGAACCCCTATTATGATCAGTCTGTTGTTTGTGATGTTTGCAAGCCTAATGGAGCTAATGAGGCAGAACATGAGGCTCACTTTATGGATATGCTGAAGTGAATAATGGAGATGCAGACACAACAAATGGAAGACATGCAGAGAATGAGGGAATCCACAAAGAAGATGCATTCCCAAGTCACAAAGTTATAGGCTAGGGTTGAAACTTGTGTTAATCAGCAAGTTACAGTCTTATCCAACACTCAAGAGGAACCCCGAATTGATGAAGAAAGGGAGGCACTAGTAGAACAAAGTTGTAATGAAGAAGACATAATGAGCCAAGAATGGCAAATGGAGAAATTACAACAATTAAAAATTCATGAGTATCTCCTGGATGGTCTCACAACCATGGAAACCCAATTAAAAGGGGGAAGAGATAAGCTTATTTCTGAGATAGCTCAATTCGGCTTAGATATCCATGACTTGAATGTTCAGTTGATGAAAAAGATTAAGATGTATGATGTCCAATCACCAATAGTTGTGGAGAATAGCCATTATGTGGAGAAAGAAGAAGAATGTAAACAATTCGACTATCATTCTTTGATTGATGATGACGTTGAAAGGGAGTATAAATGTAAGAATGTTGCAGCTAGTGCAAGTGGGGAAGTGAGACGTATTGGATCTCATTCAAAGCATTTTTCTACATTATGTTTAGATTATGACATGTATTTTGAGTCATCTAAACTAGTGGAGGATTGCGTAGATGAGGAACAAGAATCCTACATTCTTAAATTTGCAACAGACAAGCAACAAAACAACATGCCTCACCTCAAGGCCAAGTGATTTAATATGCACCATCCATCACTTGGTCCCTTCATTTGTGCACCACCACCCTATGAGCGAAGAAAAAAGATGGGTGCGGTGTTAGGGGTGAAATTTATATCCTCATGGTGGAGGAAAAAGTTGATGGGTCGTGCTGCGACGTTAAATTAGGCACTTGTGGGAGGCACCCCAATGTTTAGTAAGTAGTTTATTTTTTTTTTTTTTTTTATTATTGTCACCTTTGTTTTTGTTTTTGTTTGTTTTGTTTTGCAGAGGGGAAGTCTGAGTACCCAAAAATCTAAGCTAAGGAGCATTGCAAAATCTAAGTGGGGGCTCCTCCGGACCTCTTTGATGGATAAGATGCTACTAGCTACGCCTAGAGGCCTCAAGGAGTATTTCTCTTTCTTTATTCTTTGAGTATTACTTTGGGGACAAAGTATGATTTTAAGTGAGGGAGGGGGGGGGGGGCGGGGGGGGGAATCTTCCGATTTGGTTAGGGTGGAGTGTGCTATAAGAGTCTTTTGGTTATTTGCTTTTTGCTTATGTTGCTAAAAATTTGAAAAATACAAAAAGATTTTCTCTTAGTAATTTTTAGTTTATTTAGGAGCACACTTCATCCACCTCTCGATTTTTCTTTTTGGGTTTTTTTTTTAGGGGAAGCCCTTTGAACCCAATATCCTTTTTATTTTTAGGAGTAATTTTAAAATTTTAGAGATGCTCTAATCAGATTCTACACATAATTGCATGATGTAAGTTGGTTTTGAATATTGAAGCATGTGTAGTGAATTGAATGACTATTGTTGAGACACCTAGGCTCATTTGTTTGACTCTTTTGTGATGTTGGCTTAATGTTGAATTCTTGCTATTGCTTGGTTGAGAGTCTATAGGGATCCATCTTGATTTAGACATGTGCCATGTGTGAGTAATGTTTTTGTGTTATTCCATGTGCATATTGATGTCTAGAACTTGCCCGGTGTGTTTACAAAGAGAAATAAAGGGTGTTGAGTTTAGGAGATGATATAGGCATTTCTTTGATAGCCATATTTTATACCTACTTTATCTACCCTTTTTGCATGATCTTAGTTAACCCCGTTGAGCCATTAGCCTATTCTTTGGTAGCCTTATATGTAGTTTAATCCTTTTCTTTCAATTAACCGTAATTTGATCCAAAAATTCTAAGCGCTTTAGTTGAGAAATTAAGATGTTAAGGAGTATAAAAATTGAAGAAGGAAAAAGTGAAGTTGAATCCCCAAGTAAATAGCTTTTTGTTTGTGAAAAAAGTTTATTTGTTGTTGGTAGGGAGTAATGTAATGAAAAGAAAAAATTGACCAAAAGAAGTGACTCATGTGTTGATAGCAAATACTCCTTGCCTAATATGTGTAAGTTAGCTTAAAGAGATGGGGAAAAACAAAAGAGAGTTGGTAAGATAAAAGTGGTGTAAAATAGGTTGGTTGGAGGTGATATTAATGTAAATTATAGTGTATTAAAGCACTTAGGTAAGCTAGTCACTATTCTTGACCAAATACTTCTTACCCGTCCCTTAGCCTACATTACAACCCTTAAAGCCCTACTTGATCTTAAGCTTTGACATTCTGATACTAGTGGAGTACTATAATAAGGGCAAGCTTATGGTTCATCTTATGTCACATGTGAATTCTTTGTGAGAGTGAGCGGAATTTTATTCTTACACCCATTATTGTGATAAATTGCATATCTGTAAGTGAATGTGGGTGACTCTCTTGTGGTGAGGGAACATGTTTGATGATAGATAGGTGACTTATATGATCACTTTATTGAGTAATGTGCATGAGTTTGCAAACTTGGTAGAGTCAATTCTTGAGGCTAGGAAGTTTTGAAGTAGTATTCATGTGTTTCAAGTTGTAATATAACATGCCGAATGTATAGCTTGCTATTCATGTGGCCGTTGTAGTGCTAGCTTGAGTGTCTTAGTTGTCGTAGTAATTATATTCTTCCTTGATTGTGATTAGTGTGAAGATTTGTTCGAGGACGAACAAAGCTTTAAGTGTGGGGTGGTAATCTAGGGCGTATTTATACACCCTATGGCCGACTTCGACCCATGTTTACATTAATTTTGAGAGCAATAAGTGCGTATTTTGTATTATTTTGATGGAATATTTGATGTTATGCTAATAAATATGATTGGACCCTTGTAGGTGAAATTTGCGACTATTTGGAGCATTTTTGGGGTGGAAAATGAGGCTTTGAGGACTTACGAGCGAATAATATTGAAGAGAAGAGACAAGACAAAGATTTGAAATTGAGGAATCCAACCAAATCGGCAAAGAAAAGTCGAAGAAAGAAAAAAAATGGAGTTTAAGGGCCAAGCGCGCCCAGGGGCGTGTCGGGCCACTTTTGACAGAAATTTTGCTCAGATGGACAGCAGAGGGGCACCCCCCCTGGGCATACTGGGCCGTTTTGGGGAAATTTTTGACTCCGAATTCTAGTCTATAAAGAGGGCTCTTGGGTTATTTTATGAGAGTCTCTCCATCATTGTTAGACTACTTTGGGGCATTTTTGGCATTGAAATTAGGGTTCATACTTCTTCTTTTCATCTTTTATTTCTTTTTATGGTTTTTTTAATTAATTTGTGATGTTAAATCAAGCTATGAGTGGCTACAATCCTTAATTCTTGGGGTTGACGCTACGAACATAAATCTCGTGAGTTGAATATTATTGATTTTTGTTGAAGTTTATCAATTTATGGTTATTCTTATATTCTTGTTTATACTATTTTAATGCTTGATCACCATTAAAATAAATCTATTGTCTTGAGAGGAGCTCAAGAGAGAAATTGAGAGATAGAACGTGGAATACAAGGAGCGTGATCTTTACTCGATAAAGGAATTCCGAGAGATTGATGTGCGGTGAGGACTGAGAGGTACCTAATTCGCCGTGCTTGTTCAAATATGGGAAGATAGCTTAAAGGCATTAGAATCGGTTAAATCTATCCCCGCTCAATGATGTAGTTATGTTTCCAATTTCTAATAGAAGGTTATAGTTTGGAGATGAATATAATCATATTATCAATCAATAACCACAATAGACAACTTAATTTACTTGAACCATTAATATTCATGCGCTCGAGATGACGTTCGGGATGCCTTGACCCTGGGAATTCAACTAGCTATTATTTATAACCCAAGTTAATCACGTTAGTTTAGTTCATAGTTATTTTACACTTTAAAACCATCATATCTCTATATTCCACCGCTTAAATAAACAATCAAGAAATAGTTTAGTCTAGTGAATAGTTACACGACAAGTCCCTTTGGGTTCGACATCCGGCTCGAAAGGGACACTTTATTACTTGCACGACCAAGTACACTTGCGTGTGCAGTTTGAAACAACAGTCGTTAGCCAAGATGATGATGCAGGTGATATTTTAGACCCTAGGAGAATTCTTGCCAGTGATGAGGCCAGGTTTACCCTAATTGAGCAGATTTAGAGTCGTCTATTTGAGAATAGTAGACTTTATGGCATTCATGATCAGGTGCTGAGGGGTGAGTCCTTGAGGGCTACCTTAGATTCTGAGGGCATTTTGAGATTTGATGGTCGTATTTGTGTTTCAAGGGTTAGAGACTTGATTTAGTTGATTCTGTGGGAGGCTCATAGCTCCTGATACTCTATTCACCCTAGGACAACTAAGATATATAGAGATATGAGGCAACATTACTGGTGGAGTGGCATGAAGAAGGATGTAGTGGAATTCGTAGCTCGATGTTTATGTTGTCAGCAGTAAAGGCCGAGTATCTAAGACTTAGTGGCTTGCTTCAGAGACTATTCATTCTTGAGTGGAAGTGGGAGTGGATTACTATGGACTTTGTGAGTGGTTTAACTCACACTTCTCGTGGTTCTGACAACATTTGGGTCATCATGGATCGATTGACCAAATCAGCTCACTTTATCCCTATTCAAATTTTTTTTAGTGCCGAGAGGTTAGCCCGTATCTATGTTTGAGAGATAGTTCGCCTTCATGGGGTACCCCTGTCTATTATTTTAGATAGAGGCTCAGTATTTACTTCTAGCTTTTGGAGGACTTTTCAGGAGGAGTTGGGTACTAAGGTTGACCTTCGCACCACTTTTCACCCTAAATCGATGGACAGTCGGAGCGAACTATTCAAGTTTTGGAGGATATGCTCCACGTGTGTGTTATGGTGTCACGACTCAAATGGCCATGAGTGGCACCCACTCTAATACTTCGGTGGGAGAACCATCTAACCCAAGTTATTACCCAATTATTTAGTCAATATTAAGACGAGGTTATCATAAAAACTAACTTAATAATTATAAATTCAAAACTAGTCATCAATAATGCAGAAAATCCAACAAAGTACTTATTAAAATCCCCAAGACCCGAAAGTCATCGTACTAGAACTTCTAAAATAAAAGCATGTCTAGAAGAAATATCTAAAATAACAAAGATAAAGAGTGTTTCATTTTCCGAAAGAAGGAAAAGAACTAATCTGATGATCCATAGCAGCCTGAAGATGGAGTGCTCACCCTTGGATCAAGATCGGCTATCAAACGCTAGAGATAAGGTCGTGTCTGAGCCTCTGGAACACTTTCAGCACTCAACAAAACAAGACTACAGGGTAGTATCAGTACAAGCCACTATGTACTGGTAGGTATCGTAGGCCAACTAAATTTAATATCATGTATACAACATAAATCAAATAACAAGTAGATAGGCATCAACACATAGCAAGTATTCAATGAATCAGCGAATACATCAATGACAGGCCAAACAATACTTACAAAGAAGCCATGTAACCATCAAGAGTATCTACCATATTGTAAACAACCACAAAATCAACAATAATACCATAAGTAACAACTATGTCCTTCTCAACCTCGCAATTAGAACACCATTAGCTCGTTATCAACTTATCAACCACATGATCTCTCAAAACCAACACTAATATGTACACACATGCTAAGGGAGTTATTTCTGCCCAACTAGTCATGACCTGCAGGGGACAATCTAAGTCCATGTACCGTACCGGCGTGGTACCCGATCCTCCGATAATAAATTATATCAATATCCATATCCGTACCGGTGTGGTACCCGATCCTCCATAACTATATTATATATATTTTATCAAATTCATACTATCTCTCAGGATACAATACGATGTACTAAATTTACAAGTACACTTATACTCATAAGGCAATTCGATCAAGTTCAATTTTCAATAATTGTTCATACAAGCATCAACAATCCAAATATCATCAAATTAAAGTATGTCCAAAGACCAATCAACAAGCATCCAATTTAGGAGCATACACACAATTAAATTGAGTCTAAACTCCAATTAAACCATAACCTACCTCAACCGAAGAATCCGAATGTAAGCTAATTTGTAAGGGTCTTGCCCTTCCGTAAAGCTTCTGAATGGTTAAAATCTGTTCAAATACATAATTCCCATAATAATACAAATCTATTGACACCCACTTTATAAATTCTTGCTCTAAAAATCCTAGGCCTAAAACCAAAACTTACCGAAGCTGTAATTAATTGAAATTCCATAAGCCAAATCTAAGCGAGGAAAAACTAGCAACTGTAGTACTTTATACGTATAGAAAACCATCCTACCATACATATTGTTTTCCTCCTAATCACTGCAATGTCATATCTTCCAATTCATGGTGTAATCATTTTCCAATCATTGGTTCCATCATTAACCCTATAATTGATTTAATCATTTTCTTTTGCTAACCCAAATGGCACCAGATACGTCCAAATATGAGGTTTACATTCCATCCCACCTAATAATGAACATACTATTATAGTATCAGTTTAACCTAAGCTAACCCAAAGTTAAAACAAGAGAATTAGTCACTACATTACTTTTGAATCCATTGGAAACCACCAAACATGCACCCAAGATAATGGTCCTTGTCAACTTACACTCACCCTCACATCACATTATATATAAATTACACAATGAAATATATAACCTCAAAGTATCTAACCTGAATAGTTGACAATCTCTTTCGGAGTATCGATGTCGCAACTCCCGTGTTCGGCCTCCTCTCTTGCCCCAAACTTTTCTGATTTTATTATTAGTGTATAGGATAAACCCTACCCACTTAATCATTCTTGTATTGGCCACATACATAAATAAATTATGGTTTTGACCCATTAAATCACTAATTAAATTAATTATCAAAAATGCCCAAAACTTCTAATTAAGTCCTCAAAATTTATTCAGAACCCCATAGAAATAAATTAAATATGTAAATTGACTAAAACGTATGTTCCGAACCTATTGAAATTACTAAGACACTAACTCGGGGTCGTTTTGATCGAAGGTTGACCGAGATCAAGCTTAACTTTATCAAAACTAGAGAACCCAATTAATGATTCAAATTACTTTGAGCACCTCAAGAATCGATACTACCCATTTCCCCAAGTCATTAATCACGTATACAGACTACGGAGAGAGCTAAAATGGAAAAGTTCACAAAACAACTAAGAGGGTCGTTACCTCAGATACCAATTAAACAACCGTTCATCCCCGAACGGGCAAATAAGAAGCAAGAAGGGAAAATAAGGAATTACCTGAATCAGCAAAAAGATGTGGATACTTTCTACGCATATCTGTTTCGGTCTCCCAAGTGGCCTCCTCAATGGGACAATTCTTCCACTGGACCTTCACAAATGCAATCTCCTTATTCCTCAACTTACGAACATCTCTATCAAAAATAGCAATAGGTTCCTCTTCATAAGAGAGGTTTTCATCTAACAAAATCGAATCCCAACAAATTATGTAGTTACCATCACCATGAAACTTCTTCAACATAGATATATGAAATACGGGATGAACTCCTGACAAACTCGGAGGCAATGCCAATCTATAGGCCACCGCCCCCATGCGCTGAAGAATCTCAAACGGCCCAATATATCTAGGACTAAGCTTACCTCGCTTCCCAAAATGCATAACATCCTTCATTGGTGAAACTTTGAACAACACTTGCTCACCCTCCATAAAGTTCATATCTCTCACTTTCCGATCTGCATACTCTTTTTGCCTGCTTTGAGCTGCTATAAGCTTCTCCTAAATGAACCTAACCTTCTCAAATGAGTCTCTCAATAGATTAGTACCCCACGGTCTCACCTCAAAGGCATCAAACCATCCAATGGGAGATCTATACCTCCTCCCATATAAAGCCTTAAATGGCGTCATATCGATACTCGAATGGTAACTATTATTATATGCAAACTCAGTCAAAGGTAGGAAATGATCCCAATGACCTCCAAAATCCATCACATTCGCAAGAAGCATGTCCTCCAATACCTGAATTATTTGCTCGGACTGCCCATCGGTCTGAGCGTGAAAAGTTGTACTAAGGAACAACCTAGTACCCAACTCTTTATGTAACTTCTCCCAAAAGTTAGAGATAAATTGAGTATCCCTATCCGAGATAATAGAAATCGGGACCCCATGCAATCGAACAATCTCCTTAAGATAAATCTTGGCTAACTTTGCTGCATTGTAAGTCACCTGAATTGGAATAAAATGTGCTGACTTAGTCAGCCTATCCACCACAACCCATATAGAATCGTATTTCCCCAAAGTCTTGGGAAGACCAACAATGAAATCCATAGCTATCCTCTCCTATTTCCATTCAGGAATGGGCATCCTCTGAAGAGTACAACCAAGCTTCTGATGCTCTCACTTTATCTGCTAGTAACTCTGGCATTTAGCAACAAAATCAACTATGTCTTAAATCACGATACACCTTGGTTACACCGGGATGTATAGAGTACTTTGAACAATGAGCCTCAGCTAGAATATTAGGAATCAAATCATCAACACGGGGAACACAAACTCGCCCCTTAATCTGCAACACATTCTCACCATCAAGAATGGCCTCTTTGGCCTCACCCTATAAAACTTTATCACAAATTTTTCTCAACTTAGCATCCTGAAATTGTTTAGCCTTTATTTGATCAAGAAACGTAGACCTTGCCTCTACACTAGGTAGCAATCCTCCTCTTTTAGAAACCTCAAGTCGTATGAACTTGTTAGCTAGAGTCTAAATCTCTCTAGCCAAAGGACGCCTGGTAGCATTCAAATAAGCCAAACTACCCATACTTGCTAACTTTTTGCTCAATGAATTAGCTACCACATTAGCCTTTCATGGATGGTATAGCATGGTGATATCATAATCTTTCAGTAACTCCATCCATCTACGCTATCTCAAATTCAAATCCCTCTGTGTGAACACATGCTGTAAACTGCGATGATCAGTGAACACTTCACAATGAACCCCATGCAAGTAATGCCTCCATATCTTAAGAGCAAAAACCACAGCTGCCAACTCATTAGGCTTCAACTACCTCAAAGCATAAGCAATCACATTCCTTTCCTGCATTAAAACAGTACCTAAACCAGAATGAGAGGCATCACAATAAATAATAAAATCCTTACCTTCTACAGGTAAGGCAAGAATAGGAGCAGTAGTCAACAAGGTCTTGAGTTTTTGAAAGCTCTTCTCACACTCATCAGACCAAACAAAAGGTACCTTCTTCTGAGTTAACCGTGTCATATGAGTAGAAATGGAAGCAAATCCTTTCACGAACCTACAGTAATAACTGGCTAACCCCACAAAGCTACAAGCTTCTATCACCGAAGTGGGCCTAGCCCAATTCTTAGCCACTTCAATCTTCTGTGGGTCTACTATCACCCCTTTCTTCGAAACCACATGCCCCAGAAAGGAAACAGAAGCCATCCAAAATTCACACTTAGAAAACTTTGCATAAAGCTTCTTCTCTTTTAATAAGCCCAGAACAATTCTTAAGTGATCCTCATGTTCCTCCTTACTCATAGAATAAACCAGAATATCATCAATAAAGACAATCACAAAAGAATCCAAGTAGGGCTTAAATATCCCATTCATCAAACTCATAAAAGCAGCTGGGGCATTGGTCAGCCCAAAAAACATCACAAGAAACTCATAGTTCCCATACCTGGTCCAAAATGCAGTCGTAGGAATATCGTCAGCACGAATCTTAAGTTGATGATATCCGGACCTCAAATCAATCTTAGAAAAGATGGATGCACCCTGCAACTAGACAAATAAATTATCTATATGGGGTAAGGGCTACTTGTTACGATTTGTTACCTTGTTCAACTGCCTGTAGTTTATACACATACGAAGGCTACTATCCTTTTTTTAATGAACAAGATGGAGCACCCCATGGAGAGGCACTCGAACGGATAAATCCCTTACCCAACAAATCCTGCAACTGATCTTTTAGATCCTTCAACTCAGCCGGAGCCATCCTGTAGGGCGGAATAGATATAGGACGAGTACCCGACTCTAGATCAATACAGAAATCAATGTCACAGTCTGGTGGCATGCTAGGAAAATCTACAGGAAACACCCCTTGGAACTCACATACCACAGAAACTGACTCAATAGATGGGACCTCTGCAGTAGTGTCCCATAGATGTGCTAAAAAGATCGACCACCCCCTCCCAATCAACCTCTTGGCATGAATAAAGGAAATAAGTTTCATTAGAGAAGGGTTGTAATCACCCTCCCACTCCAATCTATACATCCTCGGCACAGCCACAATCACTGTCTTAGAATGACAGTCTAATATAGCATGATACAGAGACAACCAACTCATTCACAAAATTATGTCAAAATCTACCATTTCTAGAATCACCAAATCTGCCCAAGTTTGATACCCCATAAACATAACAGAACAAGAGTGGTAAACCTTATCAACAACAACAGAATCACCAACAGGGGTAGACACATGAACAGGAAAGTCAAGTAGGTCACACACCATGTCCAACCCCCCAGTAAAATGGACAGATACATATGAGAAAGTAGAACCAGGGTCAAATAATACAGTAGCCATCTGATCACAGACAAGAATAGTACCTGTAATAATAGCGTCTGATGCCTCTACCTCGGGCCTTCCTGGAAAAGCATAGAAATGGGCCCTATCTCCAGTCTGAGCATCACTCCTGCCTAGCTGAGAACCACTTCTATGGGGTTGGTAACCACCCCTACCTGCCTGGTGACCGCCACGCCTTCCCTGTGGATGACCTCTACCATTACCACCACCTTCCCTACCTACTGGAGCTGGAAGTCGGGGAGCGTGCTACTGGTCAGACTTACCATACTGCCTAAGGTTAGGACAATACCTCCCAATGTGACCAACCCCACCACACTTATAACATATACAATCCAAGATGGGTCTATGAGATGAAGAAGATAAAGTGAGGTAACCACCAAAGTATGAAGACAGTTGGATAGCCCCTGACGGACCCCCAACAGAAACCTGCATCGCTAACTAAATAAGGCGGGCAGGGTATCCCCGTGAACTCTCACCCCTAAAATAAGAACTACTGAAACTGCCCTCTTTGCGAGCCTTTTTTTCTGCTGCCTTAGCATAACCCTCTTGCTTCACACCTTCCACCTCCTTAACAAAATCAACCATCACCTAAAAGGACTTACCTGAAGATGCCATCTGAAGAGCAGAAACCTGGAGACCTATGTTCAAACCTTTCACGAAGAAATAAATCCTCTTCTCTTTAATTTGCAATAGCTGAGATGAATACGGATATAATGAATGGAACTTTTCCTCATAGGCCGCAACTGAAATACTCCCCTGCTTAAGATTAGTGAACTCATCCCTTTCCTGTCCCTCAATGTAGGAGGCACCTACTTCTCTAGAAAAATTGAGTAAAATTGAGTCCAAGTCAATGGAGGCGAACCTGCAGCCCTACACTCCACATAAACTCTCCACCATTTCTTGGCATCTCCCTAAAATTGAAAAGTAACCAATTCCACCCCATACCTCTCAACCACTCCCATCTTATGAACTCTCTCATGGCAATCAATAATGAATTCATAGGCATCCTCAGACTCGATGCCATGAAAAACAAGAGGCTTCATTTTGATAAACTTACAAAACAAGTCATGCTCATCTCCAGTCATCACCGGACCTACTACCTGTCTTATAAAAACACCTGATCCTGACATCTCTTCCATTCAAAGAGCTACAGCAGCAGCATGCTGCAACCCCGAACGCTGAACCCCAGGTACTACTAGCATAGTCTTGTTTCCTGCTAACCCACTCAGGAAGCTCAGAACCTACTGAATCATTTTGGAAGACATCTGAATCGAAGTTGTACCTCTCTAGATTGGTTCTTCCCCATCATGAATCGGAATCCCCTTATCCTGCACCGGTATCGCTCCTTTCTCCGCTCTCCTAGGAATATCCTCATATGGAAGAAGAGATAGTAACCTCTCTCGAGCCAGTCCTGTGGCCCGATCCCTGCCCCTGGCGGGAGCTTCTCTCTTTTCTCTACCTCGTCTTCCCCTCACCTATCCTCTGCCATGAACAACAGCCCCAATGGCCGGTTCAGGTACCTTTGTTCTTACTCCATTTGCCTGTGTTCTCACCATCTACGAGAATAAGAATGGAAGAAGTCAGATACCTATTCGTATCACCAGATACCAATTAAAATCAAGTAATAACATGAAAGAAAGAAAAAATTGAATTTTCCTAGTGTCCTGTAGCCTCTAGAAGAAAAGTACAGACGTCTCCATACCGTTCTGCCAGACTCTACTAGACATTTTTTTGTACGACGAGATCGACGAACCTAGGGCTCTGATACCAACTTTGTCACGACCCAAATAGCTATGAGTGGCACCCACTCTAATACTTCGGTGCGAAAACCATCTAACCCAAGTTATAACCCAATCATTTAGTCAATATTAAGATGAGGTTATCATAAAAACTAACTTAATAATTATAAATTCAAAACTAGTCATCAATAAGGCAGAAAATCCAACAAAGTATTATTAAAATCCCCAAGACTCGAAAGTCATCGTATAAGAACTTTTAAAATAAAAAGCATGTCTAGAAGAAATATCAAAAATAACAAAGATAAAGAGTGTTTCATTGTCCAAAAGAAGGACAAGAACTAATGTGGTGATCCATGGCAGCCTGAAGATGGAGTGCTCACCCTTGGATTGAGATTGGCTATCAAACGCTAGAGATGAGGTCATGTCTGAGCCTCTGGAACACTTTCAGCACTCAACAAAACAAGAGTACAGGGTAGTATCAGTACAAGCCACTATGTACTGGTAGGTATCATAGGCCAAGCCAATTTAATATCATGTATACAACATAAATCAAATAGCAAGTAGACAGGCATCAACACAAAGCAAGTATTCAATGAATCAGTGAATACATCAATGGCATGCCAATCAATACTTACAAATAAGCCACGTAACCATCAAGAGTATCTACCATATTGTAAACAACCACAAAATCAACAATAATACCATAAGTAACAACTATGTCCTTCTCAACCTCTCAATTAGAACACCATTAGCTCGTTATCAACTTATCAACCACATGATCTCTCAAAACCAACACTAATATGTACACACATGCTAAGGGACTTATTTCTGCCCAACTAGTCATGACCTGTAGGGGACAATCTAAGTCCATGTACCATACCGGCGTGGTACCCGATCCTCCAATAGTAAATAATATCAATATCCATATCCATACCGGCGTGGTACCTGATCCTTCATAACTATATTATGTATATTTTATCAAATTCATACTATCTCTCATGATACAATATGATGTACTAAATTTACAACTACACTTATACTCATAAGGTAATTCGATCAAGTTCAATTTTTAATAATTGTTCATACAAGCATCAACAATCCAAATATCATCAAATTCAAGTATGTCCGAAGACCAATCAACAAGCATCCAATTCAGGAGCATACACACAATTAAATTGAGTCTAAACTCCAATTAAACCATAACCTACCTCAATCAAAGAATCCGAATGCAAGCTAATTTGCAAGGGTCTTGCCCTTCCGTAAAGCTTCTAAATGGTTAAAATCTGTTCAAATACATAATCCCCATAAGAATACGAATCTATTGACACCAACTTTATAAATTCTTTCTCTAAAAATCCTATGCCTAAAACCAAAGCTTACCGAAACCATAATTAATCGAAATTCTGTAAGCCAAAGCTAAGCGAGGAAAAACTAGAAATTGTAGTACTTTATACGTATAGAAAACCATCCTACCATATATATTGTTTTCCTCCTAATCACTGTAATGTCATATATTCCAATTCATGGTGTAATCATTTTCCAATCATTGGTTCCATCATTAACCCTATAATTGATTTAATCAATTTCTTTTGCTAACCCAAATGGCAGCAGATACGTCCAACTATGAGGTTTACATTCCATCCCACCTAATAATGAACATACTATTATAGTATCAGTTTAACCTAAGCTAACCCAAAGTTAAAACAAGAGAATTAGTCACTACATTACTTTTGAATCCATTGGAAACCACCAAACATGCACCCCCGTAATAATGGTCCTTGTCAACTTCCACTCACCCTCACATCACATTATATATAAATAACACAATGAAATATATAACCTCAAAGTATCTAACCCGAATAGTTGACAATCTCTTTCGGAGTATCGATGTCGCAACTCCCGTGTTCGGCCGCCTCTCTTGCCCCAAACTTTTCTGATTTTATTATTAGTGTATGGGATAAACCCTTCCCACTTAAATCATTCTTGTATTAGTCACATACGTAAATAAATTATGGTTTTGACCCATTAAATCACTAATTATATTAATTATTAAAAATGGCCGAAACTTCTAATAAGTCCTCAAAATTTATTCAGAACCTCATAGAAATAAATTAAATATGTAAATTGACTAAAATTATATTCCGAACCTATTGAAATTACTAAGACACTAACTCGGGGTCGTCTTGATCGAAGGTTGACCGAGATCAAGCTTAACTTTATTAAAACTCGAGAACCCAATTAATGACTCAAATCACTTTGAGCACCTCAAGAATAGATACTACCCATATCCCCAAGTCATAAATCACGTATATAGACTACGGGGAGAGCTAAAATGTAAAAGTTCACAAAACGACTAAGAGGGTCGTTACATATGGACTTTGGATGTTAGTGGGAGAAGCATTTAGACTTAGCAGAGTTTACTCATAATAAGAGCTACCATTCAAGTATTGAGATGGCACTATTTAAGGCTTTGTATGCAAGGCATTGTCGATCTTCGATTGGATAGTTTGAGACTTTTGAGGTTAGACCTTGTGGCACCGACTTGCTTCGTGAGTCTTTGGATAGAGTTTGGGTGATTCAGGATAGACTATGGGTTGCTCAAATTACGCAAAAGAGTTATGCAAATCATAGACTTCATTCTTTAAAGTTTGGAGTTGGTGATCGGGTGTTCCTTCGAGTATCACCCATGAAGGGCGGATGAGGTTCAGGAAGAGGCACAAGCTCATCCCCAGGTATATCAGGCCATTTGAGATAGGTAGCTTATAAGTTGGCCCTGCCCCCAGACTTTTTAGCCGTCCACCCAGTTTTTCATGTGTTTATGTTGCGAAGCTATATTCTAGATGAGTCCTTCGTGCTTCATTGGGACTCAGTGCAGTTGGATGAGAGGTTGACCTTTGTGGAGGAGCTAGTTTTTATATTAGTCAGGGATATCAGACGGTTGCATTCCAAAGATATTCCAGTGGTTAAGATTCAGTGGAGATATTGCCCTGTTGGGGAGGCCACTTGGGATATCGAGAGTAAGATATGGGCCTAGTATCCCCATCTGTTCGAACCTCCAGTATCCCCACCTATTCGAGCCCTCAGGTACTTCTTAATCCTTTACTTTTGAGGATGAAAGTCCTTTTAGTAGTGGATATTGTAATGATCCCCCTGGTCATTTCCTATATTTTCATTATATTTCGATATTTAGAGCTTTCATATTAGTTCCCCAAGTCATTTATAACTTGATGGAACTGACATTTCGATTATCGGGCAGTTCGTTTGGTTTTTAGAGCCAATTTTCTATTTTAGAGCTTTTATTGATAAGAAAAGGGTATCAGTCCTGAACTTTAGGTAAATAGTCTAGATGCCAATTTTGACAGTTTCGTTAGCTTTAGAATGTTAATTTTAGGCTAGGGGGAACCTTGGTTTGGGTTTCGAGGCTTGTGAACTCATTTTGGGATATTAGAAGGATTTTAGTTAATATGGCCCTTTGGGTGTGGACCCACTTTCGATCGAAACAACCTCAGATGGAAATTTTGATGGCGCCGTTGAGTCCAGAATGTTGAATTTGGTAGGGTAGCATAGAGTGTTTGCATTCTCGGGATTCCAGAACCTCGAAGGGCTAATCGAAAAACTTAGCACTTAGCCAAGTTTGCTGGTGCCATTGCCTTAGCGATGCCCAGGCTGCCTAGGATGTGTCGCCTTAGCATGCCCAGGGTCACCTCAGTGTTGAGGCTGATTTGGTAGTGCCATTGCCTTAGCAACGCCAAGGCCTCCTAGGTGGTGTTGCCTTAGCGTGCCAAGGGTCGACTAAGCGACATGGCTGCCTGGTTGTGCCATCGCCTTAGCAACGCCAAGTCCGCCTAGGTGATGTGTCCTTAAAGGGTCGCCTAGGCAACATGGTTGTTTCTTTAAAGCCTTAACTCCCATGATTTTTGGATTACTTTTAAAGTCCCAAAACACCATTAAATACCTTGGGAGCTTAGATATTATGGGAGGTCGATCTTTGGGTGTCGGGGGATGAGTTGGAGACGTTGTTGTGGTCATTTCCTCATCTTTATTTCTGTAAGTATCCACTTAAATTCTAGTTTAAATCTTCGATTTAACTTTGAGTTCCTAGATTATGGGTGGGCTGTTTTGAGGCTCATTTGAGCGCGGATTTCACCCAAAATTTAAGGTAAATGATCCTTGAGTTATGAGGGACACATTGACGATTTTGATTTTGTGATTCTGCAAGTAGGCCCTATGTACGATTTTTAGGTCGACTTTTGAGTTGGAGCATTTATATGCAATATGGGTATCATTATTCTCGTCTTAATGCATAGATTATTATTTTGATAGCGTGGCAGCATTCAGAGGCTTGTCGAAAGGGAAAAGCTTTTGAGTATTATGGTATTAGTATAGTATTATGCTAGCTATGGGTGGGTATTTATGTCTTGGTGGATAGTTTAGTATTTTATTAGTTAAAGTTAGCTAGTTTAGGGGCCTTTTGGTAGAATTTGGCCCCATTTTCCTTCATAATAGTTATAATGATACTATAGGACTTGTTTTGGTTTATTTAAGACCTAGGGTTGGACTTGTAAAGCTTTAGTCTAGGTTAGGGTAGGTGCTTGCCTTAGTCTGAGTTTCAGGACTAGTAGTGGGCCTCTCTGACCCTTCTTTTAGGTTAATTGCCTAGATTTCCTCCTTGTGGACCCTATAGAACTTTATCTATCACCTTAAAATAACTCTTGAACCTTAGAATGACTTAGGCCATTTGTCGAATTTCGGCTAGCTTTACTACTCGAATTGGAATATGATTGACCTTTAAATATTATTCTTAGGCTTAGTGGTTAGAACTCGTTTCCCTTACAGATTTGACCATTGATTTTGGGGATTTAAGATTAACTTAGACTTAAAGGAAGTTATGTCTTGGGTTTATCATTATTTTGAAACTTATTTACTAGTTTTGGTTTAAGTATGGTATTCATGATTTATACGCGGTACTTTATTATGATGATACTATTCTCCAATTCTGGTTCAAGTTTGACGTTTATAGTTCTAATGGGATTCTAGGTATGTTGTCACTCGTTGGCATATTTTAACTTTATTATTGTTGGTATTCCTTCTTGTTTGTACCCACCTGGCTTATAGAGGCTTGGTTGGGTTATTCCTATCTTGTTTGTGCCTTCTGAGCTTATGGGGGCCTAGTTAGGTTATAGTTAGACTGTATTTACCTTTGAGTTACTTATTTTGCATATTTATCGCTTTAGCCTGTTTCGGAGTATTATTTCAGATTTAGCCTTTTATTCCTGACTTTAATTTACATTCTCGCATTTTATTATGCTTTTACTATAATTTAGCTCGGTCGGCCTATGATGCCTACTGAGTACCCATTGTTTTGTTACTCATACTACACTTCTGTATCTTTTTCTAATGAAGATCCGAGTAGGAGATATCACCACTGCTGTTACTTTCAGGATTACTGCTGCTTCAGAGATAGGGTGAGCTTTCAGAGCCGGAGCTGATCCTTTCTCCTTCTTCTACTTTTGGATAGTGTTTTACATATTTTGAGACTACTAGTATATTTGCTACTATCTAGTACTCTTATTTTTGATTTAGTGGCTCTTATACCGACCTTAATAGGTCATGTGATACTCTTTTGTACTTTTACTCTTTCCCTTGTTATTTCGTACGATCTTCTATATATATATATATATATCTGTTTAGTACTCCTATTGTGATTCTATATTTCATATTATCTTATCTTCCACCAACTTGCCCATTACTTCTCATTCCGGGCTATGATTAGGCTTACCTACTTGTGGGTTAAGTAGGTACCATCATGACCCAAGAAATTGGGTCATGACAGCCATCTAAGTATTGGAATGACAATTATTGTTGTAGGTAAACTCCACCAATGGCAAAAATTGGTCCCCATCGATCAGAAAAATCAATCACACAAGCATAAAGTATACTCTTCAAAACCTTAATTTTTTGCTCCAACTGACCGTGTGTCTATGGCAGCTGATGATTGATCCAGTACCTGTGCTTGAGGCTATCTCACCCAAGATTCAAAGGTAGCTGATGAGTGATCCTAGTGCCTACCGAATCTCTTCTATCTTCTTTATGTTGTTTCTCTTTAGTTGAGACACATTAGACTCTTAGTTATACTTAGGTATTCATAGAGGCTTGTACTTCATGTCTTCTAGATTTTGGGCAGTAAATATTGACTTTCAGACTTTCTTATGAGTTTATTTTATGTGATTGAGTATTGAGTCCTGATATAATTGTCTCTTCCACATAATAACCTTGTATATTATTGTGTATTGTTGGCTTGACTTACCTATTATGAGAGTGAGATATTTGTAATCACGTCTCTAGATTTTGGGTCAGGAAAATACTACATATTCTGTCGTAAAAACTTTTGTAAAATGAATAAACTTATTTAAGGCTTTCACTATTTAGAGCAAAAATGAAGGAAAAAAGCAAATAAAGGGTGGTAAAAATAAATAAAAGATTGAACGATAATATGTGTAGATAAATAGTAAAATTGCTGGTATAGTAAAAGACAAGTGAAAAATCAAAACAAAATCTAGTTCAATGGTTCAATTAGCTAAGTTTTTTGCTTATGCTCATAGAAATCTTGAAAATAAGACATATATATAGATAAATAGTAGTTCAACAATAAAGGTCTATAGATTGACCCTCACTATTCGTGATCTTAAGTAAAAAAAAATATTACTTTTAATGAAAATAATTGAATTAAACTTGCACTTTTAAATAGTTTTTAATTGTAGCAGCCAAACTG
This sequence comes from Capsicum rhomboideum, assembly GCA_031232105.1. Lineage (NCBI taxonomy): Eukaryota > Viridiplantae > Streptophyta > Magnoliopsida > Solanales > Solanaceae > Capsicum > Capsicum rhomboideum. The sequence continues at coordinate 129,370,191 of CP124712.1, forward strand.
AAATCATCATCCTATGAGTATTTGTTTATGGAGTCTCTATATTGATCTTGTGATCATCAGTATTGAGAAATTGTTTCACAATTTCCAGGCATGGTTTTAACACAGTTTTCTTTCATTCATCGTCAACACCTTCTTCTCCAACTATTTTGAAAACCATAGTAGCATCAATATGATGCAAAGGCCACATTTTCTCACCTCTTAATTATTGGATTTTTCTGAAGTTGGTTACAAATTAATGTGCAAGTATTAAGCTTGATTTCTTCAATAGCACATTCAAGAAGCATCATCTTCTTTGATTCATTATCTTCTTGTAACTTTTTTTCTTCTCTCAAAAACTTGTCCATTTTAGGAACACCAATTGATTGCCGAATGCCTTTTGTGTAATCTGCATCTAGAACAAATAGTTGGCGTACTTTATCAACTAGCCCTGCATGAAACATAAATTTAAGAAACATTTAATTTATTTGCACATTGCATTGAAAAAAAAATTATAAGAAGATATTAGCTTAACAGATAGAAACTTTATGGATTAAATTAAAAATACTTAATAATTATATTTCATCTCCATAATACTTTATGGATATTTACAAAAAATACAAACTTACCTGTATGGATCATATGATCAACTCTTATGCGAACAAAAGAGAACAAGACTTGTAAGGCAACATCCAACCAGATGAAACAACCACGATACTTAGATTTGACCATGAATAGAGGGTCTTCTACAAGCTTTTAAATGTATGAATATGATCCTCCAACAATGATAGGAACACATTCAGACATCAAAATTTTATCGATGTAGGTAATGGATTGCGAACAGAATTCCTCAACCGTGAAGTCAAGTCTGGCTCGATTTCACCTTAGCAAATGTGAAAAGAATTAATGATCAAACAATATTTACATAAAATTCTATTAATCATTATAACATGTATTTTACATTAATATATTTATAAATATATTCAAATCATAGAAAATCTCAGAGCACTCAAGCGTTTGAGTTAAACATCTAAGTAAGTTGAGAGTTTTGAGATATCAAGTTCAAATAGCCAGTAGAGACGAAAATTGTAGATAATATTTTCTCATATATTCATGCTTTGGTAGAAATAACTCCAGTATTCATTTTGGTGGGAAGTAGCATATACCCACAAAAATATTAGTTAAGTGCACGCATGCTTAATTCTGGACATCACGACTAACAAAAGTTTTTAAAAAAATAATATTTATTTTCTACTCAAATTTGTAAGCAGCATAATTTTTACATACACTATCATTATTGAAATAATTAAATTTTAAAAATTACCATGCACTTTCCACTCGAATCTATAATTACTACTCTTAATTATGCAGTTAAACATTGGTATAACTTCAAACTAGGAATAAATTCTTACCTAACAAATGGTGTGGCACACCTTATTTCTCAATGTTAGTGATCTTGTTAGTGACAATGTCAAGACCCTTATAAACTTGCATTTTGTCAGAGTTGATAATTTCTCCTTGAAAATGGGTAGCAAGGTTAATAGAGAGACGAGATTTTTCAGAGCCTGTTGGTCTCATTATGAACGCCACTTTCTTCTTATTCGACTTGTTGTTGTTGATTAAAGTATTCATTTTTATACACATAAAATAAAAATAAAACATAGAAGAATTGATTAAAGTAGATAATCTCATGAAAGCTACTCATGCATAAATTTAAAGATTCAAAATTTTAATACTATGAATATTAAGTTAATAACTTCAAACCTTGCTTGAGACAGGATATACTTTGTAGAATATGTTTTGCTGGAAAGTGGTTAAGATAGATAAAACATTTGGCTTTTATAGTGAGTACTTATTAATTGATTTACTAAATATAGAGTAAGAAGATATATTTTTGGATAAGAATGATTCATTAAAATGTTATAGATATGTCAACTTGGATTTTTGTAACTAGGCATAATTAATTTTAGGATGCCCATTGGCATGGAGATATAGGTAATTTTTTTATTCAACCATCAAATCAACCTTACATATTAGGATTGCATTAGCCTAATATAATATCGTAATTGATCCTTATCAATAGATTGGATATTAACTAATTTCTTTTTTCTACTTCTGTAACATTTTTTCAATTTAGAACCAATGATTTTTTTTATTTCAAATTCATTAAAGATAAAATTTTTGCTGTCATTTATGGTCTTTCAGTACTCTAATACCTTGACATTAATTTGATCTTATATATTTGATATACTTTTTATTATACAATAAAGATATAGAATTCTCCTAAAAGGAGCATCTTGACTTTTAAAATCGATATTACATATTTTGAGACTAAAATTTTATGAAATCAATAAATTTATTCTAGGCTCACTCTTTTTAGAGGAAAAAATGAAGGATAGTCATAATAAAAAAAGAGAAACCCTCGAAATGCATTCTGAACAACATAATCCAAATATTCTACTAGATCAAAATCAATATTTTGAACTCAATGAAATCTTCAGAATCACAAATGAACATCGGTATCAACAAATATTGTCCAAATTCAAAGCTTTAACTTTCAAAATTTCCATCTTACAACTCAAACACATCTGAACATCTCAAGACCCAAATCAACAATGAGGCTAACCCAAAAATGACATGTCAAAGTTAACCAAACTAACTAAGTTCTTATACGATGCTCAAATCCCCAAAAGGTTGACCAAAGTCAACAATTTTAACTTTAAAGTCTTCCAAAATGAAAATCTCACCTCGAACACAACCAAACACCTCAAGAACTGTACCATCCACTCCCACAGACCACAAATACTATAATACAACTACATGGAGGGGTAAAATAGTCAAAATACATAAATATACAAAACTCAGTAGAAGGGTTGTTACATCATATACCACTAAAAAATATGTTCCTCCTCAATCGTAAGCATAAGGAAGGTATCTGAAGTGTCGAAAAGTTGGAGATATCTACTATGTATGTATTACTATGTGTCCTATGTAGCCTCTTTAACTGGATGATGCTTCTACTCAATCAGTACTCCTATACCTCAACTCCCTAGTTTGCCAACTAAAATGGCTATGGGCTACTCCTCAAAAGTTAAATTCTGATCCAAGTCAACCGAATCCCATCGAATCATATGAGAACCATCGTAATGTTTCCTCTTGAACATCGAGACATGGAAAATTGAATGCACAACTAAAAGACTCAAAGGTAAAGCCAAATCATAAGTCACTTTCTAATGTATTGAAGAATCATAAATGGGCCAATAAACCTCGGGCTAAGCTTGCCCTTCTTCCTAAACCTCATCACACCCTCCATGGGGATTTACCTTCAATAAAACCCACTTTCCAACCATCAATACCATATCATGAACTCTCTAGTAGGCATAACTCTTCTACATTCTCTTTACTATCAAGAGATGGTCATGTATCAACTTCACTCTATCCATTGAATCCCCCAATATATTTTTGCCCCATGGTCTAACTTCAAATGAATCAAACCACCAAATAAGAAGAAGAGTTCCATCTAGATATTGGAATGATAATTATTGTTGTAGGTAAACTTCACCAATAGCAAAAATTGGTCCCCATCGATCAGAATAATCAATCACACAAGCATAAAGTATATCCTTCAAAACCTTAATTATCCTCTCTAAATGACCGTATGTCTTTGGTAGTTGATGATTGATCCAGTACCTGTGCTTGAGGCTATCTCACCAAAGATTCAAAGGTAGCTGACGAGTGATCCTAGTGCCAACCGAATCTTTTCTATCTTCTTTATTTTGTTTCTTTTTAGTTGAGACACATTAGACTATCAGTTAAACTTAGTTATTCAAAGAGGCTTGTACTTCATGTCTTCTTGATTTTGGGCGGTAGATATTGACTTTCAGACTTTCTTATGAGTTTATTTTATGTGATTGAGTATTGAGTCTTGATATAATTGTCTCTTTCGTATAATAACCTTGTATATTATTATGTATTGTTGGGTTTACTTACCTATTAAGAGGATGAGATATTTGTAATCATGTCTCTAGATTTTGGGTCAAGACAATACTATATATTCTTAAGCTAAAACTTCTGTAAAATGAATAAACTTATTTAAGGATATCATTATTTAGAGCAAAAATGAAGGAAAAAAACAAATAAAGAGTGGTGAAAATAAATAAATGATTGAACGATAATATGTGTAGATAAATAGTAAAATTACTGAAATAGTAAAAGACAAGTGAAAAATCAAAATAAAATCTAGTTCTATAGTTCAATCAGCTAAGTCTTTTGATTATGCTCATAGAAATCTTGAAAAGAAGACATATATATAGATAAATAGCAGTTCAACAATAAAGGTCTAAAGATTGACCCTCACTATTCGCGATATTAATTAAAAAAATATTACTTTTAATGAAAATAATTGAATTAAACTTGCACTTTTAAATAGTTTTAAATCACACCAACCAAAATGAAATCATCATCCTGTGAGTATTTGTTATGGAGTCACTATATTGATCTAGTGATCATCATTATTGAGAAATAGTTCCACAATTTCTAGACATGATTTTAACACAGTTTTCTTCCATTCTTCATCAACACCTTCTTTTCCAACTATTTTGAAAACCTTAGTAGCATCAATACACCTCATAATCATTGAATTTTTTTGAAGTTGGTTACAAATTAGTGTGCAGGTATTAAGCTTGATTTCTTCATTAGCACATTGAAGAAGCATCTTCTTCTTTGATTCATCATCTTCATGTAACTTTTTTTCTTCTCTCAAGAACTTGTCCATTTCAGGAACACCAATTGTCCGTCGAATGCCTTTTGTGTAATCTGCATCTGGAACAAATAGTTGGCGTACTTCACCAACTAGCCCTACATGAAACATAAATTTAAGAATAATTTAATTTATTTGGACATTGCATTGAAAAAAAAATTATAAAAAGATTTTAACATAACAGAAAATAAAAATGTTTAGTGATTATATTTCATCTTCGTAATACTTTATGGATACATACAACAAATAGAAATTGACTTGTATGGACCATATGATCAACCCTTATGTGAACAAAAGAGTACAAGTCTTATAAGGCAACATCCAACCAGACAAAACAACCATGATACTTAGATTTGAACATGAATAGAGGGTCTTCCACAAGCTTTTCAATGTATGAATTTGACCCTCCAACAATGATAGGAATATATTCAGACTTCAAAATTTTATCTATGCAGGCAATGTCTTGCGAACAGAATTTCTCAACCGTAAAGTCTAAATCTGGCTTGATTTAACCTTAGCAAATGTGAAAAGAATTAATGATAAATCAATATTTACATGAAATTCTATTAATCATTATAACATGTATTTTACATTAAGACATTTATAAATAGATTCAAATAATAGCAAATCTCATAGCACTCAAGGGTTTGAATTAGACATTTAAGTAAGTCGAGAGTTGTGAAATCTCAAATTCAAATATCTAGTAGAGACGAAAATAGTCAATAATATTTTCTAATATATTCATGTTTTGGTAGAAATAACTACAGTACTCATTTCGGTGGAAAGTAGCATATACCCACAAAAAAATTAGTTAAGTGCACGCATGCTTATTTCTTGACCATGATTAACAAAAGTTTTTTAAAAAGTAACCTTTATTTTCTACTCAAATTTGTAAGCAATACAATTTTTACATACACTATTATTATTGAAATAATTAAATTTTAAAATTTACTATGCACTTTTCACTCAAATCTATAATTACTACTATTAATTATGCAGGTAACCATTGGTATAACTTCAAACTGGGAATAAATTTTTACTTAGCAAATGGTGTGGCACACCTTGTTTCTCAATGTTAGTGACAATGTCAAGACCCTTATAAACTTATATTTTGTCAGAGTTGATGATTTCTCCTTGAAAATGGGTGGCAAGGTCAATAGAGAGACGAAATTTTTCAGTGCCTGTTGGTCCCATTATGATCACCAATATCTTCTTGTTCGACTTATTACTATTGATTAAAGTATTCATTTTAATACACATAAAATTAAAATAAAACATAGAAGAATTGATTAAAGCAGATAATCTCATGAAAGCTACTCATGAATAAATTTAAAGATTCAAAATTTTAATATTATGAATATTAAGTTAATAACTACAAACCTTGCTTGAGACAGGATATACTTTGTAGAATATATTTTTCTTGAAAGTGGTTAAGATAGATAGAACATATTGCTTTTATAGTAAAATATGAGTGTGTACTTATTAGTTGATATACTAAATTTAGAGTAAGAAGATATCTTTTAGGATAAGAATGATTCTTTAAAATGTTATAGATATGTCAACTTGGATTTTGGTAACAAGGCATAATTAATATTAGGATGCCCATTGGCATGGAGATATCGGCAACTGTCACGACCCAAAATCTTAAGGTCATGATGGCACTTATCGCGGTCCAAACTTGATAAGTAAGTCAATCACCCAAACAGAAAAAGAAATATGAGATAATAAACAAAATACTGCAAACGAGACTCCTTGAAAGATGTCAAGTCATATATACATAGTAATAACGGAAGTCTGAACAAAATACTAATAAAACCGCAGAGATAGTGTCACAAGTGTAAGATCATCTACTACAACTCGAAAATCTTGAATAATACATAGTCTGACTCCAAATTAAAAATAAAGACAACTAAATGATAAGAGGAGGTCTAGGGTCTCTGAAAAGCCTAGGGCGGGATAGTACCTCGAAGTCACCAACTCAACAGCATAAAATCGTGTGTCGTACTCGTGCTAGGATTTTCACCAAAAAGGGAATAGTAGGAGTGAGTACTGTCCACTTGTACTCAGTTGAAATCATAGGCCGACCGAGCAAAGTAGAGAATAATACAAGTAAAGAAATACTATGAGCACGTCACCTACAAACAGAAAAGTTTCCAAAGGGTAGCTCACACCGTCTCCACTAACAGTTCTAATATATATATATATAAAGAGAGAACGAGTAGAATAGATACAATCAAACAAGTACAGAAACTAAAAACATGCCAAAAATACGAAAGCAACACAAGAATGTGTATGCAATGCAATGCAATGAAGATGAGATAATGATGAATGATTTGAAATCCATCGCATGACTCTCTGTATAAACCTACCAAGCCTCAGCGCTCCTAAGATAGGACCCATGGGGGGTTCGCAGCCCATATACCTGTCTCATAATCTCAATCCACCTCTACGGCTAGTAATCATAGATGAAGGTCTAGAAAGTGTTTCTTATATATCAATCAACCCGACCGGCACATCCCTCTAGCTAGGCATTTTTAAAAGTGTCTTATTTTATTTTAAAATTACTGTTTCTTAGTGGTACAACTGTCTCATGAGTATGTATGAAATGAGAATTTAAGGCTCACAGCCCATCAGTATGAAGATGACAATCCATTTAATACACTTAAAAGTCCATGCATCAAAAATCAAAATCTCAATATCTCATTTGGCACCATCAGAAAATTAGTTATATAGGACATCATTAGTATCAAATCAACCCACAATTCAGGTATTTCCATCACGATAAAGGCAACAAAGCTCAATAAGGCCTATAATACCTATTCAAGCCCCAGTACAGTATCACATTAAGAATAAGACATGTAAATGCACAAATAAGGCCAATGATGTCAAATAAAGCCCCCACTCGGGCAACACACAATATATATTATCACCAATCAACAACAACGAGGATATAAGCCCCCTACACATGGAACACACAATATATATATAACTCAAAAATAGTTCCCATAGTTATTTTCCCCAACCCATAGCAGGCTTTACTTATTTATTAACTACCCAGCCCAGTCTGAAGAAAGTTAAGCCATAACCTACCTCGAAGTGTCGAAATCCAAGCCCAAAATCCTTCAACATATAGCCTTCTCCTTTCGAACGGCCTTGGAATCAACTAAAACATACAAATATAGTATCTACGCATTAAAACAAAACTAATGATATCCATATTGGTCATATTTAAGACGGGTCCAAAACAAACTTAAAAAACGAGTTCGAAAATGAAAGGGGTAAAACCTAAATTTTTTATTTTAGAAATATATTCTCCAAGGTTATAGGAGTCTATAGTTGAAAACACATGCAAAAACAAGTTGAAAACAAGGTCCAAATCAAAGAAAAATCATTTTTAAGCTTTACCGTAAAAATCCTCAAAATCAATTTTGAAATCAAGATTAAAGAGTGTTTTTAAATGATATAATCAATGTAAAATAATTAAAATAAGATTTTGGGGCTTACCCAAGATCAAATGGTGATGAAAACCCTAAAAAATTTCCAAACCCAAAGCTCAAGGGTTCAAAAATGATAAAAATCACAAAATGGGGTTTATATACCAACGATGGCTGCTTAAACGGCTAACTGACTACTTAATCGACTACCGCTTAAGCGACTTAAGGGTAACTAAAGTGGACAAGCCACTTAGGTCGGCCATCATTCAAGCAATCAAGTGCCGCTAAAGTGGATACCGCTTAAGTGATACCTTAAGCGGTACTTTGGCCGCTTAAGCGGCTGCACCAGATATCATCAAATGTTGAGTTTGTGCAAGCCAAAAATGCTCCGAACGGGCCCTCGAAATTCATTCGGTACCCTACAAAAATAAATCATATATGCTACTAGGATATTTACGACATTCCAGACTCAATGGAAATGTCGGATTTTTGAAAATGGATCATTTTCAACAAATTGACCCTCGGGACCCCTTAAAGCTTATTTTAACTAGTTTCCACAATAAGGGTCGAAATGCAATATAAGGTCCCAAACCTAAAACAACCTTTCTACTAACCCAAATTCGATATTTCAGATCTAATGAAACTGTCCAAATCACCATCTGATACTCAGAATATCAAATATTGACCAAAGTCAACTATAAAACTTTTAAAGCCTCTAAGAACCACAAACTCTCCCAAAAGCCTCTCGAAGGCATTGGGAACCATGCCAACCATCCCCATATTTATAAATCAACATGTAGCAAATATGGAGAAGGGAATATCACATAAAGAGCAAAATTTCAAATATCAGGTCATTACAGTATCCGCCACCCAATAAGAAGAAGAGTATCATTTAACTATTGGAATGATAATTATTGTTGTAGGTAAACTCCACCAATGGAAAAAATTGGTCCCCATCGACCAGAAAAATCAATCACACAAGCATGAAGCATCGTTGAAAACCTAAATTTTTTGCTCTAACTGACCGTATGTGTATGGTAGTTTATAACTGATCCAATACCTGTGCTTGAGGCTGTCTCACCAAAGATTCAAAGGTAGCTAGCGATTTATCCTAGTGCCTACCAAATCTCTTCTATCTCGATTATGTTGTTTCATTTTAGTTGAGACACATTAGACACTCAGTTGTACTTAGTTATTCATAGAGGCTTGTACTTCATGTCTTCTAGATTTTGGGCAGTAAATATTGACTTTCACACTTTCTTATGAGTTTATTTTATGTGATTGAGTATTGAGTCTTGATATAATTGTCTCTTCCACATCATAACCTTGAATATTATTGTGTATAGTTGGGTTCACTTGCCTATTATGAGGGTGAGATATTTGTAATCATGTCTCTAGATTTTGGTTCAAGACAATACTACATATTCTGAAGCTAAAACTTCTGTAAAATGAATAAACTTATTTAAGGCTTTCACTATTTAGAGCAAAAATGAAGGAAAAAAGCAAATAAAGGGTGGTAAAAATGAATAAAAGATTGAACGCTAATATGTTTAGATAAATAGTAAAATTGAGGATATAGTAAAAGACAAGTAAAAAATCAAAACAAAAGCTAGTTCTATGGTTCAATCAACTAAGTCTTTTGATTATACTCATAAAAATCTTGAAAAGAAGACATATATATAGATAAATAGCATTTCAACAATAAAGGTCTAAAGATTGATCCTCACTATTCGTGATCTTAAGTAAAAAAAAACAACATTACTTTTAATGAAAATAATTAAATTAAACTTGCACTTTTAAATAGTTTTAAATTGAAACAACCAAAAATGAAATCAACATCCTATGAGTATTTGTTTATGGAGTCTCTATATTGATGTTGTGATCATCATTATTGAGAAATTGTTCCACAATTTCTAGGCACGGTTTTAACACAGTTTTCTTCCATTCTTCATCAACACCTTCTTTTCCAACTATTTTGAAAACCTTAGTCGCATCAATATGATGCAAAGGCCACATTTTCTCATCTCTTAATCGTTGGATTTTTTGAAGTTGGTTACAAATTAATGTGCAAGTATTAAGCTTGATTTCTTCAATAGCACATTGAAGAAGCATCTTCTTCTTTGATTCATTATCTTCATGTAACTTTTTTTCTTCTCTCAAAACCTTGTCCATTTCAGGAACTCCAATGGACCGCCGAATGCCTTTTGTGTAATCTGCATCTGGAACAAATAGGTGGCGTACTTCATCAACTAGCCCTGCATGAAACATAAATTTAAGAATCATTTAATTAATTTGGACATTGCATTGAAGAAAATTTTTTTATAAGAATATTTTAACGTAACAAAAAATAAAATATTTAATGATTATATTTCATCTTCGTAATACATTATGGATATTTACAACAAATAGAAACTGACCTGTTTGAACCATATGATCAACCCTTATGCGAACAAAAGAGAATAAGTCTTGTAAGGCAACATCCAGCCAGATGAAACAACCACGATACTTAGATTTGAACATGAATAGTGGGTCTTCCACAAGCTTTTCAATGTATGAATTTGACCCTCCAACAATAATGGGAACACATTCAGACTTCGAAATTTTATCTATGCAGGCAATGGCTTGCGAACAGAATTCCTCAACCGTGAAGTCCAAGTCTGGCTCAATTTCACCTTAGCAAATGTGAAAAGAATTAATGGTCAATCAATATTTACATAATGTTATATTAATCATTATAACATGTATTTTACATTAACACATTTATAAATATATTCAAATAATACCAAATCTCAGAGCACTCAAGGGTTTGAGTTAGACATCTAAGTAAGTCGAGAGTTGTGAGATCTCAAGTTTAAATATCCAGTAGAGATGAAAATAGAAGATAATATTTTCTCATATATTCATGTTTTGGTAGAAATAACTACAGTACTAATTTCGGTGCGAAGTAGCATATACCCACAAAAATATTAGTTAAGTGCACGCATGCTTACTTCTAGACACGACGATTAATAAAAGTTTTTTAAAAAGTAATATTTATTTTCTACTCAAATTCGTAAGAAGTATAATATTACATACACTGTCATTATTGAAATAATTAAATTATAAAAATTACTATGCACTTTCCACTCAAATCTATAATTACTACTATTAATTATGCAGGTAACCATTGGTATAACGTCAAACCAAGAATAAATTCTTACCAAGCAAATGGTGTGGCACACCTTGTTTCTCAATGTCAGTGATCTTGTTAGTGACAATGTCAAGACCTTTATAAACTTGCATTTTGTCAGAGTTGATGATTTCTCCTTGAAAATGGGTGGCAAGGTCAATAGAGAGACGAGATTTTCCAGAACCTGTTGGTCCCATTATGAACACCACTTTCTTCTTGTTTGACTTGTTGTTGTTGATTAAAGCATTCATTTTTCTACGTATAAAATAAAAATAAAACATAGAAGAATTGATTAAAGTAGATAATCTCATGAAAGCTACTCATGTATAAATTTAAAGATTCAGAATTTTAATATTATGAACATTAAGTAAATAACTACAAACCTTGGTTGAGACAGGATATATGTTGTAGAATATGTTTTGCTTGAAAGTGGTTATGATTGATAGAACATTTGGCTTTTATAGTAAAATATGAGTATGTACTTATTAATTGATATACTAAATTTAGAGTAAGAAGATATCTTTTAGTATACAAATGATTCTTTAAAATGTTATAGATTTTGGTAACTTGAATTTTGGTTACTAGACATAATTAATTTTAGGATGTCCACTGGCATGGGGATATGGGTTATTCTTTTATTCAACCATCAAATCAACCTTCCATATTCAGGATTGCATTAGCCATAATATAATCATGTAAATGATCCTTATCAATTGATTGGATATTAACTAATTTCTTTTTTCTACTTATGTAACATTTTTTCAATTTAGAACCAATGGTTTTTTTTTAAATTCATTAAAGATAGAATTTTTGCTGACATATATAGTCTTTTAGCGCTCTAATACCTTGACATTAATTTGGTCTTATATATTTGGTATGCTTTTTATTATACAATAAAGATATAGAATTCTCCTAAAAGGAGCATCTTGAATGATTCTTTAAAATGTTATAGATTTTGGTAACTTGAATTTTGGTTACTAGACATAATTAATTTTAGGATGTCCACTGGCATGGGGATATGGGTTATTCTTTTATTCAACCATCAAATCAACCTTCCATATTCAGGATTGCATTAGCCATAATATAATCATGTAAATGATCCTTATCAATTGATTGGATATTAACTAATTTCTTTTTTCTACTTATGTAACATTTTTTCAATTTAGAACCAATGGTTTTTTTTTAAATTCATTAAAGATAGAATTTTTGCTGACATATATAGTCTTTTAGCGCTCTAATACCTTGACATTAATTTGGTCTTATATATTTGGTATGCTTTTTATTATACAATAAAGATATAGAATTCTCCTAAAAGGAGCATCTTGACTTTTTAAATCGATATTACATATTTTGAGACTAAAATTTTATGAAATCAATAAATTTATTTTAGGATTACTCGTTTTAGAGAAAAAATGAAGGGAAACCATAATAAAAAAAGAGAAACCTTCGAAATACATTCAGAACCCTGTGAACACAATCCAACTATGCTACTCGATCAAAATTAATTTTTTGAACTCAATGAAACCTTCAGAATCACAAATGAACATCGGTATCAACAAATGTTGTCCGAATTCAAAGCTTTAACTTTCAAAATTTTCATCTCACAATTCTAAACACATTTGAGCATCTGAAAACCCGAACCAACGGCTGCTAACCCAAAAATTACATTTCAAAGTTAACCAAACTAACTAAGTTCTCATACAATGCTTAAATTACCAAAAGTTGACCAAAGTCAACAATTTTAACTTTAAAGTTTTCCAAAATGAAAATCTCACCTAGAGGTGTCAAATAGAACATAACCATAAGGAAGGTATCTGAAGTGTCAAAAAGTTGGAGATATCTACTATGTATCTCTTACTATGTGTCCTATGCAGCTTCTTTAATTGGACGATGCTTCTACTCAATCAATACTCTTAGACCTTAACTCCCTAGTTTGCCAATCCAAAATGGCTATGGGTTACTCCTCAAAAGTTAAATTCTGATCGAATTCTACCGAATCCCATCGAATTATATGAGAAACATAGTAATGGTACTTCTTGAACTTCGAAACATGGAAAATTGAATGCATAACTGAAAGACTCAAAGGTAAAGCCAAATCATAGGTCACCTTCTAATGTATTGAATAATACTAAATGTGCCAATAAAACTCGGACTAATCTCTCCCTTCTTCCTAAACCTCATCACACCCTTCATGGGTCTTACCTTCAATAAAATCCTATAATGACCTGGTTTGTGGAATTTTTCTTTTTATATGATTTGACCATTTTTTCTTTACCTGTAGTTGGTACATATTGATTTTGAGATGTGGGGATGGTTGAAACGTTTCCCAATACCTTTGGGAGGCATTTGGGAGAGATTGAGGTTTTTAGAGTATTTAAAAGTTCTATAGTTGACTTCAAACAACATTTGATGTTTTGAGTGCCGGATGACAATTTGGATGGTTCCATTAGATCCGGAATGTTGAATTTGCGTTAGTAGCAGATTTGGTTTTTGTTTGGAACCTCTATTTTGCATTTCGACCCTCTGTTCTGAAAAATAGTAAAAACTTGGCTAAAAGGGGTCCTGATGGTTAATTTGTTGAAAACAATGCTTTTTCAAAAATCCAATATTGCCATTGAGTCTGAAACATTTAAAATAGCCTAGTAGCATATATGATTTATTTTTGTGGGGTCCCGAATGAATCCTGAGGGTCCATTCGGAGACTTAGGAGTATAATTATAGTTGGTGCAACAGCTAATATCTGCTGCATCAGGCCCTTTATCGTGATCGAGTGGACACTTGTTGCAATCACAAGCCTCAATGATGGTCTTCATCATGATTGTATAGTGGTGGTATTGCAATTGTGATGGGTTAAGTGGTGGACCGTCTCAGGTTGACTCATTGCGATCACAAGGTCCAGCTAGACTACCGCGATGACCAACTTAATAGCCGGTCAATGTTGACCCTCGTGATGGCAAAGTGGGGTCTGCGATCACAAGGTACTATTCATAGAATAATATAAATACCTCAATTCATAATTTTTCTCCTTCTTTGGACATCCAATCTTCGGGAAAGAGGACTTGATTTTAAAGTGGGTATTTGGGGTTTTGTTGATAAAGATTAAAAATTATTTTATTAGATTTGGTCCTTGTTTTTAACTCATTTTTGCGTGGTTTTTATACTATAGATTCCAATAACCTTGGAGAATATGTTTCTAAAATAAAATTTTTGTTTTAACCCTTTTGCTTTCGAACTCACTTTTTTAACTCGTTTTGGATCTGACTTGAATATGGTCAATATGGGTATCATTATCTTTCTTTTAACACGTAGAATTTGTCTATGTATGTTCTAGTTGATTCCGAGATTGTTTGAAAGAGGAAAGCTCCATGTTGAAGGGCTTTAGGCTTGGATTTTGATGTTTCGAGGTAGGCTATTATATATTGTGTGATACCCATATGGGGGCTTATATTTGTTGATATTATTGATTGGTGATATTATATATTGTGTGTTGCCCGAGTGGGGGCTTTATTTGACATTATTGTCCTTATTTGTGCATTTAAATGCCTTATATCTTAATGTGATGTCGTGCGAGGGCTTGAATAGATATTATAGGCCTTATTGAGTATTGTTTACCTTTATCATGATAGAAATATCCAAGTTAGGGGTTTGATATGATGTTAATGATGTCCTACATGACTAATCTGCCGATGGTGCCAAATGAGAAATGGATATCTTAATTATTGATACATTGAGTTAATTCTGAGCTCACGTATACATGTATTGGATGGATTATTATCTTCATATTATTTTGGTGGTGAGCATTACATCCTCATTCATACATACACATTCATGAGATATTGGTATCATTGAGATACATTGATGTGAAAAAGAAATGTGACACTTTTATAAAAACCCTTGATCCGTGAACAATAGCCAGAGAGGTGATTGACACATTTTACAAAACCCTTGATCCGTGAACACTAACTAGAAAGGGAAGTTGAAATTGGTGGTAGTATACGATTTGCAAACTCCCTATGGGTTCTATCTTGGGAGCGCTGAGGCTTGGCAAGTGTATACATAAAGTTATATGATGACTTTCAAATCATTCATCATGATCTCATCCTTATTGCACTGCATTACATATACATTTTTGAAGTTTTCATATACTTGGCATGTGTTTTAGTTTTCTGTACTTGTTTGAAAGTATCTATCACTACTCGTTCTTTATTTATTTGTATATTAGAATTATTATTGGTGACAGTATGAGCTACCGTTTGGGAAATTTTCTATTTATAGGTGATGTGCTCATAGTATTTCTTTACTTGTATTATTTTCTGCTTTGCTTAGTTGGCCTATGATACCTACAAAGTACGAGTGAACCGTACTCACTCCTACTGTGCCCTTTCTGTGCAGATCTGAGTACGAGTACATGATACGATAGATAAATTCGTACGGGATTTGGTGGATATTTGAGGTACTGGTATGCTCCATGATGTTCAAAGCGGACTCCTGATCTCCTATTATCTTATTTTCTTTAGTTACTTTTTGGAGGCAGTCATTTGTATTTAGTTTTGGAAGTTGTACTTAGATGCTCTACACTTATGACACTACTTCTTGGGGATGTTATGGTTTTGTTTCAAACTTCCGCCATGTTTTGTGCATATGTTGACCTGACTTCATTCTTGAAGTCTCATTTTATCTTTCTTTACCCGTTATTCAAATTTTCTTTTCCTTTTAGGTAGTTGGCTTATCTACCAAGGTCGAAACAGGTAGATGCCATCATAACCTCAATTATTGGGTCGTGACAAATTAGTATCAGTGTGCTAGGTTCATCGGTCATATAAGTGTAAAAGAAAGATTCTAGTAGAGTCTCACTGATAGGTATGTAGACATCTGTATCTATCTTTGAGGGACTATAAGATGTCTTTAGGAAAAACTTCTCTAATCTGATCCCTTATCATGTGGGTTATTGATACCCAATGTTCTAAACTTACATTCCATTCTTTTCTGTGCAGATGAAGAGGACTAGGTCCAGGGATGCTAGGGATGTTAAACCTGCACCCGATATAGGAGCCCTAGTCTTTGGATGAGGTATGGGTCGCGGCTAATCCAAAGGTAGAGACCAGGAAAGATGAGTTGTCCCAACTAGAGGACATGCTAGTGAGGCCTCTTCTGAGCCAGAGGTTGTATATGCCAGAGATGACTATCAGACAGAGGGTGCAGGGCCATCTCAGGTTCCACTGAGTTCAGTTGATACCCCAATGCTCCAAGATTTGTTGGTTTGCCTTTTGAGTCGCTTGGATGGTGTTTCTTTGAGTGTATCGGGTGTTCGTCTAACTTCGAGTGGTGTTCCACCATTGGTTATGGCATCTGCTTATAGTATTCCCATTTCAAGGGTGTAGCCTTCATCTATGGAACCTCAGTGTGTGGACTCATTGTCTATCAAACTTACTATTCCTATAATTATTTCGACTACAGTTGTGTCTTCTGATAAACAGAAAAGGTTTGGGAGGTTTATTGGCTTGGCTTCTCCTAAGTTCAGTGGGGAAATTAGCAAAAATGCCTATGAGTTTTTGATTGACTGCCAGGAGAAGTTATGTAATCTTGGATCCCTTGAGTTTCATGGAGTTGCTTATACTACCTACCAGTTGATGGATGTGGCCAGGGATTGGTGGAGTTCTATATCCAGTTGTAGACCTTTGGGTTGGCCAGCTATGACTTGGCCCCAGTTTTTTGAGGCATTCTTGTAGAGGTTTGTGCCATATAGCTTGAGAGATTAGATGCGGGATGAGTTTGATTATTTGGAGCAGGGCTCCATGTCTATTACCGAGTATGAGACATGTTTTCATGCCCTATCAAGATATGTAGGCACCAGTATCTCCGCAGAGACAAAGAGGATTTAGAAGTTTGTTAAGGGGTTAGATGGTTCCTATTAGTTGGATAATGCCTAGATGGTTGTTTCAGGGGCTTTTTTTCAGAGCATTATTGATCATGCCAAATTGATCTAGTTTAGTACACTGTATACTCAAGGAGGTACCAAGAAGGTACGCCAACAGGGTGAGTTTAGTGGTCGTACTTCTTGAGGTAGAGATTTCTCAAGTAGAGGTCCCCGAGGTTATCATGGTAGGCTGGTTCAGGCCGCTTTATAGGGATCAAGTGGTGTATCTTCAGGTTTAGTGATTTTAGGTAGCCAGGCAACATGTCATGTGAGTGGAAGTTCCAACTTCAGTTCTTCAGGCCAAGGAGGTCGTTCTACTTTATCCGTGCCCCCACAAATTGAGTCAAGCCATAGAAGATGATTTATTAGTAAGGAGGTTGGCCATTTGGCCAAGGATTGTCCTCTGTGTGTGTTTGGTCCTGGCAAGTAGGGTTCTCAACTTTATCTTAACCCTACTCCTATTTCTACAGTCAGAGGTTTTTTACAAAGTGGTAGGGGTAGTGCTAGAGGTGCCCAAGGTAGGGGTAGGAGAGTTCATGATAGTGGTCATGGGGTCTGGGAGAGGAAGTAGATAGTGTTATTCTATACTCGAGAGACCCAAAGCAGAGGCCTCTGATGCAGTTATTATAGGTATCATCCTAGTGTGCTACATATCTGCTTCCGTGTTATTTGACCATGGGTCTATTTTTTCCTATGTGTCAACATATTTTGCTTTTGGTTTTGATGCTTCCTGTGAGCCCCTTGCTATGCCTCTTTATGTATCTACCCCCATAGGAGAATCTTTAGTGGTGGATCGGGTGTACCGATCTTGTGTATTGTGGGGCGTAAGATCTGGGGTTAATTTTGATGTTATCTTGGGTATGGAATGATTAGCTCCCTATCATGCTATTTTGGATTGCTATGCCAAGACCGTGACCTTAGCTACACTGGGAGTGCCAAAGTTAGCTTGGAAGGGTACACTTAATTCGGGTCCGAAGGGAGTTATATCTTTTCTACGTGCCCGCTGCATTATAGAAAGAGGGTGTTTGTCTTATTTGTCTTATGTTCGTGATACTAGTGTTGCCTTACCGTCTCCTATAGATTCTATTCTGGTTGGTCGCGAGTTCATGGATGTGTTTCCTACAGATTTTCCTGGTATGCCTCTAGATTGTGATATTGATTTTGCTATTGATGTGGAATGGGGTACAAAGCCTATTTCCATTCCTCCCTATAGGATGGACCTGGCTGAGTTGAAAAAATTGAAGGAGTAGTTACAGGATTTGTTGGGTAAGGAGTTCATTAGAGAGAGTGTATCTCCTTAGAGTGCTCCTATCTTGTTTATGAAGAACAATGATGGTTCTATGCATATGTGTATTGACTATCGATAATTGAACAAAACGACGGTTAAGGAAAAATATCTTTTTTCTCACATTGATGATTTGTTTGACCAGCTTCAGGGTGCGTCCGTGTTTCTAAGATTGATTAGAGACCCGGGTATCACCAGTTAAAGATTAGAGCTTTAGATGTCCCAAAGACAGCTTTTCAGACTCGATACAGTCATTATGAGTTCTTGGTCATGTCTTTAGGATAGACCAATGCCTCAACACTGTTCATGGAGTTGATGAATTAGGTATTTCAACTATATATCGACTCTTTTGTGATTGTATTTATAGATGATATCTTGGTTTACTCCAAAAGTGAGGTCGATCATGTGAGACACTTGAGAACTGTACTTCAGAGACTGCATGAGAAGAAGTTGTATGCCAAGTTCTCCAAGTGTGAGTTTTGGTTAGATTTAATCTCTTTTTTGGGTCATGTGGTAACCAAGGATGGTATTATGGTTGATCCAGCTAAGATAGCGGCAATTTATGATTTGGCTAGACCTACTTCTCCTATCGATATTTGGAATTTCATTGGTTTGGCAGGTTATTATCAGCATTTTGTAGAGGGTTTCTCATCTATTGAGGCTCCTTTGACGAAGTTGACTCAAAAGAAAATTGTATTCCAGTAGTCGGATGCTTGTGAGAAGAGCTTCTAAAAGCTTAAGGAGTTGTTAACTTCGGCTCCTATCTTGACTTTACCCAAGGAGGGCGTTGGTTTGGGTGCAATATTGATGCAGAAAAGAAAGGTAATTGCTTATGCTTCTCGTCAGTTGAAGCCTCATGAGAAGAATTACCCTACCCATGATTTGGAGTTGGCCGTGGTTTTGTTTGTGTTGAACTTGTGGAGACATTACTTGTATGAAGCCTTTTGTGAGATTTTCTCGGATCATCATAGCCTTCAGTACTTCTTCACCCAGTAAGATATTAATATGAGACAGGGACAATGGCTTGAGTTACGTAAGGATTATGATCTTACTATTCTTTATCATTCGGGTAAGGCTAATGTGATTGTGGATATCTTGAGCCAAAAGATGACTAGTATGAGAGTTGAACTCATCTCTTGACTCAGGAATAGCCTTTAGCCTTGGAGGTTCAGTCGTTAGCTAAACAAATGGTTAGGCTTGCCATTTCGACACCTGAACGTGTGTTAGCCTTTATCGATGCTAGATCTTCTTTGATGGAGCAGATTTGAGCTCACTAATTTGATAATGATAGCTTAAGGGTGATTTAAGATAAGGTGTTGTGTGGCGAGGCTAAGGCAGTATCTCTTGATTCTGATGGTGTTCTAATGGTGGGTAAATTTATATATCAAGAGTTGGTAGATGGGAGAGATTGATTTTGGAGGAGGTGCATTGTTCCATATTTTCTATTTATCCAAGGGTGACAAAGATGTATCGTGATTTGAAGTAGTACTATTGGTAGGGTGGTATGAAGAAGGATGTAGCAAACTTTGCATCTCGTTGCTTGTGTTGTCAGCAGGTGAAGGCCGAACATCTGAGGCCAGGTGGTTTGCTTCAGATATTGCCCATTCCTGAGTGGAAGTGGGAGAGGATCATTATGGATTTCATGCGTGTTGCCTCGTACTTCTCATGGTTTTGATTGTATTTGGATCATCGTGAATTGATTGAGTAAATCAACACATTTCATCCTTATTCAGGTTTCCTTCAATGCCGAGAGGTTGGCTCATATCTATGTTCGAGAGATAGTTCTTCTTCATAGAATGCCCATGTCTATTATTTTAGATAAAGGCTCAGTTTTCACTTCTAGCTTCTGGAGGACGTTTCATGAGGAGTTGGGTACTAAGGTTGACCTCAGCATAACTTTTCACACCCATACCGATGGGTAGTCAGAGCAGACTATTCATGTTTTAAAGGATATGCTCTGCGCGTATGTTATAAACTTTGAAGGTCAGTGGGAGCAGCATTTAGCCTTAGCGGAGTTTGCTTATAATAATAGGTACTATTTGATATTGAAATGGTACATTTTGAGGCATTGTATGGTAGTCATTTTTGATCTCTGATTGGTTGGTTTGAGACTTTCGAGGTTAGACCCTATGGTATCAACTTGCTTCGCGAGTTTTTGGATAGAGTTCGGGTGCTTCAGGATAGGTAAAAGAGTTATGTGGACAGTAGGCTGCATGCCTTGAAGTTTGGAATTGGTGATAGGGTTTTCTTTCATGTGTCGCCCATGAAGGGCATGATGAGGTTTGGAAAGAGGGGAAAGCTTAGCCTAAGGTACATTGGACCTTTTGAGATACCTCAGCCAGTTGGGGAGGTTGCTTATGAGTTGGCCTTACCTCTATACTTTTCAGCCATTCATCCAATCTTTCATGTATCTATGCTTTGATGCTATATCTCAGATGACTCTCACATGCTATGTTGGGACTCGGTTCAGATGCTTTGTTGAGGATCCAGTTTCCATGTTAGACAAGGATGTTAGACGGTTGTGCTCTAGAGAGATTCATGTGGTTAAGTTTCAGTGGAGACACCATTTTACTGAGGAGGCTACTTGAGAGGTCGAGTTTGATATACGTAGTAGTTACCCCAACTCTTAAGCGATTCAAGTATTTCTTTCGCCTTTTAGTTCAAGGACGAACTAGAGCCTTAGTGGCGGATACTGTAATGACCTTGTTTATTGAATTCTACTTATTATATGATTTGACCATTTTTTTACTTTCCCATAGTTGCTAAATATTAATTTTGAGATGTGGGTATGGTTGGCATGATTTCCAATGCCTTTGGAAGAGTTTGAGATTCGTAGAGGCTTTAAAAGTTCTATAGATGATTTCAGTCAACTTTTGAAGTTCTGAGTGACGGATGCTGATTTGGATGATTTCGATATATCCAGGATGTCTAATTTACATTATTAGCAGGGTTGGTTTGGGTTTGAAAACTTTATTTTGTATTTCAACTCTCTTTTAAAAAATCATGAAAACTTGCCTAAAAGGGGTCTTGGGGGTTAATTTATTGAAAATGATCCTTTTTCAAAAATTCAATGTTACCATTGAGTCTGAAACGTCGAAAATAGCCTAATAGCATATATGGTTTATTTTGTGGGGTCCTGAACGAATTTCGAGGGTCCATTCGGAGACTTAGGAGTATAATTTCAGCTGGTCCAACAGCTGATATCTGGTGCATCAGGCCCTTTATCTCGATTTTGTGGACACATGTCGCGATAGCAAGCCTTGATAACGGTCTTCATCGCCATCGCGTGGCGATGGTGTTGCGATCACAATGGGTTAAGCGGTGGACCAGGTTGGGTTGACTTATCGTGATCATGAGGCTTAGCTACGTGACTGCGATGACCAACTTAATAGCCGGTCAAGTGCTGAGTTTGTGCAAGCCAAAATTACTCTAGATGGGTCCTCGAAATTCATTCAGGACCCCACAAAAATAAACCAGATATGCTACTAGGCTATTTACGACGTCCAGACTAAATGGCAACATCAAATTTTTGAAAAAGGATCATTTTTAACAAATTAACCCTCGGTACCCCTTAAAGCTTCTTTTAACTAGTTTCCACAACAAGGGTCGAAATGCAATATAAAGGTCCCAAACCTAAACCAACCTTGCTACTAACCCAAATTCAACATTCCGGATCTAATGAAATTTTCCAAATCACCATCTGATACTCAGAACATCAAATATTGACCAAAATCAACCCTAGAACTTTCAAAGCCTCTAAAAACCATAAACTCTCTCAAAAGCCTCTCGAAGGCATTGGGAACCATGCCAACCATCCCCATATTTTAAAATCATCAAGTAGCGACTATGGAAAAGGAAAAAATGGTCAAATAACATAAAAAGCAAAATCTCACATATCAGATCATTACAATATCCACCACAGAATAAGAAGAAGAGTGTCATCTAAATATTGGAATGATAATTATTGTTGTAGGTAAACTCCACCAATGTAAAAAATTGGTCCCCCATTGACCAGAAAAATCAATCACACAAGCAAGAAGTATATCCTTTAAAACTTGATTTTTCTGCTCCAACTGACCGTATGTCTATGGTAGTTGATGATTGATCCAATACCTGTTCTTAAGTCTATCTCACTCAAGATTCAAAGTTAGCCGGCGAGTGATCCTACTGCCTACCAAATCTCTTCTATCTTCTTTATGTTGTTTCTTTTTAGTTGAGACACATTAGAATCTCAGTTATGCTTAGTTATTCATAGAGGCTTCTACTTCATGCCTTTTAGATTTATGGTTGTTAATATTGACTTTCACACTTTCTTATGAGTTTATTTTAAGTGATTGAATATTGATTCTGGATATAATTGTCTCTTCAACATAATAACCTTGTATATTATTGTGTATTGTTGGGTTCACATACCTATTATGAGGGTGAGATATTTGTAATCATGTCTCTAGATTTTGGTTCAAGACAATACTACATATTCTGAAGCTAAAACTTCTATAAAATGAGTAAACTTATTTAAGGTTTTCACTATTTAAAGCAAAAATGAAGAAAATAAATAAATAAATGGTGGTAAAAATAAGTAAAAGATTGAACGATAATATGTGTAGATAAATAGTAAAATTGCTGATATAGTAAATGACAAGTGAAAAATCAAAACAAAATCTAGTTCTATGGTTCAATCAACTAAGTCTTTTAATTATACTTATAGAAATCTTGAAAAGAAGACATATATATAGATAAATAGCAGTTCAACAATAAAGGTCTAAAGATTGACCCTCACTATTCGTGATCTTAAGTAAAAAAAAGCATTACTTTTAATGAAAATAATTGAATTAAACTTGCACTTTTAAATAGTTTTAAATTGCAGCAGCCAAAATGAAATCATCTTCCTATGAGTATTTATTTATGGAGTCTCTATATTGATCTTGTGATCATCATTATTGAGGAATTGTTCCACAATTTCCAAGCATGATTTTAACACTGTTTTCTTCCACTTTTTATCAACACCTTCTTTTACTATTATTTTGAAAACAATAGTAGCATCAATATGATGCAAAGGCCATATTTTCTCATCTCTTAATTGTTGGATTTTTCGAAGTTGGTTACAAATTAATGTGCAAGTATTAAGCTTGATTTATTCAATAGCACATTGAAGAAGCATCTTCTTATTTGCTTCATTATCTTCATGCAACTTTTTTTCATCTCTAAAAAACTTGTCCATTTCAGCAACACCAATGGACTGGCGAATGCCTTTTGTGTAAACTGCATCAGGAACAAATAGTTAGTGTACTTCATCAACTAGCCCTGCATGAAACATAAATTCAAAAATCATTTAATTTATTTGGATATTTCATTGAAAAAAAAATTATAAGAAGATTTTAACATAACAGAAAATAAAAATATTTAATAACTATATTTCATCTGCGTAATACTTTATAGATATTTACAACAAAGAGAAACTAACCTGTATGGACCATATGATCAACCTTTATGCGAACAAAAGAGAACAAGTCTTGTAAGGCAACACTCAACCAGATGAAACAACCACGATACTTAGATTTGAACATGAATAGTGGGTCTTCCACAAGCTTTTCAATGTATGAATTTGACCCTCCGACAATGATAGCAACACATTCAGACTTCAAAATTTTATCTATGTAGGCAATGGCTTGCGAATAGAATTTCTCAACCGTGAAGTCCAAGTCTGGCTTGATTTCACCTTAGCAAATGTGAAATTAATGGTCAATCAATATTTACATAAAATTATATCATTCATTATAACATGTATTTTACATTAACATATTTATAAATATATTCAAATAATAACAAATCTCAGAGCACTCAATGGTTTAAGTTAGACATCTAAGTAAGTAGAGAGTTGTGAGATCTCAAGTTCAAATATCCAGTAAAAATGAAAATAGTAGATTATATTTTCTCATATTTTCATGTTTTGGTAGAAATAACTACAGTACTCATTTAAAATTGAAGTTTTTTAAAAAGTAATATTTATTTTCTACTCAAATTTGTAAGCAGTATAATTTTTACATACACTATCATTATTGAAATAATTAAATTTTAAAAATTACTATGCACTTTCCACTCGAATCTATAATTACTACTATTAATTATGCAGGTAATCATTGGTATAACTTCAAACCAGGAATAAATTCTTACCTAGCAAATGGTATGGCACACCTTGTTTTTCAATGTCAGCGATCTTGTTAGTGATAATGTCAAGACCCTTATAAACTTGTATTTTCTTAGAGTTGATGATTTCTCCTTGAAAATGGGTAGCAAGGTCAATAGAGAGACGAGATTTTCCAGAGCCTGTTGGTCCCATTATGAACACCACTTTCTTCTTGTTAGACTTCTTGTTGTTGATTAAAGTATTCATTTTTCTAAACATAAAATAAAAATAAATTATAGAAGAATTGATTTAAGTAGATAATCTCATGAAAGCTACTCATGTATAAATTTAAAGATTCAGAATTTTAATATTATGAATATTAAGTTAATAAGTACAAACCTTGGTTGAGACATGATATACTTTGTAGAATATGTTTTGCTTGAAAGTGGTTAAGATAGATAGAACATTTGGCTTTTATAGTAAAATATGAGTATGTACTTATTAATTGATATACTAAATTTAGAGTAAGAAGATATCTTTTATGATACGAATGATTCTTTAAAATGTTATAGATAAGTCAACTTGGATTTTGGTAACTTGAATTTTGGTAACTAGACATAATTAATTTTAGGATGCCCATTGGTGTGGAGATATAGGTAATTCTTTTATTCAACCATCAAATCAACCTTCCATATTTAGGATTGCATTAGCCATAATATAATCCCGTAAATGATCCTTATCATTCAATTGGATATTAAGTAATTTCTTTTTTCTACGTCTGTAACATTTTTTCCTTTTAGAACCAATGAATTTTTTTATTTCAAATTCATTAAAGAAATAATTTTTGCTGACATTTATGGTCTTTTAGTGCTCTAATACCTTGACATTAATTTGGTCTTATATATTTGGTATACTTTTTATTACACAATAAAGATATAGAATTCTCCTAAAAGGAGTACCTTGGCTTTTAAAATCGATATTACATATTTTGTGACTAAAATTTTATGAAATCAATAAATTTATTTTAGGCTCACTCTTTTTAGATAGAAAAATAAAGGGAAACCATAATAAAAAAAGAGAAACCCTTGAAATACATTCTGAACCCCGTGAACACAATTCAACTATGCTACTAGATCAAAATTAATATTTTGAACTCAGTGAAACCTTCAGAATCACAAATGAACATCGGTACCAACAAATGTTGTCCTAATTCAAAGCTTTAACTTTCAAAATTTTCATCTCACAACTCAAAACACATATGAACATCTCGAGCCCGAACCAATAGCTGCTAATCAAAAACTGATATTTCAAAGTTAACCAAACTAACTAAGTTCTCATACGATGCTTAAATCACCAAAAGTTGACCAAAGTCAATAATTTTAACTTTAAAGTCTTCCAAAATGAAAATCTCACCTAGAACACAACCAAACACCTCAAAAATTGTACCATCCACTCCCACAGACCACAAATACAATAATACAACTACATGAAGGGGTAAAATGGTTAAAATATACAAAAATCCAAAATTCAATAAAAGGGTTATTACATCATACACCACCAAAAGATTTGTTCCTCCTCGAACGTAACCATAAGGAAGGTATCTGAAGTGTCAAAAATTTGGAGATATCTACTATGTATGTCTTGCTACGTGTCCCATGTAGCCTCTTTAACTGCATGAATCTTCTACTCAATCAGTACTCTTAGACCTTAACTCCCTAGTTTACCAATCAAAAATGGCTATAAGCTACTCTTCAAAAGTTAAATTCTGATCCAAGTCAACCGAATCCCATCGAATCATATGAGAAACATAGTAATGGTACTTCTTGAACATCGAGACATGGGAACTTAAATGTACAATTGAAAGACATAGAGGTAAAGCCAAATCATAGGTGACCTTCTCATGTATTAAAGAATTTCAACTGTGCCAATAAACCTCAGACTAAGATTGCCCTTCTTTCTAAACCTCATCACACCCTTCATGAGGTCCTACCTTCAATAAAACCCTGTAATGACCTGGTTTGTTGAATTTTGCTTTTTATATGATTTTACCATTTTTTACTTCCCCATATTACTACATGTTGATTTTGAGATGTGGGATGGTTGGCTTGGTTCCCAATACCTTCGGGAGGCATTGGGAGAGTTTTAGGTTTTTAGAGGCTTTAAAATTTCTATAGTTAACTTCGGTTAACATTTGATGTTTTGAGTACCGAATGATGATTTGGGTGATTTCATTAGATCCAAAATGTCGAATTTGGGTTAGTAGCGGATTTGATTCAGGTTTGAAAATTTTATTTTATATTTCGACCCTCTGTTTGGAAAAATAGTAAAAACTTGCCAAAAAGGGGTCCCGGGGGTTAATTTATTGAAAACAATCCATTTTAAAAAATTTAATATTGCCATTGACTCTAAGATGTCAAAAATAGCCTAGTAGCATATATGATTTATTTTTGAACAGTCCCGAATGAATCTCGAGGGTCCATTTAGAGACTTAGGAGTATAATTTTAGTTGGTGCAACAGTTGATATCTGTGCATCAGGCCCTTCATCGAGAGTACATGGACATGTGTCATAATCGCAGGCCTCGATAATGGTCTTTATCACTATCGTGTGGTGGTGATATAGTGATCATGATGGGTTAAGCGGTGAACCAACTTGGGTTGTCTCATCGCAATCGCAAGGCCAGTTGCGCGACCACGATGACCAACTTAATGGCCGGTCAATGTTGACCCTTTCGATCACAAGGTGGGTTCTGCGATCATAAGGTACTATTCATAGAATAATATAAATACCTCAATTTCATGATATTATCCATTTTTGGACCTCCAATATTCGAGAAAGATGACTCAATTTTGAAGTGGGTATTTGGGGTTTTGTCGGTAAAGGTTAAAAATGATTTTTCTTTGATTTGGATCTTGTTTTTAACTCATTTTCATGTGGGTTTTCAACTATAGACTCTTATAACCTTGGAGAATGTGTTTCTAAAATAAAATTCCAGTTTCAACCCTTTCACTTTCAAACTTGTTTTTCGAACCCATTTTGGACCCGACTTGAATATGGTCAATATAGGTATCATTAGCTTTAGTTTAATGTGTAAAAATTGTACACGTATGTTCTAGTTGATTCCTATATTGTTTGAAAGGGGAAAGCTCCATGCTGAAAGACTTTAGGCTTGGATTTCGATGCTTCGAGGTAGGTTATGGCTTAACTTTTTTCAGACTAGGCTGGATAGTTAATAAATAAGTAAAGCATGCTATGGGTCGGGGAAAATAACTATGAGAATTATTTTTGAGCTATTATATATTTCGTGATGCATGTATAGGGGCTTATATTTCTTGCTATTGTTGACTGGTGATATTATATATTGCGTGTTGCCCGAGTGGGGGATTTATTTGATATCATTAGCCTTATTTGTGCATTTAAATGCCTTATGTCTTAATGTGATGTCGTGCAAGGGTTTGAATAGATATTATAGGCCTTATTGAGGATTGCTTGCCTTTATCATGGCAGAAATACCAGAATTCGTGGTTTGATATGATGTTCATGATGTCCTACATGACTAATCTTCTGATGGTGCCAAATGAGAAATGGATATCTTGATTAGTGATACATTGAGTTGATTTTGATCTCACATATACATGTATTGGATGGATTATTATCTTCATACTATTTTGGTGGTGATCATTACATCCTCGTTCATACATAAATATTCACGAGATATTGGTACCATTGAGATACATTGATGTAAAAAAGAAATGTGACACTTTTATAAAAGCCCTTGATCCGTGAACAATATTTGAAGAGGTTATTGACAAATTTTACAAAACCCTTGATCCATGAACACTAATCAGAGAGGGAAGTTGAGATTGGTGGTAGTATACAGGCTGTGAACCCTATGGGTCCTATCTTGGGCATGCTGAGGCTCGATAGCAGTATACATAAAGTCATGCGATGACTTTCAAATCATTCATCATGATCCCATCCACATTGCATTGCAT
Organism: Capsicum rhomboideum; assembly: GCA_031232105.1. Classification (NCBI taxonomy): domain Eukaryota; kingdom Viridiplantae; phylum Streptophyta; class Magnoliopsida; order Solanales; family Solanaceae; genus Capsicum; species Capsicum rhomboideum. The sequence goes on from CP124712.1 coordinate 129,398,852, forward strand.
TACATATACATTTTTGTAGTTTTCATATACTTGGCGTGTGTTTTAGTTTTATGTACTTGTTTGAAAGTATCTATCACTACTCGTTCCTTATCTATTTGTATATTAGAACTGTTATTAGAGACGGTGTGAGCTACCATTTAGGAAATTTTCTATTCGTAGGTGATGTGCTTATAGTACTTCTTTACTTATATTATTTTCTTCTTTGTTCAGTCGGCCTATGATACCTACAGAGTACAAGTGAACCGTACTCACCCTTATTGTGCCCTTTCAGTGTAGATCCAAGTATGAGCACAAGATATGGCAGCTAAATTTGTGTGGGATTTGGTGGATCTTCGAGGTACTGGTATTCTCCATGATGTTCAGAGCGGACTCCAGATCTCCCCCTATCTTGTAGTATTTAGTTACTTTTTAGAGACATTCATTTGTATTTAGTTTTGGATGTTGTACTTAGATGCTCTACACTTATGACACTACTTCTTGGGGATGTTATGGTTTTATTTTTGACTTCCCGTATGTTTTGTGCATAGGTTGACCTTACTTTATTATAGAATTCTCATTTTATCTTTCTTTACCTGTTATTTAAATTTTTTTCTCCTTTTGGGTGGTTGGCTTATCTACCAAGGTCGAGACAGGTAGATTCCATTATGGCCTCAATTTTTGGGTCGTGACAAATTAGTATCAGAGTGCTAGGTTCAGTGGTCTTATAAGTGTAAGAGAAAGATGTCTAGTAGAGTCTTGAGGATCGATATAGAGACGTCCATATCTATCTTCGAGAGGATATAAGATGTATTTAGGTAAAACTTCTCTAATTTTATCCCTTATCGTGTGGGTTGTTCATACCCAATGTTCTAAACTTGTATTCCATTCTATTTTACGTAGATGAAGAGGACTAAGTCCAGGAATGCTAGGGATGCTGAGCCAACACCCAATATGGGAGCCTCAATTTGAGGATGAGGCATGGGTCATGGTCAACCCAAAGGTAGAGAATGAGAACCAAGAGCTGCCCCAGTCAAAGGATGTGCTAGGAGGCCTTTTTCGAGCTAGAGGTTATGTATGCCAGAGATGACTATTAGACAAGGGGTGCGGGGACATCTCAGGTTCCATAGAGTTCAGTTGATACCCCGGTGCTCCAAGATTTTATTAGTTCTCCTTTTAAGTAGCTTGGATAGTGTTCCTTTAGGTGTACCGGGTGTTCCACAAATGTCGAGTGGTGTTCTACTATCGGTTATGGCATCTACTTATGGTATTCCTACTTCAAGGGTGCAACCTTCATCTATAGTACCTTAGTGTGTGGACTTATTGCCTGTCAGACTTACTGTTCCTCCAATTATTTCGAGTATAGTGATGTCTTCTGATGACCAAAAGATGTTTGGGAGGTTTATTCACATGGCTCTTCCCAAGTTGAGTGGGGAAATTGGTGAGGATTCCTATGAGTATTTGATTAGCTTCCAGGAGAAGTTATATAATCTTGGATCACTTGAGTCTCATGGAGTTACTTATACTACCTATCAGTTGATGGATGTGGCCACGGATTGGTGGAGGTTTCTATCAAGTTGTAGACCTTTCGGTTTGCCTGCTATGACTTGAGCCTAATTTTTTGAGGCCTTTTGTAGAGTTTTATTCCATATAGCTTAAGAGATCAGATGCGGGATGAGTTAGATTATTTGGAGCAGGGATCCATGTCTATTGTCGTGTTTGAAGCATGCTTTCATGCCCTATCCAGATATTCTAGCGCCAGTATCTTCACAGAGCCAGAGAGAATTTAGAAGTTTGTTAAGGGGTTAGATGGTTCCTATCAGTTGGCTTCTGGCCAGATGGTTATTTCAGGGGCTTCTTTTCAGAGCATTATTGAGCATACCAAGTTAACCAAGTCTATTACTCTGGATACTCAGAGTGGCACCAAGAAAGTGCACCAATAGGGTGAGTTTAGTGGTCATACCTCCTAAGGAAAAGATTTCTCGAGTAGAGATCCCCGTGGTTATCATGGTAGGCTGGTTCAGGCTACTTTATAGGGATCAGGTAGTGTACCTTTAGGTTCTGTAATTTCACATAGCCAGGCATCAGCTCATGCGAGTGGAGGTTCTAGCTTTAGTTCTTTAGGCCAAGAAGGTTGTTCTAGTTTATCTGTTCTCTCTCAGATTGAGTTAGGCTGTAGAAGATGCTTTATTTATGATAAGGTTGGTCATTTGGCCAAGGATTATCCACAGCGTGTGTTTGGTCCTTCTCAGTAGGGTTCTAAGCTTTATCTTAGCCCTACTCCTATTTTTGCAGTCAGAGGTAGTTCACAGAGTGGTAGGGGTAGTGCTAGAGGTGCTCGAGGTAGAGGTAGAAGAGCTCGTGGTAGTGGTCACGGGGTTCCTCAGTCAGGAGTGGATGTAAATAGTGTTATACTATACTCGAGAGACCCAAGACAGAGGCCTCTGATACAGTTATTATAGGTATCATCCCAATTTGCTACAGATCTACTTCTGTGTTATTTGACCCTGGGTCTACTTTTCCTTTTATGTCTATATATTTTTCTTTTGGTTTTGATATTTCCTGGGAGCCCCTTGCTATGCCTCTTTATGTATCTACGCCCGTAAGAGATTCTTTAGTGGTGGATTAGGTGTACTAATCTTGTGTAGTTACCTTTGCGGGGCATACCAATCTTATGTAGTTACCTTTGCGGGACCGTAAGACTTGGGTAGACTTAATTATCCTAGATATGATTAAATTTGATGTTATCTTGGGTATGGATTGGTTAGCTCCCTATCATGCTATTTTGAATTGCTATGCCAAGACCACAACATTATCTATGCCGAAAGTGCCAAAGTTAGATTGGAAGGATACTCTTAATTCGGTTCCAAAAGGAGTTATATGTTTTTTACGTGGCCACTACATGGTAGAAAGAGGGTGCATGTCTTATTTGGCTTATGTTCGTGATACTAGTGTTGCCTCACCGCCTTTTATAGATTCTATTCTGGTTATTCGTGAGTTCATGGATGTGTTTCCTACAGATTCTCCTGGTATTCCTCTAGATCATGATATTTATTTTGCTATTGATGTCAAGTTGGGTACAAAGCCCATTTCTATTCCTCCCTATAGGATGGACCCAACTGAGTTGAAAGAATTGAAGGAGCAATTACAGGATTTGTTGGGTAAGGGGTTCATTAGACTGAGTGTACTCCTTGGGGTGCTCCTGTCTTATTTATGAAGAATAAGGATGGTTCTATGCGTATGTGTATTGACTATCGATAATTGAACAAAATGATGGTTAAGAAAAAAATATCTTTTTCCTCACATTAATGATTTGTTTGACCAGCTTTAGGGTGCTTCCATGTTTCTAAGATTGATTTGAGATTCGGGTATCACTAGTTGAAGATTAGTGCTTTGGATGTCCCAAAGACGGCTTTTCAAACTCAATACGGTTATTATGAATTCTTGCTCATGTCTTTTGGATCGGCCAATGCCCTAGCAACTTTCATGGAGTTGATGAACTAGGTATTTTGACTTTATATCTACTCATTTGTGATTATATTTATAGATGATATCTTGGTTTACTCTAAGAGTAAGGCCGATCATGTCAGACACTTGAGTACTGTACATCAGAGATTTCATTAGGTGAAGTTGTATGCCAAGTTCTCCAAGTGTGAGTTTTGTGAGATTTTATCTCTTTCTTAGGTCATGAAGTGACCAAGGATGGTATTATAGTTGATCCAGTTAAGATAGCAGTGATTCGTGATTGCGCTAGACCTATTTCTCTTACCAAGATTCAGAGGTTCATTGGTTTGGCAGGTTATTATCAGTATTTTATAGAGGGTTTTTCGTCTATTGTGGCTCCTTTGACTAAGTTGACTCAGAAGAAGATTGTATTCTAATGGTCGGATGCTTGTGAGAAGAGCTTCCAAAAGCTCAAAAAATTGTTAACTTCGCTCCTATCTTGACTTTATCCAAGGAGGGTGTGGGTTTGGGTGCATTATTGATGCAGTAAAGAAAGGTTATTACTTATGCTTCTCGTCAGTTGAAGCCTCATGAGAAGAATTACCCTACCTATGATTTAGAGTTGGCCGCAGTTGTGTTTGTTTTGAAGTTGTAGAGACATTACTTGTATGAAGTCTATTGTTAGATTTTCTCGGATCATCGTAGCCTTCAGTACTTCTTCACCCTGCGCTATCTTAATATGAGATGGCGACGTTGGCTTGAGTTACTTAAGGATTATGATCTCACTATTCTTTATCATCAAGGTAAGGCTAATGTGGTTGCAGATGTCTTAAGCCAGAAGACGACTAGTATGGGAAGTTCTTGACTCAGGTGCGGTCTTTAGCCTTGGAGGTTCAGTTATTAGCCAACAAGATGGTTAGGTTTTCCATTCAACACCCAAATGTCTGTTAGGCTTTATCGATACTAGATCTTCTTTGATGGAGCAGATTTGAGGTCACCAGTTTGATAATGATAGCTTGAGGGTGATTCGAGATAAGGTGTTGAGTGGCGAGACTAAGGTGGAATCTCTTGATTCTGATGGTGTTCTGAGGATTGGTGGCCAAATTTGTGTATCGAGAGTTGGCGGATGGGTGAGATTGATTTTGGAGGAGGCGCATTATACCAGATATTATATTTATCCAGGGGTGACAAAGATGTATCTTGATTTAAAGTAGAACTACTGGTGGGGTGGTATGAAGAAGGATGTAGCAGACTTTGCGGCTCGGTTCTTGTGCTGTCAGCAGGTGAAGACCAAGCATCTGAGGCCAGGTGGTTTGCTTCAGAGATTACCTTTTCTTGAGTGAAAGTGAGAGTCGATCATTATGAATTTCATGAGTGTCTCGTACTTCTCGTGGTTCTGATAGCATTTGGGTCATCATGAATCAATTCAACAAATCAGCATATTTCATCCCTATTCAGGTTTTCTTTAGTGCCGAGAGGTTGGCTCGTATCTATGATCGAGAAATAATTCATCTTCTCTTGTGTCTATTATTTTAGATAGAGTCTTAGTGTTCACTTCTAGCTTCTATAGGACATTTCAGGAGGATTTGGGTACTTAGGTTTACCTTAGTATAGCTTTTTGCACCCAAATCGATGGGCTATCGGAGCAGACTATTCATGTTTTGGAGGATATGCTCCATGCGTGTGTTATAGACTTTGAAGGTCAGTGGGAGCAACATTTAGCCTTAGCATATTTTCTTGTAATAATAGCTACCATTTGATAATGAAATGGCACCTTTCGAGGCATTATATAATAGGTGTTGTTGATCTCCGATTGGTTGGTTTAATACTTTTGAGGTTAGACCCCGTGGTATTGACTTGCTTCACGAGTCTTTGGATAGAGTTTGGTAATTCAGGATAGGCTTCAGGAAGCCCAGAGTAGGCAAAAGAGTTATGTGGACAGTAGGCTTCATGTCTTGAAGTTTTGGATTGGTGATCGGGTTTTCTTTAGTGAGGTTCGGAAAGTGGGGAAAACTTAGCTCGAGGTACATTAGACCTTTTGAGATACTTCAGACAGTTGGGGAGGTTTCTTATGAGTTGGCCTTACCTCCAAAGTTTTCTTCCGTTCATCCAATCTTTCATATATCTATGCTTCGGTGCTATATCTCAGATGAGTCTCACGTGCTACGTTGGGACTCGATTTAGATGGATGAGAGGTTGACCTTTGTTGAGGATCCAGTTTTCGTATTAGCCAAGGATGAGACTGTTGTCCTCTTGAGAGATTCATGTAGTTAAGGTTCAGTGGAGACACCATTTCATTGAGGGGATACTTGGGAGATCGAGTTTAATATGTGTAGTAGTTACCTCTAGCTCTTAAGTGATTCAGGTATTTCTTTCTCCTTTTAGCTCGAGGACGAACTAGAGCCTAAGTGGTGGATACTGTAATGACCTGGTTTGTGGAATTTTTCTTGTTATTTGATTTGACCATTTTGTCCTTCCCCATGTTGTTACATATTGATTTTGAAAGGTGGGTATGGTTGACACGATTCCCAATGCCTTCGGGAGGTGTTTGGGAGAGTTTGAGATTTTTAGAGGCTTTAAAGTTCTATAGATGACTTTAGTCAACATTTGATGTTCTGAGTGTCGGATGGCAATTTGAATGATTCCATTAGATCTAAAATTTTGGTTAGTAACTGGGTTGGTTCAGGTACGGAACCTTTATTTTGTATTTCGACCCTCCGTTCGGAAACATACTGAAAAGTTGCCTAAAAGGGGTCTCGAGGGTTAATTTATTGAAAATGATCCCTGTTCGTTCTGAGACTTAGGAGTATAATTTCAGCTGGTACAACAGCTGATATCTGGTGCATCAGGCCCTTCATTGAGATCGTATGGACACACATCGCGATCGCGGGCGTTAATGATGGTCTACATTGCGATCATGTGGTGGTCTACATAACTTATACACAACAGATTCACTATATTGTGAGAATACTGCATACTTGTACCATTTTATAATGCTTATCACTAATCACAATATCAAATACGTAATATATAACTCTAAAATGTGTTACTAGTTGATATTCAAGGGAGATCAGATGAAAGAATTGCAACTTTTAGAAATAATAGGGAGAATACTGAGGAATGTAAGAGTTGGTTAGGAATGTCATATTTAATATATATGACTTTTGAAGTCCATCTAAGAAAGTAGGACAATCCATTGGCATTGCGGTGTTACCTGAAATATCATGATGCTCATGACTATCATAATTTGTCACCCATAATACATCTCTGAGGAATATATTCAGGTCAGCAAGACAAGAAAATTCAGCATCAATTACCAGAGAACCTTTGTTAAGTTCCTAATTTTCCTTGAGTATCTGTAAATTACAAGAACATACCTAGTGTAAATTAAAGAGACAAATTCATCTACAAATCAAAAGGGTGAAATCCATAGAGACAGAAGGAAGACAACGACTATATTTTTTGTGAGATCAGTAAACTGCCATCAACCAAAAAATACAAAAGTGCAAGCGAAAATGAACATTACCTGATCATATATCTATTAAAGTTACTTATAAAAAGAAAATTTTTTCACATAATCTTGAAATTTCTACAGAATCAATATAGGTATTAGAAATACAAAACCAAGAGACTCTTGAATTGAATAAGAAAAGAATGAGTGCTTGATGTCCTCAATTATGAGAACATGTCCCTTAATTAGGATAAGCAAGGAAAAACATTCAAAAGCAGGAGACATCGATCAAGCAACATACTTCGAATAATTAACAAACCATTCTTAAGAGAATCACTTAAGTTTGCTAAGATCTCAACTCAGAGCAACTTCAAAAAAATCAACTCCCTTGAAAGATAAGCAAGGGAAAGCATTCAAAAGCAGGAGACGTCCAGCAACATACTTTTATCGACTAACAATCCGACGTGAAGGAAAATTTACATCCAAAAGAATAATTGGATTGTCACTTGAATTTCAGTGAATGAAGAAACAATCCTTTCCTCTGTAGTTTGGTTACAACGCAAGTCATAGTTATGTGTATCATTGAAGTTCTAGAGGTATTTAACAAGTAACTAGATTACAAACTCTTTTAATCGGTCATATGGAAATCAAAAATCTTATGCAAAACTACAATAAGCATAAAACAATCAAAGACAAGCAGAAGAGATCTTTACAACACCAACTCCTACAAAGCACATTATACAGCAGCTGAAAACATCAGATAAATTACGCAAAACCTAATTTAATCAAAGGATACTAATATTAGCTTAAAGACAATACAAACTTTGAGTGCAAACAAAGAACTTAGCATACTAAAATGAAAAGAGGAAAAGAGGGACCTTAATTACCTGAAAATGATAGAAACAGAGTGTAGCATAAAACATCACCGAGCATCCAGACTCTGAGAAATTTCAAATATAGGAGACATGATTTCAGAGAGTTCTCATGCTCATGGACATGTCTACAAGTTGGAGAATATCGATAGATGAGAAAAAGACATCCCAAACAATACAAATTAGAAACTCAATTGGTCAAAAAATCCAAAGGCTACCAGAACTACTTTCCAGCAAGGTCCAGCAACGACGAAAGAACACAAGCACAGAATCCACCAGTGTTACATAATGAATTTTTGGGCAAATAGCGGCAATGAAAATTAAGAAAATGACCAAGAAAAAAAACATGAAATCCACTGTGGATATGCAAACAAAATTCCTATGTAACTACGTGACCTCATTTCTAGTTCCAATTTGAAAACAAAGTTACACTGAGGAGTTTTATTTTGTTTACCTGAGCATTATTTTGGTCGCTATTTTTCAAAACTTGTGGAAGAACGATGAACCCAGTGCACGTAGCATGGATGAATAACTGGAACGTGTCACAGTCTATTGTAGAAACACTACTTAAAGGTAGAGGGTTATGGATGAGGTGGCAGAGGATCTAGATCTGGGACTTTCATCAGGATTATCGACAAGGATGATTGTGGCTACCATAGGTAAATTGAACCGACAAATGGAGAAACGAAGAGCGGCGATGCCTTTAATGATTTTGTGTACCACCAAAATCCACAACAAGGACATGAAATGAAGCTTCTTAGATTGGTCTTTAGGGTTTCATCTAAAGAGAGGGGGAAACCTTTTTACCACTATAATATTTTTCAAGTGCCTATAGTTGCTGATTTTTTCTTATTAGGGACTAGAAATTAATCTCATCCCTAAAAAGTATATCATTAAGGACCACATTTTAAATCCGTCACTAAATCTTGGTCCCTAATGACCCATTTTCTTGTAGTGGTTCTAGAAGTCTTGGTTTATCTTTCTTTATCTGTTATTCAAATTTCATTCTCCTTTTTGGTGGTTGGCTTATCTATCAAGGTCGGGACAAGTAGATTCTATCATGACCTCAACTTTTGGGTCTTGACAAATTGGTATCAGAGTGTTAGGTTTATTGGTCTCATAAATATAAGAGCAAGATGTCTAGTCGAGTCTTGTGGATTAGTACGTAGACATCTATATCTATCCTCGAGAGGCTATAAGATGTCTTTAGGAAAAACTTCTCTAATTTGATCCCTTATCATATGGATTGTTCATACCCAATGTTCTAAACTTGAATTCTAAACTTTTATGCATAGATAGTAAGAACTAGGTCCCGGGATGCAAGAGATATTGAGCCGGCACCCGATATGGGAGCCTCGGTCAGAGAATAAGGCATGGGTCATGTACATCCCAAAGTTAGAGGATGGGCACGAGGAGTTTCCCCAGCTAGAGAACGTGCTAGGGAGGCCAATTCTGAGCTAGAGGTACTGTATGCCAGAGATGACTATCAGATAGGGGGTATGAGGCCATCTCAAGTTCTACAGAGTTTAGTTGATACCCCAGTGCTCCAGGATTTATTGCTTCACCTTTTGAGTCTCTTAGATGGTGTTTCTTTGAGTGTACCGAGTGTTCCTCAGACTTTGAGTATTATTCCGCCATTAGCTATGACATCTTCTTATGGTATTCCTACTTCAGGGGTGCAACCTTCATCTATGGTACCTCCGTGTGTGGACTCATTGCCTATTAAAATTATTATTCCTCCAGTTGTTTCGTGTACAGTGATGTCTTCTGATGACCAGAAAAAGTTTAGGAGGTTTATTTGCTTGGCTCCTTCCAAGTTCAGTGTGGTGAGTAGCGAGGATGCCTACAAGTTTTTGATTGACTAGTAGGAGAAGTAACATAATGTTGGATCCCTTAATCTCGCAGAGTTGCTTATACTACCTATCAGTTGACAGATATGGCCAGGGATTGGTGGAGCTCTCTATCTAGTTGTAGACCTTTGGATTCGCCTACTATGACTTAGGCCCAGTTTTTAGTGGCCTTTTTGTAAAGGTTTGTGCCATATAGCTTGAGATATCAGATGTGTGATAAGTTTGATCATTTGGAGCAGGGCTCAATGTCTATTTTTGAGTATGAGGCACACTTCCATGCCCTATCCAGATATTCAGGCGCTAAATCTCCATAGAGCCAGAGAGGATTTGCAAGATTGTTAAGAGCTTAGATGGTTTTTATCAGTTGGCTACTGCCCAGATTGTTGTTTTAAGGGATTCTTTTTAGAGAATTATTGAGCATGCCAAGTTGACCGAGTCTATTACTCTAGCTACTCAGGGAGGCACCTAGAAGGTGCTTCGATAGGGTAAGTTTAGTGGTCGCACCTCCTGAGGCAGAGATTTCTTGAGTAGAGGTCCCTATAGTTATCATGGTAGGCTAGTTCAGGCCTCCTTACAGGGATCAGGTGGTGTACCTTTAGGTTCTATGATTTCAGGTAGCCAGGCATCAGGTTGTATGAGTGGAGGTTCCAACTTCAGTTTTTCAGGCCAAGGAGGTCGTTCTAGAAGATGCTTTATTTGTGAGGAGGTTGGTCATTTGGACAAGGATTGTCCTCGACGCATGTTGGTCCTGCCCAGTAGGGTTCTCAACTTTATCTTAGTCCTACTCCTATTTCTGCAGTTAGATGTGGTTCAAAGAGTAGTAAGGGTAGTGCTAGAGGTGCTCGTGGTAGAGGTAGGAGAGCTTCTGGTAGTGGTCGCAGGGTTGCTCAGTCTGAGAGTGGACATAGACAGTGTTATGCTATACCTGGGATACCTAAGGTAGAGGCCTTTGATGCAGTTATTAGAGGTATCATCCCAGTTTGCTACAGATCTGCTTCCATGTTATTTGACCCTGGATCTACTTTCTTCTATGTGTCTACATATTTTGCTTTTGGTTTTGATGCTTTCTGTGAGCCCCTTACTATACCTGTTTATGTATCTACCCCCGTAGGATATTCTTTATTGGTGGATCGGGTGTACCAATCTTGTGTAGTTACCTTTGTGGGGAGTAAGACTTGGTTAAATTTAATTATCCTAGATATGGTTCATTTTGATGTTATCCTAGGTATAGATTGGTTATCTCCCTATCATGCTACTTTAGATTGCTATGCCAAGATCGTGACCTTAGTTACACTGGGAGTGCCAAAAGTAGCTTGGAAAGGTACACTTAATTTGGGTCCAAAGGGAGTTATATCTTTTCTACGTGCCCACTGCATAGTAGAGAGAGGGTGTTTGTCTTATTTGGCTTATTTGGCTTATATTCGTGATACTACTATTGCCTCACCACCTCCTATATATTCTAGTTGGGTTGTTCGTGAGTTCATGGATGTGTATCCTTTGGATTTGCCTGGTATGCCTCCAAATTGTGATATTGATTTTGCAATTGATGTGGAGCTAGGTACGAAGCCCATTTCCATTCCTCCCTATAGGATGGTCCCAGCTGAGTTGAAAGAATTGAAGCAGTAGTTACAGGATTTTTTGGGTAAGGGGTTCATTTGATCGAGTGTATTTCCTTGGGGTGCTCCTTTCTTGTTTGTGAAGAAGAAGGATGGTTCTATGCGTATATGTATTGACTATTGATAATTGAACAAAGTGATAGTTAAGAATAAGTATTTGTTTCCTCACTGGGTGTTTCGACCATATCTTGACTCCTTTTGTGATTGTATTTAATCCAAGAGTGAGACCGATTATGTGAGGCACTTGAGGACTGTACTTCAGAGATTGCGTGAGGATAAGTTGTATGCCAAGTTCTCCAAGTGTGAGTTTTGGTTAGATTCTATCTCTTTCTTGGGTTATGTGGTGACAAAGGATGGTATTACGGTTTATTCGGCCAAGATTATGGCGATTCGTGATTGGGCTAGGCCTACTAGTCCTATTGAGATTCAAAGTTTTTTTGGCTTGGCAGGTTTTTATTGGCATTTTGTTGAGGGTTTCTCTTCTACTGCGGCTCCTTTGACAAAGTTGACTTAGAAGAAGATTACCTTTCAGTATTCGGAAGCGTGTTAGAAGAGCTTCCAAAAGCTCAAGGAGTTATTAACTTCAGCTCCTATCTTGACTTTGCCTAAGGAGGGACTACATTATACTATGTTTTGTGATGCTTTTGGTGTTGGTTTGAATCAGTTTTGATGCAGAAGGGTAAGGTGATTGCTTATGCTTCTCATCAGTTGAAGCCTCATGAGAAGAATTACCCTACCCATGATTTGAAATTGGTCACGGTTGAGTTTGTGTTGAATTTGTGGAGTCACTACTTATACGGAGCCTATTGTGAGATCTTCTCAGATCATAGTAGTCTTCAATACTTCTTCACCCAGTGAGATCTTAATAAGAGATAGCGGCGTTGGCTTGAGTTTCTTAAGGATTATAATCTCACTATTTTGTATCATCTGGGTAAGGCTAATGTGATTGCGGATGCCTTAAGTCAGAAGTCAACTAGTATGGGCAGTTTAGCTCATCTTTTGACTCAGGAGCGGCCTTTAGCCTTAGAGGTTCAGTCTTTAGCTAACCAGTTGGTTAGGCTTGATATTTCAATACATGGACGTGTTTTAGCCTTTGTTGATGCTAGATCTTCATTGATAAAGCAAATTTGAGCTCACTAGTTTGATGATGATGGTTTGAGAGTGATTCGGTATAAGGTGTTAAGTGGCGAGGTCAAGGGGGATTCTTTTGATCCTGATAGTGTATTAAGAATTGGTGGCTTAGTTTGTGTGCCAAGAGGTGGCGGATGGGTTAAATTGATTTGGAGGAGGCGCATTGTTCCACATAGTCTATTCATCCTGGTATGTCTAAGATGTATTGTGATTTGAGGCAGCTTTACTGGTGGTGTGGTATTAAGAAGGATGTAGCGGATTTTAGAGCTAATTGTTTGTGTTATCAACAGGTTAAGGCCAAGCATCAGAGACCGGGTGGTTTGCTTTAGAGATTACCTATTCTAGAGTGTAAGTGGGAGCAAATCACTATGGATTTTTTGAGTGGATCGCCTCGTACTTCTTGTGGTTCTGACAGTATTTAGGTCATCATAGATCGATTGACCAAATCAGCCCATTTTAACCCTATCCAGATTTCATCCAGTGCTGAGAGGTTAGCTCATATTTATGTTTGAGAGGTAGTCCGTCTCCATGGAGTGCCCGTGTTTATTATTTTAGACAGAGGTTTGGTGTTCACTTTTATATTTTGGAGGACTTTTCAGGAGGAGTTGGGTACTTAGGTTGACCTTAGCATAACTTTTCACCCCTAGACCAACAGTCCGTCAGAGCAGACTATTCAGGTTTTGGAGGATATGCTCTGTACGTATGTTATGAACTTTGGAGGTCCGTTGAAGCAGCATTTAGCCCTAGCGAAGTTTGCTTATAATAATAGCTACCATTCAAGTATTGATATGGCTCCTTTTGAGGTATTGAATGGTAGACGTTTTCGATCTCCGATTAGTTGGTTTGAAACTTCTGAGGCTAAACCCTATAGAATCGACTTGCTTCGCGAGTCTTTGGATAAAGTTCGGGTGATTCAGGATAGGCTTCGGACAGTCCAGAGTAGGCAAAAGAGTTATGCTACCCGCAGACTTTGTGCCTAGAAGTTTGGTATTGGAGATCAAGTTTTCCTTTTTGTGTCGCCCATGAAGGGCGTAATGAGTTTTGGGAAGAGGGTCAGCTTAACCCGAGGTACATTAGACCTTCTGAGATTTTTCGAATAGTTAGGGAGATTGCTTATGAGTTGGCCTTACCTACAGACTTTTCAACTGTTCATCCAGTTTTTCATGTATCTATGCTCCAACGAAATATTCTGGATGAGTCGCCTGTGCTTTGTTGGGATTTGATTCAGTTGGATGAGAGATTGACCTTTGTTGAGCAGCCAATTTCCATTTTAGATAGGGATATTAGATGATTGTGTTCTAGAGATATTCATGTAGTTAAGGTTCAATAGAGACATCGATCTGTTGAGGAGGCTACTTGGGAGGTCGAGTCTAATATGCGTAGTAGTTACCCTCAACTTTTCACCGATTCAGCTATTTCTTTGCCTTTTAGTTCGAGGACGAACTAAAGTCTTAGTGGTGGATATTGAAAAGATTTGTTTTGAGAAAACTAGCTTTTACGTGTTTTAACCATTTTTCCCTTCCCCATAGTTGCTATATATTGGTTTGGGGTATGGAGATGGTTGGCAAAGTTCTTGATGTAATCGGGAGTGGTTTGAGCAAGTTTGAGGTTATTTTGAGGCTTTATGAGCCAATAGTTGACTGCAGTCAACAATTCATGTTTCGAGTCTCGGATAACGATTTGGACTGCGCTAGTAGATCCAAAATGTCAAATTTGGGTTAGTAGCTAGGTTGGTTTAGGTTCGGGATCTTTATATTGCATTTTGACCCTTCGTTTGGAATATAGTAAAAAAAGGGTCTTATTGAAAACATTTTTTTTTGAAAATCTGATACTGCCATTGAGTATGAAACATCTAAACTAGCCTAGTAGCACAGTGTGTTTGTGTTCATGGGATTTCGAATGAATCCCGAGGGGTCGATCTGCAACTTTGCAGCTTAGCAAAGTTGTTGATACAGGTGAAGCTGGTGCAACTGCTTTAGTGGCCAAAAGACCTCTTTAGCAGTAGCCTCTTTAGCGGCAAAGCACTGCTTTAGCGGTCGGTTGACTAGTTGTCACAATCTAATTTCTCAAGTCATAATGGCACCTACTCTAGCCCACCAGTCGGTAAGCTAAAACCGTAGCCTGAAACATCATGTAATGGGCTAGTTGGTGGAAGATATAATAAATACCGAAAGTAAGCATACAATATAATTGTAGGCAATAAAATATAAGAGCAACAACACAAATATCAAAGAAGAGAGAGAAAGTATGCAAAAGGATATCCCACAGTCTAGTAAGGTCGGTACAAGAGATACTAAATCCAAAAGAATAAGAATACTAAATAGTATCCAATGTACAGGAAGTCTCGAAAAGTAAAGACTGTCCAAAAGTAGTAGAAGGAGACAAGATCAGCTTCGGCTCTGAAAGCTCACCCTATCTTCGTATCCCAAAAGCAACCTAGAATAGAATGTTAGTGGTGGTGACTCATACTCGAATATGATTCATAAAAAGATGCAGAAGTATAGTATGAGTACCAAAATAATGGGTACTCAGTAGACATCATCGGCCAACTGAGCTAAATCATAATAAAAGCATAATAAGATGTGAGAATGTAAACTAAAGTCAGAGATCCGGCTGACAGATAACAGATAACGAGGAGAACAGCAGTTAACTACAACCTAATTGGGCCCATATAAGCCCAGAAGGCATATTGTATATAAATGCTTCCAGTACAAAATCAAGCTAAAAATCCCATGTGGGGCCCAATTGCGAGATCACAATTTTGAAACCAGTAAAATGTCCCTCTAAGCTCAAGGATCATGTACCCTCAAGAATGAATAAATTTTTAGCACAAACAAATCTAAAATCAATGCCCAAAGAATGTAGGGATTTGAAGCTAAGCCGGGAATAAATCAAGATGTTAGTTGGAAACTTATGGAACTAACGACGAGGAATCGATCACAACAACGTCACTAACTCACCCTCGACACCCAAAGATCGACCTCCACTCTCTCTAAGATCTCTAGGGTTTTAATAGGGTTATGAGACTTAAAAATAATCGCAAATCGAGAAGATCAAGTCTTAAATAAACCAGCAACCTCGCCTAGGCAGCACGAAGCTCGCCTAGGTGGCCAAGGCATCGCCCAGGTGATAGCATTCCAAAGGCAGCCTTATCACTAAGGCGGAACAAGGCTCGCCTAGGAAGCCTCGCCTAGGAGTCCAATGCACCACTCAAGCGATAGAATACTAGCCAGCCTTGTCGCTCAGGCGCTCCAAGGCACGCTAAGGTGACGGCACCAGCAAACTTGGCTTTTTGCTAAGTCTCTGGTCGATCCCTCGGGATTTATTTGGAATCCCATAAGCACAAAAAAACTATGCTACCAGCCCAAATTCAACATTCCAGACTCAACGATTCCATCAAAAGTTTTATCTGAGGTTATTTAGATTAAATATGGGTCCCACACCAAAAGGGCTATTTTAACCAATTTCCATTGAATAGCCCAAAATGAGTTCGGAAGCCTCGGGACTAAAACCAAGGGTAACCTTGCCTAAAATCAATGTTCCATAGCTGATGGAATTGTCAAAATTGGCATACAAGGACATTAACCTAAAGTTTAAGCTCGATACCCAATTCTTAACAATGAAAACTTTAAACAGGGAATTGGCTCTAAAAAAATTAAAGGAACTGCCCGATAACCAAACTGTCATCTCTAGCAAGTCATAAATGACTTGGGGCAGCTGTAGGAAAGCTATAAATAGAAAAATAGTGTGGAAATGCAAAAAAAAACCTGGAGGGTCATTACACCAACCGCCTACTGCTAAAGTGGGCACTTTACCGCTTTAGCCGGTGCTGCTTTAGTGGAAAGGGACTTTTTTAGCAGAGCTAACCATGTAGGCCAGACTACTTTAGTTTTCGGTTGTATCTATAACTCATTTTTGCATTTTCCCACTATTGTTGGACCTCTAAGCTTTGGGAAAGGCAATTTTTGAGGGTTTCTTCATCGATTTTTGTGTGGGTAACCTCTAAACTCATCATTCAACTATTTACTATTTATTTTATCTTCGAAAACACCTTAAAAATTATGATTTCAAAATAGATTTTTGGGGTTTCTTTTAGATATGATGCCCGTGCGGGGGCTTAAATTGTTATTATAGGCCTTATTGAGCATTGATTACCTTTATTATGATAGAGAAACTCTAGTTAGGGGTTGGTATGATATTAATGATGTCTTACACGCATATTTATACCGATGGTGCCTAATTAGAGTTGATAATCATGAATTATGGACACATTGAGTTGATTTTGGCTCACTTATATATTTGTATTAAATTTATTGGATATCTTCATACTGATTTGATTGTGAGCATTACATCCTCATTAAATCTATATACATTCATGGGATGCTGGTGCCATTGAAGAACACTATTTTTGAAAGAAAATAAGACATTTTCATAAAAACCTTCTTCATGAACATGAACCGAAGAGGTGAGTTGAGATTGAGATATGAGTTATAGTATACGGGTTGCAAACACCCCAAGGATCTTATTGCAAAGATGAGAGCTCGATAGGTATATACAAAAAGTCATGCGATGACTTTTACCATTCCACCCATCATCATTGCATTGTATTGCATATGTATCTTTTGTGATTCCTTTAGCTTTCCATGATTTGTGTTTAGTTTCCATATATTTTTCATGTATATCTGTGTTTTTTCTAATTCAATATTAGAATTGTTAGTGGAGATGGTGTGAGCTACCATTTGGGAACTTTTCTGTTTGCACGTGACGTGCTTATAGTTATATTTACTTATATTACGGTCTACTTTGCTCAATTGGCCTGTGATACCTACTGAGTACAAGTGGACTATATTAACTCCTACTGTGACCTTTCGGTGTAGATCCCAGTTCGAGTACCTTGCGTAGAGGTTGATTTAGTGTGGAGTTTTCAGATTTTGAGGTATTGATTCGCTCCAGAATTCGGGGTTGATTCAGACTGTATCTATCCTTACTTGTCTTTATTTATAATTCAGAGACAGATATGTATTTTTAGTTTTCCAAATATTGTACTTAGATGCTCTTACACTATGTCGCCATGTTTTGGGATGTGTTGATATTTCTTTCTGAATTCCACTATTATTGTACTTGTATTGGCCTGACTTCATTCTAGAAGTCTCGCTTTATGATTTTTTCTTTATGTTGCGACTTTTCTTTCATTTTTGGGTGTTTGGCTTACTTGTCAAGGCTGAGCGGCGACAAGTGTCATCATAACCTAGTTTTTGGGTTGTGACATAGTATTATGGCTGATATAGTAAACGACAAGTGAAATATCAAAACAAAATCTAATTCAATGGTTCAATCAGCTAAGTCTTTTGATTACTCTCATAGAAATCTTGAAAAGAAGACACATATATAGAGAAATAACAGTTGAACAATAAAGATTGGCCCTCACTATTCATGATCTTAAGTAAAAAAATATTACTTTTAATGAAAATAATTGAATTAAACTTGCACTTTTAAATAGTTTTAAATTGCAGTAGCCAAAATGAAATCATCATCCTATGAGTATTTGTTTATGGAGTCTCTATATTGATCTTGTGATCATCATTATTGAAAAATTGTTCCACAATTTCCAAATATGGTTTTAACATAGTTTTCTTCCATTCTTCATCAACACCTTCTTTTTCAACTATTTTGAAAGACTTAGTAGCATCAATATGATGCAAAGGCCATATTTTCTCATCTCTTAATCGTTGGATTTTTTGAAGTTGGTTACAAATTAATGTGCAAGCATTAAGCTTGATTTCTTAAATAGCACATTGAAGAAGCATCTTCTTCTTTGATTCATTATATTCAAGTAACTTTTTTTATTCTCTCAAAAACTTGTCCATTTCAGACACGTCAATGGACTGTCGAATGCCTTTTGTGTAATTTGCATCTGGAACAAATAGTTGGCGTACTTCATCAACTAGCCCGGCATGAAACATAAATTTAAGAATCATTTAATTTATTTGGACATTGCATTGAAAAATAAAATTTGTAAGAAGATTTAACGTAACTGAAAATAAAATATTTAATTATTATATTTCATCTCCATGATACTTTAAGGATATTTACAACAAACAGAAACTGGCCTGTATGGACCATATGATCAACCCTTATGCGAACAAAAGAGAACTAGTCTTGTAAGGCAATATCCAACCAGATGAAACAACCACGATACTTAGATTTGAATATGAATAGAGGTTCTTCCATAAGCTTTTCATTGTATGAATCTAACCCTCCAACAATGATAGGAACATATTCAGACTTCAAAATTTTATCTATGTAGGCAATGTCTTGCAAATAGAATTCATTAACCCGTGAAGTCCAAGTCTGGCTCGATTTCACCTTAGCAAATATGAAAAGAATTAATGGTCAATCAATATTTACATAAATTTCTATTAATTATTATAACATGTATTTAACGTTAACACATTTATAAATATATTCAAATAATAGCAAATCTCAGAGCACTCAAGGATTTGAGTTTGACATCTAAGTAAGTCGAGAGTTGTGAGATCTCAAGTTCAAATATCCAGTAGAAACGAAACTAGTAGTTAATATTTCTCATAAATTCATGTTTTGGTAGAAATAACTACAGTACTCATTTCGGTGGGAAGTAACATATACCCACAAAAACATTAGTTAAGTACATGCATGCTTACTTCTGGACACCATGTTTAACAAAAGTTTTTTAAAAAGTAATATTTATTTTCTACTCAAATTTGTAAGAAGTATAATTTTTACATACACTATCATTATTAATATAATTAAATTTTAAAAATTACTATGCACTTTCCACTCAAATCTATAATTACTACAATTAATTATGCAGGTAACCATTGGTATAACTTCAAATCAGGAACAAATTCTTACCTAGCAAATGGTGTGGCACACCTTGTTTCTCAATGTTACTGATCTTGTTAGTGACAATGCCAAGACCCTTATAAACTTGTATTTTTTCAGAGTTGATGATTTCTCCTTGAAAATGGGTGGCAAGGTCAATAGTAAGATGAGATTTTCCAGAGCCTGTTGGTCCCATTATGAACACCACTTTCTTCTTGTTTGAGTTGTTGTTGTTGATTAAGTATTCATTTTTCTACACATAAAATAAAAATAAAACATAGAAGAACTTATTAAAGTAGAGAATCTCATGAAAGCTACTCATGCATAAATTTAAAGATTCAGAATTTTAATATTATGAATATTAAGTTAATAACTACAAACCTTGCTTGAGACGGGATATACTTTGTAGAAAATGTTTTGCTTGAAAGTTGTTAAGATAGATAGAACATTTGGATTTAATAGTAAAATATAAGTATGTACTTATTAATTGATTTACTAAATTTAGAGTAAGAAGATATCCTTTAGGATAAGAATGATTCTTTAAAATGTTATCAATATGTCAACTTAAATTTTGGTAACTTGGATTTTGGTAACTAGGCATAATTAATTTTAGGATGCTCATTGGCATGGAGATATAGGTAATTCTTTTATTCAACCATCAAATCAACCATCCATATTCAGGATTGTATTAGCCATAACATTATCCTGTAAAAGATCCTTATCAATAGATTGGATATTAACTAATTTCTTTTTCCTGATGATTTTTTTATTTCAAATTCATTAAAGATAGAATTTTTGCTGACATTTATCGTCTTTTAGTACTCTAATACCTTGACATTAATTTGGTCTTATATATTTGGTATACTTTTTATTATACAATAAAAATATAGAATTCTCCTAAAAGGAGCATCTTGGCTTTTAACATCAATATTACATATTTTGAGACTAAAATTTTATGAAATTAATTTTTAAAAAAATTAGGCTCACTCTTTTTAGAGAAAAAATGAAACCTTCAGAATCACAAACGAACATCATATCAACAAATATTCCGAATTCAAAGCTTTAACTTTCAAAATTTTCATCTCACAACCCAAAACACATCTGAACATCTCGAGACCCAAACCAACAGCGCTGCTATCCCAAAAATGACATTTCAAAGTTAACCAAACTAACCAAGCTCTCATGCGATGCTTAAATCATCAAAAGTTGACCAAAGTCAACAATCTCATACTATATATGTCTTACTATGTGTCCTATGTAGCCTCTTTAACTAAATCATGCTTCTACTCAATCAGTACTCTTAGACCTTAATTTCCTAGTTTGCCAATCCAAAATGGCTTTGGGCTACTCCTCAAAAGTTAAATCCTGATCCAAGTCTATCGGATCCTATCAAATCATATGAGAACCAATGTAATGGTACTTTTTGAACATCGAGACATGGAAAATTGATTGCACAACTGAAGGACTCAAAGGTAAAGCTAAATCATAGGTCACCTTCTAATGTATTGAAGAATCCCAAATGGGCCAATAAACCTCTACCTAAGCTTTCCCTTCTTCCTAAACCTCATTAAATCCTTCATGGGGTGTTACCTTCAATAAAACCCACTATCCAACCAATAATACCATATCACGAGCTCTCTAGTCTGTATAACTCTTCTATGTTCTCTGTTCTATCAAGAAATGATCTTGTATCTACTTCACTCTATCCATTGAATCCCCCAATAAATTTGTGCCCATTGTCTAACTTCAAATGAATCAAACCACCTAATAATAAGAAGAGTGTTATCTAAATATTGGAATGATAATTATTGTTGTAAGTAAACTCCACCAATGGCAAAAATTGGTCCCTATCGACAAGCATATCCTTCAAAACCTGAATTGTCTACTCCAACTGACCGTATGTCTATGGTAGTTGATGATTGATCCAATACCTGTGCTTGAGTCTATCTCACCCAATATTCAAAGGTAGCTGGCAAGTGATCTTAGTGCCTACCGGATCTCTTCTATCTACTTTATATTGTTTCCTTTTAGTTGAGACATATTAGACTCTCAGTTATACTTAGTTATTTATAGAGGCTTGTACTTCATGTCTTCTAGATTTTGGGTAGTAAATATTGACTTTCTAGCACAACCCAATTTCTCGAGTCATGATGGCACCTACTTTAACCCGCCAGAAGATAAGCCAAATCATAGCCCAGAACGGCAAGTAACGGCCTCACAGGTGGAAGACAAGGGAATAAATATATATAATACAAAAATAAGCAATGAGAATAAAGAAATATATACATATATGCATGCAGTACAAGAGGGGAAGAAGAAAAAATAACAAAATGAGTTTCCCCCAAGACCTGGTAAGGTTATTACAAGAGCCACTAATACAAAAAGAGTACTAGACTATTCGAATATACATCAGCGTCTCCAAATATACAAATAAGACTATCAAAAATAGCATAAGGAGGAGGATCAACTCCACACTCTAAAAGCTAACCGTAACTCCAAACAGTAGCACGACCCGAGGATATCATCAGCGGCGGTGAATCGTACTCAGATCTGCATCAGGAAAAAGATGTAGAAGTGTAGTATGAGTACCAAAATAATGGAAACTCAGTGGGCATCATAGGTCGACTGAGCTAAATTATAGTAAATGAATGAATAAAGTGCGAGTATGTAAACCTAAGCTAATAAATAAGGGCAGAAATAGAAATAATAGGCCAAACTAGGCAACTGCGATAAGTAAAAATCAAATAACTCAAAAGTGATAATAAAATCCTAGCTGTAACCTAATTGGGCCCCCATAATTACAATAGGCACAAACAAGAAGAAATAAATCAAATTGAGCTGCAATAAGCACGGAGGGTACAAGCAAAGAGTAACACTAATATGAAGATGGAATGATAACTCTAATAAGCGTAAGATGAGCCAACGAGTGATAAGCGTACTTGATACACCTTTTCGATCATAACCACAAGTCTTATCGATGTTTACTGGAATTCCAAACCCAAATCAGTATCCCTAAAGGTCATAAATGTCAAAATCAAACTGGAACTGATAAATAATAATTATGCTGATGGGTGCCCGAGTCTAACCAAAATTGATAAATAAGCTAAAAATAGTAATTTTCCAGGAATATAGCTCCACTTAAAGCGATACCGGTTCCAGTCTCGATTGCGGAATCACAAAATTGAAATTGTCACAGCATCCCTCTCAGCTTAAGGATCATTTGACCCTAAAAATGAGTGAAATACAAGCCCAAATCTATCCCAAAATAGTCCCACAAAGTTTGGAGAAACAAGGATTTTAAACTACGAATTAAGCAGAAATTGACCGAGAACTTACGGACTAAGACGAGGAGATGATCACTCTAATGATTTCAATTCAATCCCATCTCCAACCCAAGGTTATCCCACTGAGCTTGAGCTCCCACGAGTGAAAATAAAGGTGTTATACTTAGAACAATGGCTGGAATTTGAGAGAATGGAATATATATAAAACAATAGCGATGGCCGATTTAGCGGCTAAATTACAACGAAAGCGATCACAGCTAAATCGGTGAGGTAGACGCTAAAGCGACCCAACATAAGCTATCCAGCCACTTCTAAAGCAATCATGATCCACTAAAGCTGCTGCACTAGCAACTTAGGCACCAAAAAATTTATTAAGTCCCAACGGACTCCGATCGAGTGCCCGAGATTTGTTCGAAACCCCGTGCATGCAAACAAAATATGCTACCCTACAAAATTCAGCATTTTGGACTCAATAAAACCATCAAAATTTCTATCTGAGGTTATTTTGATAGAATGTGGGTCCCACACCCAAGGTTTTAATTTTCACCAAAATCCACCCAATAGCCCAAAATGAGTCTGGAGGCCTCGAGACTGGACCAAGGGTTCTCCTAGCCTAAAATTGATATTCTGGATCTAATGTGACCATCAAAATTGGCATCTGTGGCCGTTTAACTGAAGTTTTAGCTGAGACCATATACTCAACTTTAAAAGCTTCAAAATAGAGAAATGGCTCTAAAAACCAAACGAACTTTCGGGTAACCGAACTATCAATTTCAGCAAGTCATAAATGACTTGGGGCACTATTGGAAAGATCTAAACACAAAAAAGCATGAAAACAAAGAAAATGACTGGAGGGTCATTACACTTTCATACTTTCTTATGAGTTTATTTTATATGATTGAATATTGAGTCTTGCTATAATTATCTCTTTCGCATAATAACCTTATATATTATTGTGTATTATTGGGTTGACTCACCTAGTATGAGGGTAAGATATTTGTAATCAAGTCTCCATATTTTGGGTCAAGACAATACTACATATTCTAAAGCTAAAACTTCTGCAAAATGAATAAACTTATTTAAGGCTTTCAGTAGTTAGAGAAAAATGAAGGAAAAAAGTAAATAAAGGGTGGAAAAAATAAATAGAAGATTTGTCGATAATATGTGTAGATAAATAATAAAATTACTGATATAATAAAACGCAAGTGAAAATTCATAACAATTACTTTATGTGGTTCAATCAACTAAGTCTTTTGATTATGCTCATAGAAATATTGAAAAGAAGACAATATATACAGATCAATAGTAGTTAAACTATACAGGTCTAACAATTGACCCTCACTATTCGTAATCTTAAGTAAAAAAAACATTACTTTTAATAAAAATAATTGAATTATACTTGCACTTTAAATAGTTTCAAATTGCAGTAGCCAAAATGGAATTAACATCCTATGAATATTTGTTTATGAAGTCTCTATATTGATATTGTGATCATCATTATTGAGAAATTATTCCACAATTTCTAGGCACGGTTTTAACACAATTTTGTTTCGTTCTTTATCAACACCTTCTTTTCCAACTATTTTGATGTAATGACCCTCATAATGAAATTTAGAAATTTCTGTGTTTTAATCATTTTGCCCTTACCCATAGTTTTTTTATCTTATTTATTAGTTGCGAGAATATCTGGCACGGTACCTTACGTATTAGTAAATTGTTTATACCAGTTTGTGGTTTTGCATATCTGTAAAAGCATTCATTTGACTTCGATTAATATTTCGTGATACGAGCATCGGATGGTGATTCTGACAGTTTTATTAGATCCATAATTTTGAATTTGGGTTAGTAGCAAGGTTGGTTTGGGTTCGGAACCTTTATTTTGCATTTCAACCCTCCGTTCAAAAACTAGTTAAAATAACTTATAAGGGGTTCGCGGGTTAATTTATTGTAAATGACCTTTTTTATAAATACGATGATTCGATTGGGTCCATAACATATTTTATGATCAATTTCCACTATTGGTTCATGTTTATAGGGTTCCGGATGAGTTCCGAGGGTCAAAACCAAGTTTTGAAAATTGAGGATTTTTGGTGTGGAGATTCTTCTTCAAGAATACGTGGGGGTCCTGCAAACGCGAAGAAGGACCATTTTTTAACCGTTCAAAGCCAAAATTTGTTCTTTTCAAAGGCGGTGGGGGTCCCGTAAATGCGAAGAACAATAATTTCACCTGGACAATGCTTAAATCGACAGATCAAGAAGTTTTAGTATTTTTGATATTTTGGGAGTTAGGAAGTTCTATTTTAGGTGATTCGCAATATGTTGTTCTCGTATGATCACTATCTATATGATTATATCTTCATAATTCTTTTTTTCCAAGAATATTCATTCTGATTTTAAAATTTCTAGCCAAAGTTGAGATTCAAAAACCCCATTCCACTATTTTCAAAGCTTCCAAGCTCGCTTTTGAGAGTTTTAATGTGGTTTTTCAAGATTTGGACTTTATGTGAGCTTCTAAACTAGTATTTCATTATTTTCTATTGATTAATTCATGTTTGTATCTTTAAATCATTGATTTTAAACTTGATTTTGGGGGTTTTACCCGGTAAAGTGCAAAAGGAGTTTTTCTTTGATTTAAGTTCGATTTCACTTTGTTTTCACGTGGGTTTTAGAATGTAGACTCCTATGATTATGGAGAACACTATTCTAAAATAAAATCTCAATTTTACCTTTCTGTTTTCATAAATGATTTACGAAGTGGAATTTGGACCTGGAACAAATATAGTCGATATGGGTATCATTGGACTCCTTTTGACTTGTTGATGTCATATTTGATTATATTTGATGCATTTGGTATTGATTTGAGGGATTTGAACTTTCGATTGAGGCTTTGGACGGTGTTTGGGCTTGTAGATCTTCTTTCAAGGCAAGTTGAGATGTACCTTAACTTTCTCTGAAGCGTTTATGTGTTGTATTCTTCTTTACTTGTAATATGTGACTCTCTTAGGATTGGGGGTCCCGCTTAGGTGAAATGGCAAGCATATCCGTGGGTACCAGAGTCTTTTAGTGGATTGTAGTTAGATTATTGCCTTTCTTAGTTAGTAATTACTACTTGTAAATATCCTTAGAGTAGAATGTAGATAGATAACTTAGTGATATTGAATAATTGATATTGGATGTCTATTTTAGATCTTGAAATTTTATTTAACGGATTTTGTTTTGATAATTGGATATTAGTGACCTTAAGAGAATATTTATGATATTATTGTTAGCGATGGAATGATTGAGCTTTAGAGAATACTTAGGGTATAAATGGACTTGTAATAGTGGATGAGACTTATCATATAAAATAAATTAGGTTTGGGTAGTTTAACGCTATAGTGTTATTGGGATTATTGTTAATTTCGTGTTGCTCATGTGGGGGCTTATGTGACCATTATTATTGACTTAAAAAGCTATTTATTATCGTGTCCCCGAGTGGGGGCTTATGTGCATATTATTACTGATTTGGAGTATATATTGTACTGATGCCCGAGTGGGGGCTTGAGTCAATATTGTTGGCTATGATTGTGCATTTAATTGCCATATTTATTATTGTGTCACTGAATATGGGCTTGACTTACTATCATAGACCATGTTAGTGCATTAAATTACCTTTATCATATTGATGATACTCAAATAAAGGACTTTAAATGATAGTAATGATGCCATGCATGACTATTTATACTAGTGATGCCCAAGGATGGCTTACATCATGGAACATTGTCATATGGAGTTGATTCTAAGCTCACTTATACTTATATTGAATTGATTCATATCTTTACACTAATTAGGTTGTGAGCATTATATCCTCATATCATTCATACATGTTCATGAGATTGATACCATTGAGATTTTCCCCATTCGAAAGAAAATGATATTTTTATAAAACCCTTGGCCGAGATCTTTTACTGGCAAGGTTGATTGAGACATTTTATGAGATATTGTGGTAACCTTGATCCATGAATATTAATCGTAGAGGTGGATTGAGATTATGGAAAGTATATGGGTTGAAGTTCGGGCTAAACTACAAATGATTGGCATAACTCTTAAATTTTCTATCTACTTATGTAATTGAGACATGGTTAGTATATTGTTGTTGATTCATGGTTTGTTGAATTGGATTCTTATTGGTAGTCATGGTCTTGGCTTGAGTTGTTGTCCATTTTTACTTGTACTTGACTTAACTTTGTGGTGTGTTGAACAAGGTTAAGTGTCATAAACTTGAGGTAAAGTAACATGGTAAGTGTCCATGTTTTTTCTTGTTTTACTAAGTTATGATTGTTTGTTCACATATCTTATTTTGGGTTGGCCGATGATCCTACCAGTACACTATTATTTCTTGTGTACTGATACTATACTGTGCTCTTCTTTTTGGTGAGTGTGGACCATTTTTCGACGATTGTTTCAAGACTTCAGCTATAGAGTGGATTGTATTTGAACTCAACGGTCCGAGCTGTCATGAGTTATTTACTTTGTTCCTGTCCAATTGTTTCAGACATGGATGTTTCTTTTGTTTTTTTGGTTAAACTAGTTTTATTAATAGTTGTAGTGTTTGGTGCAATGACTTTCAGATTTTAGGGGACTAATTAAGTATTCGTTTATTTTTTGCATTTAGTAATTCTATTATAATGTTTGAGATTCTGGTTTGATTAATGAAAAACAGTTAGTTGCCTTATTTTGGCTAAGAGTTGGTGTTGACACCCAATTTTGGACCGATATTTTCAAAATAAATAGTTTTAGGATTTTTATTCTTTAAATTGCACTAAATCATTTTTTATATATTCCATTAGAAACAGCCTCTCTACTTCATTCTAAGGTAGTGGTATG
Organism: Capsicum rhomboideum; assembly: GCA_031232105.1. Taxonomy (NCBI): domain Eukaryota; kingdom Viridiplantae; phylum Streptophyta; class Magnoliopsida; order Solanales; family Solanaceae; genus Capsicum; species Capsicum rhomboideum. The sequence continues at coordinate 129,426,206 of CP124712.1, forward strand.
GTCTGCGTATACTTACCCTCCCAGACCCCATTTTATGGGAATACACTAGGTATGTTGTTGTTATATATTTTGTTCAATTTAACACAAGTTATTGATAATTATCTTTATTTTAAAAATTCTAGGATATTTATCAATTTTTAATTATTTTAACACAATGTTTATTTTATCACAATCCGTTAATTTATAAAAAATGGAGAAGATATTTTTTACACAAATAAGTTAAATATCCATAGTTTTGGATAAGATCAAATACTCATGACTTTAGGCCAATGACTTTGGGCTCATGATTTGTTTCCCTAAAATGATTTTGTGTTGTCTATAAAAGCATTAACTCCCTTTACAAATTTTTGTTGGTGAAAATTTCTAAATTAGATAAAACCCTAAAATATCATTTTCTCTCTTTCCATTTTTGGCTTAAGACAGCGCCTCTCTTTTTTCAGTAAGTCACCACCATCAGAACACCATCCAAACCACCACTTCCCAAACACCACCACGCCATCACCATCCACGTCAGAAGTTGACGAACCCACCGAAAATAAATTTCGACCAAGACCCCTACCTTTTTTTATTTCTTCTACTCCAACTTCACCACTATTAAATCACCATTAAAGCTCCGACGGGCTCCAACCACCAATGCCACCCTCTTTCCCTCACTCCCATAAACCACCATCACCGTCGTAATTCCATCTCCGGCAGTGAAAAATCTTTCCACCACAAACAGACAACAACAACCCTGCAGAAACCAGCCGCCACCATGATGAACTTCATCAAAACTCTGGTAAACACAACACCAAACAGTACCTTTCTCGCCTTACTGCCATTACAACCTCCAGTCTAACCCACGACGTTGCTCACCTTTTTTCCTCTATCAACAATGAGATCAAACTCACTGGAGACGATAAAACAATTAGCCGGGTTGTCCGACACTTGTTATAGTCTCAGCCTGGTGTAGTCTGCCTGGGTTCCTAGCCTTGCTTCAAATCCCACTCTAGTAAAACTAGGATAGAGTTAAACTAACTCTATTGCTCTAAGAATGATAACCTAAGAGACCCATTACCCAAGGAGTATCGGGCCCATTAGCATGACCACCTTATATCCAAAAAGGTCTACGGCCTAAAAGGACAATCACTTAACTATTTGTTTTAAATTGAAGGATGTGATGTTGGTTGTATGAACCATTGTTCCTCGAGATTGGAAATTTATTATTTTATACAGATCTTCATCCGAAAATGTTTGAATAGTTCAAGAAGTTCGGAATGAAGGACTTCGAGCCGAATTAGTCTAAGATTGTGCGTGGGACTGATTTTATTGTACATCCCTTTCCCTTATTTTGTATCCCCATTCAATTAATCAGTTTGTATATAATATATTTTTGGGGAGCCAATACGACGTTTTACAAATGACATATACATCCTTCAATCGTTAGGCTTACCTTTGGCTCAAAAAGGTCACATGTATATTAAGACACATTATACATTGTTTGCGTTAAATGCTTCATATTTTCAACCATATTTATCTGGGTTTGTGTTAATATACATGCTTTATTTTAAACATTATTTGTCCATCATTTCATTCCAAAAGTTTTTTTGAACCACGTTTGACCTAATTCCTGACTCAACGGGATACATAGGCGCCTTAAAGGATTTCCCATAAGTTTTCCTTCTTCCTTTACAGTGGAATCTGGGGAAGAATTTTTGAGAAAATCTCAAAAAAAATTGCAAAGGCATCTTACTATATATTGAATACAAGATTTTATTGTAGCTGAAACTAGGGCAGAATTTTTAAGAATGTCTCAAAAATTCAGTACAAAGCGGTATCACAAATTACACAAACGAAGTTTTCGTGTTCTAAACTGGGGTAGAATTTTTGAGGAAGGTCCTCAAAAATTCCACCAAGGCACCAATATCCAATTTGGAAGACAATTAGGGGAGTCTTTAGCTATGCAGTCTGACTCTTTCATTTTATTATAATTTCAAGATTTTCTTGCTTTCACTCTTTTTCAATCTCTTTGCTGGAAAATCATCTTCACCGGTAATCAAGGACGGTCACAATAATGTGTTATTTCAGTAGATAATTACAAAATTCCACAATCCCTGAAAGCATCCTGGAAGAGGGTACAAGAACAACAGGTTCTCTTAAACAATCAAGAGGCCAGGATGCATTGTCTTTCTAAAAACAATGGGAGACCTCAACAATAATTGTCCCTGCAAAATATTGGGAGACGCTCTTTGGCTAAAGACGTTATTCATCACCATACATACGAGGTATCACTTTGATTTTGTTCTTATCTTTGCATTATTTTGTATGCATATATTTTATACTATATCTGCACGAACTGCGCACACCTGATTCTCATCCTTTGGTGTGAGATATGTTGGAAGCCCTTCTCGAATTTGGTGTCTCTTATATAAAAAATTAAAATTAATTATTATATTTTATTGAAATCATGTCTTTGATTTGGTTGCTACCAACACAATAAGAAGCATGAGAAATAATTAATATAATCGAGAGGGTTAACTTTGTGGTGAACCTTAGGTTCTTTAGGTACTTCTCATTTGTATCTTTGTGACACTTGAAAATATCTCTTGCATGCATCCAGGTTAAGAATAAAACTAACCTTATTGTTTTATGTACATTGTGTGGTGAGTTTTCAGTTAAATTCAAATGCATTGCATTGTTGATCTAGAACTTGACCTGAATATTTGTTGAGGCAAAATTCTAATTAATGTTTGGTTTGGAAAAGGACCATAGGCCTTCTTTGATCCATTTGTGCCTTTCAATGCCTATCAAATGACATTAACCCCTAGTATGTCCTCATTTGATCCTGAAGCCTCTTCTTTGGACAACTACATCTTAGCCTATACCCTACTGTGTGTTTACATGCACTATCCCTCTCTTGTACAGACCTTCTTGAGCTAACTAAAGATGTGCAAATTATAGAAGAAGATTCAAGTTTGAAAATGTCAAAGGCAAAAGATGCAAAGTCCCTTAAAGTCAAGGATGCAAAAAATGACTTCAAAAGAAAGAGAAAGAATCAAAACTCTCCACTACATCAAGGTAAGGAGAAATCTCAAATGAAGAAGAACACTCCAGACCAAACAGGAGAAACTTCAAAAGAAAAGAAAATATTAGAATAAAAGGATAAAAATGCTCCAGCAAGCAAAGACTCAAAAAGAAGTCGAAATAAAAGAAAGGACAATAAGAAGAACACGTGCTAAGGTGTAGCAATCTTCAAAAGCACAAGTTTAGTTTGAAGCTCAAGGAAGGATTAAGTCACTCTTATCCAAAATCAATGTCCTACCCATCCCTAAACCGACTTTACAAGCTGATAGCAAGCCCTACATGATCTCATTCCAAATGATCTTACATTAGTGGAGACTCACATGAGGGCAAAACCTATGGTATCACAGATGCATGCTATCAACATTTTTCTGAGTGTGAGTGTATTTTTCTAGATATCCTCAAATCAAATCAAAATGCATTAAATGTGTGCAAATGAGGACTTTCTTTGTAGTGAGGGCACTTGAAACATAAGGATAGGTCTAGTTCAAATCTTTGTTTGAAGCAAGACGAACAAATCTTGTCATAGGTATGTTTGAGGTACTACTTGAAGCTATAGGAATTATCTCGAAGTCGACCTCAGTTCAAAGAGAAACAAAAGAGAAATTTCTATAATATGCTAATTAACAGTACCAACTAAAGTCAAGACTTGATTCTCTTTTTTGTTAAAAATGAAATTGGGGCAAGCACCCATGTTTGAATATCTTTCAAAGTGACTCATTTGTCCTTTCATTGACAGGGTTCATTTTTTTAATTTGTGTCATCCTTTTATCAAAGTGACACGCCATATTTTATTTAATTTTCACCTCATGTAATGACCCAAACCATCTTTACATGTGAAAACACCCCAAAAATAATTTACAATAAATAATAGGCTCAAACTGGACCGAAAAAAATAAATTGGGGAGAAAAATCAAGGCCTAAGGGAATTGGGATAAGAGGCCCAATAATGGACTGGGCTGGACTGTCAGTAATCGCTACAATGGTTGGGGAACCACTGCAGTGGTAAGAAGCAGTAGCCCAGCTGAGGTATTTTAAAAAACCATTTTTCTTTTTATTTCCCTAGGTTGCCCCCTTCCTCCAAAAACATTCTGAAAATCCTATCTCCCCAACCATCAGATTTCAAAGGCCAAGGTTCATAAGAGCAATTTTGAGACACACCCGGATGGAACCCGACATGGAAATACATTTAGCTCAAGAGGGACAACTCACTCCTCTCCATAGCAATATGTTTCACCTAAGAGGAAATCTATGGTTTACTTGAAGCAACTAGACTTGGGCTAGATGCATTTAACATTAGTAGTAATATCAGGTATCTCATGTATTAGGTCTTCGGGCACGGAGTTGGATGGGTGGACACTTTGAAATCCAGTTAGGCTTAAATATGATTGTAAAAATGTACATTATGTTGATATTTTAATTATGATGAGAGATAGATAGAATAGTGGAGTGAGTGCGTGTAATTTAATATATTTCAGGTCTTGAATATAGTGGAAAGTTGAATGAGACAACATGGAATGGTAAAAAGCAAAATTAAGGAAACTTAATTAATTCTAAATGTCTTAATTGTTCAGATTACACTAAAGAAAGTGTCTAAAAGATGAGGGTTGGGGGTTAGTAATTAGCACAAGCAAATTTTGGGACTGATGAATAAACATAAAAGAGTAATACTGTGAAGTAAAGAATAGAATTTCCATTAGAAATAGTTAGGAAAGATCAGAGGTTAATGTGAAATACGTGAAGTTGGGGATGTGGATTGAGAGGAAGTGTGTGATAGTGTGAACATGGGCTATGGCAGCCCGTAAGGAGGTATGGCACATGATGGTTGTGGATATATATATAGAGAGAGAGACAAAGGTCACAGATCAAAATGAGTTAGACGATTGTTGTAGTACTTAGAATTTCATGTCTTTGTGCTTGGTTTCTGAACTCGACATACATGATTTCCTTCTAGCATGACTTGTGACTTAATGGCTACATTGCATTTCATTTTTATTATGCTGATGTGTTGAGATGATATGGGTCGGGTATCACGCCAGTACAGATATGATTTGTTGTGATATGGGTAAGGTATCATGCCAGTATAGATATGATATGTTGTAATATGGGTCGGGTACCATGCCGATATGATATGATGTTGGTAGTGGTGATGAGGTTTCTAAGAAGGGGTAAGGACAAATGATGCGCACATCTTGCATACATGCATTATCCATGTTTTTTAATTGTGACGCTATTTGATATGTGCTCTTATACATATTCCTATTATGGTAAGTGATAGAAGATGTTTTACGGACGTACATAGGTCCCTTATGTAGATCGAGTTAGAGGTGAAAACCTATGGTTCCTTGAGAGAACCGATTATCTTAGAATATGATTTGGTAGAATTCTGATTTCATAGTTATGTGGCAGAGTGATGTCTAAGATAGTGAGTAGCAAGATAATTTTGGAGCAGATGTAGATTAAGAATAGTGGGTACCATAAAAATGAGTCAATAGTAAAAGAAGAGGTATATGTTAGAATGGTTAGTTAAATAACAAAGATATACGAAAATATTAAATGACAGGTATGTCATAAAGATGCTAAAGTGAGGTGTTAGGGATTCTATAATTGGGGGTTTAGAATCGGAACTTTACTTGATGTTATGATTCCTCCATATTTATTATTGATGTTATTTATTTCTAACCCTGGTTGGCCGACGATGATTACCAGTACGTGTGGTTGTACTGATGCTACACTTACTATACCTCCACTTGGGGGTATAGCCATGGTGCAGGTTAGTTAGAGTTTCTATACTAGCGATTCCAATCACTCAGCACTAGCCCCTACTATTTCTATTTTGTATGGATATTGTGTCATGAATGTACCTACTCCTTGTCTAGTGCTCTTGTACTGGTTTAGGATAGGTTATGGGGAGTCAGTTGTAGTTATTTTTTGAATTTTATTTTCATATCTGATGTATTAAAACAAGTTATGGAACGAATTGATTGAGTAATTATTTTCAACTATTGATTAGTTATTCATATGACAAACATAAATTAACCAAGTGAATATTATAGTATTTTCCACATTAATTGAATGGTGGGTTAGTTAGGGTTTTTCTATCTAGGGTAGGTGCGGGTAGATTCCCGGCACAATCCAGTGGTTGGGTCATGACACCTCCTATTGGTGACATGTTGGATTGTCACTCCTATATTTGTGACACATTTTATTGGATTGTCATCTCCTATTTGTCACATGTTATGTTGGATGAATTGTGACATATTGCATTTGCTACTAATAAGTTTAGTGCAGGTAATTATAAGACATATTGGGAAGTCACCTCATTCAAAGTGACATGTTGCATAGGGTATGCATAATTCTTAGTTTCCCTTATATTTCATTTGCTAAGTTTAGTGTAGGTGACTATAATACACGTTGAGAAGTCACCCCATTCAAAGTGGCATGTTAGGTCATCCTCCTTTCAAAGAGACATGTTGGGAAGTTACCCCATTCAAAGTGGCATGTGGTAATCAAATTGGCATCAAAGTGACTTCACTTTTCAGATCGTCATCAAGGTGACGACAATTGATCCAGATTGGCATCAAGGTGATGACCACTTACTTAAATCAGCGTCAAAGTGACTCCAATTTCCAAATTGTTATCAAAGTGACTCCAGTAATTCATATTGTTGTCAAAGTGACAATCAATTATCAAAAATGGCATCAAGGTGATTCCATTTATCCAGATCAGTCGTCCGCCTTTTAATGAAACAAGTTGGATTGTCACTCGATCAAATGACACATCAAGTTCAAAATGGATCGTCCGTCTTTCAACGAGACAAGTTAGGTCGTCACCCATTCAAATGGCACATCATGTTCAAAATAGGTCGTCTGCCTTTCATCAAGACAATTTGGGTTGTCACCTGTTAAAATAATACACCAAGTTCAAGATCGGTCATCCGCCTTTTAATGAGACAGGTTGGGTTGTCACCCATTCAAATTACATATCAAGTTCAAAATGAGTCATTTGCCTTTCAATGAGACAAGTTGGGTCGTCATCCATTCAAATGATACATCAAGTTCAAGATCAGTTGTCTACCATTTAATAAGACAAGTTGGGTTGTCATCCATTCAAATGGCATATAAATTTCAAAATGGGTTGTCCTCCTTTCAAAGAGACAAATTGGGTTGCCACCCGTTCAAATAGAATATCAAGTTCATGTTAGATCATCCACCTATTAATGAGACAAGTTGGATCGTCACTCGTTCAAATGCATATCAATTTCAAAATGGATAATCCGCCTTTCAATGAGACAATTTGGATTGTCACTTGTTCAAATATTCTTACGTTTTTCAATGAGACAAATTAGATCGCCACCTTATTCAAAATGGCATATAATGTTCAAGCTGGTTGTCCTCCATTCAATGAAACAAGTTGTGTTGCCACCTATTCAAATGGCATATCAAGTTCATATTAGGTCGTTCGCCTATCAATGAGACAAGTCGGGTCGTCACCCATTCAAATGGCATATCAAGTTCAAAATAGGTCATCCACCTTTCAACAAGACAATTTGGGTTTCACTTGTTCAAATGACACACCAAGTTCAAAATGGGTCGTCCGCCTTTCAACAAGACAAATTAGATTGCCACCTCATTCAAAGTGGCATATAAATTTCAAATTGGTCGTCCATCATTCAATGAGACAAGTTGGGTTGCCACCCGTTCAAATGGCATATCAAGTTTATGTTAGGTCATCCTCCTTTCATCAAGACAATTTGGGTTGTCACCTGTTAAAATAATACACCAAGTTCAAAATAGGTCATCCCATTTTTAATGAGACAAATTAAATCGCCACCTCATTCAAAGTGGCATATAATGTTCAAGTTGGTCGTCCATTCAATGAGACAAGTTGGGTTGTCACCCGCACAAATGGCACATCAAGTTCAAAATGGATCGTCCGCCTTTTAAAGAGACAAGTTAGGTTTCCATCCGTTCAAATGGAATAACAAGTTCAAAATGGGTCGTCCTTTTAACGAGATAAATACCCATTCAAATGGCATATCAAGTTCTAGATGGGTCGTCTCCCTTTCAATGAGACAAGTTGGGTTACCACCCGTTCAAATGGCATATCAAATTCAAGTTAGGTTACCACCTCAAATGCATGGCATATCAAATTCAAGTTGGGTCACCACCCGTTCAAATGGACTATCAAATTCAATTTGGGTCATCCATCCTTCAATGAGATAAGTTGATCCGCTAGCTCATTTAATAGGTATGCATTGCAACCCCAGTGTCTCATAAGTTTGAAACTAAGGTAATTTTGGAAGACAAGTCAAAGGTACGTGAATATTTTATCTTTAAACAATCATTCATCTTTTATCAAAAGACAATCCATTCCTTCTAACGAATGGAGAGTATTGTCAGAATTTTATCTATGTTGGGCATTGTTTTGTGCATTTGTCAAACTCTTTCTTCTTTACCTACCCAAAATTGGATACACACCAACGTCTTTATCAAAAGACTCTTTCATTATCTCTGAATTAAGCGAGGTAGTTGTTGACACCCAATTTTGGATCGATATTTTTAAAATAAATAGCTTTAGGCTTTTTATTCGTTAAATTTCACCAAAATAATTTTTATATATCTTTTGTTTAATTTAACACAAGTTATTGATAATTATCCTTATTTTTAAAAATCTTAGGATATTTATAAAATTTTAATTATTTTAACATAAATTTTATTTTATCATAGTTCGTTAATTCATAAAAAATGAAGAAGATTTAATTCATAAAAAATAAAGAAGATATTTTTTACATAGATAAGTTAAATATCCATAGTTTCAGATAAGATCAAATACTCATGATTTTAGGCCCATGGTTTTGGGCTCATGATTTGTTGCCCTAAAATGATTTTATGTTGTCTATAAAAGCATTCACATCCTTTACAATTTTTTGGTGGTGAAAATTTTCAAATTAGGCAAAACCCCATAAAATCATTTTCTCTCTTTCCATTTTTGGCATAAGTCTGCCTCGCCTCTCTTTTTTCGATAAGTCACCACCATCGAAACACCATCCAAACCTCCACTACCCAAACATCACCACACTATCACCATCTACTTCGGAAGATGACACACCCACTGAAAACAAATTTCGACCAAGACCCTACCCCTTTTTATTGCTTCTCCTCCAACTTCACCACTATTAAACCACCACCGGAGCTCCGATAAGCTCCAACCACCAATGCCGTCCTCTTTCCCTCACACCCAAAAACCACTATCACGGTTGCAATGCCATCTCCAGTAGCGATGAACCATTCCATCACAAACAACCAGCAGCAACCCAACAGATACTAGCTTCCACCATGACGAACTCCGTCAAAACTCCAATAAACCCAACAAAAAATAGTCCCTCCTCCGCCCTCCTCCTTTACCATTACAACCTCCAGTGGAACCCACGACGTTGCTCACCCCTTTTCCTATATCAACAGTGAGCTCAAGCTCACCGAATCTAGTCGAAATGTGTTAAAACATGACAAACAACAACAAACCAGTAACCAATGACAAAATATGATGTCAACACCACTGTTCCAAGCTCCTGATTCCTCCGATGAACCAGACCTATCAGATCTGGCTGGAAAATACTTTTTTCCTCTCTTTTAGAGACTGACCAAATTATTTTTGGTGAATTTCATCTCCTCCAACCAGGTTTATGTTCTTCTTGACTTCTGCTCTAAATTTTGATCGATACATAGTTCTGTTCCATTTCTTACTCACCAATCTATCATTATTTTTTATTCTTGTTTCTTAACTTTAAATAGGGGTGCAATTTCAACCCATATAAGTGAAAGTCTTTATATATGCTTGTTTGATTTTGGTTTTGGTGCTATGATATTTTTAGAAATTCAAGTTATTTGTAATTGTTATTTTGATTTTTATAATAGTGCTCTGTTTATTCTATTGTTGTTGGTTTTATTAGGACTAATTGCATGCACTTTATGATTATTCCATTACTTTTTACAATCTTTATTCATCTTTATTCCATTCTTTTTCACTACTATGGTTATGAAAATACCGTTTTGAATTGGATATAAGTTGGAGTATTTCTTATTGCATTTTTTTTGGTTTCTTCATCGAATGGTATTAACAAATACTTGGACAATGATAAAATCTTTCCGTCGGATTTTTGAAGTCTCCCCCATTACAAAAATACAGATTTTATTTTAAGTTCAACTATTTTTTTTCAAGTAACTCTTCAAGGTAAGTCCATAGAGCTTGTGAAGATCCTTAGGAAGAGGAGGATTAGTATAGCCTGTGTCCAGGAGACCAAGTGGGTAGGGACCAAGGCGAGGGATGTGGACGGGTATAAGTTGTGGTACTCGGGTAGCGTGACGCATAGGAATGGGGTAGGTATCTTAGTAAACGAAGAGCTTAAGGGGCAGGTGGTGGAGGTCAAGCTGGTTAATGATAGGTTGATGACGATTAAGTTGGTCATTGGTGCGTCTACATGGAACGTTATTAGTGCTTATGCTCCGTAAGTGGGATATTGACGAGAAGAAGAACTTTTGGGAAAATTTGGAGGAGGTGGTAAGAGGCGTTCCGGGCACCGAGAAGCTTTTCATAGGAGGCAATTTCAATGGGCATATCGGGTCTTTATCGAGAGGTTATGACGATGTGCATGGAGGTTTCGATTTTGGGGAGAGGAATGAGGGAGGAGCCTCACTTTTGGATTTTGCTAGAGCTTTTAGTTTGGTGGTGGCGAATTCGTGCTTCCCCAAGAAGGAGGACCACCTTATTACCTTTCGTAGTTCGGTAGCCAAGACGCAGATGGACTTTGTGCTCCTTAGGAAGAGGGATAGAGTGCTATGTAAAGACTGTAAGGTCATACCTAGCGATAATCTTTCGACCCAACATAAGCTATTGGTGATGGACGTGGATTAAGTGGGGGGAGGGGGAGTTTGGATTTGGCCAGTGCTTTGGAGATAGGGGAGAAGTTGTCGAATTTAGGGGCTTGGGAGAGTACAGGGGATGTGGACAGTATGTGGGAGAAGACTGCTAGTTGCATCAGGGAGTCAGCGAGAGAGGTGTTGGGGGTCTCGAGAGGCCGAGCTGGCAAATACCGGGGGGAATGGTGGTGGAACGAGGAAGTCAAGAGGAAGGTGGAGACTAAGAAGGCGGCCTATGCAAAGTTGGTGGAAAGCAAAGATGACGAGGAGAAGCGTATGAAAAGGGATGAGTATAAGTTAGCTAGGAAAAAGGTGAACCTAGCAGTTACAGCAGCGAAGACGACAGCTTTCGAGCGTCTGTATGCGGCTTTAGAGGAGAAAAGTGGGGATATGAAGTTGTATAGGTTGGCCAAGGCTAGGGAGCAAAGGGCACGTGACCTTGATCAGGTGAAGTGCATCAAGGGTGAATATGACAGAGTGTTGATGGATGACACCAGTATTAGGAGGAGGTGGCAGTCGTATTTTCATAGACTTTTGAATGACGAAGGAGGCGGAAGTTTGGTGCTGGGGGACTTAGAGCACTCGGAGAGGCGTCATGATTATGGTTATTGTAGGCGTATTAAGGTGGAGGAGGTCAACAGGGCTATTAGTAGGATGCTTAGGGGTAGGGCGACTAGGCCAGACGAGATTCCGGTGGATTTTTGGAAGAGTTCTGGCAGGGTAGGTTTGGAGTGGGACAAAGTTATTTAACGTCATTTTTAGGACGACGAAGATGCCGGAAGTTTGGAAATGGAGTACGATGATTCCTCTATATAAGAATAAGGGGGACATTCAGAGTTGCAACAACTATAGGGGAATCAAGTTGTTGAGCCATACTATGAAGGTGTGGGAAAGGGTGGTAGAGTTGAGGCTTAGGAGGATCGTGACTATTTTGGAGAACCAGTTCGGTTTCATGCCAGGTCATTCGACTAACGACGCCATACTCCTTGTGAAGAGATTGGTGGAGCAATATAGGGAGAGGAAGAAGGACTTGCATATGGTGTTCATTGATCTGGAGAAGGCGTACGACAAAGTCCCCAGAGAGGTTTTGTGGATGTGCTTGGAGGTTAGAGGTGTGCCTGTGGTGTACCTTAGGTCGATTCAGGACATGTACGACAGATCGAAGACACGTGTGAGGACGGCAGGAGGAGATTCAGAGCACTTTCCTGTTCTGACTGGGCTGCACCAGGGGTTGACTCTTAGCCCTTTTTTATTTGCCTTGGTAATGGATGTTTTAACACGATGGATTCAAGGAGAGGTACCTTGGTGTATGTTATTTGCAGACGATGTAGTGCTTATTGACGAGTCCCGGGGAGGAGTTAATGATAAGTTGGAGGTTTGGAGACAGACCTTAGAGGCGAAAGGGTTTAGGCTGAGCAGGACCAAGACAGAGTACTTTGAGTGTAAGTTCAGTGTTGTGACGCAGGAGGAGGACGTGGTGGTGAAGCTGGAGTCTCAAGCCATTCAGAAGAGGAGTAGTTTCAAGTATCTGGGATCTATGATTCAGGGGGATGGAGAGATTGACGAGGATGTCACGCACCGTATTGGTGCAGGATGGTTGAAGTGAAGGCTAGCTTCGGGGGTTTTGTGTGATAAGAAGGTGCCTCTAAAGCTTAAGGGTAAGTTCTACAGAGTGGTCGTCCGTCCGGCTATGCTGCATGGCGCAGAGTGTTGGCCAGTTAAAAACTCCCATATCCAAAAGTTGAAGGTAGTGGAGATGAGGATGTTGTGATGGATGTGTGGACTGACCAGGAGGGATAGGGTTAGAAACGAGAGTATTCGAGAGAAGTTGGGAGTGGCTTCGGTTGACGACAAGTTGCAGGAAGTGAGGCTACGATGGTTTGGGCATGTATTAAGGAAGTGCACGGATGCTCCAGTACGGAGGTGTGAGAGGCTGGCGGTGGATGGTTTTAGGCGGGGTAGAGGTAGGCCGAAGAAATATTGGAGGGAGGTGATTAGGCATGACATGGAACAGTTAGAGATTACAGAGGACATGACCCTCGATAGGAAGGTGTGGAGGGCACGGATTAAGGTAGAGGGTTAGGGTGTAGGAAGACGTACGTATATGTAGGAAGGAGTGTAGGTAGGAGTGTTTGTTTGTATTTGTGCCTGCTGTTTTTTAGCAGATTATGGTTCGCGTGGCTTTGGTGATGATTGTGATTTCCGAATGAATAGTTTATAGTATTACCCTGTGAGTGTCTTGCTTCTTGTATTACCTAGCGCTATGTTATCTATTTTGTTGTTTGTTTTTTTGTTTTGTTTTTGTTGGATATTGCTGAGCCAGGGATCTATCGAAAACAGTCTCTCTGCTTCACCTGAGGAAGTGGTATGGACTGCGTACACTTTACCCTCCCCAGACCCCACCTGGTGGGAATACACTGGGTATGTTGTTGTTGTTGTTGTATTTTTTTTCAAGTATTAATATACTTGGCTGATGAAGAAGTTTCTATCGATTTTCAAGGTCTCCCATGTATATAAGATGGGTTTTACTTTTCGTTTATTATTTCTTTAATTAATTCATTTCAATTATATTTATTCATTACTAACACTTTTACTAAGTGTGTTTACAGGTACATGGAGCTTCTTTTCGAAGAAGACACTTGAATTCATATTCGAGAATTTTTCTGAGTTATTTATTGAATTAATTCATTTTATTTAATGATAGACAAATATTAGGTCGTCTTCGTTACTCGTGCTTTAATACATTTTGTACATGTTTTTATTTTTATTTTTTTGTATACATACAAATAGATTTTTATCTCCTCCTCAATTGAAAAATTAAGTTTAGCCGGGATCCATCTTTGTGGATTATGATGGGTGTCTAACACCTTCCTTTTGGAATAACTTGAATCCTTACTGAGAATCTAATTTGTTTTGCAAACTATTTTACTTTAATTCAATTAATTGGTTTCCTAGTTTTCCTAAAATTAGGTGGCGACTCGCTAAATTTTTCAAACAATTAATTTATTTATTTTTGAGTCCCGAAGTTACGCCTTATAAAAATAGGGATGCGACAGAATGACGACTTCACTGGGGATATAAAGGCTCTAACCATTATGAGTTTATTTTTTCAATTGAGGAGTTTTTAACTTTTACAAGTTTTTATATTGCCTTGTAGATTTTTTTCATTGTTTGTATCATGTATGTTCTTTACATTGTTCTGTTATTTATTCATTACTTGTTTCATCATAGGTACGTCGTTATTACATTCATTGCTTACAGATTTCGTCAAACATCAAAAATTAGATTGCATTAAGGACCAGCGATTACACATTTTTTGAGGTAGTTTACTTTATTAAAAAAACAAATTTCTCAAGACGATAAAGTAATTAGTCGGGTTCTTCGAATTAGTTTTAGGTCCGAACTACGTCTGACTTGATTCTTATTGCAATCCTACATAAGGATTCGGTCTTTCCACTATTTCAAACTCCAGACCCTCAGAGGAAACTGAGGCTTGTCTTTAAAGCAGTCAATTCTTCCTTTGCACACTATTTCAATTAATTGCCTTTGAACTGAAAACAGGGGCAACTCTTTGAAATTATCCAATGATTTCAAAAATCTCCGTTCAAATTTCAACTTCACAAATATTCCGCATCAGCAAATCCGCTTTTTACAAGAGATTCCATCTAAAGTGGGGATACATCTTATGGAACATCCCTAATCAGCCTTTAGAGACTTCACTTAATATCAAAATTCCTCTCATATCTGTCTAGGATCATAAGTTTTTCATGGTTACCAGATCGTTATGACCTGTTCAAATGTGTTCGATTATGTCAATCTCTTCGCTATTAAAACTAACAAGTTTTGTGAGTGCGAGTAGGTTTGCTCACTTTTCAAAGAGACTAGTTGGATTGTCACTTCGTTCGAAGTTGATTTATCTTATTTTATTAGGGTTTTCTACCCTCCAAGAAAACCTACCGAATTTTCCCCCCATTTAAGGTGACATATCTTATTATATTTGGGCCATCCACCCTATCAAGAGGACATACCAGATTGTCACCTCATTCGAGGTGATATATTTTTTTTATATTTGGGTCATCCATAATTTCAAAAAGACATATGGGACTATCACCTCATTTGAAGTGACATATCTTATTATATTTGGGTTTCCTACCCTTTAAGAAGATGCATCAGACCATCACTTTATTTGAGGCACCATATTATTAGGGATTGTCACCTATTTCAACGTGACATGTTATTATATTATGAATCATCACCTCCTTCAACATGACATGCTATTCTATTCTGGATCGTCACTTCCTTCAATGTGACATGTTATTATATTAGGGATCATCACCTCCTTCAATGTGACATATTATGGATCATCACATCCTTCCACGTGACATGTTACTATGTTCTGGATCATCACCTCCTTCAACGTGACATGTTATTATATTAGGGATCTTCACCTCCTTCAACATGACATGTTATTATGTTTAGGATCATCACCTCCTTTAGTGTGGCATGTTATTATGTTATGGACCGTTACCTCCTTCAATATGGCATGTTGCTATGTTGTGGATCGTCACCTCCTTCAACGTGATATGTTATTATATTAGGGATCTTTACCTCGTTCAATGTGACATGTTATTATGTTATGGATTTTCACCTCCTTCGGCATGGCATGTTATTTTGTTATGGACCGTCACCTCCTTCGGCGTGACAGGTTACTATGTTATGAATCTTCACCTCCTTCAACGTGGCATGTTATTATGCCACCTCCTTCAATATGATATGTTATTACGTTATGGACTATCACCTCTTTTAGAGTGACATTATGTTATGGACCGTCACCTCCTTCAGAGTGATATGTTATTATGTTATGGACCATTACCTCCTTTAGAGTTGTCACGCCCCGAATCCCATCGAGACATGATTGGCACCCGTAGCCGATAAGGCCCGAGAGAACCAACCTTTGCCTATGCTCAATCATTCATATGCATCTCATAATCATAACCACCATTGCATAAGAACATGGAAGACGAATAAAGGAAAACATGGGACATATATACAGTCAAAACAACATGTGTCTTTTACACTGATACACCCACATCCGTCTACAAAAGCCTCTAACAAGAGCATTGACCAAAATGAACCATAAGTCGGGACAAGTCCCCGTTTTACACATTATGTACAATACCAAAACATGTATATACTCTGACTCGTAGAAGCCCCGAATGAGCTGGAGCTCACCAAAGAACCGCTAACATGGGCAATCTACTGAGGAGGCCTATTGGGACCTGCGCCTGCAGCAAGTAAGGTAAATTCCCCGAGAGGGATCAGTACGAAATAAGTACTGAGTATGCAAGGCTCAGATGAAACTATACAACACATGAATATTTCAATGAATATGTCAATGAACTCAAAACATATGAATACTCAATGTGAATAAGTCACCATGTTGCATTTTGGAAACCATATGGATTGCTTTCATTGCTTTCATTACTTTCTTTATCACAATACTCACTTGTCATCACATATGTCACAATGTACCTGAGCCCCGACTGATCAGTGGGTCTTTTATATCATATCATTGTGTTGGGATCGAGTCGAGCTAGGCTTATGCCCCTAGACTTGCCACCCATACATCAATGCATCGGGATCGAGTCGAGCTAGGCTTACGCCTCTAGACTTGCCACCCATAATTCCAAACCTCGAAATCGAGTCGAGCTAGGCTTACGCCCCTAGACTTGCCACCCGTACTTGATCATTGACCACATTTGCATTACTTTGTTCATTACTTTGAGATTGATACTTTGATAATCATACCATCACTTTGGAACTTTGGAACATAACATTGTTGGAAACTTTGAGTCATTAACCAAGACATGTGAATAAACATCATGAGAAATATAACATAACTAGCACCATGATACCATTGGAACCATTGGACAATAATCCATGAACAAGAGACACAAGTATAGGCACTATTGGAATATTGGATCATAACTTTATTTGAGCTTTCGGAACATTAACCATGAATATGAGACATGAGATTCACAAATGATCCATGAGTAGAAAATATATGACAATGACTAGTCATATACGGATATCGGATACCTTAGCACATTTCGGGATAGGACTAGTGATATGTCAATGTGAACACTATTTGCCGCAGAAAGATACGGACAAAGTAACCTTACATACCTTGGATTCGCAATACGAATATACAACCTTAGATGCGTATACAATAATCCCGCTCCTTCTTTATGTGTCACTCTACAACATAAATACATAACGAAATTCACATTAACCACCAATTACTTTACAAATGCATACCATGTCAATGAGTTACATGTTTGCCTTTAAACATGTCATTTCCCCTTGACAAAACCATTGATCATACTATTATTTCAAAATTCCATAATATTCCCAACATTGACCAATACATGATAATTGATACATTTCACCATAACACTTCTCCTTTACACTTTCTTATCCATAACACATCACAAATAACCCATCAAATGACCTTAATTCAACTCATAACACATATCGGCCAAAATTCCATAATTTCCACTTTTAGAAAATAACAAGTTTAATACCAAAAATAACACCATACATGTTCCTATTTTGTCCATACCATGCTTTTTCATCAAAGGCACAAGGCCTAATTTAAGTTCAAATTACCAAGATGACACATCTTTCACCAAAGGCAAAATACACTATTCATCACCTTGCCAACATAACTAGCATAATATATATAATCTCCCATGCATATAATATGTTAATACATGAGGATAAATACTTACCAAGGCTTGGAATATGTTGATCTTGTCCAAGGAGTCCAAAGAAAGTATTTGCCTTAGGGTTTGGAAATGAAAGAAATGTTTGTGATATTATCCAAAAGTTATGAGAGTCCTTTGGGAATAAAATCTGATGTTGGGGACTTTATATAGACCCAAGGTCCTCCTTATACACATGTGGCATTAAGTGATATGTTCAATTGGTCAATTATTGAAAGAATGGATCATTTTTGCCTTTGGGCCCATGTATTTTATTCCATTTTGGGCCTCAAATTGGGCCCAATAACACATATCCATGTAACCCATTAACTTCCATGTATTATTCACCATATATCACATGTTTACATAATTCCATAATGTCACGACAATATTCTCTTAAAAGATTCTCATTCGTCCTTTCGATCGCAAAAATAGGCATTCTAGTCGCCCTTGGTTTCATTGGACATTTTGGATCACTATTCACATTTCATGATTTGATCATGTAGGAGTATGTAGGAGTATATTGAAGTGTTTGAATCTTTAACAATTCTCAAATAACTCCAAAGAACCAAAAGAAACCATCTAGAAGTCGTCGTAGAATTGCGTTACGAAACGACTCCGGAAGGGCATATTTGTTGTGCCTTGCGCCACACCCCTGAAACAGGGTAGTGGCGCAAGTTTGCAGCCTCATATGAACTTCTTGGCTGCAGGTGGCTTGCGCCACACCCCTGAAACAGGGTAGTGGCGCAAGTTTCAGCACTTTGCTGAAATTTCCGGCCACGTATCCAATGTTTACGTATCGTCCAATCCCTTATCAAAACACTACAAAATACTTACTTAGTGAACTTAACCATCAAGTAAACATGACTTAAAGTCACCAAATGAGGTTAAAATGTGTACGAGTTCTTACCCAAATGTTCCACGAAATCACAACACACCTCCTACGAAGATCCAATCGCACATGTTAAGTCCGATATCAAATGTTTCACCAATGACACTATAAAACACATATGCAAGGCATCTCAACACCTATGTAGATATTATCCCAAGGTATCAAGTGAGGTTATAAAAGTACGGGGTGTTACATTCTTCCCCCCTTAGAAACATTCGTCCTCAAATGTTAACAACATGTCTTATACACAACAAATGCATCTTTACTTTAACATACCTATATACATAATGCTCTTAAATACTTACTTGTTATTGTTCCACCTCCGCACTGTGTACTTCTTGGTCCATTTGAAATAAATGGGGATACTTGGATTTCATCATTTCTTTCGCTTCCCATGTGATCTCCTCGACGTGTTGGTTTCTCCAAAGGACTTTTACGGATGCTATGTCTTTATTCCTCAATCTCTTTACTTGTCGATCTAGGATAGCAATGGGCACCTCTTCATAAGTGAGATCCTCTGTAACTTGAACATCCTCTATGGGAACAATACGAGATGGATCTCCTAGGTATTTCCGAAGCATCGACACATGAAAGACCGGATGGACTGAGGAAAGTTCTTGAGGTAAGGCTAATTCATATGCGACTTGCCCAAATCTTCTAATAACTTCATAGGGGCCTATGTAACGTGGACTCAATTTCCCTTTCTTTTCGAACCGCATTACCCCTTTCATCGGTGACACCTTTAAAAACACCCAATCACCTATGGCGAATTCAAGCCCTCTTCTTCTAACATCGGCATATGACTTGTGATGACTTTGAGCCGTTTGTAATCGCTGTTGGATCACTTTGACTTTCTCCATAGCCTGGTGCACCATATCCGGCCCAAGTAAAGCAGTTTCACCTGCTTCAAACCATCCGATTGGTGATCTACATTTCCTTCCATACAAGGCTTTATAAGGTGCCATTTTAATACTTGAATGATAGCTATTGTTATATGCAAATTCAATAAGAGTCAAATGGTCATCCCAACTAAATCTAACGTACAAGCTCGTAGCATATCTTCAAGTGTCTGAATAGTACGTTCTGCTTGTCCATCAGTCTGAGGATGGAAAGCCGTACTCAAATTCACCTGAGTACCCAAACTCTGCTGAAAAAATCTCCAAAAGTGTGCTATGAACTGTGCTCCTCTGTCTGATATAATAGAAAGTGGAATACCATGCAATCGTACTATCTCTTTCACATACAACTTCGCATAATCCTCAGCTGTATAGGTCGTCTTGACAGGTAGAAAATACGCTGACTTGGTAAGTCGGTCCACTATGACCCATATGGAATCAAACTTCCGCAATGTACGAGGCAAACCCATAATGAAATCCATATTAATCATATCCCACTTCCAGACTGGAAGATTGATACATTGTATGTAACCTCCCAATTTCTGATGTTCCACTTTCACTTGTTGGCAATTCGGGCACTGCGCGACAAATTCTGCAATGTTCTTTTTCATGTTGCCCCACCAATGTACTTCTTTCACTTCATGGTACATTTTAGTAGCACCCGGATGAATAGAATAGCGCGAATGGTGCGCCTCTGTCATTATTCGCGTCCTCAGCTCATCTATGTCCGGTACACATAATCTCCCTTGACATTGAAGTACCCCTTCCGGTGTAATATCAAATGCCTTGGTCAAATTCTACTGCACATTCTCCTTTAGCTGCAATAAAATAGAATCCGCAAATTGCTTCTCTTTCACTTCAGCTATCAAGGAGGATTTTGCTGCATTCTGCACCATAACTCTATCATCTGAAGTTTCAATAAGGCGAACTCCCAAGCTGGCTAATTGGTTCAAATCTTTTATTAGCTCACGTTTTTCATTCAACTGACCACTAGTGCTTTCGACTGCCTTACGGCTCAATGCATCAGCTACGACATTTGCTTTGCCTGGGTGATAAAGAATATCAATGTCATAATCTTTTAAAAGCTCCAACCACCTTCGTTGCCTCAAATTGAGTTCCTTCTGCTTAAAAAGATATTGCAAGCTTTTGTGATCCGTATAGATTTCAACATGAACCCCATATAAATAATGACGCCATATCTTTAAAGCAAAAACTACCGCTGCCAATTCAAGATCATGTGTGGGATAGTTTTTCTCATGTGGCCGCAACTGTCGTGAGGCTTATGCTATCACCCTACCATGCTGCATCAACACACATCCGAGACCAATCCCGAAAGCATCACAATACACTGCATAGCCCTCTGTACCTTCAGGAAGAACTAACACTGGTGTGGAAGTCAACTTATCTTTCAATTTTTGAAACCCTCTTTCACATGCATCATTCCATTGAAACTTAATTTCCTTGTGAGTTAACTTTGTCAATGGTGCCGCAATAGAAGCAAACCCTTCTACAAATCTTCGGTAATAACCTGCCAAACCCAGAAAACTGCCAATTTCTGTGGGTGTCGTAGGCCTCGACCAGTTTTTCACTGCTTTAATCTTTTGGGTATCAACCTGTATGCCTTCATCTGATACAATATGACCCAAGAACGCGACTGATTTCAACCAAAACTCACATTTGGAGAATTTGGCATACAGCTTATGCTCACGGAGAATTTGCAACACTTGTCGTAAGTGATAAGCATGGTCTTCTGGTGATCTTGAATAAACAAGGATGTCATCTATAAATACTGTCACGAACACATCTAAGAATGGCTTAAACACCCTGTTCATCAAATCCATAAACACAGCCGGTGCATTTGTTAGCCCAAATGACATAACTAAAAATTCATAGTGGCCATACCGTGTTCGAAAAGCTGTTTTGGGTACATCCTCCTCTCTAACTCTGACTTGATGGTATCCCAACCTCAAGTCAATTTTTGAAAAACATTTGGCACCCTGTAACTAATCAAACAAATCATCAATGCGAGGAAGGGGATATTCGTTCTTGATCGTTACTTTATTCAGTTGCCGATAGTCGATACACATTCTCAAGGTGCCATCTTTCTTTTGTACAAATAATGCTGGTGCACCCCACGGGGACATACTAGGCCTAATGAAGCCCTTGTCCAGCAAATCTTTCAACTGCTCCTTCAATTCACACAGTTCCGCTGGAGCCATTCTATATGGAGGGATAGAAATAGGCTGAGTGCCTGGAATCACATCAATGCCGAATTCTACTTCTCGTTCTAGGGGTAAACCTGGAAGATCCTCTGGAAATATATCAAGAAATTCATTCACTACCGGTACTGACTGTGGAATTAATGGTTCCACATCATTATCTTTCACTCGTACCAAATGACATATGTATCCCTTGACAATCATTTTCCTTGCTTTCAAATAGGAAATAAATCTTCCTCATGGTGCCCCTACCTTACCCTGCCATTCTAGAACATTTTCCTGTGGAAAACAAAATTGTACCTTCTTGGCCCGGCAATCTACCGTAGCATAACACGAAGCCAACCAATCCATTCCCATAATTACATCAAAATCCACCATGTCCAATTCAATGAGATCGGCCAACGTATCATGACCACACACAGTTACCACACAGTTACGATACACTCTCTTTGCAATAATATATTCACCAACCGGTGTAGACACTTCAATTGACTTAATTAATAATTCCGATGCCTTTGCAAATTTCGCAGCAACCAATGGAGTAACATAGGAAAATGTAGAACCTGGGTCAATTAGTGCATATACATTATGTGAGAATATGGATAATGTACCTGTGACGACATCTGGGGAAGCCTCTGAATTCTGGCGGTCCACCAAAGCATAAGTGCAATTCTGGACCCCACTAGTACTGGCTGCTCCTCTGGTCCCTCTACCACGGCCAACAGGCTGCACACCTCGGCCCAGTGAAGGAATCGATGCTGATGATGCAACAGCCGACCCAGCCGGTCGTGCTATACCACTCATGCTCCTCTGTGGACAATCTCTCGCTATATGCCCTGGCATACCACACCAAAAGCAGACATTCATTCCTGCTCGACATGTGCCTGGGTGAATACGCCCACAGTGTTGACACTGCTGATGAGGAAAACCTGCTGACTGTGATCCATGACCCCCACTACTCTGCCCAGCTGAACCACCTCTAAACCCTCGAGACTGAGAATAAGCACTCCCTGTGGAATAAGAGAACGACGGTCTAGATGGTCTAGGAAACATGCGGGGCCTAGATCCTCCTTGGGACATCATAGGTGGTCCCATAGGTCTAGCCCTTTTGGACTGTCCCCTATCAAATTCATGTACCTTTCGTCTCTGTCTTTGATCTTTCATTTTCTGGGCGAAGGCTTGTATGCGAGCAATGTCCATGTCCCTATTCAAGGACGCAATAGTGCAATCTCTTACCAAATATGGCTCTAGTCTGTTCACGTATCTATGGACCCTGTCTGTCATCGTAGCCACAACACTTGGCGTATATCGAGCCAAGGAATTAAATTGCAAGCTATATTCTCTGACGCTCAAATTTCCTTGACGGAGATTTAGGAACTGATCCGCACGTGCCTCACGGATCTCATAGGGCAAGTAATGATCAAGAAAAGCCACTTTGAACTCCTCCCAAGTAGGTGGGGTTGCATCCATATCACGGGATTTCTTCCAATCCTCGTACCACAATATTGCCTCTCCTTTCAACCTGTACGCGGCAAGTTCCACTGTTTCTATCCCTGTCACGTGCATAACTTCCAATGCCCTTTGAATTTGATCCACGAAGTCCTGTGGATCTGCTTTTGGATCTGCCCCTGTGAAAATAGGAGGGTCCAATTTGAGGAA
The DNA here is from genome assembly GCA_031232105.1 of Capsicum rhomboideum. Taxonomy (NCBI): domain Eukaryota; kingdom Viridiplantae; phylum Streptophyta; class Magnoliopsida; order Solanales; family Solanaceae; genus Capsicum; species Capsicum rhomboideum. Next base: position 129,449,615 of record CP124712.1, read on the forward strand.
ATCCTGTGTTTTGCGACTGGCTACTCTAGCCGCATCATCATCATGTGTCATTGCACCAGCTCTTCCCTGGCTTTGTGCCGCCACTAACTGTGCCAACATCTGTACAGCATTCCTAAGATCCTGATCTGTGGCATTTGTTGGTGGTTCCACAGGCACTTCCCTTCTTCTCGGCTCTTCTGGAGCTGAAGAAGTAGAAGAAGCTCGTGTTGCGAACTCAGTTTCAGCCCCACCTTGATCAACTTGGTCAGGTGGTGGTCTACTTGTTCCTTCACCAGCAATTCTATCTATCAGCTTACTTTTACCTTTTCCTCTTCCTCTTCTAGTGTTCGGCATTTTGACTATACCAAAGAAAAACAATTACCAAGATCAGATACAATGCAACTGACAACATTGGCTCTATTGCACGATCTAGAATGAAGGAAAGAAACAACATCCTAAATGTCCCGTAGCATCCTACTTATAAATGTGGTGAATAACACATCGATAAGTAAGACTCTACTTCGACACGGCTTTGTAGACACCCTTCGACCGACTGATCTGATACCACTTTTGTCACGCCCCGAATCCCATCGAGACATGATTGGCACCCGTAGCCGATAAGGCCCGAGAGAACCAACCTTTGCCTATGCTCAATCATTCATATGCATCTCATAATCATAACCACCATTGCATAAGAACATGGAAGACGAATAAAGGAAAACATTGGACATATATACAGTCAAAACAACATGTGTCTTTTACACTGATACACCCACATCCGTCTACAAAAGCCTCTAACAAGAGCATTGACCAAAATGAACCATAAGTCGGGACAAGTCCCCGCTTTACACATTATGTACAATACCAAAACATGTATATACTCTAACTTGTAGAAGCCCCGAATGAGCTGGAGCTCACCAAAGAACCGCTAACATGGGCAATCTACTGAGGAGGCCTATTGGGACCTGCGCCTGCAGCAAGTAAGGTAAATTCCCCGAGAGGGGTCAGTACGAAATAAGTACTGAGTATGCAAGGCTCAGATGAAACTATACAACACATGAATATTTCAATGAATATGTCAATGAACTCAAAACATATGAATACTCAATGTGAATAAGTCACCATATTGCATTTTGGAAACCATATGGATTGCTTTCATTGCTTTCATTACTTTCTTTATCACAATACTCACTTGTCATCACATATGTCACAATGTACCCGGGCCCCGACTGATCAGTTGGTCTTTCATATCATATCATTGTGTTGGGATCGAGTCGAGCTAGGCTTATGCCCCTAGACTTGCCACCCATACATCAATGCATCGGGATCGAGTCGAGCTAGGCTTACACCTCTAGACTTGCCACCCATAATTCCAAACCTCGAAATCGAGTCGAGCTAGGCTTACGCCCCTAGACTTGCCACCCGTACTTGATCATTGACCACATTTGCATTACTTTGTTCATTACTTTGAGATTGATACTTTGATAATCATACCATCACTTTGGAACTTTGGAACATAACATTGTTGGAAACTTTGAGTCATTAACCAAGACATGTGAATAAACATCATGAGAAATATAACATAACTAGCACCATGATACCATTGGAACCATTGGACAATAATCCATGAACAAGAGACACAAGTATAGGCACTATTGGAATATTGGATCATAACTTTATTTGAGCTTTCGGAACATTAACCATGAATATGAGACATGAGATTCACAAATGATCCATGAGTAGAAAATATATGACAATGACTAGTCATATACGGATATCGGATACCTTAGCACATTTCGGGATAGGACTAGTGACATGTCAATGTGAACACTATTTGCCGCAGAAAGATACGGACAAAGTAACCTTACATACCTTGGATTCGCAATACGAATATACAACCTTAGATGCGTATACAATAATCCCGCTCCTTCTTTATGTGTCACTCTACAACATAAATACATAACGAAATTCACATTAACCACCAATTACTTTACAAATGCATACCATGTCAATGAGTTACATGTTTGCCTTTAAACATGTCATTTCCCCTTGACAAAACCATTGATCATACTATTATTCCAAAAATTCCATAATATTCCCAACATTGACCAATATATAATAATTGATACATTTTACCACAACACTTCTCCTTTACACTTTCTTATCCATAACACATCACAAATAACCCATCAAATGACCTTAATTCAACTCATAACACATATCGGCCAAAATCCCATAATTTCCACTTTTAGAAAAGAACAAGTTTAATACCAAAAATAACACCATACATGTTCCTATTTTGTCCATACCATGCTTTTTCATCAAAGGCACAAGGCCTAATTTAAGTTCAAATTACCAAGATGACACATCTTTCACCAAAGGCAAAATACACTATTCATCACCTTGCCAACATAACTAGCATAATATATATAATCTCCCATGCATATAATATGTTAATACACGAGGATAAATACTTACCAAGGCTTGGAATATGTTGATCTTGTCCAAGGAGTCCAAAGAAAGTATTTGCCTTAGGGTTTGGAAATGAAAGAAATGTTTGTGATATTATCCAAAAGTTATGAGAGTCCTTTGGGAATAAAATCTGATGTTGGGGACTTTATATAGACCCAAGGTCCTCCTTAGACACATGTGGCATTAAGTGATATGTTCAATTGGTCAATTATTGAAAGAATGGATCATTTTTGCCTTTGGGCCCATGTATTTTATTCCATTTTGGGCCTCAAATTGGGCCCAATAACACATATCCATGTAACCCATTAACTTCCATGTATTATTCACCATATATCACATGTTTACATAATTCCATAATGTCACGACAATATTCTCTTAAAAGATTCTCATTCGTCCTTTCGATCGCAAAAATAGGCATTCTAGTCGCCATTGGTTTCATTGGACATTTTGGATCACTATTCACATTTCATGATTTGATCATGTAGGAGTATGTAGGAGTATATTGACGTGTTTGAATCTTTAACAATTCTCAAATAACTCCAAAGAACCAAAAGAAACCATCTAGAAGTCGTCGTAGAATTGCGTTATGAAACGACTCCGGAAGGGCATATTTGTTGTGCCTTGCGCCACACCCCTGAAACAGGGTAGTGGCGCAAGTTTGCAGCCTCATATGAACTTCTTGGCTGCAGGTGGCTTGAGCCACACCCCTGAAACAGGGTAGTGGCGCAAGTTTCAGCACTTTGCTGAAATTTCCGGCCACGTATCCAATGTTTACGTATTGTCCAATCCCTTATCAAAACACTACAAAATACTTACTTAGTGAACTTAACCATCAAGTAAACATGACTTAAAGTCACCAAATGAGGTTAGAATGTGTACGAGTTCTTACCCAAATGCTCCACGAAATCACAACACACCTCCTACGAAGATCCAATCGCACATGTTAAGTCCGATATCAAATGTTTCACCAATGACACTATAAAACACATATGCATGGCATCTCAACACCTATGTAGATATTATCCCAAGGTATCAAGTGAGGTTATAAAAGTACGGGGTGTTACAAGAGTGACATGTTATTATATTATGGACTGTCACCTCTTTTATAGTGACATGTTATTATGTTATAGACCATCACCTCCTTCAGAGTGATATGTTATTATATTACCGACTGTCACCTTCTTCAGAGTGAAATGTTATTATACTATGGACCATCACCTCCTTCAGAGTGGTATGTTATGTATCATTACCTCCTTCAGAGTGACATGTTATTATGTTATGGACTGCCACCCCCTTCAGAGTGACATGTTATTATATTATGGACCATCCCCTCCTTCAGAGTGGCATGTTATGTACCATCACCTCCTTCAGAGTGACATGTTATGTTATGGATTATCACTTCCTTTGGTGCGACATGTTATATTGGATCATTGCCTTCTTTAGTATGGATTATCAAAACAAGGTTTGCACAATTCATAATTGCCCTTACATTGCATTTGCTACTAATAAGTTTAGTGCAGGTGATTAGTAGGCATGTTGGGAAGTCATCTCATTCAAAGTGACATATTGCAATCAATATAGGTTGTCCTTCTTTCAGTGAGACACGTTGGGTTGTCACCCCGCTTGAAGTGGCACAAAACATTAAAGATAGACCATCCATCTTTCAATGAGACACATTGGGAAGCCACCCCACTCAAAGTGGCATGTTCATTCAAAATAGTTCGTCTTCCTTCCAACGAGGCTCGTTGGAAAGTCACCCCATTCAAAGTGACATATTTCAATCAAGATAGGTCATCCGCCTTGCAATGAGACATATTGGGTAGTCACCCCGTTCAAAGTGGCATGTATCATTCAAAATAGGTCATTTGCTGTCCAACGAGACACGTTTGGAAGTTATCCCATTCAAATTCATAGCAAGACACATTGGGAAGTTACCCCATTCAAAATGATATGTTCCATAAGGTGATAAAAAAAAACATTGGAAAGTCATCTCGTTCAAAGAGACATATTGCGTAAGGTGTTTATGAGACACGTTGGGAAGTCACCCCACTCAAAGTGACATAATACATTTAAGATAGGGTGTCCGCCTATTAATGAGATGTGTTGGATCATCACCCCATTCAAAATGGCATAATACATTCAAGATAGGTCATCCTTCTTTCAAGGAGACACATTGGGCCGTCACCCCATTCAAAGTGGCATGATATGGTAAAAATAGGTCGTGCAAATTAGATCGTCAGACCCTTCAGCGTGACATGTTCAAACAGGTTTGTCCAAATTATGTTTGTGTCATGCTACATTTACAATTAACCATCTTGTTTGAGAAGTTATCGAGAGCATCCAAAAAGATGAAATTCTCAAATCAAAATCACAGGCGTGCATGACTCCAAAAAGGATGCAGCACAATGTGAAACTTTTTCTTAGCAGCAAATTGGGATGTAGTCCAGAGAGGGACATAAAACTCTTTGGATGCGAGCTAAAGGACGATTGCCACCACTATCAAACCACATCCCTATTATAAGGCATGTGGGTATTTCAGGATATTTTTGTTTTTAGTTTCACTTCTGGGATATTTCTAAACTCATGGTGGAAGTAATCCCCCCTTTTCCTTCAAATCTGAGTAACAGCGCATCTTGAGCTTTGGAAATTACCCATTTTTCCGTAACTCAATATGTTTGTCACTTATCTCAAGCCAAGGGTCGTCTAAAATAAAAGACTACATTTTTCCTACTGATTGAGTCGAACTACAAGTAGTCTGATTCCCTAAATATTGGGATATGTAGGATGGTCTTCGTGTTGAAAAATCGACTGCATTCCTAACCCCTAACCCTCTTATTCCCAAGCCTTCCTTTTTCACCAAAATTTGAAAATGGGATAACTTTTAAATTCTTTGAAAATCGTGCATAAAATTGAGTGTTATAAATTATAAGTGGTCTGAATTCTCATGTAACCTAAGATATGTAGTAAACTCAACATTGGGGTTTGTCCATAATTTCTTAGAATTCGTGCGTAAACTAACGGCTTTTGAAAGATGAATCTGTGGTTAGACAAAATTAGGAATGTCAAACTCCCTTTGCTCAGGGTTACTTGCATTCACCCTACCCAAGGGGAGGGACAATTGTTGACACCTAATTTTTGCCCTTCACTATTTAATATAATCATTGAGATTCTTTGGTTTTAAATGAATTCTAAATATTTGTTTTAATCGGATAAAGAACTTTCTAATTTTTGAGGGGTTAATTTCTCAAAAATAATTTATTTGGGAAGACATTTATTTGATCTCATTAAATAAAGAAGCTCAAAATTAAATTAGACATCAGTTCGTCTAAGTTTGTGTAACACCCCGTACTTTTATAACCTCACTAATATAGTGTTCTAGAAGGTCAAATGGAGGAATGGGTCACTTGACCCATTTGGGCCATGTCTTTCTTCCACTTTTGGGCTTTAATTTGGGCCCAATAAGACATATCCATTTAACCCATTCATTTCCATGTATTATTCACCTTATATCTCATGTTTACATAATTCCATAATGTCACGACAATATTCTCTTAAAAGATTCTCATTCGTCCTTTCGATCGCAAAAATAGGCATTCTAGTCGCCCTTGGTTTCATTGGACATTTTGGATCACTATTCACATTTCATGATTTGATCATGTAGGAGTATGTAGGAGTGTATTGAAGTGTTTGAAGCTTTAACAATGCTCAAATAACTCCAAAGAACCAAAAGAAACCATCTAGAAATCGTCGTAGAATTGCGTTACGAAACGACTCCGGAAGGGCATAATTGTTGTGCCTTGCGCCACACCCCCTGAAACAGGGTATTGGCGCAAGTTTTCAGCCTCCTATGAACTTCTTGGGTGCAGGTGGCTTGCGCCACACCCCTGAAACAGGGTAGTGGCGCAAGTTTCAGCACTTTGCTGAAATTTTCGGCCACTTATCCAATGTTTACGTATCGTCCAATCCCTTATCAAAACACTACAAAATACTTACTTAGTGAACTTAACCATCAAGTAAACATGACTTAAAGTCACCAAATTAGGTTAGAATTTGTACGGGTTATTACACAGATGCTCCACGAAATCACAAAACACCTCCTACGAAGGTCTAAGTGCACATGTTAAGTCCGATATCAAATGTTTCACCAATGACACTATAAAACACATATGCATGGAATCTCAACACCTATGTAGATATGATACCAAGGTATCAAGTGGATAAGTATGGACTCAAAAGCTTATAAAAGGGACCAAAAATCTAATTTTTATCCATTATACACACACATGTATTTCTATGTTTTTCCAAAACATTTCAAGAAAACCCCTTTTGGCTCTCAAAACCCTAAGTCCACTTTTGGAGAAGATCATCACTATTCAAGTTTGGGTAAGTGTTTATTATTATGGTTTAACACATTATATGCATGGGAGATTATGTATATTATGCTAGTTGTGTTGGCAAGGTGATGAAAGTGTATTTTTGCCTTTGGTGAAAGATGTGTCATCTTGGTAATTTGAACTTGAATTAGGCATTGTGCCTTTGATGAAAAAGCATGGTATGGACAAAATATGAACATGTATGGTGTTATTTTTGGTATTAAACTTGTTCTTGTCTAAAAGTGGAAATTAGGGGATTTTGGCCGATATGTGTTATGAGTTGTATTAAGGTCATTTGATGGGTTATTTGTGATGTGTGATGGATAAGAAAGTGTAAAGGAGAAGTGTTATGGTCAAATGTATCAATTATCATGTATTGGTCAATGTTGGGAATATTATGGAATTTTTGGAATAATAGTATGATCAATGGTTTTGTCGAGGGGAAATGACATGTTTAAAGGCAAACATGTAACTCATTGACATTGTATGCATTTGTAAAGTAATTAGTGGTTAACGTGAATTCGTTATGTATTTATGGTGTAGAGTGGCACATAAAGAAGGAGAGGGATCATTGTATACGCATCGAAGGTTGTATATTCGTATTGTGAATCCAAGGTATGTAAGGTTATTTTGTCCGTATCTTCCTACGGCAAATAGTGTTCATATTGATATGTCACTAGTCCTATCCCGAAATGTGCTAAGGTACTCCATATCCGGTTATCAAGGGTCATTGTTATATATTTCCTACTCATTGTTCATTGGTGAATCTCATGTCTCATATCCATGGTTAATGGTCCAATGTTCCAATAGTGATTATACGTATGTCTTTTGATCATTACTTTTTATTCCAATGGTTCCCATAGTATTATGATTCTAAGAATGTCATGTTGCCAAATCATTGACATGGTTCTCACTCATTGGTTAATGATCCAAAGCTTCCAACAATGTTATGTTCCAAAGTTCCAAAGTAATGTTATGACTATCCAAGTATCAATCTCAAAGTAATCAAAGTAATGTAAATATGGTCAATGATCAAGTATGGGTGGCAAGTCTAGGGGCGTAAGCCTAGCTCGACTCGATCCCGATGTATTGATTTATGGGTGGCAAGTCTAGGGGCGTAAGCCTAGCTCGACTCGATCCCGATGTATTGATTTATGGGTGGCAAGTCTAAGGGCATAAGCCTAGCTCGACTCGATCCCAACATGATGTTATGATATGAAAAGACCCACTGATCAGTAGGGGCCCGGGTACATTGTTATCATTGAGCATTGAGATAAAGAAAGTAAATAAAGTAATGAAAGCAATCCACATGGTTTCCCAAATGCAACATGGTGACTTATTCACATTGATTAGTCAATTGTATTTGAGTTCATTGAAATATTCATGTGTTGTACAGTTTCATCTGAGCCTTGCATACTCAGTACTTATTTCGTACTGACCCCTCTCGGGGAATTTACCTTACTTGCTGCAGGCGCAGGTACCAGTAGACCTCCCCAGTAGACTGCCAGTGTTAGCGGTTCTTTGGTGAGCTTCAGCTCATTCGGGGCTTCTCCGAGTCGGAGTATATATATGTTTTGGCATTGTACATAATGTGTAAAGCGAGGACTTGTCCCGACTTATGGTTCATTTTGGTCAATGCTCTTGTTAGAGGCTTTTGTAGACGGATGTGGGTGTATCAGTGTAAAAGACATATGTTGTTTTGACTGGATGGCCTCAATGGCCAAGTTTCATATGTATGTATAAATATGTCCCCTGTTTTTCTTTATTCGTCTTTCATGTTCTTATGCAATGGTGGTTATGATTATGATATGCATATGATTGAACATAGGCAAAGGTTGGTTTTCTCGGGCCTTATCGGCTACGGGTGCCAATCATGTCTCGATGGGATTCGGGGCGTGACAAAAGTGGTATCAGAGCAGTCGGTCTAAGGATGTCTACAAAGCCGTGTCTGAGTAGAGTCTTACTTATCGATGTGTTGTGCACCACATTTATAAGTAGGAGGCTACGGGACATTTAGGATGTCGTTTCTTTTTTTTCATTCTAGATCGTGCAATAGAGCCAATATTGTCAGTTGCATTGTATCTGATCTCGGTAATTGTTTTTCTTTGATATAGTCAAAATGTCGAACACTAGAAGAGGATGAGGAAAAGGTAAAAGTAAGCTGATAGATAGAATTGCTGAGGGAACAAGTAGACCACCACCTGAACAAGTTGATCAAGGTGGGGCTGAAACTGAGTTCGCAATGCGAGCTTCTTCTACTTCTTCAGCTCCAGAAGAGCCGAGAAGAAGGGAAGTGCCCGTGGAACCACCGACGAATGCCACAGATCAGGATCTTAGAAATGTTGTACAGATATTGACACAGTTAGTGGCGGTACATAGCCAGGGAAGAGCTGGTGCAATGACACATGATGATGATGCGGCTAGAATGGCAAGTCGCAGAACACGAGATTTCTTGAAATTGGACCCTCCTATATTCACAGGGTCCGATCCAAATGCAGATCCACAGGACTTCGTGGATCAAATTCAGAGGGCCTTGGAAGTTATGCATGTGACAGGGGTAGAGACAGTGGAACTTGTTGCGTACATGTTGAAAGGAGAGGCAATACTGTGGTATGAGGATTGGAAGAAATCTCGTGACATTGGTGCAGATTCAGCGACATGAGAAGAGTTTAAAGTGGCTTTCCTCGATCATTATCTTTCGTATGAGGTTTGGGAAGCACGTGCAGATCAGTTCCTGAATTTGCATCAAGGGAATATGAGTGTTCGGGAATATAGTTTGCAATTTAACTCCTTGGCTCGATATGCGCCAAATGTTGTGGCTATGATGACAGACAGGGTCCATAGATACGTGGACAGACTAGAGCCATATTTGGTAAGAGATTGCACTATTGCGGCCTTGAATAGGGACATGGACATTGCTCGCATACAAGCCTTCGCCCAGAAAATTGAGGATCAGAGACAGAGACGAAGGGTACATGAATTTGATAAGGGACAGTCCAAAAGTCTAGACCTATGGGACCACCTGTGATGTCCCAAGGAGGATCTAGGCCCCGCATATTTCCTAGACCACCTAGACCGTCGTTCTCTTATTCCACAGGAAGTGCTTATTCTCAGTCTCGAGGGTTTAGAGGTGGTTCAGCTGGGCAGAGTAGTGGGGATCATGGATCACAGTCAGCAGGTTTTCCTAGTCAGCAGTGTCAACACTGTGGGCGTATTCACCCAGGCACATGTCGGGCAGGAACGAATGTCTGCTTTTGGTGTGGTATGCCAGGGCATATAGCGAGAGATTGTCCACAGAGGAGCATGAGTGGTATAGCACGACCGGCTGGGTCGGCTGTTGCATCATCAGCATCGATTCCTTCACTGGGCCGAGGTGTGCAGCCTGTTGGCCGTGGTAGAGGGACCAGAGGAGCAGCCAGTACTAGCGGGGTCCAGAATTGCACTTATGCTTTGGTGGACCGCCAGAATTCAGAGGCTTCCCCAGATGTTGTCACAGGTACATTATCCATATTCTCACATAATGTATATGCACTAATTGACCCAGGTTCTACATTTTCCTATGTTACTCCATTGGTTGCTGCGAAATTCGCAAAGGCAACGGAATTATTAATTAAGTCAATTGAAGTGTCTACACCGGTTGGTGAATATATTATTGCAAAGAGAGTGTATCGTAACTGTGTGGTAACTGTGTGTGGTCATGATACGTTGGCCGATCTCATTGAATTGGACATGGTGGATTTTGATGTAATTATGGGAATGGATTGGTTGGCTTTGTGTTATGCTACGGTAGATTGCCGGGCCAAGAAGGTACAATTTTGTTTTCCACAGGAAAATGTTCTAGAATGGCAGGGTAAGGTAGGGGCACCACGAGGAAGATTTATTTCCTATTTGAAAGCAAGGAAAATGATTGCCAAGGGATACATATGTCATTTGGTATGAGTGAAAGATAATGATGTGGAACCATTAACTCCACAGTCAGTACCGGTAGTCAATGAATTTCTTGATGTATTTCCAGAGGATCTTCCAGGTTTACCCCCAGAACGAGAAGTGGAATTCGGCATTGATGTGATTCCAGGCACTCAGCCTATTTCTATCCCTCCATATAGAATGGCTCCAGCGGAACTGTGTGAATTGAAGGAGCAGTTGAAAGATTTGTTGGACAAGGGCTTCATTAGGCCTAGTATGTCCCCGTGGAGTGCACCGGTATTATTCGTACGCAAGAAAGATGGCACATTGAGGATGTGCATTGACTACCGACAGTTGAATAAGGTAACGATCAAGAACAAATATCCCCTTCCTCGCATTGATGATTTCTTTGATCAGTTACAAGGTGCCAAATGTTTTTCGAAAATTGACTTGTGGTCGGGATACCATCAAGTCAGAGTTAGAAAGGAGGATGTACCCAAAACAGCTTTTCGAACACGGTATGGCCACTATGAATTTTTAGTTATGTCCTTTGGGCTAACAAATGCACCGGCTGTGTTTATGAATTTGATGAACAGGGTGTTTAAGCCATTCCTAGACGTGTTCGTGATATTATTTATAGATGACATCCTTGTTTATTCAAGATCACCAGAAGACCATGCTTATCACTTACGGCAAGTGTTGCAAATTCTCCGTGAGCGTAAGTTGTATGCAAAATTCTCCAAATGTGAGTTTTGGTTAAAATCAGTTGCATTCTTGGGTCACATTGTGTCGGACGAAGGAATCCAGGTCGACACACAGAAGATAGAGGCAGTGAAAAATTGGCCAAGAACTACGACACCCACAGAGATTCGCAGTTTTCTGGGTTTGGCAGGTTATTACCGAAGATTTATAGAAGGGTTTGCTTCTATTGTGGCACCATTGACAAAGTTAACTCACAAGGCAATTAAATTTCACTGGACTGATGCATGTGAAAGAGGTTTCCAAAAATTAAAAGATAAGTTGACTTCCACACCAGTGTTAGTACTTCCTGACGGCACGGAAGGCTATGCAGTGTATTGTGTCGCTTCCGGGATTGGTCTCGGATGTGTGTTGATGCAGCATGGTAGGGTGATAGCATATGCCTCACGACAGTTATGGCCACATGAGAAAAACTATCCCACACATGATCTTGAATTGGCAGCGGTAGTGTTTGCTTTAAAGATATGGCGTCATTATCTGTATGGAGTTCATGTTGATATTTATACGGATCACAAAAGTTTACAATATATCTTTAAGCAAAAAGAACTCAACCTAAGGCAACGAAGATGGTTATAGCTCTTGAAAGACTATGATGTTGATATTCTATACCATCCAGGGAAGGCAAATGTAGTAGCAGATGCATTGAGCCGCAAGGCAACGGGAGTCACTAGTGATCAATTGACGAAAAATAAGGAGATAATCAAAGACTTAAATCAGTTAGCGAGCTTGGGAGTTCGCCTTATTGAATCCTCAGATGATAGAGTTATTGTGCAGAATGCAGCAGAATCCTCCTTGATAGCTGAAGTGAAAGAAAAGCAATTTGCAAATTCTATTTTATTGCAGCTAAAGGAAAATGTGCAGCAGAATTTGATCAAGGCATTTGATATTACACCGGAAGGGGTGCTTCAATGTCAAGGGAGAATATGTGTACCGGACGTAGATGAGCTGAGGACACGAATAATGACAGAGGCGCACCATTCGCGCTATTCTATTCATCTGGGTGCTACTAAAATGTACGGCAACATGAAAAAGAACATTGCAGAATTTGTCGCGCAATGCCCAAATTGTCAATAAGTGAAAGTGGAACATCAGAAACCGGGAGGTTACATGCAATGTATCAATCTTCCAGTATGGAAGTGGGATATGATTAATATGGATTTTATTACGGGCTTGCCTCGTACATTGCGGAAGTTTGATTCCATATGGGTCATAGTGGACCAACTTACCAAGTCAGCGCATTTTCTACCTGTCAAGACGACCTATACAGCTGAGGATTATGCGAAGTTGTATGTGAAAGAGATAGTACGATTGCATGGTATTCCACTTTCTATTATATCAGACAGAGGAGCACAGTTCACAGCACACTTTTGGAGATCTTTTCAGCAGAGTCTGGGTACACGGGTGAATTTGAATACGGCTTTCCATCCCCAGACTGATGGACAAGCCGAACGTACTATTCAGACACTTGACGATATGCTATGAGCTTGTACGTTAGATTTTCAAGGCAGTTGGGATGACCATTTGCCTCTTATTGAATTTGCGTATAACAATAGTTATCATTCAAGTATTAAAATGGCACCTTATGAAGCCTTGTATGGAAGGAAATGTAGATCACCAATCGGATGGTTCGAAGCAGGTGAAACTGCTTTACTTGGGCCAGATATCGTTCACCAAGCCATGGAGAAAGTTAAAGTTATCCAACAACGGTTACAAACGGCTCAAAGTCGTCACAAGTCATATGCCGATGTTAGAAGAAGAGGGCTTGAATTCGCCATAGGTGATTGGGTATTTTTAAAGGTGTCACCAATGAAAGGGGTAATGCGGTTCGGAAAGAAAGGAAAATTGAGTCCACGTTACATAGGCCCCTATGAAATCATTAGAAGATTTGGGCAAGTTGCGTATGAGTTGGCACTACCCCAGGACCTTTCGTCAGTCCATCCGATATTTCATGTGTCGATGCTTCGGAAATGCATAGGAGATCCGTCTCGTATTGTTCCCGTAGAGGATGTTCAAGTTATAGAGGATCTCACTTATGAAGAGGTGCCCATTGCTATCCTAGATCGACAAGTAAATAGATTGAGAAATAAATACATAGCATCCGTAAAAGTCCTTTGGAGAAACCAACACGTCGAGGAGATCACATGGGAAACGGAAGAAATGATGAAATCCAAGTATCCCCATCTATTTCAAATGGACCAAGAAGTTCACAGTGCGGAGGTGGAACAATAACAAGTAAGTATTTAAAAGCATTATGTGAATGTGTATAGGTATGTTAAAGTAAAGATGCATTTGTTGTATATAAGACAATGTTGTTAACATTCGAGGACGAATGTTTCTAAGGGGGGAAGAATGTAACACCCCGTACTTTTATAACCTTACTTGATACCTTGGGATCATATCTACATAGGTGTTGAGATGCCATGCATATGTGTTTTATAGTGTCATTGGTGGAACATTTGATATCGGACTTAACATGTGCGCTTAGACCTTCGTAGGAGGTATTTTGTGATTTCGTGGAGCATCTGTGTAATAACCCGTACACATTCTAACCTCATTTGGTGACTTTAAGTCATGTTTACTTGATGGTTAAGATCACTAAGTAAGTATTTTGTAGTGTTTTGATAAGGGATTGGACGATACGTAAACATTGGATAAGTGGCCGAAAATTTCAGCAAAGTGCTGAAACTTGCGCCACTACCCTGTTTCAGGGGTGTGGCGCAAGACACCTGCATCCAAGAAGTTCATAGGAGGCTGAAAACTTGCGCCAATACCCTGTTTCAGGGGGTGTGGCGCAAGGCACAACAATTATGCCTTTCCGGAGTCATTTCGTAACGCAATTCTACGACGATTTCGAGATGGTTTCTTTTGGTTCTTTGGAGTTATTTGAGCATTGTTAAAGCTTCAAACACTTCAATACACTCCTACATACTCCTACATGATCAAATCATGAAATGTGAATAGTGATCCAAAATGTCCAATGAAACCAAGGGCGACTAGAATGCCTATTTTTGCGATCGAAAGGACGAATGAGAATCTTTTAAGAGAATATTGTCGTGACATTATGGAATTATGTAAACATGAGATATAAGGTGAATAATACATGGAAATGAATGTGTTAAATGGATATGTCTTATTGGGCCCAAATTAAAGCCCAAAAGTGGAAGAAAGACATGGCCCAAATGGGTCAAGTGACCCATTCCTCCATTTGACCTTCTAGAACACTATATTAAAGTGGCTAAGGATGGACTTAAAAGCTTATAAAAGGGACCAAAAATCTAATTTTTATCCATTATACACACACATGTATTTCTATGTTTTTCCAAAACATTTCAAGAAAACCCTTTTTGGCTCTCAAAACCCTAAGTCCACTTTTGGAGAAGATCATCACTATTCAAGTTTGGGTAAGTGTTTATTATTATGGTTTAACATATTATATGCATGGGAGATTATGTATATTATGCTAGTTGTGTTGGCAAGGTGATGAAAGTGTATTTTTGCCTTTGGTGAAAGATGTGTCATCTTGGTAATTTGAACTTGAATTAGGCATTGTGCCTTTGATGAAAAAGCATGGTATGGACAAAATATGAACATGTATGGTGTTATTTTTGGTATTAAACTTGTTCTTGTCTAAAAGTGGAAATTAGGGGATTTTGGCCGATATGTGTTATGAGTTGTATTAAGGTCATTTGATGGGTTATTTGTGATGTGTGATGGATAAGAAAGTGTAAAGGAGAAGTGTTATGGTCAAATGTATCAATTATCATGTATTGGTCAATGTTGGGAATATTATGGAATTTTTGGAATAATAGTATGATCAATGGTTTTGTCGAGGGGAAATGACATGTTTAAAGGCAAACATGTAACTCATTGACATTGTATGCATTTGTAAAGTAATTAGTGGTTAACGTGAATTCGTTATGTATTTATGGTGTAGAGTGGCACATAAAGAAGGAGAGGGATCATTGTATACGCATCGAAGGTTGTATATTCGTATTGTGAATCCAAGGTATGTAAGGTTACTTTGTCCGTATCTTCCTACGGCAAATAGTGTTCATATTGATATGTCACTAGTCCTATCCCGAAACGTGCTAAGGTACTCCATATCCGGTTATCAAGGGTCATTGTTATATATTTCCTACTCATTGTTCATTGGTGAATCTCATGTCTCATATCCATGGTTAATGTTCCAATGTTCCAATAGTGATTATACGTATGTCTTTTGATCATTACTTTTTATTCCAATGGTTCCCATAGTATTATGATTCTAAGAATGTCATATTGCCAAATCATTCACATGGTTCTCACTCATTGGTTAATGATCCAAAGCTTCCAACAATGTTATGTTCCAAAGTTCCAAAGTAATGTTATGACTATCCAAGTATCAATCTCAAAGTAATCAAAGTAATGTAAATGTGGTCAATGATCAAGTATGGGTGGCAAGTCTAGGGGCGTAAGCCTAACTCGACTCGATCCCGATGTATTGATTTATGGGTGGCAAGTCTAGGGGCGTAAGCCTAGCTCGACTCGATCCCGATGTATTGATTTATGGGTGGCAAGTCTAGGGGGATAAGCCTAGCTCGACTCGATCCCAACATGATGTTATGATATGAAAAGACCCACTGATCAGTAGGGGCCCGGGTACATTGTTATCATTGAGCATTGAGATAAAGAAAGCAAATAAAGTAATGAAAGCAATCCACATGGTTTCCCAAATGCAACATGGTGACTTATTCACATTGATTAGTCAATTGTATTTGAGTTCATTGAAATATTCATGTGTTGTACAGTTTCATCTGAGCCTTGCATACTCAGTACTTATTTCGTACTGACCCCTCTCGGGGAATTTACCTTACTTGCTGCAGGCGCAGGTACCAGTAGGCCTCCCCAGTAGACTGCCAATGTTAGCGGTTCTTTGGTGAGCTCCAGCTCATTCGGGGCTTCTCCGAGTCGGAGTATATATATGTTTTGGCATTGTACATAATGTGTAAAGCAGGGACTTGTCCCGACTTATGGTTTATTTTGGTCAATGTTCTTGTTAGAGGCTTTTGTAGACGGATGTGGGTGTATCAGTGTAAAAGACATATGTTGTTTTGACTGGATGGCCTCAACGGCCAAGTTTCATATGTATGTATAAATATGTCCCCTGTTTTCCTTTATTCGTCTTTCATGTTCTTATGCACTGGTGGTTATGATTATGATATGCATATGATTGAACATAGGCAAAGGTTGGTTCTCTCGGGCCTTATCGGCTACGGGTGCCAATCATGTCTCGATGGGATTCGGGGCGTGACAGTTTGACTCATTTGGGTCAATTTATCGAGATTTGGCCTTAATTGAAGTCAAAATGGATAAAATTGTAACACAATTGGTCCATTGACTCTCAATTTGGCTAAGATTCTTAAGAAAATTTACTACTTCCAAAATCAATTTGGTTATTATTAAAATAGCCTAATTTCTATTCCCTATTTAATTTTAACTGACCCCAACCCATTTACTCCTATACCCAATCCATCACCTTATAACTCCCCTTCTTCCCCATTTCATCATACAATACTAATATCAAAACAACAACACATATCAGCAACAACCCAGCAACAACAACTTCAACCCAATGAATCCCTAAAACCCAAAATCAATTTTCCCCCTTTTTTCTGTGTCCCTTTCCTGCTTCTCCCTTATCAATTCTTAAAAGCTCATGTGAAATACACATAAAATTGTACCCGCAGAACCCTGAATGTTCTAGAACAAGTCTAGGTGTCTCTTCGATATTCAAATTCTGTAATTCAAGGGAAGGATGGTACGATTCGTACTGAATACAGCTCATTCGAGCTTATCCTCATCTCAAAGTCAAAATTCCATTTAGAAATTCCCAATTCACCCCTAAAAATCCCAATTTTCACATCAAAATTTCATTCCCAAAGCCCTCATTTTTGTTCCTATAAATACTCTATTGTTTCAACATTTCGAGGTTGGAGGTTAGAGAATTAGTTAATAGCAGATAACCCCAATTGAAAGGATTTCTCTAAGACTGAAAATTCCTGCACTGAATCCTTAGGATTTCGGCTAAGAAATCTAGTTCAAATTCTTTGGTGGTGGAAAGCATTCCGACGAGAGCTCGTAGTCTGGTTTGCTTCTCTGAAAGAGGTAACACACTCATCCTTTTATTGTCTCTTTTTGTTAGTTCTATTTTCATTGTTGTGGTAGTAGCTATAATGTTTTAATTTTCTTTATCTTTGTGGTATTATTAGTAATAGTGGTAGTTGAATCCCACGTTCATTTGTGGGTGTGGTTTTGTTACTGTAAATTTAGGTCTCTTTTCTCTTCTTTGGTTTGAATCCTTAACTTATGGTAGTCAAAATGGTGTTGGTGCTTATGGATGGTTACTTGAGTTGATTTGAGTATAACGCTGTTTTTTTTATGTTAAAATTTTACTATTTGTGAAATGAAGATTCAAGAGTTTAAAAGTCCTAAGTTTTATTCTTTTCCTTTAAAAGTCATTGCTTAAAGTCTATTCATGCCATTTTGTACTGAGTTGTGTTTGGGTTTGCCATAAGTATGAATTCTGTTCATTTTCATTTCTAGTAGCGTATTTGCTAGTTTTCATTTTCTCTTTATCGTCCCTGAAAGATTTGTTTTCAGCATGTTCTATAAGTGTTAAGCTAATACTGTTTTCACTTATTTCTAGTTTGTTAAAGAAGTTTCTAGCTTTGTCTATGTTTATTGTTAATTCATTCCTAATTGTGTGATAAAAGAGCAACAGATGGATTATAAGGGTTCTTTGACTCAAAATGTCAATAGGAGCAAGTAAGTTCATCTATAGTGTAAGATTGTTAATCCTAGTGAATCCTTTATGAACCTTTAGCCCGTGGTCTAAAATGACTAGCTAAAGAGAGGATGAAGATAGTTTAAGACTATTAGATTAATTCGAATGATAATTGTTTGGTTTCTCTGTGATCTTGCTTTTGTGATTCAAAGGATATGACTTTGAGATTTTTTCCAAGGTGCTTGTGTTAGAAAGAGAACTGGAGACTCATACAATTTGTGTTGGGTCTGGGACCAATGAATTATTTTCTTTTCTGTCTTCCTTTCTTGACACTCTTCATAACTGGTTTTCTCTCCTGTTTGATATCTATGTCCCTCCCCTTTCGCCTCTCCTGAATATAATGCTTGAGCTATGAAATACTATGATCACTATAGTAAAAGCACATATGATCCTTTATCTTTAATACTTTAAAATCGATAATTGGATATATTATAGTGTTAGTTTCATTTAGGTTGCCCTCTTATGTGTATGACCCTGCCTGGTCTTGAACCATTTTGTGTTATAAGCTATTTGAAATCTATTTTCTTTCATTATTTCTTCAAAGTGTTTCACTATTTTGATTTAAAGTCGTAGTAATTGTTTTAAAATTCTCCTTTCGAAACTGGTGTGAATTGAGGATTCCTCATAATGCACTAGCAGGTCAAAAGAAGGATGAAATAGCAAAACTTTTGGATGTTAGAACTATGGCCTTTATTCCCTTCCTTTCAGATGTCATGTAATAGCATGCTGGAGACCAACATCTCTCTTCCTTAACCCTAGCCTTCACCGATAATGGCCATTGAGGCCTTTGGACAGCCGAAAAAGGCTGGCCAGTTGCCCCTTGTGATCAACCCTAAAAATTTCCTCTCCCGGCCTAACTCTAAACATATCTAGCCCGATCTACTACCTATCGCCCCATCCCCATCCCAGGCTACAACATCCTCTCAAGGTCAATATGTTGACTTATTGAAACCGATGAATATTAATGCCCCCAAGGCACAAACAAATATGCTTATGGAATTATTCCAATCAAAAAATTATCATATGTTGATGGCATTCCAAGAGTAATGTGGACTAAAGATGAAGTAGACCAAATGAACACGATTGAGAATCTTCAATATGCGGTTATTAGTAAATTTTCATATGGGTGACCTGAACTTGAAGAACTCCTGACCCTTATCCCAAAGCTTATTAATTTGAAAGGTGAATGCAAAAATAGGTTTTCTAAGAAATAGACATATCCTTACAAGGTTCAACCTTATTGAGGATTTTGTAAACCTTATGTCAAAAAATGTCTATTACATAAGTGCAAAGGATGGATACTATTATCAAATGAGACCGTTGATATATGATACGAAGTTCATTATCTATGAAAAGACGACCCAAGAAATGGCTTGGATATCATTTCCTGATTTAAAGCCAACCTTTTTTGTCAAGGAATCATTGTTCACATTAGCCTCAGCTGGGGGTAAACCGATACATTTGGATACTGCTACAATAAACAAGACAATTCCAAGTTGCACGAAGGTTAAGGTTCAGGTGAATCTACTTGCCAAATTCCTGAAGTTTGTTGAAATGGAAATTGTCAGTGGAAGCAAAAAGGAATCAAGAATTGAGAATGTGAAAGATTCAAAATGATTTCATGCCTAAATATTGTAAAGAATGCATGTTACAAGGTCACAATAAGGATAAATGTAGGGTGTTAAATCTGAAATTAAATCAGGAGAATAAAGAAAAGTCATACAATGAGGGCACGCATCAAAGTGAAGAAGAGGAAAATACAGTACCAAGGAAGCAGTTTTACAGAAGCGGCTATCAAAGAAGATATTGGAATCCCATTCAGAGAACGTTCATTAATAAAGGATATCTAAGTGAAAAAGCTATTGCTCTAGGAGAACAACTGTGCAATCACAACCCATTTGGAGCATTAGCAGAGGAAGAAGAGGAGGAGAACAACAATGTAGATAAGGAAAATAATGCAGCAAACAATAATATTACATCAATGGAGAAGCATACTAATGAAAAGCAGGGGAAAAGAGATGAGGACAAGCATCTATCCACTAAGGACTAGATCACCAAGTCCCTCCACAGTGATCAAGAAAATAAAGTAGCAGCACCAAAGAGTAACGCAAGTAGAGGTCCTACAAAGCAAAGAAAAACCATCAATCAAAGCCTTGAGGATAACAAAGAAGATAATGTAGTGACAAATGATTGTGTGACAGATATGGCATTGAAAAGATGGGTAAGAAGCAGGTGAATCAATCAGTGAAAGAGTGAAAAAGCTATTGCTCTAGGAGAACAACTGTGCAATCACAACCCATTTGGAGCATTAGCAGAGGAAGAAGAGGAGGAGAACAACAATGTAGATAAGGAAAATAATGCAGCAAACAATAATATTACATCAATGGAGAAGCATACTAATGAAAAGCAGGGGAAAAGAGATGAGGACAAGCATCTATCCACTAAGGACTAGATCACCAAGTCCCTCCACAGTGATCAAGAAAATAAAGTAGCAGCACCAAAGAGTAACGCAAGTAGAGGTCCTACAAAGCAAAGAAAAACCATCAATCAAAGCCTTGAGGATAACAAAGAAGATAATGTAGTGACAAATGATTGTGTGACAGATATGGCATTGAAAAGATGGGTAAGAAGCAGGTGAATCAATCAGTGAAAGAAAGTCATGAAGGTATGCAGCTCACAGACTAAGCACTCACATCAGAGAAGGCAGAGTTAGATCAACAAGAAGGTTTTAAACTTACAGAAACATCAGATAAAGCAGATACATTAGCCATTATAGATGTTCCTATAGCTATGAAAAGTGAGGATACACAACTATAGAGAAAACAAATAGAATCTCTAAGTAAGGACCTGTACAACATTCTCACACATAATATACAAGAATTAGAGCAGGAAAAAGAAGGAATAGAAAGTGTAAAAGAGATCAAGTACATTGAAAATAATGAAGAGGAGGCCAATAGAGATGCTGACCTATCTCCTAAAGCATTGAGAGATATAAAGTCTGCAAAGAAAGGGAGAAAGCAAGGTGTTGGAGAAGTCCCTCAACCTACAAGAGTGCATCCAAACAGAAATGGTGTTACACAACATGTTTAATGATGTCGAAAGCATTAATTTGGAATATAAGATCTGTGAAGTCCCAAAAGGCCTTCCAGAGGGTGCAAATTCTTGATAATTTTCATAAATTTGCTTTCATAGCATTGATAGAACCTTTTCAACATGTGAGAAACATTGATAAATACAGGAGAAGACTAAAAATGCCTATGGTTTTTTGTAATATAAATGGAAAAACATGGCTTTTTTTCAATCATGGTTGGGATGATACTCTTACCAGTAACTCTGAGAAACAGTTAACTATGTTGTTGAAGAATCACTCTTTGGATTTCAATCTCTTAACTACTATTGCCTATGCCAAGTGTGATAGAAATCAAAGAATTGATTTGTAGGATGAGATTTGTAACTTATCCAGTGAGAATGCTTATCTATGGCTTGTAGGTGGTTATTTTAATGTGGTGCTTAATGGGGATTAAAAGATAGGGGGAATTCTTGAAACTGCTTCAGATGTAGAAGATTTTTAGTTTTGTATTGAATCCAGTGTTCTTATGTAAATTCAACACCAAGGTAGCCCTTACACTTGGTGGAATGGTAGGGTTGGGAATGATTGTATTTTTTAGAGATTGGATAGGGTACTGATTAATGGAAACTTTTAAGAGCATTTTTCTGAGTCTGTTGTGGAACATCTCCCTAGAGATGGTTCTGACCATGCCCCTTTATTCATGAGTTATGGTAGCAGTAATTCTTATGCCAAGAAACCTTTTAAGTTTCTTAAGTTTTGTTCTGATCATGAGAACTTTAAAGATGTGGTGAGAAGTAACTGGGATTCTACCTTCTCAGACAATACTTTCTATTTCTTTAAGAGAAAGCTAAAGCATCTCAAGAAGGCTCTTACTTTGTGGAGTAGGGAGACTTATGGAGATATTTTTCAGCAATTATTAATTAGAGAGGAAATATCTAGGATTAAGGAGAAACTGTTTGAAGATTTTTCTACTCAGGAGAATAGGGCAGTAATACTAAGAGTTAAAGTAGAGTGTATCAAATATTTGAACCTTGAAGAAATCTATTGGCAAAAAAAAGACTGGTTAAAACTGGTTTTATAGTGAAGATAGAAACACAAAGCTTTTTCACAGCATTGTTAAAGGAAGAACGAATAAATAGAAGATAAGCAGAATTCTTGTTGAACAGGGCACCTGGTTGGAAGATGATAAATAAATAGCAGATGCAGCTATTGAATTTCATCATAAGCAATTCACTCAAGGAAGGGAAGGTAACATTTTTTCTTTATTACATCACATCCCTGAGCTTATTTCAGAGGAGGAAAATAGTATGCTGGAGATTATACCTGAGAAGGATGAAGTAAGAAAGGTTGTTTTTAGCCTTAATGGTGATAGTGCATGTGGACCAGATGGTCTTTCTGGTGTTTTTTATCATTCTTGTTGGGACATCATAGGGCCTGACATTTGCAGAATGGTTGTGAAATTTTTTGAAGGAAATACTCTTCCTAAATCTATTACTCACACTAATTTGGTCCTCATTCCAAAGAAAGACAATGTATATTCTTTCTTAGATTTGAGACCTATTAATTTAAGTAATTTTATGAACGAAATTCTGTCAAGAATTGTTCATGATAGATTGGATAGGTTTTTTCCTAACTTATTTCTTCTAATCAATCAGGCTTTGTGAAAGGTAGAAGTATCATTGAGAATATGCTATTGGTACAAGATTTGATTACTGATATTGGCAAAAGAGTAAAACCAGCTAATGTTGTGTTGAAGCTAGATATGGCCGAAGCATATGATAGAGTTTCTTAGTTCTACTTGATGAATGTTCTAAGGAAAATGGGATTCTTTAACAAGGCAGTAGATATGATTTGGAGGTTGATATCTAATAACTATTATTCTATTTTGATGAATGGGTAGGCAGTTGGGTGTTTCCATTCCACTAGAGGGGTTAAACAGGGGGACTCTTGATCTCCAGCTCTTTTTATCTTGTTTGTTAAGGTGTTGACTAGGGCTCTTAATCATTTGTTTGAAGATCCTTACTATGTGGGATATGGGATGCCTAAATAGAGCTCAAACCTTAATCATTTAGCTTATGCTGATGATACTATCATATTAATAGGTATTTTATTGAGAATAGTATGCAAATGTCACAGAACTATGAGACGCAAACAGGTCAGAAGGTGAAAAAGGATAAGATTTTTTTCTACATGCATCAAAATTCTACTAGAAGTGAGATTATAAAAAATGGAGCAATTAACAGAAATGGTTAAAGGATCTTTTCCTTTGAAATACCTAGGTTATCCTATTTCTCACACTAAAATGAGTAAGGAGCATTTTGATGATCTTCTTGATAGAGTGAGAGGGGAAATTCAGGCGTGAAAAGGTAGATTACTCTCATTTAGGGGTAAATAAGTGTTGTTGACAAGTGTTTTGCAGAGTATTCCAGTGTATGTCCTATCTACAATTGTTCCTCCAAAGTGTATTATTAAAGAGTTGCATAGGATTTTTGCAAAATTCTTCTAGAGCAATAAACAAAATGGTAGGAGTAAGCATTGGTCAGCTTGGAAGAAGGTTTGCTTAACTAAAAAAGAAGGGGGTGGGTTTTATGGCCCTTGATGATGTTTCTCAGGCCATTTTTGCTAAACTATGGTGGAGATTTAGAACACAAAATAATTTGTGGACTAACTTCCTTTGGAACAAATACTACAAGAAACAAATTCCTTCTTTAGTTCAATGGAAAGGTGGTTCACAAGTGTGGAAGGCTATGATTGAAAACAGGGAAAAAATTGAGAAATTCCTATGATGGGAGCCTAAGAGTGGTATCTCTACAATTTGGATTGATAACTGGACAAATACTATCCCTTTGTTCTTGTAGTCCTATAAGGAACTAACTTGTCACCCCTTGAATGATATTAGTGACTTTTTAGAAGAAGAAGGCTAGAATTTTGCGAAAATACAGGAAGTTTTACCAGAGGAGGTGGTTGATCATATCAGAACTAAGATGAATCTTGTGCAATATGAGAACATATGTGATAAACCCTGGTAAACCAAGACTGGTAGTGGTAAATTCACTATCAAAAGTGCTTGGGAGATACTAAGACAAAGATCATATATTAGCGAAGATTTGCAATTACTTTGGTGCCAAGGTGTTCCTTTCAAATACTCATTTCTGGCTTGGAAGATTTTGATGGGAAAGATACCTATTGCAACACTTATGAATCAATGGAATCCTAACATTTCTAGAGACTGTGTATGCTGTGATGTCCCAGATAGAGAAACCATAGATTATTTATTCTTGAAGGGGGAGGTTGCAAAGAAAGTATGGCAGTATTATTATGGTGCAGCAGGAATAATTGATACTAGATTGAATCTGAAGCAAAGTGTAAGGATGTGGAGGGAAAGGTGGTAATTCTAGAGTGAAAACAGTATACCAGGTTATGCCTACTGTTATTTTTTGGTTTCTGTGGAAGTGGAGAAATAATAAGATTCATATTGGTTATTATAAGTGGAGGAAGATATTCTGTGAGATCAATGATACAATTGCTAAGTTTGTGATAGGTTCAAGATGGAAGTTACTGGAAAAAATTGGCCTTATATAGTCCATGCTCTTCATGCTTATAGACCAACCTATGTGACAAGAATTATGAAATGGTGTCCACCTCTTAACAACTGGTTGAAGGCTAACACTGATAGGGCCCAATATCTTCAGGGATTAACATTTCTCTTGTTAAACCTATCTTAATAACTTGGATAATAGGTTTTATCTCCGTATAAAGTATTTCTGCTGGGGCAGTATAAAAGCGTACATAGAATAATGTTCCTTTGGTAATTCGTTTATATGTCTGAAATGCATTATGTACTTCGGGTATTTCTTCTAGTTCTTTGCCTGTAGCTGTATAAACTGTATTTAGAGGAAACCTAAGCTCTAGTGTAGTTGCTTTTTATGTGAGGGATGATGGAGGAAACTTTGTGATGGCTAAAGGAATGTTAATTCCGGATACTACAAGTTTGGTGGCTGAAGCAAAGGCAATACAAGAATGTTTGATTCATTAGAGAAATAACTCTATCCAACAGATTATAGTGGAAATTGATTCTTGGAGTATTTGTCAGATCATCCAAGGAAACTGGAAAGTACCATGGAGTGTGATATTGGAGGTCAA
Organism: Capsicum rhomboideum; assembly: GCA_031232105.1. Taxonomy (NCBI): domain Eukaryota; kingdom Viridiplantae; phylum Streptophyta; class Magnoliopsida; order Solanales; family Solanaceae; genus Capsicum; species Capsicum rhomboideum. The sequence continues at coordinate 129,475,140 of CP124712.1, forward strand.
CAACATTAGGGAATTGATGAGGCACATGTCAGTAAGGTTATTGCATTCCCTTCGGGAAGGCAATACCCTTGCTGATTTTTTAACTAATTTAGTTTTTGATTTTATAGGTGATTACCAGTTTAATAATGTTGTAGAGATACCAGCTAAAGGAAAAAGCATAATAACACTAGACAAATAAGGCATACCACACATAAGGAGAAGCATTCACCCAGATTAATTCAAGGACACAAGTTTTTTTTTAAGTAATTTGCGCAGGTGAGACACACAGTATAGAGAAGCAGATAGATTAACAACTTAAACATACCATTATGAAAATAGAGTTAGTTGGATAGGAAGATCCTCACCTGGTGAGATCTTAGGGCGGTGATGGGTACAAATATCCACATAATGGTATTAAATAAGTTGACTTTATCTACATATCTCTTGATGTGTTCACAACTTGTTGTAAATCTCAGAAATAAGTCCATAAATCATTGTTGTTGACTTTCGATTTCTCAGATCTGATGGTGGTATTAACTTCAATTGAAGTTTAACCCATCAATATAAGGGAAAGGAACAACAACAAGAGAAATGGGACTGAGATACTTAGCTTGATTTTGAAGATATGGTTGCAGCTGAAGAAGGTTGAAGATGCACACATGGAGGTTGATTTGCATTCGATCGCAAAGGAAGTAAGTTTGTGGTCGGAGCTTCACTGACCCTTTCACTTTCCTAATCGAGAAGATGAAAAAATGAACCAGTTTTGTTGTTTTTATTTATTTGGATCTTAATTAATTGACCAGGACACTTTTGGGCCTAGTTGTACTCTTAATTTTGTCTAATGAATGGGCCTTTGCCCGATTTTGGTTAAAAAAAATGTAACAGCATGTCTACTTTGAAATGAAATTGAATTTAGTTTTCTGGTTAATCATTATTGTTTTAGGGCTAAGAAGCTACTCATTTTTGCTTAATGTGTGCATTTAGTTAATAAAAATTAGTGTTATATGTATTTATTAGCCTTTAATACTTATCCTTTTGTATGCATGTGAAACCTGCTTTGAGTCCACTAAACTCCCTCTCGTGCATATCTTAATGGGCCAAAAGGCCCAATCTTGAGTCAAGCCTCCTCCAAATCCAATAATGGACTAAACTCTTGAAGACCAAGGTTGTATACAAAGACCCTATATATAGGTCATGAAAGCTGATATATAGGTTTAAAGAAGTGACAAATGGGAAAGGGAAGAAAGTATATAGGTCATACATGCTAGTATACATTGTATACTACAAAAAATGCAAAACATAGATGTTAGTATACACAGCTGAAAAATGGGCTAAAAAGTCTAAGAAATGCTAAGCCCAAAGACTAGAAAGATTTGAAATAGGCTAAAAGGGGCCCAAACTTCAACTTTTCTCCCTTTATTTAGCTGTAATGCACATTTAATGATTTGTATTAACTTTCTCTTTAACTATAATGACCCTATAAGTCATTTTCTCAATTTTTGTATGTTTCTGGTGTTTCGAGCTATCCCACAGTGGCTACTAGTCCTTTATGACTTATTGGATTTGTCGGTTCAGTTATCAGACTGTTCGTTTGGGTTTTAGGCTCATTTTCCTATTTTGGAGCTTTCGTTGTTAAGGAATTAGTCTCAGACCAAAACTCTTAGTAAACAAACTAGAATGATAATTTTGATAGCACCATCAGCTACGAAATGTTGAGTTTAGGCTATGGGGACCCTTGGTCCGGGTCTTGAGGCTTTCGAACTAGTTTTCGGTTATTAGGTGGATTTGATAAAAAAGGGAACTATAGGTGTGGGACCCACATTTAATCAAAATGACCTCCATTGGAAATTATGATGGTTTTGTTGTGCCCGAAATGCCTAATTTTGTATGGTAGCATAGTTTTTTGGCACGCCTAGGGTTTCAAACAAATCTCGAGCCCCCGGTAGAAGTCCATTTTGGACTTAGTTGTTTTGCTGGTTTTCAACATCAGGTGCAGGCCTATTTTGGTCTTCGTATTTACATGTCATTGGAAATGTTTACCCTCCGCATTAGATAGGCTTTGGCCGCATTCGCGAAGGTCAAGGATCTTGACCTCCGCATTCGCGATCCAGCCGTAGCATTTTTGAAAGGTAAGCCGACCTGGCTGGCTCAACTTTTCTCTTCGCATTCGCGATGGACCATATAAATTTGTGAAGGCTTGTACTGGTCTAGCATCGCGTTAGTGAACCTTGCCCGCATTCACGAAGGGCATTACCCTGGCAGTATATAACTCTCTCTTCCCCAAGTTTTCATTCATTTTCCACCCTTTTTCTGTTATTAGGGGTTGTTGGAGCTAAAAAATTATTGGAATTTCATCCCATTGAGCTCAAGTACGTTGGACTATTGTTCCCTTGTCATTTTCCCTTTTCATTCTTGTGTTATTTTGTCACAAAATTCATTTAATTATTGGTCTTAGGGTTAGATTCTTTGAGTTGTGGGGGAATGATTTGAGACTCGATTTGTGCCTCATTCATGCTCAAATCTTTAGCACATATTACTTGTCCTTCTAGGTACCTCATGACAGATTCAATTTTAGGATACCATTAGCGGGCGCCATGGGCCCATGTTTTACCCAATTTTGGGCTTAGAGATTTATATTGCAATATGGGTATCATTTTACTCCTATTAACGCATAGAATATGATTTTGATAGTGTGACATTGATTCAAGATTATGGATCAAGGACAAGAAATTCATGGATGATTCAAGATTGCAGTTTGACATCGAGGTAGGCTTCGGTCTACTTTTCTCTACGAGATTGTGTATTGTATAGATTGCATGCTAGATAGGGATTATAGGATAGGATTCTGACTAGTATATCATGACTTAGCCTATTAGTGAATTTGGGATAGAAATGTGACCTGAACCTTATTAGGGAATATTCGTTGTGGCCATAAAATCCTATTATCCTTGATTATAGACATGTTAACCATAGATTAATGTTAAGGATCCTTTAGTGTAAGCCTTGCCTTATTTACTTAGGGAATTAGACCATATTCCCCAACTAGATCCTCTTAGTAGATTTATACCCTTATATACCATAGTTTCCCAAATTATGGTGCTTTTATAATGCTAATTATATATTATTGGGCCCGAGGGCCGTGGTTACAATACTAGTCGGACTCCAAGTGAGTATTTTATCCTTTGAAAGGACGTGGCTCAAGATTATAGACACCTAGGCACTTGTGGTTGTATTGTTTGGATACTGGTGATGGCATGCATTCTTTTAGGCACATTTATGCTCATTTAGTGGTACGATTCCTACCAAAACCTTGATTCTACTACTGTTTTCTAAATACAGATTTATCCCCACTTTTTACTTTTAAAATGAATTCTTTTACAACAAGATTCATACCACCTTATTTAATAAATTATGAGCTTTTGAAACTAAATGTGATATTTTGGAAACTAGACTGAGGTTAATTCCAGTCCATTATTAATCCACTATTTTACCATTACTATTTACTTTGGTCGAGGGAGATTCTGATCTTTTCTACATTATTATGTTAATTTAGTCCTGAACTTGACTTCGAGGAATGAATTTACAGATTTACACTCTTTTAGTCTTGGTTAGAGTTCGACAACTTATTATACACATGTATCCCTCCGGTACTAGACGAGGAAGGTAGGTTATGATGGTTATTGGAAGTCCTAGTTTGGTACCAGGCAACGTATACAAATATCCTGAGTCCCTTATGAGCCCCTTCATCCATGAGCCACTTTGCCGGAGAAGGATGGTCCTCGTAGGTCCTCCCTTTGCGAGCTACTGAGTTGGAGGAGGTGCATACACATGTTATGTTATGGCACTTGGATTAGACATGGTATTTCTGGTTTATGTCCATTTATCATTCATATGCATTACCTATTACCAGTATAATTATTTGGCGCCTATATCTATCAGTTTTATGTGGGGCTATAGGTCCTCCCTTTGCGAGCTACTGAGTTGGAGGAGGTGCATACACATGTTATGTTATGGCACTTGGATTAGACATGGTATTTCTGGTTTATGTCCATTTATCATTCATATGCATTACCTATCACCAGTATAATTATTTGGCGCCTATATCTATCAGTTTTATGTGGGGCTATATAGGTACAGGTTATGATTATTATATACTGAGTGTTGACTGAACCTTTCGGGCTTATGGGGGCCCGGTTGGTTTATTGTTTGTCTGGACTAGCCGATTACTGTATTATTAGTTATTATGGTTAGTTCATGGTAGGTTGGTTATGGATTGGCACCCGATATCATTGGTACATTTTGATCTCTTTTCTTATTACGGTAAGTTGAATTATTGCCTAGCCACCTCATGATTAGTCACACTTTGGTTAGAGGCTTGATTATGCTAGTATTAGCTCCCTTACTTGATCATGAACCTCGAGATGTTAGGTAGGCTTCCTCAGGTTATTACCTTGGGTTTAGTCTTATATGTGTATATATATATATATATCGATATGGTATTACCGTATATACCTCTCTTTTCTTATTTATTCATATTGTATATGTATTATTTGGCCTTGTACTACTTCTGTATATCCTTCTTTCACTCTTCATTTATATATTAGCTAGTGATATATGGTATTTCACTATAATTCCTGTATACTGTTAGAATAGGATAGTTTATCCTTACTGCTCCATTAACATTATTATGTCTCATTCTTGAATAGTTTTCTGTAGTTATATTCTTGCTTTAAATGTTATTTATGCTTACATTATCTTTGGAGCTCAGTTAGTCGATGCCTATTGATTACTACGTGTTTGGTACTCATATTACACTTCTGCAGCCTAAAAATCATAGTACGAGTTCTCGTCGTTGACGTGTACATCATGCAGAGCAACTATGGATCGGAGATTTGGGGTTAGCTCCTGGCATTCAGAGTATTCCTGCTCTCCATCTTATTGATTAGACTAATCTCTATGTTGTATTTCAAGATAGCTGGTACTTATATTCATTTTGTATTTTGCTTGAACACTTGTGTATTAAAAGCTCTTATACTAGCTCTACTAGGTTTTGGGATTATATTAGTCTTTTTATTATATTCATTCCGCAGTTTTCTTCATTTCTCTTGGTAGTCCATTTCTAATCATTCCAGACTATGAGCTGGCTTACCTACTGGTGGGTTAGAGTAGGTGCCATAATGATCTGAGAAATTGGGTCGTGAAAAATTGGTATCAGAGCCTAGGTTTACTAGTGTTGTTAGTACAAGAGCTAAGTGCCTAGTAGAGTCCTATGGATATTGGTGCAGAGACGTATACATCCTATCTTCTGGAGGCTGTTGGGCATTCTTAGGAAATTCTATTCTTAACTTTTTATCATGTGTCCGTACTCTATAAACCTTTAAGTACTTTTTTTGACTCCACTCTTTCCTAGATGGATAGCACGGTTATCGATAGATATCGATGGGACTTTTGCACGTGTTTCCAAAGTTTCAGCTCAGCATCAGGCTAGGAAGTTAGAGATGAACATTGAGGATCTTTAGCATCAACCAGAAGGTCTGGGGCTAGCCTAGGCTCTGGCAAAATTTGCGACCAACTCAGTTTTTTAGGATACCATATTGGAGATTTTGACTCTTTTTATGGATACTTCACAGTTAATGATGGTGCCCAGTGCATCGAGTGGCTCTCAGTCCAGAGTTGGGTTTGTTGGTGTTCAATAGGGTTCTCTATCTGTTTCAGAGTATGAGATTAGGTTTCTCAAGTGGGAAAAACATACTCCTATGTTATTTCCTACAAAACATGAGATGGTACGTGGATTTATTAAAGGATTGACTTTTCCACTTCGCTTGGCATCGAAGCATTTGTTAGTGGCTAAGTTTACTTTTTCTCAAGTTGTTGACCACACGAGAACTACAAAAAGGGCCTGTATTAATATATATGGAGGCAGCGGTAAGAAGCCATATTAGCAGTTTAGTGTTAGTGCTTTTTCTTCTAGAGGTAGGAATCCTCCCAGTAGACATCAACATCACTTGCAGCCTATTAGATCCGTATGATGGCCTCTCGAGTTATGGATGATTCTCAAGCAGGTCATTATGGTCACAGTAGATAGAGTTCAGGTTAGACATCACAGGTTATCAGGTCTAGGTCTTCAGGCGATGGCGATCATTCTGGGGTAGTAGGTGCAGCACATTAGAGAGTCCCAAGGGATTGTTTTGATTATGGTGAGATTGGTCATTGTTCTAAGGAGTGCCCTAGGCATGAGTATGTCATCCAGTTAGGGACAGTTAGTGTTTATCACCATGTTAGAGCTTCAAGGGCTTGTTACGACTATAGAGAGACCAACTATTAGTATAGAGAGTGTCCCCAATATGGGATTATTGAACAGTCAGTGCAGCCAGATTATTCTCTTAGTGTTATAGCACCTTTGGCTGGAGATGATGTCCTTAGTATCTCTGTTGATTATTCAGATGCTCAGTATGAGTTTGGATGCATTCAGATTTTTACTTCTTTGGGCATGTCAAGATTGTGACTTTGTATTTTCCATCGTGATTGGTGTGCCTTTGATTTTCTGCTTTAAAATCCTATTTGAGTTAATTTGGGATTTTCATACCCATCGATGATTATATGCCTTGGTATTTTCATATTGATTGATGTATGCCTTGGTATAGATTTATGATTATTTGACTTACCCCATAGATAAATTCTTTTAGTAGTGGATTGAGTGGATCGATATTGTGGTTTCCTTGGGGTGTAGTTTTGGGTTTAAGTCCCTTTCCTTTGGCATTTGGCCTTATTATGGTACTAGGGTGGTATCGATTGTTGTTTTTCATTTCTGGTGCCACTTGCCCTTTATACTGTTGTTATTATTGTCATTTTTTAGATGTTGATTGATACTTACTAGATAGACTACTAGAGTAGCATTATCTAGTTAGTATCCCTATCCTTTTAATTCTTATTCGTTGGCGTAGAAGGCTAACTTGGTTGGTTGGTTTTCTCTTTTTTAGTGAGAAGAGGTTGGTTATTTTCCTTCTCTATTAGCAAGTTAGATTAGTTGTTAAGAGGGAGTAAAGGTAGGTTGGCCTTTAATGGTTTTATTGTGGTTCTAGAATTGGTTTCGATTCTATTTCCCGTCTCCGATGTTAAAAAGTCTAAGGCTTGCTTTTCTGGTTTTTTGGTTCATCTCCTTGTTGTGGTATTGATCCTGATGTTGATATTGAGTTTGGTACTCTATTCTTTCTGTGATGTGGTTCATGGTTCAATCGAGTTAAAGTTGGTGTAAATGGGTAATTTTAGAAATTTCTCATCTCAGTACTTGTTCGGCCTAGTATGACTTCATAGGATGCTTCTACTCAATGGTATATTCTTGGGTATCAATTGTTGGATACCAAAGCGGTGTCTTTGGGAGTGAATATTTGTCGCCATATATTGAGTATTGGTTTGCCCAAATTTGGGCTGAGATCGGGATTTTCTGAGTTACCTGAGTTTTGTTTACCATTGGTATCTTTTGCAGCCTCGGCATGTTCTTGGTTATGCCATGATGTGCTATGCCATCAACAGATGTGGAGTTGATTGCTTGTATCTTCAGCCGCTGGTTTTCCTCCGTTGTAAGTATATTTTTTGATAATATTTTAGTTTTAACTCTTGTGAAAACCGTGGTATATATTCTTGAATTTTGAGAGTGAGATTGGTTTGAGTATTGGGTATCCGTGAAGACTTGTGGGATTCAGTTTTGGATTTGGCTCTTTTGAATAATGGCTTGAAGGTAGTGATAGATTTTGGGAGTATGGATGCTTGCTCGTCCACAGGACAAGTTTTGATAGTTGAGATCGAGTAGTTCAACTTCCGTGTTAAGATTATGGCTATGGATTGCGTAACTTAGTTACATCCCCATTTTGAAGTTATTTCAGTTGAGCATTTATTTATAGGCTGACTAAGCCTACTCTTTGCCTACTGGTTTGGTTTTCTTTAGCTCGGATGGGTTATGCTTGATAAATGCTCGAGGGATAGTCCATTGGCATATGGTATTATTTTCTAGTGCTCTCGCCTTGGTTCTCAATTTTTTTTTAGAATTTTGTATGCCTACCCAACAGAAAAAGTGTACCCAAGTTTGGCTTAGCATGGTTTCACCCACAGTCGGTGGGACATTCGGGAGAAGATCATTCAGTTTCGATAGTGTGTGCTTTAGACTCATGACTTTTGGTTTTAAGGATCATCCAAACCAGTTGTAGCTTTGGCTAGAGATCGCAAGCTCTGATCATCTACATTTGTATATCCAGGTTATGGGCTTATTCTTATGCTTGTGTAATATGATTGTGCAGACTAGACTTAGATGATATTTTGTGCTACTCAGAGATGATAGCAGGTTTGAAATGGAAAAAGAATGTTGGATTTGGAATTTGGATTTGGTTATATGGTTTATGCCTTGGGTGGTCTTTAGCTTGGTTGTGTTGGTATTGGTGTGATGTTAGTATGGTGTGGTTTGGGTTTGCGTGCTTCAGTCGTGTTCCACTCAGTTGGAGGCCAGATGGTTGTTGAGGATGAGCTTTTGACTATTTGGAAAGTAAAGTAAGAATGTTGGTGAAAAAGGGATACCTTTGGTAAAATCCCTTGAAAGCACTATTTCTTCTTAGAGGTTAACTGGGGAGTCATGCTCAGG